>OX031070.1:5154422-6453172 GCA_943736015.1 Tridacna crocea | reverse complement strand
ACTTGTGGTGTCAGTTTTTCACTGAAATTGATATCATTTCCTTTGTAGAAGTTCCCATTATTTATTGGAACTGATTAATAAGCCATTAGGACACTAAGCGTGACTCAAAGCGCTTTTTTAACACAGTGAAGATTAAGATCAGGCTGTAAAAAGCATGTGCACTGATCTTGATGTACACTATCCGACAAAGTATCTTTCCTAGTGGATGCATTTGGAAATCGCAAGATTTCGGCTTTTATTATTCGATGAAGTCTTCGTTTCACTTAATAAGCAGCTTAAAGGTTAATCAATTTTATTTCATGCTTACCGGTAGGATATCGAGAATTGGCAGTGAAAATATTTTTCGATCTTACACTGGTACCACCAGTGAAAATACCGATTTTCACGTTCTTGTTGCCTAGGTAAATTGCGCGTGCCTAACAACTAGATGGGAAATATTACGTCATATACCTTACATTTCACGCGCTTGACGTAACGTTGCTATGCGGGAGGGGTACGCCACGGGGAATAAGGGAAAAGAACTGTACTGAATTTTGATAAAGCTCCTCCCAGAAAGGGTTAAAAGCATAAAATAAATAGAATATTTGTTTTGTATTTTTCGGTGTAAGATCGAAATTTATTTCATCTCGTGAACACCATCGGTAATATTTTCACTCGTGGCTGCGCCACTCGTGAAAATATTACCGATGGTGTCCACTCGATGAAATAAATTTCGATCTTTCACCGAAAAAAACAAATATCCTCTATATATCATTTGATATCATCACTAGTGACGATATTACTTTTGCAGTGACTTTACCGGTTTGCTAGCCGGTTAAACAACTCGTTCGCACAAGTTTTTCTTTTTTTTCAGACCGCTTTAACTCCCATTTCCATGTCATAGTCGAGAAGTTCTGTTTTTACTGAAATAGGTATCACTCAACCCTTTACTACCCAATCCCGACGCTAAAAAAGCTCCTGTGAAAGAAAACTTTTGAAAACACTGGAAGCCAGGATTTCTTCCTTTTCTCACAATGTTTTCTTCCTTTCTAAAACAAATTTCAATTCTTTAGTCGCATTCATTTTGTCGTTTGCAAATGCTTTCAGTTTGAAGAGTTTAAACATAAGTAAACATGTTTTGCTTCTATGAATGAAGTAAAAAAAATCATCCATCGTTCCATCCATCCATCTTACCTGAAGGTAGCCACTCCAACACGCACATTATTCTCCTTCGTGTCAAACATAGAAATAACATCTTTAGTAAACTTCAGTTCCCTTTCAAAGTCCTGCATTAGTAGGCTTCCCGATGAATCCAACAGAAAGAATACATCGGCTGGCTTCCCGCCACATGCTTGAAAAAACATCATGTTTTATGTAGATAGGATATACAATGATCTGTTTTCAGATTATTCTAGAAACATGAGGAACATTAAATGGTTTTTCTATTTTGTTTTCTTTTTAGAAACAGGTTGTTAGTCAACAAGCTTTTTACTAACCCATGATGTCATCTGTCCAGAAAAGACTAATCTAGTATTTTGCAAGCTGAGCTACATAGGAGCAACCTACTTGGTGATTTTGGATTTTTGAAGATAGACTTGTGGCTATGTGGATATAGAATTAATGAAAAGTGTTAGATTTGGCTTGGAATATAGGTCTGTAAGTTGGAAATTTCTTTTATTTGAACAGGTTGCTCATATCTGTTTGCAAGTTAAACAATTGTTAATCTAGGTTTTATGAACCAGAAGTTTCTTACTTTTTGTCATTTAAATCTAACTCTTAATTTATGAAATGTCAAAATTTCATTTAAACTTGACTTCTTTTGGACTCTTTTGTAGTTGTTCATTAATAGATATTGTTAATTGTTAAAGGCTTGCTGCTGGCTTTCTTTCTCGTTACGTTAGTCTAGTAACAGAAATTGGGGGCTTGTACGGGATTTATCATCTAGTCTTTTTGGATATACTTTGAAATCACTTTGAACTTGCTATAGTATTGAATTTTATAAGATAATAAATGAAAAAAAAAATAGAATTTGAATTTGAATTTTATTCTACTTAACCAGCGAAAGTAGTCATGTCCTTTATTCTTGAAAAATGGTAGGCAAGCCCTTTTAGGCAATCAGGTAATACCTAAGGCTAAACTACAGACGGATCATAATTGATTGTGTAGGTCCTTTGCCAAAAATTAAGGTTGGCAATATGTACATTCTGATTATTATGTGTGCTTTCTGAAGCAATAACTTTAAGAAATGTAAAATCTAAAACAATTGTTAAAGTTTTAGTTATTTTTTCACTTTTGTAGGATTTCTTTAATCTGTTCAATCTGATCAAGGGTCAAAGTTTATGTCCGGTATTTTCCAACTAGTAATGCACGAGTTGGGAATTAAACAAAATAGGTCATCTGCATATTATCCTGAAATCCAAGGTATCATTGAAAGGTTACATCAGACCTTAATAAATATGATAAGGTCATATTGCTTTGATACACAAAAGGATTGGTTCTTTAACCCTTTGCCGAAAGTGAGTCTGTACAGTAATCTCCTTGTTTTAGTCCCTTTGAGCTTATTTTTGGTCATATCGTTCGTAGACCATGAAAACGTTTAAAAGAAAAAAAATCTTTCACAAGAAAATTCTCCTTTAAATTACTTCAGTATGTATCGGAGTTTATAAATAGGTTATTCAAAGACTGTGAGATGGCAAATCAAATTTAGAGAATACTCAATGTATAATGAAAGAAACATACGACAAAAATAGTATAGAAAGAAATTTCAAACCTGGAGATAAAGTTTTAGGTCTTCTAGCAGTTCCTGGTAGGCCTCTACAAGCAAGATATTTTGTTCCTTATTCTACAGAGAAAAAGGCCAGTGACTTAAATTACGTAACAACAACTCCTGATAGGCGAAAGCAAAATCAATTACGTCATGTTGATATGTTAAAAGAATATATTGATAGAGATGATTAAAATATTTTACCACTAAGTTAGTTTCACCAGTCCCTCAAAATCAAAACCATATTAACCCTGAAGACATAAATTGTAAAGAAATGAACTTTGATAAAACATCTAACCCTATTTTTTCAAAACTTCAGAATTCTGACATCCTTAGACATTTAATTAGATCAAATCTTTTCACATTTAGACAATAATAAAAAAATTGAATTGAAAAAGTTAATTTCGAATATGAGCATATGCTCCCTTATATTCCAACACGGGCAAATATACCATGATGTGGGCATTTAAAATTCACAACCAATTAAACAACATCCATATCGAATAAATACCATGAGATTTGGGCATCCTAGAGAGGAAATCAGGCATCTATTGGAGAATTTCTTTATTGAACCGAGTCAAAATGAATGGAGTTCGCCATGTATTCCTGTGCCATGGCCAGATGGAAATTTCCGTATGTGCACGGACTGTAGACAAGTACTGTAACCATGACAAATTCGTTTTTAGTGCCAAGAGTAGATGACTGCACTGGAAATATTGGTCATGCTAAATATGTTACTAAATTTGATTTTCTAAAAGGATTTTAGCAAATTCTTCTCACTGAAGGAAATCTTTGCATTTGTAACTCCTGATAGACTTTATCAGTGCAAAATTATGTCTTTTCGGATGAAAAACTCGCCAGCTACATCTCAACATCTTATCAAAATAATAATATCTGGATTGTACGGCTGTAGGGCCTACATCGATGATGACATCATTTACAGCCATGATTGGAACGCACATCTACAGTCTATTATAGAATTTCTGACAGATTGAGTAAAGCCAAATTTACAATTAATTTTGTTAAAAGTGATTTTTTTCATGTTAGTTTTCATTTTTGGGTCATGTTGTTGGACAATGACAAGTAAAAACCCGTTGAAGCTAAAGTAAAAGCTATTTCTGATTTTCCTGTCCTTCATGCAAAAGACAACTCATGAGAATTCTTGGTATGACTGGTCACTTCAGGAAATTCTGTGGTAATTTTTCTGTCAGTGCTGAGCCACTGATAAGTCTTCTCAGCAAACGCAAAATATTCTTATGGAATGATGATTGTCAAAAAGCTTTCGATAAAGTACAAGCCATACTAAAAAAGTGAACCAGTTCTTTTAGCTCTTAATTTTGGAAAAGAATTTGAGTTTGCAGTAGATGCTAGTGATACTGGCGTAGGTGGTGTTTTATTTCAAGAAGATTGTAATGGTGTAGATCATCAAGTTAGTTATTTTTCCAAGCGGTTTAACAAACATCAGAAAAACTACTCAACAATAGAAAAATAGTGTTTATCTCTTCTTCTTGCTCTTCAGCATTTTGAAATATATTTCTCGTCTCCTCCTGCACCCATCATTGTGTATAGTGATCATAATCCCCTGTTTTTTATCCATAAAATGAAAAACAAGAATCAACGTTTACTCCGGTGAAATCTATTTTTATAAGAATATAATGTGGATATCAGACACAAAAGAGTAGGGATAATATTATCCCTGATGCTTTGTCTAGAGTCTTTAAAACTTGCAAGGGGGGTTGACATCAATTTGTCTCTTTGTATAATGTATTTTTATGTTGTTGCCACAAGTCTAACTTCAAAATTCAAAATCACCAAGTAAGTGACTCATATATATATATATATATATATATATATATATCAGTTTGGAAAATTCTAGATTAGTCTTTTTAAGAAAAATAACATCATGGGTTAGAAAACAGGTTGTCTACTAATAAACTGTTTCTATAGTAACTACAATGGAAAAACCAATAATTGTTCCTCATATTTCTAGAATATTCTGAAAACAGGTCACTGAATATCATATCTACGTAACAAAGTGTCATAGGGGAAAAGGCACTTTTTCAGCCTCAGTCCTGGTACTGTTTAAACTTATGCAACACCAAGTGATTAAGCTGTCGCAATGATATGAATAAATGTAAATTAATAAATGTAAAGAATTTTGCCACAAATCCATGTACATTACCAGTGTCGAGCATATACTGCTTTTTTAGCAATGCAGTGGACAACTTTCTTTGGGATGACGTGGGGACATGAATTCAATTTGAAGGTAAAAACATGAAATATATAAATTTACTTACGTTCTAAATTTTCCGTGTATACCACCGCAGCCTGTTTGTCAAAAAGAAATATATAGTCATCAAAGATGAATCTATTTTGTGTATTTCTGACAGTGAGTTACAGTATAACTCCTTTTTGCAATGTATTTTTCTCTAAGTAGTTAAATAACGTAGTGCGGTTTCATTTCTTAATTCAGTTTGATGCGACAACTCAACGTGCCTTCCACCAGCAACCTACCGGTACTTGTGTTAAGAAAACGCCTTGTTTCAGGACACTTCTACAGCTCTATGTCTCCTCTATCAAATAATCTACCAGTATTTGTGCTTTGAGAAATAATTTTAAGTAAAATCTTCACAAAGCCTAATAGTATGCAATTCTTGTTTCTTTCAAAACTAGCCTTTAACCCTTTCCCAAACAAGCCCTTGTTTTTACGTGTCTGCAGTAAAAGTCTTTTGAAAACACTGTGGGAAAAGGAGAAATTGCTCGTAACGAGCAATTTCTCCTTTTCCCACAGTATTTTCTACCCTTTTTGAGAACTTGTTCCAGAACACATGTATTATGGCTGCTGATAACGAAGCCCCCAAATGCATTCATAAACCTTGAATTGCCCTCATGGTCTAAATCTAAATCAAGAAAGTAACACAATTTCTGATCGACAAATCTTTTCGATCTAGCCGTTCAAAAGTTGAGCTACTTTGGAATATAACAAATTCTTGAAGTATAGACTTTTTTTCCGCAAGAATGTTTTACATCTACTGATCCGGGTGTTTAGAAAATGTCCTGAAAAATCATGTGTAACATTTTAGATATTAGAAACTGTCACGTAAAAAAAAAAAGTCGGAAACGGATATGTTTGTACTAGTCTGTTTTTCTATGCACTATTAATTATAATTATTTATACAATATCGTGTTGTTTTCTACTTAAAAACAAGTCCCTCTGTCACTATAGCCATGGTATCGTTGAGAGGGACAAACATATTTATTAACTGGTTCGGACTCGTAAACTAAAGTGATAGTTGTTATATATGTAGTAACATCGCAAACATCAGTGTTTTTCAGTTCCCCCCTTTTTTCTATTCTTTAATGCAAAGTAAGAGGGAAAAAAGAAAGAAAAGATACATACAAACAAAAAAAATAATTATTAAGGTTCTTTGGCCAAAGTTTAATATCTTAATTTGTAACAATCATCATTTTTTTCATTTAGAAGAATAACACGAAAATATGAAACAGCGACAGGAATGAAATCAAACAAAAATCAGTAAATCTCTAAAAAAAGTCTGAAATGAAAATACTACATTTGTGAAACTTCTGACAGTAAATCAAGGCATAAATGTAACGGTTGATAAAGATAGATATATATGAATGAAGATATTGGTATAAACCTAATACCGAACAGTCATTGAATAAACAGAAATATTAAGAGAACAAACTTTTTATCTGGTTACAAAAAGTATATGATATGGAGAAAAGTTTAATGGAATTCATTTACAAGGTATCAAGCTCGCAAGATTTGATATACATGTACAAATAAGGAGACATCTAACAAATACAAAGTAAGTCGATACTCAGAAAAACAAATTGCGACAAAATAGAATGTTTAGTCAGTTAATTGTAAGAAACCTCTAAGTAAGTATTTTAATGAGAAAAGAAGATCGTACAATTTTGACAAATACTCATCGAATATCAAATACCTCGATATATAAATCAGAATGCAACAATTTCCCTTCTAATTTGTGAAAAGTAAGTAAATTCCCAATAAAAATGAAATTACCACAAAAAGTCATCAATGACATGTGTAATCAACATATGAAAAACGTAAGTAATGAAAGATATAAATCGATAGATGTTTATTATATTTTTTCATGTAAGGTTCCAGCAAGCAAAAATACCAAAAACTAAGACAAATAACCATACAGACATAAAACTGTACTCACCAGATAAAAGGCGCCAACTAGGAAAGTCCACTTATGCATCTTTCTATTAAAGGTACCAAAGAAAACTTCCCAATCTAGAATGATGCTTATATTTATACATAAAGATGATTCACAAAACGTCTGCTTCAACCCTTGGGAGCAAAGATTGATCCATTCATTAGACTGGAGTGGAACACGTCCTATGAGCAGGAAGTTTCGACAGCTCATAAACCAGAATTTGATATCTTTCCAATCGAAAAAGACTAAACTCATGAAATGTGATTTATCTCCAGCAAGAAAAAAAATCATGCCTATGAACTATTGTTGATAGTTAGATTGCGCGTTTTCTCTTTGCGGAGGAAATCAGTAAAAGAAACTACGCTTCTGGCATTTTAAAAAATACATTATATATTTCACAAATTGGTTAATCGTTGCCTCGTAGGATAAATCATTCATTCAGTTTGGAATAGCTCTCTCTCTCTCTCTCTCTCACATGACACTTAGACGTAATAAATTTCTTGAATGCTCATCATAACGACATGTAAAATCACCGAATCATAGCTAAAACATGAAAATATCTGACGGATCGTAACGGAAACCTTACTGAAGCCGCATTCTTAAAAGCATGTATGAACACATACAATTGGTGCAAGATCAAGGAGTTACTAGTTTAGACGAACGACAAAAGGAAAAGAAAGGGAACATGAGAGAGTAAGAAAGCGGTTATCGCCAAAAAAAGCACAAATTGCCTAATTTCGTTGGTTTATTTTTTCATGATGAAATATCATCCATAAAACATGATACAAGCAATATTGAACAATGTCTGTCCTGGAAATAATTCATCAATGCCATACTACTTCCCTTCATCAATGATAAACATGACCTCAATTCGGACAAACGGCGACCCAGATATTCTCAATGGAGAATTGTCTATCGCAGACAGAACAATTTCGAAAGGAAATAAGCATCGACTTGGGACAAATTGTTCCGGAGTGAAATAATATCTCTGACAGGATAATGAACGTTATATGATAATTCAGTGGGGACCAGTTCTAAAACGTTTTGCTAAATATCACTCTTTATTGAGTAAACATGACGAAAAAAAAAACCTAGGGCCCTTTTATACCAATCATTCTTGAGAAAGTTTTCATTTCATTCTTCAAGATTGTCTCAATTTGAAAGAAACACAACTTATGATTGGTTTAGCCAATCAGAGGTTGTGCTTCTATCAAATTTAGAAAATCCTGAAGAATTTTAACCAAGTGCGTACTTAACAATGGTTGGTGTAACCCTGTACCCGTGTTCATCAACCGTTCGTATTACTACAAAAGTTTGATAAAATGATTTATGTTTGTATGTTGTTCCTTTTCATATTATTTCTGAAAAGAATAGACTTTGGACTACTGCTTAAAAAATCGGAGTACTGTGTACAGAAGAAAGGTGAAGAATCCAGTCTGTAGCGACAAATTTTAGATCTTCTGTCCAAAAGCACAGGGCCTACAAGTTATGTACATTTATTAGATTCCTATTAGTGAATTAGTGGGATTTAACAGTGAATAATACCACTATTGACGATAATTATGGTATTATTACTAGTGACGCTATAGTTTTAAAGTGTTTACGGGAACTACTTTTTCCTCGCAACAAGAGCAATGGAAACGTGAGGGCCAATGTAAAAGTTCTGATAAATAACCTCCCCAGGCGGGGTTTGAACCCTGAACCTCCAGTTATCAAGGCGAACGCCGACCCCTTATACAAATACCAGCTTTACCTTTATATATATCTGTGGGATAGACAAGTATACTGCATATGAATATGTGAACATCCAACGTAATATAACTGCATAAATTTGGATTAGACGTAAAATCTTCAGCAAACAAACCTTGCCCCGATGTAAATGTTTCACCTTTAAGATAAATAGAAATGCAGACATTTATTTGCGTTAATGATTTACCTAGTGTGACGACACCAATTACAAAGTTTTATCCTTTCAGCACCTTACCTTAACCCTTTATTTCATAGATACTCATTTCTACGCATTGCTTGTAGGAGCCTTTTGAAAACATTGTGGCAAAATGTGAAATTGCTCGTGACGAGCAATTTCACCTTTTGTCACAATGTTTTCTATGCTATCAAGTATCAAAAGGTGTCATATATGCATAAGAAATGGTTTCATCCTTGCTGTTATTTAGGGTCAATTTGAGATACCTTAGAAATGCCTTATGGAGTAAAAGGTTAAAACATGGCCTTTTCTGGACGGTACGGATGAAGATCAGACTTTATGGTGCGTGCTCTTGGATCTCTACAGTCCGCATTTTGAGTCACGTGTCTTTAGAATAATTATCTTTTTGTGACCTAATTTGACATAATTTCAGCCATAGAAAGACGTCGAGTGTCCTTTTTTTTTGGGGGGGGGTGCTGAAAAAACAGAGTGGTAGAGTTTCAAATCAAAGCTGCATGTGGAAACAGTGAATGTTAGAATCTGAATTTAAAAAAAAAAGAAAACGCCTTATGTAGTCCTGGACTTTCATTCTCAAAAGAGTCCATTATATTCATTGAAGCGGTTTGCATATTGAGCATCTGGGAAGACGAAAGTGCGACTCTAAGCATTAGCTTATCGCGGGGCTCACAAATCTTGCCGTCTGATACATGTTAGATTACTGTGTCTCATTTGGTAATATTTGTTTTAAGACATTCAGAACTTTTGGTCTATGTAGTTTGATTTTCTACCTTTGAAAATTTTCGTTTCCTTCATTTAACAGTAGAACTCTTAAACTCACAATCCAGACTTTAAACGACCCAGAAGGATAGGCTTTTTGAAAACAATAACGAAAAAGGGGAAACGATTGAACCTAGCAATAATTTTTCTCTCTTCCCCCAAATGTTGCCTACTTTTTCACTATCAAATTTCAATATTTGAGTCAGGTTTATTTTGTCGTCTACATATGTTTTTAATTTGGACAAGTCTATAATTTAGTCGTTTGAAATAGAACTCTTTACCAAACGATAAAGTTATACAAGTAACAATATTCTTTATTTAAAGCACATAGAGACAACAAATGAGATTTAACTCTTTTCCCAACGACACAATTTTAGACCGGTCCAAATTGAAAGCACTCGCAGGAAACAAAATAAACCTAACTCAAACACTAAAATTATTTCCAGGAGGATAGAAAACATTGTTGGAAGAGGAGCAAATACTGGTTACCACTAGTTTCCCCTTTTCCCATAATGCACTCATAAGACCAGGGTCGTAAAAGCCAGGGGTTGTTTGGTAAAGGGTTAACTGAAATTAAAGGATTTGTCTCTGAAATCGCAGAAAACACTGTGGGAAAAGGAGAAAATGCTGTTTACCAGCATTTTTCTCCTTTTCCCACAGTGTTTTCAAAAGTCCTCTTGCTCAAGATCTGTAAAATACTGAGTTGTTTGACAAAGGGTGAAAGGTTACAGGTAAAATTTGAGTGATGAGCGCAACTTAAGATAACAGTATGACAGACTGTATTTATTCGAAGATGTGCAGAGTGTCGTGACAGCTGATTCAATCTGTGGATATACGGAATGTTAAAAGTGATCTTTTATAGCAGTGATTTTTTTTAACGTAACGTAACGTATTTATTCAATATTTGCATATAAAGAACTATTATGCATGAAACTGAAAAAACTCAAACATAACGATCTTTCGTTAAATATCTTGTCGAATGAAAAATAGGCCTATTCGACGTATCGAATAGTCTAGATTCAAGATCAGACTACACGTTCTTTGTAGTCTGATCTTGGATCGACACTGTCCGCACTAGTTTATGTTGCATCTGTGGCAGATGATTTGATATGGGCATTATACAGTATCATTAAATGATCTATTAGAAAAGTGATATTTTTCACGAGGATTTGTTATTTCTGAATTTGTCTTGGGAAAAGTTAAAAGGAATTATAATTATGAAAAATTACACCCAGAAAGAATGAGAGAGAGGAAGAAAGAAAGACAGACAGACGACAGACAGAGAGACAGAGACAGAGAGAGAGAGAGTTAAAAGCTAACTTATGGCGATGATTTTAAGTCTTTTTTCAAATGAAAGAATCTCACTATATCAGACAGTTGAGATTCAAGATCAGACTTCACGTTCTGTGCAGTCTGATCTTGAACCTAGTTTGTCTGTAAAAGTGGATCGACTCGCAATAAGCAGCCTAGGGATCAAGAATAGGGATAATGCGTTTCATTTGTCTTAGATTTGCAAAGCGTTGTGGCAGGTGACAATCTAGACTGGTCTGCATTTTGCCCTCTGGTTCATAGTTGAAGGGAAGAGCATGTAAACATAAGTTTCGCATGTTCAGCTTTTTTAACCCTTACCCAAACAATCCCGGGTTTTTACGGGTGAGTAATAGAAGCCTTTTGAAAACATTGTGGGAAAAGGAGAAAATGCTGGTAACCAGCATTTTCTCCTTTTCCAACAATGTTTTCTACCCTGTCATATAGAAAAATCACCTTTTTAGCAACTATTAATTTGTCATCTGCAAAATGCTTTGAATTTGGTCCGGTCCAAATTTTGCCATTTGGGAAAGGGTTAATGCTCATGCTGTTTCTAAAAGGTAACGTTACTAACCATGAGAATCGAAAACTCCCTAACCGTATGAAGTACTGCTTTTGTCGAGGAGGAAGCCTTTAGAAAAAACATTATGGGAAAAGAGGACAAATACTGGTAACCAGCATTTTCTCCTCAAGTTACCCACAATGTTTTCTTCTCGACGAGCAATCTCCATGCTTTGTGGTTATGGGATAAAGCCACGAGTTCTTACATGTCTAAAGTTTTTAGCTCCGGTATAAGTAAATGATCGTTGTTATAAAATTCGTTAACCCTTTACCACACAGTAAAATTTTAGACCGATCCAAATTGAAAGCATTTGCAGACGACAAAATAAATGTGGTTGAAAACTTGAAATTCTAGGTGGAAGGGTAGAAAACATTGTGGGAAAAGGAGAAAATGCTGGTTACCAGCATTTTCTCCTTTTCCCACAATGTTTTCAAACAGCTTCTTCCTCAAGGTCGTTATAAGTTGGGATTGTTCGGTAAAAGATTAACCCGATGGTCTTCTGTCAAAGGTTTAGATTAAATTCTGCTTAACTCTTAACGAAAATGTTACACAGTTTATAACCGACAAAAAAAACCCAAAAGGCTCACAGACATCAAATCAAGTGAAATCTCTAATAGTGGAGTTTGTCTGTAAGGGACGCTTGCAAGCATTGTGGGAAAGAAAGGAGGAAAGAAAATGTTGTTAAAAAGTTCAATATCCTTTTTCCACGATGTTTTTTAAGCCATTTTTCCACTCTTCCAGTGGGTTGTAAAAACAGAGGGTCCTTTGGGGGAGGGTTAAATTTCAACCCATATGGGGTCCGAGCTGGCTCAGTACTCAAAACGTTATATTTGTGATTTTGGAAACTCGTTTAACCCTTTCCCAAACGACAAACTTTTGGACTAGACCAAATTGAAAGCATTTGCAGACGACAATTCAACTCTTGCTGAAAAGATGATTTCTGTCTATGATAGGGTAGAAAACATTGTGGGAAAAGGAGAAAATGCTGGTTACCAGCATTTTCTCCTTTTCCCACAATGTTTTCAAAAGGCTACTTTTCCAGACCCGTAAAAACCAGGGATTGTTTGGGAAAGGGTTAAGTACCTGCTGGCTGCTTTGTTCACGATGAAGTTTCTTTGGGCACTGTACTGCAGATATTCAGCCTAGTACGATTGAAATACAGGAAACAACCGAATAGTTGGTCTGATGCCTTGATATGACTGAAATCTTGATTTAACCCTTTACCAAACGACAAAATTTTAGACTGGTCCAAATTGAAAGCACTTGCAGACGACAAAAATTAACGTAACTCAAAAATTGAAATTTGTTTCCAACAGGGTAGAAAACTGGTGGGAAAAGGAGAAAATGCTAGTTACCAGCATTTTCTCCTTTTTCCACAATGTTTTCAAAAACCTTCTAACTTAGGGTCGTAAAAACCAGGGATTGTTTGGTAAAGGGTAAAGTTAAGAACAACACTTAAGTCTTTTCCACCAGACAATCATTTAAACCTTAATGTGCAAAAGAAAGTTAAACAAAATTATCCAACCATATACAATACCATTTCAACTCAATTTTTGGAGGTAAAACTCACTAAACCGAACAGTGTAGATCCAAGATCAGATAGCACGTTTTGTGCAGTCTGATCTTGGATCTATAATGTCCGTAAAAGGACAGCAAGTTGCGCCTAGCACCCTAAGAATTAAATGATAACGCTTTAAAGATTGAATTCTTTATAACGACCCTGGCGGAGACTCTGAAAATATTATTCGAAAATGTTGATCTTTGAAAATGAATTTTGTTGGTTAGGCAAAAAGAAAACAATTCATAATACCTTCTCTTCCCCCCCCCCCCATTTCCTCTTTCCCCCCTCACTCCCCCCCCCCCTTTACACACACATACTTTAAAGCATGGTTGCTAATTTGAAATGTAAAATGAGCTTGTTTTAAATGTAAACAAACCTTACAAGTATTGTTTTGTTTATCATATATGAAAGCATTTGAGATACGCTCTGTCAAAAGGGGTCTTAATATATCTGCGAAAAAGTATCGACCCAGGTCCGCGGAGGCTGACCTGGGTCGATACTTTTCGCTACTGGTCAATTTTCTGTACGTCCATGGCCCATTCTACTTTATGTTTAAGGCAGTTGTTAAAAAAGTGGTTACAATAGGTCCATAAGTTTGGGACGGCTTGGTTGCTATCGTGCATGATGGAGATGCTCTAAGCCTTCTTTTACCAGACCACAGGTCATTTCAATACATTTAAATAACAACAGAAGATGTTAACGTGTCTAAATTTGTAGACAACGTTTTCCTAAATGTAGCCGACCACTTTGAAAAGATAATGTTGCAAAAGGAGAAATTACCAGAAGAAGTATTATCTTGTATAGGACAACTGTCGAAAACATTGTTGCCAAAGTAGAAAAGACTTGATTTGATGTCTGTGAGCCTTTTTTTTTTTGCCAGTTATGAACTGCGACTCGGATATGATTTCTTTCATGTTGCAACGAACCAATTCGTAAAATCATGGTAGCAAAAGGAAAAATGCTTTAAATGGGTGTCCTTTTGCTACATTGTTATTCAGATGTAATCATGGATTAAATTTTTCAGCTTAAATTCTCAGGGTGTTTTCAAATAAGTCCTTGGGCAAGACATCCAAGAGCCCTATCCTAGTACTGGTGAAGCCCCGGATATACAGTAATGTGCGAGCTGTCGTCGTGATTTGTAGCAAACCACAATAGAATCAATCAATCAATCAATGAGTAAATCAATCAATCAGTTAGTAAATCGGTCAATCAATCAATCAGTAAATAAATTAGTCACTCGATCGATAGCACTTAATAGGTCGACAATCCAACCAACTAGTGCTTACGAACGTTAGAGTTCGCTACAAATGCATAGTTCAAATACAAACCACCAGGCCAGGATTCGATCTCGTTTGATTAAGATCCTCGTTTATCGCATCTTCGCAAACCAAGGATACGAACTCCACTTTGTTCGTTATGTACCTTGGCCGCTCGCCTCTTTAAAAATCGAAACTCCCGCTGCGCCACCTGTCGAATATTACGAGTTGCGTAACCTTTGCTGATGTTATTTCTGACCAATCAAAATGCTCGTAATAAAAATTTGTTGGCTATGCATCAAATGTGGCTGCGCTTTCGGATTCATCACATCAAAAACAAGACGAACAGACTTACGATAATTCGCAATCATTTGGCTATAGAACCCGTCCTAATACTTCACATAATTGATCGTAAACTAAAAAAAAACTCATTAAATATCGATCGTCTACTCTTTCTTGGCAAATTTTCGTCACAAACACGACAACTTTCGTTTTTAATGGGCGCCGCCATTATTGTTTTCTGTTTTGCGAAAGATTTCTTGTTACGGATGGTTTGATTGGACGCGATGGGTTTTGATCGCGTCCAATGAAATGGTGCAGCGGGAGCTTCGATTTTTAAAGAGGCGAGCGGCCAAGGGTACTACCTTAGTATCCTTGGCTTGCGAAGATGCGTTTATCGAGGTACAAAAGACCAGTACAAAAACCATTGAATTCAAGAAAATTCTCCCTAACGCAGTTGTCATAATTATATTGATTTTAATAGTTTTGTTGTAAGGATGAAGTAATCTCCTATAACACAGCAGTAACATAACCAATCAATCAAACAATCAATCAACCAGCCAGCCAGTCAGTCAGCCTATTAATCGATCAATCAATCAATTAAAAAATCAAGCAAGTAATCAATCAATCAATCAATCAATCAACTTATTTATTAATCAATCGAATTTGTCCGCCTTTTCAGATGATGCCTTTTTGTTGTATAGATTAGATTAACGCAGTATCACATGTTATAATTATACAAATATATGTGTAGACATGCTTTTGTTAATCGGAGCAAATTATTTGACGATTAATTAGCCTTCCACTACCCTATCCCGTGTTCAGGATAACCCATACGAATAAAGGATTAAAAACATTGCATTGCAGGGAAATTGAGAAAATGCTCGAAACCAGCATTTTCTCCTTTTACCTGCAATGTTTTCTACTATCACCAAAAAAATAATTATATCATTTGAGATACATCTAAAATTGTTTTCTGTATATGCTTTCACCGTGCAAAAGTGTAACTATTTTCCCGTTTTGTATAGGGTTTTGAGGAATGAATCAGTGTAATAATTAAGTGGTGTCCGTGGTCGTGAGGTAGATCGTCGACCTCGTAACCAAAAGGTCCCGAGTTCGATTCCCGGGAGCCGGTGTCAACTTTGGGATTTTTCATCGGCCCACACATCCCCCGCAAATACTGGTGTAGTTCCCAGGAAGCAGAATTGAGAGAGATTAGTATAAGTTGTAAGAACCTGTTTCTCAATCGATGTAAAATCAATATGTTTAAACTAAACTAAACTAACAAATACATTTGAGCCATCAGCATTTTCTCCGTTCCCGTTCTTCGTTCAGTCATCCGAAATATAGAATTCTGCGAAATATTGGCAAAACTTCTGGAACCAAAACAACAAATAAGTCTTAACCCTTTACTCCACAGATACTCATTTTTACGCATTGCTTGTCGGAGCCTTTGGAAAACATTGTGGCAAAAGGTGAAATTGCTCGTGACGAGCAATTTCACCTTTTGCCACAATGTTTTCTATGCTATCAACAGGTGTCATATACACATAAGAAACAGCTTCAACCTTGCTGTTATTTAGGGTCAATTAGAGATACCATGGAAATGCCTTATGGGTTAAAGGGTTAATCATATAGAATCGTATGAGCTAAAATTTTCTGAGAAAGGAGGTAGTGTAGGAGCAAGAGCTTCTGCCTCTGTGAGCAAAGGTTCTATTTTCTAATCCTGAAAGTGTGGATATTAATGGTGACACAGGCCCGTAGGAAGCAATTTTGGATTGGGGGGGCCCAACATCATTTGAGAACCGGCTTGTCCTGATTTTACATATATTGCGTTTGGTTATGCAGAGAGAAATAACCCACCTACAAATACTAATGACTGAAAAGGAAGGAAATTTGTCCAACAATGTGGTGAATTATGAGATTTGGAGAAAAAGTAAAGCAGAAAAATCACAAGGAATGCAATGTGACGTCAGAAACTGTTTGGTGTCTGTCAGATAACAAAAGTAGAAGAAAAATTTCCATGGCTCGCAGCTGTTTGTTTAGAACTATTTTAAATTGTTCGGAATTTTTTATTATTTCATCCTCTTTATGCACGATGATTGTCTAGCAATATTCAGCGAAATGCTGACACAGTCACTTTATTGGTGATCAAATTATTGGGGGTCCCGGCCCCCCCTGCCCCCCCCCCCCCCCCCCCCCCCCTGTTCCTACGGCCCTGTGACAAAAAATGCCACCGGTGAAATCGTTAATAAAATTCACTATCCTTTTCGCAATTCAACCATATTTGGTACAATTGAACTTTAGTCTATGCCTGACTTCTCAACCAAGTTTCAGTCATAAATGTTTAACCCATTACCAAACAACAATATTTTAGGCTTGTTCAAACTGAAAGCATTTGCAGATGAAAAAATAAAAGTGACTGAAATTTTGAAATTTGTTTTGTAAAGAGTAGAAAACATTGTGGAAAAAGGAGAAAATGCTGGTTACCAGCATTTTCTCCTTTTCCCACAATGTTTTCCAAAGGCTTCTTTCTCAGGGTCGTCAAAAGTAGAGACTGTATGGTAATGGGTTAACAGACTTCAGACTTGGTTTATCTCCGTTCCTTGACATGGTCCAAATGTGCACCTCTGTGTTGCAAGCACACAATTCTAGGATATGCATAAATGTGGATAACTGACACACACACTCTTCCCTCAGTATGGCCTTGATTTGTGATGGCACTCTTCAGTTCAGGAAAAGTCCAGGAGTTGTTCTAATAGACATTATCTTTGAGATGACCCCAGAGATAAAATCTTGGGAAGGGGGAGGGGGTTTAAGGTCTGATGAGTGTGAAGCCCATTCAGGAAGAGATGACCACCACAGTGTCCGTGTAGCTATTCCAATGAATTATAATAAGCTAGGGAATTGCTCCATCCTGTTGAACAACACCTTTTTGTCTGCCCAAAACTTCTTAACGACCACTCTTGGCGCTAGGTATTGATTGTGACTGAACGTTCATCCTGGTCTTCAAAGCAGCTTGGACCAATGATCCATGTTTTGATATTGCAACTCATGCCTTGTAGGCCCAGACCCGCTTGGGGTGGGGGGTGTGTCTCCCAAGATGTTATTCTTTGACTTCACTGATGAAGGAGTGTATCAGAGTTATTTAAAATTTGCATGTCGAATCCAGGTGTGTTTCCAAAGCAGAGGTGTACATTTGGAGCTGATCATGGAACATCGGAGATTTATGACTAAAACTTGGTGGAAAGGTCAGGCATGGACCAAATATGGTTGATCTGTAAAAAGGATTGTGAATTTTATTACTCTTACTGTTGGACATTCATGGCTGAAACTTGATGGACAAGGCAGGCATAGACTGAAGCCTATTTGTACCAAAACAGGTTGGATCGCAAAAATAATTGTAAATTTTAATAACGATTTTATGGGTGGCCTTTTTTATTAGTCACCCTGTATTTTGAGTCCGATAATATGTAACAGCGTAATCTGTAAAAGTTCCAGTTTCCTGCAAAAAAAAAACAGGTTAATTCTAAAAGAAGAGCAAAAGTTTCCTTCTTTTGTTCAAGGTTTACTTAACATTTTTTCTGAAGTTGTCACCTTTTGTTTTTCTTAATACTTTTTTCTGCAATAAATCGAAACTTTGACAGATTACACTCTCAAAACTATCAGTCTAATAATAAAATTCATCCTCTGAAATGGGTGTTTGAAATTTGTCCGCATTTTGACCCCCATTTGTTTACTCTTATTAGCTGCTGGGCCTCTAAACTTTATCGACCTCTTTTTCCATCTCCTCTTTTACTCTTTCATTGCCAATGTCGCCTTGGATACGTATTGCGGACACCATAGATCAAGATCAGATGGCACAAAATGTGCAGTCTGATCTTTGATCCGTACCTTCCACTATGTAATGCTAATTTTCATCCAAAAACAGGTCAATGGAAACGAAAAAACTTACGAATCTAGAAAAATGTTTGCTACGTTTAGCTGGCAACAAAAATATTAAAGGTGGCCCTTCAGAATTTGGGACGAAAATTTTACAAAAATACAAAATATCATCCTTATACTCCCAAAGCCTTATAATTGTAATTCATAAAACCCCAGTAGTCCAAAACCATCCGACAACACGAGAAATTATAGATTTACTACGGCCAAGGTCGACATCGACGGGAAACACGGTCTATTTTCACACGAACAACTCGCTCATTTACATACTGGAAATACACAGACGAAGCTTCAGACATAGCGTCCGAAGAAGATATCGTGAAAAATAATTACATGTTTGTTATGTAATGGAATTTAAGCGTCAGTAGTCACGTGCCAGTCACTTAACATTCCCACTATACATTTTTTTTATTTTTGGCGCGAAATCTAAAAATAGCTTAAGAGGCTACGTAGCCTTTTAGGGGAATACCATCAAAAAAACTTTTTTTGATAATTTTATGATTCTTAATTATTGATGATTTGTATTGTTTTTTCATATAAATTTCAGTGATATATATATTTTTTGATTTGGTGTGATGTAAAATTTCTAAGTACCCACCTTTAAGATATTTCAAGTTCATGTGACTACTACTATTTTATGCTTGATGAACTTGTTTGAGTTTTTACTGCATTGACTTGTGTAATTGTTTCTAGATCTTTGGAACTTATGATAACACTAGAAAACAAATTGTGCACTTGAAAAATTGACTTTGTGACTCTAAACAAGATACAAGGGATGGCTGTCGTGAAGTTCTTCAAAGACTTGTATCTGATCCGTAACATTCTGATCGTAGTCCTGATGCCATTGGTTTTGCTGCCCTTGTTGATCATCGGAAACAGTGCGGTAAGTGACCTAGTGCTAACTTCATTCACCAAAACTTTTCCCCGACGATAAGAGTTGTCCAGTTTAAAAGACAACAAAATCAAACGTGGCTCAAACAACAGTATTTATCTCTGAAAAGGATAATAAACTTTGTGAGAAAAGGAGAAACTGTCTCCTTAACCCACATAGTTTTCTTTTGGGTTGTTTAATCTCGAAAACGCTTGGTAAAGGGTCGATTCCCCCCAGAACTGTTATATTCGGTACCCAAGGTGGAATTATTTACAAGTAATGTCACAAATGGAAATCTCTGAAAATTGTGCATAGCATTTATTAACTATTTTCGTATAAATAACTCCGAGGTAATTCATTCTTGAAAGTAAAATTAGAAGATATTGAAAGAAAAAATGATGAATAAAGAACGGATGTAGAATATGAGAGCCCCCACAATATGGATCCCTGGTCCTGTACAATTTTGATACACCTCATAAACAAAAAAAACTACCTACCTACATAAGTACCTAACTTCCTACCCAACTTCTTACCCAACTTCCTACCTACCTACATACTTACCTAAGTAACTACCTACATACATAAATACCTACCTACCTTTCTACCTACCTACTTCCCTACCTACCTAAGTATCTACCTATCTAAGTACCTACCTAAAAACATGCCTGCCTACTTACCTAACTACCTACCTACGTAGCTACCTAAGTATCTACCTACCTTCCTACCTAAGTACCTACCTGTTTACTACCTACGTACCCACCTAGCTACTTACCTACTTTCCTACCAACCTACTTGCCTAAATACCTACCTACTTACTTTACCTACCTTACTCACCCACCAACGTACGAAAGTATCTACCTACCTACATTACCTACCTACCTACCTATCTAAGTACCTGCCTGCCTACCTTCCTTAACACCTACCTATTAACATGCCTACAGACCTACCTACCTACCTTCCTATCTGCCGACTTACCTACCAGCCTGCCTAATTACCTACCTACCTACCAAGGTACCTACCTACCTACCTACCCTCCTAAGTACCTACCTACCTACAGTACTTAGGTACTTAACTACCTACTGAGTACCTACCTACCCACCTAAGTATTTACCGTCTTACCAACCTACTTCCCTTCTTTAGTATCTACCTCCCTAAGTGCCTACCTACCTACCTTAACTACCTACCTACCTTTTTACCTACCTAAGTAGCTACCAACCTACCTAAGTACCTACCTACCTACATACCAACCTACCTCCCTATCTTACCTTCCTACGTAAGTACAACCTACCTAAGTAACTACCTAGGTACCTTACCTACCTTAGTACCTGCCTACCTTACTACCTACCTACCTAAGTACCTACCTACTTGTCTTACCTACCTACCTACCAACCTAAGAACCAACCTACCTAAGTTCCAACCTAACTACCAACCTACCTAAGTACCTACCTATATACCTTCATATCAACCTACCTCCCTTTCGTACCTACCTACCTAAGTACCTACCTACCTTACCTACCTACCAACCATTCTACCTAAGTACCTACCTACCTACCAACCTACCTATCTATCTACCTACCTACCTAAGTACTACCTAAGTACCTACCATAGTACCTGCCTGCCTACCAAGTACCTAACCTACAGACCTACCTACCTACCTATCTACCTGCCTACTTACCTGCCAGCCTACCTACTTAGCTACCTACCGTCCTAAGTACCTACCTACCTACCTACCTACCTAAGTACTTACCTTCCTACCTACCTACCTACCTACCTACTTATCTACCTTCCTACCTACCTGTCTGGGTACTTACCTTCCTACCTACCTACCGACCTAAGTACTTACCTACCTACCATACTCCCTAAGTACCTACTTACCTGCTTCCCTAAGTACCCAACTTAGGCCTTCAGCTCGGTACGACATGATTCATCATAGCCGTGAACAAGTTTCCAAGTCCCCTACCTACATGTACCTACCGTAGTACCTACCTACCTACCTTAGTACCTAAGTCCCTACCTACCTACATAAGTACCTACCTACCTATTTACCTACCTACCTAAGTACCTATACCTACCTACTTACCTAACTAAATACCTAACTTCCTACCCAACTTTCTACTACCTACCTACCTACATACATACATACATACCTAAATAGCTAAATACCTGCCTTCCTACGTACCTAAGTACCTTACTTAGGCCTTCGGCTCGGGATGACATTATTCACTATGGCCGTAAACAAGTTTCCAAGTCCCCTGACACCTGACCGTACAACTTATATAGTCTCGTCTTATAAACCGGTTTATTCCAAACGAAAAGTTTGATTCAAAAAGTTTCTGATTTATTCAAGTCGATGGATATATATTATTACATGTAATTGTAACCCCAGAGTACAGTATTAAATAAAACAATTTTAAAGACCCAGTGAACGCTAAAAGAAGACGATGCAAGTATTCAAATGCATCTAAATTAATACCATTCTATTAAAAGTACCAGGATTTTTATGAGGATTTCATTGAATCTGCTATTGTACAATCGGTCCAGGTATTAGTCGCTGGCAAAAACAATTTTAAAACCAGCGAAAGATAAGGAATAAATAGAGCAACCTGGTAACTTTTGCCTTTGTTTCACACTTTATCTTTCTACAAGTAGCGAACACTTGGACCGGTCGTGCAATAACAGGTCGTCATCTTCACAAAAATTTCCATACTTCTCAATAGAAGATCTATGATTTAGATTTAAAGGCACTTTAATACCTGCATTACCTACTTTGACCTTTTAGGATTGTTTAAAGCTTTTAGTTGTATCACACGCGTTTTTTTTTTCTCTATCCAAAAGCTGAAAAATAGCTTTGAATCAAACGCAAAGTCGCCACTGGCTATAAAGCAAAGATAACACATATTGCGTTTTATCTTTTTAAATCTTGTTTATGGTGTTACATTACAAGGTCTCGTAGATCTATACAACCTTATCTTCTTGAACTGAAGCAGTCAACGACGTTGAAAGACCATATTTACCTCTTTCAATTGTGAGCTTTATACTTACGCCTTAATCTCATATGTAACCTTTCTTGTAGTTGCTATTGCTTACCAAGAAAATGTGCGAGTAAGAATGGGGGTGGCCGGCTGGTGAGGGGGGGTAGCCTCATACTGCTAACCTCGTTTGTTCCTACTGACCGCCTTTTCTATACTCTCCGAGCCGCTGAAGAACCGAAAACAACTGATACTTCTATCTGAGGCAAAGACTTCGGCCGCCATACCTGTGTATATTTTGAATTCGCCTAATCAACAGGAAATTTGATTGCTTGAGCTATCAGTTAGTTATTTTGCATACCAACTGCCAAATAACATAGGGAAGTTATAATGTGCTGAATTTGTTATTTCATTGCTCATCTATTTTTAAGTAAAAACCGACATATTGCAGTGTCCAAAAAGCCTGAAACCATATTTCCTTTCCATATTTAGACGCCATTAAACCTTTGGCTGCTTAGCACGATTCACTGACATTTTGCAGTATACGTCAAGGTCAGACTGCACAGAACGTGCATTCTGATCTTGATCTACATTGTCCGATACGAAGATAACTTTCTCCCCAACAAAAGACATTTTGAATAGCAATTTTCTTTTTATTATTATCGATTGAAATGTCCATGTAAGATTTTTTTATCAGGATAAAGGTACAGGATGGTGTCACCTCTGCTGTACGGCCTGGCTTCATCGACAGCTTTGTCAACTGCTAGTGGGAAAATTTAGAAAATAAATTGTAAAGGATATATTAATTCGTCAATTAGATACAGTAAAATACTTATTCAAATGTTTACATGGATACTTCTTGTAAATTCGTTACCGTTTACTTAGCCTTTTTTGACTAAGGTTTTCTTAGAAACATTTTTACTCATTAATAAAATACTCATTCGCAATCTCTCTCTCTCTCTCTCTCTCTCTCTCTCTCTGTGGCAAGATATCACAAATCTGCATTATTCCACGTCAGAGCGAAAAAAATGCTTGTAATCTTAGCAAAAGTGTAAATATTTGTTGGGGGTAAACATGAGATGCATAAAGACTGGTTTACATGAAGTACATGTCTTTTTTTTTTATATTTTACTGATATTTGTATTAAGGATTATTACTTGGGAACACACACACACACTTTCAGTCTGTATCTTCCCCCTCCTAATACACACAAACATCACCCCCAAAAGACTTGATTAAACTATTACAGATGATGATTCATCAAAAATACTTTCAAAGTTAGAAAAAAAACGTATTTTACTCATTAAGGTAATCCATAATATGTGATACTACTTTAATCTTGAAATTATTAACGTTACTGTGGGCGTGAATTAAAAATTGAGTTCATAAAACGTGGAAATGGTTATGCGGTGATTTGTTGACATCGGCAAAATTATAATTTCATGGATCAAAATATTTGTCAAATAAACCCTTTATTGATATGTCAAGTGTTTTAATTACAGCATTTCAAAATCAATGGAATACAAGGAGAAAACAAGCATTTCTGTTTTTCCCACAATGTTTTTATCCCTTTTAGAATATATCAATTCATTCACGTCAAATTTCAGTCGCCATATTCCTGTAGGCTTGGTTTTAAAAATCTAACTTACCTTTGGGAGACACTTAAAATGGTAGGAGGTATGATATTTTACGATTTTGTACTGTGTAAATATTATCTTAATTTCTCTTAGTAAATAACTTTATGGGATAGGGTCATGGCTATAGTACGGACAAGCGTATCAAGAAAGAAAACCAGAAACAAGCTTTCAACAATTAACAATATTTATCATTGAACAAAGTCAAGAAAGTACAATAAGAGTTAAGATTGAATGAAACGTTACGATTGCAAGTCTATTCACTTTTAACAAGATTAATTGTTAATTTGGCTTTAGTCAGTTTGTCAAAAAATTCTGTGATAGTTTTCTGTTGTTTATTCCAATAATCGCTGTCAAAGATGAATTCTTTGATATAGGCCCTACTGTTGTCCAATCCAGATATTCTCATGTTGATAAAATATTGAAATATTGAAGGTTAACTCTTCATCCCAAAAACGGTATAACTTTGCACTGATAAAGTCCATAAGGAGTTACAAATGCAGAAATCTCTATAGATCTATTTAGCTTTTTTTCAGTAAGAGGAATTTGCCAAAATCGTTTTAGAAGATCAAACTTAGTAATATATTTATAATAACCAATATGACCATGGTTGTCTTCTACTCTTGGCACCGGAAATGAACCAGTCTTGGTCACAGTATTAGTTTTTACTGTTATCAGTGCACACACGAAAAGTTCAACCTGGCTTTGTAATAGGAATACAGAGAGAACAGTAATCACTTTGACTAGTTCAATAGATTCATTGTCGAACAGATACTTGATTTCCTCTCTAAGATGCTCCAATTTCTTGGAATTCATTCGATATGGATGTTGTTTCACGGTTTTTGAGTTTTTAATTTTCACATCATGATATATTGTATTTGTCAGTGTTGGAGTATCAGGAAACAGGTGCTTATATTCAGAAATTAACCCTTTCAATTCACTTTTTTGATTATTGACTAAACGCGAATTCTTTTTTCTCTAAACTTCTTAAAATGTCAGAATTCCAAAGTTTTGAACTAATAAAGTTAGACTTATAAAAGTTCATTTCTTCACAATTTATGCATGGATAATGTGATTTTTAGTTTTAGGGACTGATGAGATTACATTCATACGTGAACTATTTGAATTATCCCTATTAACATTTTCTTTTAGCATATTGACATAATTGTTTTTTATTTCACCTGACAGGAATTGTTATCACAAACCGGTAGAAGAGCTAAAATAATTATCTTCCTTTCATTTCATTGAGTTTTCATTGAGTTTTCTTTAATAATTAAATTTTTTGCAATATGTTTGAATGACCTGACATAGCTGGTACATGAGCTAAGCTTTATAATTTTTATCTACAAGATTTAGAAATGATGACTTCATGATTGACAGCCCATTCATCATCAACAGAGACTTAAGGAGGGCGCCAGTTTCTAATTAATATTCTATTTTTTATATAAAGACAGTCAGGTTCCTGTGAAAGATCAGTTTAGTTTCACTAATTGCTTTTTGAAATAAAGGTGGTATTTCTTGATCATTGTGTTGATCTTCATTTAGTTTTGACCTTGTATCATGGCCTTCAGTAACTAAAGATATGTAATCCAATTCTGATGAATTATGTTTAGAATTCGTCTGTCTTCAGACGGGTTTGGTGAAATAGACCTTTTAATTTCATCTTTAAATGAATGTCCCAACAAAGAATCAGATAAGTCAATATCAAACTGATTTCCAGTCAAACCGGCTCTAGTAACTGCACATGAAGGATAAAGGTCAGGAATTTCTACCTTAATCGGATCAGGTGATTAATCTATATACTTAGATGCAAGGAGTGTCGGTTACAAGTGGATTAACAGTTACCTTATCTCCAGCTAAATCATTGCCTAATAACAAATGAACACCTTTATTTTTTTTAATACCAACAGTCATTATTAGACAATTAATTAAGTCCGGAGATAATTGTATGTTATGAAGCAGAACATCAACAAATTCACGTTCTACATCCTGAATAAGGACACTTGTCCCAGAAAAAATCTTCTCAGAAAAAGGTAGGACATCTGCTTAAAATTTTGAGATTGAGAAGCTCAAGTGTTACTTAAAATTTTACTTGAGATAGACTGGGCAAAATCACTTTTTAGTGACACAAAACCATCTGATAAGAATGGTTCATAAATCTCCATAACAGTATCAGTCCCAGAAACTTTGGCTTGGACATGGGTTTGGTTCTTAAAACATGTCGGAGGTGTAGACTTCAATGAAGTAAAGCCTGCACGCTTAAAACTTTCTCGTTTTTCCCGTCGGCTGTTTAAAACAGGACATCAAGAAATAATATGAGGCGATTTTTTGCAATAATTATTAGTGGGTCGAGAGAAGGGATTTTGAACTTTGGCTTTGTAAGGAGACTTAGGTCTGGGACTATTTTGACTGGAATTGTCATGATGTACATCAAAGTTTGATTTAGGACCAGTAGATGAATAAAAAAGTTCTTCTGTAGTTTGATTTATTTATGAAACAGACCTTATGCGTCAAGGGAAAGTTGTCTGCAAGGCAAGCAGCTTCTTCTAAAGTTTCAACTTCTTTTTCGTCTAAGAAAGTTTTTTAAAAACTAAATTTATGCACCTTTTAAACTCTTTAACTAATAGGAGTTGTGTAAGGTTTCCATTATCTGAACCTATTTTCTTTGAATGGCACCATCTATCAAATAATTGTTCTCTAGTTCTAGTAAATTGAACATAGGTTTGACCATTTTCTTTTCTGCAATTCCTAAATTTTTGTCTATATGCTTCAGGTACCAATGCATAGGCCTTGAGAAAGAATTCCTTAACATTATCGTAATTACAGAGCTGTTCATTACTTAGTTGCGGAAATATATCGCGAGCCTTTCCAGTTACACCACTTTGCAATAGTAAGATCCAGAGTTCTTTCGCCTTTTCAAATTTTCAGCAAATCTTTTATAATGAGCGAATTATTTATCAACTTTCTTTCCTTGAAATGGCGGTACAAATCTGAGGTGTTTCCATATTTCAAGGTCATTAACTATATGCAAAGATGGTTTTTCTTTATTTTCTAATTTTCATTATTTCATTCTCACCTGAAAGTGCCTTTCCTTTGCTCTTTAATTCAGAATGCATCTTTTCTAACTCTAAATTTAATTCTAATTCTTTTACTTTTCTAACTCTAATTTTAATTCTGATTCTTTTTCTTTCATTCTTATTTCTTACACTATTTCCCCCCCCCCCTTTTTTTTTTTTTTTCCTTCTTGCTCTAATTTTAATTGTATTTTCTTCAATCTCTCTTCTTTTTCTATTTGTAGTTTTAATTTTTCTCATTCATTATTACTTTTAATGTCTGTCTGATACACAAGAATAAGAGACAGAGCAATCATTTTTGACATTTTTTGCCAAATTTAGAAACTCCTGTGACGGCTCAACAGCATTTTTTTTTAAGATCAAAATATTTTTTTTTTTTTTTGGGGGGGGGGTTCATTAGAATAAAATTCAAATTATGTTTTTCTTTTTAACCATTATTTATTACTAAATTAACTTTAATACTGTAACACGTTCAAAAAACTCTCAAAGTGCATCCAAGATTACTAGATGATCAATCCGGAGTAAGCCCCCATTTTCTTTAACGATACAAACGTAACGAGAAAAGAAAACCAGCGACTAGCCTTTAACTGTTAACAATATTTATTAATGAACAAAGACAAACAAGTACAATAACAGTTTAGTTCGAATGAAATTTTGACAATTCTTAGTCTTGAAATAAGAAATAGAATAAGTCCCTTAAAATTAAAGAATTATGTTTAGATTACAAAATGAATGAAGTTTCTGGTTCTTAAAATTCAAATTGACAATGGCTTACCTTGCAAGTAGATATGAGCAACCTGTTTAACAAAAAGATAATTCTTACTTACAGATGTAAATACAAAGTTAAATCCAACACTTTTCACTTATGTATCCACAAAGCCACAAGTCTAAATTCAAAATCGCAGCAAATGCATAACTGAAATACAAACGGCATAGATCTGGCGGGACTCGAACCGATGCGGACAAGATCCTCTGGGTTTTTTTTTTTTTTTTTTTTCGAGGGTTAAAAGACCAACACCTTTAACACTGAGCTAAAAACGCACGCATTTGTTAGGTATCGTATTTAAATCGCGATAAAAACATGCATGACATCCAGAAAATTTACTTAAAACAAAGAATTTCTATCCTTGTCAGCCTGGGCGGACTGTGCAGTTTGAGATAGGTTGTTATTTCATGCTTTCCGGTAGGATATCGAGAAATAGCAGTGAAAATATTTTTCGATCTTACACTGGTACGACCAGTGAAAATACCGATTTTCACGTTCTTGTTGCCTAGGTAAATTGCGCGTGCCTAATAACCAGATGGGAAATATGACGTCATATACCTTACATTTCTCGTGCTTGACGTAACGTTGCTATGCGGGAGGGGTACGCCACGGGGAATAAGGGAAAAGAACTGTACTGAATTTTGATAAAGCTCCTCCAAGAAAGGGTTAAAAGCGTGAAATAAATAGAATATTTGGTTTTTTTTGGTGAAAGATCGAAATTTATTTCATCTCGTGAAAACCATCGGTAATATTTTCACGAGTGGCTGCGCCACTCGTGAAAATATTACCGATGGTGTCCACTCGATGAAATAAATTTCGATCTTTCACCGAAAAAAACAAATATCCTCTATATATTTATGGTCGATGCATTAAGCCACATAATCACAGACCATTGCTCATGTCCCGGATTCGAACATCACTTGAAGCACTGGAATTTTGGGAAAGACAAATTAGAGCCCTAGCTTAATACTTGAAACCAAGGAAATACATAATGAAATGAGATGTCGCCGTGATATGACTGGAATTTTGTTGAAAGTAGCGTAAAATACTGATCACATAATGAATCTATCAGCATACATGAAATGACCGATATCCTCTCATCATTTGACACGCACTTACATTGGAGAGGATGAGTGTCTCCTTTACATTTTTAATTACAAATCTAATTTAGTGATTTACCTGTAGACTTAATTAGGTTCAGTTTGTATTACTGTAGTATACCGGTCTATCCCATAGATAGATGTAAACGTATAATGTAGTCAGGTACAGGTATTTGGTGAAATATCTTGCAACCATATCGTCATGTGGTTCGGTAGCTCAGTTGGTTAGAGTGCAGGAACGGTATCCCTGAGGCCCTGGGTTCGAATCCCGGTCGAGCCGCGATATTTTTCCACAACCTGTTACATTTGGCGCCAAACGTAAATAATCCACTTATTAGAGAGATAGGGTAGTGGTGATTGAGGGATTCGTGGACGAATCTTCATGTGGCAGGGAAGTATGTAGTATACTGGTCTATCCCGTAGATAGATGTAAACGTATAATGTAGTCAGGTACAGTTATTTGGTGAAATATCTTGCGGCCATATCGTCATGTGGTTCGGTAGCTCAGTTAGTTAGAGTGCAGGAACGATATTCCTGAGGCTCTTGATTCGAATCCCGTTGGAGCCTGTTACATTACCTTTATACCATTTTTTTACCACGCAAATGATGCATCAGGTACATCATTTAAACATGGAAAAAACAGTTCAACAGTTGGAGACAGGAACTAGAAAGGAATCTTTTTTTCTTCTCACGCTTATTTTTTTCTAGGTAAATAGAGCAAGCAACCCATGTACGTCTAATTTATCTATTCGTTTTTCTCAAGGATCAATTGAAGATTGTTTGTCTTTGTTACCTGTTAAGCAGTAAACGCGGCCAAAATGCTTTTTGACCGGAGTGTAAAACAAGATCAGCTTGCTTATACGTACAGTCTTTTATCACATAACCTCCCTTGTTTTCAGTGTAATATACCCATTACGAATTTTCTTATCTCACACACGTTTAATATCACATTTGCGTGACGTCATTCTTGACGTCATTTTGTACGCATTTCATACAAGTGAATGGAAAATACCGCGGGTGCATTTATGAATGTTTTTGCATCATCTGATCTATATTTTGTGAAATATCATAATGTGATAAAAAGAATCTGACATTTGTGGGCTTTTGAGATAAGATTTTATTAAACGAGTCAAGGAAAATGTTATTAAGCTCGCCAAAGGCTCGCTTAATAACATTTCCCTTGACTCGTTTAATAAAATCTTATCTCAAAAGCCCACAAATGTCAGATTCTATATATCTTATTCTACAATCTCCGCAGCTCCAAATCGGTTGTTTCCGCCATGAAAACCTGATCCAGTGTCATCATACTCATTGAAATCTGTCTGTGTTTCGTCAAACATTACAAAGAGGCAGGAACAGGGATTTAGTCATATAGTTTCCCGTCTGCTATAATAGTTTCTTGTCTTATACAAGCCGAGACCTGTAAGTCAGCCTTTAAAGCACAACGACTGAGACCAGGTGGTAGATGGTTGGAATCTCCTGCTGGGATGATTCCTTTCCGCAGATTGATGACAGTGATTGCGACTTGATTCACTCTATCTCACCATTGATCGTTGTCTCAACGATAGAAGCATGAGAGAGCCGCCAGTGATTTTCATAAAGATAATGCGTAAATCACTGCTAACAGAAATTACAGGAAAATATTGAAAAGTGCAATGGCCCCAGTCATTTAATTGAAATAATGCTTGGAATGGTCTAAAATACGATACAAGTAGGCAAACATTGTCCTATCAAAGAAAATAACAAATACTTGAGGTGAGATAATGGAAATACGTTAATTTCTCAATAAACGTTGGAGGACATTAATTTTTTAATTTTTTCGACGACTTACCTGATACAATGCATAGCCAAGTTACATTTAACCCTTTACTCCATAGATACTAATTTCTACACATTACCCGTAGGAGCCTTTGGAAAACATTGTGGCAAAAGGTGAAATTGCTCGTCACGAGCAATTTCACCTTTTGTGACAATGTGTTCTATGCTATCAAAAGATGTCTTTTACACATAAGAAACGGCTTCATCTTTGTTATTATTTAGGCTATGTCAAAACGTCAAACTCGAAACCTTCGTACCGTATTACAGACATTTTAATGTGCTACTAATTCTAACACCATTGCTTGTTGCCCAGTCGATGGGACGGCAGTGTCAAAATCTGCAGTAAATATGTAAGTACGAGAGATTCAAGAGTCAGAGTATCGAGATGCCGCAAAATATGGCTGACGCATCCCTGACAACTGTTACCGATTGGCCGGTTTCGGCGTATCGGCGGCAGTTGGTCACATTGTGTGGCTGTCTGATGTTGTTGGTTGTCTGGGCTTTATCTCTGGCAATAGTAATGCAGGGTCTCAGTCTAATATTAGTGATAACCAGCCGTTGTCTGCACATGTCATATTCTTCGAAGATTCGACTGTCTTATATGACGCATCACTACTAGCCCCGAAAGCGGGCTGACTGTAATATTACGCTCTATAAAGTAGCAATGTTGAAAATAGCTTTTACGTATCAATACGTTTGAGGAGAAATGAGACCTGCTTTAGCAACAGATTTCTCAAAACTGGTGATCATAGTTGAATGAATTGCACGAGGTAGCGTTTTATTGGGTGAACCTTTTTTTTTTAAATTGAAAGTAACGGTTGTCGCGTAGGAAAGTGGTTCGGTTCTGTACCTAGGATGCCCATATTAGATAGATGAGTATTTATAGAATGCCATCTAGCGGGAAATAATGGATAACCAGCGTTCGTATGCATCAACAATTCTTTGGTACACCCTTTGTTTAATTTCCATGAGTTTTCTAGATTTTAAAGTTACACATCTTTTAATTGATCAGATCATTTGGCAGAGCCAATCAAATTTTGTGATGTTTAAAAATTTAGAAAATCTGTAACCCATTACCATACAATCCCGACTTTTGATGACCCTGAGAAATTAGCCTTTAGAAAACACTGTGGGAAAAGGAGAAAATACTGGTAACCAGCATTTTCTTCTTTTCCCACAATGTTTTCTACCCTTCACAAAACAAATTTCAAATATTCAGTCACTTTTATTTTGACGTCTGCAAATGCTTTCGATCTGGACATACCCTAAAATATTGTCGTCTGGTAATGAATAAAAAGAAAAAAAGGCTATTAACTTTCACAGAAATGGTTGATGAATACTGACCCAGAAAGCATATCCGAAAAAGTGAGAAGTGGCCGTGAAATTCTATCAAATAAATGAACAAACAAAATAGACATAAATTGTTGAATTATCGTATTGATATTTTGTTTATTTCAGGTGGCAACATGTGCATACTGCGTCGCCATCATGGCGATCTTCTGGATCACGGAGGCTCTTCCAATATCCGTTACAGCATTACTTCCGGTTGTTCTTTTTCCAATTACAGGGTTACTTACAGCGAAACAGGCGGCCCAAGAATACATTAACGTAAGTAAACCAATGAGAATTTCCTGATGTCTGCAGCTTAGAAGGTAGCACTGAGTAGGGCATGCACCCTCGTAAAAGAGCCGCGGTTTTTGCAGAATCATTTTAAGAAGCTCAAAGGCTCAATAACGGCCAACTTTAAGCAAGTTTATGATAGAATACAGGTCTTTTCCAATCATACTTTTTAAAGTAAGGCTGTTATTATATTAATTCTGATGATTTGCTACAGTATAATGTTCCAGTTATTTTCCAAACAATTGCCATTAAAACTTGAATTTATGATGGCAACTTTGATTCTAGATTTATTATTAATTGTTTTGCCAGTTACTTGACAATTGGTTGAACATACTTAATTGTCAGGCCTATAATAAACATCACACTTTTAAACGGTACGAATCAAATTTATATGTTTTTATACACAGGACTGTTTAATTTTGGCCGGTATTTGGCCTTTAAATGGTACTCTGTTTTCCGATAGATTCGCCTTTATTTTATGTACTCCATGTGCAGACTGACTTGCCAAGGGATAGTGTGGTATGATTATTGTTACCGGAGACCACTCTTTCATGCATGGCTTTGTCCCGATTTAAATACAACACCTAACAACTGCGTTATCCCCCGGTCTCACAGACCCCGATTTAATCCCGATTTCGAAAATTTCAAAATCGGCGCTAAATCGGCTAGCTTCGGGAGAGTCGTAGTGCCTCCTGACTCAAATCGGCATCAATTCGGGATCAAAAATGAATCGGGACAAAAATTTCAACATGCGCAAAAATTTCTCCCGATTTCGAAAATCGTGCCGAAATCGGCGCACTTCGGTGTACCTCGTACTAAGTCGTCGTTGTTCGTAGTAAGCAAATCGGCGTTATTCGGAGACAGAATCGGTCCTATTTCGGTGTACCTACCTCGGCGATAAACCCCGAATAACGCCGATGCACTACGAGTAACTCCCGATTCTCGCCGATGAACTACGACGAGTTACGCGACTAGCAGCCCGAGATACACCGACCAACACCGAATAACTACGAACCGTTAAGATATCATCCCTTAGTACCACGTAGTACCCCGAATTCCGAGGAGTATAAAAAGGCGAATCAACTTTGAAAACAATTCATTCAGTTCCAAACGTTTGAACGAGACGCTTCCCTATACTTTGATACAATGGGGCCAAAAAGGGGGCGTTCGACGAAAAAGCGGTCAGCTTCAACAGATATGCCTCCTCCATTAAGCACAGAGAACTAACCTGACCCTGATGTTATGCTGGATCAGCCAGTTCTCCTGCAAAATGAGTTTGAAGATGACGTCTAATATCCATATGATAACTGATTTTTTTTTTTGCAGTTAAATCACACAATTTATATACCCAGTGTACGAAATCGGGGCATAATCCTGGTCATAAAAGATTTGAAACTCGTAGTCGATCCGGATCTGTAGGCATATGTCGCAGTAAATCTTTGTGCATCGTAGTCCATCGTAGTACGAAATCGGGACAGTCGGTCTTGTCGTACTGTTTCGTAGTAACTCGGCTCATAAATTCCGGGTACTTCGGAGCAAAATGGGGGCAAAAGCGTGGTAAATCGTATCGCATCGTAGTTTTTCGCAGCCCGTCGGGAACACACCGATGTATGTCTAAAAATACCCCTCGTCCAAGGATGATCGGAGAAAAACGGCTCGAATTCGTGGTAAATCGGAGAAAATGCGCTCTCCCGAAGCACTACGATTATGTTGGAAATCGGGGTCTGTGAGACCGGGGGGTTAGAGAGATATCTCAATGGCTCCTTGTGGTTATACCTCGAAAAACGAGGCCATTTGTCCGTCATGGTTTCGGATCCCTCCAGACGCAGTTTGCATTTGTTGCAAATTTTCAAGTTCGTTAGATCAATTAGAATTTTGCGGATTATTTTCTTTTATCAGTATGCAAAACATAAAATCAACAAAGTCCTGCACTGACCTGCAGCGTTGGTTGGACGATGGTGTTTGTTTGATGTTGGTGTAAGAATTTATTGTAGAACACAAATGTGTCGAGTTTTGACATGCCCGTTTAACCCATTACCACACAATCCCTACTATTGACGCCCCTGAGAAAGAAGCCTTTAGAAAACATTGTGGGAAAAGGAGAAAATGCTGGTAACCAGCATTTTCTCCTTTTCCCACAATATTTTCTACCCTACTGGAAGCAAATTTCAATATTTCAATTACATTTATTTTGTCGTCTGCAAGTGCTTTCGATGTGGACCAGTTTAAACTTTTCTCGTTTGGTAAAAAGTTAAAGCATCATGTAAGTGAGCCACAGTCTTAAAAATGGGTCGAAAACATCTACACAATATTTAGGAAAAAGTGTGTTGTTTCTTTCTAGGACACAAATATGTTGTTTATTGGCGGATTGGTTGTTGCGGCTGCTATAGAGCATTGGAACATACACAAACGAATCGCTCTGCGGGTACTCATGATGGTGGGGTCAGAACCAAGATGGTTAGTTTAAATTGTTGTATCTTCGACTAACAGATGGTTATGGATTTATAGAACAGCACTTGGAGCCGGAACTACTTTCTATTACTGCTAAATTCTTGTTTGTCGTTGTAAAAAGAAAGTTAAATACTAACAAATCAGACGTTATTTGATAAATATAGTACGTGCATATTGTTGTCATATAACAAGAATATCTAACTTGGTTAGTAGAAGTAATATATGTGCCGGCAAGTCCCTACAGTTATCAATGTTCCTAACCTCGTTAGATATTTTTAATATATTACACTATTATACCTATTATATATGTATTAATCTGGCATGATTTTCAACAGGATATTTTCATATTTTGTACAGGGTATCCCTTCTTTAGGTTCAGGAATGACTATTTCCCTATAAATCAAGTACTAGTAAATGTTTTTGTCTGCATTTCGTTTGATGGAACACACTACATACAGGATATCGTACTCTATTAATTCTATGTAAACATTGTCAACTGATAAATGTATGTTGATATATCGATTATAATTGGCTGGTGTAATGCAGAGAAATGACTCTCCCCTACAAAATGACCCATGGGACATTATTCTACGTAGAAAAATGATCCAGAGGGTTATTTCTCTACGTAGAACAATGAACAATCTGGGATAATTTCTCTGCGTAGAATAATAACCCGGGTCATTCCTCTACATAGTGAAGTGACCCATGCGTCATTTTGTAGGGAAGGTCATTTCTCTGCATTACACCGGCAACAGGCCGCAAGTGCAGTTGGACATTTGAGTAAAATGTCGTCCCTGATAAGCCTATGTACTCCACGCACCCTAATCCGAAACGACACTTTCTGTTTTGGTTTTTTTTTTTTTTTCGCGCATATCTACTGTTAGATAAAATCTTAAGTAGTTGTAAAGTGACGTCTTGGATTAGCCTGCGTAGACTGCGCAGGCTGATCCGATCCGAGACGACACTTTACGCAAACGCCTGAATGTCCCTCCATATTATACCATTTAGGCTGATGTTAGGACTGATGGCTCCGACATGGTTTCTATCGATGTGGATCAGTAATACAGCCACCACCGCCATGATGATTCCTATAGCTAATGCCATACTGATGCAACTGAAGGAAACCGACGATAGATATAAATCAGGTTTGTAATCTAGTTGTGTTATGTGTTCGACTCCAGTTTCAACAGTTTTAAGTTTCGATTACGGCAATTTTTCGTGCATGTCAAAGGACTATTTTGCCTTATCACTAAACCGGTTTGCTCACAAAATTCATCCGTGTCGTTAGTCGACTTACCTGATACAATGCATAGCCAAGTTACATCTAACCAGTTTATGATAGAGTACCGACCTGTATTTATCTTAGAGTATATATATAGGATATTTGTTTTTTCGGTGAAAGATCGAAATTTATTTCATCGAGTGAACACCATCGGTAATATTTTCACGAGTGGCGCAGCCACGAGTGAAAATATTACCGATGGCGTTCACGAGATGAAATAAATTTCGATCTTTCACCGAAAAAAACAAATATTCTATTTATTTCATGCTTTTAACCCTTTCTGGAAGGAGCTTTATCAAAATTCAGTACAGTTCTTTTCCCTTATTCCCCATGGCATACCCCTCCCGCATAGCAACGTTACGTCAAGGGCGAGAAATGTAAGGTATATGACGTCATATTTCCCATCTGGTTGTTAGGCACGCGCAATTTACCTAGGCAACAAGAACGTGAAAATCGGTATTTTCACTGGTGTAAGATCGAAAAATATTTTCACTGCTATTTCTCGATATCCTACCGGAAAGCATGAAATAAACTGTTTATAGCCAGCAAAATGGATGAATGTCCAAGTTCAAAGGTTTTAAATTGGAAAGAGCAAAAGATTCATGGTTTCGGCAAATTTCTTAACTACATTATGCTTTGTATATTTACATGCAGTATCAAATGGAGTTGACAACAGGGCGCTAGAATTAGACGACATAGAAAAGGCAGATACCAAACTTCAAAATGGTGAAACAGACGTTGTTGTTAAACCTACAATTACAGACACAAACCAAGAAAAGGGACAGCTATATGATGATGGAGACGTAGAGACTGAATCGAGTGGCATAAGGTAATTGCATTAAATTTGAGGCTGCGAGTTGCGACTCACTGACCTTTGATGGAGAGAGCAGATCAAGATCAAATTGCACAGAACGATATGTAAATACCTTAAGTTCCCCCCCCCAAAAAAAATCAAATATTATCAATCGGATTTTTACTCTCGGCTCGAAAGTTTCGTTTAATTTACTTAGAATGCTAAGAGTGAATTCTTTATCACATGACCAATATGTAGACTTGTCCAAATCGAAAACATCTGCAGATGGCAATTTAAGTGTGGTTCAAAAGTTAGAATATGTCTTTGATGGGCTAGAAAATATTGTGGAAAATCTGGAAACAAACATTTCCAGATTTTTCACAATATTTTCAACCCCATCAAAGACATATTCCAACTTTATTTTATTTTATTATTTTATTTTCATTTCCTCTCATTGTTTTCAAAAAGAATCTTTCTGGGGTCGTTGAAACTCGAGATGATGTGGTGATGGGTTTAAGTGTTGCTATAAACTAAAGTAAGGCACCCTTTTAAAGAAAAATAAATATTTTATGATTCTGTGAAATTTACAATTCTCAGGATGTTATAGATCTTAAATAATAGCCTCTCAATTAATGAGCATTATATTTGCAAGAATTTTTTTTTTAACTCATTACCACACAATCCCTACTTTTGACGCCCCGGAGAATGAAGCCTTTTGAAAACACTGTGGGAAAAGAAGAAAATGCTTCCCAGAACAAATTTCAATTTTTCAGTCACCTTTATCTTGTCGTCTGCAAATGCTTTCACTTTGAAGCAGTCTAAAATTTTGTCGTCTGCAAATGCTTTCACTTTGAAGCAGTCTAAAAGTTTGTCGTCTGCAAATGCTTTCACTTTGAAGCAGTCTAAAATTTTGTCGTCTGCAAAAATGCTTTCACTTTGAAGCAGCCTAAAAGTTTGTCGTCTGCAAAAATGCTTTCACTTTGAAGCAGTCTAAAATTTTGTCGTGTGGTAAAGAGTTAATGGATGATAAGATGATGTAGGACATAATGTGAGACACAGAGAGAGAGTTTAAAGCTTTCAACTCATAACACGTAATACATGAACAAATATCTAAAAGGACATATCGTCGGTGTGCTTCCAAACCTTCGTAACTACAGATTGTTACAAGCTGTAGTTACGAGGTTTTGGAAGCACACCGACGATATTACGTATAGAGCTGCATGTTTTATCAGGGGTAACAACCTACGTTATAGCGTACGTCATCGGAGACATTTTAAATCCGCCATTTTCGTTATAAAAAAGGTAAGTTTTTCAGCTTGTGCATTATTGTTATTGAAGATCTGTCCAAACAAAGCAGTGCATATGGTACCTGACAACTTTCTCCGTTAGTATACATTAATATTTTGTTCATTAGTTTCGTTGATTTTGCAATTACCTCCGCACAATTTTCGAAGCCGGTGACACACGTATGATTTAAAAATAGATGTCGTATACAATGCCGTTAAGAATAATTGTGTTGAAGTGTTTAGAGCTACAACATCGTTTCATGGCATTTTGATTTCACGAATAGGACAAATATATTTATCGGCACCAGATGAAGTAGGTATTCTAAGTAAATTTTAAATAAATATATCTTTTTAAAGAAATTAATCTGCACTTTGTGCATAAAATGGCGGCTATTCCGACATCTCTGCTATGACGTAGGTTGTAACCCTTGTTTATCATGCTTTAGATATTGTTACGTAATTTGATCTTGACTGTCTCTCAATCGTATGCCCTTTCAAATGTCAGAAATGAGGGCAAACATTATTGTCATAATGAAATTACTGATACAATAACAACATTAATGGTTTCAAAAATGTGAGTGATACTATCTACAGTTAGATACCATAAATATTTCATCAAATTCGGAATCCCCATTGACTAAAATGTCTGTATCAAATGTAGTTGATAACAAGGTGCTGGGCCTTATAACCATAAGTTTCCGAAGTGTTCGAATCCCAGGAGCAGGTTTCAACTTTCGGACTATTTATTGGCCCACGTACACGTTGCGAGTACTGGTGTAGTTTCCAGGAAGCAGAATCGAGAGGTTTTAATATAAAATGTAAAACACATCACGCAAAAAGTGACCATCTTGGAACTGCGAAAAATGTCAATCTTGATTAGACTGCGGGAATAGCGCAGTCTGACCAGGGGCGATACTTTTCCCTTTGATGATATTTTCTGTCTGAAAAATTGTTATTATACCTTGTTATACAGTCACTATTGGACTATCATCTATAACTGACCTGCACTATCGTCGATCTGTTTACACCTAGTTGATGTACGGAATTCCCAGTATGTCCCCTTTCGTGTGACGGGTCACATTTGTTTAAACTAAACCTACATATATTTTGAAGTTGATTTTTAACTGATTGTTGGCAAAACTTTGATGCTGTCGTTGTTAAAACTTGTATGAAATGAAGCACAATAAATTTAACACAATATAATTATTTGGATCTACATTGTACTTTTAGGCTTGATACAATTCAATGAGATAAAGATGTAGCTGTTTGAAAGCAATCAATATTGTCGGAAGAAAACGTTTGTACATTTATATCATTTGTAAGGTCGACAAACATTGACGATATGACAATACTGCTAGCTTTCAGATAGCTACAACCTTTAGATTATTTGATGTCAGGCTTGAAACATACACTGTAGCACACTCAGCGTAATAAGTTTCCCAGGACGCTGAATAATGTATGTTAGCCAATGGAAGTAATTTGTCTACTCTCGCGATAAATTTGGAATTCAGGCGGGCGGTATGGGCTCTTCTGAAGCTGTCTAATCTTAATCTATGCTGCTAATAAAGTCTTTTAATTTACCTATGGTGCTGAAATGCTTAAATCTTTACCAAATAATAAACTTTTAGCCCTGTCCATATTGAAAGCAGTTGCAGAAGTTGAAATAAATGTTACAGAAAAGATAGAAGAAAATATTGTTGCAAGAGGATGACATGCTCGTTACCAGCATTTTCTCATAATTCTACATGGTTCTCAAAAGTATTCTTCTTTAGGATATTTCAAAATCGGGACATGTAATTCTGTTTTAGTGATAAGATGCATGTCACAGACAATCCGGCGTTCCTGCGGCTATGTAAGGCCGTATCCTTGTGTATCGCCTACTCGGCCAACTGTGGAGGTATAGGCAGTCTGACAGGGACGGCACCAAACCTCGTGTTTAAAGGACAGCTGGACCAGTGAGTATTTTTTTGCGCCGATGTAAATGTAGAGTATTTATTCATCACCTTCTGTGCGACATATGTTGTCTGACAGGAACGGCTCCAAGCCATGTGTTTAACGGACAAGTTGATGAGTTAGTACTACAGAGGGTGGACGCATTACGTGTATATGTTGAGGAATTTATAAACAAATAATCCCATTTGTTAAACAATGCCATTGTTTATTGTTTTCTCAGCTAATTTGGATAGTTTCAGTAGTCTAGCTGGGATTGTGCATGTAGGCCATGTATACAATATAGACCTGCGTATTGCCGACCCAGGTGTTAATTTCGGTTCTCTATCGACGGTATGTCATTTATACAATATTATAATTTTATTAATCAAGTGATTTACTGACAATTTTATTAATTAACCCTTTACCAAACAATCCCTGGTTTTTACGACCTTGAAAAAGAATCCTTCTGAAAACATGGTGAGAAAAGGAGAAAATGCTGGTAACCAGCATTTTCTCCTTTTTCCCAAAATGTTTTCTACCCTGCTGGAAACAAATATCATTCTTTGGGTTACGTTTACTTTGCCGCCTCCTTGAACGTAATTGGCTAAAAGTAAGTGCAGACGCTCACGCCACTGAACTTTTGACCAATCACGTTCAAGGATTTCTGTATTGGTCGCGGGTCATCAATATTGATACGAGGTCAACTGTATTGATCGGAGGTCAAGTCGTATTAAGCCGAGGTCACGACCTGTGTACTATACGAAGTCAGAAATGTGACTGGTATCGCATGGGCCGGTTTCCATGTATTACTTCTATATATCCAGTAGTTAATTAATAATCCTGTGTATTGCCGACCCAGGTGTAAGTATCGGCACTCTATCGACAGTATTTCATGATAAAACAGCTCTGTGTAATGCCTACACAGTTGTAAAAGTATCAGAAATATATCAGCGGTATGTCATGCATACAATAGCCCTGTGTATTTATGACCAAGGTGTTAATTTCGGCTCTCTATCGACGGTATCCCTGTGTATTGCCGACCCAGGAGTAAATATCGGTACTCTATCGACAGTATTTCATGGTACAAAAGCTCTGTGTATTGCCGACACAGTTGTAAAAGTATTGGTACTCTATTGACGGTATGTCATTTATATAATAGCCTTGTGTATTGCTGACTCACTTAAAAGAATCTATTCTAACGGGGACGGCTCCCAACCTTTCGATTCAAAGTCAACCGATTCGCAGTGCGTGTTTGGTATAGCAAGGTGTTTACTCTGATTTATTTGAATGTTGATCGATAATCGCCTCAAACAAATTACGATATATGTCAGACAATATCCCTAACGTGTCTTGTCTCTATAGCCCCATTTATCAATAGACTTTTAGGGACGATAAGCTATCGAAGTTATCTAATATCGTGTTTAAAGGTCAGCTTTATCAGGAAGTCCTCTATTAGGGTATATTGTAAGGATGTGGCTGTGTTGTTAGAATGATACTTAATTTACTCCTGTAACATCTAAAGTTCAAACAACATCTAAAGTTCAAACAAAATTTAGAAAATAACGCATTTGAAAGCCTAGAGAAAAAAAGATTACCTCATCGCCTTTTTCATAACGACGCTCCCCCCCCCCCCCCCCCCCTCCACGAAACAATCCCATATTTGAGCTACATTTGATATGTAGGATGCAAATGCTTTCGAAATGAATTAGTCTCGTCGTATGAGCTTATGAACGCGTTGTTTACTCATATCTTAAACGGTAAATCAATTAGTATAATTCTTAGTTTTACATATAGATAGGAAACAAGTTTTACTGCGGTAGCAATTTTGCCTATCCATGCTTCCCTGGAGTTTTTTTTACTAGCGCTTCGCAACGATATCTTTCCGAAGATATTGACTGCTTTCCCATATAAAAGATGTTAAGCGAGAAAAAAGCAATGGAATGGTCGCAGTGACAATCACTATTACTATCAATATCGTGGAAAAAGGAGGGAAATGATGGCAACAAATACAAATGTTCTATTTATTTCATGCTTTTAACCCATGGGAAACTTTACCAAAATCCAGTACAGTTCATTTCAATTATTTCCCGTGGCATACCCCTTCCGCATAGCAACGCATTACAATATTACATCAAGCACAAGAAATGTAAGGTAAATGACGTCATATTTCCATCTGATTGTGAGTCACGCGCATTTTACCTAGTTAACTAGAATACATGTATAAAAATCGGTATTTTCACTGGTCGTGGCATGAAATATCGAAAATATTTCATGTCATCTTTTTAGATAACCTACCAAAAAGCCTGAAATAAAGACGAGCCTAACATTTTGTGCTTTGGTAAACCATTAATAGTGCAGAAAGTAAACAATTAGGACTATATATCTTGCTGGTGTGACGAATATCGCACCAAGATAAATATAGAATACTGCGCAAGGAAAGGATGGGTAAACCACAATTTTTAAAAGACTTGGTAACTTGGATACTTGCAGATTAATCCTTTATCACACGACAAAATTTTAGACTTATCCAAGTTGAAAGCAATTCCAGACTGCAAATCAAATATTGTTCAAATTACCGGACTTGCCTTTGAAAGGATAGAAAACCTTGTAGGAAAAGGAGAAAATGCTGCTTACCAGCATTTTCTCATTTTCCCACAATGTTTTCAAAAGGCTGTTTGGTAAAGCATAAATTACGATTGTTTGTACTTGTTAAGGAAAAAGGAAATTGCACCTATATAATTATGGGTCAGAGCTGATAACTAAACACGGAACAATTTGATTATCACACTCGCGCCTTTTCACGTGGTAAACGGTTCTTGTCCCCAGTGACATATCCCAAGGCCTTGAAATGTTTGGATCGTTATCTGGTACGATTGAAACGTGATGTAAATATTACCTACACAATTCTTTTTTTATTTACACACTGAAAATGACCGTAAAACACCACATATTCATTTTAATTTATTGTTATAAAAGGTTCTGAGGTTCAAACTTTATCCTTCTCCATATTGGAATCATTTGCAGACTACGAAGAAAAAATGACTAAACCATATTAAATTTGTCTTTGAAAAAGTAGATGATATCATGCAAAACGATTACAAATTGGTTGAGGAACTTTTTAACCATTTTCTGATGATTTGTTTGAACTCAGAGTCAGTATTTATCAACCATGGCATTCTTAGGGAAATTCTTGGTCTCATTCTCAAGAATGTTCTAAATTTGAAAGTAACTCAACTTCTGATTGGCTAAAACAAATGGTTTAATCAGTTACAAGTTGTTATTTTCTAAATCTGGAATTAGCCTTAACATCTTCTAAGCGCGACTCACTAACATTTTGCGGATAGTGAAGATTAGCATCAGACTGCACCGAACGTGCAGTGCAAACTTGGATCCGCACTGTCCGATAAGGATAGACATTCTCCCCAAAGTAACTTTGAAATAGCAACATTTTGGTTTAAATTATCGACTTGAAAGTTTCATGTTTATCATTTACCGGGATAAGGCTTAACCTTTTCCCAAACGACAAACTTTTGGACTAGACCAAATTGAAAGCATTTGCAGACGACAAATCATCTCTTGCTGAAAAGATGATTTCTGTCTATGGTAGGGTAGAAAACATTTTGGGAAAAGGAGAAAATGCTGGTTACCAGCATTTTCTCCTTTTCCCAGAATGTTTTCTCAAGGCTACTATTCCAGACCCGCAAAAACCAGGGATTGTTTGGGAAAGGGTTAATCCTTAGACTACTGCTACTAGTCACTTACCTTTTGCGGACAATGTAGATCAAGTAAAAAACACTAATCTATGATGTAATGTGCAATTCGCTCTCTTCCAATTCAAAGCAGCATTCCACCCCGTTGTATGAATATTATTTTTATAATTATCATTATTATTCTCATCAACATCATCATCATCATCATCATCATCATCATCATTTTCATTTTTATTTGCAAGTCTGGTGAGTTATACACTGAAATTCGATTGGAAAACGCTGACTTCAAGGCAATATAATGACAGAAATACTAAAATGGAATATCGAAAACGTCTGTTGTTTCTTAATTTTCATGATATTTGTCGAAGATAATCTCACTATGAGTTCCGTATGGAATTTTGAAAAACTAGCTTTGTAGGGAGACTTTCAGGCCAATGTCTGCATAGTACTTTTCTCCTTTTTTCAAATCATTCATTCCTCACAATGGCTTCCTAGTCATTCATTCCTCACAATGGCTTCCTAGATAAATGCCACATCAGTGCTTTCAATGCTTTGATTTGTAAAATTTCTTAAGCAGTTTTTCGCAGAGTTGCCACTTTGTTTTTTGTTCTTTTTTTTAACCTTTGTTTGTTTTGTTCTCCATTCTTTCCTTTATGTCATTATTTTCGGCGGCGTCGTCATCATCATCGTTATCATCATATCATTATCATCATCAAAACTATCATCACTAACACTATCATAATTACTATTATATGTTTTACAGAGAATATGAAAAATACGGTTTAGACTCGCCAATCACCTTTGCGAACTGGATGGGGTTCGGTGTTCCGACCAGTGCTGTTCTAGTGGTGATCGTCTGGATTTGGCTTCAAATCTTGTATATCCGTTGCCGGTACGTCATTCTTTTTTGATACCTTGGGTTTCAGAAAGAGTAAAAAGGTATTTTCAGACAACTGGATCCTTTACTAACCAATTCCATTTAATAATAATCCTGAGAAAACGGCTTTTGAAAACATTGTTTAGAAAGGAGAAATAGCCGGTAACCAGCATTTGTTCCTGTTTCTAGATTTTTTTTCTATTCTTTCAAAAATAAACTAAATCATTTGAATCACATATTAATTGTCCTCCAAAACGCAAGAGGGAACATTCAGATACTTGCGTAAACCCTTTACCCCATAAGGCATTTCTATGGTATCTCTAATTGACCCTAAATAACAGCAAGGATGAAGCTGTTTCTTATATGTATATGACACCTTTTGATAGCATAGAAAACAATGTGGCAAAAGGTGAAATTGCTCGTTACGAGCAATTTCACCTTTTGTCACAATGTTTTCCAAAGGCTCCTGTAACACGCGAAATGAATATCTATGGAGTAAAGGGTTAAGTGTTGTCTAGGATCAGCCTGCACGGACTGGGTAGGCTAGTCCGAGACGACACTTAACCCAAAATTTTTAAAGTCAAAATGCTCCATTTCATGTGTTGTAAGCGAATTATTACTTGTCGTTTGCAAATGCTTTCAACTATATAAATATGTTATCTCAAATTCTATTCTTATCTGATAAAGTCTTGAATAGAATATGTTATTTGAAAATTTGAAATCTTTACAGACTTAAACATTTTTTTTATTCATACTTGGTATGGAAAACATCGCTATGAAATTATGATTACCTACTCTGAATGAATTTTAAATGTAAGATTACGTGCAAAAACACTTTATCAAACGGGAAAAAAATATCTTTTTTTTTCGTATCGAATAAAAATGAAATTGTTACATATATCGTATTCATAATATTAAATGTATTTTCCTCTAAATGTCATGTTTGGAGTTTAATTTAAGGTCAAATTGTATATGATGTGATCATAGTTATTTTGTCTTCTAAAAACGACATATGTGACATAGATTTCTATATCGAAAGATTAGTGGATTTTTTATATAAAAAATATGTCAGTTTTGTGTTTAAAGTGAGAGTAGTGTTAGAGTACAAGGAAATAACTTTTTATGAAAGTACGAATGTACCCTAATCAGTTACTTCCCTTGATTAAATTTTACTATTACTCTCCTTTTTCAATAAGTTGTATAACAAATTTCAAACGCTGTCTCATTCATGTCTACTGGAATTTCCGGTGAAAATGGCGCTAAAATGAGGTTAATGGCAGCCTAAGTATTTACAGAACTATATCATACTGTAGTAATAGATAGAGGATTATCTGGTATGTATTATGTTAGTGTGTGATATTAAATATCTGTCACTAAAATGGGGTGTGACGCGTTTAACCCAATCAGCCGATTACTCTATTCATCATATTCTTTATTAACCCTTTGTTTTCTAATCATCAAGAACGGAACAATGTGCGCGATATCAAGGAAAAAGCAGCTTCTACAAACATTCTAAAACTAAATCGTCACTAGTGATGGTACCATAATTATCATCACTAGTTATTTTATTTACGGTTAAATCCCAGAAACTCACCGATAAGAATTGAATAAAATACATGTATAATCAATTAAACTTCAACGACTCCTTTTCAGTGAATGCTGTGGCAGGAAGGACAAAGAGCGCGACACGAAGGTCAAGACCGTCATTCGAGAAGAGTATGAAAAACTTGGACCAATCAAGTACGTAATAAATCTCTCCCAACATTCGCTTGTCGAAGCTTTTTGTATCGTGAAATGGCAATAAATAAAAAGATGGAGAAGTATTTTTTTCAAGCTCATGGAAAAGGGGGGTACATAATGCATTCACAAGTTGTCATGTAATTGTGATTCCATAAAATCCATTTAGCCTGCAACACGCGAAAAGCAACATTCGGATATTTGCGTAAAGTATCGTTTCGGATAGCGCAGGCTTATCCGAAACTGCATTTTCTATTTTTATAAAATTGCTCTTTTTTGTGCAACTGTACTACTGAAGAACAGAATCTAATATGGTCGTAAGGTGCCAGAGCACACAGGTTGATCCTTCACGCAAATGTCCAAATGCTTTTTTTTTTTCGCGTGTGCGCGAAAAGGGGCATTTACATGGGCAGTAGAATTCACTTGAATATTTGTTAAATGTCGGTTTTTAGGCTAAGTGTCATACAAAGTTAAATTATGAAAATCTAAAAATGTCTTCCTTTTTTTTCAGCTTCGGACAAGCAGCAGTGATTGGACATTTCATCATACTGGCGCTGTTGTGGGTGACCCGAGATCTTGGGGGTGAATACGGCTGGGGACATTTATTCAAGAAGTCGTAGGTTCAAATCTTAAACACTTTAAAAGATTAAAAGTTTTGTGCAATCTAATTTTAAACTATACAGTCTTCGCAAAAGCTTTGCGACCACCTCCTTGAAGCCAGGAGGTTAAATTCTGTACAAAACAAAAATAACGTTGACTTGTCTACATTGAAAGCTTTTGCAGATGACAGACTAAATATGACTTAAAGAATGAAATTTGTTACAGGTTTGTACGAAAATCTTGTAGGAAAAGGAGAAAATGCTCGTCACCAAAATATTTTTCCTTTTCGCACATTATTTTTTACAATGCCTCTTTTGGGGGGTCATTAAAATTCGGAATAAGTGTAAAAAGTTTACTGTACTCTTTCTCCGATTTATTTCAGATATATGAAGGATGCTGTTCCAGCAATACTTATTGCTAGTTCACTCTTCATTTTCCCGTCTACCATACCTCAAGTCTTTTGTCGTAGAAATTACGGTAAGAGCTTTTCACGGTGTTTTACTATGTTTTCATCATTTTTACAGTTATATCGCGGTGGTAAGTCCACATACACATGCTCTCCCGAAGTTTCTTTTTTACTTAACATTAAGCACAGCATTCCTCGACAACCAGTGGCTGCGTTCCCATAAAACTATCGTCAAAACAACAATTAGCGAACGGTTGAAGAGTTTTCCAGATTTGGCCCAACCTTTAACTCATTACCAAACGACAATCTTGTAGGCTTGTCCAGATTGAAAGCATTTGCAGACAACAAACTAAAATTGGATGAAAATTTGAAATGTGTTTTGTAAAGGGTAGAAAACATTGTGGGAAAAGGAGAAAATGCTGGTTACCAGCATTTTCTCCTTTTCCCACAATGTTTTCTAAAGGCTTCTTTCCCAGGGTCGTCAAAGTAGGGATTGTGTGGTAATGGGTTACGATGCCCCAGAAAAATGTTTTTCATTAAATTTCAAAGCGACCACAAAAACTCCAATTTGAGATTTTACTATGGGAGAAGGAGAAAATGCCGGTAACCAACACATTTCTCACTTTCGCATAATGTTTTCAAAACCTTTTTCTAAGACAGATTCCATCGTTTGAGGAGCTTTAAATGTCGTCTACAAATACTTGATATGGACAAGTCCAAAATATTGTCTGATAAAGAGTTTAAAACCAACTGCCATTAGCCACCACTTTTGTTTTTTTCCCTCGGGAGGATCTCGTAATTCAGGTTGTACTTTAGTGTGGTATACTGCAGTAGCGGCGGCAACACATTTTTGTTCGCTTTTGAAAAGTGCTCAGGGAGATAGCAATATTGGATTCCAGGACATTTCGAATCATAAAGATTTAGGTCCATTACAATTTCGGCCCATAGTCTGTATATCCTTTGAACAACAATCGAATGTTTCCTTTCATGTTTGTCTGTCATTTTGCATGCTCCTACCTGTCCGGCTATCAATCTGTTTGTTGATGGATTGCTTTTATAATGAAATGTCGGGTTAACTTTATCGACTTGTTCACTTTTTTTTACAAACGTACATGTACATGTAAAATACGGTGCTTTCATAACCAGATCGAACCCGTACCAACTTTTTTTTTCCTGTTTCGATTGACTATTTGTTTTTTAATGCGTAAAATACAATACATTCATTGCCATACCGATAAAAACCAAATCGTATCCAAAATGGCCCTGCATTTAAATATTTGCCATGTAGTATCACCACGTGGACCTCTTCGAAGTTTGTTCAAGTGATTCCTTTGGCGAAAAAAATAACCCGTTGCGATGTGCCCTATTCAAAAACAATCACTGATGTCATGCAGCAATGTGTTCCTGTTTCCTCTTCATTTTGCAGGAAATAGTCGCAAACCATTGAGACCACTGTTGTTCTGGCAGGACGCTGTCCAAAAAGTACCATGGGGAGTGGTCTTCCTGCTAGGGGGAGGATTTGCCATGGCAAGGGCATCGAAGGTGAGTAACCGAAAAAGGTATTAGTATACTGCACGCTATCTTGAAGTGTTCATATTTTAATAGAAATTCACCAGACGTCATTTTCGATCCATCTTGGCCCGCATTCACGAACCATTCTTGAGAATATTTTTAGTCTTATTCTCCCAGGTTTTCAAAATTTGTAAGTAACGCAACCTCTGATTTGCTAAACCGAATGGTTTAGCCAATCAGAAGTTGTGCTACTTACAAATATATAAAATTCTAGAGAATAAGACAAAGAACATTCTTAAGAATGGTCGGTGAATACAGGCCCTGATGTCTTTAAATAGTAGTAGTTTAACAGTTAATTTTCTTTCTTTTTTCGTGTCTGTATGTGTGTGAAAATACCATGTACACCTTGTACTTAAATCACAAACCACATGGCTAAAAACGAATTATTTGTAACAACAATGAAGTCAGAGGAAAAAACAAATAATCGAACATATTTTATTTTAATGATTGATTTTGCGTTTATTTATCGTTGCGACCGGTAACGATACGGGCTGCGCCAAAATAGCGGCTGTTAGTTATGTTACTGGCGTAAATTTAAGATACAGAACGAAACAAAATATAAGCAACGCCTGGTTCATTAATGCACTTAATATATAACATCGTCATACAGCTCCTCGGTTTAAGATCTCGCTCAAAAGAATAATGGTAATTTTGATTAGCCAGGCGTTGGCCTGAAGTGTCCTGAGATTCGTCGCGTACACGCCTTTAGATCTACTAGTGTAACTGTCCGTCCTGGTCAATCTGATCTGAAGTTTGGCTCTTTCGGTTTTTATTGAACAAGGGAAATATCATGCATGTTCCATGTAGTCAAGGAAGTTAAAGAATAACGTCATTGTAATGTTCTCTTGGGCAGGATTCCGGACTCTCACAGTGGATTGGGGATAAGCTGTCGGTATTAGATTACCTTGAGCCTTGGGTATTGAACATGGCACTCTGTTATATCGTGGCAGCCATGACGGAAGTCACAAGCAACACAGCAACTTGCACGTTAATGATGCCGATATTGGCTACTTTAGTAAGTAATTGGTTGCTCTTACTGGATACTGTTTTAACCCTTAGGCTGACCATTTAGGGTTAGTGCATATATCAAGATCAGACTGCATGGATGTACAGTCTGATCTGTGAACTACACTGTCCGATAAGGAGATAAACTTCCCTAGACTGCAAATTTGAAATTGCATCATGTGAACTTCCAATATCGGCCTAAAAAATTCATTCAATTTATTATTCAGGATATGTGTTAAAATACATTATGGATACAGAAAAAAAAAACATGTCTGTTATACTGGCTACTAAAGACTTTCATATTGTTACAATTTTAAATGATAACATAAACTTAGCCGAGCATCATTTTGAATTTGGCTTTCTTTAAGTCATCGTTAATTGTAAATAAAGACTCCCTTGGTCGTAAAAGGCTTACCTTTCATTTCAGGAAAAATTCAGCAAAACACACTAGAAAAGTTAATTATAACCGCTTGTAGAAAACAACCGTCAGTTTAAAATCATCAAAAATATCATTTCTCCGTCACGGAGAACGAATAGATATACAAACAACTAAAAGTCAGTCTTGCCGTAGATCTAGTTAGAAGGTGATGACTCAGCATCACCTTCTTATGCCATCCGACAGGGGTTTTTCACACGAGCACGCATTACACCCCAGTTTCGAAAAAAATAGGTCCTCAAAGATCAATGGACAGACGCCTCTCTGTCATTTGATATGTACAAATAATATGCGGATTAAAAATCAGTGCATGCCATTCACACAAATAATGAATTTCATAGTTAAATCTTGTAGAACTCGCTCTAAATTCAAAAATTTGTCTCGTTCCGCAGCTTTGACCTGACCTAGTTTGTAAAGTACGTCTCAGATGAAACACTGTAAAATACCCAAAACCACTGAAAAATACCCCAAAACACTAGAAAATTACCCAAAACTATGCCATTACACCTCAAAAAAATCTAACATTTAAAACTGCATGCGAAATGCTTAGATACACGATTTTATGGGAATCTGCCATGAACTTTTGCTATCAATTTTAATATTTTAGGTCTTTCACACCCTTAAGTTCGAAATAGTTAATGTACTTTGATTAATTAAGAGTGCCATCTAGCGGGAGATAATATGGCGTACGTTGAACTGGCCACCGTTGTATACCGTAGTAGTATCAGGGGCGGTAACCAGTCTAGGCATACGTGTCTGGGATAGAAACCGAAAGTAGTTAACGATTATGATCAATTAAGTTGAATTGCTGATTACTGCTTTATTCGGACCCTAAAACAGTAGCGACAAGGATATTTCAACCCGTCCGTATACAGTAAAAATTACCTGAAATATGAAACGCTGGGTAAAATACAGCAATATCGACCATACAATGACAGTTGCACTGAGGAATACGCTAATCTAAGCTCTGTGGTTTTATGTAGCGAATAGCATCGATGATGATGACAGCTGATTCTTTTATTACATGTATCTCCATGTGGATCTAAGACTTAAGCCTGCTCTGTAACTTTGTTATACCTCAAAAGCTTAATGGTATGACTTTCGACCCATTAATATCTAAAATAACCTGCAAACCGAAACTCTCATCATGCCAGAACGATTTACCTTTCATTGTAAGATGCGAAGTGAAAATGAAACTGCAAACCAGAAGTTGGTAGAATCAATATTGCTGAGTGAATCATGTGAGTTTGGGACAATTTTAGATATGTTGAGTGGGTTTTTTTGTCAGCGTGTTACAGAACACTGAACGTTATTCAGAGAACGTTATTGTTAGAAGAAGAGCCGACTTTGAAAAAGGCAGTTGATGTGGCTGCAAGTATGGAATTGGTAGAGACTGAAACAACAGAAACAAAGGGCCCATGATAGTGTTCACACAGGGATTTAGGGGTGGTAAAGCTAGTTGTGACAGTTAGAATTGTTTTTACAAGAACGCCATGTGTCATAGCTGTAAAGGTCAGGTTATGTAAGAAAGGTGTCTCCAAAAAGGCCATTAAAAGACCAGCAGAAAATCACAGCCTATGGAATAACAGGAGAAGAGAAATTAAAGAATGTCCAAAAATTCACCTTCTGATTCAACATCAAACTTTGGTGTCTGAAAATTAAAATGAGGGAGTGAGACTAATTTTATGAATTGGTAATGGATAGAGAGAGACTCTTTGTTTAGATGATCGAATATCTACCATCACCTTCTATTAGTACTTTCAGTACTTTGATTTTTATAATGATGTGATTTGTACTATTTATCTAAAAACATTTAATTCAAGTTATACAAATTGCAAGCACGGTAAATAATTGTGAAAATGACAATATATTATTGTGCAGACAGTCCAAGTGTTAGTCGTTTGCAGAAAATTAATTCTGAAATCAGGGGAAAAGAAAACAAAAGATAAAGCAAACATTGCAACCATTTGCCTAGTTTTGAAATTTGTAATCTGCAAAAGCTCCAACTTTGTCTTTTGATGAGATGTTAAGAACTCATCTACTGCAGACGAAAATTTCACTGTCTATTTGCAGGCTATCAACCTAAAACAAAATCCGACGTACATCATGTTTCCCACTGCTATTGCAACATCGTTCGCCTTCATGTTGCCAGTAGCAACGCCACCGAATGCTGTCGTATTCTCTTATGGATATGTACGGGTTACGGACATGGTGAGTAATACACCCATCACTATCTCCTGTCTTTAAGCCTCGGCAGCTAAGTTAAAGATATATCTATATTCGTGTTCATTCAATGAAGCCCTTAAGAGTCGCAAGGTTGGAAAGATTGCGACGGATAGACCATGCTATCATTTTTACTTGGGATTGTAAAGAAATTAAACTTGTGTCGTTTGGCGTTTTAAATCGAAGATTTCGATTGCTAATAGGTAATTTATCTATGTTCATACGCTTGGCTGAATTTTGAACAATTTTACTGTGTACCAATATGTTAACGGTTTTGTGTGTGTTATTCCCGTAATTTTCCAAATTCGAATGTATAGCAAAATGTAATAAGCTAAGTCAAATGGTTTCGCCGGCCAAAATTCGTATCTTTTTATCATTCTAGCATCATGCTAAACCCTAATAGAGATTTGAATGAATTATTGATACAGGCCATTGTTGTCCTCATATTTGTCAGCCCGTATTGTGCATCAATGTCATCTTCTCCTCCCAGTGTTTGACAAATGTTGCAACTGAAGCACTCCAACTCTGGACCTTCTGTACCTGCAATTTTCATTCTGCTTTGTTGTCTTTACAAGCGGCTTTGAATTGAGTTAGAAGTAGTGCCAGAATGAGGCTTCTGGCTCAAAATACCATAACATGGTCAAAACCTGCCCCCCAACCACAACCAAACACTAAAGTCAGTAAAGTCTCGTGCGCACGCTCAGTCAACCACTAGCAACCATTAAGGCCCGTCATGACTCCATCACCCACCCCTTCAACCGCATCTAACCAGTAAAACCCGCGCGACCCAACTACGTAACGTCCACAGTACGCCCTCTATGTTTGTGGGCCATGGTGTGCATCCCCTTCCTCTAGGATGACTCTTTTGTCGTCGTCCGCGTCCAGCGCCACCTTGTTCACATCCTCCTTACAAATTTGCTGATGACAAATTTGTCTCCGGATGACATTCATCATCCTCATCTGCCTTTTCCCTGAGAACCTGCAGTTTGGTAATTCTCAATGCAAGTACCCTTTTCGACAACAGGCTTTAAATACCCTTGCACTTCTTCTTGTCATTGTCTCTAGCATCTTGTACTTAGCCCTAAGAACTCTTCTATTATATTCACCGCCGACCTTATCCTTAAACTTGCCAGCCACTTTCAATAACTGATGGACGATCCTTGGAGAATTTGTTTGTGTCAAGTTTATGCGATACAGCAGCTGATATATCTTTATAAAAGTCTACTATTTGGATCTCGTAGGTCTGGCTGCCAGTATCGGTAAACAGCAGCTTTGCCTTTTCTCCATATTTGGTCTTGATATAGTTATAGTGAAACTCGTACTTCTAGGTCTTACTCAAGTCAGGAATGCACATCCAAAAGTAGATGGGCTTGTCAAAAACCAGCTTAGTCTTTTTCATATGCATAGCGGTTAAGACAAAGTTCGGTTTTGCAGACAGTGTTTTGGCCTTTTCTCGGCTATTGACCAGCCAGATGTCAGCCTGGTTCCTTGTCTTGTGCATGGTCTTACCAAAAACGAAGTTTGTTCATCATTTAAAAAAATGTCCGTTTCAAACTCATAAGTCTCCTTTGCCCTCTGGTCCTGGTTAAGCTCGATGTACCGCCTGAGCCACGCGCTTTCCCCAAACTTTATAGTAAGCTTTAATCCCAAGCTTTCGTAAAGTCTGAGGATCTCTTAGTGAATTATATAACTTACTATGTCTTGAAGGTTTGGGAAATGTTTATCCAACTTGTCTACCCTTAAGTGTTCAGGAGCAAGAGAATAGTCATTATGCAGGTCGTGCAGCTCTTCAGGTTATTCCAAGTCGACCTCCAAAATATACGGATGATCTTTCCAAGACATAAGGTTATCCCTTTCCATCTACTTAAAACTGCAGGTAGGGAGTGCTTTACTCATCGCCCAACCGGAGAGGTTCTTAGCATCCAAGTAAGTAAGGTACTTGGTGGGTTTATCCTTTTTATGCTTAACACTCATATAAGGGTTGTTAGCTTTTCTATGCCGATTAAAGACCATCCCTAATACCGCTTTCTACAATGAGTGGCATGTCTGGATCAGATAGCAAGTCCAAGGTCACCTTGGTTAAAGACGTCAGCCAACAGCAAGACGTCTGATTCGTTGTACAGGCCATGATAATGACCCAGTATCTTCATACTAAATGTCTTCTGATTGCTTGCTGACTCATTATAAAGCTTCGAGTAGAGGGTCTCCTAAGGTGGAAGACGAGTTTCTCTAAACCGGTCTGAGGAATTCATGTACTCGTACAAATGCATACCTTTCTTCAGAGGCAAGACGAGCTTTTTCCCGTCGTAGTATCTGCTAGTATTGGTAAAACACTTTCTTTCCAGGTTCTCAACGAGCTTACCCAAGCTTGTAGCCATGAACTTTAAGCTATCGTTAAATCTAATACGATGCTGAATAGTTTTAGCTCCTCCATTTTTGTCAATAAATGCTCCAGTGGGTATGCTTTTGGTGAAAGTAATTATACCTTTTTTAATTAATAAGGTTACAGTCAGTATTCCCCTTTACTCGCACCCAGGTTCTTTATGAAAAGATTAATGTCATACCCGCTAGGACTTTGGAACACTACGGGGATAAAACGAGGTACACGGTACTTAAAGTTGCATTAGCTGTAAGCAGATGGATAAGAACGATGAAAGAAAAAATGTGTGGAAGTATTTTACTGCTTATTCCACGAACGTGTTTATCAATGTGTCAGATGATCTCGTTGATTAATAGACTAAAACGAGATATTCGTCAACCAAAATGATGCCCGTCAAAGCAAGCATGAAGAAAAGCAAAAATAAGGTATGGAGAAACCTTTAGCCAGACCGTTATAAAATAATGGTTGTAGATGCTAAGTTCTCAGTTGGAGACAAGTTGAGGATCAGCTTGACGCAGCTTAGAAAACCATTACTCATGACCACGTGTGTATGCTCAGGGAAGGAGCAGATGAGGAGGATGAATGTCCTCCAGAGCCGATGTCAGTGAGTATATAAGAAGGAGGTGAACAAAGTGTCGCTGGGCGGGGACGACGACAAAAAGGTCATCCTTGGTTCTCAGTCATAGAGGGCGTGCTGGAGACATGAAGCAGCAGGGCCGCGCAACCTTTACTGGTTGGATGTGGTTGAAGGGATAACTGATCGAGTCGCGACGGGCCTTAGTGGTTGCTGCTGGTTGACTGGGCGTGCGCGTAGGACGTAACGGGCTTTACTGGTTTGTTGGGGGTGCAAGTTTTAACCATGTTAAAGTGTTTTGAGCCAGAATCCTCATTTTGGCACTACTGTTAGAGTTAAGCACCGTTTTAACAGCTATGGTCATATCACGGCGGTCAGTGCACTAAGGCAATTCTTTCTTGGCTTTTTACATTAGTAATATCACAATTTTCGGTCCACGTTACTTACTACTCTTTATGGTTTGGGCTTTTTTTTAAGTCTTGCATGTCGAAAGTACAACAGACGATAAAATTAAATTGGTACAGTTGACCTGAAACTCGTTGATAGGAAGGAAAACATTGCAGGGAGAGGGATAAGAGTCTTTCAGCTGTAACGTAACTACACTCATCTATTTGCAGGTGAAAGCTGGCTTCGTTCTAAACGTTATTTGTGTACTGGTATTGGTCGCAAGCACAGAAACAATAGGAGAGAGTATATTCAAGCTGCATGCCGTACCACAGGAAATTCAGGTCTACTTTAACAGTACGCAATAAGGACGACAGCGAAACACGGCGAAATCTCGATTCATTGAAAATTATAGAAATCAAATATGTACTTATTTCAAAATAATGTGTAGATAAAAATATTAATCATGACGAGCAATTTTTCAACGTATTTCTACGTTTTCTTAGTCACGAAATAACTTAGTCCAGTTATTGATTGAACATATTGTGATTATTCTGTATATTCTGTCTTCCAGGTTCAATTTTAAGAAATACCAAAAGTCACGGATCGGTATAATTCATCATGTTTACTTTTACCGCAAGCCTTATCTCCGCGTTTCAGCTTTATGTATGTTTACCAGTTTCATGATTTCATTCCAATAAACAGATTGTTGAACGTTGAAATATTATTGCATTTGCTTTGTAAACCCTATCTAACCTCTGTCAATTACACTTTTCTTTTGTAATCGTATTTTTTTTTTTTCGACAAGTTAAGTCACAACCCATGCAACTTGGACAAGGGATTCACTCTGTGGCTGAAGCTGCTTTCAAAAAAAAGCAGCACTTTTCTAAAACAGTGTTTACTGCATCTCCGTGACCCATTATACCAGGCAAGACATTACATTGTTGATATGTAACATCCAGTTTGCATGACAACCAATACAATCGTGGGCTAATCGGATACTTCGGCAGGTAGAGAAATTACCAAAGGCAAAAAATTTACCAAGGTCAGCCTGCTTGCTATCAGTATTTTCTCTCTTTCCTGCAATGTTTAAATGTTTTTTTTTTACAATTTTCCAAAAGAATTCCATCATCTAAGCCATATTTCGTTATGTGTCGCCTGCAAATGCAAAGTCAAAACTTTTATTGTGTGATAGATCTAATAAAAAAAAAGACAACAAGGTCTTACTGGAAAAGTATCCGCTTGAAAAAATTTAATCGATGCAACAACTTAATTAATAAAGACGTACTTGTAACAATTCTGTCTTGAAGGTGATACTAGCTTACTCTAAAATGTTACTTGTGACGGTGCAACCGGATCTAAATTTCACGCATGCGCAAACCGCTTGGTGCATTTCATCATCAGGCACCGGAACAATTATAGCTGACTCAACAGCGGGATGCTTCTTCAGCATAATTTCAAGTGACCCCCTGATATAATTATATCCGACATTCGGCCTTCGACTATCAAAAAACCGTTTGGATTAATTCTTCCACAGTCGCTGGTTTTGACCCATCCATCTCCTGTTTTAACTGACGCCGTTTTCACTGGCTCATTGTAGTACTCTTTAAACACCCATCTCTCCCCGTTCCCCAGCAGGAACTATCTCATTGTGTTCATCTACAATCTTCAATTCAACGCCAGGTGGTGGTAAACCGCTCGCATACTCCACAAAGTCGTTTGGATTTTCTACTTTCATGACAGATCCAACGGAGAACTCTGTACCAGCATAGGCAATACAGAGACGTTTACAGACTTTACCAACACACGATGTAAGTGATTTAGAAATCGGTTGTCCGCCTGTCCAAATTGTCTCAAGTGGCCAGTCAGCAGGGAGATCCTTCTGAAACCGAAATAATACCAATCATACAAGAGTTGTGAGTTTGGTCCTTATCCTGCTAAATAACTAAAATTTCAGCGCGAAATTGCCGCAACAAATAAAGATAACCTGAAGTAAAATTACATACTTTATACTAAAGAACTGCTGACGTATCGAAAAGCCTGTGTCTCATTTTCAAAATAGACAAAGCCGTCCGAAATTCTTGGTAATTTTTTCATTTAAAGCTACATATTATCAATATCTGCGTTGCAGTTAGCAAAAAGTTGAGCATTGTTGCTCCTTTACTTTGACTAATTATGCAAATGTAAATGCTTTCAATTTGGACCAGTCTAAAATTTTGTCGTTTGGTAGAGTCCGGCCCACAAAGCCTAGTTAAGCAGCCAAAGTATCGAGGGACGATAATCATGTTTGCTGTGATAAACGACTTACCTCACGTTTGGTTAGCTCATAGATCATCGGTGGCGCCATGCAGGCAATCTTGCAGCTTTCCCTTTTGATAATGTCAATGAGAAAAGAAAGCTTGTCTTTCCCAGGAGGTCCGACCATGGCGGTCGTAGTAACATGAGCTTGACCCGTTATGAAGCCCGAGGGAAAGCCACCAACCCATCCTAATGGTGCTTCATTCAAATGGGTTGCATTACCGAATTCATCACAGTCGATTACAAGCTCCCGTGCTCTCATTAAAGCCGCATGCGTTTGGGCTACCAGTTTGGGTACTCCAGTACTCCTAGACGTGGGAAATAGTATCGCAATCTCACTGGGATCTATTACCGGTAAATCTATTTCTTCATTCTTGTCTTCTAAAATATTACCAACCGTTTTGACCTTTTGGCCTGCTGGACTACCAATACATACCAAGTACCTAAGATAAGGAAGCTTTGTGCTGGAAACTCTGCCGTTAGCGCCATAATTGTCCAGCAGCTGTTGCACAATTGTCCAGTTCAATTCATTGAATCCCGGATCTAGCACAAGTACAGAACAAGTTTTCAGCAGTTTCATCTTCTCAATAAGGTCACTCCCATCTTTATACTTCAGACCCAGTGACGTCACGTGGGCGCCGGCCATCATTGCCCCAAACGTGACATATAGCCATTCTGGACAATTTCTTGCAACTACTGCTATTGCCGCCCCTTGCCTTACACCGATACTGATAAAATATCTCGCCATTTTGCACGAGTTGTTGTAAACTTCTTTCCATGTCACAGCTTGTCGAGTTTCACAGGACGAATAAAAGACAACAGCGTCTTGGCTAGGAACGATTTCAGCTTGGTACCTCAAACAGTCTGGGATCGTCTTGAGACCGTCCGAAAGTGGTATTTTCCCTCTCGGCGTCTGTATGTAGCTTTCACCAATTTTTGATTGGCCCTGCCCCATATTTTCTGAAAATTAAACAGCAGATTAACACCTTACGACAAAAAATAAACGCTAGTCCAAGTTGAAAACATATGTAGACAACGAACCAAAAGAGGATTGTATGATGGAAGTTAGGCCTATCTCCAGAAAACATGGTGGGAAAAGGAGAAAATGCTGGTACCAGCATTTTCTTCTTTTCCCCACAAAGTTTTCAAAATCCTTCTTGCTTGAGGTCGGAGTTGTGTGGTAAATGATAAAATTAAAACCTTCAATACCCGTTTTGTATCTCTTTTAGGCTATCTACATGTACACTTAAAAGTCCGAATCAAAAATACGAAATAGGTAGGCCTATCATATTCTGTTGAATATGTGTCCATTAATATTTCCGAACACAGTTTGTGTTTTTTCAAGATTAATTCAAGTGTAGTTTTATACTTGCTGCTTATAAAATCAAGTATATACTTATCAGGTTACTTGATAACACGGTAAACTCATATGTTACATACATAATATTGCAATGCAGTAGCACGTATCTATCGAAAAACTCATTGCGAGTCAAACAACTCTGCATGTTATGCAATAATGCAGAACTGCAATAGAAACAAAATATTGAAGTGATGAGTTGGCATTACAAGCGGTGACGAGTTAAAGGTGGGTATTAAGAATTTTTACATCTCACCAAATTAAAAAATATATACATGTATAGCACTGAAATTTATATGAAAAAATAATACAAATCATCAATATTTAAGATTCATAAAACTACAAATAAAAATAGTTTTGATGGTATTCCCTTAAAAGGCTACGTAGCCTCTTAAGATATTTTTAGATTTCGCACCAAAAATCGAAATAGCATTGTGGGAACGTCAAGTGAATGGCACGTGACCAATAACACTTAAATTCCATTACAAAACAAACATGTAAAAATTATTTTCCATAATGTCTTCTTCGGACGCTATGTTTAAACTTTGTCTATGCATTCCTGTATGTAAATGAGAGAATTGATCATCTAAAAATAGAACGTGTCTCCCGTTGGTCAATCTGGGTTGTAGTAAATCTCTAATTTCTCGAGTTGTCGGATGGTTTTTGACTACTGGGGTTTTATGAATGCAAATTAAAAGGCTTTGGGAGTATAAGGATGATTTTTTTTTTGTACTTTTGTAAAATTTTCGTACGAATATCTGAAGGGCCACCTTTAACGTTCCGAGTAATAGTAAGTCGGCAGTTGTAACCGGATGGTGATTTTCAAGCACTATTAAACACCCTTTTGAGCATGATATCAAGGTAAGAAATGTCTAAAAAGACGTCCAAAGGGCTGAAGAATATTTTGGGACCAAATAAAAATCCAAAGAAGCTTGGGATTTGGATTTGTTGGCAGTACGCGCAGGCTAATCTGAGATGGTTGAATGTGGCAAAAACAGAAGAAAAAAAAATGAATGATGGAAAACATGGTTAACTCTTTAACAACACAATCCCAGTTTTTAAAGATCCTGAGAAAGAAGCCTATAGAATGCTAGTAACCAGTATTTTCTCCTTTTTCCTCAATATTTTCTATCCTATCAAAGTCAGAAATCATCATATTATCAAGATTTGATTTGTCGTCAGTAGATGCTTTGAATTTGGTCCAGTACAAAGATTTGCTGTTTGGTAAAGAGTTAACACGTTTCCACACAATCCCAAGTTACCAACTCCTAGGCCTGTAGGAGAAGGCTTTAAAAACATTATGGGAAAAGGGGTAAAATGCTTGATTAATTGTATGGTGTTTAACACCGTTTTCAACATAATTTCAGTTTTATCACAGCAGCCAGTGCACCTATTCATGCTTTCCTGGAGTCTCTTTAACCAGTACTTTGCACAATTTTCTTTCCAAGCCACTGGCTGCTTTCCCACATTACCATCATCGGAAAAAAATGGAGAGACAAATGGTTCCTCTTGCAGTGACTATCATCAATCCTTGGAAAGAAATTGGCTGAGCCAGGGATCGTGACCAGGGAACGAACCCTGTTCTCAAGTCGTGCACACTACAGACTCAGCTACTGGGGGCTCAGCTGGTAAAATGCTAGTTACCAGCATGTTTTCCTTGTTCTACAATTTTTTCTTCCACATCCAAACTAAAAATCATCATCTCGGTTACATTTAATTTGTTGTCTGCAAATCCTTTGAATTTGGAACAGTCTAAAATTTTGATGTCTAGAAAAGAGTTAAGAAAAAAAATGCTGACCCTGTTTTCAAAAGTCATTTTCCTCCAGGGTAATAAATCCTAAGAACCTGCTTATTTATCCGTTACTACACAATCATGACTTTTAACAACCCTGGGAAAGAAGCCGCTTGAAAACATTATGGGTAAAGGGGAAAATGATGATTACCGGCATTTTCCCCTTTCCCCATAATGTTTTCTACCTTATCTAAAATAGATAGCACCAATTGAGCCACAATGAAATTGTCGTCTGCAAACGCTTTCAATTTGGAGCAAGCTGGAATTTCGTTAAAGGTGGGTATCTAGAAATTTCACATCCCACCAAATTAAGAAATATATATATCACTGAAATTTATATGGAAAAACAATACGAATCATCAATAATTAAGAATCATAAATTCACAAAAAAAATCTTGATGGTATTCCCTTAAAAGGCTACGTAGTGGGAATGTTAAGTGACTGGCACGTAACTTATGACTCTGAAATTCCGTAACATAACAAACATGTAATTATTTTCTATAATGTCTTCTTCGGACGTTATGTTTGAAGCTTAGTCTGTATATTTCCGATGTGTAAATGAGCGAGTTGCTCATGTAAAAATAGACCGTGTTTCCCGTCGGTGTCGACCTGGGCTGTAGTAAATCTCTAATTTCTCATGTTGTCGGATGGTTTTCGACTAGTGGAGTTCTGTGAATGAAAATTATAAGGCTTTTGGAGTATAAGGATGATTTTTTTGTATTCTTGCAAGATTTTCGTCCCAAAATCTGAAGGGTCACTTTTAATTTATGAATATATAATTGATATTTTGAATCATAAAAGAAGAGGATGGTTATTAACCCTTTACCAAACAATTCCTGGTTTTTACGATCCTGAGATGGAAGCCTTTTGTAAACATTGTGGGAAAAGAAGAAAATGCTGGTAACCAGCATTTTCTCCTTTTCCCACAATGTTTTCTACCCTGCTGGAAACAAATTTAAATCGTCCTCAAGTTCTTTCATTTTGGACCAGTCTAGAAATTTGTCGTTTGGGACAGGGTTAAATTGCATCATTGTTCTGTTGTCAGATTACTCTATATACAATATGCAAATTACCTTTTGAGACACTTTTGTGAGCAGAAATGTCTGCGAATTCAAGACGCTCATCATTAATTTGGTTGGTATGCTTGTGGTAAAATACTGGAAAAGAAAAGTTATCGACTTTTTCAAATTCACAAAATCACAAAAGAATTCCATGTAGCAAAAATTTCCACTTATACAGTATCTGACTGTTTAATGAGCAGTATAGACAGTATAGACACAGGATCAGACTATAATGCTGCAGTCTGACATGATCAAAAGGTCATGTATGACATATTATGCTTTTTAGCTCATCTTAGCACAACGTGCTATTAAAGGTGAGCTATTGTGGTCGCCCTATGTCCGGCAACTGTCGTCCAGCGTCCGTCAACAATTTCTTTAAACATCTCATTCTCCTAAACCACCGGGCCAATCTTTATGAAATTTTACAAAGATGTTCCTTGGGTGAAGCTCTACCTAAATTGTTCAAAGAATTGAATTCCATCCATAACTCTGGTTGCCATTGCACCAAAAAGGAAATAAAAACAAAATCTTTGAAAACCTTCTTCTCTGACACTAGAAGGTGTAAAGCTTTGGTATTTGGTATGTGGTATCTCCTAGTGGACCTCTACCAAGTTTATTCAAATTGATGCCCCTGGGGGTAAAAACTGCCCCCATACCGGGGGTCGCAAGTTTGAGCATAGGAACATAGAAGGAAAATTTTTTAAAAATCTTCTTTAAAGGTGGCCCTTCAGATTTTGGGACGAAAATTGTACAAATATGCAAAAAAATCGTCCTTATACTCCCAAAGTCTTTTAATTTTCATTCATAAAACCCCAGTAGGCGAACACAGTCCGACAACACGAGAAATTAGAGATTTACTACAGCCCAGGTTGACACCGACGGGAGACACGTTCTATTTTTAGATGATCAATTCGCTTATTTACTTACAGGAATACACAGACGAAGTTTCAAACATAGCGTCCGAAGAAGACATTATGGAAAATGATTATTACATGTTTGTTATGTGATAGAATTCAAGCGTTATGAGTCACGTGCAAGTCACTTGGCATTCCCGAAATGCTTTATTGATTTTTGGCGCGAAATCTAAAAATACCTTAAGTGGCTACGTAGCCTTTTAAGGGAATACCATCAAAAAAATTTTTTTTTTGTAATTTTATGAATCTTAATAATTGATGATTTGTATCATTTTTTCATATGAATTTCAGTGATATATATATCTTTTAATTTGGTGAGATGTAAAAATTCTAAATACCCACCTTTAAAACTTGAAGGCGTAGACCTTTAATATTTGATATGTAGCATCTCCTATAAGACCTCTACCAAGTTTGTTCAAATGATTCCCATGAGGTCAAAACTGGCCCCATCACGGGGGTCACAAGTTTGAGCATAGAAACAAAGAAGGAAAATTTTAAGAATCTTCTTCTCTGAAACTAGAAAGTGTAGAGCTGTGGTATTTAGTCTGTGGCATCTCCTAGTGGACTTCTACCTAACATGTTCAAATGATGCCCCTGGGATCAAAAATATTCAATATTGAACCCTTAATTCATTTAACGCTAGAATTGAAACGGGTAGTAAAGAACAAGATCAATATACAAAAACTGCAGTTTGAGCTTGGATTTACACCATCAAGATTCTCAGCCAACCTTTCAGAAAAAAATGTTTCCTGAATTTTAGTGAGTCGTCAATGAAGTCCCCTGTATACTTATGGCACCAAAAGAGTTCAGGGTAATGATTGGAAAAGTCAGTGACATCATTTGTCCACAATGTTTCAGCAATACAAAAATGCTTCCGTAGAATCGCTTGTAAGTCGTCTGAAAAAGCTTTCAAAATTGTTTGAAACGGTGAGAAAACACGTGGAAAAAGGAGACCATGTTGTTTATGTGATTTTGCACCTTTTCCCACAAAGGTTCCTTCTTCGGTGTGTTTGAAACTCGAGATCGTGAAATAAACGTCACAGAAAACATAGAAGAAGACTGCGCAATGAAAATGAGAGAGAGAGAGAGAGAGAGAGAGAGAGAGAGGGGGGGAAAATGCAAATATTGCTATATGTGAACTCATAGTCTCTTCAGAATTGTATAATCTGCATACAACAAATTCATTTTTGGTACAGACGTATCTATTTATCGGACTCAAAGAGTGGGGGGGGGGGGGGGGGAATTGTGGAAAAATGAGAAAATGCTGGTTATATATGCACCCTTCCTCTTTTTTCCAACAACATTTTCAAAAGCTATCTCCCACAGGATGGTATTTAGCAACTTAGCACTATTCAAGATTCAAAGAGTTAGATTTTTTCTTTTAATGTTACAGATTAAAGAACCGGTTATAATCATTTATTCCTTTTCCAACAATATTTATATAAGTCTTATTCCTCGTAAAACCATGAAATTGATTGGTAAAGGGTTAAGAGTTCTTTTGAAGAACTATATAGGTGTAAACGCTGGTAAATGGCAAGTGTGCACAATCATGTTTATCACCTGATATGGGACTTCATTGTACCTGACACCTTTGACTCCTTTTTTAAAAAAGTTGCCATACTCCATTAATGAACCTAATTTTAAATATCTAAACAAGCTAAAAAAAAATATCTTCGAATCATTAGATGAATCCAGATTAAGTAGATCTTACTGATAATTTCATCATTCTTGAATTTACCTGCCTATTTACCTTATTTCCTTTTCATTTTAATCCATGAAACATTCGGTAACAATGTATAACTTACTCATTTTACAAAAGATAAAATGAAAATCATCAATTCACCAAAATCTGAATGATACAAATTTATCCCAAAAAAACAATTTCTAGGGTATGAGTTCTCTGGAGAGTTCGTATCCAGGGTACGAGTTCTCCAGAGTACGAGTTCTCCAGGGTACGAGTTCTCCAGCACCCATACCATATAGTGCAGTTTCTCATCAACAGTTTATCCCGGATTCGTATTTTCACTTTTGAAACAACCTGCAGCCTCTCACAAAAGGTAATGTATTTCATTTGGTTATGAACGATTAGATTTTTACAGATAAATTTGATTTTTTTCCCGTATATTTAATGTCCATACTTTATTTTTCATTCACTTTTTTTCTTATTTTTAATGCCAGTTGCAGGCTAACAAATCATCAAATCACTGAATGTCTTAATGTCAAACTTGCACGCTGCTCAGCAGTGACAGTACTGGGTCATAACCTATTTTATTTAGGTTTCATTATGAAAAGAAGGTCAAAAACTTTTATATGTTTCATTTTCTCTTAACAAATCCAGGAGATAAAAGGACTGACAGAAAGAGTTGGAGGTAAATGTTTTTTTTTTTCAATTTTTGCACATAGAAATTTTAACAGTAGATCTATGTACATAGCCTGTATATATATGTATACTGTGTTCTCCTTTCTCCGTTCACCTAAGTGTAAATAAGCTCACAAAATTCACATTTTCAGTCAAGGAATAAAATTTTTTGTGTAATGATCAAATATAAAATCTGAATTAAACTTGTAACTGAAAAAAGTCAGTACAACTTGCATCAAAAGGTTCGATCCGAGGATTTTTTCAACCTACCTCACCAACCAGGGTTGTATGGCCACTTTCTCATTTTTCCATTCATTTGATTGAAAGTCAAGGCCAGTCGCTAAAGACTGGTGAATATTCTACACTCTAGATCAGACGGACTAGCTTATTCATAGTAAAGGGTAAACACAACCCATTTAGGCGTATTTACTGTTGAAAAATATTGAAAATTTGCTTTTTATTGTATCTAATGAAATATTTTCTTTCAAACTATAAAAGTTACTCTCTTTTGTTACATTTTTGCATCTGATTTGATAGAAAAATACTTTCGATGTGGATAGGATGTTATGCATAATATCTGACAGAGTAGGATAGAACCAGTGTGGAACAAAATGTCACGAGCACTTATTCCTTCCGCTTTAGTACATGAACGGAGAAAAGAGAATGAACGGAGAAATAAGAAAAGGCTATACTGTATAATAAAGTAACTTAACTCATTACCACACCACAAAATTTCAGACTGGTTCAAATTGAAAGCATTTGCAGACGACAAAATAAAAGTGACTGAAAAATTGAAATTTGTTCTGAGAAGGGTAGAAAATACTGTGGGAAAAGGAGAAAATGCTGGTTACCAGTATTTTCTCCTTTTCCTACAGTGTTTTCAAAAGGCTTCTTTCTCAGGGGCGTCAAAAGTAGGGATTGTGTGGTAATGGGTTAAGCGATTATTCTAGGCAGGATAAAAGGGCAGGGAGGCACAAAAAGGGGCAGGGAGGCACGAAAAAGGGGCAGGAAGGAACAGTGTTTTAGCGAATGACTACTAGATCAACTGTTAGAGAAAGTCAAAAAAGTGTCCTTAATTCTTTTCAAAATAAATTCCAAATATAACTTTGAATATGAATTGCATATTAACCCATTACCACAAGACAAAGTTTTAGACTGGTTCAAATTGAAAGCATTTGCAGACGACAAAATAAAGTTGACTGAAAAATTGAAATTTGTTCTGGGAAGGGTAGAAAACACTGTGGTGAAAGGAGAAAATGCTGGTTACCAGCATTTTCTCCTTTTCCTACAGTGTTTTCAAAAGGCTTCTTTCTCAGGGGCGTCAAAAGTAGGGATTGTGTGGTAATGGGTTAAAGAAAAGAATAAGGAAGGATTCTTATCAGCTTGTTGGCTCAAAGGAACATTTTCTGACCATATGGGTTTTGATTGCCTTGTTATTTTTGACCCCATGATGCCCAGTCACACATAGCTTCAAAGCCTGGCTTTTCTCATCAGGTTTAAAAAAAAAAATGTCCTGAGTTATGATTGTTTTCTTCCAAGCTGTCCTAAAGGTGGGTATCTAGAATTTTCACATCCCACCAAATTAAAAAAGAATATATATATATCGCTGAAATTCATATGAGAAATTAATACAAATCATCAGTAATTAAGAATCATGAAATTACAAAAAAAAAATTGGGTGGTATTCCCTAAATGGCTAGAAAGAAAAACAGAATCAGATCAATAACTGTTTGCCAAACAATTATGATTTTTATCAGCCAGGAATATTGAAAACATTGTGAGAAAAAGAGAAAATGCTGGTAACCAGCATTTTTCCTTTTCCAGCAATATTTTCTACCCTATCAAAGACAACTTGTATGAACTATGATTTGGGCCACATTTGATTTGTCATCTACAACAGTTACTACTCTGGATGCAGAAAAATTAAAAATTTTATTGTGTAGTAAAAGGATAGTAATCAAGGTTGCCTGGTTTTTAAGACCCTGTGATAGAAGACTTTTGAAAACATTTTGGAATTAGGAGAAAATGCAGGTAACCAGCATTTTCTCCTTTTCCCACAATGTTTTCTACCAAGCTGGAAACAAATTTCAGTTTTTGAGGTACATTTATTTTGTCATCTGCGAATGCTTTCAATTTCGACGAGTCTAAAACTTTGTTGTTTGGTAAAGAGTTAACCCATTACCATACAATCCCTACTTTTGTCGCCCCTAAGAAAGATGCAGAGAGAAAACATTGTGGGAAAAGGAGAAAATCATGGTAACCAGCATTTTCTCCTTTTCCCACAATGTTTTCAACCCTTTACAATACAAATTTCAAATTTTCAGTCTCTAATTTTGTCTGCAAATGCTGACAGTATGGACCAAAGATTAGGTTTTGTGCATTCTGATCTTGATCTAGGCTGGCTGTAATAGGCAGCAGAAGTAGTGAAAGGACCTGAATCAGAACTCCAGATGAAGGGAGTGATCTTTGTTTCAGAATTGAAAATATTAATTATTCTCCACTAAACCCTACATGTATGTTGTGGGTACTTGTTAGAATCGTCTCATCAAGACGATTCTAATGAGTACCCACAACATAGGGTTTGGAAGAGAAATAACAGAATTAGAATACTATCACTCTGTCTTATATGGAGCTCTGCTAAAATGGGTCACAGAGGTCTGTAGTGAGATTCCTGTCACCCATAGACTATGGTGCCAAGAGTCCAACTACAGATTCCTATGAAATGGGTCACGCTAAACAGTTCTGTGTTGTGGCAAAAACTTTTGAAACTTGAATGAACAGGAGTAATTGCTCATCACAAAGAACTTCTATTTCCACACTTTTATTTTCAGATATCAGCTCATTTTGATTTTTATTTGTCAAATCTGTCAATATGAGGCCAGTAGCTAAGTTGGTAGCATGCAAGACTTGAGAACAGGGGTGACTGGTTTGATCCTTGGCTTGGCCAATTTCTGTCCGAGCGTTCATGATAATCATTGCAACAGGATTCATTCCTCTCTCGTAACTTACCATGGTTTTGATGATGACTATGAGGGAAAGCAGCTAATAGCTTGGAAAAAATATTGTGCAGAATACCAGTAAAAGAAACTCCCGGAAAGTGTGGATAGGTGCACTGGCTGCGGCAATATATTATTAACTGAAATGTTGAAAATAGCATTAAACATTTTTTTTACAATCACCATCAAAATCAGCACAGCTGTAAATGGGTTCATAATAAGACCAGGTGTGTATTCAATGAATGTTAGCTTCAAGGCATAGTGCACCCATGCATATAACATGCTTACATCAGCTTGCAGCCCATGTTATTATAGTTTAGATTCATGATAGAGTCTGATCAGTTATGTATCTCAGAGCTCTAGATAAGAGAGGGTGATGGTATACTAAATCCATTATTTCTCTTCCGAACCCTATGTTGTGGGTACTCATTAGAATCGTTTTGATGAGATGATTCTAATGAGTACCCACAATATAGGGTTTAGTGGAAAATTATTAATATTTTCAGTGTTGAAATCAAAAGCACACCATCCACCTGGAGCTCTGGTATCCTGTAACCCTTTGCTACACAGCAAAACTTTAGACTGTTCCATATGTAGAAGCATTTGTAGAGGAAAAATTAAACATATTTCAAGTGATGAGATTTGCATTTGACAAAGTGGAAAACATGGTGGGAAAAGGAGAAAATGCTGGTTACCAGTATTTTCTCCTTTTCACACAGTCTTTTCTAAAGCCTTCTTGCCAAGGGTCATTAAAACTCAAAATTGTGTGGTAAAGTGTTAACCCTGTATCATGAAATGCTGATTTTTAACAACCTTGAAAAAAATAAGGCTTTAAAAAACATTGTGGGAAAACGAGAAAATGCTGGTAACCAGCATTTTCTCCTTTTCCTACAATGTTTTCTACCCCATTTAACTCATTACTCAATGACAAAATCTTAGACTTGTCCAAATTCCAAGCAAACAACAACTGGAATTAAAACATTGTTGGAAAAGAAGAAAATGCTGGTTACCAGCATTTTCTTCTTTTCCCACAGTGTTTTCCAAAGCCTTCTTTCTCAAGGCCTTCAAGAGTTGAGATTGTATAATGAACGGTTAACATGCATCCCAACATTTGAGCAGTATTTGATTAGAGGTCTGTAAATGTTTTGAATTAATTTTGTTCAAGTCCAAAATTTTGTTTTGAAGTGTTAATGTACCTCATAACCTTTTGAAATAACATTCATTGAAGTGCAGATGACGCTTAGCCCATTATCACACAATCCGTCATGTGCGGATCCAGGGGGGTGGGGGTCTGGACCCCCCTGGAATTTTGGCAGAAATGTGGTTATCGGATTTGTGAATGGGACTGGTTTGATTTTGCACAGCATTTATGTAAAATACAGTCATAAATTTAAAAAAAGGTTCAAAATGTGGATACCTCCTCAAGGTTAGAACTGGAAACGCTGACTTTTCTTGTAACCGGCTTACATCCACTGAAATACGGAAATCAAAGAATCATATAATAAGAGGGGTGCGTTTTTGGTGGGACCCCTTCTGAGAAAGATATCTGGATCAGTGCATGTCCCTACTTTGGATACCCCTGAGAAAGAAGCCTTTAGGAAACATTGTGGGAAAAGGAGAAAATGCTAGGAACCAGCATTTTCTCCTTTTCCCACTATGTTTTTCCGTCACAAAACAAATTTCAAATTTTCAGTCACTTCTATTTTGTCGTCTGCAAAATGCTTTCGATTTTGACAAGCCTAAAATATTGTCGTTTGGTAATGAGTTAACTCTTTTCCAATCAAACAAATATGTAGACCTTGCCAAATTGGAAGCATGTACAGACATCGAAATGGTTCAGATGATAGATTTAGTATTTGATAGGGTAGAAAACATTGTGGGAAAAGGAGAGAATGCTGGTTACCTCTACGTGAAATTGGTGAAATCCACTGTGAAATTCCTGATAGGAATATAATAAAATGAATTTTTCTTTGAAAGGATAGACTAGAAAGCACAGTGCATCATCAGTGACAAAACTTTCCAAAATCAGTGACTCAACTTTCCAAAATCTAAATCATAATTATATGTGCATAGATCTAAGTCTGTTCTTCCTTCAATATCAGAGAATACCGTTTCTTTTTTTTTTTACTGCAGGGTTTATTTTAGATAAAAATGGTTTTCTGGGAATTTATTTATAGAACCAGACTGGTTTACGCATTATTGCCGTAAAGTATGTTGGATATGTGTCGTAAATATGGGCCCAGTCCGAGTCTTGGTTGGATTCCCTGTATTTCTCAGCTTATTTTACACTACTTTGGGAGTATGAAATTACACATTACCAGTCTGTGCTGTTCGTGGAAATTGATGACACGACGAAGAAAACTGTAGCATACCTTTAGTCTGATCTCTGATCTACAGTGTCCACCATTTTAACCCTTTACCAAACAACAAAATTTTAGACTGGTCCAACTTAAAATCACTTGCACATGACAAAATATACATAACTCAAAATTGTAATTTATTTCCAGCAGGGTAGAAAACATTGTGGGAAAGAAGAAAATGCTGGTTACCAGCATTTTCTCCTTTTCCCACAATTTTTTCCAAAGGCTTCTTTCACCGGGTCGAGAAAACCAGGGTTTGTTTTGTAGAGGGTTAATCTAGATTATGATCAAACTGTCTTTTGATCAAACAGCAGATCTGTATTTGTTGCCATTGAGATAATGCAATTTATTTATTCTGTGAAGAGAGGATTAAAGGCCCAATGGGAGCTAAAACATGATGCAGGTGTTAAAATGTATTTAACCCTGTACCAAACAATCACAACTATTAACACCCCTGTGAAAGAAACCTTTTGAAAACATTGTCGGAAAAGAAGAAAATGCTGGTAAGCAACATTTTCTCCTTTTCCCACAATATTTTCATACCTTCCCAAAACATATTTCAATTCTTTAGTCACATTCATTTTTTTGTCTGGAAATGCTTTCAATTTGAACCCTTCTAAAATTTTGTTGTTTGATAAAGAGTTAAATCATGCCTTTTAAAATTATTGTAATTTTTTTTAGCTCACCTGAGCAAGAAGTGCTCATGGTGAGCTTTTGTGATCGCCCAATGTCCGGCGTCCTGCGTCCAGAATTTCTTTAAACATCTTCTCCTCCAAAACCACTGGGCCGATCTTGATAAAACTTGGCAGGGATGTTCCTTGGGTGAAGATCTACCAAAGTTGTTCAAAAGATTGAATTCCACCCATAATTGTGGTTGCCATGGTAACCAAAAGGAAAAAATAGCAAAATCTATGAAAATCTTCTTCTCTGAAACTAGAAGGTGTAGAGCTTTGATACTTGGTATGTAGCATCTCCTAGTGGACTTCTACCAAGATTGTTCATATGATGCCCCTGGGGTCAAAACTGGCCCTGCCCCAGGGGTAACAAGTTTGAAACATAGGAACAAAGAAGGAAAACTTTAAAATTCTTCTTCTCTGAAACTAGAAGGTGCAGGGCTTTGATATTTGGTATGTAGCATCTCCTAGTGGACCTCTACCAAGATTGTTTATATGATGTCCCTGAGGTCAAAGCTGGCCCCACCCCAGGGGTCACAAATTTGAAACATAGGAACAAAGAAGGAAAACTTTAAAAGATTTTCTCCTCTGAAACTAGATGGTGCAGAGCTTTGATATTTGGTATGTAGCATCCCCTAGTAAATCTCTACCAAGATTGTTCATATGATGTCCCTGGGGTCAGAACTGGCCCCGCCCCGGGGATCACAAGTTTGAAACATAGGAACAAAAGTGGAAAACTTTTAAAATTCTTCTTCTCTAAAACTAAAAGGTGCAGGGCTTTGATATTTGGTATGTAGCATCTCCTAGTGGACCTCTACCAAGATTTGTCAAAACTAGCCCTGCCGGGGGGGGTCACAAGTTTAAAACGTAGAAATAAAGAAGGAAAACTTTAAAATTCTTCTTCTCTGAAACTAGAAGATGTACAGCTTTTATATTTGGTTAGTAAGATCTTCTAGTGGACTTCTACAATGTTTGTTCATATGATGTCCCTGGGGTCAAAACTTGCCCTACCCATGGGTCACAAGTTCGAAACATAGGAACAAAGAAGGAAAACTTCAATATTCTTCTTCTCTGAAACTTGATATTTGGTATGTAGCATCTCTTAGTGGACTTCTACAAAGTTTCTTTATACGATGCCCCTTGGGTCACAACTTGCCCTGCCCCATGGGTCACAAGTTCAAAACATAGGAACAAAGACGGAAAACTTTAAAATTCTACTTCTCTGAAACTAGAAGGTGTAGAGCTTTGATATTTTGTAAGTAACATCTCCTAGTGGACCTCCAGCAAGTTTTTTTCTTAGGATGCCCCTGGGGTTAAAACTGGCCCTACCCAGGGGTCACAAGTTTGATTTTACAGCTTAGTACTCAGGTGAGTGATATAGGACCATCATGGTCCTCTTGTTTAAAGATGATAGTCAGTTATGTGATCTGTCCAAGTGTTAGTTGCTAGCAGGATAAAAAATGAATTTCAAAATGAGGCAAAGGTAAACAAAAGATAGAGTAACCTGGCAACTCATACTAGTTTTCAAATTAATTTCTCTACCAGCCACTAATGCATTGGACCTACTACATGTATACAATGATAGCATGTTGTCTCCACAGTAATTTCCATACTTGTAAATGGTATCATTTGAATTTAAGTCTTAACCCTTTTCCAAACAATTCCTGGTTTTTACGGGTCAGGAAGAGAAGCCTTTTGAAAACATTGTGGGAAAAGGAGAAATGTTTTCTACCCTATTATTATGAAAACTCATCTTTTTAGCAACTGTTAATTTGTCATCTGCAAAATGTTTTCAATTTGGTCTGGTCAGAAATGTGCCGTTTGGGAAAGGGTTAAAGCACTGACTTAATGACTTTGACCTGTTTATTTGAAAAAAAAAACTGCCCTTTGCTTTATTATACTGCAAAGAAAATTCTCGTGATCTGATTGGTTAACATGCCAGGAACATATATCATGTTCCCTTGCAAAACCACATAAACACAGTTTCCCTTTTGAGTGTGGTGTCCGTGGTCGTGAGGTAGAGCGTCGGCCTCATAACCTAAGTATCCTGAGTTCGATACCTGGGAGCGGGTGTCAACTTTGGGATTTTTCATTGGCCCACACATTCGGTGTGAGTACTGGTGTAGTTCCCAGGAAGCGTAATCGAGAGAGATTAGTATAAGTTGTAAGAACTTGTTTCTCAATCGATGTAATATAAATATGTTTAAACTAAACTAGTGCCCAATAAACATCACTACATGTGCAACACAACATCCAAAATAGCAGTTGATAGATCACCAGACTGCACATTTATGCACCAAACTGCATGTTTTAATGATGTCAGTTTTCACTGAATTGGGGCACTCAGACGGGAATTTCTATTTCTATTTAGTTGATACTCGATTTGTGAGATTATAAAAGAGGAAAATTTCGCTTAACATTTTTTGAAAAGGTAAAACTTTGCAGTATAATAAATTTGTTGTACGGTCAGGTGGTTATACGGCTCGGGGCGACATGATTCACTACAGTGGTGAACAAGTTTCCAAGTCCCCTGCCACCCTGTACAACTAATAATACCAAAGTTGTCTACGGTATGACAGGTAAGATACTAGCAGACAGTGTAGATAGAGATCAAACTGCACATTCTGTATAGATCTTGACCTATACTGTCTGCAAAAACAACTTGAGTCGGTTCCAGGGCTTTAACCCTTTACGAAAAAAATCCCTGGTTTTTACGACCAAGGAAAAGAGGCTTTCTGAAAACATTCTGGGAAAAGGAGAAAATGCTGGTAACCAGCAGGAATTCTTAAAAATTCTTCTTCTCTGAAACGGCAGGTCAGATTTTGAAATAATTTCACAGAGATGTTTCTTGGATGACCCTTTTCAAAAATTGTTCGCAAAATTTTGATTAGTCAAAAAATGTGGCTCTGGTGAATGGGGGCTACTTGCATTATAGGGAAATGAAGAAATTCTTAAAAACTCTTCTTCTCTGAAACCGCTGGTCGGATTTTGAAATTATTTCACAGAGATGTTCCTTGGGTGACCCTTTTCAAAAGGTGTTCATGAAAGTTTGATTCGTGGGGGCTACTTGCACTATATGGCCATGAAGAAATTTTTTAAAATTCTTCTCTGAAACTGCTGATCAGGTTCTGAAATAATTTCACAGAAATGTGTCTTAGTTGACCCTTTTCAAAAATTGCTCGAAATATTTTGATCCATCAAGATACATGGCTCTGATGGCTGTGGGCTATTTACACTATACATGAAGAAGTTCTTAAAAATTCTTCTTCTCTGAAATGGTTGCTTAGATTGTGAAAAAATTGGCTATGGTCCTCAAAAATTCGGGTGAGCGAACCAGGGCCATCTTGGCGCTTTTGTTTACTGTTGGCAGCTATTATTACTCTAAACTTGTAGAAAGAAGAAAATGAGTGGGTTTTGAAATTTTTCCAGATTGAACATGTCAGATGGTAAGAAGCTACGATTCATCACATATTTATCTCCTGACATCCCAATAGAGGTGTTTGAGACAGTTGCCCATTATCTTGAAGAAGTTACTGGGCTAGAGACAAGGCTACTTTACGAGTCCAGATATAGGGGCCCACCAGGGGACAAACCTGACCCCTTCATGGAGAATGAGGTAGACATAGGTATGTTTGACTTTGTTAGTTTTAACCTTTGCATGTGAAAAGTGTTAGTTTTAACCTTTGCAAAAAGAGATAATAGATTTATGAATGAATGTATTAATATTCTAAAAGTTGTTTGATCTTTAGTTGCAAATAAGTGTACATCTATTTTATTTTCTAACTATTTACTAATCAACCGAACTTGAAGCATTTACAGACTTCTAAGAAAAGCCATAAAACATTATGAGAAAAGGAGCAAATGATTGTTTTAAGTTACTAACAATCTATCCAGTTCCCACAGTGTATTAAAAGGCTTTTTTTGTCCAGGTATTAAAGCTCTGGGTTATTTGTTAACGTAGTGGATCTGTAATAGAAAACAGCTATTTCCACTATAATATTATCCTACAAAATTTGCTAAGATTAAAAATGAGTATTATTGTACGGTACTTCTTTCACAGAGCCACTTTTTGCTTTTTGACCATCCTAGAATTATCATTTATAAATCTAAATCCACTATTTTCTCATTACAGAGTGATATAATAATTACCTCCCTTTTCTGAAAACTAACACATAATTTCAACATAGACATCAAAAGGTTTTGTGGACGATTAAAAATGTGCAAAAGTATTATCTGTATAATTTTCTCTTTATCAACTGTCAAGAAATTTTATGCTATGCTGCCCAACAAATATTACAGGTCCACTAGGTTTGTCGTTTGCAAGTGCTTTTAATTTGGACCAGTCCAAATTTTTGTCATTTGGTAAAGAGTTAACCTATTACCACACAATACCTGCTTTTGATGACCCTGAGAAAGAAACCTGTAGAAAATTTTGTGGGTAAAGGAAAACGTGCTGGTAACCAGCATGTTTCCTTCCGTTCCCAAACCAAATTTCAATATTTCAGTCATATTTATTTTGTTGTCTGCAAAAGCTTTGAATTTAGACCAGTGTATAATTTTGTCATTTGGTAAAGAGTTAAACTTCAAGAAGTTTGACACAAAAATAGAAGGTTGAAATGGTCTAATAAATCATCATCAAGGACACAGGCCCTCAGGCAGTAGGTAACTCTTCCTTTTTACAAAACAAAAAAAAAAATCCTTAAAAAAAAAAAACCATTGCAGATGACAAATGAAAAATGCAACACACATGACAAGATTTCTCATTTGGAAGAGTAGAAGAGCGAGGAAAAAGAAAAAAAAAATGCTTGTACCAGCATTTTCGTATTTTCTCCTTTTCCCTTAAAGTTCTCATTAGATTTTCTTTCTTTGGGCTATTGAACAATTGGATAGTTTGGTAAATTATAAGCCCATTGCTAAACAATCACAAGATTTAATGACCAAAGGAAAGAAGGCTTTCGAAAACATTGTGGGAAAAGGAGAAAATGCTGGTAACTAGCGTTTTTCTCCTTCCCCCTCAATGTTTACTCTCTGGCAAAGAAATCATCTTTAGAGCCACATTATGATTTAATCCTTTACTCCATAGATACTCATTTCTATGCACTGCATGTAGGAGGGTTTGGAAAACATTGATGCAAAAGGTGAAATTGCTCTTGACGAGCAACTTCACCTTTTGCCACAAGGTTTTCTAAGCTATCAAAAGGTATCATATACACATATGAAACAGCTTCATCCTTGTTGCTATTTAGGGTCAATTAGAGATACCATAGAAATGCCTTATGGGTTGAGATGTGGCTTGCTTTCAATCTGGTCTTGTCCAAAATTTTATGCCGAGCTCTAGTAGTGCCATAGGTAGCATACAGGACTCAGGAACAGGAGGTGGCTGGTAAGACCCCCTCACATGGCCAATTTCTTTCTGGATTGATGATAATCATTGTGACAGATTTTATTCATCTCTCACCTCTGATAATATGAGAAAGCAGCCAGTAGCATGGAAAAAACATTGTGTGGAGTACTGATTAAAAAAAACTCCAGGAGAGCATGGATAGATGCCCTGGCCAAGCAATACATGTATAATTATCCCATTACCACACAATCCCTACTTTTGATGCCCCTGAGAAAGAAGCCTTTTGAAAACACTGTGGGAAAAGGAGAAAATGCTGGTAACCAGCATTTTCTCCTTTTCCCACAGTGTTTTCTACCCTTCCCAGAATAAATTTCAATTTTTCATTCACCTTTATTTTGTTGTCTGCAAATTCTTTTAATTTGAACCAGTCTAAAATTTTGTCATGTGGCAAAGAGATAACTAAAAACAAGTGTTGAAAGTGGCAGTAAACATTATCAAACAATCAACCAAATTTTGTTGTTAGATGAAAGGGAAAAGAATGAAAGCAGAGTCTTCATTTAATTATCTGCAAGCTACAGCCGGGTAAATTTGTACTCGGTCAACTAGAACCAATCGTATCCTGTTATAGGAGATCCTTAAACTTGATTAGATGTTTGATAAAATATACAAAATGAAAAGAGTTTGTATTTCTACTGGTTTGAATAGCCCTTTATCACAGGATCCCAATGTTTAATGACCCAAAGGAAGAAGCCTTTTGAAAACATTGAGGGAAAAGGAAAAAATGCTGTGACCAGCATTTTTTCCTTGTCCCACAATGTTTTCTACTAAATGAGAATCAAATTTCATGAATGCAGTTATATGTGATTTTTTTTTTTCATAATATTACCATGCTTTCAATTTTGACAAGACTAAATTTTTTGTCTTTGATGTAAGGATGTAACTCTTTACCAAAAGAATAATTGTTTGAACTGCTCCAAATTGAAAGTAATTGCAGACGACATATTCATCTTAGCTCGTATGATGGAATTTGAATCTAAAAGTGCATGAAAAAGCATTGTGAGAAATGCAGAAAATGCTGTTGACAAGTTTCCAACAATATTTTCCAAAGGCTTCTTACACAGAATGGCTAGATTCAGGATTGTGTTGTGAAGGGTTAACTCATTACCACACGACAAAATTTTAGACTGGTTCAAATTGAAAGCATTTGCAGACGACAAAATAAAGGTGACTGAAGTTTTGAATTTTGTTCAGGGAAGGGTAGAAAACACTGTAGGAAAAGGAGAAAATGCTGGTTACCAGCATTTTCTCCTTTTCCTACGGTGTTTTCAAAAGGCTTCTTTCTCAGGGGCGTCAAAAGTAGGGATTGTGTGGTAATGGGTTAAGGGACCGGAGAAAAGTAGGTTCTGAAAACAGTAACATAATTATGGAAAAAAGAGAAAGTGCTGGTATTCAGCATTTTTTCCTTTTCCTGTAAAGTTTTCTACCTTTCGCAAGATAAAGTTTTATTTTGCTAGTGCTTTCAATTCGGACAATTTAACGTTTTTCCTTTTGCATAGAAATATTCTGCCATTTATTTTCCACAAAACCTAAAGATTTACTTCAATGGTTGGAAGAAAATGCAGAGATAATGGATCAGAATACAGATTTTGTATGTTTCAATAATTTAGTTGAAGATCTGCATAAAAAGCAAGAAGAATAGCATTAGAATATCTTTTGAATTTGTTGTTGTTGGTATCCTGTTTTATGCAGTTTCCAACATTACTTCAGAGATATCTTGGTAGCTATTAAACCTATACGTGCTTTCCTGGGTTTTCTTTCTGCCTAGGTCATAAATAAAATGGGTATTGAACGATTTCTTCCAACTTTGCAGATTCAAAGATTTTAGACATTGTCGGGGCACCTTACAACTTTAATAAGCCATTTTGCTTAAGCAGTCACAAAATCAAACCGGCACCGGATGGCACTTTCTTCAAAAATGCCATGCATGCACTTTTCAGTTTAGAAAGGCACCAGACGGCCACCGAATGGACATGAGGTGGCGACTGGATAGCACCAGTATTGACATCTTTTTGGACTTTGTGCTGCTGTTTGGTCACCGAACAGTCGCCTTACATTAACAGAGCCCAGGTGATGAGCTAACGGTTGAGCTGCCGCCGTTCAAATTGAAATGCCACTGGATCGTTGCTGTGCGATCCCAGGCTGAATTTGTCAAAATCTCCTGAAAAACTTGCCGTTTTGTGACAGTTCCTTATTAGTGACTGGAGCCTAACTAGTACATTTTACGTGTATATACACGTACAGTATATGTGGTTCCATCCATGTTCATCAGTCTTAACTCTTTACCTAATGCCAAAACATTTTAACTTGTCAAAATGGAAAGCACTTGCATACAACATTATATATATTACTTAAAATTACAAATTTGGTAATTTACCAGCATTTTCTCTTTTTCCCGCAATGTTTTCTGAAGCCTCTATCCTGAGACTGGTTAAAAGTCAGGATTATGACTTTTTTGTGATAAAGAGTTAAAATACAATACTACTCTATGTTTAAATAATCCTGAGGAAAGACAGCTAAGGAAACATAGTGGAAAAAGGAGAAAATGCATGCATCCTTTGTAGACAGTTTCCAAAAGAATGATATTGTTCAAATCAAGTTAGATGTGTACGTGTATGGGTTTTTTTTTGTAGGATTCATGGGAGGTACAGAATTTCTTAGACTGGTTCAAAAGAAGAACAAGTTTGTAGAACTATGTGGTGCTGGGGCAGTCCACAACCATGTGAAAAGTAACGGTAAACCAGTCTATTATGCTGACCTCATCATCAAAGGGAGCAATGCGTAAGCACTTGTAATAATTCTTAACTCTTTACCAAACAACAAAATTTTTTACTCGTCCAAATTCAAAGCATTTACAGATGATAAAATTAATGTGACTCAAAAACTGAAATTTGTCTTGTTAGGGGTAGAACACAATGTGGGAAAAGGAGAAAATGCTGGTTATCAGCATTTTCTCCTTTTCCCACAGTGTTTTCAAAAGGCTTCTTCCTTATATGTTGTAAAAACCAGGGAAGGTTAACCAGGTAGGTTCATTTTAGACTATAGCCATAGGCAGTGGTATTATGAATTAAACAAAGAAAAAACAGCGGAAGACTGGGTGAAATATTATTTTCAACAGAATTCAGAAAATGTTAGTTTGGTTTGAGTGTTGTTTAACCCTTTCCCAAACAGCAAATTTTTTACCACACCAAATTGAAAGCATTTTGCATATGACAAATTAACAGTTGCTAAAAAGATTATTTTTCTATATGATAGTGTAGAAAACATCGTGGGAAAAGGAGAAAATGCTGGTTACCAGCATTTTCTCCTTTTCCCACAATGTTTTCAAAAGGCTTCTATTCCTGACCCGTAAAAACCAGGGATTGTTTGGGAAAGGGTTAATATGGTTTTCAAGATTATTTCAGATATGTTATGGTGGCTAGAGGACCTATCCATGTTTTCGTTGAGTTTCGTTGTACTTTATTCTTTCCAAGCCACCGGCTACTTTTCCATTATTCATTTGCTATTTTGCTACTCCAGTATTCATTTGCATTTTGCTATTCTGAAAGCAGTCACTGTATGTTATCCTACCTACATAACACCATTTAACAATTAGTAAAACAATGAACAGCAGAGAAAATTGTTAAAAATGTGCTGTATGTAAACATTTCCTCCTTTTGCCATCCAAACAAAAGCATAAATATATGGCATGCAACACACATAAAGTGGCATTCGGACATTTGCATCAGATCAGCCTGTGCAGTTTGTAGTCTAATCCAAAATTAGACTTTCCATTTCAATGTAATTTTCTGTTTTGCAATTAAGTCTACTATTGCATAAAATCAAATGAAGTCGTAAAGTGCCATCTCGGATTAGCCTGTGCAATCTGATCCGAGATGACATTTTACGGAAAGGTTTGAACTCCTCTATCCACATGTTGCAAGCCAGAATTATGTTTTAACCCTTTCCCAAACGACAAATTTTAGACTCTCCCAAACTCAAAGAGTTTGCAGACGACAATTTCAAATTTGATGAAAATGGCAGAAAGTTCTCCAAATGGGTAGAAAACACTGTGGGAAAAGGAGAAATTGCTGGTTACGAGCAATTTCTCCTTTTCCAACAGTATTTTCAAAAGACTTGTACTGCTGACACGTAAAAACAAGGGCTTGTTTGGGAAAGGGTTAAAGCAATAGATCATCTATGTTCTGTTCCTATTTTGTCTTTCAGTTCCAAATACAAAGATTTACACAATTTACGTGGTGTGAAGTTCGGTTACAGTTCAGAAAGATCATCGTCCGGTTGCCTGTTAATGATGGAATATTTGAAGAAAAATGGATTTGACAGTTCGTTCTTCAGCGAGATGTTTAAAACTGGTGAGTTGTTGTTGCTCTGGATCTAACATGTAACCTTGGAAACAGGATATTTATTGACCAGCCACAGAAAAATACTAATTGATACTAATTTTAACTTGTTTTCCAACAACAAATTCTTATGATAAATCTACTTAACCCATTACCTCACGAGAAAATTTGGGAATGGTCCAAATTGAAAGCATTTGCAGACGACAAAGGTTACTGAAAAATTGAAATTTGTTCTGGGAAGGGTAGAAAACACTGTGGGAAAAGGAGAAAATTCTGGTTACCAGCATTTTCTCCTTTTCCCACAGTGTTTTCAAAAGGCTTCTTTCTCAGAGGTGCAAAAGTAGGGATTGTGTGGTAATGGGTTAACATTCTTAAAGGAATGAATAATACACAGTTTAAAGGTGAGTATTTAGAATTTTCACATCACATCAAATTAAAAAATATAGATGTCGATGAAATTTATATGAAAAAAATAATACAAATCATCAGTAATTAAGAATCATAAAATTACAAAAAAAAATTTTTTGGTGGTATTCCCTTAAAAGGCTACGTAGCCTCTTAAGCTATTTTTAGATTTCCCGCCAAAATAAAAAAAAAGCATTGTGGGAATGTTAAGTGACTCCCCCGTGACTAATGACTATTAAATTCCATAGCATAACTAACATGTAATTATTTTCCATAATGTCTAGAACTTCGGACGCCATGTTTGAAGCATCGTCTGTATATTTCCAGCATGTAAATGAGCGAGCTTCTCATGTAAAAATAGACAGTGTTTCCCTTCAGTGTCGACCTGGGCTGTAGTAAATCTCTAATTTATCTAGTTGTCGGATGGTTTTCGACTACTGGGGTTTAATGAATGAAAATTATAAGGCTTTGGGAGTATAAAGATGATTTTTTTGTATTTTTGTAAAATTTTTGTCCCAATATCTGAAGGGCCACCCTTAACCCTTTCCCAAATGGCAAATTTTGGACCAGACCAAATTGAAAGCGTTTTGCAGGTGACAAATTAACAGCTACTAAAAAGATGTTTTTTCTATATGATAGGGTAGAAAACATTGTGGGAAAAGGAGAAAATGCTGGTTACCAGCATTTTCTCCTTTTCCCACAATGTTTTCAAAAGGCTTCTTTTCCTGACCCGTAAAAACCAGGGATTGTTTGGGAAAGGGTTAAAGCAACAAACAAGTTTATTATACTGAGGGCAAAATGAAAGAGTTTGGAAGGATCTGTCCATAGTGGAAAAGCAAAGCCTTAAAGAAAGCAAACCATGGGATCTGATTGTGAACATTGTGGGTAAAAGAAAAGCTGGTGATTACAAGCATTTTCTCCTTTTCCTACGATGTTTTCAAAAGCCTTTTTTGGCAGGGTCATTAACTCTTTACCACATGACAGAAATGTAGACATGTCCTGACGAGAGCCATTAAACATATTTATTTTACATCGATTGAGAAACAAGTTCTTACAACTTATACTAATCTCTCTCGATTCTGCTTCCTGGGAACTACACCAGTACTCGTGCCGAATGTGTGGGCCAATGAAAAATCCCAAAGTTGACACCCGCTCCCGGGTATCGAACTCGGGACCCTTAGGTTATGAGGCCGATGCTCTACCTCACGACCCTGGACACCACATGAGAGCCATTCTTCATTTCTTTCCCTTGATTTCCTCTCCAGTACTATATTGGTCTTGATAGGAGGACTACTTGGATTTTATCCTAATTTTCTTTCACTGAAGAGCTATGTTCTTGAGATAATACTGAAAATAAATCTAGTTAGATGGTTTTCCAAATCAATTTATACGTACTGTTCCTGATAATTAGAATTTGAAATGAATTACATGCCAGCCTTACACAAGCATAATAAATCATTGTTGTATTTATCGCAACATCCCCCAAGGGAATCAAGGATAAAAACAAAGGAATACAGGTAAAATGTGCAATCTGTTATCCCTTTCCCAAACAACAAACTTTTGGACTAGACCAAATTGAAAGGATTTGCAGACTCTTGCTGAAAAGATGATTTCTGTCTATGATAGAGTAGAAAACATTGTGGGAAAAGGAGAAAATGCTGGTTACCAGCATTTTCTCCTTTTCCCACAATGTTTTCAAAAGGCTACTATTCCAGACCCGTATTCCAGACCTGTAAAAACCAGGGATTGTTTGAGAAAGGGTTATTTGGATACCTTTAGTGTTTATCTGCCAAGGGAGATAACTTAATTTCCCAAAAAGGCCCCCATTGAAAGTATTACAGACAATAATTCAAATATGAGCCCAAAGGATGGAATTTGTCTGTGATAGGGCAATAAAACATAGAAAATTTTGGTTACTTGCTGCTAACCTGCATTTCCTTCTTTTCCCACAAGATTTTTGAAAGGCTTCTTCTAAAGGGTCGTTTAAAGTTGTCATTGTGTGGTAAAGGGTAAACAGTTGTCTCTATGCAATAAAAAGTTTATTTTCAGTCTTTGTTTCCTCAGGTTCACATTTGTCATCTATAAGAAATGTGTTGGATAGTCGAGTAGAAGTGGCCTCTGTAGATTCCAATGTATTAAATGGCTACCTCTCACAACATCCAGAAAGACAGGCTGACCTCAAAGTGTTGTTGTCTCTAGGACCTCTTCCAACCTATCCTATAGTCTTTAACAGTCGCTTATCAGGTAAGTGAAGCCAACCCCTGACAGCTCAGCAGAGCTCCAGATAGAGGGAGTGATTTTGATTTCAAAATTGAAAATATTCATTATTCTAAACTAAATCCTATGCTGTTGGTACTCATTAGAATCATCTTGTTGTTAAATGAGTACCTGCATCATAGGGTTTGAAAGAGAAATAATGAATTTCGAATACCATCACTCCCTCTTATCTGAAGTTTTTGCTCAGTCAGTAGGTAGCATACAAAAATCCAAGCTCAGCTCATTTCTTTCCAAAGATGCCGAGCCCTGGTAGCTCAGTCGATAGCGTAAAGGACTTGCGAACAGGAGGCCGTGAGTTTGATCCCCAGCTCAGCCAATTTCATTCTGAGGATTGATGATAGCCATTGCAACAGGATTCATTCCTCTCTCACCACTGATTGACGATAATTGTGTGGAAAAGCAGCCAGTGGCTTGGAAAGAATATTATGCGGAGCTCTGGTATTAGGAACTCAATGAAAGCATAGATAGGTGCGCTGATTGCCGTGATAAAATTGAAATAATTTTGAAAACGGCGTTGAACATCATACAATCAATCAACCTTTCCAGAGATTGATGACAGTCATTGCAAAAGGATATTTTATTTCATGCTTTCTGGTAGGATATCGAGAAATAGCAATGAAAATATTTTTCGATCTTACACTGGTACCACCAGTGAAAATACTGATTTTCACGTTCTTGTTGCCTAGGTAAATTGCGCGTGCCTAACAACCAAATGGGAAATAAGATGTCATATACCTTTATTTCTCACGCTTGACGTAATATTGTAATGCGTTGCTATGCGGGAGGGGTACGCCACGGGGAATGACGGAAAACAACTCTACTGGATTTTGAAAAAGCTCTTCCCAGAAAGGGTTAAAAGCATGAGATAAATAGAACATTTGTTTTTTTGGTGAAAGATCAAAATTTATTTCATCTCGTGAACAACATCAGTAATATTTTCACTCGTGAAAATATTACTGATGGTGTCTACTCGATGAAAAAAATTTCGAACCTTCACCTAAAAAAAAACAAATATCCTCTGTTTATCACATAACCTCCCTTGTTTTCAGTGTAATATACCCATAACGAATTTTCTTATCTCACACACATTTAATATCATATTTGTGTGACGTCATTTTTGACGTCATTTTGTACACATTTCATACAAGTTAATGGAAAATACCGCGGGTGCATTTATGAATGTTCTTGCATCATCTGATCTATATTTTGTGAAATATTGTTATGTGATAAAAAGAATCTGACATTTGTGGGCTTTTGAGATAAGATTTTATTAAACTCGTCAAGGAAAATGTTATTAAGCTCGCCAAAGGCTCGCTTAATAACATTTCACTTGACTCGTTTAATAAAATCTTATCTCAAAAGTCAACTCATGTCAAATCCTCTATATCTTTCTCCTACCATTGAATGCTGTTTCGATGATGGTTAGGTTTAAAATTCATCAAGTGGCTTGGAAACAATATTGTGAAAAAGCACTGGATACAGAAATTCCAGGACAGCAATTAACCGTTTTTCAAACAATCCCTGGTTTTTGCCGACTCTGATATGGAAGACTTCAGAAAATCTTGTGGGAAATGGAGAAAATGCTGGTAACCAAACCTATCAGAGACCTAATACCCATTTGTACCAATTCTGAAATGGTTGTCTGTGGATGCTCTCAGTTTTGAAAGAGTAAGAAAAAAAATGTCCCTGCAGAGGATTCAGTTTCTACTTGTGTTATTTCATTCCAAAATTCAAAGTGTTGATCACTCTGAATTTAACTCTTTACCCAGTGTCACAACTTTGGACTAGACAAAATTTGAAGCATTTGCAGACAATAAATTACTTGTAGATCAAATGATGATTTCTGTCTTAGATAAGATAGAAAACATTGTTGTAAATGAAGACAAGAGGGCCATGATGGCCCTGTATCGCTCCACTTGCAAATTCGTAAAAACACTACAAGCCAAACATTACATTATTTGGTCAACTGGTTTCAAACTTGAGGGCATACAATTTTTTTCCATATAAACCAACAAAAAAGTTGTGACCCCTGGGCAAATCCAGTTTTGACGACAAAGCTATAATTACTTGAATCCTGGTGGAGGTCTACAAGATAAAGCCCCACACCAAATAATACAGGTCTAGAATGTGTGGTTATAAACAAGAAGATTTTCAAAGTTTTCTCAATAAAAGACCCTGTAAAACATAAAATCCAATAGACAGGGCTAAATTTAGTGGTCCTAGTCTTTATTATGGTTAGTAACAAGATGACTTAGAAAGTCTTCATCACAAAAGCCCATGTAAAACTTGTGACCCATGGTGTGGGGACAAACTTGACCCTAAGGCTATAATTTGGGCCCTCCTGGTAGAGGCCCACTAGATAAAGCTACATTCAAAATTTGGCAGCCCTAGGCCTTATAGCTAGGTACAAGTAGATTTTTAAGAAATTCCCAATATGAGCCCATGTAAAACTTGTGACCCCTAGGACAGGGCCAAATTTGACCCCAGGGCTACAATTTGGGCACCTTTGGTAGACAACCACTTGATAAAGCTAGATGCAAAATTGAGTAGCCCTAGGCCTTATGGCTTGGTACAAAAAGATTTTTTAAGTTTTCACTATATAAGCCCATATAAAACTTGTAACCCCCGGGGCCGGGCCAAATTTGACCTCTGGGCTATCATTTTGGCACTCTGGGTAGAGGTCTACTAGATAAAGCTACATGCCAAATTTGGTAGCCCTAGGCCATATGGCTAGGTACCAGAAGGATTTTAAAGTTTTCCCTTTTTAAGCCCATATAAAACTTGTGACCCCCAGGGTGGGGCCAATTTTGACCCCAGGGCTAATATTTGAAGGAACTTGGTAGAGGTCCACTAGATAAAGCTACATGCCAAATTTGGTAGCCCTAGGCCTTAAGGTTTCAGAGAAGAAGATTTTTAAAAATTTTCAATATTTTTCAGTTTTGTTGCCATGGCAACCAGAGTTTTTGAAGGAATAAAATTCTGTCAAGGAATTCTGAAGAGGACCATGGCAGGATTCTTTATTTGAAGTTTCATCAAAATTGGATGGGTAGTTTCAGAGAAGATGTTTGAAATAAAAGTTAACGGACGCACACACACACGGACGCCAGGCCATGACATAAGCCCGCTGGCCTTTGGCCAGTGGAGCTAAAAATGTTAGTTACCAGCATTTTGCAGTGTTTTTTATCTCATTACCAAACGACAATATTATAGGCTTTCCCAAATTGAAAGCATTTGCAGACGACAAAATAAAAGTGACTGAAAATAACTCCAGATGATAAATTAAGTAACTTGATAAATGAAAAATGGGTACAAATGAGCTGAAGCTGTTCAATAGGATAGAAAACATAGTGAGAAAAGAAAAAAAAAGCTGGTAAATTGTACAATGTCTACATATATATTTGATATATACCTGGACATTTTTTTGTTGTAGATGATCTCAAGGGCAAGATAACAACAGCGTTACTAAATATAGCCACCAATCCAAAGTGGGCGGAGTCATTGTCAAAGCTAAACATCTCAGGGTTTGTGCCAGTCGACATGTCTCTATATGATACTGAAAAATTGCTTCAGGATTCAAAGTTGGATATTAAAAAGATATTTTATTGATATTGCAGTATCAACTTTATCACAATGATATTTACAAACAATGAAATTTTTGTTTTTCGTATACACATTAATCTGGCTATTAACCCTTTCCCAAACAAGCCCTGGTTTTTACGTATCTGCAGTAAAAGTCTTTTGAAAACACTGTGGGAAAGGGAGAAATTGCTCGTAACGAGCAATTTCTCCTTTTCCCACAGTGTTTTCTACCCTTTTTGAGAACTGTCTGCCACTGTCTCATAATCTAAAATTCTCCTCTGCAAACTCTTCCGGTTAGGAAGAGTCCAAACTTTGTCGTTTGGGAAAGGGTTAACCGAAACCAAAGGACAAATAAGACTTGCAGACAAGAAGGTAATACGTCTTAAAAACAGAACTTCTCCTTAGGAATGAAAAACACTGTGGTAAAAGGAAAAAATGCTGGTTCTCAGCATTTTATCCTTTTCCCAAAATGTTTTCAAAAGATCATTTCACTAGGGTTGTTAAAGCTCAAAGACCCACTCTTTCTGGTTTGTTACAACCTGGGATTGTGAAGTAAAAGTTTAAATCTTTATCAAATGATACAGCCAATGCATTTGTAAGCATTGGCATGCACCAAAAACATGTTAATGTGACTCAAGAATTAGTCCTTGTTTTTGAAAGGGTGAAAAATTTTGTAGGAAAAAGAGAAAATGATGGTTTTGAGCATTCTGGATGGCGAATTTCACCCTGAACTTTGCATTGTAATGTTTTCATGTATACTAGCTATTACAAACAGTGAATTCTGCCTGCAACAGCCAGTGATAGCAATAAACAAATTGAAAACATTTAAAACTGCACATTAGATGTGGCTAAACTAATACAATTTGTCTGTAAAAGAGTAAAAAACACTGTAGGAAAAGGAGAAATCGTATGTTGCCAGTAATGAGTCGAATCAACGATAATGAAAATGAGCCATCCTCTGGCAAAAGGGGACTTAATACATCTCCTTTTTCCACAATGTTTCCAAAAGGCTTCTTTCTCGGGGTCGTCAAAAGAAGGGATTATGTGGTCATGAGTCAATTTAATTCATTATCTTAGATTGAATTGTTAGCCAGATAGTTGTTATATATATTTCATTTCTTGTTTTGGTTTTCTTTATGTATGCATTTGTTGAAATTATGTAGGCAAAGCTTATGAACTTGAGAATATATTGCAGCAGCTTTCAGCTTATGCTATATTTAACTCTTTACCAAACGACATAAATTTTAGACTGGTCCAAACTGAAAGCATTTGCAAACTACAAAATGAATGTGGCTAAAAATTTGAAATCTGTTTTAGAAAGAAAAGAAAACATTATAGGAAAAGGAAAAAATGCTGGTTACCAGCATTTTCTCCTATTCCAACAATGTTTTCAAATGGCTTCTTTCATAGGGGTGTTAAAAGTCGGGATTGCGTGGTAAAGGGTAAATGCTTTTGTTACTATCTTTTTGCTTGAAATATATTAATATATTTTGTTATTTAGCCATTTTATCAGATGACAAAATTTTGAAACCTTTACATGTTGACAATTTTTGTAGATGATAAGTTGAATGTAGATCATTATGATTGGATCTGTCTTTGAAAATAGTCAAAAGCATATAAGCCAAGCTTTGGCAAAAAGAGTTCTAATGCATCTCTGTAATCCAATTTACGGAGCACGACATCACATAATCTATTATCATGGATCCATTTAATACATTTTGTGTAACAATTAAGTGAATCATGGGCAAGACTGGCCCTTGTGCATGCATCATATAATCATGGATCCATTAACCCTTTCCCAAATGGCAAATTTTTCGCCTGACCAGATTGAAAGCATTTTGCGGATGACAAATTAACAGTTGCTAAAAATATCATTTTTCCATATGATAGGGTAGAAAACATTGTGGGAAAAGGAGAAAATGCTGGTAACCAGCATTTTCTCCTTTTCCCACAATGTTTTCAAAAGGCTTCTATTCCTGACGCATAAAAACCAGGGATTGTTTGGAAAAGGCTTAAATACATTTTGTCTAACAAGTGAATCATGGGCAAGACTGGCCCTTGTGCATGCAGAAAGTGTACCAGAGGTAAAAAGTTTCCATCCAGGTCAGCCGGCATGTACTGCATAGGCTGATTAGGGTCAATGGTCTTTGCATTGCAAGTGCCTTAAGTCTTTACCAAAAGACAAAATTTTGGACCAGTCCATATTGAAAGCATTAATTTTTGCAGATGACAAAAAAATGTGAATTAAAAATTGAAGTTTGATTTGGAAAGGGTAGAAAACATAGTGGGAAAAGGAGAAAATGCTGGTTACCCTTTCCCACAATGTTTTTCAGAGGCTTTCTTTCTCAGGGCCGTTAAAAGGCTGGATTGTGTGGTGAAGAGTTGAAGCCCATTTCCATAGAAAAAGATTGATTTAGGTTACTTTCTCGAAATCTCATGAGCATTAAGTTTAAGACTTTATTTTCGTACACAAGTTATCTTAATGTCTTGATGTAGGTAGAAAACCAAAAAGTCAAAGGAGACCACAAGACTAAGTGTTCTCTTTACTTTTTACCAAACAATTCATATTAATAATGTGACAGATAGGTAATTTGAAAACATTGTGGCAAAAGGAGAAAATGCTAGTAATAAGCATTTTCTCCTTTTCCAACAATATTGTCTACCCTTTTGTAAAAAGATTTCAACATTCAAACCAACTTTAATTCATTGTCTGTAAATGCTTTCACAGTTTGTCACTTGGTAAAAAGTAAAAACTCCATTGTAAATACCGGTGCATGCATTTTTTATTTCTTTCCCAGAAGACAGAATTTTTTATTTGTTTATTTAGAATATTATGTAGAATTTTTTTATTTGTTTATTTAGAATATTATGTATGATACAGCCATATTGTTATACTAATTAACTCTTCACCACACAAGAAAATTTTAGACAGGTCCAAATTGAAAGCATTTGCAGACGACAAAATAAAGGTGACTGAAAAATTGAAATTTGTTCTGGGAAGGGTAGAAAACACTGGGGGAAAAGGAGAAAATGCTAGTTACCAGCATTTTCTCCTTTTCCAACAGTGTTTTCAAAAGGCTTCTTTCTCAGGGGCGTCAAAAGTAGGGATTGTGTGGTAATGAGTTAAATCCGACGTCAACTATGCTACCAGTGTACCTTTGCTTTCTCGTAGGCAAGCAAAGGTACACTAGTAGTAGAACCATTTCTAGTAAACAGAATTCAATTCTTGCAGAAATATTTATCCATAAATAAACGGACATGAAAAACTTATCGGTCCAAAAAACGCAGAAACCCATGACACAACAAAATGCTCCTTCTTACATTGTCCGATCACAGTCGCTTCATGCTGTCTTCTCATCCTTTAACTCTTTACCATACAATCCCGATTTTTAACGACCCCTGCGGAAGAGGCCTTTTGAAAACATTAAGGGAAAAGGAGAAAATGCTGGTAACCAGCATTTTCTCCTTTTCCCTCAATGTTTTCTTACCTATCAAAGACAAGTACCGTTACCGGAGACACGTTTGAATTGTCATCTGCAAATGCTTTCAATTTGGACAAGTTTTCATTTTCATCGTGTGGTAAAGAGTTAATGGGTGTAAGCTGTAAATTTCCATTAATATCTAGCTATAGCAAACTTTTTTGGTGCAAATCAAAAGTATGGATTGCTTTGAGAATCATTATTGTCATACCCTCAAATGGTGTAAAACCCCCAAATGAAATTTCCAGTGGGAACACCGTCAGTGATGGTACTCATTTCAAAACCAGTGTATTTTGGCAGGAATGTTGTACAGGTCAAATTCACATAAGTGAGGTGTTGCTGTGAAAAAATTGGAAAAAACCTGGTGAAAACGGCAAAAAGCACAATTCCAAACAATATTATTATTCTTGCATTATCTCTAGCATTTCAATAGGTTTAGTAGAGCACAATTTTTTTAATCAGAATATAATTGATCATCAGTATTACATGGGTCAAAGGTTGCATTATATTACACGTCTAAAAATAGAACAGCATATAAGTGTGTTATTTGGTGGCGGCTTTTTGTCAATGCTGAATACTCTATTTATACTGTGCATAGAACAAATTAATTGTTAAAGATAATTATGTTGAATTATATAAAGTGTAAACATTTTAATAAAATGTTAAATATTTTTAACTGTTATGAATTCCTGTGCTTACATCGTGTTTCCTTCCTATTATGACTTGCTTTCATGCAAACTGAACTTGCGGTATGTCCTTTGTCCAAACTGAAAGCATTTGCAGATGACACTTCAAATGTTGTTTGAATGCTGAAAATTGTCTTTGATGGAGTAGAAAACATTGCTGAAAAAGGAGAAAATGCTGTTATCAGCATTTTCTCCTTTTCCCACAATGTTTTCAAAAAGGATTTTCCTACAGGGTTGTTAAAACTAGTGATTGTGTGGTAAAGAGTTAAAAGGAAAAGGTTAGGACCTTGAGGAAGATAACTTTTGAAAACAGTACTGAAAACGGTGGCATACAGCTATTTTCTTCTTTTCTCACTATGTTTCTACCCTTTGAAGTACATATCCCATTAGTTTAGCCACATTAATTTATTGTTTTAAGGTGCTTTAACTCTTTACCAAACGACAAAATTTTAGACTGGTCCAAATTAAAAGCATATGCAGACGACATAATAAAAGTGACTGAAAAACTGAAATTAGTTTTGGGGTGAAAAGAAAACATTGTGGGGAAAGAAGAAAATGCTGGTTACCAGCATTTTCTCCTTTTCCCACAATTGTTTCAGAAGGTTTTTTTTTTTTTTTTTTCTCAGGGTCATTAAAAGTTGTGATTGAGCAGTAAAGAGTTAAATTTTAACATGTCTAAAATTTGGCCATCTAAGAGTTATCCAGGGTGTCTCTTTACCAAGCTATCGATTATTAACCCATTACCACTCAATCCCTACTTTTGACGCCACTGAGGAAGAAGCATCTAGAAAACAATGTGGGAAAAGGAGAAAATGCTGGTAACCAGCATTTTCTCCTTTTCCCACATTGTTTTCTACCCTTCACAAAACAAATTTAAAATTTTCAGTCACTTTTATTTTGTCGTCTGCAAATGCTTTCGATTTGGACAAGACTAAAATATTGTTGTTTGGTAATGAGTTAAATCTCTATCAAACAACATATATTTATACCCCTGCAAAACACATGTTTTCAGGGATATACTGAAATCAGCCTGTCTGTCTGTGTGTCTGCCTGTGAACAAATAATTGCCTGTTTCTATCAAAGTAATGGCGGGGGTACTAAGTCATGTCGCAGCGACCGCTCTAGTTTTGTCTCTTCCAAGTTGATATCTTCTGCAATCTACTTCATGGAAAGTGATATAAATGAATCAGAGTTCTCAGACGGGATAGAAAACAGTAGGAAAAGGAGAAAATTTTGGTTACCAGCATTTCTTCCTTTTCCTACTATGTTTTCAAAAGCTTTCTCAATCAGGGTTATGAAAACTCGGTGTGGTGTGGCAAAGGATTAAAATGAAATAACTGAGATGTGTAGGCTTTTTGGCAGAAAAAAACTTTCATTATTTCAGAATAAAATGGGCTTTTGAGAAAACTAGAGCTGTCACTGAATATGACTTAATATCCCTACCAGTGCTCTGACTTTTAACAGGCAATTTAACAAAAAATTCTCAGTTGAAAGGGAGATTATCCTAGAATCATAGGGAGTAGATGATTGAAAACTGTCTTGCACAACTTCAGTATACTATCAATACATCAACAAACTTTCAATACAATGGCAACAAAACTGCAGGAGTTTGCAACATAAAATTACTATTCTAACATGACGACTTTGGCTCTATAAACACAGTGCAAGGAAAACGTGGTAAAATCTGCGACAATCCATGTAGTGACATCATTCAATGAGTGAGTTATTCAATGGAACATAATCTTCATCCCCGTTTTTACTGTAAGTTTGAACTTGATGTCATTTCACTAAGAATTTGCCATGTTAGAATCGAAATAATCTTCTTTCTATCGTGGTATATCGTTCAGTAAACCAAGTTGTGAGTTATGTGGCGCAATGAATAACCCACTCGGGCTATCGCCCTCGTGGATTACTAGTATTTATTGCGCCGCATAACTCACAACTGTGGTTTATTGAACGATATACCACGATAGAAAGAAGATTATTTCTTAAGTATTTTGTACACAGATGGACACAAGGACTGACACACAGAGAGACACACTGACAGACATGCTGATTCCAGTATACCCCCAAAACATTCCTTTTGTGGGGGTATAATTGTCAAAAACACTAGCTGAGTCCCTGTAATTCAGTTGGTCCTGTGCAGGACTTGAGAAAAAAGGGGGCCACCATTTCCAATCCTAGCATGGCAAATTTGTTTCGGAGGATTAACTCTTTACCACACAACAAAATTTTAGACTGGTTCAAATTGAAAGCATTTGCAGACGACAAAATAAAGGCGACTGAAAAATTGAAATTTGTTCTTCGAAGGGTAGAAAACACTGTGGGAAAAGGAGAAAATGCTGGTTACCAGCATTTTCTCCTTTTCCTACAGAGTTTTCAAAAGGCTTCTTTCTCAGGGGTCAAAAGTAGGGATTGTGTGGTAATGGGTTAATGACAGTCAGTGCGACAGGATTCATTCCTGTCTCACAGCTGACCTTTGTTTAGACAACAGTCTTCTGGGAAAGCAGCCACTGGCCTGGAAAGAATATTATGCAGGGTACTAATAAAGGAAAATACAGGAAAGCAGAGGTAAGTGCTCTGGCCACAGTAATAACTGAAAATATGTTGAAAATGGTGTTAAACACTAAACAATCAATCACCAAAAATACTAACAAAACAGAGAAACTGCTTATTTGGGACGGTTTCTCCATCTCTCAACATCCTCTCAACTCCTTGCTGCATAGTCCCAACTTTTAACAACTCTTCGGAAGAGGCCTTTTCAAATAAATTGGAGAAAAAGGAGAAAATGCTGAAAACCTGCATTTTCTCATTTTTCCACAATGTTTTCTACTCTATCCAACTGGAAATCTTCATTTTAGTAACATCTGATTTGTACTCTTCAAATGCTTTGAATTTGGTCCAGTCCAAAACCTTGTTCATGGTCAAGACTTAACTCTTTTCCAAATGACAATATTTTAGGCTTGTCTAAATTGAAAGCATTTGCAGATGACAAAATAAAAGTGTCTGAAAATTTGAAATTTGTTTTGGGAAGAGTAGAAAACATTGTGGAAAAAGGAGAAAATGCTGGTTACCAGCATTTTCTCCTTTTCCCATTATGTTTTCTAAAGGCTTCTATACAACCGAGAAGTGATGGTGAACTGTTGCTTGATATTTCATTGTAACTACCAGTGAAAAAATACAAAAATACCAATTTTATTGTCTATCTCATAAACTCATTCTCTCTAAATTAACTTATTACCAAACAACAATATTTTAGGCTTGTCCAAATCGAAAGCATTTGCAGACAACAGAATGAAAGTGACTGAAAACTTGAAACTTGTTTTGTGAATAGTAGAAAACATTGTGGGGAAAGGAGAAAATGCTGGTTACCAGCATTTTCTCCTTTTCCCACAATGTTTTCTAGATGCTTCTTCCTCAGTGGCGTCAAAAGTAGGGATTGAGTGGTAATGGGTTAATAATCGATAGCTTGGTAAAGAGACACCCCGGATAACTCTTCTCATGTTCATCAAAAGTAGGGATGGTATGGTAATGGGTTACGAGAAAAAGTCTTGAACAGCATTCACTCTTCTACCAGCAACATTTTCTACAATTTCCATTATTAGAACCATTTTTGTAGTCTGCAAAAATTTTGATGTTGGGCAAGTTGACAGAGGTAACTAGAGTTATCACTGAATGTGACTTAATACCCCTGCCAGCACTTTGACAGAAAAAAGTACTAAGTTCAAGGGGAGATAATTCCTCGACCAGGAAGAGTTGACACTAGAAAATTGTGTCTTGCAAATCTTCAACATATGGTCAGTATATGAGCAAAGTTTCAATACAATAGAAGGAAAACTAGGAGAATTTCACGACACAAAATTACTGGTGTTTTGTACACAGAGTGACAGACAGAGAGGCTAATTCCAGTATACCCCCGAAAACATTCGTTTTGCAGGGGTATGCAGGTTTTGGGGTTTGTCAAGGGAAGACAATAAAAGAAGTTTAGGCACCAAAAAATTTATTTGACAAAATGATAATGCTGTATAGACAGCTCCAATGCCATCTTTAGTATTGTATTCCTTTATTCAAGTTATTAAAAAAAATCTTTTTACATAAAAATACATGTATATACAGAAAAAAAATCATAAACAACATCCTATTCTCTCTCAAATTGCACAAACTCCACAAAATATACCAATAAAACACGTTAAAAATGATCAACAGGCAAATAAATATGCGCAAGTAAAAAAATCACTGAAACAAATAGTGCGTAATAAAGTACAAAGGCTTGACTGAAAAGCTCATTGGCTCACAAGCGGGGTGAAAATGTTCAGAGTCTGTATTCACTAACCATTCTTAGGAACATTCTTTATCTAATTCTTCAAGATTTCCTGACTGTGAAAGTAACAGAACTTCTGATTGGCTACCTTTTGGTTTAGCCAATCAGAAGTTCTGTTATTTTCACACTGACAAAATTTTGAAGAATAAGACTAAGAATATTCTTAAGAATGGTTGGTGAATACAAACCCAAGTTTGGTCACATCAAGCTAACCGATAACCGCTAAGTAATGGATAAAAATTCTCAAATTCATCTGTTTGTGGCCATTGGTATCTATTTTATGTCTGTTTCTTATCCGGTGATTTTGCTACTTGTCCAGCTACATTCAGTCATGTCCGTTCTATCCAGTGAGAAGTTTTGAGCATGTTAAAAAATTTCCACCAGACAAGACAGACACACATGCAAATGACAGACTTAGGATGCAGCTGACTATTAATATCCTAGGCATAACATGTGACTGGTACGTTCCTCATACATTGTTGTTGAGGACATTTCTGTTCATTGTATATTTGAAGAACGTTTTGTTCAGTTCTCATGAGTTGCACTTCTGTTTTATCTGGTACAAGCCCATTACTAGTACGATTCTATCCATTTATAGACTGTTTATTATTTGGTAAACATGCTTTTTTTCACAAGATGTGCAGTTCTCGTGCAGTCTTTGTGTGGTTTCTTCACTCCACACACCAATCGCGTAAGCCTCGAGCAGTAGGGGAGATGAATTTTGCTACCCGATAACCAAATTCTGCAGATTTTTGTCCATTTTCCCTCCATTACATATCCATTAGTCGGTTCAATGAAGCCTTTATGTTTGGAAAAACTGAATAAACTGCAGAAAAACTGAACACTTACACACAAAAAATCATGTTTAACTCTGAAGTGATAATCAACCTTATACATGTACTTCTGAATAACTTTTTTCAAACGACAAAATTTTGGATTAGTGTAAATTAAAAGTAGATACAGACGACAAAATAAAAATGATCTAAATATTCAAATTTGATTTGGGAAGAGTAGAAAACACTGTTGAAAATGGAGAAAATGCTGGTCACCAGCATTTTCTCCTTTTCCTACAATGTTTTCAAAGCTTTCTTTCTAAGGGTTGTTAGAAGTCGGGATTGTGTTGTGAGGGGATAAATGAAAAGAAAATATCCTCTCAATTATAAAAAGTCAAGTATTGCTTTTTAAAAGTTGAATTCAAGGGGGAAAAATAACCTACACGGCAATGTAGATCAAAGATCAAACTTCACACTCTGTGCAGTCTGATCTTGATTAACAATATTTGCAACAGGTTGACCTTAATAGCCTATGGGTTAAAAATCTTACTCTTAAAACTACTAAAATCAAACAACACTTTTTTCTAAACAAATTTGCAGCTCACAAATTTTAAGGCATCATTTTAACTTTGAACTAAAGCAAAAAAAAATGTTTCGCCTTGTCAAAATCCAAACCATTTCACACAAGTATTCAAATGTAACTGAAATGTAGAAATTTGCCTATACAGTGATACAAAGCATTGTTGGAAAAAGAAAAACTGCTGTTTTTTTTCCTATTTCCACCGCATTATGATACCTTTTTACCAAACAACGAAATTTTAGTCCGGTTCAAATTCAATGTTCTAGCATGTAACAAATTAAATGTGGCCTAATTGATGAAACTTGACAGTGGTAGTGGGAAAAGGACAGAATGCTATTACCAGGATTTTCTCCTTGTGCCACCATATTTTCAAAAGGCTTCTTCCTCATTAAAACTTAGTATAAAGAGGCATGGGATAAAATACGAATACTACTATTAGCCCTTTATCACACAATGATGACTTTTAACACCCCTGAGAAAGAAGCCTTTTGAAAACGTAACCAGCATTTTCTCCTTTTCACACAAAGTTTTCAACCCTATCAAAGCAACATTGCACCATTTGAGCCACTCAGAAATTGTTGTCTGCAAATTCTTTCAATTTGGACAGGTCTAAAGTTTTGTTGTTTGGTAATGGATTAAAGTTTGTAACTGTACACTCTTATTTCATGCTTTTCAGAAATTTATCGAGAAGTAACGGTGGACAATTGCTAGGTATTTCACGGTTACGAATAATGAAAAAATATACTACTCAACATTTGCAAGGGATTACCATCTTATATTCAGCCGATAAGTATGCGTGGCATGCATATGGTATGGTTTTTCAGTACGTCACATTGCCACACTGATGATATATCCTATCAAAGGAAATGATTTTTTTTAAGCAAAGCTGTACTTATCTAACATATTCCCATATTGAAATTGATCGAATTGATCCCTATCAAAGTTTGAGTAGTATACAATCGTGAAGTAATGGTGAACTGTTGCTTGATATTTCATTGTAACTACCAGTGAAAAAATACAAAAATACCAATTTTATTGTCTATCTCATAAACTCGTTCTCTCTCAATTAACTCATTACCAAACATTTCAGGCTTGTCCAAATCGAAAGCATTTGCAGATGACAAACTGAAAGTGACTGAAAACTTGAAACTTGTTTTGTGAATAGTAGAAAACATTGTGGGGAAAGGAGAAAATGCTGGTTACCAGCATTTTATCCTTTTCCACAATGTTTTCTAAAGGCTTCTTTCTCAGGGTCGTCAAAATTAGGGATTGTGTGGTAATGGATTAATGCTTTCAATTTGCACCAGTCTAAAATTTTGTCTTTTGGGAAAGAGTAAAACAAAGTAAAACAGGAAATCTATAACAAAGTAAAACAAGAAATTTATACATGAGTTTTGATTTTTTAAAAAAAAAAGCTTTGTATGGCCTTTTAACCCTTTACCAAACAATCTCTGGTTTTTACTATCCCAAGATAGAAACCTTTTGAAAACATTGTAGGAAAACATTGTAGGAAAAGAAGAAAATGCTGGTAACCAGCATTTTCTCTTTTTCTCACGTTTTCTACTCTGCTGGAAACAAATTAAATTTTTGAGTTACCTCTATTTTGGCATCTGCAAATGCTTTCAATTTGAACCAGTCTAAAATTTTGTTGTTTGGTAAAGGGGGGACCAAACAAGAACAATTTAGACAGTTCAGATTTTGCAAACAACAAAGTAAATGTAACTGGAAAAATAGGTTTGTCCGTAACTGATTAGAAAACAGCTTTCTTTGTCACAGTGTTCAAATTCCACTACCTTATATCCACCGCAGATTGGTTTTTCAGGCCTTTTATCTAGCTTGAAAACTTTGTGAGAAAAAGGAGAAAATGCTGGTTAGCAGCACAAAGTTACCTTGCTTTGCAGGTTGTAAAAACTTGGGATTCTTTTAGAAAGGGTTAGGACTTAATGCAAGTCAATGAAGCAACTAGCTGGAAAAGTAAAACAATTTTGCTGCAAAATGAAAAAGGTGGGCTACAACTGATAATCTGTAACCCTTTACAATAAAAAAATAATCCCAAGTTTTAATGACCATGAAAAAAACAACTTGTTCAAATAGAAGAAAATTTTAAACATTTTCCACAATCTTTCCTGCACAATTTAAGGCAAATTTTATCATACAAGACACCCTTGATTTGTCATCAATGTGTGCTTTGAATTTGGAAAAGTATAAAATTTTGTCATGAGGTAAAGAGCTAAATCACAAAAAAACATGAGTGACAAAATGGCTTAAAAATATAGTAATAAATTATACAACAATAAACATGAAGAAAAAATGAGCAAAATGAGCAAGTTATACTGTTTCCAACCTTTAGTGTGCCTAACTCTTTACAAAACAATCCGGGGTTTTCATGACCCTATCATAGAGACCTTTTACAAACATTGTCAAAAAAGGAGAAAATGCTGGTAACCAGCATTTTCTCCTTTTCTCACAATGTTTTGCTGCCCAGCTGGAAACAAATTTCAATTTTTGACTTTCAATTTGGACAAGTCTAAAATTTTGTCATTTGGTAAAGAGTTAAGACAATTCTAACACTGTCACACATTGACAAATATCCCTCATCCTCACTGGTTGCCCCTATTTACTGTCTCAGTATTGTCTGAGCAGTGCTGTATATTGAATGATAAAATATCCTTGTTCATCCCATTGAGCACTGAACTATTTAGAAGGTCTAATGAACCCTTTAGAATCACCCGAGGTAGAAGACTTTTTTTCTTTTTTTAAAAGTGAGAAATGGAGGAAATACTGATAACCAGCATTTTTTTCCTTTTTCCACAATGCTTTGGATCATTCAAATAGATAGACCTTATCTCTTGAGCTATGTTGACTTTATTCCTTTCAAATGTTTTCAGTGGATGAGTCCAGAATCTTGTTGTTTTGGAAAAGGTTTGAAAAGAAAATCATCAGAAATATTGAAATCTTCAGGTTGTTTTAGTCAGATAGTAAGTAATGAAATAATGAACAGTGTAGATCAAAGATCAGATTGTATGTTCTGTGCAGTTTGATCTTGACCTACATTGGCTACAAAAGCTGTGCTTAGCATGGTATGGGCTATTCTTATTTCTCTTTATTCCTTTTCTAACTAACATTAAGTTACATGCTAACTATTCTCTGGATAAATAAAAATGAGTCTTTAACATGGCAAGCTGTATGTCTAAACCAATAATGATTTTCAATGTTGGCAATGACTTATCTACACAAAGGAATAATGATTTTCGACTGCTCTCCCTTGCTGACCTCCATGACCTTGACCCTGCTCCCGCATCACATTTTCGATGGATTCAGTCCTCGCCCGAATTGAGCCACTTATCACAACAATATCTCTTGAAACATGTTCACGGTTTTGTGAACTTAAGTTCGGATTTGAGTTTGACCTTTGACCTTCAAGACTAGGGGAGCCTCTGTGTGGGGTTGAAGGTCGATCCAAGGTCACAACATAGTCCGTCAGTGTAACATCTGACGTGCCTCCAGACTCCAAAGGGATTGGATGAACTCGAAAGCGTTCCAACATGTCAAAGACGGAATTGAACCACAAATGCTGCACTCGACATTTACCATCATTATTGATTGTCATTCTCAAATGCTGAAAAATAGGACAAGAAAACAGTTAAAATTCTGAACCCATTATTAACTCTTTTCCAAACAGCTAAAATTTAGACTGGTCCAAATTGAAAACATTTGCAGACCATAAATTAAATGTAAATCAACTGATTATTTTTATTTTGGATTGAATAGAAAACATTGTGGGAAAAGGAGAAAATGCTGGTTTTCTACCCTATCAAAGCAAAATTACACCATTTGAGCCACTTTGAAATTGTTGTCTGCAAAAGCTTTCAATTTAGATAGGTCTAAAATTTTGCTGTGTTGTAACGGGTTAAGCCTCCTTTTGTCAGAGCATGGCTCATTTGGGTTATAAATCTAGCAGGACAAGGGTCAAAGCATCAGAGAATTGCAGTCCAGAAACTTTACATATGGTTCAAGCTCTGAGACATGGGGTTTCTAATGTCTCTGTAAAAAAGAATTACAGTCCATGCAGGCTAAAATGGGTGAAAACTGTCTTTTATTGGTCAATTTTCTACATGTGAAAGAACCATTCTAACTCATACTTTTGGTTGGTTGCAAAACAAAATGTGTTAAAAGGAGCCGTAAATGTTTTCCAAATGATAAGTTTCAGACTCTTCCAAATTGAAAGCATCTACAGATGTCAAATTCAGAATTTGTTGAAATTAGCTTTACGTCTCTGATAAGAGCAGAAAACGTGGTGGGAAGAGGGGAAAATGCTATTTACAAGCATTTTCTCTTTTTCCGACAATGTTTTAGAAATCCTTTCTTACTAGGGTTGTGAAAACCAGGGACTGTTTGGTAAAGGGTTTTTTATGTGATGAACTGCTTAGTTTTACCTTTTACCACACAATGATGACTTTTGACGACCCTGTGGTAGAAGCCTTTTGATTAGGTCATGCCTAGAATTTGTTCGTTTGGTAAAGAGTTAACCCTTTACTACATAGATATTCATTTCTATGCATCGCTTGTAGGAGCCTTTGGAAAACATTGTAGCAAAAGGTGAAATTGCTCGTCACCAGCAATTTCACCTTTTGTCACAATGTTTTCTATGCTATCAAAAGGTGCCATATACACATAAGAAATGGATTTATCATTGCTGTTATTTAGGGTCAATTAGAGATACCAAAGAAATGCCTTATGGGGTAAAGGGTTAAGAAACAATTTTTTTTCAAAATCTTCCAAATTCAAAACATCTGCAGACAACAAATTCAAAATCAGTACATATTTGAGCTCTAGTTCAATAGTAAAGTAGAAAACATTGTGAGAAAAGGAGAAAAAGCTTTACCCAAAATGTTTTCAAATGTCTTCTGTCAGACCAGTAAAACTCCACATTGTGTGAAATGTCATATCTGGAAATGCTACAGCCTTTGATGTAGCATGTCACATAAAATTAATTACAACCAAGCGAACCAACCTTGGCTCGTGCCTGGAAGTTGAAGGTCAACACATATTCGCCTTTCCTAGTCTCACTTTGACGAACCAAAAACACTCCATGTCCCGCCGTGCCCTGCTGTAACACAAGTTGAGCGGCCTCCAGTCGACTTAGTGTGCCATGGAACCATGGATACTCTCTGAGGTTTATCTCCATCCTTTGATCTCCGCCTTGGTCATGATCTTTTAAGATACAATAAAAGTCTGTTTTATAAAGCCTGTACCACAGATTCAACTGATGTCAACTTATGTACAAGCCAAACAGGCTGACAGAAGTTGAAACTTTTTACAGTTGGTTAATTTTCTATATGTTCAAGAACCATTGTATCTCGTAATTAACTCTTTACCACATTAGAAAATTTTAGACTGGTCCTAATTAAAAGCATTTGCAGACGACAAAATAAAGGTGACTGAAAAACTGAAATTTGTTCTGGGAAGGGTAGAAAACACTGTTGGAAAAAGAGAAAATGCTGGTTACCAGCATTTTCTCCTTTTCCCACAGTGTTTTCAATAGGCTGTTTTCAGGCTTATCCAAGACAGCACTTTGACTACATAGATTTTGTGATATAGTAGCTTTGCACAAAACAGAAAATTAAATAAAAATGGAAAGTGAAAACTGAAATTTGACTTGGCAAGGTTTAGAAAACATTGTGAGAAAAGGAAGAAGAGCTGGTTACCCCACCATGTTTTCAAAAGGCTTCTTTCTCATGGTTGTTAGAAGTCTGGGTTGCCTGGTAAAGGCTTAAAATGGAATGGTCAAAATATGTACTGCTTCTAGGGTAATAAACAAAATATCTGTACCCCCATATCCAGCATGAAATTCCCCTGACATTCTATTAGTCCCTGCCCCGGCCCCAGCAGGGCTGGCACCCCCAGGGCGGGGAGGGATCTCTGGTGGGTTACTGGCAACACTGCCCTGTGATGAACTTCGATGGGGGGACCCTGTAATAAATATTGACAGAAAAAATTAACCCTTTACAAAACAATCCCCGATTTTTACGACCCAGTGGAAGAAGCTTTCTGAAAACATTGTGGGAAAAGGAGAAAATGCATTTTCTCCTTTTCCCATAATGTTTTCTACTCTTCTAAAGTCAAGTTTCAATTTCTGAGTCACATTTATTTTTATATCTGTAAAATGCTTCCAAATTGGACAAGTCCAAACTTTTGTCACGTTGTAAACAGTCAAAGGATCATGTTCTGTAAACAAGGGGTTTAATGCATGTCAGAAAGTCCTGTGCACTGCACTCCCCCTCCATGAGATCAATCCACCTATGAAATTTCATAAACCTAGCTAGTATAGTTTTGGAGATATGCTCCGGACAAAATTCAAGTATGAAAAAGAAATTTGTCCAGAATCATCAAAGGGCCATAACTCCATGAAACCTAAATATACCATAACCAAAATAGGATATGCACATCTCTGCTTTATACTGAGTCTATTTGTGTAGTTTGAACCAAATCTGTGTAATAGTTGATGAGAAAAAGAGCGGACAAGAAATTTCATTAAAGGGCCATAACATACATATGGAAATATCGAAGCTGTTTGGGTCTCAAAAAATACCACAAAACCAAGATAAAAAATTAACCCATTACCACACAACCATAACATACATTCAGTGAAAAATCAATGAACCATAACCAACATTTCATATGCACATCTCTGCTTGATACCGAGTTTACCTGTGAAGTTTGAATAAAATTCGTCCAGTAGTTTATGAGAAATAGAGCGGACAAAAAGCTACAGACCGACCGACAGACCGACTGACCGACCGACCGACCGACCGACCGACCGACGGACCGACCGACCGACAAGCTGACTCCTATATACCCCCCAAACAGAGTTTTGGGGGGTATAAAAATATGAGAATAGGTCATAGGTTGCCTCTTTTCGCATATTTTTCAGTTTGGACGTTTTCTAAAACAGCCAAGATCAGAAATATCTTGATTTTACGGCTCCGATTCCATTCGGCTGATTCTGAATTGCTCTTGTCACCTGCCTCAAAAATGGCCAACTTCGGCCTGAGTATAATTTACTTTTTCCTGGTTACACCTATGAAATGCATGGCTGAAACGCAAACTGTATCTCGAGTTCAAACCCATGGCGGACAAATATCCTCGTTTTTCGATGTTTAACCCTTTCCCAAACAAGCCCTGGTTTTTACGTGTCTGCTGTACAAGTCTTTTGAAAACACAGTGGGAAAAGAAAAGTTGCTCATAACGAGCAATTTCTCCTTTTCCCACAGTGTTTTCTACCCTTTAAGAGAACTTTCTACCATTTTCATCGAATTTAAAATTGTTGGCTGCAAACTCTTTCAGTTTGGAAGATTCTAAAATTTGTTGCTTGGTAAAAGGTTAACTCTTTACCACACAAGAAAATTTTAGACTGGTCCAAATTGAAAGCAATTGCAGACGACAAAATAAAAGTGACTAAAAAATATAAATTTGTTCTGGGAAGGGTAGAAAACGCTGTGGGAAAAGGAGAAAATGATGGTTACCAGCATTTTCTCCTTTTCCCACAGTGTTTTCAAAAGGCTTCTTTCTCAGGGGCGTCAAAAGTAGGGATTGTATGGTAATGGGTTAAAAGACCAATGCCATAACCATTGAGCTAAACAGATATCTCCCTTACAGTTGTTAGGTATTGTGTTTAAATCAGGATGAAGCCTTGCATGAAGCAGTGGTCTCCCGCAACACATGCCCTCTTAAAGTCATCATTTATCAATGACTCAAAGCCTTATTAGGCAGAGAGTCCATTTCTGGACCACAAATGGGATAAAAGGCTCAATAGCCAATCCCCCATCTTATGAGCATGAAAGTTTGAAGCAAATGACTGGCTGAAACACAAAACGCATCTGATGGGATTCGAACACATGACAGACAAATAACTTTGTTTTTCGATGTTTAACTCTTTACCACACAAGAAAATTTTAGACTGGTCCAAATTGAAAGCATTTGCAGACGACATAATAAATGTGACAAAAAAATAGAAATTTGTTCTGGGAAGGGTAGAAAACACTGTGGGAAAAGGAGAAAATGCTGGTTACCAGCATTTTCTCCTTTTCCCATAGTGTTTTCAAAAGGCTTCATTCTCAGGGGCGTCAAAAGTAGCGATTGTGTGGTAATGGGTTAAAAGACCAATGCCATAACCATTGAGCTAAAATGATATCTCCCTAATGCTGTTGTTAGGTGTTGTATTTAAATTGGGACAAAGCCATGCATGAAGGAGTGGTCTCTGGTAACAAGATGTTTTGAAATTCAAATTGGCTAAAATTTGTCACTGAGGACAGGGATAAACCAACAATAACTCAAGGCATTGTACAAATTATTAGACTATAGAGTGACAAAATTGTGGAACACTTGAGGGCAAGAAAGCAAATCTCTAGAAATATACTGAAAATATTCTGGAAAAAGGAGCAAATGTAGCATGTAAAAGAACCAAAATGCTTCGTCAATTGTTCTTAGATTTTCATGCAATACAGTAGTAAAAATTAACTCTTTACCGAACGAAAAATTTTTAGTCTAGTCCATATTGAAAGCATTTGCAGACGACAAAATAAAAGTGACTGAATATTTGAAATCTATTTTGGAAAGGGAAGAAAACATTGTGGAAAAATCATTGTGGTTACCAGCATTTTCTCCTTTTCCCTCAATGTTTTCAGAAGGGTTCTTTCTCAGGGTCGTTAAAAGTCGGGATTGTGTGGTAAAGAGTTAACGTAAAAGAACAGAACCTACCTCTTTCAATATGAGAAGCTGTTCCAGAGGGCGCTGATGGTAACCGTGGGCGTCTGAAAATACGATTCAACTTTTTAAACATCTTTTATTTTTTTCAAAGTTTTAAGTCAGTGATAAGTTGTAAATAAAAATGTCACTGAAGTCTTCAGCACACTGAATATCTAAGAATCCAAACCTTTCACTTCTCACTATTTTCTGTCTCTCATTATGAGCAATTTCTCTTTTTTCCACAATGTTTTGACACATAGATCTATATATGTGTTAAACTTTAATCTATGTTTAATTATTTTTAGCTTATAAGGAGAGCTTTCCAAGTTATCTGCTGCAACTTTGTTTCTGAAATCAATGAGTTTACTCTATACCTTATAACAAAAATGAAGTCTTATCCAAATTGAAAGCATGTGCAGACGACAATTTGAATGTGGTAAAAATCAAGTAAATTGTCTTTCAAAGAGTAGCAAACATTATCAAAGAGTAGAAAACATTGTGGGGGAAAAGGAGAAAATGCTGGTTACAAGCATTTTCTCCTTTTCTATCAATGTTTTCAAAAAGCCTCTTTTAGGCTTCTTTTAAAACTCCAGAAAGTGTGGTAAAGCAGTAAATAGACTCAAAGTCTTCAACTTTATATTTATAAAATAATGAACATAGGAACAGTGGAAAAGTCCAATTTTCTAAGCAATGTCCAATTTTCAAAACCATGAACTACTAATTTGTCTTCAATCGCTGAAGACATCGAAAGTTCAAAGCAAGTGAGTTGATCTGGTTGCCATGTGACGCATCTCACAAAACGGAGGTCTTCAATTAACACCCTGAAGATCACAATCTATAAATATCCATCCTTACTTAGTTAACTCTTTACCAAACAATAGCTGAGAAAGAGCCTTTTAAAAAAATACTCTGGAAATAAGAGAATAGGCTGCTAAACAGCATTTTCTCCTTTTCCCACAATGCTTTCTACTCTTCCAAAGTCAATTTCCAATTTTTGAGTCACATTTGTTTTGTCATCTGCAAATGCTAACAATTTGGACCAGTCTAAGATTTTGTTGTTTAATAAACCTGCTTTTTTTCAACCCGAGATAGAAGCCTTTTGATAAACATTGTGGGAAATGGAGAAAATGCTGGTTACCAGCATTTTCTCCTTTTCCCACAATGTTTTCAACCCTGCTGGAAACAAATTTCAATTGTAGAGTTACATTTATTTTGTCATCTGCAAAGGCTTTCAATTTGGACCAGTCTAAGATTTTGTTGCCTGGTTAAGAGTTAAAACACAGGGATCTGGGTCTTTATCTGAAATCAAAGACAATACCTGAGACCAGTCTTGTCCCTTGACTCTCTCCTAGATGGCAAAATCTGAGCCCTAATCCAAATTGAAACGATTTTACAGACGACAAAAATAAGGTAGGCCAAAATGATGGAATTCATCTTTGAATTGAAAAGAAAACTAACTTGAGAAAAAAAGACAAAAAAAGTTACATGTATTTAACCCTCTAGCCCAGAATCCAGACTTTTAACCACCCTGTTGAAAAAGCCTTCTAAAAACACTGTGGAAAAAGGAGAAAATGCTGGTAACCAACAGTGTCTCCTTTTCCCACAATGTTTTTACCCTCCCCAATTCAAATTTCAGCTTTTTGTCACTGTCATCTGCAAATGCTTTTAATTTTGACAAATCTAAAATTTTGTTGTTTGGTAACTTGTTAATTCTATATTAAATTCCTTGCCACATAATCCCAACAAGGAAGAAGGCTTTCGGAAACATTGTGGGAAAATGAAAGAATGCTAGTAACCAGTATTTTCTTCTTTTCCCACAATATTTTTTTACCTATCAATGACAACTTTTGCCATTTGGGCTACCTGTAATTTGTCACAATGCAAAATTGACGCTTTCAATTTGAACTAATCTAGATTTTTGTTGTATGATACAGGGTTAAAAACTTTGAACGTAGTATTTTGAAAACATTTTGGAAACAGGAGAAAATGCTGGTTACCGCTGTTTTCTACTATACAAAAAACGTAACGTTAAGTGGAAAAGTAGCTTGTCACTTGGGATGAATATTGCATGAAGTACAGTACTGGTACAAAGAAACTTTAGAAAAGCATGGATAGGCACTCTGCCCTTTGTGCTATAACTGAAACAATGTTGAAAATGGCATTAACCCATTACCACACAACAAAATTTCAGACTGGTTCAAATTGAAAGCATTTGCAGACAACAAAATAAAGGTGACTGAAAAATTGAAATTTGGTCTGGGAAGGGTAGAAAACACTGTAGGAAAAGGAGAAAGTGCTGGTTACCAGCATTTTCTCCTTTTCCTACAGTGCTTTCAAAAGACTTCTTTCTCAGGGGCATCAAAAGTAGGGATTGTGTGGTAATAGGTTAAACACTATACAATCAGTACAATAAATTTACTTTACCAGACAAGCAAATTCTAAAATCATCCAATCTTGAAGCATTTGCACAAAATGGCTAAAAAATACTCAAAAACTGGGATTTCTTTCCCAAGAAGAGGCAAAATATTACAAGATAAGTGGAAAATGCGTTTCCCCTCTCTTCCACAATATTTTTCAAGGCTCTTTTTCTTAGGGTTACTAAATCACAGAACTGTTTGCTAGAGAGTTAACCTTTTACCAAACAATTACAAGTTTCAACGACCCAGGAGAAGAATCCTTTTGAAAACATTGTGGGAAAAGGAGAAAATGCTGGTAACCAGCATTTTCTCCATTTCCCACAATGTTTCCTAGCCTTTCAAGAGAAGAAATCAAAATCTGAGCTAAGCTCATTCTGTTGTCTGCAAATGCTTTCAAATTGGTTCAGTTGAAAATGTCGTCATTTGGAAAAGAATTAACCCTTTACCCCATAAGGCATTTCTATGGTATCTCTAATTGACCCTTAATAGCAGCAAGAATGAAACCATTTCTTATGTGTATATGAAACCTTTTGAGAGCATAGAAAACATTATGAGAAAAGGTGAAATTGCTCGTCACTAGCAATTTCACCTTTTGCCACAATGTTTTCTAAAGGCTTCTACAAGAAATGCGTAGAAATGAGTATCTATGGAGTAAAGGGTTAAACTCAGAACACCATTACTGGAGACCAGGGCCCTGTTTCACCGAGGCAGTTACAAATAAAATTTGCGTAAGTTTTACATAACTATAGTATAGTGGTATCAATCTCCCACGAGATACATGAAAATTATCATTGAATTTTTTTGAAAACTATTGCGAAAAATCAAAGTTTTCCTGGAAATTTTATCTAGATAAATTGAAAAGCTAAAATTTTCAAGAAACTTTGATTTATGGCAACAGTTTTCTAGAATAATCACGATAGTTACATGTATGTCATATCTTATAGTGGTTTAATGCCACTATACTATAGTTAAATAAAACGTAAGCAAATTTTGTCTGTAAATGCCTTGGTGAAACAGTGGGCCCAGGCATACAGTGCAATGAACAAAAATTACTGTTTCTTATTCAAAGCAATCTTTTCCAGTGTTTTCTTGCCTATTACGTACCAATACCAAATTTTGCTTCAAAATTTCATGTATACTGAAAAAAAGTTTGAAATATAATAAAAAAAGTTTAAAAACCTACACTGCAGCAGACAAACCAAATTCAAAGAGAATTATTTATAACTTAGATCTTTCAGAAGTTCACCCAATCAAGAAAGCTAATCTTCATGAAATATTTATCCACACACTCCTTCTATCTTAACCCTTTACTCCATGGATACTCATTTCTACGAATTGCTTATAGGAGTCTTTGGAAAACATTATGCCAAAAGGTGAAATTGCTCATGATGAGCAATTTCACCTTTTGCCACAGCATTTTCTATACTATCAAAAGGTGTCATATACACATAAGAAACAGATTCAATCTTGCAGTCATTTAGGGTCAATTAAGAGATACCATAGAAATGCCTTATGGGGTAAAAGGTTAACTCATTACCAAATGACTAAGTTTTTGGTTTGTTCAATTTGAAAGCATTTGCAGATGACAAAATAAAAGTGATTGAAAGTTTGAAATTTGTTTTGTGAAGGGTTGAAAACATTGTGGTAAAAAAGAAAATATTTCATGTATTTACCAGCATTTTCTCCTTTTCCAACAATGTTTTCAAAAGCTTTTCTCAGAGTAGTTAAAACTCAGGACTGTGTGGTAAATAGTTAACTTAACCCTTTCCCAAACAAGCCCTGGTTTTTACGTGTCTGCGGTAAAAGTCTTTTGAAAACACTGTGGGAAAAGGAGAAATTGCTCTTAACTTTTTCCACAGTGTTTTCTACCCTTTTTGAGAACTTTCTGCCATTTTCTCCAAATCTAACATTGTCGTCTGCTGACTCAATTGGTTTGGAAGAGTCTACAACATTGTGGGAAAAAGAAATGTCATGCTCCGTGAAAAGGGGGATTATTGCATTTGCAAATGGTATCCGAACAGGTCATGTGCAGTCCATACAGGCTAGCCTGGGCCAATACTATAATGTTATTAATCAAGTGATTTAGTATTGGCCCAGTTAAAGGTCCGAGGTCAGCTGTATTTGCCCGAGACCGAAGGCCGAGGGTCAATACGGCTGACCGAGGACCTGTAACTGGGCCAATACATAATCACTTGATTAATGACAATTTTATTAATTAATGCTTTACCAAACAACCTCTGGTTTTTACGACCCTGAATAAGAGGCCTTCTGAAAACATTGTGGGAAAAGGAGAAAATGCTGGTAACCAGCATTTTCTCCCTTTTCCCACAATGTTTTCTACCCAGCAACTGCTGGAAACAAATATCAATTTTTGGGTTACGTTTATTTTGCCGCCTCCTGGAACGTGATTGGCTAAAAGTAAGCGCAGACGCTCATGCCACCAAACTTTTGACCAGTCACGTTCAAGGAATTCTGTATTGGTCGGGGGTCATCAATATTGATACCAGGTCAACTGTATTGATCGGAGGTCAAGTCGTATTAAGCCGAGGTCACGACCTGTGTACTATACGAAATCAGAAATGTGACTGGTATCGCGTGGACCGGTTTCCTTGTATAACTTCTATATATCCAATAGTTAATTAATAATATTTGCTACTGATACATTTTCTGCATGTCTGCTTGACAAAGGATCAATCTACATGGTGTTTTTGGTCAGTTGTCAGACAAAATGACCTTTATAGATCTATAACTGTCTGATGTTTCTCTAGTGCTGGCCAGAAGTTTGAGTTGCTGGCAAAAATAAAATGTAAAATTAGATCAAAAGTTGCAACTATTACATTATGTTTTTCCTGCAAATGTCTGGAACTTTGACAAATTACATAGTAGAAACGTTAAAAGACTCAAGACAATATCCATACTCTTAACTCATTACCAAACGACAAAATTTTAGGTTTGTCCAAATTCAAAGCATTTGCAGACGACAAAATAAAAATGACTGAAAATTTGGAATTTGTTTTGTGAAGGGTAGAAAACATTGTGGGAAAAGGAGAAAATGCTGGTTACCAGCATTTTCTCCTTTTCCCACAGTGTTTTCAAAAGGCTTCTTTCTCAGGGGCGTCAAAAGTAGGGATTGAATGGTAATGGGTTAACTCTTTACCACACAATCCTGACTTTTAACGACCCTGTGAAAGAAGTCTTCTGAAAGCATTGTGGGAAAAGGAGTAATGCTGGTAACCAGCATTTTCTACTTAAACCAAAATGTTTTCTACCCTTCAAAACCCCAATTCAATATTTTCAGTTACATGTATTATTTCATCTGCAATTTTGTGGTTTGATAAAGAGTTAAATGGTATGATTTTGATCTGAATTGTCAGAAATTACAGACAACAAAATAAACATAACTCAATAATTGAAATTTCATTCCAGCAGGTTAGAAAACATTGTGGGAAAGGGAGAAAATGCTGGTTACTAGCATTTTCTCCTTTACCCATCATGTTTTCAAAAGGCTTTTATCTCTGGGTCATAAAAACCATGGGATTGTTTGGTAAACGGTTGAATCTGTCAACAATTTGAGCCTGAACTTGTTTACTTTGGGCTGCCTCTATGCCTTTAAAATATTTCATATTCGAAAAATAATCTTTGTGATAATCTAGGCCAGAGTTAAATCAATGATTAAAATAACAAAATTAAACCTTATTAACAGTATTTAAAGTATAATTAAATTTTAATTTCATTAATTTCGTAATGAAGGTCTTTCTTTTTTTCTTTTCATCATTTATTTCAAAAAATAGAATTGATAAATGAAAATAATTAAAAGCCAAAGTTCCTAAAAAAATCCCCCTGACTGATACATGTATTACCCCTTTTACCACACAATCAGAGTGTTAATGAACTGGATGAATAAGCTTTTTGAAAACATCATGAGAAATGGAGAAAATGCTGGTAACCAGCAATTCCTCCTTTTTCCCACAATGCTTTTTACACCGTCAATAACAGAAATCACAAACTTTGAGTTATGTTTGTCATCATTCTGCAAATCCTTTCTATATAATCCAGTCCAAGATTTTGTTGTTTGGTAGATTTAACTCCAAATGACAAATTTCTGGACTGGACTAAATTCAAAGTATTGCCAGACAACAAAATCAGTCTTGTCAATATGATGACTTCTGACTTTGATAGGGTAGAGAATATTGTGGGAAATATTGTGGGAAAAGGTGAAAATGCTAGTACCCAGGATTTTCTTCTTTTCCTGCAGTATATTCTACCGCTCTTAATTTTTCACCAAACGACAAAATTTTACACCAATCCAGAAACCACTTGCAGTCAACAAACTACATGTATATGTAACTCAAAAGTTGAAATTTGTCCCCAGTTCTGTAAAAAGCACTGCGGGAAAAAAGAGAAAATGCTGGTTAACAGCATTTTCTCTTTTTTCCCCACAATGTTTTCAAAAGGCAGTTCTCTCTCAGAGTAGTAAAAACCAGGGATTGTTTGGTAAAGGGTTAAAGTAAATTTTAATTTTTGAAACCTAGATTTCTTTGTTTGAAATAATTTGAATTTGGATTAGTCGTAATTCTTGCTATTTGGTAAATACAGAGAGAGTCAAACATACTAATAAACCAATAGCAGTCATTAATGAGTCTCTCTTTCATGTATTTCAAAACGGAAATAGTTTTCTAAAAGAAGAAACCATTAATAAAGTGAAATTAATGTTGAACTAAATACAAAATGAAAGAAAACAAGAGGTGCACACAGGCCAGCAATGCTCTCCTGGCCAAGAAATAACAAGACTATAATGTAAGGTAATTCTATAAAAAATCCTAAGGTCTATTTTCAAAAACCACTCTCCCTTAACCCTTTACCACACAAAACAAATTTAGATTTGTACCATTTGAAAGCATTTGCAGACAACCAAATAAATGTGACTAAAATATCAGAATTTGTTATGGGAAGGGTAGAAAACATTGTGGGAAAAGGAGAAAATGCTGGTTACCAGCATTTTCTCCTTTTCCCACAATGTTTTCACAAGGCCTTTTTCCCAGGGTCGTTAAAAGTCGGGATTGTGTGGTAAAGGGTTAAAGGTGGCCCTTCAGATTTTGAAACTAATACTTTACAAAAATACAAAAAAAATCAGAATTTCAAATTCTCAGTCAGTTTTATTTTGTCATCTGCAAACCCTTTCAATTTTGAAAAACCTAAAATGTGTTATATGGTAATGAGTTAAGTTTGACCCTACAGTTCTGATTTGAATGATAAAATTTACGCAACCCTTTTCCATTAATGACAAAATTTTAGACTAGTCCAAATTGAAAGCATTTGCGGATGACAAAATAAAAAGTGACTGAAAATTTGAAATTTGTTTTGTAAAGAGTAGAAAACATTGTGGTAAAAGGAGAAAGTGCTGTTTTCAGCATTTTCTAATTTTCCCATAATGTTTTCAAAAGGCTACTACCTAAGAGTCATTAAAAGTCAGCATTGTGTGGTACAGGGTTAAAAAGTTTATAAAAAAAAAAAGAGTGGACCTACCCAACAGGATCCAGATTATCATCAGCAGTAGCATCTGAAGGAGCCGTTGGAGATATACAAGATTTCAACAGCGCCAGCCAGGAGTTCATTTCCTCCAGTGATGGGGCTTCAACAACATGCTCAATCGTCCCTTGACCCTGAAGCAAAGGACAGATAGTATCAATGCATGGTTGCATGTTTTGTGCGGTCTGATCTTGACAATAAGTGGCCACAGTTTATTTTTAAGTCCATTTTGATTAACCCATTATCAAAGGTCAATATTTTAGGTTTGTCCAAATCGAAAGTATTTGCAGATGACAAAAAAGATTTGACTCAAAAATTGCAGTTTGCTTATGGAGGGGGTAGAAAATATTGTGGGAAAAGGAGAAAATGCTGGTTACCAGCATTTTCGACTTTTCCCACAATGTTTTCAAAAGGCTTTTCCCCCAGGGTCATTAAAAGTTGGGATTGTGTGGTAATGGGTTAATTGATAGTATGGTGTTTTACTCTGTTTTCAATGTTAATCAGTTATCTTTCAGAGGTAGTCAGCATGTTTATCCATGCTTTCCTGCAGTTCGTTTTATCAGTATGTGAACTTGGCTGCTTTTCCACATAATCTTTGTCAAAACAATGATCAAAGGTGAGAGAAGAATGAATCCTGTTGTAACTAGAGCTGTCACTGAATGTGACATAATACCCCAGCCAGAGCTTTGACAGAAAAAAAGTGTCAAGTTCAAGGGGAGATAATTCCTCAACCAGGAAGAAGTGACACTTGAACACTGCATCTTGCAAATCTTCGATTTATGTTCAATATATGTGTAAAGTTTCAATACAATTGAAGGAAATCTGTAGGAGGAGTTCGCGACACAAAATTACTAGTATTTTGTACACTGACGGACACACCGATAAACAAACAGACAGACAGGATGGTTCCAGTATACCCCTGAAAACATTCGTTTTGCGGGGGTATAATGAGTATAATCAGTCGTACAGATAAGTTTGCGGAGCTAGGGATTCAAACAGCAACCAGCCGTTCTAAAGTCATGAATGGCACAGACTGTTCCTTGCAAAAACTGCGAAAAAAGACCACCAAACACTGTGTAGAGTATGTCTGAAGGAAGCTGTCTGGCATTGCACCTATCATCTCTTACTATAACTCTCTACCAAACCACAAAATTTTAGACTGGTCCATATTGAAAGCATTTGCAGGTGACAAAATGATTTTGAATCAAATATTGAATTCTGATTGTGGAAGGGTAGAAAACATTGTGGGAAAAGGAGAAATGCTTGTTACCAGCATTTATCCCTTTCCCACGATGTTTTCAAAGGCTTTCCTTCTTAGCTTCGTTAAAAGTCAGGAGTGGTTGGTAAAGAGTTAACCTTAACCTTGGAGACTGACATCTGGATCTGTATTCACCAACCATTCTTAATATAAGAACATTCTTGGTCCGCTTCTTGTGAGTTTTCTACACTTGAAAGTAACTCAACTCCTGATTGGCTAAACCAAATGGTTTAGCCAATCAAAAATTGTGTTTTATTTTCTAAATCTACAATTAGTTGAAGAATGTTCATGAGAATGGTTGGTGAGTACAGACTCTGACAATCTTGCCTCTACATGTTGTCATATCATGGTGCACACATAAGTGAAATAGTTTAGAAACCAGACCAGGGTTTCAACAGATACAAGGGGTATGTGACTACAGAGCAAATGATCTGTGACCCGAGCTATGACCTTGACTTGGAGTCTGGCATTAAAAACCTCTACTCTGCATGTTGTCTCGTCAAGCTGCACACTTGAAAGAAATATTTTCAATAAGAGACCAGGGGTCCAAGAGATAATTGACAAACAAGGGTTGAATGGTAAGTAGTGAGCCTCAATCATGTACATGACTGTTTGAATATTGGTGGACATATTGGATTATTAACTACTGCAAAGAAATTTTTCATGATCTGATTGGATTATATGCCCCAAACATATATATCATGTACACTGGCAAAAGCCATTATCTCCCGCTTGATAGCATTCTACAAATACTCATCTAATTTGGGCATCCTGGGTACAGAACCAAACCACTTTCCCACGCGACAACCAGCGACAACTGTTACTTTGAATTTGAAACTTAAATAAACATTTACTCAATAAAACGCTACCTCCCTCGTGCAATTCACTCAGCTATGATCAGCAGTTTAGAGAAATCTGGATCTAAAACAGGTCTCATTTCTCCTCAAATGTATTGGTAAAAGCTATTTTCTACATTGCTACTTTATAGAGCTTAATACTACAGTTTCCCGATATCTGGGCTAGTGATGCATCATATAAGACAGGTTGAATCTTTGAAGAATATGACATGCGCTGACAACGTGCCGAAACCAACATAAAGGCACTTTCCCTTACCAGAGCCCCTTATACATGACTACACTACATGTATGGACACAACATCTAAAATGGCGGCGTCGATCAAGATTTATATCATGATTATGTGCCAATCTGCACGTTTTAGCAGATCTTACCAAGGTTTCAAAGACGTCAGTTCCAAGTGATGTCAGTTTTCATTGAACTGGGGTACTCACTCAAAAGGGAAATTCTACTTTGTCAGTTTTTTTAAACAAAAAAAAGAAGTAAAATTGGCTTAACAAATATTGGATTGTTGAAACTTTTCAGTACAATAAATTTGTTGTATGGCCAGGTGGCAGGGAACTTGGAAATTTGTCCACAGCGGTGGTGAATCATGTTGCCACCTCGCCATCGGCTCGGGCCGAAATGATTCACCACCACCATAAACATGTTTCCAAGTCCCCGGCCAACTGACTGTACAACTAAAATTGTTTTTCGACATAATTTCCTTCAATATACTGGTATATACACTTTTACCTGCAATTTCTTAACCCTTTACCCCATGAGGCATTTCAATGGTATCTCTAATTGACCCTTAACAACAGCAAGGATGAAGCCGTTTCTTATGTGTATATGACACTTTTTGATAGCAGAGAAAACATTGTGGCAAAAGGTGAAATTGCTCCTCACGAGCAAGTTCACCTTTTGCCACAATGTTTTCCAAAGGCTTCGGCAAGCCATGCGTAGAAATGAGTATCTATGGAGTAAAGGGTTAAAGGCCCTAATGCCACTTTTAAAGAAGTCCTGTTTTTGAACCTTCATAGAGTCGGGCCATCATTTAGCCATCTCAATGCATGTATAACGAAATCTGGCTGAAAGTGGCTACTGGAAATGACCTTTTTCAAATTTAGAATTAAACCATTTGGTTTAGCTGATCAAAAGTTGTGTTACATTCCATTAACCCATTACCACACAATCCCTACTTTTGACACCCTTGAGAAAGAAGCCTTTAGAAAACATTGTGGGAAAAGGAGAAAATGCTGGTAACCAGCATTTTCTCCTTTTCCCACAATGTTTTCTACTCTTCACAAATCAAATTTCAAATTTTCAGTCACTTTTATTTTGTCGTCTGCAAATGCTTTCAATTTGGAAAAGTCTAAAATTTTGTTGTTTGGTAATGAGTTAAGAGAATCTTGGAGAAGAAGAATAAAAGTACACATGTATTCTTAAGAATGGTTGTTGAACACTAAACCAAGCAGATGACAAAATAATAGCATGATAACGAAATGTTGGACGTGCTGTAAACCATCATTCAAACAGACAAATAAACCAATTCAAAACATAAACATCCCCAGGAAGAAAAATGACTAAAAAGGCCTTAATTATGTCAAGTATGTGAAGTAGTAAGGTCACTCAACTGTCACAAAACATCTCTAGCTTTATAGTCTTCCCTTCACTCTTTTTCTTCATTTTGCACATTATTGCAAGATGTTGTAGAGTAGAGTTTCACAATGGCCTTTCAAATAAACACCTAGGTACATATTCAACCATTCTGAGGAATATTCTCTTTTTAATCCTAAAAAATTGTCTAGCTTTGAAAGTAGCACAACCTCTGATTGGCTAAACCATTTTCAATGGTTAGAAGAATGACATCTTCTGATTGGCTAGAGTATTTGGTTTAGCCAATCAGAAGTTGTCTTTCTTTCAACTTTTAAAATCATGGAAAATAAGACAAAGAAAGCTCTCAAGATTGGTTGGTGAATCTCAATCAGATATAAGTGAACAGCATGTGTTGGTATTAGGGGACACTTATACTTGCTGTAGAGCTAGCTATGGAGCGACATGGTAGAGCGTCCGCTTTTGGACTTGGAGGTCCTAACTTCAAATCCCGCCTTGGGAGGTTATTTGTCAGAACTGTGACATTGGCATCCACCATAAAAAAACCCACTTGTTTGAGAATTAGAGTAACGATAATTGAAGGATTTGAGGACAAATCTTCGTATGGCGGGTTGAAAATAAATGTATAGCATGTGTTTGTATAAGGGAACTGTAACAAGGAAGCCTGTATCAACCTACAGAAATATAGACTTGTCCAAATTCAAAGCATTTGTGGTCAAATTTAAGTGTGACTTAAAATGATCAAACATGTCTTCAAAAGACTAACAAAACATTAAGGGAAAATGAGGAAACGCTGTTCTCAAGCATTTTCCCTTTCCTTCTAACAATGTTATCAGAAGAATTTTGCCTCATGAATTATGTGGTAAAAGGTTAACCTAGACTCCAGGAAAGAAGAATTAGCTTTTGCAAACACTGTGAGAAGAGCAAAAAATGCTGGTAACCAGCATTTTCTTCTTTTCCCACAATGTTTTCTACCTTTTTTACAGACATAAATCATCACTTGAGCAACAATGTCTGCAAATGCATTTTAAGTTTGGCAAAAACCAAAATTTTGTCAACTGGTAAATGGTTCATAAGGGTTGGTGAATATGCATCCGACTAGTGTCAAAAGTCAAGTATGGATTGGGAAAAAAGGATTATCTACAACTAGTGGTCAAAAAATGACAGGAATGTCAATATTTTTGTCCTATTGCTCCACCCACCTGTTTTTCACCTCTAAGAAAAAAACATTTCCGTCACAAAACAGTGTGGATAAAGTTGCTTTAGTGTATAATTAAGACTTAATTAACTCATTACTTGACAAGCTTTTTACAGATTGATTGATTGTATGATGTTAAATGCTGTTTTTCAACATTGGTTTAGTTAAATCGCAGTTGCCAGCACACATATCCCTGTTTTCCTAGATTTTTTTCTTAAAATCTGTACTCTGCACAATATTCTTCCGAACCCACTTGTTTATTTTCCACATAACCATTGTGAAAAAATCAATGGACAGCGGTTAGGGAATGAATCCTGTCACAATGAACATCATCAATCCAATTAGGCAAGCCAAGGATCAAACCCTCGACCTCCTGTTCTCAAGTGCTGTACGCTACCGACTGAGCTATCAGAGCACGGTAGAAAACATTGTAGGAAAATTCAAAAAACACTGTTTTAGCAGCATTTGCTCTTATTCTCAAAGACCTTTGCATTGTAAAGAGTACAAATTTTGCGGAAGAAAAAATGTCTCAAGTGGGCCAATGTAGTATTTTTTCCCACCTCCCCTAAATTTTTGTTTTTCTCAGTGAATCATAATGTCCCTCTGGCAAAAATATCCTTCTCCCAAAATGTAAGTCCAAAGCATAACCCATTTCTTTCAACTGATCCAAAACTTGCTGCAGAATATCCTTCTTTCTTTTCACAACAAAACCCTTTTTCAAAACATTGTTGCAGTAACTCTGAATAAGGTAAAATTTTATCATACAGCAATTTCTCCTGTTTCCATTGTAATCTCATGTATTCATGCATAAAAGATTCACTCTTGACGAGAAGCAAAAATTTTGGGTCTGAACTGAATTGAAAGCATATTTTGCAGATAGCAAATGAAATGTTACAAAAAAAAAAATGAAATCTGTGTTTGAAAGGGCAAAAAATAATGTGGCAAGAGGAGAAAATGCAGGTTATAAACCAGCATTGGATTTCTTTGAACGTAAATGAAGGAAATGTTTGGGGTTATTTGTGTGGTTACTTCTGTTTCAAATTTAAAGTCAGTCATATCTTTACAAACAGTGCAACTAACGATGCATTCTTGAGAGTTTTTCTTGACCCATTACCACACTATCCCTACTTTTGACAACCCTGAGAAAAAATCTTTCTGAAAACATTGTGGGAAAAGGAGAAAATGCTGGTAACCAGCATTTTCTCCTTTTCTCACAATGCTTTCTACTATTCCCAAAACAAATTTCAAATTTTCAGTCCCTTTTATTTTGCCGTCTGTAAATGCTTTCAATTTGGACAAGCCTAAAATATTGTCGTTTGGTAAAGGGTTAACCAACTTAACATTCAACATATTCTTTTCAAGCCGTAAGCTGCTTTCCTACCATAACCAAAAGTATTTTCAGCTGTGAGACTGAAAAAAAAATCCTGTCAAAAGACTGTCATCTGTTCCTAAGAAGGGAATTCTGGCAGCACTGGAATTTACCTTGGCAACCTCGTTTTAACTCTCCCTAAGACAAAATTCTAGACCAGTCCAAATTCAAAGCACTTACAGACAACAAAATAAACATAACTCAAAAACTGAACGTTTTTTTCAATTCGTAGGGTAACCTGAGTTGGGTAATCAGCATCTTCTCCTTTTCCCACGATGTTTTCGGAAGGCTTCTATCAGAGAGTCGTAAAAACAAGGGACTATCTGGTAAAGGGTTAACTATTTACCACACAATCTTTTATGACTATCCTGAGTAAAAAGGCTTTAGACAAACATACTGGGAAAAGGAGAAAATGCTGGTAACCAGCATTTTCTCCTTTTCCCACAATGTTATCTACCATCTCAAAAATGAAATCTACTTCATGGACCCTATTAACCCATATCCTGCCGGTCGCGACCATGGATACTTTTGCGGAGAGTGTAGAGCAAGATCAGCCTGCACATACGTGCAGTCTGATCTTGCTCTACACCCTCTGCTGCTTTATCTGTAGTTTGGGTCCTATAAGCCCAGCAAAATGCCTGTGCATTTAGCAAAATGTTTTTTGTGTGATCGTCAACAGTTTTTATTTGGCAGGATAGGGGTTAAAACGTCATATGCAAATACACTGAATTTGATCAAGTCTAGAATTCTGTCATTTGATAAAGGGTAAGGTAGTTTTGTGCACTGCAATAAAGCTACCTGGCTTGTGCAAATGTAGGTATGACACCATCAATAGTTCTTCCTTACCTTCAAAACAAATGAATGTTCTCGGTCAGGCATCTCTAATGCTGTAGTTACTCGCACTTCTGATATGAGGAAGCAGAACAAACCCGTCTTTGGTTTTACAGACTAGAAAAAGGAAACAAAATTTGATTAGGAACAGTATTTCCAGAGCTCAAGATAGAGGGAGTGATTTCGATTTTGAACTTGAAAATAGTAATTATTATCTACTAAATCCTATGTTGTGGATACTCATTAGAATTGTCTCATTGAGACAATTCTAATGAGCACCCCACAATATAGGATTTCAAATACAAGTAATAAATGTAGAAAACCATCACTCCCTCTTACCTGGAGCTCTTATTTCACAGGAATTTTTCCTCTCTTCTGCTGCAAATTTGTTGCAGAATGTTATTAACCTTTTACCACATATTCCTGATTTGCATCCACCTCGAGAAAAGAAATTTGGAAACAGTGTGAGAAAAGGAGACACAGGGCCGAGTTCTAACAACAGGTTGCAGCAGATACAGGCTTAACCCTTTCCCAAACGACAAACTTTGGACTAGACCAAATTGAAAGCATTTGCAGATGACAATTCAACTCTTGCTGGAAAGATAATTTCTGTCCATGATCGGGTAGAAAACATTGTGGGAAAAGGAGAAAATGCTGGTAACCAGCATTTTCTCCTTTTCCCACAATGTTTTCAAAAGGCTACTATTCTAGACCCGTAAAAACCAGGGATTGTTTGGGAAAGGGTTTACCCATTACCAAACAATCCCTACTTTTGTCGCCCCTTAGAAAGAAGCCATTAGAAAACATTGTGGGAAAAGGAGAAAATGCTGGTAACCAGCATTTTCTCCTTTTCCCACAATGTTTTCTACCCTTCACAAAACAAATTTCAAATTTTCATCCACTTTTATTTTGTCGTCTGCAAATGCTTTCCATTTGGACAAGCCTAAAATATTGTCGTATTGGTAATGAGTTAAAAAACATTATGGGAAAAGGAGGAACTGTAACACAACTACCACAAAAGCTCATCTAGAATGTACCATGCTCAAGTACACTTAAAATTACATGTATAATTTATAAGCCATGCTGTGGCAAAAGGGGCTTATTGCATCTCTGTGATGTATTGTGTCTAGCAAGTCATCAAATAATTATGGATCAGTGAAATTCACCTGATCCAATAACCAATTGAATCATGAGGTAGAATAATCCTCCTACATGTAGAAAATTCAAAAACAGTTAAAATTTTGGGCCCATGTCAACCTGACACAATTGCATAGGCTGGCATAGGTTGATATGTTTGACAAATGCATTGACTCTTCACCAAACGACAAAATGTTGGACTAGTCCAAATTCAAAGCAGGCGACAAAATAAATGTGATTCAAAAATTGAGTTTTGATTTTGGAAGGGTAGAAAACATTGTGGAAAAAGGAGAAAATGCTGGTTACCAGCATTTTCTCCTTTTTCCTCAATGTTTTCAAAAGGCTTTTTTCCCAGTGTCTTGAAAAGTTGGGATTGTGTGGTATTGGGTTAAGCCCCCATTTCACAGAGCATCATGCTACATAGCTCATATCTTTCATCAATGTCAATATGAGTTTTGCTGTGTGAAAAGGGGACTTGATGCAATTGCAAACACTGTTGACCCATGTCAGCCTGTGCTGTCCACACAAAACTTTTTGTTTGTCTTCCATTTTTCTGCATGTCAAAGGACCGTTTCACCTCATGATTCAGTTGTTTGTTAAACAGAATGAATTCAATTGATCTTTAACTATGGGCTGACTTACTTAGTATAGTGCATTAACCCATTAACACACAATCCCTACTTTTGACGCCCCTAAGAAAGAAGCCTTTAGAAAACATTGTGAGAAAAGGAGAAAATGCAGGTAACCAGCATTTTCTCCTTTTCCCACAACGTTTTCTACTCTTCACAAAACAAATTTCAAATTTTCAGTCACTTTTATTTCGTCGTCTGCAAATGCTTTCATTTTGGATCAGTCTATAATATTGTCATTTGGTAATGAGTTAATGATGTATTAATGATGTATTAAGACCCCACAGCATGGTTCATATATTTTGTAATCTGTAAACCTTTCAAACTGTTTTCTTCTATATATCATGGTTATCATCTAATGTGACAAATATTTTTTCAGAATGCATTATGACTCAGTTATGCAAATAACTCCATACTGGGAATTATAAAACCATCCTATTGTAATTCGGTTTACCACAAACTATTTATCCCCTGAAATGAATTCGCAGAAGGCTACACTTACTACCTACTTGAAAGTAAACAACAATTAACCCTTTACCAAACAATCCCTGGTATTTACAACCCTAAGATAGAAGCATTTTGAAAACATCTTAGGAAAAGGAGAAAAATGCTGGTAACCAGCATTTTCATCAATTTCCCACAATGTGTTCTACCTTGCGGGAAACATATTTCAATTTTTGAGTTATATTATTTTGTTGTCTGCAAGTACTTAATTCTAATTTGGACCAGTCTAAAATTTTGTCATTTGTTAAAAAGTTAAGATGAAAAATTGTTTAACTCTTTATCGAATTACAAACTTTAAGACTCGGCCAAATTGAAAGCATTTGCAGACAAATAAAAAATGTGCCTTGAATGATTACTTCTGTCTTTATAGGGTAGAAAACATTGAGGGAAAACGAGAAAATGCTGATATTAAGCATTTACTCTTTTTCCATCAATGTTTTCAAAAACCTTTTCTTTCCAGGGCATTAAACTCAGGATATAAGCATGTGTGTTATCTCTTTACAAAACAACAAAATTTTAGACTTGTCCAAATTGAAAGCACTTGCAGTCTACAAAATAAATGTGAACCAAAAATCGAGATTTCCTTTCATCAAGGTAAAAAACATTATGGGAAAAGGAGAAAATGCTGGTTACTAGCATTTTCTCCTTTTCCCACAATGTTTTCAAAAGTCTTCTATCTCGGGGCCATAAAAACCAGGGATTGTTTGGTAAAGGGTTTACTCTTTACAAAACGACAAATTTTTGGACTGAACCAAATTTGAAGCATCTACAGGCAACAAATTTAGTCTTGTTAATATTTTTAACTTTGATAGGGTGGAAAATATTGTGGGAAAAGGAGAAAATGCTGGTTACCAGCATTTTCTCCTTTTCCCACAATATTTTCTATAGGCTTCTTTCTCAGGGTCGATAAAAGTTATGTGGTAATGAGATGAAAGTATAACCCGATACTAGACCAATCCAACTTTTTACTTATCCTGAGCAAGAAAAATATTGTGAGAAAGGTAAAAGGAATGCTGAAACTCCTTTTCCCACAATGTTTTCAACACTATACACTGACAAAATCCATTGTTTGGAACAAATTTGATCGGTCATAAGCAATTACTTCCCTTTTTTATACTGCTTAGCCCTTTACCACACAATGCCGACTTTTAACGACCCTGGGAAAGAATCCTTTTGAAAACATTGTGGTAAAAGGAGAAAATGCTGGTAACCAGCATTTTCTCCTTTTCCCACAATGTTTTCTACCCTTCACAAAACAAATTTCAAATTTTCAGTCACTTTTATTTTGTTGTCTGCAAATGCTTTCAATTTGGATCAGTCTAAAATACTGTCATTTGGTAATGGGTTAAACTTTGCCATTAGAGAGGACCGTTGAAAAGAATCTGATGTATCAAGTTCACAATCATCATACTTCAAGTTAAGGGTAAAATGTATAATGATTTTGCAAAAAAAAATGCGTGTGAAAATATTAAACAGAGGACAAGATTTAGTCAACATTATTTCACTTCCTTATTGAGATTATATGTTTTCATACAATCTACCCTGTATGGTTTTATCTAGCTGAATCTAGATAACAGAGGCATGACGGAGAGTACATTGGTGTTCAAAAAAAACCTTACCTCTGCGCCAAAACTTACATTACTCTTTATCACACAATCCAGACTTTTAATTACCCATAGAAGGAAGCCTACATATGTCGATCAAAACATTGTGGAGAAAGAAGAAAATGCTGGTAACCAGCATTTTCTCTCCTTTTCCAAAAATGTTTTCTTTCTTCCCAAAACACATTTAAATTTTGATTCACGTCAATTTTCTTGGACACCTATGCTCTTAGAAAAAAGCCTTTGAAAATATTGTGGGAAAAGAAGAAAATGCTGGTAACCAGCATTTTCTTCTTTACCCACAATGTTTTCCATTCTTCCCAAAACAAGTTTTTTTTTCAGTCACTTTTATATTGTCATCTGCTAATGCTTTGAATTTGGAGATGTCTAAAATATTGTCATTTGGTAAAGATTTAAAGCTGTTTTGAAAGCTTAGCTCACGTCGGAGCTGTCAGTGCACCTACTCAAATGTTTCCTTGCTTTCTCACACCAGTATTTAGAAAACCTGCTTTCCAAGCTACTGGCTTCTTTTCTCATATCATTGTTTTTTTTTTTTTAAATAATTTCCAAGTTTACTCTTTAGATTAATCCAAACTTCAAATGATCCCGAAAAAAGAAAGCATTGTGGTAAAGGAAAAATGCTGGTAAACAGCATTTTTTCTTTTTCCCACAATGTTTTCCGTCCTATCAACTACATAAATCAGTACTAGAGCCACATCTAGTTTGTTGCAAATGTTATCAATTCTGACTAGATCTAGTCCAAATTTTCGATTTTGGGTACAAGTGTACTAATCAAACCATTGATTACTTCACTGAGTACCCACAACTTAGGTTCTAGGAATAATGACGGGAATTTCTTTCCATTTTTAACTCCACAAAATTTCCCCCCTACCTGAGCCTCTGCTGTAGAATTTTGACCTTTACAAAAAGTTTAAATTCCTTCAGGCATGTCTTCTTTTCATATTTATGTCAAATTTAGAAAAGCAGTGTAATATTCTTATTCAATTAGTAACATTAATATCAATTCACATCAACTATGGCTTTTAATCCTTTCCTCTTTACAAAACAACAAAATTCTAAACTTAAAATTGAAAGCATTTGCAGACAACAACATTTATGAGACTCAAAAACTGAATTTTTTTCAAGGAAGGTTAGAAAACACTGTGGGAAAAGGAGAAAATCTGTCTACCATCATTTTCTCCTTTTCCCACAATGTTTTCAAATGGCTTCTATCTCAAGGTTGTAAAACTCAGGTATTATATTGGTAAAGGGTTAAAAGATTAATCACTGCAATAAAAAGGAAAGTTTATGTGGAAAAAAATTAAAATTCCTCTAACCAGAATGTTCTCCTTTCCAAACACCATTTTTCTCATCATTTGAGTAAAATTTACTGTAATCTATAGACTGTAAATGCATTCTCTTTAACTCATTACCACACAATCCCTACTTTTGACACCCCTGAGAAAGGAATGTAGGTAAAAAAGCCAGAGGTAAAAAAGCCATAGGTAAAAAGGCCATAGGTAAAAAGGCCATAGGTAAAAAAGCCAGAAGTAAAACGGTAAAAAAGCCATAGGTAATAAGGCCATAGGTAAAAAAGCCAGAGCTAATTTAGTACATGTATATGTGATTTATTAAGAAAATATCAAATATTTAAAATATAATATCAATATGTATAAATATTCAATGAAAATTATTTATGATGATTTGTGCATTAATTTTACCATTTATATTTGTGCATAATTTTTTACATTTATTATATAAATTAAAAGAATTAACCATGTAAAGCATATGTGGTATCTAAATAAAGATTGATTTTATGTTATTAAAAAGGATGGGTAACAAGATAATTTGAATTTAATAGAAATTATATTTGTTTATCTATCTTCAAGTACTTGTTGATAAATTAATTGAAACCAATAATAGGTGCAGGAAATGGCCTATTACATAATTTAACAGTATTATTTCAAACTGTTACTGACCAATTGCATAATTATGACTAAAACTTTGACTTGAGAATTGACAGTTTGCACGTCATGTTTTAAATTAGTTTGATTTTTTTTATTGAAAGTTGATTCCATGGAAACTTTGAAGTATAAGATAATGCTATGCAATAATTGCAAAATTGTAGGAAATTGCTTCCTTTGAGGAGTTTCCCCTTTTTCCCGAAATGTTTTCTAAAGTCATCTCCTGCAACTGCAAAAGTGTAAAGTATGACCAGTTTCACTTATCAAACAACTAATTTTAGACTCTGTCATACTGAAAGAGGATGCATAAAACACATCAAGATAGGATATAAAACATTGTAAGTAAAGGAGAAATTGTTTGTTATGAGCAAAAAAAGTAAAAGGAGGCCCATCTTAAATTGCATTGTATGGGAATTTAGAAAAGGGTTAAATATTGAAGAAATCTGCATACAACACACCAATATAGGGAAATGTGTGAAAAGGAAAATTTGTTTGTTATTGGCAGTTTCTCCTTTTCCTTAAATATTTTCAAAAGTCAGTAGCTGAAGACTGGAGAAGTTCCCCTTATCAAATAACTAATTTCAGACTCTTACATATTGAAATAATCTGCATACAACACATCAAGATAGGAGATAAAACATCGTGTGAAAAGGAAAAATTAGCTTCTCCTTTTCCAAAAATACTTCTAAAGATTTTCTGAAACAAAAAGCTTTCTTTACATCATATACTACTAAATTAGCCCTTTTTGCTTTTCTTAATAAACCATATATAGTAAATTAGCTCTGGCTTTTTTACCTATGGCCTTATTACCTATGGCCTTTTTACCGTTTTACTTCTGGCTTTTTTACCTATGGCCTTTTTACCTATGGCCTTTTTACCTATGGCTTTTTTACCTCTGGCTTTTTTACCGCACACCTGAGAAAGAAGCCTTTAGAAAACATTGTGGGAAAAGGAGAAAATGCTGGTAACCAGCATTTTCTCCTTTTCCCACAATGTTTTCTACCCTTCACAAAACAAATTTCAAATTTCAGTCAATTTCATTTTGTCGTCTGCAAATGCTTTCAATTTGGACCAGTCTAAAATATTGTCGTTTGGTAATGGGTTAAACAAATTAAACAATATGTGACAAAGTAAAGGGTTAAATTCTAAACCAATTAGTGTTCAGGGTACATGTACATTAGACTTTAACCAAAATCTATCAACTGTTTATCAAACAATCCCTTATCTTTTTCAGTCCAGAAGAACAACCCGTCTAAAAAAAAAATTGTGGAAAAGGAGAAAATACCAGTAACCAGCACTTTCTCCTTTTCCCACAATTTTTCCTACTTGACTAAGGTCAAGTTTCCATTTTTACTCACATTTATTTTGTCGTCTGTGAATACTTTCAATTTGTACAAGTCTAAAATTTTGTTGTTTGGTAGAAAGAGTTACAGTGACTCTTTACTAAACAACAAATTTATAGACTAGTCTAAATTGAAAGCATTAAAAAATTTTGCAGACAACAAAATAAATATGACTGAAAAATCGAAATTTGGATTGGGAAGGGTAGAAAACATTGTGGGAAAAGGAGAAAATGCTGGTTACCAGCATTTTCTCCTTTTCCCACAATGTTTTCAATAGGCTTTCTTTCTCAGGGTCTTTAAAGGTTGGGATTGTGTGGTACAGAGATAAACACTAATCATTGTCTAAAATTGTTATAAAAAGTAACTTTGTCTTTTACCAGACAACTACATGTATGTGTTTTACTAATCTGAAAATAAAAGGGAACAGGAGAAAATGGTGGTAACCAGCACGCTTTTCATTTTTCCCAAAAATGTTTCCTGTTTTTTGTTAATAATTCAAATCCATTGATTGGTTTGTTGTCTGTAAATAGTTAAATGTACAAGCATTAATTTGGCCCAATATATCAAACATTTGTTAACTGTATGTCAGGTAACAGATTAATATTATATCCTTGTCAAAAGTGCAATTAGAGAACACCAACACTCAATGAACTTAATACTAAAATGTCAAAAATTTGTACTCTCTGACATGCAAAACTTCTTGACCCTTTATCACACAATCCAGGGTTTTAACAACCCTAAAGAGCAAACCTTTTAACTCTTTACCCCATAATCCTGACTTTTAACGTACCCAAGGAACCATCCTTTAAGTTTTGAAAACATAGTGGGAAAAGGAGAAAATGCTGGTAACCAGCATTTTCTCCTTTTCCCACAATGTTTTCTACTCTACTAAAGTCAAGTTTCAATTTTTGAATCACATTTATTTTGTTGTCTGCAAATGCTTTCAATTTGGACAAGTCTAAAATTTTGTCGTTTGGTAAAGGGTTAAAAACATTGTAGGAAAACTGCTAATAGGAGAAATGCTAGTATCCAGCACTTTCTCCTTTTCCCACAACTCTATGAAACGCAAATTTGAGTCAAATTCAAATTTTCCTCCATATGTGCTTTAAATATGATCAAGTCAACATTTCTACAGTGTGGTAAAGAGTTTATTCTTTCCCAAACGATCCTGTTCATTTACAATCCCTAGGACAGAGCCTTTTCAAAACATAGTGAGAAAAGGAAAAAAATGCTGGTAAGCAGCATCTCTCCTTATCTCACAATGTTTTCTCTCCATTAAAATAGAAATTTCATATCTGGAGGGCCATTTTATCTATCATGATTTGCAAATGAGTTCAATTTGGACAAGGCACCAATTTTGTCATCAGGTGTGACACAGGTTCCTGGAAGTACACAGACTGTTGTGGTTGGGCCCCTAAACACTTTTCGATAAAAAGTAATGTCATAAATGATGGGAATACTAATAACCAGCATTTTCTCCTTTTCCAGCAACATGTTCTTCTAATTCAAAATGTCTTTCTTAGAGAAGAAAACATTTTGGGAAAAGGAGAAAATGCTGTTACCAGCATTTTCTCCTTTTCCCATAATGTTGGCAAAAATGTCTTCTTTCTCAAGGTTTTTAAGAGGAAGAATTGTGTGGTAAAGAGTCAAAGAAAGAGGCTAGGGGTGTCTTTAGTTGTAGTGCTGTTCATGGTTGTCAGGTCCCTTGGCCTCGCACCAACAGGTCCAGAGAGTTTGATATCCGGAGTGGGTGCCAACTCTGGGAATATTAATTAGCCATCACAAAGTCCGGGTGGGTACTAGTAGTTTCCAGGATGCAGAATCGAGACAGAAAAGTACATTTGTAAGATTTTGATAAAATTACCTTTGGTGGGCTGTAGAACTCCAAGAGGTAACTACCGTCTGTCTGTACAAGAACTAATCTAGTTTTTTCCCATCTTGACTTTCCTTTAAAATCTTCTCCTGAAAGCACTGCAACAATGCCATCTTTCTTAATAGCTTCAGGGGGATGCTGCAACACTGCTTTATGTTTATCTTTTTGATGTCGTTTGTTTCTTTTCAACAGTTTTTGCTCACTCGCATGTTTAACTTTAGAATAGCTTTCTGAAGAACCTGAAGCAAGTTCGATTTCATCAGAATTCTGTTTTGCAGAACCTTTATTTTTCATTTTACGAATCGAAAAACGTTTGAAAATGCTTCCCTTATTTCTGCCTACTGATCCAGACTGATTAGATAACTGGTCTACATAACCCTGTTCTTGATCCGAATAATCTTCTCTTAAGCTGCCATGATCATCATCGTCATCAACAACATGATTTTGCATTTCTGGGTAGAGAGCTGAAGTAGCAAAACCATTCTGGGAGCAGTTCTCATCTGCAGTCAGGTGTGAACTGTTTGGAGAGAAGGAGCCATCTGGTCCCTGTAGATGAATGGTGTCTCGCGGCCAGGGATCGAACTGTTTTCCGTCAGGTGACAAGGATTGCTGGTTCAATCCCTTTTGAAAGTGTTCCAGAAAAAACTCGACGAATTTCCTCGCAAATTCAATTGGTTGTTTATATGAACCATCATTTACTTGATTGTTTTTCCAAAAAACGAGGAAGCTAGAAAGGAAATTGTCAGCAGCAGATTTCGCGTGTTTGTCGCAAAAATTTACCCAAGGCTGAGAGAAAGCCCTAGACATTGGGTCGCTATTTCTCGTTTCCATATCCTTTGATCATCATTTACCACTTAGATCGTCAACTAACATTGCAGTAAACAATAAACATTGAAACATCAATTCTGACACTTCTATGTTGAAACCCGGAAGACAACATTGTAGTATGCGCATAAACTTGCGCAAAGATACCCGACCTGGGGGGGTGGGGGGGGGGGTCGTAGGTATCAGACCTGCAAATGTCGCATGCTCAAGTGAAGGGAGGTTAGATGCATCTTTGTTGGTTGGTTGTATTCGGGTTTAACGCTACTTTAACAGCTAAGGTCATATCATGGCGGCCGGTGACGCACATGTGTTTCTTGGCTTTCTCATACTAGTACTAACACAACTTTCTTTCCAAAGCCACCGACTACTTTTCTCACATGTTTCAGCAGAGGCGAAATACGCCGGAAAGAAAGTTTGCCTCAACCGGGTATCGAACTCACATAAATAAAGTAAAGAAACTTGTGTGTTTTCTCACGCAGTGTTTATATGCTTTGTTTTCGGTTAGCCCAAGTCGTTTTTGGATTAATGGATTGAAGGTTCAACGTTGGATGTATGATTTTAATATGAGAGAAAAAGATAGGCTGTGTGGTATTCAATACAGTCTTCAACATGGTTTCAATTACACCAGTAATTTTGGGAAGAAATTCCAATTTCCAAACATGGTTTTGACACGCATTAACATGTAACCGTGAAAATTTAATCTAGGTTTTTTTATGAAAAGTTTCGCTTTTCAAGGATATATATTCAAACTATGAAAAGGAGATATAATTTCTTCCAAATTCACTTTTTAATGTTTCTGTTCATATTGAATCCTCAAAGAGTTTTGACAATATTCATAACTAAGAGCCTGAAAATTACGTGTACACGTATGCTATTCAACAAACACTATCAATAAGTTCTTCTTTATTATTTCAAGGCGCAGAAGAATATATCGTATAAATTTTGCGCTATATAAATGTTGTTGTATTTGTATTTGTAACAGTTTTTTTTCTTTCAGATCTATATACAATGAGTAGATTTGGCTGCTAAGCGCGACTCACTAACATTTAGCGGACAGTGTAGATTAAGATCAGACTGCACATTATGTGCAGTCTGATCTTTGATTATACACTCTCCGATAAGGAGATACTATTCCCTTAAAGATAATTTGTATTTTTGTATTACATGTAACTATCGGATTGAAACTTTCATAGATCTATTAGTCATTTAGCAGAATAAGGGTTAATACCTTTTTCAACATTATTGTAGTGCCAGCCAGTGCACCTATCCTTGCTTTTCTGGAGTACCTGTTATCAGGGTATGCACTAACTTCTTTCCAGGTCACTGGCTGCTTTTCCGCTTAATCTACCTTTACCCAAATTATGATCAATGATAGTCATTATGTCAGATATCATCCTCTTGTCATCATCAATCTTCGGAGAAAAAAAGCTGGCCCAGTATGGATTCTAACTAGCGACCCCCGATAATCTGGAGTTAAATTTCTTCACAAGTTAACTCTTTACAACACAATCCCGAGTCTTATAACGAAGCCGAAGGAAAGAGGTTCTGTGGACCTTGTGGGGAAAGGAGAAAATTCTGGTAACCAGAGGTGTTTTTTTTTTTTTCATTTTCTACAATGTTTACGACCCTGTTGAGGACTATTTGCTTAATTTGTCTCGCTTTCATTTTTTTTTTTTTTTTTTTCAGAAGTTTTCAATTAAGGAGAGAGTAGAATTTGTCGTTTGGTAATTAAAACAGTATATACATGTATCTACTGTCATCAAAAAAATGCAGGACACTGTCAAATAAACATACCTGCACAGATTCGTTGAACATTGTGCGGATTATGATTGTGTATGTCTAAGAAAACAGCCTCTTTTGCCCGTTTCAAGGCTTTGCTTATTTCATATTAAATTGTGCGACTTTTAGAAGTTCCTGTATTTTACTGAACACTTTTACTTTCTCTCCACTCTGTTTACACTGATTTACGTCGATGGGAAGTTGTGTGTGACAGAACCAAATCCGGCTAAAATTAGGAGTAATTTTATGATCAAAGGGAGAAAACTCGTATATACTTACATCACTTTTTCATAGCAGAGTTATTTCCCTTACGCTTGTGGACAGCATAAAACCGAAGACGAATAAACGTCATTGCAGCTTATGAAGACGATCTGTATCGGGAAAAAAAATGTTCGTAGAGCTGTCATTATTCATGGTAACGTTTAAGACTGGATTGCAAATACTGCTACTTCTGAAAATATCATGACAGAAGACAAAAGAAAGAAAAAACAATCGCAGACGTGGTTACTATTTTGTAAACAGGTGGTAGTCTCCCCTGTATTTCGTCACATTTGTAAACAAGGCGACCGCTGAAATTTAAACTTGGAAGTCACGATTCGGTTATCAAAAGTAAGAGCTCACGCAGAATCTAAATGTTTTTTTTTTTAATTAAATTTATCAACTGATGAATGCATACGATAAATAAGCTTTATTATGTTACAATATGTAAACTTATGAACCAACAATATGATTTCGTTCAGTTAGGTTTTCGAGTATATTAATGAATATCGTTAATGTGGGCTGAATTATCAAATTCCAATCATTTCTTTGATCATTGGCCGTACGGAACAGAGGACAGATAGTGAAAGAATCTTCCAAGCTAATAAATGGAGATGAAAGGCATACATTTCCCCGATTTTATTAATGTTGATCACAGGTGAGATTCCCCCCCCCCCTTCTTTTTTAGTGGAAGGAGGTTGTAAGAGGGGATGTCACTCTCAATTGATTTGAACACTTAATCCCTGAGGCAATAAATTGACTTAAATGATTGGGTTTTCAAAATCGGATTGAAAATTTCATTTTACTTATCTTGCAGGATAAAGCTTTACAGGGTATCAGGGGGTTTTTGATACCTAGAACGTATAGGTACAAATTAACCCTGCACCGGTTCTTCAAGTTTCGGTGTGACTGTCTGTAATAGTTGAAAAAAAGACCATTCCGGGATGGGGGGGGGGGAGATAATAAGGGAGAGTACTCTTCATAATTAATGGATACTCAGATTGTAAGAGTTTTTTCCCTTCGACTACAAAATCACAATGGAATCTGATGGTGAACGTATCTGGGACAGCCCCTGGACTGATCTACAGCAATATTTAGGAGCCTTCTCTAATTTTTAACTCTAAGGTCTATGTCATGGCAGAGTTTCTGCCATCCATCCATCCGTCCATCCATCTGTCTGTCCGCCCATCTGTCTGTCTGTGTGTCCATCTATTAATTTGTTTCTTGTTACGCGATAAAGTCTGCATTTCTTGTCAGATTTCAGTGAAACTTACACTGTATGTTTATCTCTTCAATAGCTTGAAACCCATTTATTCTGACAAAATTCCAACAAATAATATGGAAAAAGTAGCCATTTTAAGTTTGAAATATCCATTTCTTGTGTATGCAATAAAGTCTACATTTGCGATCAGATATCAGTGAAATTTACATAGTTTCTTTATGTTATCAATAGCTTTATCCCTGTAGATTTTGAACAAAATCAAACCAACAATATGAAAAAAGTAGCCATTTCAAGTGGAAAATTCCAATTTCTTGTTAATGCGTCAAAGTCTGCAATTTTGTTATCAAATTTTTGTGAAACTTGCTCAGTTTGTTAATCTCATAAATAGCTTGAAACTTATTGAATTTGAAAAAGAAAATCCAACAAACAGTATGGGAAAAGCAGCCTTTTGCTGATGAAAATTTCCATTTCTACAGTTCATGCGATGGAGTCAGCATTTGAGGTAGGATTTTCATGAAACTAAGCCAGTTGCTTTGTCTTATCAACAGCACAAACATTGTCGATTTTGGAAAAGAAAAAATCTAACAAACAGTATGGGAAAAGTATCCATTTAAAGTTGAAAATTTCTTTTTCTTTTTAATGCTTTAAAGTCAGCATTTGGGGCAGGATTTTCATTAAACTTGCGCGGTTACTTTGTATCATAAACACTTTGAACCCTATTGATTTTGAAAAAAAAAAAAAAAAAACGACAATCAATGTGGGAAAAGTAGCTATTGAAAGTTTAAAATTTCCATTTCATGTTTAGGCAATGAAGTTCACAGTGTTGAACTTGCAAAGATTGTTTAGTTCATCAAGGAGCTGAACTGTATTAAAAGTGAAGAAAAACTAGTAAACCATTCAGAAAAAGCAGCCATTTGATGACTTATTGATGTTTACTCAACAAAGTCCACATTATTAGTCACATTTCCTTACAGTTTGCTAGGATTGTGTTATACAAGGCATACTAAAACACTTTCAAATTTCAAATTCCAAACATTTAGTTTTGAGAGATTGCACTTTATTTCATTCATTGTCGTTTTTTTTCCAGTTCACCTGATGCCTACTTATGCCTACTTATGCTGTCTGAGTGGGTTGAAACCCTGTTGCAGGAACGCACTTTTGTGTTTGGGTTTGTTTTTAATATTTTATCTAGTAAAACGTTCATTTTCTCCCATAGATCTATTGCCTACTATCTTTATTCCCAATTTTGCTGTAGATCGAGATCGATTAAAATCTAATTTTCTTATTACATGTAGAGTAGTTAGTTAGGAAAAGAGACCTACCTTTAATTTGGAGGGTAGCTGTATTTTTATTACTGTGACTTTGTCTGGGGCGCTACGGTCTAGCCCTGCTAGGGCATCTGCTTACCCTTTGCTTCAGAGGTGGAGAGGGGTTTGTTAACCCTGTCTCAAAAGGGATTCAGGGACCTACCTCCTAGAAGTTTTCAAATTTACAACAATTAAGACACATTTTGAGACCATTTGTGCCATTGAAACTCAAATACTAGTAGATTTTTTTTTTCAATAAATACTTGCCCAGGTACATAGATCTAGATCTACTGTAAGCGGCCTAGTTTCGAACAAATAAGTACCTGTAGTAATTTGCAATTGGTGAAAATGTGGACATGTCAATTCTGAAAACATAATTACTTTCGAGCCCATTTATGACACCAATATACAAGAGATCCTGTATCTTGTCTTGACCGGAATGTTTCATAGGTTTTCAAGTATTACTCAACCCATTAGGCCTACTGTACATTTTTTTTAACCCTTTACCTCACAATGACAACTATTAATGACCCTGAAGAAGAAGCCTTTTGAAAATATTGTGGGAAAAGGAGAAAATGCTGGTAACCAGCATTTTCTCCTTTTCTCACAAATTTTTCAACTCTATCAAAGTAAACTTGCATCATTTGAGCCTCTATGAAATTGTCGTCTACAAAAGCTGTTATTTTGGTCAAGTCTCAACTTTTCTGTGTGGTAAAGGGTTAAAGCTGCGACTGCTTTTCCCAAGATTAGTTGGATCAATCTAATCTTGAAAATTACATCCAATCAAAAATTTCATTGTTCGTGCAAGAAGATGAAAAAGGAAAAACAGAACGCGATTGCTGCATGGCTGCTTCTCATTATTTAGTCTCTTCTCATTTAACCATAAAAAAAGTTTCAACATAGGCAATCTTTCACTGAAAATACCAACATAATTGATAGGGCGAGTTAGAAAATAGATTTATAAACTGTTCGTCATTGGAAATGTATTTAGAAAGATTCCCATGGTGAGATATGACAAGAGTTTGCTTCCTAAGTGGAGTGGTTCGTAAGATTTTAACTTTTTACCACACTATCCCGACTTTTAACGACTCTGAGATAGAAGTCTTTTGAAAACATTGTGGGAACAGGAGAAAATGCTGGTTACCAGCATTTTCTCCTTTTCCCACAATGATTTCTACGAATTTCAATTTGTGAGTTACTTTGAATTTGTCGTCTGCAACTGCTTTCAATTTGGACCAGTCTAAAATGTTTTCGTTTGGTAAAGAGTTAAGGACAAATGCCATCATATGAGATACATTTAATCTGTTGTCTACAAAGGCTTTCATTTTGTCCAAAACATCCGCAGATGACCAAATCAAAATAGGCAATTTAAGCATTCTTTGGTTCTCTGACAGGATAGGATCACAGGAATTTGACATTCTATAACCAAAATAAATGATAAAACATGAAAAAAAAAATCTCCCCTATATAGGGTTTTATTATTTATTTTGGTTATAGAATGTCAAATTCCTGTGATAGGATAGCTGGTTAACAGTATTTTCTCCTTTTTCCATGATGTTTTCAAAAGCTTTCTCCTACAGAGCCGTTAAAACTTGTGAAAGACTTAACTCTTTAGCAAACATTAAAATTTAAGACTGGTCCAAGTTCAAAGGATTTGCAGACGACAAATCAAATGATACTGAAAGCATGAATTTTGGTTTTTGATATCGAGGAAAACATTGTGGAAAAAGTACTTACCAGCATTTTCTCCTTTTCCGACAATGTTTTCAAAAGCCTTCTCCTTCACGGTCGTTAAAACTCAGGATTGTGTGGCAATGGGTTAATTCTTTAGCAAACTACAAACTAGGATTGGGTCAAATCAAAACCATTTGCAGACGACATTTATAAGCAGCTCAAATGAGAAAAATTTGCCTTTGATTGGATAGAAAAAGTTGTGGGAAAAGGAGAAAATGCTGGTTGCAAGCATTTTCTCTTTTAAACTCCCACAATTTATTAAAAAAGGATTCCATGTATGGGTAGTCAAAAGCTGGGACTCTGTGGTAAACTGTGAACAAGTGGATCTTTTTTCTTCAGAGTCATTACTAGTTGGGATTGTCGGAGTTGATTTCAGTGTACACATTTTCTTGGATCTGATACATACAGTATTACAATAGAATGTTGATATACTAATCTGTGACAATACAGACTACCCTAAGTGTGGCATTTGGAAATCCATGCAGACTTGCCTCCTTTAACCCATTACCACACAATCCCTACTTTTGACGCCCCTGAGAAAGAAACCTTTAGAAAACATTGTGGGAAAAGGAGAAAATGCTGGTAACCAGTATTTTCTCCTTTTCCCACAACATTTTCTTCCCTTCCCAAAACAATTTTCAAATTTTCAGTCACTTTTATTTTGTTGTCTGCAAATGCTTTCAATTTGGACCAGTCTAAAATTTTGTCGTTCGGTAAAGAGTTAACTCTTTACTAAATGACAAAATTTTAGACTGGTCCAAACTGAAAGCATTTTCAGATGACAAAATGAATGTTAAATTACTAAAGAATTTAACTTGTTTTAGGAAGGGAAGAAAACATTGTGGGAAATGGAGAAAATGCTGGTTACCAGCATTTTCTCCTTTTCCCACAATGTTTTCAAACAGCTTCTTTCACAGTTGTGTTAATAGTCGGGATTGTGTGATAAAGGGTTAACGATTAGGATGTGCACCCCACCAAACATACTTATCAGAATCATCAGAGATGGCCAAGAATGATTTTAACTCTTTACCAAACAACCAAATCTTAGACTGGTCCACATTGAAAGCATGGCTTGTGCAGAGAACAAAATAAACATAACTCAAAAATTGAATTTGTTTCGAGGAAAGTAGAAAATATTGTGGAATGCTGGTTACATCACAAAGCACCAAGGTAAATGTCTCCGCCATACCCGATAAATTTTGCCCATCCATCCCTTCTCTATTTACAGAGATTCGTTGAACCCCCCTTTGCCAATGCTTGGCTCCTTATTTCTCTAGTACTGCAGTGAAATACAGCTTCAGAAAATGACCACTGAGTCAAGGCTACCTTACTTTCTAAGAAAAAAATGTGTTTGTAAACTATTTGTATAAATTTGATCGCCATTTCAACATTATTCTAGTTACATCGTAGTGGACGGTGTACTAGCCCATGCTTTCCTGGAGTTTCATACATATATAGTCAGTTTCACTTGACAAGAGTATATTATAATTGATACCATTTCTCACATTTATGTAGATATTTCATTAAAAAAGTCAGAAATACATGAATTTTCATATTTTGAAATTTGGCTTTAAAGGTGGCCCTTCATGATTTTGGGATGAACATTTTACAAGTATACAAAAAAATCGTCCTTACACTCCAAAAGCCTCATAATTTTCATTCATAAAACCCCAGTAGTCAAAAACCATCCGATAACAAGAGAAATTAGAAATTTACTATAGCCCAGGTCGACACCGACGGGAAACACGGTCTATTTTTACATGAGCACCTCGCTCATTTACACACCGGAAATATACAGACGAAACTTCAAACATAGCGTTTGAAGAAGACTTTATGGAAAATAATTACATGTTTGTTATGTAATGGAATTTCAGCGTCATTAGTCATGTGCCAGTCGCTTAAGATTTTCACAAATCCCTTTTTTTATTTTTGGCGGGAAATCTAGAAGTACCTTAAGAGGCTACGTAGTCTTTTAAGGGAATACATGTACCATCAAAAAAAATTTTTTTAATTATTTTATGATTCTAATTATTGATGATGTGTATTGTTTTTTCATATAAATTTCTGTGGTATATACATTTTCTTATTTGGTGGGGTGTGAAAATTCTAGATACCCACCTTTAAGATAACAATCACTTAATTGTCAGCCAACATCTTTAATAGCTTGGCGTAACTTGCGTTTGTTTGTAAACGTGTGTGGTGGTGCACTGTACATTCAGTTGCAAAGGTTTGCAAACGCTTGTAAGGTTTGCTTTAACCCATTACCACACAATGACATATTTTAATGCCCCAGAAAAGAAGGCTTAAATTGAAAACATTGGCAACCAGCATTTTCTCTTTTTCCCACAATGCTTTCTACCCAATCAAAGTAAAATAATTTGGTATGAGCCACACTGAAACTATCATCGGCAAATGCTTTCAATTCAGACAAGTCTAAAATTTTGTTTTGTGGTAAAGGGTTAACTGAACACAGAGCAGACTACTGCTTCTATCTACTCCTTGTAGTGTGCCACCATACTGTTCCATTGGGAACCAACATTACCAAAACTCGCACATTGATATTCAGGGGAACCAATGCGTCGTACGTATTATTTGCCATATCGTGCATTCTACTGTACTGTATAGACATCGATAGGAAATTTAAATAATGGGGAAAAAGCAGCATCAGAAAGATAAATTGTAAGGATTATGAACACGTTTTGATGATAAAATGTGAACCCTGACAATCGTGATGCCAAGTTTGACATTTTCTTGATCTTGGGTCCGTACCGACGATTCGTCCCCAAGCCTGAGTGAAACTTTTAATATCGCCATTATCGGCCCCTTGCCTAGGATATGATTCGGCCCCTAGGATAAGTTCATAAGATTCGATCTCGTTTTTTTTTTCAATCCTTAGACTTGTATACTTTAAGTGTGCAATCATTCTCTTTATATTGATCTAGAATGAATTTTGGAGACCTAGTCACTTAGTCAATCTTCGGATACTTTGAGTTTAAGCCTAATTAGCTAATAGATTTATAAGAAAACCTTAGAAGACAGTGTTTATTGTTAGTATTATTTTCTTTTTAATGATTTTAGTAATTTTCTTCGTAGGCAATTTCATATCCAGGTCAATTTTTGGGCATTTGGTCATTTTAACTCCTTACCAAATATCAAGATTTTGGACTGATACAAATTGAAAGCACTTGCAGATGACGAACTAAATTTAACTCAGAGCACCAGATAAGAGGGAGTGATGGCATTCTAAATCAATTTTTTCTCTTCCAAACCCAATGCTGTGGGTACCCATTAGAATTGTCTCGATTGGAAGAATGTTTTGTAAAGTTCGAGTAAAAGTAACGGCTAAGGAGAACATGGATAGGTTTCGGAGTGCAGCCCAGTACTTGCAAAATCCAGGAAAGAGTTTACCTAGGTGATTTGACACCATTATATGACTCAAAGTAAGTTCAGAGTGCCATAAGAACTCATTTAATCATTCAACTATCTATTTCAGGTATCTTACAACAACAGAGTGGAAAAATGAGTTTGGAGGTTATAAAGAAGACAAGCGAAAGAACAGTGAATTTAAAAGGCTACCATTCTCTTGTTGCACGTATGAATGTTTCCTTTTGCCTGAACTCTTTACTACACAATCCTGAGTTTTAACAACCTTCCCCCCAAAAAAACCCAGCTGAAAACATTGTGGGAAAAGGAGAAATGCTGGTTTCCAGAATTTTCTCTTTTTCTCACAATGTTTTCTGACCTTTCAAAAACAAGCTCCAATCCTTGTTGTCTGCAGATGCTTTTATTTTCAAGTGATCTTTTTATACCCCCACAAACGAAGTTTGTGAGGGGGTAAACTGGAATCAGCCTGTCGGTCGGTCGGGGGGGGGGGGTCGGTCTATCCGCAAAATCTTGTCCGGACAACTCCTCCTACAGTTTCAGTCCAATTCGCTTGATACTTGGCAGAAGTGTTCATTAGGAGCTGTAGATGCGCAAATTTTGTGCAAATTCCATCAAGAATTACTGAGTTATTGCTCCTAATTTGCCTTAAAAATTCTTGTCCAGAAAACTTCTCCTACATTTTCTGTCTGATTCACTTTAAACTTGGCAGAAGTGTTCATTAGGAAATCTAGATGTGCAAGATGCAACTTTTGTGAAAATTGTATGAAGAATTAATGAGTTTTTGCCCCTGATTCACATTTAAAATGCTTGTCCGGACAACTCCTCCAACAATTTCAGTCCGATTCGCTTTATACTTGGCAGAAGTGTCCATTTGAAGTTGTAGATGTGCAAGACGCAAATTTTGTGAAAGTTCCATCAAGAATTACTAAGTTATTGCCCCTGATTTGACTTAAAAATGCTTGTCCGGACAACTCCTCCTACAGTTTTTGTCTGATTCATTTTAAACTTGGCAGAAGTGTTCATTAGGAGTTGTAGATGTGCAAGACGCAACTTTCTTGAAAATTCTATGAAGAATTACTGAGTTATTGCCCCTGTGACATGAAATATAGGGGGGGGGGGGTATTTATCACCTTTAGTGATGGTTATTCTGGTTTTTGGTAAAGTCTGTAATTAACAGTCTCACATATTTTACATAAGAACAAAGAATTATTTTGTGATCAGTTGGTGTTAAATGGAAAGTCTTTCATCATGAAATATGAAAGCAATATTGATTTTTTTTAACTCATTAACACACAGCAAAATTTTAGCCTTGTTCATATCAAGGAATTCAGTGGTGTCCATGACTGTGTGATAGAGCATCGGCCTCGTGACCATAAGGTCCTGAGTTTGATATCCAGGAGCAGGTATCAACTTCCGGATTTTTCATTGGCCCACACATTCGGCGCAAGTCCTATTGTAGTTACCAGGAAGCAGAATCAAGAGAGATTAGTATAAGTTGTTAGAACTTGTTTCTCAGTCAATGTAAAATAAATAAATATGTTTGAACTAAAGGAATTCATAGAGGTGACAGGTCAAGTCAAAATTTTTTCAAATGATGATATTTCTTCTTGAGTACTGGTATGTATAAAACTTTATGGGAAAAGGATAAATTGGTTGTTATCACCATTTTCTCCTCTTTCCACAATGTTTTCAAATCGTGTCTTTCTCATGGTGGTTAAAAGTTAGGATTATGTAGTAAAGGGTTATGATGAGTTGTCTCTGTATTTCAGATTGTCTATGCAACCTTTTGAAAATCCATTATGTACAAAAGATGGAGTTATTTTTGACCTGATGTAAGTATTGTTTTTATCATTGACAAAAATCAAAAGTCTGAAATCAACAGATGAAATTGTTTTAACCCTTTACCAAACAATCCATGGTTTTTACGACCCTGAAATAGAACCCGTTTGAAAGCATTGTGGGAAAAGAGAAAATGCTGGTAACTAGCATTTTCTCCTTTTCCCACAATTTTTTCTCTCTTCTAAAGTCAAATTTCAATTTTTGAGTCACATTTATTTTGTCGTCTGCAAATACCTTCAGTTTTGGCAAGTCAAAATTTTGTTGTTTGGTAAAGAGTTAAATTGTTTTTGTACCCCTGCAAAACGAATGTTTTAGGAGATATACCTGTTTTTCTGTGTGTCCGTCTGTGTGTACATTCGTGTACAAAATACTAGCCTGTTTCTGTCAAAGCATTGGCAGAGTTGTTGACCCATTACCAAACGACAATATTATAGATTTGTCCAAATTGAAAGCATTTGCAGACGACAAAATAAAAGTATCCGAAAATTTGGGATTTGTTTTGTGAAAGTAGAAAACATTGTGGGAAAAGGAAAAAATGCTGGTTACCAGCATTTTCTCCTGTTCCCACAATGTTTTCTAAAGGCTTCTTTCTCAGTGACGTGAAAAGTAGGATTTGTGTGGTAATGGGTTAAGTCACATTCAGTGATGGCTGTAGTTTGATTATTATACAAGAATTTTCTAAATTTAAGAAGAACACAATTTGCAAACTGGTAAACCAACTTGTGGTTCTTTCTAAATCTTACTTCCAATCCTCTCAGTGACAAATCCAGTCATTTCAATCATTTACTTCTATTCATTGACATCATTTTGGCAAACTTTTGGGGCATTATATGGCCTGCAACACGCAAAAAGGGACATTTGGACATTTGCGTAAAGTGTCGTCTTGGATCAGCCTGCACAGGCAGCGCAGGCTAATCCGAGAAGACACTTTCAGTTTTTATGTAATTTTCTGATTTGCACAAGTCTACTCTAGCACAAGATCTAACATAGTCGTAAAGTGCTGTCTCAGATTAGCCTGCGCGGACTGCGCAGGCTGATCCGAGATGACACTTTACACAAATATCCGAATGTCCCTTTTCACGTGTTTCAAGCTATATGATGAATTTATCTCTGCTTTGATTTTTATGCTCCCCGAAGGGTGAGCATATAGTCGCCGCTTCGTCCATCCGTCCTTCCATCCGTCCGTCCTTCCGTCCGTTCATTCGTCCGAAGCGATTTCTCCAGAACCCTTGGACCAAATTGGATGAAACTTCATATATGAACTCCTTAGGGTAAGGCGCCGATATAGTTTTCCCGGATTTTCAATTTGACCCCATGTCATGGAAGAAAGGGGCTTAATGCAAAATTGCAATTTTTACCAATATCTCATTCAGTTTTTGTCAGAATATCATGAAACTTCATGGTTATATTGTTTATGGAAAGTTTTAGCATGTGCTCTTGCTATTCTTAATCTGGGCATTTTTTAAGTTGACGTTCTGTCATGGAAAAAGGGGGCTTCTTGCAAAATTCCAATTTTTACTAATATTTCATTTAGTTTTGGTCAAAATTTCATTAAACTTCATGGTTATATTGTTTTTTCAAAGTTTCACCATGTGCTCTTGTTTCTTTATCTATGTGTTTTTCAATTTGACCCTCTGTCATGGAAAAAGGGGGTTTCTTGTAAAATGAAAAAGGGGCCTCAATGCAAAATTGCAATTTTTACTAATATCTTGTTCAGTTTTTGTCAACATTTCATGGTTATATCTTGTTTTACAAGTTTCAACATGTGCCCTTTGTTTTTGCAATCTATGAATTATTAATGTGCAAATACATCTTTCCTGGTTTCTCAAATTAATGCTGCATCACGGAAAAAGGGGACTTCATGGAAAAAATTGTTTTTCACTAGGTTCTCCTTTATCAGTGCTCAAAACTTTGTGAAATTTCAAATCTGAACTTGTTGGAACGTTGCTCAGGTACCTCTCTTCCTTTTTCTCAATTTCAGGCTGCGTCTAGGAAAAAGGGGGCTTCATGTAAATAATTGTTTTATGTAATATTTAATACATGACTGATAAAAATTTTATGAAATTTCGAATTTTGAATTATTATTAAGAAATGCCACAAACCACACACCCGTTGTATTTATTGCAATGATCCAATATTGTCTTATGGGAAAAGGGGGCTTAAAGGGGGTTTATTGGGCTTATTGTCCTCTACAAGTTTGTGTTGGCTATCTCTAAGATAGTAATTGTCTTTTCACTACAAATTTTGGGGGGCATGAACAGGATCTTCTAGCATAAAAGAAGTGAATTTATATCAATTTCTTACATTTTATGACAAGCACTTGTTCGGGGAGCATAACCCGTCTCTGACGGCTCTTGTTTTAAACAGGAACATTGTCCCATTTCTGAAGAAATATGGAGTTAACCCAGCCACGGGAGAAAAACTTAGCGCTAAAGAACTGACAAAACTGAATTTTCACAAGAATTCAGAAGGTAGGTGTCCATGTATGAGACATATATAGTTATACCATCTTTTAACCTAGTAGCACACAGTCCATAGTTTGAGAGATCCCTGGGAAGAAGGCTTTGGAAAATGTTGTGAGAAAAGCAGAAAGTGCTGATAGCTAGTATTTTCTGATTTTCCACAATGCTGTCTGTGCTTTTAATGGCAATCTTGTGATAAGGGCCACTTTTAAATTTCGACAAGTCCAATACAATGTCTTCTGTTAATGTTTTCAAAGCCTTCTTCCCTCAGGAAAAAAAACAACTCCGGTTAAAACTTAAGATTGTAGAGTATAGTATGAAAGAGCATCAACATACTAGAAAAAGTGTAAGGTCTATCTGTTCCCCTTTTCTTAACCCATTACCAAATGACAGAATTCTGGATTGGACAAAATTGAAAGAAATTGCAGATGAAAATACATGTAACTTGAATGTTGTTAAAATGATGATTTTCTCTCATTGATAGGGTAGAGAACATTGTGGGAAATGGAGAAAATGCTGGTAGCCAACATTTTCTCCTTTTCCCACATTGTTTTCAAAGGGTCTCTATCTAAGGGTTTTTTAAACTCGGGATTCTGTGGTAAAGGGTTAACCCATTACCACACAATCCCTACTTTTGAAGCCTCCAAAAAAGAAGTCTTGAAAACACTATGGGAAAAGGAGAAAATGTTAGTAACCAACATTTTCTCCTTTTCCCACAGTGTTTTCTACCTGTCCCAGAACAAATTTCAATTTTTCAGTCACCTTTATTTTGTTGTCTGCAAATGCTTTCAATTTGAACCAGTCTAAAAATTTTTTGTTTGGTAAAGAGTTAACCCATTACCACACAATCCCTACTTTTGACGCCTTTGAGGAAGAAGCCTTTTGAAAACACTGTGGGAAAAGGAGAAAATGCTGGTAACCAGCATTTTCTCCTTTTCCCACAGTGTTTTCTACCCGTCCCAGAACAAATTTCAATTTTTCAGTCACCTTTATTTTGTCGTCTGCAAATGCTTTCAATTTGAACCAGTCTAAAAATTTTTCGTTTAGTAAAGAGTTAAAAGCATCTGCATTCAAGCTTAACCATTTCCCAAACAACAAATATTAGACTCTTCCAAACCAAAAGAGTTTGCAGACGACAATTTTTAGATTTGGAGAAAATGGCAGAAAGTCCTCAAACAGGGTAGAAAACACTGTGGGAAAAGGAGAAATTGCTCGATAAGAGCAATTTCTCCTTTTTCCACAGTGTTTTCAAAAGACTTATACTACAGACACGTAAAAACCAGGGCTTGTTTGGGAAAGGATTAACACAAATGAGCTGACACTCTCTGAAATGATGGGAAACACTATGGAAACTATTCCCATAATGTTTTCAAATTCAGTCTAAGTCACATTTGTTAAGTCTTGTCTCTCTCTGAACAACACAAGAAGCTTTTACGGACGGTTTAGACTAAGATCAGACTGTACAGTCTGTGCAGTATGATCTACACTGTCCAGCTTTTTATTCTAGATTATAACTGAACTGTCTCTTTTTATGTAGGTAATAATTACAAAATTGCTAAAAATGATTTTATGCTGTCTGATAGGATAGAAAAAAATTGTGGGAAAGGGAGAAAAAGCTGGTTACCAGCATCTACACTCTTTCCCACAAATTTTCTTCAGCTTTCTTGTAATGAAAACCTGGGATTCATCGGTAAAGGGTTAAAGAATCAAAGGTCATTTACTGTTGTTGAACTCTTAACCACACTATCCCAGGTTTTAACAACCCTCCAGACAGAAGCCTGTTGAAAACATTGTGGGAAAGGAGAAAATGCTGGTAACCAGCATTTTCTCCTTTTCCCTCAATATTTTCTTCCCTTCTCAAAACAGATTTCAATTGTTCAGTCACATGTATTTTTTTGTGTGGAATTGCTTTCAATTTGGACATGTCTGAAATTTTGTTGATTTGTAAACAGTTAACCCTGTACTCCATAGATACTCATTTCTACGCATTTCTTGTAGGAGCCTTTGGAAAACATTGTGGCAAAAGGTGAAATTGCTCGTGACGAGCACTTTCACCTTTTGTCACAATGTTTTCTATGCTATCAAAAGTGTCATATACACATAAGAAATGGCTTCATTCTTGCTGTTATTTAGGGTCAATTAGAGATGCCATAGAAATGCCTTACAGGGTAAAGGGTTAAAGTGTTAGACCTCAATTTTCTGCTGCTTTATTTTTGCAGGAAAATATCACTGTCCTGTGACATTTAAGGTATTCAATGAGAACACACATATAGTAGCAGTCAAAGTCACAGGGAATGTGTATGCCTTTGATGTAAGTATTTTTTTATCTGTGTTTTCTCTGACCAAATATTTTTGTGTTTTATGAATCTAAATGAGGAGGCCTTCCATCGTGAAAAAATGGGAAATGGTGAAAACCAGTGTTTTCTCTATTGCCTAGAATATTTTCTACCTTATTTAACTGGACAAAGTGATAGACTTTTCTATTTGACAGCATTTTATACAATAAGTAAAATGTTAGATGATGGAAGTTGTTTTAGGAAGGGTCTAAAACATTGTGGAAAATGCAGAAAATGCTAGTTTTCACCCTTTCTCAAACGATTCAGCATTTTGATGACCCTGGAGGGAGTCTTAGTAACCAGTATTTTCTCCTGTCCCACAATGTTTTCTTTCTTTCTCCAAAGAAAAATCTTACCATTTTCGCTTTATTGAATTACTTAGCTACAAATCCTTCTAATTTTGACTACCGGAAAAATTTTGTTGGACTAAGATTTAAGTTTGCCACACAATTCCGAGTTTTATAACCCAGAGGTAGAAGGCGTTAGAAAACATTGTTGTAAAGGAGAAAATGCTGGTAATCAGCATTTTCTCCTTTTCCCACAATATTTTCTACCGTTTCAGAGGTAAATTCCACTGTGTATGTAGTATTCACTTTGTTGCATGCAAATGTTATCAATTAACCCATTACCACACAATCCCTACTTTTGATGCACCCGAGATAGAAGCCTTCTGAAAACACTGTAGGAAAAGGAGAAAATGCTGGTAACCAGCATTTTCTCCTTTTCCCACAGTGTTTTCTACCCTTCCCAGAACAAATTTCAATTTTTCAGTCACCTTCATTTTGTCGTCTGCAAATGCTTTCAATTTGAACCAGTCTAAAATTTTGACTTGTGGTAAAGAGTTAATGTACATATTCAAATGATGACTCTGTATGCTTTCAAGCACTTTTTACTGTGTTCGTAATTTTGTACAGATCAGAAGGTAACACTAAAAACATGAAGAAACAGGGAATTTATCTTTTTTGTTAAAAGAAGAATCTTATTTTTCCCTTAAGGCTATACAGAGGTTGAACATCAAGCCTAACTTTTGGAAGGATTTGCTGACAGATGAACCTTTCACGAGAAAAGACCTTCTAACTATACAGGTAACCCTTATTACATGGATACAAAATTTTGGACTTGTCTATTTTGAAAGCATCTGGGGATGGGAAACTAACTCTTCATCAGATGATAAAATTTTAGACTCGTCCAAATTGAAAGCATTTTGGGGATAGGAAACTAATCTTTCATCAGAGATGGAATGGGAAACTAACTCTTTACCAATCGGGATATTTTATTGTTGTTTTTAGCCAATTAGAAGTTGTGTTATTGTCAAATTTAAATGATATTGAATTAACTCTTTTCCACACGAGAAAATTTTAGACTGGTCCAAATTGAAAGCATTTGCAGACAACAAAATAAAGGTGACTGAAAAATTGAATTTTTTTCTGGGAAGGGTAGAAAAACACTGTGGGAAAAGGAGAAAATGCTGGTTACCTAAAGGCTTCTTTTTCAGGGGTGTCAAAAGTAGGGATTGTGTGGTAATGGGTTAATAAGACATAGGATTTCTCAAGAATCGTTGATGAATAGACCCTGGAGAACCTACCATTTTTTTTCTCCTTTTCCCACAATATGTTCAAGAACCATCTTCCTCTTGGTTATTAACCCTTTCCCAAATGACAAATTTTGGACTCTTCTAAACCAAAAGAGTTTGCAGACGACAATTTTAGATTTGGAGAAAATGGCAGAAAGTTCTCAAAAAGCATAGAAAACACTGTGGGAAAAGGAGAAATTTTTCGTTCCACAGTGTTTTCAATAGACTTCACTGCAGACAGGTAAAAACCAGGGCTTGTTTGGGAAAGGGTTAAGGTTCAGTAAAGGGATAAAGGCTGCTGTAAGTCAGATAGTCTCAGCATAGGGAATAGTGAAGACCAAATACACTATAGCCTGTTTTGTATGCAATTCTATTTTGATCAACATCGGATGCCTATGCACATTTAGATGTGAAGGCATTCTAATACTCAGGATCTTTCAGAAATTGCTGGTTACAAGTATTTTCTCCTTTTCCAACATTGTTTTCAAACAGCTTCTTAGGGTTGAAAGCATTTGCAAACAACAAAATAAATGTGTCTGAAAAACTTAATTTGTTTTTTTCTCCTTTTACCACCATGTTTTCCAAAGGCTTCTTCCACAGGGTTGTAAAAAGTCAAGATTATGGGGTAAAGGGTTTAAGTAAGGATTTTGCAGGAAAGGAAAGGGTTAAAATGCTGTATTGTTTGGTAAAGGAATGAAAGTTTTGTGAATGTGAATTTTATGAATGTTTTCTGAATGCTTTCCAGGATCCTTCCAACCTTGACAAATTTAATATTCAGAAGTTCTTCCACATAAAGAACAATCTGAAATTTGGAGATGAAGGTTAGTGGAACATAAATGATTATGGAATACATGTACATTGTATAATGTTGGTGTGTGTTTGAAAGGGGGGGGGGTGCTTTTGGACAATAGCCCTGCAATACCATAGCCCCATGAGACAGTAGACCCCAGTAAGCACTTTACCTTTAATCTTTACCAGTTGAGACAGTTTTAGACCAGGCCATGTTGAAAGCATTTGCAGATGACAAAATGACTGTATCTCAGATGATGGTATTTGTCTTTGATAGGGTAGAAACCATTCTGGAAAAAGGAGAAAATGTTTGCAACCACCATTTTCTGAAGTTCTGCCTTTCCCACAATGTTTGCAGATGGCCTCATTCTCAGATTCATTAAATCTAAGGACGTTGTGGTAAAAGAAAAACACTAATATTTCATAGATATTTCTTTCATTAGAAGGCAATAGGACTATTGTGCTAGCTGGTTATATCTATACCACCTTGTTGTGAGATATATGTTTTGTGGACTGATGCTGAAATACAAAATTAGTGCTCTACATGTGCACCTGCTATTGTCTTGCATATTTTCTCCAGCTTTGAATTTTTCCATATTTAACCCTTTCCCAAACAATCCCTGGTTTTTACGGGTCTGGAAGAGTAGCCTTTTGAAAACATTGTGAGAAAAGGAGAAAATGCTTTCTACCCTATCATAGACAGAAATCATCTTTTCAGCAAGAGTTGAATTGTTGTCTGCAAATGCTTCCAATTTGGTCTAGTCCAAAAGTTTGTCATTTGGGAAAGGGTTAAGACTATAAAGGTGGCCCTTGAGAATTTGGGACGAAAATTTTACAAAAATGCAAAACAATCATCCTTATACTCCCAAAGCCTTTTAATTTAGTGTTCATAAAACCCCAGTAGTCGAAAACCATCCGACAACACGAGAAATTAGAGATTTTCTACAGCCCAGATGGTCACCAACCGGAAACACGTTCTATTTTTAGATGATTAATTATCTCATTTACATACAGGAATACACGGACGAAGTTTCAAACATAGCGTCCGAAGAAGACATTTTGGAAAATAATCATTACATAATTGTTATGTAATGGAATTTAAGAGTTATTAGTATTCCCACAATGCTTTACTGATTTTTGGCACGAAATCTAAAAACACCTTAAGAGGCTATGTAGCCTTTTAAGGGAACACCATCAAAAAAAATTTTCTTGCAATTTTATGATTCTTAATTATTGATGATTCGTATTATTTTTCATATAAATTTCAGTGATATATACATTTTTTAATTTGATGAGATGTAAAAATTCTAAATATCCACCTTTAAACTGTAAATACAACATGTGCAAACTGAAAATGTCCATGGAAGAAGCAAGTACTAACTTACTACAGGTACATTACAACATATTTGACTTGTGTAGAAGGCAATTAGATATTGCCCACAATGTTTTCAGAAGGCCTCTTTCTCAGATTCATTAAATCTCAGGATGGTGTAGTAAAAGAAAAACACCCTTGTCTAAATTGAAAGCATTTGCAGACAACAAAATAAAAGTGACTGAAAATTTGTTATATGTTTTGTCAAGAGTAGAAAACATTGTGGGAAAAGGAGAAAATGCTGGTTACCAGCATTTTCTCCTTTTCCCACAATGTTTTCTAAAGGCTTCTTTCTCAGGGTCATCAAAAGTAGCAATTGTGTGGTAATGGCTTAAAGTGTAAATACAACAGTTCATACTGAAAATATTCATGGAAGAAGCAGGTACTTACTTGCAAATTCATGTACATTACAATATATTTGACTTCTGTAGAAGCTAATTAGATATTGCTTGCTAATTCCTTATCCTGCTGAACAAATTTCATTTAACTTTCAAGCTGACAGGCAAAAAATGAAATAATGCTATTTCCAACTTATTTTTTGAAGATATTCAACTCTGTTGCAGACAGTGTAGATCCAAGATCAGACTGCACTTTCTGTGCAGTCTGATCTTGATCTATGCTGTCTGCAAAATTACACTTAGCAGTCTAAAGGATGACATATTAGCTTGCTTTAACCCTTTCCCAAACAATCCCTGGTTTTTACGGGTCAGGAATAGAAGCCTTTTGAAAACATTTTGGGAAAAGGAGAAAGGGAAAAGGAGAAAATGCTGGTAACCAGCATCTTCTCCTTTTCCCACAATGTTTTCTACCCTATCTCATAGAAAAATCATCTTTTTGGCAACTTTTTAACCCATTTCCATACAATCCCTATTTTTGACGCCCCTGAGAAAGAAGCCTTTTGAAAACACTGTGGGAAAAGGAGAAAATGCTGGTAACCAGCATTTTCTCCTTTTCCCACAATGTTTTCTACCCTTCACAAAATAAATTCAAAATTTTCATTCACTTTTCTTTTGTCGTCTGCAAGTGCTTTCAACTTGGACCAGTCTAAAATTGTCTCATGTGGTAATGAGTTAATTTGTCATCTGCAAAATGCTTTCAAGTTGGTTGGGTCCAAAATTTGCCGTTTGGGAGAGAGTTAATAAAGATGACCGCTAGAAAGCTGTTTTGCATAGTACTTGTGAAGGAAACTCCAGGAACGTGTGAATAGGTACAATGACACCTGAGTTCTGACTGAAAAATTGTTTAACTCTTTACCACACGACAAAATTTTAGACTGGCTCAAATTGAAAGCATTTGCAGATGACAAAATAAAGGTGACTGAAAAATTGAAATTTGTTCTGGGAAGGATAGAAAACACTGTGGGAAAAGGAGATAATGCTGGTTACCAGCATTTTCTCCTTTTCCCACAGTGTTTTCAAAAGGCTTCCCTCTCAGGGGCGTCAAAAGTAGAGATTGTGTGGTAATGGGTTAATGACTATTTGAATCAAATTTCTTTCATAGTCTGCCAATGCTTTTAGTATGGGTTTGTCAAAAACTGTGAGTCTGTTAGATAAAGAGATCAAGAGCTGAGGACATCTTATACTAAAGTAGCCATCTCTAGACATGTTTAGACATGTGTATTCTTTTTTATTGTATTTTAACTCTATATAAAACAAGAAAATGTTAGACTGATCCAAACTGAAAGCAGTTGCAGATGACAATTTTAATGTGGCTTAAATGTAGAACATTGTATCAGAAATGGTAGCCAACATTGTGAGAAAAGGAGAAAATGTTGTTTAGCATCATTTTCTCCTTTTCCATCAATGTTTTCTTCTCTATCAACAAACAATTGCTTCATTTGAGCGTCATAGTAATTGTCATCTGCAAATGCTTTCAGTTTGCACAGGGCAGAAGTTTTGTCGTCTGGTAAAGGTTTTGTATTATGTTTTACTGTAATTTACATCTGGTAAGTTCTCTTGCAGATGATGAAGTTGCAAGAAAAGACCCAAAGTATCGGCTGAAAAACATCAATGCTGAAACAAGAGACGTCCTTGAAACTCTAGAAAAAGAATACATAGCTCCAGTAGGTACTTCTCAGTGTTCTGCATTATGGGTGGGACTGAGTAGTACAGTATTGTAATATTTATACTGGAAAATGTTCAAATACATGTATATGATTTGCATTAAATTGTTCTTTTATTTTCTTTTACTCTCTAAATTGTCAATTAACCCTTTACCAAAGGACAAACTTATGGACTGGTTCAAATTGAAAGCACTTGTAGACGATAAAACAGACGTAACTCAAGAATTGCAATTTGTTACCAGCACGGTAAAAACATTTTGGGAAAAGGAGAAAATACTGGTTACCAGCATTTTCTACTTTTCCCACAATGTTTTCCAAAGGCTTCTATCTCGGGGTCGTAAAAACCAGGGATTTTTTGGAAAGGGTTAAAGAAGGAAAAAGTTTACTTCATAATGATCTCATGTTCAATGTCCATCAAGAGTGAATTGATATTTTGCTGAAAACACCTGTTAATACCTTCTAGGTCATAAAGCATCACTATTTGAAAATTAGCAGAGAATTTTATAAGTTCCCTTAACTCTGTACCTAACAATAAAATTTTGAACCAAAACAAATTGGAAGCATTTGCAGAAGACAAATGTAGCTCAACAAATGGCCAATGTTGTAATAGGGCAGAAAACATTGTGGGAAAAGGAGAAAATGATGGTTACCAGTATCTTCTACTTTTCCTACAATGTTTTCAAACGTCTTCATCTTAAAGGTCATAAACTTTGGGATTGTGTGGTAGAGAGATAATAGAATTTAAGCACTTTTTTTCTGTTTGCAGGAGAAAAAGCCAGAAGCCAAGAAAGTTGCAGACAGATTTAACTCTGTGAGTAATTTATTGTGTCATTTTTGCATAGAAGTTAACAATTTATTTCATGCTTTCCGGTAGGATATCGAGAAATAGCAGTGAAAATATTTTTCGATCTTGCACTTGTACCACTAGTGAAAATACCAATTTTTATATTCTTGTTGCCTAGGTTAATTGCGCATGTCTGACAACCAGATGGGAAATATGATGTTGTTTACCTTACATTCCTCGCGCTTGACGTAATATTGTAATGCGTTGCTATGCAGGAGGGGTACGCCACGGGGAATGACGGAAAAGTACTGTACTGGATTTTGATAAAGCTCCTCCCAGAAAGGGTTAAAAGCATGAAATAAATAGAATATTTGTTTTTTTCGGTGAAAGATCGACTGAACACCATTGGTAATATTTTCACTCGTGGCTGTGCTACTTGTGAAAATATTACTGATGGTGTCCAGGGGATGAAATAAATGCGATCTTTCACCAGAAAGAACAAAAATCCTCTTTGTTTTACTTAGAATGTTTTTATGAGGCTGATGTAGAAGGCCTTTGATAAAGTAATGTTAACCCATTACCAATCAACAATATTTTAGACTGGTCCAAATTGAGGGCATTTGCAGACGACAAAATAAGAGTGACTGAAAATTTGAATTTTGTTTTGTGAAGGGTTGAAAACATTGTGGGAAAAGGAGAAAATGCTGGTTACCAGCATTTTCTCCTTTTCCCACAATGATTTCTAAAGGCTTCTTTCTCAGGGGCGTCAAAAGTAGGGATTGTGTGGTAATGGGTTAATAGTTGTGGTAGATAGCATTTTATCCATTTCTATAAACATTTCCTTCTCTTTCAAAGATTATTTATTGTTACAACTGCTTAACCCTTTCCCAAACGACAAACTTATGGACTAGACCAAATTGAAAGCATTTGCAGACGACAATTCAACTCTTGCTGAAAAGATGATTTCTGTCTATGATAGGGTAGAAAACATTATGGGAAAAGGAGAAAATGCTGGTTACCAGCATTTTCTCCTTTTCCCACAATGTTTTCAAAAGACTACTATTCCAGACCTGTAAAAACCAGGGATTGTTTGGGAAAGGGTTAATTTGTTGTAAACATTGTAGATTTTATCTAGTACATGTACAACTTTTAATCTTGAAAGGCCAGAATAAAGCCAGTGAACATTTATAGTTTAGAAATAATTCACAAATATTTCAGTCATGCTCTATGTAAAGTTGGCTAAATGCATTTTCGAAATTTATGAATTCAGGTCAGCCTGCACAGTCTGTGCAGGCTGACCTGAGCCAAAACTTTTTGCCACTGGTCAATTTTCTGTATGTCTAAAGAGTAGTCTACCTAATGATTAAGTCAGCTGTTAACCCATTACCACACAATCCCTACTTTGTACGCCCCTAAGAAAGACGCCTTTTGAAAACACTGTGGGAAAAGGAGAAAATGCTGGTAACCATCATTTTCTCCTTTTCCCACAGTGTTTTCTACCCTTCCCAGAACAAATTTCTATTTTATGGTCACCTTTATTTTGTCGTCTGCAAATGCTTTCAATTTGGACCAGCCTAAAATATTGTCTTTTGGTAAAGAGTTAAAGAATGTATAAGTCAGCTGTTAAAGAATGTGTATGTGCGCTGATTAACTCTTTACCAAAGGAGAAAATTTTAGACAGGTCCAAATTGAAAGCACTTGCATATGACTAGATAAGCGCAAATCAGAAATTGAACTTAATTTTCGGTAGGGTGGGAAACATTGTTGGAAAAGGAGAAACTGATGATTAACAGCATTTTCTCTTTTTCCCAAAATGTTTTCAAAAGGCTATCTCAGGGTCGTAGAAACCAGGGATTGTTTCGGAAAGGGTTAAGTACTTCAGCATTTTTTACTTTCATGTAATGATCCGAAGATAAAAGAAAACAACATAGTGAAAAAGGAAACAGCTTTTTTTTTCTTTACATATATCGTAATATCTCCCTTTAAGATTAAAAACAAATGTTATATATATATATTTGCATAAAAAGAGACAAAGCAAGATCCTTAATGATTTACCTTTTTCTTGTGTTTTAACAATCAAGAATTTGAAAGCTTTTGAAATATTCAGGGAAAAATAAAAAAATGCTGGTAACCAGCATTTTCCTTTTCCTAAATGGTTTCTATCTTTTCAACAACAGATCACAAGTTTTAACCCACTATTCTTTTGTCATCTACAATTCTTTCAATGGTGCTGAGTCCAATACTTGATCTTGTGGTAAACTTTTTACCACACAATCCCGACTTTTGACGATTCTGAGAAAGAAGCAGCATTTTCTCCTTTTCCCACAATGTTTTCTACCTTTCACAAAATAAATTTCAAATTTTCAATCACTTTTTTTTTGTCATCTGCAAGTGCTTTTGATTTGGACAAGCCTAAAATTGTCTTGTTTGGTAAAGAATTAAGGTTTAAAAAAAAAATTCCCTGCCATTTCAGGCACATTACTCTACAGGAATGGTTGCAGCTTCATTTACATCAACTGCTATGGTACCTGAAACTGAGCACCAGGCAGGTAAATACAAACCAGCATTCAATATGCCTACAACATGCGAATAGGTGCATATGGAATATGTGCATAAAGTGTTATCTCGGATCAGCCTGCGCAGTCCTGACAGGCTCATCCGAGATGACACATTCCATTTTAACCCTTTCCCAAACAACAAACTTTTGGGCTAGACCAAATTGAAAGCATTTTCAGACGACAATACAACTCTTGCTGAAAAGATGATTTCTGTCTATGATAGGGTAGAAAACATTGTGGGAAAGGGAGAAAATGCTGGTTACCAGCATTTTCTCCTTTTCCCACAATGTTTTCAAAAGGCTACTATTCCAGACCTGTAAAAACCAGGGACTGTTTGGGAAAGGGTTAATGGAATTTTCTGCTTAGCACAGGTCTACCGTAGTACAACATCTAATGCAGTTGTAAAGTACCATCTTGAATTAGCCTGTGTGGACTGCGCAGGCTGATCTGGGATGAAGCTTTACACATATGTCTTAATGTCCCTTTTCGCGTCTTGCAGGCCATATGTCTGTAGGATCTGTCTAACTGTGTCTGTTTACAGAAATAGCTTTACCACCATAGGCTGGAATAACTATAGAAAATTTTCTTTTCTAAAAATATCTAGATTCTTGCCTCGAGGGAGTGATAGAAAATCTTGGATGGTCAGCTGTTAATTTTGAACTATATTTATCACAAAACTCCAACTGCTTTCAGTGTAAGACAGCCATTATGAATTGTCTTTTCTCAAACACCGGTGAGAATAGAAAATCGTGTCGCATTTGGTCAAGGTGGTGTAATTGTAGATGTCATATCTAAAACATTGAAGTTTCCTCTGTGAAAGTATCTATTAACCCATTACCAAACGACAAAATTTTAGACTGATCCAAATTGAATGCACTTGCAGACAACAAAATAAATGTAACTCTAAAATTGAAATATGTTTCCGGCAGGGTGGAAAACATTGTGGGAAAAGGAGAAAATGCTGGTTACCAGCATTTTCTCCTTTTCCCACAATGTTTTCAAAAGGGTTCTATCTCAGGGTTGAAAAAACCAGGGATTGTTTGGGAAAGGGTTAAGTACAATTGTGATAAACTTTTAGTAAACTCATCCACAAAAAATGTTATTAACCCTTTACCAAACAACAGAATTTTAGACTGGTCCAAATTGAAAGCACTTGCAAAATAAAGGTTACTAAAAGAATAGAAATTTATTTCCAGCAGGGTAGAAAACACTTTGGGCAAAGGAGAAAATGTTGCTAGAACAATATACACTAACTTATAACGGGTTTTTAACTCTATCCCAGGGACAAAAATTTGGATTTATCAAACTTTAGAGCACTTGTAAATGACTCATTAACCCTGTCCCACTCAAATCTGAGTTTTAACAACCCTAAAGAGTAGGCCTACTGAAAACATTGGGGTAAAAGGAGAAAATGCTAGTAACCATTTTTTTCCCCACAGTGTTTTCTGTACTATCTGATTCAAACCCAATCATTTGTGCCATACAAAGTTTGTCCTGTGAAATTGGAAAGAGTTAATTGTGGCTCTAACGATTAGATTTGTGTGTAAAAGGCCAGTAAAGCATGTGTGGTAAGGAAAAAATGGCACTTACAAGCATTTTTTCCTTGTCCCAAGATGTTTTAAAAGCTTATTTCATTAAGTTAATACAAATTAGCATTTTTACATGAGAGATGTATAAATTTGGACATTAAGACATTATTGTTGCATTTTAGCAATCATTGATGAGGACATTATACGTTATGGAAGGGTAAAAAAGAAAGGCTATGTTCGACTGGTGACCAACTATGGTCAACTGAATCTTGAACTACACTGTGATATGGTAAGTGTTTTAAAACCTCTTAGCTTATTGGCTTGGCTGTTTTTGAACAAAATGACATGCTGTTGTGATAGCCCCAAGTGTTGTAGCCTATGTTGTTGTCTCTGTCATGGTACAAAACTTTGGCATTTTGTAACAACTTCGAAGCTCCAGATAGAGGGAGTGAAATTGATTTCAAAGTTAAAAAAATTAATTATATTCTGCATTAAACCCTATGTTGTGGGTATTCATTAGAATTGTCTCTTTGAGACAATTCTAATGAGTACCCATATCATAGGGTTTCAAAGAAAAATTACAGATTTAGAATACCATCACTCCCACTCATCTTCAGCTCTGAACTCTGTTATTTGCTGCAAGCTTAGACACGTTGTTAACTATCAAAAAAGGGACCTCACAGGGGACCTAGCAAAATAAGGGCTTTTTCCCACAATGTTTTCTGCCCTTCGCAAAACTAGTTTCAGTTTCCGAGTCACATTGATATAGTTTTATGTATCTGCAAATGCTTTTGAATTTGTTTAAGTCTAAGATTTTGTCATTTGGTGAAGAGTTTATTGATAAAGTCAGCTGGGAAGCAGAAACATTAGTCTGTGTTGGTACAAAGCATTCTGAGCATCATTTTTTCAGACTTAATTTTGACCTTTTACTACACAAAATAATTTTAGACTTGTGCATTTTTGGAGCATTAAAAATTATCAGTGAATATGACTTAACTCATTACCTAACAACGATATTCTAAAGCATTTGCAGACGACAAAATAACGACAACTGAAAATTTGAAATTTGTTATGTGAAGAATAGAAAACGTTGTGGGAAAAGGAGAAAATGCTGGTTACCAGTATTTTCTCCTTTTTCCCACAATGTTTTCTTAAGGTTTCTTTCTCAGGATCGTCAAAAGTAGGGATTCTGTGGTAATGGGTTAAATGATTGGCCTTGTCTTGATCATGAAAAGATAGAAAATTTGTAGAAAAAGGAGAAAATGCTGGTTACCAGCATTTTCTCCTTTACCCACAGTGTTTTTAAAAGGTGTCTTTCTCGGGGTTGTAAAAATCTGAGATTGTTTGGTAAAGGCTTAATGTGGAAAGTTAAACAAAATCTGATTAGCTAATCTGGTTTATTTATTATGCCAATCAGAAATTTTGTTCTTTGGAGAACTTAGAAAATTCGCAACAATTAGATTATGGCTGATTTTAGATTTTAGATTGTGTTACTTGATGAGGTTTCTTACATATTGGACTCATTTGCAGGTACCTAAAACATGTGAAAACTTTATAAAGTTATGTAAAAAGGGTTACTATGACGACACAGTATTTCACAGACTCATCAGAAATTTCATGGTAGGTGACACAATCAAGTAATTTTCGTGTTTAAACGTAATTATTTCACATCGATTAAGAAACAAGTTTTTACAAGTTATACTAATTCCTCTCGATTTTGCTTCCTTGGATTTACACCAGTACTCGTGCCAAATGTGTGGGCCATTGAAAAATCCCAAAAGTTGAAACCCGCTCCTGGGGCCTTACACTCGAGATCTTTTAGTTACGAGGTTTACGCTCTTCTTGATAACCACATGAACCATACTGGGTACAGTGGTTTGGGGAGACATAGAATCAAATATATGAGAACCTTTGTGTGTCATCTTCAGATAATTCTTTATCTTACCTTATACTCTTCATAGTTAACACTGAAGTGGTATCCAAGTCAATATCGAGTTTAACCTCTATGTGCTGCAATACCTGCATGACACATGGTGGGTATATGGAAATGATACAGAATTTTGCTATTCAATCCTATACTACACATTCCATACTTTTAACGACACTGAGATGGATGCCTTTTGAAAACATTGTGGGAAAAGGAGAAAATGCTGGTAACCAGCATTTTCTCCTTTTCCCACAATGTTTTCTACCCTTTCCAAAAACAAATTTTAAATCTTCAGTAACTTTCATTTTGTCATCTACAAAGGCTTTCAATTTGTACTAGTGTAGAATTAGGTTGTTTGGTAAAGAGTTAATGGCTTTGGGACACCTTCATTATAGTGCCCTAACTCTTTTCCAAGTCAATTGTTTTTACAACTCTGAGAGTTAACAAAGAAATTGTTTAAAGGTGGGTATTTAGAATTTTTACATCTCACCAAATTAAAAAATATTTATATCACTGAATTTCATATGAAAAAATAATACAAATCATCAATAATTAAGTTTCATAAAATTGCAAAAAAAAGAAATTTTTTTGATGGTATTGCCTTAAAGGGCTACGTAGCCTCTTAAGCTATTTTTACATTTTGCGCCAAAAATCAATAAAGGATTGTGGGAATGTCAAGTGACTAGCACGTGACTCATAACACTTAAATTCCCTAACATAACAAACATGTAATAAGTACTTTCTATAATGTCTTCTTCGGACGCTATATTTGAAGTTTCTTCTGTCTATTCCTGTAAGTAAATGAGCGAATTGATCATCTAAAAATAGAATGTGTCTCCTGTTGGTGTCAACCTGGACCGTAGTAAATCACTAATTTCTCGTGTTGTCGGACGAATTTCGACTACTGGGGTTTTATGAATGAAAATGAAAAGGCACTGGGAGTATAAGAATTATTATTTTGCACTTTTGAAAAATATTTGTCCCAAAATCTGAAGGGCCACCTTTAAGTAGAGAAAGTACAGATACAGACAACCAGAATTATTATACTGCAAAGAAATTTCTCGTGATCTGATTGGTTAACATGCCTGGAACATATTTTATATCATGTTCCCTGGCAAAAACCACATAGAGCCAGTTACCCTTTTGAGTGCCTCATAAACATCACTACACATGCAACACAACATCCAAAATGGCGGCACATTTATGCACCAAAGTGCACGTTTTAGTGACTTCAGTTTCCAGTGACATCAGTTTTCACTGAACTGGGGCACTCGGAAGGGAATTTCTATTTTGTCAGCATGCTCATTTCATGAGATTATAGTAAAAGAAAAATTTGCTTAAAGCGCATTGAAAGGGTAAAACTTGGCAGTATGATAAATTTGTTGTACGGTCAGGTAGCAGGGGACTTGGAAACTTGTTCATGGCTGTGTCAAATCAAGTCACCACCTCACTTTCGGCTCGGGGTGACGTGATTCACCACAGCCGTGAACAAGTTTCCATGTCCCCTGCCACCTGACCGTACAACTAATAATGTCTCCTTTTCCCACTATATTTTCTACCCTGCCAAAGACAAATGAAATCATTTTTGAGACGTCTGCAAAATCTTTCAGTTTGATAAGTCTAGTAAAGAATATACTTTTGATAGTACTTTATTTTTGACACAAACTTTTACCCACTGCAGATCTGTCTATCCAAATGGTCATGCTTGTTTCACTTGCTTATTTTCACAGATTCAAGGTGGGGACCCGACAGGAACTGGCTCAGGTAAAAAATTTCTTACATGATTTTCCAAAGTCAAATTAAATCCTTTATCAAATAAAATCTTCTGGCTGGCATTTTCTTCTTTTTACGGTGTTTCTACACTTTTAGAAACCAATCCAATTTTCTGAGTAACATTTAGCCCGCCCAGGTGGCTCAGTGGTGAGCGTGTCGGACTCATGATCTGGTGGTCGTGAGTTTGATACCTGGTTGAAGCAAACTTTCTTTTTGGCGTATTTTCGCCTCTCACCTCTGCTGAAGCATGTGAGAAAAGTAGTCGGTGGTTTTGGAAAGAAAAAAGAGTTAGCACTGGTATGAGAAAGCCAGGAAACATGTGCGTCACCGATGGCCATGATATGACCTTAGCAGTTAAAGTGGCATTAAACCCCAATACAACCAACCGAGAAATATTGATTTGTAATCTGTAAACGCTTTCAATACAGATATGTCTAAAACATTTGTGTCCTTAGTATTGTGGGTTTTTGGGTGCATGGGATGGGTGTTTAAAGAATGAGAGCTTAGGTAGTAAATCAGCAAAGGGTGGGACTTAACTCTTTAGCAAACAACAAAATTTTGGGCTAGTCCAAAGTGAAAGCATTTGCAGACAACAAAATAAATGTGAATCAAAATTGAAATTTGGAAAGGGTAGAATACATTGTGGGAAAAGGAGAAAATACTGGTTACCTGCATTTTCTCTTTTTCCCTCAGTGTATTCACAAGGCATATTTCTTAGGGTTGTTAAAAGTCTGGATTGTGTGGTAAGTGGTTAACCTCTTTATCAAGTAATTCCAAGTTTTAAAGACCCTGAGGAAGGAGCCTTTTGAAAACATGGTGGGAAAGGGAGAAAATACTGGTAACCAACATTTCTCCTTTTCTCACCTTTTTTGTCTATCCTATCATGCACATACTGAATCAGTTCAACTGCTTTTAATTTTTTTTTTTGTCTTGAATGACAAAGAAAATACAAGAAATTGAAAGTTTTTTTTTTGTTTGGCAAAGTGTTGGAGCAGTCTAATAGTTAGGAATGAGCATAGTGTTACATAACATTGTAGGTTGTAAATCAGCGTGGATAGAATTTCTGATATTTCAGGCGGTGAGTCAGCATGGGGTGGAACCTTCAAGGACCAGTTTAAACCTAACCTTACACACAGTGGTCGTGGAGTTCTCAGTATGGCAAACTCTGGACCAGATACAAATAAATCACAGTTGTAAGTACAGACAAATCTCCGGACTGGATACCAATAAATTTCAATTGTACAGTAAAACCAGCTTGAATAGCCAATTTCTTCTTAGCAAAAGACCTGTCTTTAACCCTTTCCCAAATAATCCCTGATTTTTATGGATCTGGAATAGTAGCCTTTTGAAAACATTGTGGGAAAAAGAGAAAATGCTGGCAACCAGCATTTTCTCATTTTCCCACAATGTTTTCTATCCTATCAAAGACAGAAATCATCTTTTCAGCAAGAGTTGAATTGTCATCTGCAAATGCTTTCAATTTGGTCAAGTCCAAAAGTTTTTCATTTGGGAAAGGGTTAAGCTTTGACAAATTACCCAATATTTTTGGGACCTTGAGAATGGTTTTTGAAAATTGTTGGAAAGAAGAAAATGCTGTAAGCAGAATTTATTACCTTTTGAGAAAAATCTGAGGCTTTGAGGAACAAACATTTGTCATCTCCAAACGCTTGTTTAATTGTCTGTAATAGGTCTAACATTTAATCAGTTTGTAAATGATTAAGCCTGTACCATATGATTCCAACACTAATAACTTTGAAGAAGCCTTTTAACTCATTACCACACAATCCCTACTTTTGACGCCCGAGAACGAAGCCTTTTAAAGACACTGTGGGAAAAGGAGAAACTGCTTGTAACCAGCATTTTCTTCTTCTGCCAAAGTGTTTTCTACCCTTTCCAGAACAAATTTCAATTTTTAGTCACATTCATTTTGTCGTCTGCAAATGCTTTCAGTTTGGACCAGTCTTATATTTTCTTGTGTGGTAAAGAGTTAAAACATTGCTACTTTTCACACAATATTTTGTATGCACAAAATGACATTTTATAATATTTCTGCCATTACTGAAGATATTCACTTCAAACTTGGAATCATGGGTAACTGTCAAAAAGGCAACCCATATAACTGGAGCAGGTAACTGTCACTGAATCTTTGGCTTCTTTTTCAATTTGGAATTTTCAATAACTTTTACATTCATTATCTCTGTCACTGTTATGACGTTTTTTCAATGTAGAATTTTCACTAAAAGCTCGTAACTCTTTACCACACAATCACGACTTTTAACACCGCCTTGTATGATAAACCTTTTGAAAACATTGTGGGAAAGGAGAAAATGCTGGTTACCAGCATTTTCTCCTTTTCTCACAATATTTTCTTCCGCATCTAAAATAAAAATTGTTATTTCAGTTGCGATTAATTTGTCTTCTGCAAACCCTTTTAATTTGGACTGTTCCATTTTTTTTGTTGTTTGGTAAAGAGTTAATGTGTCTCTGCCTGTGATGCATAATACGAATCAGAAAATTATCCAAAAATCAATGTTGCTACATGTATAAGCAAGCATCTATATCATGCTGTAGAGTAGTCCTAGGACATGTAGAAAATTGACCAATAGTAACAGGTCTGAGCACTTGTCAGTCTTTTTGAATTGCTCAAGCTGACATGCGACCATACTTCTCCTTCTTCCTAAAGGTGGCCCTTCAGATCTTGAGACGAAAATTTAACAAAAATGCCAAACAAGTCATCCTTATACTCCCAGAGCCTTTTAATTGGTGTTCATAAAACCCCAGTAGTCCGTAAACACATGCGACAACACGAGAAATTAGAGATTTACTACATACAGGAATACAAAGACAAAGTTTCAAACATATTGTCCGAAGAAGACATTATGGAAAATAATTATTACATGTTTTTTTAATGGAATGGAATTTAAGCATTATTAGTCACATTCCGGTCACTTGACATTCCCACAATGCTATATTGATTTTTGGCACGAAATGTAAAAATACCTGAAGAGGCTACGTAGCCTTTTAAGGGAACACCATCAAAAAAAATTTTTTTTTGTAATTTTATGAGTCTTAACTACTGATGATTTGTATCATTTTTTTATATAAATTTCAGTAACATAAAAATATATCTTTTTTAATTTTGTGAGATGTAAAAATTCTAAATACCCACCTTTAAGATGCATTAAGCCTCAATTTCATGTTTGAATTCATCAACAGGTTATTATTTATTGTAAAATCTTTTCCTTCCAGTTTCATCACATTTCGATCATGTAAGCATCTTGATGGTAAACATTCAGTATTTGGTAGGTAGGTGATTTTCTTTATCTTATAAACTGAGAGACTCTCTTAGCCCTTTACCACACAATGACGACTTTTAACGACCCTGAGTAAGAACACTTTTGAAAACATTGAGGGAAAAGGAGAAAATGCTGGTAACCAGCATTTTCTCCTTTTCCCACAAAGTTTTCTACCCTATCAAAGAAAAATTGTGTCATTTGAGGCATTATGAAATTTTTGTCGTCAAATGTTTTCAATTCGGAAAGGTGTAAAATTTTGCAGTGTGGTAAAGGGTTAAACCTTTACCAAACAAATCCAGACAACAGTGTAGGGTATCAGACTCATGACCAGGTTGTTTGCTCTACCTTTGGGACGGATTATCATTGATTGTTGTTAGCCTTGTATTCACAACAACTCTTTGTTTAGACTTGGGCAAATTTAGGAACTAAAACTATGACAGAAACTAGCTACTCTACAACTGACTGTTAGCTTTTTATCTCAGTGTATTATTTCAATGTTTTTTTTGTATTGGTAGAGTTGTTGGGGGTCTGGAGACACTGGATATGGTAGAGAAAATAGAGGTCAACAAAAAAGACAAACCTGTGGTAAGTGTATGTATTTCACCTATGGCTGAAAAGCGCAACACCCTAACCTTTCGCATACAGTGGATCTACACAGTCTGTTGAGAAATATTTTGAACAGGAAATATTTGAAATATGAGTATTTAGGATTTGTACGAAATGAAAGTTTCAATTAATTTATTTAGGATACTGAATGAATAAATTGCATTTACCAAAAGACTAAAAATACAGTTGCTCTGCAAGATCAAGAAGCCGTTTGGTCATAATCTAGAATATAACAGTGATCAATGCAGATCAGAGATCAGACTGCACATTTTGTGCAGTCTGATCTTGATCTACACTGTGCACAAAAGCTTCAGTTATAGTCGGAAGTAAGGAAAGGGTTAAATTACTATTTCAAGGTAAGAAACGCAGGGAGTATCATGGGATTTATGCCTTTGTCAAATGATTTTTTGTTTTGATGTCCCTTGGGAGGATTGTTGAAAACATTGCATGCAATAAAGAAAATTTGACTATTGTAGCGTTTTGTGGTTCAGTTAATATAAAGGACTATATATTTATGCTGTCGAAACACACTGATAAACAGTTTATATGGAGAATTGTATATTTCTGCTCAAGTAAGATTTTGAGGTACTGTTTAAATTGAGGACTATATATATTTATATTTTTTTACTTTAAGATATATAGAGGATATTTGTTTTTTTTTTTTGGTGAAAGATTGAACTTTATTTCATGGAGTGGACACCATCGGTAATATTTTCACGAGTGGCACAGCCACGAGTGAAATATTACCGATGGTGTTCACAAGATGAAATAAAGTTCGATCTTTCACCGAAAAAAACAAATAATTCTATTTATTTCATGCTTTTAACCCTTTCTAGGAGGAGATCTATCAAAATTCAGTACAGTTCTTTTCCCTTCTTCCCCATGGCGTACCACTACCGCCTAGCAACGTTACATCAAGTGCGAGAAATGTTAGGTATATGACGTCATATTTCCCATCTGGTTGTTAGGCACGCGCAATTTACCTAGGCAACAAGAACATGAAAATCGGTATTTTCACTGGTGGTACCAGTGTAAGATTGAAAATTATTTTCACTGCTATTTCTCGATATCCTACTGGAAAGCATGAAATAATGCGGTATATTTGATATTTAGGACTGTTTAACTCTTTACTAAATGACAAATTTTTAGACTGGTCCAGATTGAAGGCACTTGCAGACCACAAAATAAACTCAACTTGAAAATAGAAATTTGTTTTCAGCAGGGTGGAAAACATTTTGGGAAAAGGAGAAAATGCTGGTTTCCAGCATTTTCTCCTTTTCCCACAATGTTTTCAAAAGCCTTCTATCTCAGGGTGGTAAAATCCAGGGATTTTTTGAAAAAGGGTCAAGATCCTCTTGTAAAGGTTACATGGAGATATTGTGATAAAGTTTATAATGACAACTTTGGTTTTGTTTTTTCAGAAAGAAATTAAGATAGAAGGAGTGGCAGTGTTCGTAGATCCATTTGAGGAGGTGGACGAGGAGGTATGGCTTATCAGTCTTTACTTTTATTGTATCAATCTTGTTGGCTAGGTCGTTTTCAAAGAAATTGTCAAGGTACTATCATAGCTCCATCATCATGCAAAAACTCTTGACCTTTTATTATTTCTGTCAGTGCATTAGGTATTTACATGTACTTTCAAACTCAAACACATTGTTTACTGTCATAAAGGGAAACTGTAATGGCAAATAACTGTGAAAACTTTTGGCATAGTTATGCCCCCTTTTCAACTTAAAATTCACTACTGAAAATCAATCTATTTCTAGAAGCAACTGAATATGATTAGTTGTACGGTCAGGTGGCAGGGGACTTGGAAATTTGTTCACGGCTGTGGTGACCTGGAAGAAGAAAGTTTTTGAAAGAAGTGTAGGAAAAGCAGAAAATACTGGTAACCAGCATATTCTTTCCCCACAATTTTTTCTTTCCTGCATAAAGTGAATGTCAATTTTTCAATTTTTTAAGTCTTATCTACTTAACTATCTGCAAATGCCTTAAATTTGGACTATTTCACAATTTTGTGATCTGCTTAAAGGATAAAAGGAGTTATTTATTTCATTGAAGCTGGCCAAAGAGCGGGAAGAGGATTTGGCTGTTCAGGCAAGGGAAGAAGCAGAGAAAAAACGCCCAAAGAGCAAGAGAGAGGAAAAGACGAACATACCCAAAGCTTTCTCGTCGGGAGTCGGCAAATACATCAACCCAGAATCTCTGTAAGTTTATGTTACCTTAACTCAATACCAAACAATGTCGAGTTTCAGCCCTGGGAAAGGAGAAAGTGCTGGTAACCAGCATTTTGTCCTTTTTCTATAGTGATTTTACTGTATCAGAGACAGAAGTCATCTTTTGAGCTACATGCAAGTTCTTGTCTTCAAAAGCTTTTGATTAAGTGAAGTCCAAAATTTTATAATTTGGTAAAAATCTGTTCCTTGTCATTAGATAAAATCCTAGATTCATCCATACTGAAAATATTTGTAGAAGAGAAATCAAATATGGCTCTAATGATGAGATTTGTTTTTGACAAACTAGAAAACCTTGTGGGAAAAGGATAAAATGCTGGTTACCAGCATTTTCTCCTTTTCCCACAATGTTTTCAAAAGCCTCCTTCCCCAGGGTCGTTATACCTTGTGATAGTGTGTGTGTGATAAGAACATTCAGTTATTCTATCATTCATGACAGATCATATGAAGTATGGCACGATCATTGTGTAAAGTAGTCACGACTACACAGATATCTCTCCTAGAAACCATCTGTACAAAATTTTAACCCTTTGCCACACAGTGACAACTACTAACGATCCTAAGGAAAAAGCCTTTTGAAAACATTGCCTTTTCCCACAATGTTTTCTTCCCTTCCTAAAAAGAACACTGATTTTATTTTCCATTCTCTCTTCCACTAACTTATTTGAATTTACATTCAAACACAATCTTCTGATATAGATCATTTTGTAAAATTTTCATTGCATGTTTTTTATCAATGATTTGTGTTTGTTTGAAAACATTTCAACCTGTTTTTTGTTCATTTCAGAAAACGTCAGTCTCAGCCAATTGATACACTGGATGCCCCACCAGATGTCAATAAAAAGAAACCCAAAGCTTCGGGGGGATTTGGAGATTTTAGTTCATGGTGAATGAACTGATATTTGTGTACTTGTGCAAGTTGATTATCAACTCCACCATTCTGACAGAATATGCAGACAACAACTGAAATGTGATTTGCATGTCTATAATAAAGTAGATCTCATTGCAGGAAAAGGAAATGTCAGTACAGAACTGATGTTTTTGTGGCTATTGCGTACAGTAAAATTAGTTTCATACTGATCCTCAGCTACTGTATGATCCCCCACAGTTCCTTATACAAATGTCAGGAGGAGGGAAGAGAGCATTTGAAAAAACTTCCCAGTCTGCAACTGCTTTCAATATATATGCATCTCCAAATTTGAGTTTGTGCTTTCAATGTAAAAGTGTCTTTAACTGGTTACCAAAAAACAACCTTTTAGGCTTGTCCAAATTGAAAGCATTTGCAGACGACAATATAAAAGTGGCTGAAAATTTGAAATTTGATTTGTGAAGGATAGAAAACATTGTGGGAAAAGGAGAAAATGCTGGTTACCACAAATGTTTTCTAAAGGGTTCTTTCTCAGGTTCGTCAAAAGTAGGGATTGTGTGGTAATGGGTTAAGGTTGAGGTCTGGAGTAAAACTGCAGGCAGGGTTTGCATAGTAGTAAGAATCTACTAGAAAATCTAAAACAAATGTCCCTCATATAGTGTTATTGATGTAATAATTTTACAGTTTAGTAAATATCATTATTTTAAACCATATTTATTCCGATTTTCACCCTATACCACAAAATGCCAACTTTTAACACCCGTGAAAGAAGTCTTTTAAAAATATTGTGGGAAAAGGAGAAAATGCTGGTAACCAGCATTTTCTCTTTTTCCCACAGTGTTTTCTTCCCTTCCTAAAAAGACACATTTACTTTGTGGTCTGCAAATGCTTTCAATTTGGACCAGACTAAAATTTTGTTGTTTTGTAAAGAGTTACATCTGATTTTTAGCTCCACTGGCCGAAGGCCAGCAAGCTGTTGTCATGGCGTTGTGTCCATCGTGCGTCTGTCCGTCCATAAACTTTTTCTTTTAAAAACTTCTCCTCAGAAACTACTGACTGGATTTTTACCAAATTTCACAGGAATGTTCCTTAGGTGGTCCTCTTTGAAATTCCTTCAAATAATGGTGTTCCATGAAGAATTCTGGTTGCCATGGCAACCAAAGTCAAAAATCTTCTCCTACCCAACCGCTAATTGGATAGCATTATTATTTTACAGGAATGTTCCTTAGGTAGAGGTTTACAGAATTCCTTAAAAAAAAAAAAAAAAAATGATCCGTCAAAAAGCATGGCTTTTATGGGAGACTCATTTTCCTTTAATCGTATAAAGTAAAATCTTTGAAAAATTTCTTCTCTCACACTGTTCATTGGATTTCATTTTTGTTTTCACTGTTGGTATAGGTGAAATTACTCATAATCAACCAAAGACAAGAAGTCTTTGGAAAACACTGTTGGAAATGGAGAAAATGCTGGTAATCAGCATTTTCTCTTTTTCCCTCAGTGTTTTCTACTCTATCAAAGAGAGAAATCATCATTTCATCAATGTTTAATCTGTTGTTTGCAAATGCTTTCAATTTGGTCACATCCCAAATTTTGTTGCTTTACATAATCCATAGTCCTTTTCATATAAAACAAGAGAACCTCTGCACTTTTACCAGTTCTGGTAAAGGTTTGTTGACCTACTGGTGACCAAGTGTAAAGTGGACAGAAGGGGTGTTAATCCTGGTGACCTAGTTTTCTATATTTAGATGTTTCCCCACCTAAAATGGTTTGTGACAAGACCCTCTTTAACTATAACCAGATAACAAAATTTTGTAACTGCTCTAATTGAAAGATGTTGCAGACAATATAATATAGCTTCAGATTAGTAAAACTTGTATCAAAAAGGGTAGAAATTATTGTGGAAAACTAAGAACAAGCTGGTTACCATTATTTTCTTCTTTTCTCACAATCTTTTTCTTAGCTTTTTCTCTTCAGTTGGTAGTTAAAAACTTCTCTTTACTGTTACAGAAAAATCAGGCCTGTGGAGCGATACAGGCGCTCAAGCGCCTCTAGTTACCCTTTACCAAACATCCCAATTATTTGATTTTAGACCAAGTTTTAGATTTGGCCAAATTGAAAGTATTTGAAGACATACATGGTCTAATGATAGGATTGATCCTTTACAGGATAGTAAACATTGTGGTTAAAGTAGAAAATAATGTTGACCAGCTTTTTCTATCCTTCCAGCAGTATTTTCAAAAGGTGTCTTCCTCAATGTTATTTAGCCCTTTACCACACAATCTGAGGTTTTAATGACCGTGAGAAAGAAAGACTTTGAAACCTTTTGTAAAAAGATAAAATGTTAGTTATCACCATTTTCACTTTTTCTTAACATGTTTTCTCACCTTTCAGTTTAACCCATTACCACACAATCCGTACTTTTGACGACCCTGCAAAAGAAGCCTGTAGAAAACATTGTAGGAAAAGGAGAAAATGCTGGTTACCAGCATTTTCTTCTTTTCCCACAATGTTTTCTACCCTTCACTAGACAAAATCCAAATTTTCAATCACTTTAATTTTGTTGTCTGCAAATGCTTTCGATCTCGACAAGCCAAATATTTTGTCGCTTGGTAATAAGTTAAGCCAGTCTAAAACTTGATGTGTGGAAAAGGCTTAAACACTTCAAAAACATATAAATAGCAGAGTGAATGATATATTACTGTCAATTTTACAATATAAATCAATGCAAGGTATCATCTAACCCTGAATGTCGACATTCCTAGTTTCAAATAATGCCATGGGCACAGAAGGTACCTTTAATAAATTCTGAGAAAAAGTATGTAGTGCATGTTCTTTTATTTAAACATATGGAATATAAAAGAAAAAAGAATTAAAACATTCTTAATTATCACAAATAACTCTTTACCACACAATTTCAGCTAATTTACAGGCCTGATAGAGAAGACTGAATACATTGTGGGAAATAATGGTAACCAGCACTTGCTCCTTTTACCCATGTTTTCTACCCTTTCAAAGACATAAAAATCATCATTTAACCCATTACCACACAATCCCTACTTTTGACGCCCCTGAGAAAGAAGCCTTTTGAAAACACTGTGGGAAAAGGAGAAAATGCTGGTAACCAGCATTTTCTCCTTTTCCCACAGTGTTTTCAACCCTTTCCAGAACAAATTTCTATTTTTCAGTCACCTTTATTGTGTTGTCTGCAAATTTTTTCAATTTGGACCAGTCTAAAATTTTCTCGTGTGGTAAAGAGTTAAGCCTTTACTAAACAATCCCTGGTTTTTTTCCTTAGATAAAAGCCTTTTGAAAAAATTGTAGGAAAAAAAAGAAAATGCTGGTAACAAACCCTCCTTTTCCAAAAAGGTTTTCTACCCAAATTGAAACTAATTTCAATTTTTGAGTCATGTTTAATTTGTTGTCTGCAAGTGCTTTCAATTTGGACCTGTCATTTGATAAAGAGTTAACCATTATGGATGAGAGAGAAAAGGTGGGGGAAGGGAAGAAGGTATCAACCAATTACAGTCACATGTTTCATTCTCCCTTTTTAGAGAGAGAATGTATGCTTTGACTCACTTTCTCAAGTGATCTTCAGTTTTTTCAAGCTTTAACTCTCTACTAAATACAATTTTAGATTCTACTAATTTGAAAATATTTGCAAATGACAAAATTTATGTAGATCACATGACATTTTCTTTCTAAGAAGAGGTACATAACTTGGAAAAAGGAGAAAATAATGTTAACCAGCATTTTGTCCTTTCCCCCTGTTATGGTGAAAATGGGCCAGAAAGAAAGCTATAGAAACCATTCTGTGAAAGAGTCATCTGGTAACTAGCACCTTCCTTTTTTCCACATAGTAACCCTACACTTTCAAAAACAAATTTAATCATTCTAAACCATGTTTAACTCTTAAACAACAACATTTTAGACTAGTTTAGAACGAAAGCATTTGCAGACGACAAAATGGATGTGACTGAAAGGTCAAAATTTGTTTTGGAAGGGTAGAAAACATTGTGGAACAAGAGCGGCAAATTGTCGCAAGATACGCCCGTCTTACCCCAAATTGTAAAGCTGGGGCATGCACCAGACAAAATTCAAGTATGAAAAACAACAAAAGGCAATAACACAAAAATTAAGCGAGCAAGAGTTATGATTCCTGTGCACTGCGCTCTCCCTTGATGAGATCTATCCACCCATGAAATTTCATAACCGTAGCTAGTATAGTTTTGGAGATATCCTCCGGACCAAATTCAAGTATGAAAAACGACAAAGGGCAATAACTCAAAAATTAAGCGAGCAAGAGTTATGATTTCTGTGCACTGCGCTTCCTCTTGATGAGATCTATCCACCCATGAAATTTCATAACCCTAGCTAGTATAGGTTTGGAGATATGCTACGGAGAAAATCCAAGTATGAAATATAACATAGGGCAATAACTCAAAAATTAAGCGAGCAAGAGTTATGGTTCCTAGACACTGCACTCCCCCTCGATGAGATCTATCCACCCATAAAATTTCATAACCCTAGGTAGTATAATTTTGGAGATATGCTCCGGACAAAATTCAAGTATGAAAAACAAGAAAGGGCAATAACTCAAAAATTAAGCAAGCAAGAGTTATGGTTCCTGTGCACTGCACTCGCCCTTGATGAGATCTATCCACCCATGAAATTTCATAACCCTAGCTAGTATAATTTTGGAGATATGCTCCGGACAAAATTCAAGTATGAAAAATAACAAAGGGCAGTAACTCAAAAATTAAGCAAGCAAGAGTTATGGTTCTTGTGCACTGCTCTCCCCCTTAATGAGATCTATCCACCCATGAAATTTCATAACCCTAGCTAGTATATTTTGGAGATATGCTCCGGACAAAATTCAAGTATGAAAAACAACAAAGGGCAATAACTCAAAAATTAAGCAAGCAAGAGTTATGGTTCCTGTGCACTGCACTCCCCCTCGATAAGATCTATCCACCCATGAAATTTCATAACCCTAGCTAGTATAGTTTTGGAGATATGCTCTGGACAAAATTCAAGTACGAAAAACAACAAAGGGCAATAACTCCAAAATTAAGCGAGAAAGAGTTATGGTTCCTGCGCACTGCACTCCCCTTCGATGAGATCTATCCACCCATGAAATTTCATAACCCTAGCTAGAATAGTTTTGGAGATATGCTCCGGACAAAGAACTGGACGCCGCCCGCCTGGACGCCACGGGTGATCCCATAATACATCCCGTCTTCGACGGGCGTATAAAAAGAAGAAAATGTTGGTTTTCCAGCGTTGTCTCCCTTTTCTACAATGTTTTCGAAAGGCTTTTTCATCAAGGGCATCAAAACTCAGGATTGTGCGGTAAAGAATTAATTTGTATGATGACATCTGTTAATGCTTTCAATTGAGTCGAATCTAAAATTGTGACCATTTGTAAATATTTAAAAATAAGAGAATTATGAACTAAAATGTTCTTGGATAGCTATCACAATATGATAAAAGATTAAATAATAAATGAGACAAAACTATACATCAAAAACAACTTTCATTCTCCTGTTTTATCCGACAAATCTAATAGTCTTGCTGTTGAACTGTTTCTAGATTCAGCAGTAAGTCCTTTAAAATTTGGTGCTTCAGCGTCAACAATAGCTTTTTGTGCATTCATTATTTTATCTATCACAGCATAGTCTTGTTCCCGTTTTTCTATGTCATCATATGGTGTCCAGCTCATGTCTGCCATCAGTTTAAATGCACCAACAAACTTGTGTGGTAAGCTGGCTCCCCATTCCTATTAAAAAAGGTAAAAATCTCATGAAGAATACATGTAATAGATACACACCAAATGGTAAACACTTGTATCTATTTCTAAAACCTTCCTTGAAATCCAGGACAGGCGTTCACCAACCATTCCAGTGTATTTAAGTTAACTCTTCAGCAAATGACAGAATTTTAAACTTGTCTTTATCTGAAGTATTTGCAGACAACAAACTGAATATAACTCAAACTATCTGATGTGTCTTTGAAAGGCTACAAGATTGTGAGACAAGGAGGAAATGCTGGTTACTAGCATTTTCTCCTTTTCCACAATGTTTCATTAGCATTCTTCCCTACTATAATTAAGATTTGTTGGCTAAGGCATTGTTTATACTACAACAAGGAAAGTAAAAGGCTGGTCATTTAGTGGAGTTAAAGTAAAATCTTAAGATTTTCTGTAACAATTGAAACTGCAATGACCTCATAAGTTTCTCAAGACTTTGTCAAGCAGACAAGATCCATGAAAAATAGTTTACACAAATAAGAGTATCTAAAATTTTGACAAGAAATCTGAATATGTCTCTTTAATTTTCAATCTTTGAATTATGCAAGACCAAATTAACCCATTACCAAACAACAATATTTTAGACTCGCCCAAATTGAAAGCATATGCAGACGACAAAATAAAAGTGATTGAAAATTTGAAATTTGTTTTGTGAAGGGTAGAAAACATTGTGGGAAAAGGAGAAAATGCTGGTTACCAGCATTTTCTCCTTTTCCCACAATGTTTTCTAAAGGCTTCTTTCTCAGGGGCGTCAAAAGAAGGGATTGTGTGGTAATGGGTTAAACCTCCAGAGACATCATGAAACACTATAAACAAATCTCAAGACTAAACAGGCATGCACGAGTAAATAGGTAGGTCCACGTGTATCTATTAAATTACCTATGCAGGAATTGAACTTGGCTCTTTACCATAAAATAGAAGCAAATTCAAAGCTCTTGCAGAAAACAGTATGTTGCTCAGTTCATGAACTCTACACGTGTAGAACACATGGGAGAAAAAAAAGCAAATGCTGGTTTCTAGCATTTTCTCCTTCTCTCTCAATAATTTCGAAACGCCTCTCTAGATATGGGTCTCAAAAACGTGTGGTAAAGGTTAATTGTACAGCAAGAATGGGTTCAATCAATCATTTCTAGGCAACCGACTGAAAAAAATAATGCTTATTGTTAACAAGAGGGCCATGATGGCCCTGTATCGCTCCACTGGCTTTTTAACCCTTTACCACACAAATTGAAGTGTTCATGACCATGAAAAAGAGGGCTTTCAAAAACAATGAACGCTGTCAGGCAGTACAAGCAGGTTAATTCATTAGCATGAAAGGTAAAATCCTTGGAAAAATAAGCTGAATGATAGAAACCTTACTCTGAATTTATTATTCACCTCATGTAAGCATAACTATTAGCATCAAAAAAATGAATAACACTTGAAAACAGAATATTTTCTATCAAAAAAGTTAATGTCTAACGTCTAGCACCAATCATGTATCAATGCAGTTTGATAATCAAGGGAGGTAAATAGTACCAAACTTTATCTTTCATAAAAAGAGTTATTTCCCTTGATTAATGTATAAATTAAAGTGACTATATCTTGAGGCCCATGTTAAACTTGTGATCCCTGGATGGAGCCAATTTTGACCCCAGACCTACAATATGAAACTAGAATGTGTGGTTATAAACACGGAGATTTTTGAATCTTGCCCAATAAAAAGCCCTGTACAACAAGTTTGCTCAATAAAAGGCCCTGTAAATATATGTGACCCATGAGACAGGTTTATAAAGCCAATGTAAAACTTGTGACCCCTGGGATGGGGTCAAACTTGACCCCCAAAGTTAAGATTTTGGCCCTCTTGATAGAAACCCATTAGATAAAGCTACATGCAAAATTTGGTAGCCCTAGGCCTTATGGCTATGTACAAGTAGATTATTAAAGTTTCCCTATATAAACCAATGCAAAACTTGTGATCCCCTGTGACGGGGGCTAAATTTGACCTCAGGGCTATACTTATGGGCACCCTTGGTAGAGACCCCCTAGATAAAGCTACATGCAAAATTTGATAGCCCTAGTCCTTATAGCTAGATGCGACAAGATTTTGAAAGTTTTCCCTATGTAAGCCCGTGTAAAATTTGTTACCCCCGGGGCGGGGCCAAATTTGACCCCTGGGCTATAAGTTGGAAACTCTTGGTAAAGGTCCACTAAATAAAGCTACATGCCAAATTTGGTAGCCCTAGGCCCTATGCCTAGATGGAAGAAGAATTTTGAAGTTCTCCCTATATAAGCCCATGTAAAACTTGTGACCCCCGGGGCAGGGCCAATTTTGACCCTAGGGCTATAATTTAAACACTCTTGGTAGAGGTTCACTAAATAAAACAACATCCCAAATATGATAGCCCTAGGCCTTATACCTAGGTAGAAGAGGACTTTTAAAGTTCTCCCTAAATAAGCCCATGTAAAACTTGTGACCCCCGGGGCGGGGCCAATTTTGACCCCAGGGCTATAATTTGAAGAAACTTGGTAGAGGTCCACTAGATAAAGCTACATGCCAAATTTGGTAGCTCTAGGCCTTACGGTTTCAGACAAGAAGATTTTCAAAGATTTTCAAAATTTTTCAGTTTTGTTGCCATGGCAACCAGAGTTTTTGAAGGAATTAAATTCTTTCAAGAAATTCTGAAGAGGACCATAGCAGGATCATTTCTGTGAAGTTTCATCAAAATTGGATGGGTAGTTTCAGAGAAGAAGATGTTTAAAGAAAAAGTTAACGCACGGACGGACGGACGCACGACGGACAACGGGCCATGACATAAGCCCGCTGGCCTTCGGCCAGTGGAGCTAAAAACCTTTAATTTTCTTGTCGACCAATCACCAGCTTTACATCCCTTCACTGTGGGTATGTCAATTGTTTCAGTACATCTGGGCCTGCTTTTCCAACAAACTTGAGTCTTTTATTTTACTGAAGTCTGCCAATGGACTCATTTTCCAAGTTAAGTTGACCTCGTTGTTCGACACACATTTCACTAAAATCAGCAGACTTTAGTAACATTCTCAAATCCTGAGTTCAACCCAAGTTTCAGACTCGGCAAAACAGTGGACTTAAATGTGTTAATTTGGTTGAGTCTGTTTATTTTGCTTAGTTGAGTTTGGAATAAAGAGTCTGCAAGAAGTATCATCATATCAAACAAACAAAACTTAAGACATTTTACCTGTGGAGACAGTATAGAGAAATAATGCTGCCCAGATTCTCTCTCATACAGATAATAAATCTGACCCGGTTTCTTCACAAGGTTACAGGCCGCATGGTGTAACATGGTATCACGTTTAGCTTCCTCTAGTATCTACAGTGAAAAGAAAGTTTCATCCATTAACCCATATTTAGCTCAGTAAACCTTCAATCGTTAGTGTGGTCTAACTAGATCAGAGTCTGTTAACAGCATTCTTTGTCTAGTTCTTCAAGATTTTCTAACTGTGAAAGTAACAGAACTTCTGATTGGCTTACCCATTTTGGTTTAGCCAATCAGAAATGCTGTAACTTTCATGTTGACAAAATTCCGAAGAAAAAGACTATGAATGCTCTTAAAAATGATTGGTGAATACAAACCCAGGTCTATATTTACCAACTAGTCCTAATTCTATTCTTAGTCTTATTCTAAATTTAGAAAGTAACACAATTTCTGATTTGCTAAACCCCATTGGCCAATCAAAAGTTCTGTTGCTTCTTCAGAAGATGAGTTCTTAAGAATTAGACTAAGAACATTCCTCAGTATGGCTGGTGAATACAGACCAAGGATAAGACAACACAATGTGCAGTAGTATCTTGATCCACACCTTCCACTTCTTTGTGACATGTTCTGGTCAAAACAATCTTAAACTTGCAATCTAATCCTCTTGTTTATTCTGTGAAATATTTTTTTTTTTTCAATACAGTCCATCATTTTGGTTGGTTGTAGTGGGGTTTAACGCCACTTTAACAGCGGAGGTCATATCATGGCAGTCAGTGACGCACATGTGTTTTCTGGTTTTCTCACACCAGTACTAACACAACTTTCTTTTCAAAGCCACTGACTACTTTTCTCACATGCTTCAGCAGAGGTGATAGGCCAAAATATGCCAGAAAGAAAGTTTGCCTCAACCAGGTATCAAACTCACAACCACCAGGTCATGAGTTCAACACGCTCACCACTGAGCCACCTGGGCGGGCTCATCATTTTGGAGTACTTAGCAAAACAGTTAATTAAACAATTGCTAAAGATTAACTCTTTACTACTTACGATGCTGAGGAAAAAAGGTTTTTGATAATAATGTTGGAAAAAGAGAAAATGCTGGTGACCGGTATTTTCACCTTTTCGGAGACAACTTTTTCTAACCTTACATAAACGAATCATTTGAGCCGCATTCCATTTGCTGCCTTCAAATGCTTTCAATTTAGACAAAGCTCGAGATAGAGGGAGTGCATCCTCGGATACCCCGGGGTCTCCCTATTTGCTACGCTACATCGACCCCTGGGACAATTAATTGAATTTCCCTCGCTTTACCACTGGCCGAATGCTGGCTTTTCATTGGTTCCATCATCATTTTGTGATGGGCGAGTGGACTGCACGCTATGACGTTTCGTATCGATTTTCGGCGGCTGATTCAAAGTTTTATTAGTCAATTGTCCCAGGGGTCGATGTAGCGTAGCAAATAGGGAGACCCTGGGGTATCCGAGGATGGAGGGAGTGGTTTTGATTTCAAAATTAAAAAATACATGAATTAATTATTCTACACTAAACCCTATGTTATGGATACCCACAACATAGGGTTTGGAAAAGAAATGATTGATTTAGAATACTATCACCCCTTCTTATCTGGAGCTCTGTTTAGACTAGTCTACAATATCATCATGTGGTAAAGATACTCATTGCTTGTAGATACCTTTGGAAAACATTGTGGCAAAAGGTGAAATTGCTCATGACGAGCAATTTCACCTTTTGTCACAATGTTTTCTATGCTATCAAAAGGTGTCATACATGTATATGCATAAGAAACGGCTTTATCCTTGCTGTTAATTAGGGTCAATCAGAGATACCATAGAAAAGCCTTATGGGGTAAAGAATTAAACTTTCTGTCTCAAGATCGTTGTAACACATGATTGTTTGGTAAAGGGCTAAATACCTTTCTGGCCTGTTCCTGTAAATATTTAATTTGGTCAGCAATAACCATCAGCTTTCCCCCTGCTGTGGCTTTCGTGAACTCGTCTGCCTGATGATGAAAAAAACAATATTACACCTTTCTTTCCTTATTCATCATAAATAAAAAAGTAGAGCCCTTATGCATAAACCCCTTTCAAATTCATTCTAATTGGAACCCTTTACTAGACGACAAATATTTAGACTGGTCCAAATTGAAAGCAATTGCAGATGACAAGATGAACTTAACTCAAAAATTAAAAAAAATTTCCAGAAGGGTAGAAAACTTTGTGAGAAAAGGAGAAAATGCTGGTTTTCCTTTTTAAACAATGTTTTCAAAATGGCTTCCATCTCAGGGTTGTACAACCAGGGATTATTTGGGAAAGGTTTAAAAGTATTTGCAGACTTTGAATTAAATGTAGCTCAACTGATTATTTGTCTTTGAAAGGGTAGAAAACACTGTGCTTGAAGGAGAAAATGCTTCTCACAAGAACTTTACTCCTTTTCCAACAATGATTTCAAAAGCCTCCTTCTTCAGATTTGTTAAAACTCAGTGTTGTGTGGCAGAGGGTTAAATGATATTTTGTTTGCTTTCAACATTATTTGAGTGATATTCATGGAACAGCTCACAGATGGGTGAACTTTGAGTATGTTATTTGTTTCACATACAGAAAAATAGACTCGGGTTCTGGGCCGGTATTCACCAACCGTTCTAGAGCACATTCTCAGTCTTATTCTATAGAATTCCGTCAATGTGAAAGTAACAGACCCACTGATTGGCTAAACCAATGAAGGGTTCTGTTACTTTCACAGAAAATCCTGAAGATGAAGTAACAGAACCTCTGATTGGCTAAACCATTTGGCCTAGCTAATCAAAGGTTCTGTTACTTTCACAGTCAGAAAATCTTGGAGATCAAAGGTGGGTATTTAGAATTTTTACATCTCACCAAATTAAAAAAATATATTTATCACTGAAATTCATATGAAGAATAATACAGATAATCGATACTTAAGATTCATAAAATTACAAAAAAAACAAAATTGATGGGGTTCCTGTAATACAGTATGTAATGGAATTTAAGCGTTATGAGTGACATGCATTCCCATCATGCTTTATTGATTTTTGGCGAAATCTAAAATGCCTTAAGAGGCCACGTAGTCTTTTAAGGGAACCCCATCAATTTTTTTTATTGTAATTTTATGTATGTAAATGAGTGATAAACAAATTACTCTTTCCCAAAAGCTAGAAATACAGGTTAGCCATAAAGCAAGAGACTGTTTGGTCATAATTGAGCAAAACGTTGTGAAGATCAGGCTTACTTTGTGCAGTCTGATCTCGATCTACACTGTCTACAAAAGATTTTACCCCTTACCAAACAGTCCCAAGTTTCAACAACCCTATGTAAAGGGCTCTTGGAAAACCTTGTAGGAAAAGGAGAAAATGCTGGTAACCAGCATTTTCTCCTTTTACAACAAGGTTTTCAACTCTATTGAGGCAACCTGCATCCTTTTTCTAAGGTTACTAAAGCTGTTGTAAAAGTTTCATAGGGTATAACTAAACTTTTGCTAACTAGAACAGAGTTCTATGCGCCCAACTTACCTTTACTAGCCTGTTTGGCCATTTCCCCAAAAATTTGGATTTTTTTATTTTTATACTTAGTTATAAAAGGTTGCAATTATACTGTCTTATTGAAGTGTATTGTCTAGTCTAGTATAAACCTGAACTTAGTCAATGCATCCATACTTTCATAGAGTTAGCAAGCTTGATAGCTTAGTTCTTAACAAATAATGCAAGTAATCCAGGATATATAGCGGTACTTGTGTATACCTTTTTGATTTGTTTTGCCAATTCCACAAGATCCATTGGATCGGCATTTCTGTTGGTCATGTGACTGTTGACTAACTGCAGTCCCCCTGGTCTGCTATTGCTCTCCACTAGAGCGACTGAAATACAGCAATAACTTTGTAATTACAAAAATCCTGTTTTGGAATGACCTTCATGAACAGCCTTTTTGAAAACACTCTGAGGACAGATGTTAAAAATATAAAAGCACATAAAGAAAAAAGAAATTATGGTTAGGTTTCCTACAGAGTTTTCTACCCTTTCCAAGGGTAACGGGCTTGTTCGTCCCTGGGCTTGTTCGTCCGGGCTCATTCGTCCGGGCTCATTTGTCCCAACTGATTTCTCGCTGATCTGGGCTTGTTCATCCCAACTTATGTATCTGCCAACCAAAGCGTCTATAGTGAATTCTTCACTGGTTTTGAAAAGGTTGTAACTGCGCATTATTGCCTTCCATTTTACTCAACCAAAGTTAATTATAACTGTACAAAAAAAATTCCCCATCACGTTTATAGAAGAAACCAAAGTGAAAGAAATGTGGTGTCCATGGTCGTGACGTAGAGCATCGGCCTCGTAACCAAAATGTCCTGAGTTTGATTCCCGGGAGTGGGTGTCAACTTTAGGATTTATCATCGGCCCACATGCACATTCGGCGCGAGTACTGGTTTAGTTCCCAGGAAGCAGAATCGAGAGAGATTAGTATAACTTGTCAGAATTTGTTTCTCAATCGATGTAAAATAAATATTTTTTAAACTAAACTTAGTAAAAGAAAAAATATCAATGGTGTCATTCCCATCGTTACATGCAGGGAAGAAACTAAAGTAAATGAAAAATGAAAGGAATTAAATAACAAATCATTTATACATATATGTATATGTACATATGTATTTTCAATAAATATTGTAATGTAAGGCCGCTAGTCTAGGCAAGAGGTGATGCAGGGTCATTGTGTGTTAAAGTCTTGAATCATTAATTCAGTTTCTGTTCTGTTCGAAATATGACTTCAAGTGAAGCAAAAACAAAGCATAAGTAAGTTTTGTTCAAAGTACTTGCATGTTAAAAATAAAAGTTTACTTTGGAGGGCACATAGCGATTATATTCCAATAAGATTGAAATGTTGGTGTGGGACGAACAAGCCCGGACGAACGAGCCCGGATGAATAAGCCCAGGTACGAACAAGCGCAGAGGCAAACTGGTTTGGGGAACAAGCCCGGAACCTTTCCAAGATGCCAGATATCCACATTAAATGATATATAATCTTGCCTTCCAATTAAAGGTATTGGAGGTGACATCATAAAATACTTCCAAATCAAGTGTTCTTCAAGCGTTAAAATGTAAACCGTTTCCTACTCAATGCCAAGTTCTAACAATACTACAAGAGAAAGCTTTTGAAAACATTGTATGAAAAGTAGAAACTGCTACAAATCCTCTTTTTCCAACAATGTTTGCTACCTTAACAGAAACAGAATTCATCATTTGAGCCACATTTCCCAAACAAGCCCTGGTTTTTACATGTCTGCAGTAAAACTAAAAGTCTTTTGAAAACATTGTGGAAAAAGGGAAAATTGCTTGTAACGAGCAATTTCTCTTTTGCCCACAGTGTTTTCTACGCTTTATCGTCTGCAAACTCTTTCAGTTTGGAAGATTCCAAAATTTGTCGTTTGGGAAAGGGTTAACTTGTCTCCTGCAAATGCTTTCACTTGCTATTGCTTTCCTTGAACAAGCTCCTTTTCTTCACGTTGTAAATGAATGGCAGTCGGTCGATTACATAAAGTTAACCATCATTTTTCAGTAGTGGGTACTTTTAATTTTGGTGAACATCTGGACAAGCATTGTAGCTATTTGGATGTGGTACGTTATGTCTAGGGGACGTTTTGACTGTAAACCAATATTCATTATGTAAACTTTATAGCGAGCAGCGCACGAGAGGCGTCGCGAAGCGACGCCTCGCGAAGCGAGAGCTCATTGGTACAAATGGTGTCAAATTTGTACATACCTTATGCCTTCGACAGAGTGGTGGACCGGAAGTAAACAAATTTAAATATGGCGGACGGAAGTGATGTAAGAAGACTGTCACTACGAGCGTTTCTAACCCATTATTCTTTACACCCTTAACAGTCACGTGATTTGAAACAGTGTCCCAGTCTACAGACGAGATCCTCGCGAGATCTGGTCAAATACGATGTAACTCGGTCTTTTCCGTGATCTGTCTAAGTTACGGAAATTTCCTAATACAGAAATAAACATTACGGGATAAATAAAACAGCTGAACCATTTCGGGTGAGTCAATAGATCTGTACTTTGAAGTTTTTTCGCGCTCTTGCTTTTAAAAACGTTGTTCATGTTTGATTCGGAATTTCTCCCTAACTTTTAAAGTCTTTTACGGTAAACGGAGCGAAACAAATCGGCCAGTACTTAACTCGTCCCCAAGTCAACACTGCCCGAGCAAAGTGTGTTTAATCTATGTATAGGAAGGCTACATAGACGGATTTACGAGCGTGTCTTTCATTCTGAACATAATGTAACAAAAAAACTTTTCTCATCGGGATCTAGTCTACTTTACAGCTGGTTATAAAGGTTATCTTTTTTCAGTTTAAAAAAAAATGGTCTAGATCTACTCGCTGCAGTGATTTTTCTTCATTTTGTTTTAACAAAAGGATTTCAAATGGTTTCTTTTAGCCCACTTGTTTTGTTCTGGATTGCATGTAGGTGCCATAAAGTCATTGTTGTAAAATCTAAATCTGATCAGTCCCTGTCAGTATTCACTCTGATGTTTTGACGGTATACATCTAGATTTCAATTTGCATAGAATATGATTTTTTTTTTTGTGTGTGTGTGTGTGTGCAAGCTTTTATTGTAGATCTACCCACAGACATAGCATTCTCTAAAAATGGGCCTACACTGTTGAGTCATCTTGAAACAGCAGTGGCCAGGGTAAGAAAAAAGACACCACTAAGATTGTCTGCACCAGGGCTGGGCTCAAACTAATTACCAATCAAATGATTGCGCCTACTGTATGCCTTCATTGACTAAACCATTCCTATCATCCAATTTAATAAAAAAAAAAAAATAATATGGTAGACTATATGTTGGGCATGTTGAGATGTAAAAGTATCAGAAAATCAAATTTCTTAAGTTATTTTTGACTTACCAAAACAAAATCTGATATGATGCTTTCTTTTCTCAGCCCTGTATTCATCTACTTCTAACAAATTTCAGCTTTATTTCATTAAGGCAAAACCATCAGTCGTCTGATGTTAAGAGTTATGAGTAAATTTATGGCAAAGTAACGGCAAAGACTTGGAAGACACTAAAATATACTAGTATACAGTTTTGTTTTTTGTAGGTGAATGAAATTTATTTCTAGGTCAAGGCAATGAGTTTGTTCTCTTGAAATCCTGTTTAACTCTTTACCAAACGACAACAGCATATGATTTTTTTTGTGTTTTTGTGCAAGCTGTTGTTGTAGATCTACCAACAGACATAGCATTCTCTAAAAGTGGGCCTATATTGTCGAGTCATCTTGAAACAGCAGTAGCCAGGGTAAGAAAAAAGACACCACTAACTGTCTGCAGCAGGGCTGGGCTCAAACTAATTACCAATCAAATGATTGCTTCTACAGTACAGTATGCCTTCATTGACTGAACCATTCCTAATCATCCAATTTATATATAAAAAAAAAATAATATGGTAGACTGTATGTTGGGCATGTTGAAATGTACAAGTATTTAAAAAATCAATTTTCTTAAGTTATTACTGACTTATCAAAACAAAATCTGATATGATGTTTTCTTTTCTCAGCCCTGTATTCATCTGTTTCTAACAAATTTCAGCTTTTTTCATTAAGGCAAAACCATCAGCTGTCTGATGTTAAGAGTTATGAGTAAATTTATGGGAAAGTAACGGCAAAGACTTGGAAGCCGCTAAAATATATACAGGTTTGTTTTTTGACGGTGAATGAAATTTATTTCTAAGTCAAGGCAAAGAGTTTTTTCTCTTGAAATCCTGTTTGACTCTTTAACAAACGACAAAATTTTGGACCAGTCCAAATTAAAAGCATTAGCAGACAACATAATAAATGTGCCTGAAAAATTCAAATTTGGTTTTGGAAGGGTAGAAAACAGTGTGGAAAAAGGAGAAAATGCTGGTTACCAGCATTTTCTCCTTTTCCCACAAGTTTTCAAAAGACTTCTTTCTCAGGGTCGTTAAAAGTCGGGATTGTGTGGTAAAGACTTAAAACCCTGATTGCCCTGCCAGTTATGAAGGAGTATCCTTGAGCAAGGCATGCAACAGCCAGAGGTTAATGACATTATGTATGCTGAATTACAATGGAAAGTAACATAAAAGTTCATTTAAACAAATAATTGCAAAGTTTCAGATCTACAAATCTAAATCTCTGAAAATTCTTAATCTTTCCTAGATGTATGTCCCTTTATCCATGATTGTGAACCTTTTTTTTTCATAACTTTAATTGAGAAATACAAATAACTACATGGATATGAATTCAATGTCAGATAAAGGTCAGGCTCATGATATTCAACCAGCCTCCTTTGGCCTAATCCTTTTTGAAACTGGGACTTTTTCGGACTGATCAATTGCTGTTGTACTTCCATTTCAAAATCATTTCAGTTGTATCAAGCTGACAGCTCTTTTCATAAATTATTTTCCTTTGTATTAAAAGCAGTCCATGTTTAGGATGTGGCTTTCCTAACCCATAGAAACTGCCATACAAGTAAAACATTACATGTATCTTGGCTTAGGATCTAACACAGGAACTTAAAATTATTGACTCAACACCTTCAGCACTAAGCTATCCAAGACAACTCAAAACTCTTTGGATTCTGATCCTACATTTCCTAGAATATTTATTTGGATGGTGAAAAGTTTTCTGACAAAACAAATCATGACAAACTTTGGTATCAAGAAAATTTCACATTGGTCAGATCATATAATTATTTTTACACAAAATTTCTAATTTGTACTAATAATTTGTGATATTCAAAATGAAATTATCGTGATAGTTCTACATATTTATCGACATCTATAAAAACTTAAGTTATCGTTTGAATGAATTTGGTAGTTTTTGACTTCACAAGGTGGCAGTATAATGGCAGTTAAAATTTGAATAATTTACAGTTGTAGCTTGATAGTTAAAATTTGACTACACAAGTCATGAAATGAACTGGCCTGTTAAGACGACTTGAAATGCCACTTAAGATCAACTTTAAAACTATTCAGGGAAAAGGAGAATTCATAACATTGGAAACCAAGATTTCTAAAACTGTATCTAATCATAAATACCATGAATGGCAGATGTCCCTGATGAACGTAAAAAATCGTATTAGGACTTAAGTTCACAGTGAGAATTATCAGCTATTTTTACATTGAGATGAACAAGCCTGCAGACCTCTTATCAAATCATATAAAGGAAAAGGTAAAAATTTGTAGATGTGATTTGCCATTATGTTACTCTGTTTACTGCTTTGCCAGCAAATACAACATCATCATACTAATTTGAATACAATCACAATGCACATTACTGACCAATTCAAAGTCTTTGTCTCTTTTGCCTAATTCAGAAATGAAACCATCATGGCCAGGTAGCTCAGTGGGTTGTAATGTACCTGACTCATGACCTGGTGGTTGTGGGTTCAATACCCAGTTCAGGCATATTATAATTCCAGCACTTTTAGCCTCTCACTTCTGATGCATTTGAGAAATTAATCAATAGCTTGAAAGAAAGTTAGCAAGGGAGGGGGTAAAGTAGAGGGGATTATTAATATTCTATTCATTTGTCTTTCTTTTTTTTTTTGTTAGTTCACCTGCAGTAACTTTGCTTTTTCTAGGCATTTGATAAGAAAATTTATATATAAATGCATACTTTATCAAAGTAGCACAAACTTGCAGCGCTGCTCGCCTATAGGCTTTGCCTATATTCATATTATGTCAGTGATTGAAGATTATCATACAATGAAAACTAACCATCAATGAATTAAAATGCTAATTCGAAATACCTTTCGTTTCATAACTGTTCTCTTGCACAGCCATTTTTTATCTTTTTTCTACTTATGGCTTTCTCAGAGTTTCCCTACTTATTTCGGTTAGTTCTCTTCTGCGGCAGAGGCAGGAAATGGGGTGAGTGGTCGTTGGCTCTCAGGTTTTATAGGCGAAAGCCGGGATCCATCTCTCTTCGTAAATCTTCAACATAGGAGGGAAAAAACTTATACTGGAATCACTTGAAGCGCTCGGTTTTGTTCTGGTTGATCAGCCTTCCAGAGAGAGGGACTAATAGACCTAAAACCGATTATCATACTTCTAAGCACTAAAATAACACCAGACATCTCATAAATGTAAAGATTGTCAATACCGTTTAAAACATTATTTACTACCCTCTATATCATAGTGTCATTGGATTTCGCGTTGCAACTCGACAAAAAAATCTTGGTTAGCTTTTTGGAAGTTCTGATTGAATTTACGTTTATTTATCGTCGTCACCAGTTTTCTGTGTGGATGACGCCTCCCTTGATGTTTGTTTATTTGATGGGAGATGCTAATCGGCAGTAAATTTTAAGCTTTAGCTCTTTACCAAGCCGTAAAATTTACTTCTGATTGGGGGTGCAGGACAACTCGTCCCAAAGACAACTCGCCTCTAGACAACTCGCCCCACAAAAACCTCACTCCAAGACAACTCGCCCCACCTTCAGAAGACAACTTGCCCCAAATTAGGGGTCAACTCACCCCACATCGAAGACAACTCGGGTCGTAAAAAACAGGGTTTGCTTGGTAAAGGGTTAAACAATCAAGTCATAGTCGAGGCATCAAGCCCGACGCCGTTCACTTAAGTTTTTTCCTGGTTCCTTTTTTCATGGCACACTGCTATCTAAAAACAGTACTGTGCAATGCACCGGTAGCTCAGCCGGTAGTGTAAAGGACTTGAGGACAAGGGTTTCTAGTTCGATCCTTGGCTCGGTCAGTTTCTTTTCGAGGATTGATGATAGTCATTGTAACATGAATCATTCCTCTCTCAATTCAATTCAAGAGGCAATGAATCAATTAATGAATGGTGTTTTTCAAGCAATGTCATAATTGCACAACATATCATTTCTGGTACAATCAAGCGACACCATATTAATCAAGCATTATTTTCTACATGCACATGAGACCCGGAAAAGTTTGCTTTATTTGGATCGGGGTAATTTGCGAATGTGTGATAATATGGTTAATGTGTGAGTTTACCAAAATAACGCTGAGCACTAAGCGCGACCCACTGACCATTTACAGACAATGTATTCCAAAATCAGACTGCACAAAAAGCGCTGTCTGATCTTTTCTCTACACAGTCCAATAAGGACCAGTTTTCAATTTAAAAAAGAAAATGAAAAAAGGCAAAATTTCAATTTTTTAACCCTTTCCCAAACAATCCCTGGTTTTTACGGGTCTGGAATAGTAGCCTTTTAAAAGCATTGTGGGAAAAGGAGAAAATGCTGGTAACCAGCATCTTCTCCTTTTCCCACAATGCTTTCTACTCTATCATAGATAGAAATCATCTTTTCAGCAAGAGTTGAATTGTCGTCTGCAAATGCTTTCAATTTGGTCTAGTCCAAAAGTTTGTCGTTTGGGAAAGGGTTAATAATGTGGAATGTATTGTCTGCAAGTGCTTCAATTTGGTCCAAGTCTAAAATTTTGTTACAAGGTAAAGGGTTTTTTAGATAATTCCAAAAAGTTGCTTCTACCAAAGTGTGACACAGTTAAGAAATTACTTTGATGCATCCACACTTCTTACGCTAATCCTTTAATGAAGATTATTATCGTTAAATCAGGTGTCAAATTCATATTCATGTTTTCATACCAAGCGTGACTTACAGTAACATCCTTCGGCAGACACATTACAGACCGTAATACGCTTCAATTAATCACTTCTTAACTGACCGATTAAAGAAGGAAAAGCATAAACATGTAAACATGAAAAGTATTATTGTAGAAATTGAGAAATCGCCAACCAAAAATGCAACATGATACAGGCCGAAACTGGCGATTTAACCCTTTACCATACGATCCCAATTTTTAATTTTACACTGAAAGAGAGGCTTCTGAGAATATTCTTGGACATATATTGGTAATGCAATATAATATATTCATTCACTCTGTTCCTTTTACAGAAATCAAGATGTAAATGTAAATGAAAAAAAAAAAATAACAGGGCAAAAAATATTTTGCCAAACTTTGTTTGAGTTCATAATGTAAGAGAGAGAGACAGAGACAGAGGAAAAAAAGGGAGTGCTTTACTATCAGTAACGGTAATAAGTTGCAGAATTTGTTTTTTTTTAATCGTACATTAATTAAAAGGAACTAATTATGGTTTTGATAAATTTACACCAATTTTAGACCAGTGTGTAGAATTTCCAAGACATTCAAATTTAATAACAACATCAAAGAAGATCACGCTGTTCTCCTTTTCCCAGTAGGTTTTCTGACCTTTTCAAATTAAGTTTCAGTTTTTGAGGCACATTCATTTTGTCATCTGCAATCAATCAATCAGTCAATCAATCTATCTGTCAATCTATCTATCAATTAATGCATCAATCCGTCCGCCTGTCAATTAATCAATCAGTTGATCACTTTGTTTACATTGGACTCAGTTCTTCGAGTTTTTATTAACTTGAGGCGACTTGTCTTCGATGTGGAGCGAGTTGTTCCTTAATTTGGGGCGAGTTGTCTCCTAAATTTGGGACGAGTTGTCTTGGGGCGAGTTTTTTGTGGGGTGGGGCGAGTTTTTTGTGGGGCGAGTTGTCTTAGGGGCAAGTTGTCTGTCATTCCTGCTTGGCACCCCACGTGAGGTGGCTGGGTTGATCCTACCTTCAGTCTGAAGGCTTGTTCTGATGTTGTGTTTAGTTTCAAGATAATTTCATGATCATGGTCATGTCCAAAATTTTGTTATTTGGTAGAGTTAACAAAAAAATGTTGTCTGTTTCAGAAGAACCATGGCTCAGAGATACATACCTGGATTGACACCCAGACCAGACGATGTGCCAGTTCCTGAAATGCCTGTCACACAGAAAGATGTTCCACAAGAATTGATTGATGACTTCCTTAATAAAGAGAAGCATGTGAGTAATTTATCAGATGACAAACTTTTAAACAAGTCTGTATTGGAAGTATTAATTCGATTATGACATTCAGAGTGGCTGTAATGATTGAATTTTTCTACTGAAAGGATAGAGACATTGTAGGAAAGTATGAGAAAATGGTAATTATCTATAGATGAATATAAATCCTGTTAAATGTATTAATGATAAATCTAAAATGTTTTCATGACATTTTGGGCATATTCCTTTCGCTACTCTAAACACGCAGAACATATTCTAGGTCAATGGAGTATTTCGGAACACTGTGCTGTGTTCCTCAGAACATGTTCCGACTGTTCTAATCCAATCAAGGTGTAGCACACCTGCTGAACGGTTGCTAGACCTGTGATACAAGATGGCTGAAAGACGGACAATTCTTCGTGGCAAAAATTGCAATTATCCTTTTTTACGATATGAATGCAATAAATAGGGGCATAGTACACTCATTTCTAATCTCTCTCTGCAGCTAATCACATATCCTCAACCAAAACAGCTAAGACAGTAGCTCTTGCAACAGCCATCATGCTAGTGTACTTTCATTTCGATATGGTTTAGAATAATGTTCCGAATGTGCTTCATTCAGAACATACTTCCGGAACAGTGTATTGTCTTCTGAAATATTCCTTTCGCACATTCCAGATCAAAATTCCAGAACACAGAACAGGTGAAAGGAATATGCCCTTTATCGGGGCTTTTCCTATAAGTTTTAATTTTTGCACCATCAGATTCGCCACCTCATAAAAATTGGGGCCAGTAGGAGCCAACTGAGGTAGCCACTTAGTACATTAGGTACTTTAGTTTATCGGCCAATGTTAAAGCTAGTAAATACATTGCTGTACAAGCTTACTTATGTTCCCTTTTCCCCAATGGTTTTCAAGGTTTTGATTTGTAGGCACATAGAGTTTGTATTTAAACAGTATTACAGCTCTTTAATTCTATAACTGCCAACCTATTGGAATTCCTTAAGTTTTAATAAAATTCAGGAAGAAAGTTGGGATTGTGTGGCAAAGGATTAATACATCATTTCTTTTTATCCTAAATAAATACTTAAGTTTTATACATGTATTTTAAAATGTTCTTTATATCCTGGTCTTTTTCTCTCTGTATGAGTGTCCTATATAGGTCCTTGCTCCCATGCTATCACTAAGACAAGGTGGTCTATAAAGGGTAATTCTTCCCCCCCCCCCCCCCCCCACCTCCATCATTCAGCATTTTCACAATATAAAATCACCCGAGTTTTTTCCTCATTATTTGACATATTTTGGCACCTACCTATAGTTTTATACATATATTTGTGTAAACTTACTGTTTGAGGTCATTATCAAAGCTAAAGACAGTCTAAAGTGCTTTATGATCGGACAACGTCAATCTGACATGTTGTTATGTCCTGGGTGTTCACGTTTTTTCGATGATCCATTTTTCACATAGGTTAATTTTCAGAAAAAAAAATGGGTATTATTTGATATTATTTTCGATACGGGTACCAACTAACTTCGAAATCTGTCATTTTTATGCCAGATAAGCAGATCAATACTATTATCAGATTTTCATTAACAACATCACTAAATACACACAATAAATTTCTAGGCAGTGAGAGGATGTTAACTAGGTAAGGCATAATGAAGGCATGGCTTTAGAAATTATGGGTGGTGACTAAATCTTGTACCAGATTTCTGATTGGTTTGCTATTGTGAGTAAAAATTCTGTGTGCTTAAAGAGGTGTGGCGAAATTGATATTTGATTGTTTAGCATTATGTGGTGTGTATGCAAGTATGGTGTGTAATTAGACAAGACTGTTAATGAATGCCAGCCTGATAAGGTGTGATAAACAGTTAAAGGGGCTTGATACATACTGTTTATATCAGAGCTATGATCTTTTAAGGACAGTTTATAGACATTTACTTGTCTCCAATACTTAAGCCAGTGCTTCATTTTTGGTGACATTTTTTCTAAATTTTCATATTTGTCGATTGGCAGCAGGAGCCCTGCTTTAACTCTTTGCAAGAAAACAGCATTTCAAACCCACTCTAATAATGACTTTATCTGAGAAAGGTTAGATAATTGTGGAGATGATGTTTGTCTTTTTAAGATCGGTCCTAGTGGTAGTCACCGACAGAGAAATTAATTTCAACTCTAGGTGAAAACCTGCTAGGTTGATTGATTTTAAAATATTGTTTTTCTTTCGCTGCCATCGTCTAACAGAAAGACCAGTAAGACAATAACAGATTGCTATGTCCATGATATTTTCCATACTTCTAAATGGCATGATTAAATTCAAATGTATTATTACACCTGCTTTGATATTTTGGCTTTTAATTGACCTTAAACCCTTTACCCTGTAATGCATTTCTTTGATATCTCTAATTGACCCTAAAAAACACCAAGGATGAAGCCGTTTCTTATGTATATATGACACCTTTTGATATTGAAGAAAAAATTGAGGCAAAAGGTGAAATTGCTCGTCACGAGCAATTTCACCTTTTCCCACAATGTTTTCCAAAGGCTCCTTCAAGTATTGCCTAGAAATGAGTATCTGTGGAGTAAAGGGTTAACCTGTTTATTTTCATTCTATTTCAGCCTGTAAGTGCATTGATGGAATTTGGGGCCATGAAAAAATTGAACGTTCAGTTCAAAGAGGTGCCATTGAAGAATTACTCATTGGTGAATAAATTTGCAAACCAGTGCACAGTTAATGGGATACAATATCCACAAGGGTGTGGGCAAACAAAGGCTAAGGCAAAGAAGGCCGCCGCAGAGATTGCTTTGAATATCATACTTGGTGTGGAGGACTTTGAATCTTATGGAGGCAAGTACCGTAGAATCTGTGATTGAGACACACTTGTAATAACCCTTCACTGATTAATTCCACATGTTAACAACCATGGGGAAGAAGATTTTTGAAAACATTGTGGGAAAAAGAGAAAATGCTTGTAATCACTACTCTTTTCTACTCTTTTGAAAACAAAACTGACAATGTTATCAAAGGTCATCTCTCTTAACTCTTTAGCACACGAGAAAATTTGAGACAGGTCCAAATTGAAAGCATTTGCAGACGACAAAATAAAGGTGACTAAGAAATAGAAATTTGTTCTGGGAAGGATAGAAAACACTGTGGGAAAAGGAGAAAATGCTGGGTGCCAGCATTTTCTTCTTTTCCCACAAAATTTTCCAAAGGCCTCTTTCTCAGGGTCGTCAAAAGAAGGGATGAAGTGGGTTAAGGTAATGGGTTAAGGTCAGTGAATCTGGGATTGTTTGTTTAAAAGAAAGTAGAGCAGGTAAACCTATACAGCATTCTTATTATTGTGGGCTGCTGCTCTGGCAAAAACTGTGATACATGATCCAAGTAAGTTTCACATACTTATGGATTCAGTAAATCCATCAAGTCTAATTAACCCATTACCACATAATCCCTACTTTGACAACAGTGAGAAAGAAGCCTTTCGAAAACATTTTTTACCCACAATGTTTTCAGAAGGCTTCTTCCTCACGGATGTTAAAAGTTGTCATTGTGTGGTAAAGGGTTAAATAATTGTTTGAGAGAACAATAAATATACTTGATGTTTCAGACCACCTACCAGCACAATGTAAAGATTGATTGATTGCATGGTTTGTAACACCGCTTTCAACATTATTTCAGTGATATCGCGGCGGCCAGTGCAACAAACTATCCATGCTTTCCTGGAGTTTCTGTTACCAGTATTCCGCACAATTTTCTTCCTAAGCCACCGGCTGCTTTTCCACATAAGCATATGCTATATTTACTGTAATTGATTATTAAATACATAAGATTTTGTCAAATATGCATTGCAAATTTTTATTCCAGAGTCAAATCCAAATGAACCAGTAGAGGTATATAACAGAAAAAAAGAGAACAAGGTGAGCTGAATAGGATTTAGGGCTATATTTTCAGTCTAATACTCGTGAATTTTTGTCAGAAAAGCTTGTCCTTCAGATATCTAGTACAATTTCAAAACTTGGTCATGTTGTATCAAAAAGGAGATCACTGAGACAAATCTTAGGAGTACCTTGTGTCAGAATGTTTGTTTTAGTAATAAATCTTTTCTAGAGGCCACATTTTTGGGCAGAATGTACAGCTTGGTCGCCAGTACCGAATCGTCCCCAGTAGCGGATCAATTTTAGAAAACAAATACTCTGTTTCTCTTACCGTCCAAGTTAAAAATGATTAAACTAAATTCTCACAATATTACATCATTTGCACCTTCAAATATATTTTACTTGGTTTCATTGTTGACCTAGTTATTTTTCTGTTGTGCATAACAAGTATACATGTACATGCCTTGTTTACAAAAGAGCTTCTTTTTGGATAACCGAAAGCAGAAGAAGCGTGTACTGTGAATTATTGCAGAATTTTTTCCCCCAAAGAATATTGTCAGTCGAAAGATATGTTATTGCAGATTATTTTGACATAAAACAGACGAATGTTACCCGATAGGTAACAATAATATAGGCACATTTTTAAGCCAGGGTGAAGTCACCAGTAACGAACCACCTTGAAATAGATAACAAAATGGCGGATGAAGTTGGAGTGCTGCGGGGGTGGTCTCAAACATACTTTTAATTGAATTGCCTGTCAAAAACAGGTTTTCTGTATGATTAAGGCTCATTTATGCTGACCTGTCTCTATTTTCAATGCTCAACTGGTTCCTGTCAAGATTTTAGTTTTATGCATGCTCCATGCATTCCCATATCACGTGATTCTGTACCGGAGAAATTGGTTCGTTATTGGGGTACCCCTAGCAGAATTTAAACATATCAAAATTCCTTTTTATCAAAAGTTTTTGGGATTGATAGTATGCTTTATCATTGCAGGAAAGCTAGCGCTGTTTGATGAATTCAGTGTTAATTATTGATTATTAGTCTTTGTGTATTATTTTCTTCTTCATACCGGAAGTGATTCGGTACTGGCGACCAAATAGTATTTCTAGATGATAATCTCTGACATTTTCAAAGTTAGATCAAGTCTGTCAAAAAGTAGTTTCTTAACGCTCATGCCTTTTACATTATTACAACCAGGATATGTATAGCTTTTTCAATAAAGGAATGAAGAGAATTTTTTTTGTTTTGTTTTCATCGAAGTATGAAAAAAAGAAAACTAATCACACTATGAAACCACAAAGTGGTTTCATACAAAAGTGTGAATTGAAAGCATTTGCTGATGACAGTTTCAATGTGGCTCATTTGAAATGGTTTTTCTTTAATAAGGAAGAAAATTTTGTGGGAAAAGGAGAAAATTCTGGAAACCAACATTTTCTCCTTTTCCAACAATGTTTTCAAAAGGCTTCTCTTTCAGGGGTGTCAGAAGTCCTCATTGTGGGGGGAAAGGGTTATGTTCTGTACTTTCATTTACATGTTTATTCTCTTTTACTTTCATTTACATGTTTATTTTTCTTACTTTCACTTCCATGTAGTTTTTAAAGCCAGAGGGTGAATATGAGCCCAAACCTCAACAGAAAGACATGACAAAAATCTTCAATGATTACTGTAAAGTTATGAAGAAAAATGGACAAATAGAAGTACTTGATGACCCAGGACCCTTTGGGTAAGTTCAACTAGCTCGTTTTATTTGGTTGATCGTAGAAATCGTGAATCAACCTGTTAAGGAAGACATGATTTGCTTATTTCATTGTTTTCATTTTTTTACGTAATATATATACATGTATAATTATGAATCTCTTCACTGCTTAACTCTTTACCACACAATCCCAACTTTGAGCGACCCTGAGAAAAAAAAGCCTTTGAAAACATTGTGGGAAAAGGAGAAAATGCTGGTAACCAGCATTTTCTCCTTTTCACACCATGTTTTCAATCCTTCCCAAACAAGATTTCAATTTTTTAGTCACATTTATTTTGTCATCTGCAAATGCTTTCAATTTGGACCAGTCTAAAATTTTCTCATGTGGAAAAGAATTAAAATATTATTTTACAGTTCTTTCTTTTTACAACTGCTTGCAATTAATTTCCAAAATTTAACAAAACAAATCGCAATATAGTATAAGGAAGGGGCTTATTGACAATGCTGCTTGTAGGTTTATTGCAAGGATCAAGTTCAGTGGTAGGCAGGTTGCTGAGGCAACAGGAAAAACAAAGAAGCATGCTCGGCAAGCAGCAGTCAAATCAGCAGTAGAAGTCCTTCAAATGGAACATGCAGTAAGTAATGGTAGTTACACCTCTTTACAAGATAAACCTACAGTTTTACAACTTCTCATGCCAAGGTTACAATCACTACGTGGATCTTACCTTTGCTGATTTAGCCCGATTTCGAGATTCCTGCAATGCGCCCTCTATTGGATGCTGGTTATTACCCCCCCTTTACACAATATTTCTAAAAGCCAATGAAATATCGTTTAACAAACCGCTTACGAATACACAAGAAGCGATAAGCAGACATCTACATAGGTTTCCATGTTTACCTTCTATTCGAAAGGTAGAACCTTATTCTATTTTTATCAAAGATGAAATGCTACGAGTGATTTCATTTGTTGCAGTAAGAGCTGGTTGCATCCAATGAAAAAGCGTATCAGGGGAATGTAAAAATCAAGCTTGATCCGCCAAGGGTAGAGTAGCGTAATGTTTCGTCAGCCTTGGCTTGCAAAGATGACAGTTTTATGACCTAAAGGAAAAAATATGGTTAGCAGGATCTTTGCCTCTTTTCCCAATTTGTTTTCTACCCTTTCAAAGAAATATCTACTCAATTTTGCAACATATTATACTGTTGTCAATTTTACCCATTACCACACAATCCCCACTTTTGACGCCCTTGAGAAAGAAGCCTGTAGAAAACATTGTGGGAAAAGGAGAAAATGCTTGTATTTGTGTAATAAATCCTAAAATTTATCTTAATCTGTTTAGATGATGAAAGCATATTCTAGTGCTCAAGAGAGTAAATGTAAGAGTAATAAACTATATCAACTCTTTACCAAACAACAAAATTTTAGACTGGCCCAAACTTAAAGCATTTGCAAACGACAAAATGAATGTGACTAAAGATTTGAAGTTTGTTTTAAAAAGGGAACAAAATGTTTTCAGAGGCCTTCTGTCACAGGGGTGTTAAAAGTCGGGATTGTGTGGTAAAGGGTTAACCCATTACCACTCAATCCCTAATTTTGACGCCACTGGAATAGAAGCCTTTTGAAAACATTGTGGGAAAAGGAGAAAATGCTGGTAACCAGCATTTTCTCCTTTTCCCACAGGGTTTTCTACCTAATCAATTAACAATTGCACCATTTGAGCCACACCGAAATAGTCGTCTGCAAAGGCTTTCAATTTAGACAGCTAAAATTTTGTCGTCTGGTAAAGGGTTAAGGGGCAGTGTTGGTTAATTTGAATTTGGGAGATAAATAGATCTCTGCCTACGTTGGAAACATTGTGGAAAATGTTTTCTACTCAATTGAATGTTTGTTTGTATCATTTGTGCCAAATTTTATATTTGTCTGCAAATACCTTAAATTTGGACAAGTCTAAAATTTTGTTATGTGATAAAGGTTTAATCAGTGTCCTTTACTCTTTACCACATGACAAAAAATACTTTTTAAAATTGAAAAATATTTCGGTAGACAAAGTAAAAGTAACTCAAAAATTAACACTTCATTTGGGAAGAGTAGAAAACTTTGTGGGTATAGGAGAAAATGTTGGTAACCAGCATTTTCTCCTTTGCCCACAATGTTTTCAAAAGGCTTTTTTTCTCAAGGCCGTTTCAAGTCGGGATTGTGTAGTAAGGAGTTAAGTATACTTGATAGATAGATTTTTTAAAAATGTATACACAAAATTAGCTCATTGAGCATGGCATGTCAGAGACAGAGAAGCTTTTTCTCCTTTTCCTTCAATGTTTTCAAAAGCTTACTCTCAGGGTCGTTGAAAGTTGGGATTGTGTGGTAAAGACTGACCATAAACTTCGGCGCCAGTGTCTTTTGGAAGGAATTTTGTGCTAGAGAAATCAAATTTTGAATAATTAGATGCTTCTAAAACTTCCAGATCCACCTATATTCAAACCTAGATTTTAGCTTGGCTGTTTCCGGAGAAAAACAATGAGTAACTGTCACTACCCTGGTGTTGTTGTCTGCGTGGTCATGTAGAAACTTTCACACTTTGTGATATCACTGTTATTACTGAAGATATTTAATTCAAACTTGGGCAAATTATTAACGATCAAGAGGGAAACTCAGACAATAGGGCCAGGCAACCATCAGTGTTTTTACATTTATGCCCCTTTTTTGACTTAACTAATCACCGAAAATGAAGCACTGGCATGCAGTGCTCTTGTTCTGTGATTATTGCAGACGATAACTGGTCAGCATATTATATGACGGCCACAATTTATTTTTCATAACCTATCATTGTGACATATATGAAAATCAAATGGCTGCAAAATAATTTTATGATGTACCACTACTTAAGATGATTCAAGGATAGACTATTTAACCCATTACCACTCAATCCCTACTTTTGACACCCCTGAGAAAGAAGCCTTTTGAAAACATTGTGGGAAAAGGAGAAAATGCTGGTAACCAGCATTTTCTCCTTTTCCCACAATGTTTTCTACCCTTCACAAACAAATTTCAAATTTTCAGTCACTTTTATTTTGTCGTCTGCAAATGCTTTCAATTTGGACCAGTCTAAAATATTGTCGTTTGGTAATGGGTTAAGAGAAAGTTAACCCTTTATCACACAACAAAATTTTGGACCAAACCAAACTGAAACTGAAAGCATTTGAAATCAACAATTTAAATGTAACTCAAATGATAATTTCTTTCTTTGGTAGGATAGAAAATGTTGTTGGAAAAGGAGAAAATGCTTGTAACCAGCATTTTCTCCTTTTCCCACAATATTTTCAAAAGCTATTCTTCCCAGAGTCATGAAAACCAGGGATTGTTTGGTAAAGGGTTAACTGTGCTCTTAATTCACAGTTGCATGAGATGGCGACTAAAGATTCAATGGAGAATATTTTTGCCAAAGAGTGTTACAGAGTGTTAGAGCAGCTGATACAGAAATGTGTCAACCTTCCACACATCCGAGAGGCAAAACACAGTTTTGCTGCTTTTATCATCAAAAGATCAGGTAACATGATTAATTCTTTTGTCAATTAGTTCTGTGTTTTAGTTTGGACAGTCTGGAATTGGTAAGAAGGTTATACTAGCCAAGGTATCTTATAACATCTCTGGAAAAGGTTTTGCAACTTTTATCATCAAAAGATCAGGGTTCATAATCACCAACATTCTTAACTCTTTACCAAACGACAAATTTACAGACTAGTCCAAATTGAAAGCATTTGCAGACGACAAAATAAATGTAACTGAAAAAATTAAATTAGATTTGGGAAGGGTAGAAAACATTGTGGGAAAAGGAGAAAATGCTGGTTACCAGCATTTTCTCCTTTTCCCACAATGTTTTCAAAAGGCTTTTTTCTCTGAGTCGTTAAAAGTCGGGATTGTGTGGTAAAGAGTTAAGGATGTTTGTTCTTCAAGATTTTCTAACTATGAAAGTAACGGAACTTCTGAATGGCTTAACCATATGATAATACAATGTTTACAAAATAAATTTCAGTGAATGATAGAGGCGAAGTTGTTGCATTTGGCACTGGAAATACTCTACTATCCTGTGAGAATATCACCACAGATGGACGTTCCCTGATCGATAGTTATGCTCTAGCTACTGCAAGAAGGGCATTATTAAAGTGAGTTCAAATATCTTTATATATGCCTGAAGGGTCTTGTTATGTTATGGCTTTCTCAAAGCAATGTCTTGCGTGTGCAACTCTTCCTACAGTTTTCATCTGTATAAGTTTCAAACTGGTATTTTCACAGAGAAATTGAGTGTAACTTTTTGTATCAGAAAGGTATTTCACAAAGAAATGGCCTGGAAGATGCTAAAAAGGGGTATTTCGACATTAGCATAAAGAGTTGTTTCGGATCAGCCTGGGCAGTCCATGCAGGGTAATTTGAAACAATTTCCGCTTGATGTAATTTTCTTTTTTGCGTATGTCTACTTTAGCCCAATATCTAATGTAGCCATAAAGTGCCTTTTTGGATTAGCCTGCACATATTGTGTATGCAGATCAGAGACGATACTCGATGCAAATGTCTGAATACTCCTTTTTGCTGTCTCGGATTAGCCTGCGGGGACACACAGGGCTGATCCAAGATGACAATTTACATAACTGTCTAAAAACCCCTTTTTATACGCCCGTCGTAGACGGGACGTATTATGGGATCACCCGTGGCGGGCGGGCGTCCGGGCGGGCGGGCGTCCGGGCGGGCGGGCGGCGTCCAGTTCTTTGTCCGGAGCATATCTCCAAAACTATTCTACCTAGGGTTACGAAATTTCATGGGTGGATAGATCTCATCGAGGGGGAGTGCAGTGCACAGGAACCATAACTCTTGCTCGCTTAATTTTTGAGTTATTGCCCTTTGTCGTTTTTCATACTTGAATTTTGTCCGGAGCATATCTCCAAAACTATACTAGCTAGGGTTACGAAATTTCATGGGTGGATAGATCTCATCGAGGGGGAGTGCAGTGCACAGGAACCATAACTCTTGCTCGCTTAATTTTTGAGTTATTGCCCTTTGTCGTTTTTCATACTTGAATTTTGTCCGGAGCATATCTCCAAAACTATACTAGCTAGGGTTACGAAATTTCATGGGTGGATAGATCTCATCGAGGGGGAGTGCAGTGCACAGGAACCATAACTCTTGCTCACTTAATTTTTGAGTTATTGCCCTTTGTCGTTTTTCATACTTGAATTTTGTCCGGAGCATATCTCCAAAACTATACTAGCTAGGGTTACAAAATTTCATGGGTGGATAGATCTCATCGAGGGGGAGTGCAGTGCACAGGAACCATAACTCTTGCTCACTTTATTTTTGAGTTATTGCCCTTTGCCGTTTTTCATACTTCAATTTTGTCCGGTGAATATCTCCACAACTATACTAGCTAGGGTTATGAAATTTCGTGGCTGGATAGATCTCATCAAGGGGGAGTGCAGTGCTTAGGAATCATAACTCTTGCTTGCTTAATTTTTGAGTTATTGCCCTTTGTCTTTTTTCATACCTGAATTTTGTCCGGAGCATATCTCCAAAACTATACTAGCTAGGGTTATGAAATTTCGTGGGTGGATAGATCTCATCAAGGGGAAGTGCATTGCTCAGGAACTATAACTCTTGCTTGCTTAATTTTTGAGTTATTGCTCTTTGTTGTTTTTCATACCTGAATTTTGTCTGGAGCATATCTCCAAAACTATACTACCTAGGGTTATGAAATTTCGTGGGTGGATAGATCTCATCAAGGGGGAGTGCAGTGCACAGGAATGATAACTCTTGCTCGCTTAATTTTTGAGTTATTGCCCTTTGCCGTTTTTCATAGTTGAATTTTGTCCGGTGAATATCTCCAAAACTATACTACCTAGGGTTATGAAATTTCGTGGGTGGATAGATCTCATCAAGGGGGAGTGCAGTGCACAGGAATGATAACTCTTGCTTGCTTAATTTTTGAGTTATTGCCCTTTGTTGTTTTTCATGCTTGAATTTTGTCCGGTGCATGCCCCAGCTTTACAACTTGGAGTAAGACGGGCGTATCTTGCGACAATTTGCCGCTCTTGTTGCATATTGCAAGCCAAATCAGAAATTTAATTTTTGTGTCAAACAGGTATTTTTGTGTCAAACAGGTATTTTCACAAAGAAATCAAAAGTTACTTTGAGGACGCCAAGGTGTTGTCCATATTTGAGGAGACCGAAGAACAAGGGATTTTAAAGCTAAAAGATCACATCACATTACATTTATACTTGAATCATCCACCACCTGGAGATTACAGGGAATGTCTAGAGATGTAAGTACACTAAACCTCGAGCAACCCTTCACAAGACGGTTTAAAGTTTCAATACCAAGCATTAACTCTTTACCAAACAATCCCTGGATTTTACGACCCTGAGATATCAGCCTTTGGAAAAGGGTAAAGGAGAAAATGCTGGTTACAAGCATTTTCTCATTCTTTCACAATGTTTTCTTCCCTTCCTAAAACAGATTTCAATTCTTTAGTCACATGTATTTGTTGTCTGCAAATGCCTTTAATTTGGACCAGTCTAAAATTTTGTTGTTTGGTAAAGAGTTAAGCAATTCCAAGTTTTAATGCTTCTTTACCCTCTGTCACACAACAAGATTTTAGACATGTCTGAATTGAAAACATTTGCAGATGACACTTTTAACCCTTTACTCCATAGATACTCATTTCTACACATTGCTTGCAGGAGCCTTTGGAAAACATTGTCAGGGTTCAAATTTTATTTTTTTATCCACTTGCAAATTTTAGCAAGTAGCTTTTATTTCCACTTGCAAAATCAAAATTGGACTCCCATTTTCTTTTGAAGCTCAGCTTGCCTATGAATTGTAAAGAACGAATGGCCTGTACAAACTGTTCAATTCTGTTTTATTACGTAACCTGTCAACTGAGAAAACAACCGAACAAAAAAGGAGCGTTAATTGATATTAAAACCCTCATTTAGCAATCAATTTAATTCCAGCTGAATTTCTGTTCTAATACCAAGTTAAATTTCTATAAAACTTACAATGGTGGACGATTTTGTAAATGAAATACGGATGTATCACATCCGAATATCTGCATGTCCGGTAACTGGTTTATTGAGTCCACCACTCTGACTCTCTTCTGGTTGCTATTTGTGCATAATCATTAACTTTCCATGAAAGATTGACAAATATTTTTGCTTTATAATCAGAGAGTGAATTCGCCTACTGTTTTTCTGTATAAAAAATGCAAAACCTCTGTATCGGGTGTGAGTGCAGACGAACGCACTTGCCTCACGAAATTCGGATAACGAACGACAACTCGGAGGCTTCAATGGCGACATGTAAAACTGTCAACAGCCGTCGAAGGGTATTCTCAGTGCGACATGACTGATGTTTATCAAGAACGAAAAGAATTACCCTTTTTTTGTATTCACATATAAAATTTAGTACATTCGGTAACTGTTCTTCAATAATTTGCACTCTCATTTTTTAGCAAGTGCTTGAAATTTCAACTTGCATTTTCCAATTTTGGCTTGCAATTTGCGAGTAAATATGTGGGAATTTCGAACCCTGATTGTGGCAAAAGGTGAAATTGCTCGTCACGAGCAATTTCACCTGTTGCCACAATGTTTTCTATCCTATCAAAAGGTGTCATATACACATAAAAAATGGCTTCATCCTTGCTGTTATTTAGGGTCAATTAGAGATACATGCACCATTAGAGATACCGTAGAAATGCCTTATGGGGTAAAGGGTTAATATGACTCATATGAAATGATTTTTCTTTGATAGGGTAGAGAACATTGTGGAAAAAGGAGAAAATGCTGGTAACCAGCATTTTCTTCTTTTCCCACAATGTTTTCTACCCTCTCAAATACAGAAATTTCATATTTTAAGCAATGTTTAAATTGTCGTCTGCAAATGCTTTGAATTTGGACAAGTCTACATTTTTGTCATGTGTTAAAGAGTTAAAGGTGGCCCTTCAGATTTTGGGACAAAAATTTTACATAAATACAAAAAAAACATCCCTATGCTCCAAAAACCTTAGGATTTTCATTCATAAAACCCAAGTAGTCGAAAACCATCTGACAGCATGAGAAATAAGAGATTTACTACAGCCCAGGTCGAAGGGAAACATGGTCTATTTTTACATGAGTAGCTGGCTCATTTACACACCGAAAATATACAGACGAATCTTCAAACATAACAACCAAAGAAGACATTATGGAAAATAATTACATGTTTGTTATGTTATGGAATTTCAGAGTCATTAGTCACGTGCCAATCACTTATTATTCCCACAATGCTTTTTAGCTCACCTGAGCACAACATGCTCAAGGGGAGCTTTTAGGGTCACTGGGTGTCCGTCGTCCGTCATGCGTCGTCAACAATTCTTTAAACATCAACTCCTCCTAAACCGCTTTGCCAATTTGGACCGAACTTGGCAGCAATGTTCCTTGGGAGGTCCTTTTTAAAAGTTGTTCACAGAATTTGATTCCGTCAAAAACTCTGGTTGCCATGGCAACCAAATGGAATTTTTTAGCAAATTCTTGAAAAATCTTCTCCTCTGAAACAGCTGGTCGGATTTTGAAATTATTTCACAGATGTGTTCCTTGGGTGACCCTTTTCAAAAATTGTTCGTGAAATTTTGATCCGTCAAAAATTGTGGCTCTGGTGAATGGGGGCTACTTGCACTATACAGAAATCAAGGAATTCTTTAAAAATCTTCTCTGATGAAACCGCTGGTCGGATTTTGAAATAATTTCACAGATATGTTCCTTGGGTGACCCTTTTCAAAAATTGTTCGCGAAATTTTGATTGGTCAAGAAACATGGCTCTGGTGAATGGGGGCTACTTGCACTATATGGAAATGAGGAAATTCTTAAAAATTTTTCTTCTCTGAAACCGCTGGTCAGATTTTGAAATAATTTCTCAGGGATGTTCCTTGGGTGAAAAAAAGTGTTTGCGAAATTTTGATTGGTCAAGAAACAGGGAAATGAAGAAATTTTTAAAAATTCTTCTTCTCTGAAATGGCTGGACAGATTTTGAAATGATTTCACAGAGATGATCCTTGGGTGACCCTTTTCAAAAATTGTTCACAAAATTTTGATCCATCAAGAAACATGGCTCTGGTGAATAGGGGCTACTTGCACTATATGGAAATGAAGAAATTCTTGAAAATTCTTTTTCTCTGAAACCCCTAGTCAGATTTTAAAATAATTTGACAGAGATGTTCCTTGGGTGATCCTTGCTCTTGTGAATGGGGGCTACTTGCACTATATGGACATGATGAAATTCTTGAAAATTCTCTTTCTCTGAAACCCCTGGTCAGATTTTAAAAGAAATTTTCCGAAATGTTCCTTGGGTGACCCTTTTCAAAACTTGTTTATAAATTTTGATCCATCAAGAAACATGGTTCTGGGGGATACTTGCTCTTATACAGAAATGAAGAATTCTTAAAAATTCTTCTTTTTGAAACTGATGGTCAGATTTCGAAATTAATTTTACAGGTGAATTTTTGAAAATTGTTTAGCAAAATTATAAATTTGGTTTTAATGTTTCAATACCTCAAAAAAAAAATAGGCTATGGTCATCTCAAAAATTCAGGTGAGCGATCCAGAGCTATCTTGGCCCTCTTATTTTGTTTATGGCAGGAAATACAAAAATAACTTACGTAGCCTTTTAAGGGAACTACATCAGAATTTTTTTTTTTTTGTAATTTTGTGATTCTTAATTATAGATGATTTGTATTGTTGTTTTTTTTGTTTTTTTTTTTTCATATAAATTTCAGTGATACATATATTTTTTAATTTGGTAGGATGTGAAAATTCTAGATACCCACCTTTAAAGGCACACTCACAGTCATAACTGAAGATGGTAGCTTTGATTTCTAGTTTTCTGTTTCATTATTTTGCCATTAAATTGGAATTTCAGTATGTTGTAACATTTTATCAAACTGTATGAATTAAAACTTGCCTGCACTTTTATTCCCAAATTGTTTTTGGCTGCTAGTTACCCTTTGAAGGAAAGTGATTTTCTTCTCTGACTTTGTTACAGCAAGTGTGACCCACTGACAGAGGAACAGGAAATGGAATTACAGGATGGTGCTCATTACCCTGTCTTCAATGAGGATTTGCCTGGCTGGTTCTCTGTAAAAAATGAAGATGGTAACGCTGAATATGGTCATATTTTCTGGTATAGAGGCATTTGATAAATTATTGCACAGCTGATTCAAGTAACTAGCATTCTGTCCTGTTGAATGTTTCACTGTTCCACTGTTTTTAACTCATTACCAAACAACAATATTTTAGGCTTGTCCAAATCGAAACTGTTTGCAGGTGACAACATAAAAAAGACAGAAAAATTTGGAATTTTTTTTGTGAAGGGTAGAAAACTTTGTTGGAAAAGGAGAACATGCTGGTTACAAGCATTTTCTACTTTTCCCACAATGTTTTCAAAAAACTTCTACCTCAGGGTTGAAAAATCAAGGAATGTTTGGTTAAGGGTTTAACTCATTACCAAACAACACTATTATAGGCTTTTCCAAATGGAAAGCATTTGCAGACAACAAAATAAAAGTGAATGAACATTTGAAATTTGTTTTGTGAAGGGTAGAAAACATTGTGGGAAAAGGAGAAAATGCTGGTTATCAGCATTTTCTCCTTTTCCCACAATGTTTTCATAAGGCTTCTATCTTAAGGTGGAAAAATCCAGAGATTTTGTAACCTATTACCACACAATCCCTACTTTTGATGACCCCAGAGAAAGAAGCCTGTAAAAAGCATTGTGAAAAAAAGGAGAAAATGCTGATTACCAGCATTTTCTCCTTTTCCCATGATGTTTTCTACCCTTCACAAAACAAATTTCAAATTTTCAGTCACTTTTATTCTGTTGTCTGCATATGCTTTGGATTTGGACAAACCTAAAATTTTGTTGTTTGGTAAAGAGTTAATTAAAGATAAAGGGTCAAATTGGGGATGGGGGGATGGGGGGGGGGGGGTCAGGGGGTGTTATATGCAGAATTGACTATATAACAACTATTTTTAGACAGGACTTGTAACTATTTTTATACAGGACTTGTAGAGGCTGTTGAAGAGGACCAGCCACCATTTCAGGAGTTTTCTAAACTACAGGAAGGAGAGGAAGATTTACTTGTGATGTCCTGCAGTGACAAACTTCTTCTGTATAACATTGTGGGCATACAGGGAGCACTGTTTAGTAACTTTATGAGACCTGTCTATCTCACATCTATTGTATTAGGTAGGTTAATTTGTCTGTCGGAGTGTCTGTCTACTTGACTATCTTGAAACTACATGTATGTTTATCACATAACCTGTTTTGTTTTAAGTGTAATGTACCCATTATGAATTGTCTTATCTTGTGTCAAGCCCTGATAGCTCAGTCAGTAGCGTACAGGACTTGTGAACACAGGGTTCAGAGTTCAATCCCTGGCTCTGACGCCTGGCTTGGCAAATCTCTTTCTGATGATTGATGATAGTCACCGTGACAAGATTAATTCTTCTCCCACCACTGACCATTGTTTTGAAAATGATTATGTGGGAAAGTAGCTAGTGGTTTGGAAAGAAAATTGTGCAAAGTACTGGTAAAAGACTGAAAATGGCATTAAATACCATACAATCAATCAACTTCTTATCTTGTACATGTTGTCTGACATCTTTTTTTAACATCATTTTGTACCTATTTCATAGAACTGAATGAGTTTTATGCATATTACAAAGCATACAACAATACAACAATAGAAGATATTACATCGTCTGATCTTTAATTTGTTGTGTGATAAAAGAGACTCTGACATTCAGGTAAAATCTTGTTAAACTCTCGAAGGAAAAATGTTACACATGAAAAGGAGCATTCAGACATTTGCTTAACCCTTTACCCCATAAGGCATTTGTATGGCATCCCTAATTGACCCTAAATAACTGACAGGATGAAGTTGTTTCTTATGTGTATATGACATCTTTTGATAGCATAGTAAACATTGTGGCAAAAGGTGAAATTGCTCGTCACGAGCAATTTCACCTTTTGCCACTATGTTTTCCAAAGGCTCCTACAAGCAATGTTTAGAAATGAGTATCTATGGAGTAAAGGGTTAAGGTGTCATTTTGGATCAGCCTGTGGAGTCCTTGCAGGCTAATCAGAAATGACACTTTCTGTTTTTATTTAATTTTCTGTTTTACCCACGTCTACTGTATCACAAAATCTGATGTAGTCGTTAAATGCCGTCTTGGATTACCCTGCTCACATTGCGCAGGCTGATCTGAGACGACATGTTATGACCAAATGCCCCTTTTTGCATGTTGCAGGCCATTTATTGTGTACTAAAATGATCGTAGGTGTCAGTAGGCCATTACACAATCATCTGTTTGTTTCAGGAAATAGTTATCATCATGGACACCTGGCCAGAGCTGCATGTTGTCGAGTTTATCAAATTTTGGAGAATTATCTTCCCCTTCATTACAAAATCAATCATCCAATATTATCGACAGTTACCATGGAGATTGAGGAGCTACATGGAAAACCCACTAGTCACAGTCTAAATTGGTCTCATGGTGACGAGAACCCAGAAGTTGTGGAAGGGTTCTCTGGAAAAGTTGTGGATGAGTAAGTTAGAAAGAAATGGACTTGAAACTTTAATTCTTTACTAAACAACAAAATTTTAACTAGTCCAAAATGAAAGTATTTGCAGACAAAAGAATTAATGTGTCTCAAAGATTGAAATTTGTAATGGGAGGGTAGAAAACATTCTGGAAAAGGGAGATGATGTTTTAAAAAGTTTTCTATTTCAGGGTCGCCAAAACCAGGGATTATTTGGAAAAGGGTTGACTCTTTACTTAACATTAAAATTTTGAACTTGTCCAAATTGAAAGCATCTGCAGCAAAAATAACTCAAAAATTTAAATTCAATTTGGGAAGGGTAGAAAACATGGGAAAAGGAGAAAATGCTGGTTACCATTATTTTCTCCTTTTCCTACAATGTTTTCAAAAGTTTTCTTTCTCGGGGTCATTAAAAGTTGAGATTGTGTGGTAAAGAGTTAATTGTGTTGATAGCATTGTGTGTAAAGCCATTTTCAACAATATACCAGTAATATCGCAGCAGCCAGTGCCTTGCTTTAATGGAGTTTCTTTTATCAGTACTCCTCACAATATTCTGTCCAAGCCACTGACTGCTTTCCTATGTAATTGTCGCCAAAACAATGATCAGCCTTGAGAGAGGAATGAATCCTGTCACAATCATCAATCCTTGGAAAAAATTGGCAGACCTGGGGATCAAACTTAAAACTTTAAGGTTTAGCTCTTTACACATGTAACAGGTGGTGAAAAATATATCGCAGCTCGACTGGGATTTGAACCCAGGGCCTCAGGAATACCGTTCCTGTACTCTAACCAACTGAGCTACCGAACCACATGTCGATACGGCCGCACGATATATCACCAAATACCTGTACCCGGCTACATAATACCTTAACATCTATCTATGGGATAGACCAGTATACTACATACTTCCCCACCACATAAAGATTCGCCCACGAATCTCTCAATCACTACTACCCTATCTCTCTTAATAAGTGGGTTATTTACGTTGGGCGCCAAATGTAACAGGTGGTGAAAAATATCGCGGCTCGATGGGGATTCGAACCCAGGGCCTCAGGAATACCGTTCCTGCACTCTAACCAACTGAGCTACCGAACCACATGTCGATATGGCCGCACGATATATCACCAAATACCTGTACCCGACTACTTTATACCTTTGTATCTATCTATGGGATAGACCAGTATACTACATACTTCCCCACCACATGAAGATTCGTCCACGAATCTCTCAATCACTGCTACCCTATCTCTCTTAATAAGTGGGTTATTTACGTTGGGCACCAAATGTAACAGGTGGTGAAAAATATATCGCGGCTCGACTGGGATTCGAACCCAGGGCCTCAGGAATACCGTTCCTGCACTCTAACCAACTGAGCTACCGAACCACATGTTGATACAGCCGCACGATATATCACCGAATACCTGTACCTGACTACTTTATACCTTAACATCTATCTATGGGATAGACCAGTATACTACACACACAGTCCCTAGTTTTAAATACCCTGAAGGGGAATGCTCATGAAAACATGGGATGCACTAGTTTTTAGCGTTTTTTCCTTTTCTCAGACAGTTTTATATCCTGTTCAAAACGAATGTCAATCTTTGAGTTCATGCTTTCAATTTGGATTAAACAATCATTTTGCAGTGACTTTTAACAGTTTTGGTCCTTTTTGGCTGATTATTTACATGAAAATGAATGATGGAATTCGTCTTTTATCCCTTTACCAAACAATCCCTAGTTTTTAGGACCCTGAGATAGAAGCTTTTTGAAAACATTGGGGGAAAAGGAGAAAATGCTGGTAACCAGCATTTCCTCCTTTTCCCACAATGTTTTCAACCCTGCTGGAAACAAATTTCAATTTTTGATATATGTTTATATTGTTGCTTGTAAGTACTCTCAATTTGAACCAGTCTTAGATTTTCTAGTTTGGTGAAGTTAAACTATTTATCTGCTAAAGAAGTGAAACGAAATTTTGCAAGCCAATAGTAATCCCAAGTTTTATTGCTTCATATCAAGGAGTTAGTACAAGACTATTGTAAATACATAAACAGTGTATATACAGTTACAAGAGTCTGTCACTTACCCCTCAAGGAGTATTTTAGGCTGAGAGGGAATATCTCCTTATGTGACAGTGTAGGTCCAAGATCAGACTGCAGAGAACGTACAGTCCAATATTGATCTACACTGTCCATAATAGGGTGCTTGAGTAGGGCATAGCAACTTATGGATCAAAGAGCAGAAAACTTTGTGAGAAAAGGAGAAAATGCTGGTATACTAGCACTCTTGTTTCAGTTTTATGATGCCTTTTCCAGGTCACCACATCGCAGTACCAAGAACCCGGGGCCGTGTTCTAGTCGACTTTGTAAAGCAGCGTTTCTTTTCCGATACCGTGACATTGGGAAGTTGTTGAAGAATTCCCAGGCTGTACAGACACCTAACTACATCAGTGCTAAACAATTAGCAAAGGACTATCAAGCAGCTAAATCAGTCTTCCGAAAATTTGCTGCAAAAATTGGACTAGGACACTGGGTACAGAAACCCAAGGAATTTGAAAATTTTCAAAAGTAGAATTTTGTGAATTTGATTCATCTGGCATTATTTTGATTCATCCACAGTGAAATGTCCATTATAAAGTTTAATTTACCTGTAAGCAAATGACAAATTCTGGACTCTATCTAATTGAAAACTTCTGCTGAGGATAATTTCAAAAGTGATACAAATAAACTGAAGTGCTTTGACAAGCCAGAAAACATTGTGGGAAATGGAGAAAATGCTGGTTACCAGCATTTTCACCTTTTATCACAATGTTTTCAAAAGTTTTTTCTAATAGGGTCATTGTCATTGTGTGGGAATGAGTTCAGCAAGTCTCTGGCTGGCTTGATTTTATAGTGCCCATTACCTTAGTTGCCTATGTTGCCAGTGTAGGTCAAGATCAGACTAAAAATATGCTGTCTGATTTTTTTTTTTATCTACACTGCATTGTTGAAACACAAATGACAAAAGCCACTCACTAAATTGCTTTTATCTGGGACTTATTCCAGAATAAATATCTTCTTAGGGTTTGTCAGATAATTTAACTCTTTCCCAAACGACAAACTTTTGGACTAGACCAAATTGAAAGCATTTGCAGACGACAATTCAACTCTTTCTGAAAAGATGATTTCTGTCTATGATAGGGTAGAAAACATTGTGGGAAAAGGAGAAAATGCTGGTCACCAGCATTTTCTCCTTTTCCCACAATGTTTTCAAAAGGCAACTATTCCAGACCCGTAAAAACCAGGGATTGTTTGGGAAAGGCTTAACTCTTACCGTACTGTCCTTGACACCAGAAGCTTTGTGGACAGTTTTAGTCAAGATCAGACCACACAGAACGTTCAGCCTTATCTTTGAGCTACACTGTTCACAGCTTTATTGTGAACTATGAGAGAGCTCTCACTTGATTTTGAAACTGTAGCTGTAGCATTTGAGGAAATGTGCTTTATCATTTTAGTAGTGAAAGTGTTAAGGGTAAAAAACATTTTTATGTTGACAAGTTTAATAACTTTTTTTTTCCTGTTATCACATAACCTCCCTTGTTTTCAGTGCATTATATTCATATTGAATTTTCTTTTTCACATTTGATATCATATTTGTTTGACATCATTTTGTACATATTTTATTGAAGTGAATGGGTTTTACGGATATTACCACAGGTACATATATAATAGGTTTTGCGCATAATCTGATCTACAGTTTGTGAAATATTGGAAAAAGGAATGACCTTTGCTAGTGTTTGAGATGTCAAGGAAAAATGTTATTAAGCTTGCAAAAGACTGGCAGAATAGGTGTTTGTAATAAAGATATACACATCTATATCAAAAGCCAACTCATGTCAGAATTTATTCATCTCAAAACACAACAAATGTCAGATATCTTTATATCACAGAACAGTATTTCCCTAAGTGTTGGTCAGAATATGCCAAATAATCTATGCACATGTGGTATTTTCATGAATAAAACCCCATCCTTTTTTTTTTGAAAGATGTAAAAATGATGTCATAATAACATTACGCTCTTTGTCTCAGATTTTTGTGAGGTGAGAAAATTAGCAGTGGGTTTTTATTACTCGGTAAACAGGGGAGGTTATGTGATAACTAGAGATATTGTAATGACCTTTTTACCAGACAATAAATGATGTTATTTGTAAACCCATTACTACATAATCCCTACTTTTGATGACTCAGATAAAGAAGCCTTTTAGAAAACATTGTGGGAAAAGTTTCCCCTTGCTGGTAACCAGCATTTTCTCCTTTTCCCACAATGTTTTCTACTCTTCACAAAACAAATTTTAACTTTTCAGTCACTTTTATTGTCATCTGCAAATGCGTTAGATTTGGAAAAGCCTAAAATAGTGCCCTTTGGTAATGAGTTAATAGAAAAATTGAGCAAAACAGAGAAAAATTCTTTTCACAAGCAGTGCTTTCCCATTTCTACAATGTTTCAAAAGCCATCTGCTAGCTCATTGGACCAGGGGATTTTTGCTCTAAAAGTTGAATTTCAAGTCAAAAAGATACTGGCAATGCTTGGGAAAGGGTTTTAATACATCTGCAAAATGCAGGCCATTTCCCTAGACTCTTTTTAGCTCTTTACCACACAATCCCGACTTTTAACAACCCTGAGAAAGCAGCCTTTTGAAAACACTGGGAAAAGGAGAAAATGCTGGTAACAAGCATTTTCTCCTTTTCCCAGGGTTTTTTTTACCCTCCCCAAACCAAATTTTAATTTTTCAGTCACCTTTATTTTAGCATCTGCAAATGCTTTCAATTTGGACCAGTCTAAAATGTTCTCGTGTGGTAAAGAGTTAATAAAATCAAAAGTCAACTCATATCAGATCCTATATGCCTTTTCATGATTTAATCCTTTTATCACACAAGGAAAGTTTAGACCTGTCCAAAGTTAAAACACGCTGACAGCAATTTAAACTTGGCTCAAATGGTGGAATTTTTCTGTGATAGACAAAAAAATATTATGAGAGAAGGAGAAAATGCTGGTTAACAGCATTTTCTCCTTTTCCCACAATGTTTTCAGAAGGCTTCTTCTTGAGGTTTGTTAAAAACATGGCACTGTGTGGTAAATGGCAAAATAGGCGTAAGTCCTGAAGGTTATCATACAGTAAAGAGGTCATCAAACAAAAAGACATAATGCTTATTACATGTATTTTGTTCTAAATTTTGAGCTAAACAGCTGTTTTTCAGTTCCCCTTTCTTTTCATTTTCAAATCTTTATTCCAAGGAAGTAAATAAGGGATTTTTCATTTGTCATAAAAATCATTAATCATTGTATTTTTTTTAGCTGGGTTGTTTTCAAAGAAAATGTCCAATTGGTGCCATAGCCCTGGCTTTGTCTGCATTGTTGTTGTTCAAAGACTTTGACATTTTACAATAGATCTGTTATCAAGAAAAGTTGTTCCTTATCAAAATGGGAAGCCATATAACAAGGGTAGACAATCACCAAAGTAATTGAACCTATTGCCAAACATTCCCTGGTTTTACAGCCCTGAGATAAAAGCCTTTTGAATGCATTATGGGATACCAACATTTTCTCCCTTTTTCCACAATGTTTTCTATCTTGCTTGAAACAAATTTCAATTTTTTTTTTTTTTTTTTGAGTAATGTTTATCGTCTGCAAATGCTTTCAATTTGGACTTGTCCAAAATTTGTCAATTGGTAAAGAGTTAACACAGTTTTTCCCTTTCTACCTCTAATAATTTTCAATGAAAATCAGGCAATTGCAGCTGAGTGTTAGCATCCACATGTGGTGCTCTTTTTTATTATTTATGAGGAGTCTTGTTTCATAATTTCATTGCAATCATTGATAAAAAAATCTACTTGCTGCAAATTGACAGTTACATGTTTGTTGTCAAGTTATATTCTTTTAATAAATTGATAGAAAAACCAGCATTACTCTTTTCTTCTAGGCCAATGATCTTAAATTAAACCTGGATTGCTTAACCCTTAACCACACAATGATGACTTTTAAAGACCCTGGGAGAGAGGCCTTTAAAAACATTTTGGGAAAAGAAGAAAATGCTGTTAACCAGCATTTTCTCCTCTTACCAAAATGTTTTTAACTCCATCTCCATACAAAAAAAAGACTAACAGATGGACAGGCTGACATACAGCAGATAGACAGATGGGCGACGGAAACAAAACCATGATGGAAACAACACCATGACATAAGCTCTGCTGGCTGAAAGCCAGCTGAGCTGAAAAAGAGGATATCTGCATGGGTTTAAATCTCACCTGAGACTATTTGTTGAAAACTTTCATGTTTGTAAGAGAGTGCTAAAAAAGGTAACTCTATTTGACTAGCCGTAATACTTACTTCTTCAATATGCAATGTCAAAGATTGCACGCAAAACAACAGTATATAAATGTAATTTTATATTTTAATCTATAAATCATGTTTCATAAAAGAATATTTCTATCATATCAACATAAATGTGTATTCAATCCATGATATAGCACTACAATAACAAAGCACAATTTTCAACTCTTTATCTCCTTCACCAAAGAATCCCATATTCACACAACTTTAACCCTTTACCAAACAGTCTCTTTCTTTTACCACCCAGAGGAAGAAGCCTTCTGAAAAAACGTGGGAAAGGGAGAAAATGCTGGTTTCCAGCATTTTCTCCTTTTCCAAAAGTGTTTTCTACTCTTTTTATAGTCCATTTTCAATTTTTGAGTCGCATTCATTTTGTCATCTGCAAATGCTTTTAATTTGGACAAGTCTAAAATTTTCTTGTTTGGTGAAGAGTTCATCAAGACAGCGTTTGAAATGTGGCAAAAGAAGAAATGCTCATAATCATTAGTTTCTCCTATTCTCTTAATGCTATTTACCCTTTCAAAGACCATTCTCGTCATTGTGGCCGATTCATGCAAGTCTAAAATTTAGAGTTCAACTCCTTAACCCTTTCCCAAACGACAAACTTTTAGACTAGACCAAATTCAAGGCATTTCCAGACGACAATTCAACTCTTGCTGAAAAGATGATTTCTGTCTATGATAGGGTAGAAAACATTGTGGGAAAAGGAGAAAATGCTGGTTACCAGCATTTTCTCCTTTTCCCACAGTGTTTTCAAAAGGCTACTTTTCCAGACCCGTAAAAACCAGGAACTGTTTGGGAAAGGGTTAACACACAATCCCAAGTTTTAAAAACCCCAAGGTAGAAACCTTTTGAAACCATTGTAGGCAATGGAGAAAATGCTGGCAACTAGTGTTTTCTCCTTTTCCTACAATGTTTTCTACCCTTCTCACAACATGTTCTAATTTTTCAGCCACATTTATCTTGTTGTCTGCAAGTGTTTTTATTTGGTATAGCCTAAAATTTTGTGGTTTAGTTAGGAGTCAATGCAGGTACATGATTGTATTATGTATGTACTACTTTCTTTATCTTGTATTCAACCAACAAAATTTTGAACTTGCCAATATATTAATATACCAAAGGCCAAAAGTAAACTGTGTTGGTGAAATTTTAAAACAAGAGAGCAATGATGGCCCTGTAATGCTCTACTTCCTGTTTGAATAGGTGAATCATGCTCTTAATTGGCACTGACAGATAGAAAAATCATTAACTGTTTACATAATGACAAAATTGTAGACTGGTCCAAATTGAAAGCACTTGCAGACAACAAATTATGTATAACTCAAAAATTGAAATTTGTTTCAGCAGGGTAAAAAACATTGTGTGAAAAGGAGAAAATGCTGGTTACCAGCATTTTCTCCTTTTCCAACAATGTTTTCAAAGGGCTTCTATCTCAGGGTGGATAAAAGTCAGGATTGTGTGGTAAAGAGTAAAATCTGAATGGGGATTTACTTTCATAGAAAAATCAGCCAAGGCAAACCACTATCACCTTCTTTCTCCCCCCACCCCCCCAAAAAAAGTCATAATTTTTTCCAATGCAAAGATTATATCTATGAATTTTAAGAACTGCATCATTTACTTTTGGTCAGTACTAGACATTTAAAAACTTTTGAAGCCAGTAATACAATTGGACTTTACAACTGAAAGGATAGAAAACATAGTGAAAAAGGGAGAAAATATCTTATATCAGCATTTTTTCCTTTGCGAATGATGCCTTGGAGACCAACATTCCACAGTCATCGAGATATGGGGTTGTTTGGTAGGTTACACATTCAGCATAGGAAAATGACGAGAACAGAGGAAAAAGAATATCTGCTGTGTACTGGGTTCAAAACTTGGGTTTAACCCTTTATTACACAACAAATTTTAGACTTGTCTCAGCCTAATGCATTTGCAAATATGATGACAAATATTGCTCAAAGCATGAAAGCTATCATTGACAGGGTTGAACGCATGGGGAAAAAGTGGGAAATGCTGGTTACCAGCATTTTCTCCTTTTTCCACTGTTTTCATAAGTTTTATATGGTTGTTACAAGTTAGGGTTGTATGGTAAAGAGTTAATGAGGAGACAAGCAGGAAAAATATGATTTTACAGAAACAATCAAATAAGGTATATAAATCTTATCAAACAAACTGAAATTCTTGCACACTGGAACTTGTATCCTAATGTTTAGGGTTTAACCCTTTACCCCATAAGGCATTTCTATGGTAACTCTAATTGACCCTAAATAACAGCAAGGATGAGGCCGTTTTTTATAGGTATATGACACATTTTGATAGTGTAGAAAATATTGTGGCAAAAGGTGAAATTGCTCGTCACGAGCAATTTCACCTTTTGCCGCAATGTTTTCCAAAGGTTCCTACAGGCAATGCGTAGAAATGAGTATCTATGGAGTAAAGGGTTAACAGGGATCTCTAGTAACCATTTCCTTCATAAGTCCTCAAGCCCCAAATTTTTAAATCAAATTATAACACCTGTGCTAAACAACCTCTTGTGTTTATAGGCCAAGGTTGTTTATTTCTTTGGCTAACAGATTAACCCTCTACCAAACAATCCTATGTTTGAATTTTAAAAACATTGTGGGAAAAGCAAGTATTGCTGGTTACCACAATGTATTTACCTTTCCAAGGATAAGTTTCCAAATCTGTGATAATCTGCACTATTATATTTTGTATTCTTCAAAAGTTTTCGGTTGCATTAAGTCTAAAATCGTGTTGTTTGGTAAAGGGCTAATCGTATTCAATTTGCCGTCTGCAAATGCTTCTAACCTTGGCGAGTCTGAAATTGTGCCATCAGACAAATAGTTAAACATGCCATTTTTACATTATCTGATCCTTCTTCACCCTTTACCAAAAAATTAAAAATTTAGACTGGTCCAAACTGAAAAGCACATGCAACTCAAAAATTGAAACTTGTTTCCAGCTGGGTAGAAAACATTGTGGGAAAAGGAGAAAATGCTGGTAACCCACAATTTTTTCAAAGGCTTCTATCTCAGGGTCGTAAAAACCAGGAATTGTTTGGTAAAGGGTTAAATTAACTTAAAATTTGCATCAATTCTTTATCAAACCACAACATATCAGACTTATGCAAAAAGCATTTCCAAACAAATCAAACTCAAATGTTGTAATTTATCTCTGAATGGTTAAAAAATATTGTAAGAAAAGGAGGAAATGCTGGTTGCCTGCACCTTCTCCTTTTCCCATGATTTCTTCAAAAGCCCTCTTCATCAAAGTTGTTTACACTCAAGATTGTGAAGTAAATGGTTGAAAGATCTGCTTCAGCCAACCATTTTCCTTTTTTTAACCTTTGATGGTCTGTACCTCTTGACCAAACGACAAAATTTTGGAGGAGCCCAAATTGAAAGCATTTGCAGATAACAAAATAAATGTGAATCAAAAGTTGAATTTTGAATTAGAAAGGGTAGAAAACATTGTAGGAAAAGGAGAAAATGCTTGTTACCAGCATTTCCTCCTTTTCCTACTATGATTTCAAAGGCTTTCTTTCTCAGGGTCATTAACCCATTACCACAAATCCCTACTTTTGACGCCCCTGAGAAAGAAGCCTTTTGAAAACACTGTGGGAAAAGGAGAAAATGCTGGTAACCAGCATTTTCTCCTTTTCCCACAGTGTTTTTTCTAACTTTTCCAGAACAAATTTCAATTTTTCAGTCACCTTTATTTTGTCGTCTGCAAATGCTTTCAATTTGGACCAGTCTAAATTTTTCTCGTGTGGTAATGGGTTAAAAGTCAGGATTGTGTGGTATAGAGTTAACCCCTTACCAGACGACAAAACTTTAGCCCTGTCCAAATGGAAAGCATTTTCAGACGACAATTTCAATGTAGCTCAAATGGTGCAATTGTTTATTGACAGGGTAGAAAACATTTTGGGAAAAGGAGAAAATGCTGGTTACCAGCATTTTCTCCTCTTGCCACAATGCTTTCAAAAGGCTTCTTCCTAAGGGGCATCAAGGGGCTTCAAAAGTCGTTGTCTGGGAAAGGGTTAAGTACAGGTTTCCTTTCAAATGACAAGAAATGTGCACAAATTGAATGCCTCACAGTGAATAAGACAACATTTTAGACTTGCCCATATAGAGTCTGTTTGCAAATTAATTAACTCCATGGCATATAGTCATATTTTAGACTAGTACAAAAGTAAAAACATTTGCAGGAACAAAATAAATGTGGTACAAACATTGAAATGTTTTTGAATTTCTGAAAACAAGGTAATGAGCATACAAAAGCAATTATAATTTGTGATACATGATGTAATTTCTTTCACTTAATTAACATTATTTTTTGTAAAATTTCAACTTTAAATCAGTACAAAAAAAATAAAATATAGTGAAAATTTCCTTCAATTTAATAACATTTTTTACCCTTTACCACGCAATTCCGACTTTTAACAACCCTGAAAAAGAAACCTTTTGGAAACATCGTGGGAAAAGGAGAAAGTGCTGGTAACTATAATTTTCTTCTTTTCCTACAATGTTTTCTACCCTTTGCAAAACAAATTTCAAGTCACTTTTATTTTGTTGTCTGCAAATGCTTTGAGTTGGGACCAGTCTAAAATTTTGTCGTTTGGTAAAGAAGTTTACATCTTTTGGCAGCTAAGCATCGCAATATAAATCCATTAGAAACTGAAGTTCCCATCTTGGATGTACACTGTCAAATACCATGAGATTTTAGCTCTTTACTCCATAGATACTCATTTCTACCTATTGCTTGTAGGAGCCTTTGGAAAACATTGTGGCAAAAGGTGAAATTGCTCGTGATGAGAGATTTCACCTTTTGTCACAATGTTTTATATGCAATCAAAAGCTGTCACACACACATAAGAAATGGCTTCATCGTTCCTCTTATTTAGGGTCAATTTGAGATACCACAGAAATGCCTTATCAGGTAAAGGGTTAAGTCAAAAAAGAATTTGAAAACAGGCATGTCATTAGATTTTTACAAATTCCTGGAAATGATTATTTATCAAGCTGCCAAACCCTTTACAATGCAATTTCAAATTACACTATCCCTGACAAAGGGGCCTTTTGAAAATATAGTAGAAAAAGACAAAATTGCTGGGAACCAGTTTTTTCTTCTTTTCCCATTATGTTACTACCTTTTGAGAGACAAAACTTCTGTTTTTAATCACTTTTGTTGTCTGCAAAATCCTTTTCAATTTCGACTACTCTAGAATTTTGTTGAGATGTAAAGAGTTATGGACTGACAAAATGAATGAAATAAAATCGAAATTTGATACAAAATTAAAGTTTGAACTTTGATATTGAACTTTCAAGATATCAACTAGAGCTGTCACTGAATGTGACTTAATACCCCTGCCAGCGCTTTGACAGAAAAAAAGTGTCAAGTTCGAGCGGAGATAATTCTTTAACTTGGAGGTGTTTACACTTGAAAATTAAATCTTGCAAATCTTCAATATATGCTCAGTATATGTGCAAAGTTTCAATACAATTGAAGGAAAACTGTAGGAGGAGTTCGCAACACAAAATTACCTTGTATCTTGTACACAGACGGACAGACAGGCTGATTCCAGTATACCATCTTAAACATTCGTTTTGCAGGGGTATAAAAAGGAAATATTGACTCATTCAAGAGGCCCTTAGATGCCTCACAGGACCTGATAGTCTACCGTCTATAGAATTTATGTATATAGTAGTAAATAGAGATATTTTTACAGTTTTAACATTTTACCACACAATCCCTGAGAACGAAACCTTTTAAAAACTTTGTAGGAAAAGGAGGAAATATTGGTAACAAGCATTTTCTCCTTTTCCCATGCTTTCCAGCCCTTAACAGTATATCATGTTATTTATGCCACATTTACCAAGTTGCATTCGGTTGCTTTTAATTTGTACCACAATGAAATCTTGTCCTATCGTAAAGAGTTAACACTCTACCAACTATGAAGTTCTAAACTTGTCCGAATTGAGCCCACTTGTAGACCTCAAATCAAATTTGACTGAAACAAGATTTGTTTTAACCCTTTACTCCAAAGATACTCATTTCTAAGCATTGTTTGTAGGAGCTTTTGGAAAACATTGTGGCAAAAGTGAAATTGCTCGTGACAAGCAATTTCACCTTTTGCCACAATGATTTCTATGCTATCAAAAAAAGGTGTCATATACACATAAGAAACAGAATCATCTTTGCTGTTATTTAGGGTCTATTAGAGATACCATAGAAATGCCTTATGGGGTAAAGGGTTAAAAGGGGTAGAAAAGCATTGTGGGAAAAGGGGAAAACGCTGGTTATCAGCATTTTCTCCTTTTCCCGCAGAGTTTCTTAACAGCAAGGATGAAGCCATTTTTTATGTGTATATGGCACCTTTTGATAGCAAAGAAACATTGTGACAAAAGGTGAAATTGCTCGTCACGAGCAATTTCACCTTTTGCCACAATGTTTTCCAAAGACTCCTACAAGAAATGCATAGAAATGAGTATCTATGAAGTAAGCGGTTAAGTATTTTCCTTCAGGATAGTTACAACAAGTGATTGTATGGTAAAAGGCTGCAGGGCTCCTTTCCCAAAATTAGATTGTGGAATGTCATGACATGATGCAATAGGCTTCAAAATTTAAGACATAGTAAATGATCTTTCAACAAGAAGGAGATAAAAACTCAGGCTTTTACATGTGAGTGAAGAAATCGATCTTTACTCTACCAACTAATGATTTATTTGTCTTTGAAAGGGTGGAAAATACTGCAGAAAACCAGAGCAAACATTGTTACCAGCATTTTTCTCCTTCTTAACTCATTACCGAACGACAATATTTTACGTTTGTCCAAATAGAAAGCATTTGAACATGACAAAATAAAAGTGACTATATATTTGAAATTTGTTTTGTGAAGGGTAGAAAACATTGTGGGAAAAGGAGAAAATGCTGGTAGAAAACACTGCTTTTCCCACAATGTTGTCTAAAGGCTTCTTTCTCAGGGTTGTCAAAAGTACAGATTGTGTGGTAATAGGTTAACCCATTACCACACAATCCCTACTTTTGACGCCCCTAAGAAAAAAGCCTTTTAAAAACACTATGGGAAAAGAAGAAAATGCTGGTAACCAGCATTTTCTCCTTTTCCCACAGTGTTTTTGACCCTTCCCAGAACAAATTTCTATTTTTTAGGCACCTTTATTCTGTCATCTGCAAATGCTTTCAATTTGGACCAGTCTAAGATTTTCTCGTGTGGTAAAGAGTTAAGTAAGGTTCTCAAAAAGTTGCCTTCTCAGAGTCGGTATTATTACACAGGCATCATTATTTCATCGAAAACCATATCTTATTTTTTTTTTTCCTCCCATTATTTCTCTTTCCTTTCGAAGACAATTCCCAAATCCAATCATTTTGTGGCACAAGTATCTATCTGACTGAAAGCGCTTTCATTGTATGAAAGTCTACAAACCTGTTGTATGGTATTCTGTGGTAAATATTGGATAGAAAATGGTATAAAATTAAAAAAAGAAAACAAAATTATAGAAATCAGGAGCTGGAATCCAATCCGGAGTTTTCTGATTCAGGTGTTGTTCTAGAAACTGTATCAGTTGGCGCTGCTTCTGACGTACTTGGTTCAGCTTGTATCTCTGTGGCGTTGGCATTTGCTTTTTTGACTGTATTAGCATTGATGTAAGCAAGCCATATTGGAGCTTCTTTCTGCACAAGTTTATCCTGACATATCACACCATACTCTTTTAGATACTGATCACCAACTGCCCGCATCACTATGAAACAATCCACAACCTTGGTGAAGAATTTTGATGCTTCCTGGAGTCGAGTTCGTTTTAAATATGAACGAAACAGACTTACAATTTCTAACTGAATTTCTTCTACTTTTGATGCGTCTTCCAGCTGACAGCGATCACCGAATGTCACTGCTATGGCAAGTAAAAAAGCAGTTTCTTCTTTACTCAAACATAGAGCTTGTATTTTTTTGCACACATCAAAAATTGCATCAATGAGATTCCTGGAGTAGAAGATGTCTGCAGCTTGATCTATATGATAAGCCTTGCCTGTTTCTGTCAAAATCATTTGAAGGTCAGGGTCATAGCCTTTGTAAGTCAAGACTAAAAATACTTCAAAATGAGATGTCTTCAATAGACTACACTGATCCTCAAGAGATAAACATGAGAAGCCAGGAACCACGTTTGCAAATGCGATGTAACTATGAAGTACAGGCTGGCATGACAGTGCTGATTGTCTCAAGAATTCCTGACGTCCATCTATATCAATACCTGTTGATTCTAACAACGTAAAATATTCATCCTGTGGAACTGGTTTCATCTTCCCAAATACCTGAGCTTTAGCTGTATAACTTTCATAATCCTCTAGGAGCTTAGCTTTGATTTGTTCCTCTGTCACAATTTTTCCAAATGGTTTTATTGTTTCCATTGCTGCTACTAGTTTTTCAATCAAGGTAAGTTCTGCAATAATATTACCTGTAAAGTTATCAGCAATTAATTGCACTTTTACTCCAGAGCTTCCCCCAATTTCAACCTCAACAAGAGATAGGCCAACACTGGAGCCCCCACAATCTACTTGATAACCTGTTTTATTCAAATCTGGTGAACAGTCATTCCCTTCATTTCTCAGGTATTCTGGACTTTGAATAATCGAAGAATCAAACGGAGAATATTCTGACTGCTGAGCCTGCTCAGTATCATCCAATTTATTCCCCTTTGCCTCCATAATGGTCTGGGTCCTTCTAGACAAGGTGTACCTACCAAGACATGCTGCTTCTTTAGACATCCCAACTTCAAGACATCTTCGGTACCTGCATCCCGAACAATTACCACGAACCTGCGATGTAACCGGACAATCATTGTATTTCATGCACTTGTATTCCTCTTTCCTAGTCAAACATCTTCGGAAAAATGACTTACATGACTCGCAGCTATTTACACCATAATGCAGACCCGACCCTTTCCCATGACACACTTTACATGGAGGAAAATCTAGTTTGCACTGTTTTTGAGAAACAGCTGTATTTTTGGCTCGCTGCTTCTTGATATTACTGCTCACTTTTCTCTTCTTGACCGGTAGAATAAGGTTGCGTCTTTCATTTTCCTCAGATTCTATCCTCTTCAGCTTCTCTCTGGGAGGTGGATCTTTTATAGAAAAGAGTTTACTGTCAGAGATAGAAGGAATTTTTGTATGTCTGGAAACCTGCTTCTGTGTAAAAGGAATGATAATTTGTTCCTGATCTTCAACCTCCATTTTTCATATTCTTTAAGCTCCCAAGTTCCTTTTGTCTTCACCTGTTGATACAAAGGAAAACAAATCCATCACTACACAATCATGCAGTCATACAACATTTTTTCTGTTAAAACTTTACCATACAATTTCCACTTTTACAACCAGGAAAAAGAAGACTTTTTTGCAATATTTTGTTGTTAAAAAGATGTAGATTTATAATAAAAAGAATATTAGGCTAAAGTGATTTTCCAAGTGCTTGCAATAACTTCTCGCTGCCTAAAAATATTTTGGCATCTCACTCAATCCTCGGTCTCACACAATAACAAATGTTCTGATGCTGCACAAAGCAAATACAAGTACCGGAAAAGTCACCAAAGCATGATATTCAGTTTTAATCCATTACCACACAACCCCTGTTTTCAATGATCCTTTAAAGAGAGAAGCCTTTAGAAAACATTGTGGGAAAAGGAGAAAATGCTGGTTAAAAATGCTGGTAACCAGCATTTTCTTTTTCCACATCATTTTACACCTTTTGATTCATGTTTATTTTGTCGTCTACAAATGCTTTCAATTTGGACTAGTCCAAAATTTTGTTGATTGGTAAAGAGTTAAGGTAACTACATCCACAGAGTGACCCTTTTCTGACCACTCTTGGCGAATCCAGTCCAACAGATTTATTTGTTTGTTTGTGGAATTTGACCCAAATAAGAGATGAAGGGCTGTTATTTTAAATTATAATGACAAAATAACAACGTATCATTGAGGTCCGATGTAAACAATGCACCGAGATAGACGTTGTAAATATTTGTTGTTTAGGGATTCAACCTTGGCAAGATTTGGCTCTTTTTCGCATAAAACACAGTTAATGATCACTACAGAGAAGATTAATGTTGAAGAAAAAGTTGTTAGTACATATATACGTTGATCATTGATTCACGTGGAGAACAATCACCGAAATACTGAAATGTCAAGTCCTGACACAACAAAATACCTTACCTTTATTACACAAAATACGGACTTTGGAATTATCAGATGGAATTATCATCTATATTTTATTTCTTTAAACCATAAATACAAATATATGCTCCACAGAGTATGCGTTCCATTTGAGAACTAAGTACCAAAATTAAGCATTGTGTGATGTATCCATCGTCACGCACGTGTTGCCTTTGATAAAATTTTCTGCTTTTTCCACAATGTTTATATACCAGTACGGTGAACTGCAAATATAATATATTATGTAGATCTATGTAAATCGGTATTTGATTTATTGTCAGTAGACGTGGAATTTAGACTGACAAGTCTACAAATTAAGGCGGGGTAACTTGTCTGCCCAATTCAAAATGGCGGCCAGTTGTCTTTCGATGCGTTAATTTTTAATTCTAGTCTCGAAATATCACGAAAGAAAACCATTTCTCCGAGCATATTCAATATGGACATAGATCTGACACATCAACCTTGTAAAAGGGCTACTGTAGTAGGAACATAAACTCCCTGAATCGACATATTTCATTACGTTGTGCGGGTATTTCGGTGGACAATGGGCTCGTACTTCGGTGAACATCCATTACGGCGGACGTCATTGGTATGTTCTAATTTTGTTTTAAACTAACCACCTTTCATCATTAATATAAACATAAAGTCTGTGTTAAAAACAAAAAGACATTTAGTTCGCAATTATAATTAGTTATTTGACTTAATTATGAAAAAAAAAATGGGGTGTTTCAGCGGTATTTTGGCGATTCGTTAGACCCTTTAGTAACAATCATCTTTCAGCTTTTTGTACAGGTCCATATTTTCTGCTCGTCAGCTATGAAAACGGGCATGGATTTACAGATGAATGACTAACTGTTTACCACACAATCCCGACTTTTAAGGAATATGACAAGGAAAGACCCTGAAAATACTGCAGGAAAAGGAGAAAATGCTGGTAACCCGGATTTTCTCCCTTTCCCACAATGTATTCTACCCCTCCCAAATCAAATGTCAATTTTTCAGATAAATTTGTTTTGTAGTCTGCAAATATTTTTAATTTGGACAGGTCCAAAATTTTGTTGTTTGGTAAAGAGTTAATCTTGGAATTGTTAAATACCCAAGCAACAGTAATGTTCTCATCATAACTTGCATTCAAATTGTGAAATCATGAGATTTCAATTCAAGTGTGTGCGAAAAATCTGTGCAGAGCCTTTAATCATCATCAACAGGGGAACGTCGTCCAGTTACGCTGAATGAGCGATTGATATTCTAGGATCAACATTTCTCTTAGAAGTTAGATCCTAGTCAAGAACAACAGTAACTCACCAGCAGTTATGATTTGGCGAGTTATCATGAGATGACGTTCGTTTCAAGAACTTATTTTACGTCAATAAGATTTCGATTACATCTCAAAGTCCCATGGACAAGAATCAAATGCCCGTTGACACCCTCGATTTCCAAATTATTTAAGAAGTTTCAAGTCGAGGTTGTTTTGTTGTCATTTTGTCGAAGATTTTCCCAGATTTCTAACTTCCGGTCTATTTTATATACAGGTTTACTCTCCGGCTTCGACGAACAGTCTTCGCACGTGCGCATAAATTTACTATACTGTAGTAATGGTAGTTCGGCTATGAATAAAAAAATAAAATTCATGAAGATATCTGATCATTCATCTTTATACGTATCTCAGCTTTCAGTAAAAATATCCACATAAATAATGTACTTTGCATAAATTGTAGGCCTATCATAACATGGATTTATGAATATGGAATACAAGGGTATGGCACGATACGATACGATATATGATATCAGATACGACACTAATGAATTGTTTCTATGATGCTATGTGCAGCTGGATAACGCCTTCTGTTCTTTTTTTTTTTATTGTTCACCCAAGTTTCATTATCCGTACCGCTAGATGGCATTTGAAGAATGTGACATGCGCAGACAACGACTCAAGTTCTGCATTGCATTAAATTTGTCTTCGTTGTAAGATTTCTGATTGTGATTTACATCTAATGGTTCCTCACGACTAAAATCCACAACTGTGTAGTATATGTCTTTACAAAAGGCCCAAAGATCAAAGCAAGTGACTAAAGACATACTTCTATCACACGCAATGCATCAACAATTAATCTACCTGTAGTTCGCTCCTAATACCAGAGACTATTTTGACTTTTAAAAAAATCCTTTCCCACACAGCTTCTGTGCAGAACATAGTTGTGAAACCCAGCTTCTTTCTGTCACACAAGAAAATTTTGACCAACTAAAGGACGTCAATGCGACAGGCACTTTTGGACGATTTCGCGAAAGCTGTCGATATGGTGGACCATCAAATTCCAATCTATAAACTCATGAAATTTGGAAATGGTCAAAATACCACCTCTCGGATGCAATCATTACTTAGTCAACGTACGTGCCTGGACAGTTGTGATGAAGGTAAACACTCCCATTGGGTTCCATTTATGGCTGTGGTGCCCAAAAGTTCTATCCTTGGTACAGGTCTGTCTGTATCTCCGTTATATGTCTGACCAACGGTTAATCCTTTACCAGACACCCCCGAGATAGAACCCTTTTGAAAATACTGTGAGAAAAGGAGAAAATGCTGGTTACCAGCATTTTCTCCTTTTCCCACAATGTTTTCTACCCTGCTGGGAACAAATTTCAATTTTTGAGTTACGTTTACTTTTTCGTCTGCAAGTGCTCTCAATTTGGACCAGGGTAAAATTCTGTAGTTTGTTAAAGAGTTAAAAGCAGAATAAGACTTGCTGATGACACTATACAGTACATGTTACGATTGAATCCTCATCTAATGTTGTTAAAACTGCAATCTAAAAACATAATTTCTCCAACGATACTCATTTTCTCTAAGCACACCATATAAAGTAATCAAAGTACTGAAAGTACAAATAGAAGGTGATGGTAGAATTTTTCTACTCGGTTTTAACACTGGTTCATTTCATTAAACATTTCATTTATCTGATGGTGATAAGTTGATAACATCTTTTTCTCAAATTCTTGTCATTTTTTGTAGAGTCTGCTCAGCAATAACCAGAATAAATGTTGATTTTTAACTTTATTGAACACAGGTTTACATATGGCTTGGGGACTGTAAAAACGCAGAAAATATAGAACATAGAGTTAAGCAGACAAAATACACAAAAAAGGGTAATGGAACAGGTAATAAAACACAGCCAATGTAAAAATAAAATTTAATTAGTAATCTGACACGTTCCCCGACATTGGACTGTTAGCAGCACATACACATTATACACATATTTAAGGAATGGAGAGAATTTTATTTTTTTACAGTGTGATTAGGGTTTTCTTTTTTACTTCCATGAAAAAAGTAAAATTCTCTTCATTCCTTATAATCTAATATTACAGACAACACCCTCCACAGAAATAATTCAAACTCCATTCATTTTCTTTAGTTTTAAATCTAATGTTGGAGTTTTTAAAGTTCCTTCCACTCATATTTGTATGGCGTAAGAATTTAACCAGGAAGCAGTTTTCAGATCCCCAATACTAAAAATTAACCAACAGAATGAAAGTAAAGGGGCAAAGCACTGTGTAGGACCCGAAAAAGTAACCTTCTGCAAAAGTAGTTCCAGCACAAGGTGATTTTTTTTTCATGGAGCTATGAAAAAAAAAATTCCAGCCAATCAGAACTCACCAATGTTCATGAAAACAACTGATATTAAATAATTCTGATATAATGCGAATTTGTATGTAACTGTTGGAATGCAGGTCCCGTTTGTGCTGTAAAAATTCATACCCTTTTTCAATGCAGGTCCCCGTTTGTGCCAAGGCTGACGATTCACTATGCTACTCTACCCTTGGCGGATCGAGCTTGATTTTTACGCTTTTTCATTGGATGCAGCTAGCTCCAGCTGCAACGAATGGAATGGCTCGTAGCATTTCACATCTGATAAAAATAGAATAGAAGGTCAATATGGAAACCCACGTGGATGTCTGCTTATCGCTTCATGTTGAATAATTGTATTCGTAAGCGGTTTGTAAAACGATACTTTGAACATTGGCTTTTCAGAAATATGATGTAAATGGGTCATAACCAGCATCCAATAAAGGGCGCATCGCAGGAATCTCGAAATCGGGCTCAATCAGCCAAGGTAAGATCCACGTAGTAATTGTAACTTTGGCTCACGAAGACGCCGTTTGTGCTGTAAAAAATACACTTTACCGCCATTTCCAGTGGGTTAGTGAGCGACAGGTTTTGAAGATAAGGTCTTCGTACTTCTAAGTCAATCAGTTTCTAAATTTATATACTCTCTCTCTCTCTCTGGGAAGGGGTCCATGGGAGGGGGCAGGGGCCATTGGTCAAATGAAAGGAACACCACTTTTGTGGTGCTCAACTTTATGCCAAGGCTTAAAAGTATGCAAAATATGCAGGTTTTATTCACAACTTACAAGACGACCCTACGGTTTGTTCATTTTGAAAATGAAACCGAGGTTTGTCGACACCTCAACAGTTATTCAAGAATAATAAATGTTTTACTGTACACCGGCTTTTCTTTATCTACTCCAGTAAATTGATTGAATTAAACGATTATATACAAAGAAGTTAAATACGCCTGCCTGTCCTTGAAACCAAACAAATGCTTAAATTGTGTTTCAAAATCAAAACGAAAAGGTAATTCACCCAACAACTATATATAGCATTAAAACGCTAAGCCCTGGAAACCCGTATTGGTATGTTGATAGACGTAGTCCGGGGGTACTAACTGTTTAACCCATTACCACACAATCCCTACTTTTGACGCCCCTGAGAAAGAAGCCTTTAGAAAACATTGTGGGAAAAGGAGAAAATGCTGGTAACCAGCATTTTCTCCTTTTCCCACAATGTTTTCTACCCTTCACAAAACAAATTTCAAATTTTCAGTCACTTTCATTTTGTCGTCTGCAAATGCTTTCAATTTGGACCAGTCTAAAATTTTCTTGTGTGGTAAAGAGTTAAACCTTTGCCACACAATGACGACTTTTGATGACCCTTAGAAGCAAGCTTTTTGAAAGCATTGTGGGAAAAGGAGAAAACGCTGGTAACCAGCATTTCTCCTTTTCCCATGGTTGCTATCTTAACTATAAACAGTGCACCTTTTGAGCCGAATGAAAATTGTCGTCTGCAGATGCTTTCAATTTGAAAAGGGCTAAAAATTAGTCGTCTGGTTAAGGTTTAAACAACAAAAAATAAAAGTGAACTCTGTGCATACCGGATATCGATGAAAAAAAAATTCTTTCAGTAGCTCCTTTCTTCATATTTCTTCTTGTAAAAGAACACTTCATTAACAAAAATTGTCCTTTCATTTGACCAATGGCCCCAGCCCTCCCATGGACGAGAGAGAGAGAGAGAGTTTCTTTCAATCTAATTTTATGAACACATGTTCCGCTGTTGGTAATGGATAATCTGCTGTATCAAATACAGCGTTAAACATGATTTTGAAATGTCCTTAAATTCTAACTGCATTGTCAGGTTTGAATACTCAGGCCTTTGCCAACTCTTAGAATTTGAGGAAAAGCCACTTCCCTCTCGCCTGAGAATAGGAGTTTTTCAAAATGGAGAAAAGTGGTCAGACTTTGACAAGCATTAGAAACAGTATATGAGCTGAGTAACACAAGGAAATAATTATATAATACTTTCTATCAATTCGATCAATATCCTTATTATTATTCCTATAAAAAAAAAAAAAAAAAACTACATGTATGTAAATCTTTGCAGCACAGCAAAGTTTTAGACCAGTCCAAATTAAAAGCATTTGCAGATGACAAATAAAATTGGGCACAAATGACAGTATCTGTCTAACCCTTTCCCACACAAACATGTTAGACCATTCCAAATTGATAGCATCCGCAGGCAACAAACCTGACAGAGACACAGATGAAGTGTAGTTTTATTACAGAGTAAAAAACATGTTGGGGAAACAGAGAAAATGCTGGTAACCATCATTTCATCCTTTTCCAACAATGTTTCAAAAGGCCTCTTCTTCAGGGTCGTGAAAACAAGGGACTATTTGGTAAAGGGTTAACTCTTAAGACTGGTCAAAATTGAAACCACTTGCAGACAACAAATTAAAGGCAACGCAAAAATTGTTAATTGTTTCTAGCAAGGTAAAAAAACATTGAGGGAAAAGGAGAAAATGCTGTTTACCAGCATTTTCTCTTTTTCCGGCATTGTTTTCAGAAAGCTTCTATCTCAGGGTCATAAAAACCAGGGATTGTTTGGTGAAGGGTAAAGATTTTGAAAACAATATGGAAAAAGAACAAAATGCTGGTTACCAACAATTCTTTCTTTTCCCACAATGTTTTCAAAAGCCTTTTTCTTCAGGGTCTTGAAACCCAAGAATTGTGTGGAAAAGAGTTAAACATGCTTATTGTTTCCCCAGCTCTATTCATTCACATTTTGGATGAAAAACATTATGGGAAGAGGAAACATTACTTGGCTGAATAATGGTTTCCCTTGGCACTTTTTTGTTATCTTGTTTATTTTACCCTTTCCCACACAACAAAATGTCAGACCTGTTTGAATTGAAAGCATTTGCAGATGATAGTTTCAGTGTGGCTCATGTCAAATGATTCTTCTTTGATAGGGTGGAACACATTGTGGGAAGGAGAAAATGCTGGTAACCAGCATTTTCTCCGTTTCCCACAATGTTTTCAAAAACTTTCTCTTTCAAATTGTTAAGTCATTGTGCAGTAAAGGGCTAATCTTCCAAACACGATTATTTCAAACATCCTGGGCAGAATTTTTTGCTAAAAAAAATTCTGTTTACAAGGTAAGATAATTTCTTACTGTCAAATTGAAAGCAATTGCAGCAGACAAATATAGGTAATGCCTTAACTCATTACCAAACGACAATATTTTAGGCTTATAAATTCAAATTGAAAGCATTTGCAGACGACAAAGTAAAAGTGACTGAAAATTTCAAATTTGTTTATTCTCCTTTTCTCACAATGTTTTTTTTTGGCTTCTTTCACAAGATCTTCAAGAGTAGGGATTGTGTGGTAATGGGTAAATAATGTTAAAAAGTAATGAAAGTATTTTGTCGAAAGGAAAAAAGCTTACTACCAGCTTTTACTCACATTGCCACGATGTTTCAACTTTCTCATGGTAAGAAAAACTCAGTTTCAACGAAAATTTTAGAAATAAGATTGTATCTTCAAGTCTGGCTTCACTTGTGCCAGAAGTCAACAGAGAGAACATATGTATTTTCTCCTTTTGCAACAATGTCTCATCTTTCTCATGAAACCTTAGTGTCAGGAAATTTTACACTTTACCTTGCAATCCCGACTTTCAATGACCCTAACAATAAAAGGCTTTTGAGACATTATAGGAAAAGGACAAAATGCTGGTTACCAGCATGTTCTCTTTTTCCAACAGTGTTTTCTACCCTTCCCAGCACAAATTTCAATTTTTGAGTCATATTTATTCTGTCGGCTGCAAATATAAATACTGTCAATTTGAAGAAATCTAAAAATTTGTAGTTTGGTAGAGAGGTAAGACTTGTTATGCCAGAACTTACAAGAATACTTTTCAACTCTTAATGTAAATGTATCTGTCAAACATTCTAGTTCAGTTTTTGTGGTATTTGTCGAAGACAATACCACAATGAGTTCAAGATTGAATTTTGATAACCATGTATCTTATTTTGTACCGTGAATCTAATACTCCATCGCGTTTAGGTACACAGCAGTAGAAAGAGATTGAGTTCAAGTAGTTCCCGCTTAAATTTTGCCGGAATATCCCGGATGTTCGTAGCTTGAAAATGCTTCAAACGCTTTGGAATATCATTACTACGTTCTCTGTCCTAACCACATACAAACAGACAAAGCAATGATTATATGCTCTTTTATCGCAAAAAAGGCCAGACGGGCTGAAAAACGTAATTTCAAGTGAAATAACTAAGCCCTTTTCAAAAAAAGTCGGTCGTCAATGACACTGATATCAACCTCCGAAAGGTCCCTGGTTTTAGCACAAGAATATAAAAACTTGGCATAAAGTAGTTCAATTTATATACATGAATATTGCCATTTCTTCATAATTTGCAGCTATCTAGGACGACATTTCAATTTAAATCTTGATTTGCAGATCTTCTATATGATACATACATGTATTTCTACATATGCCAGCGTATCCATTTTGTCATAGAGTACCCAAATTCTTTAGAGTCTATACCGAGTCTATACCGAGACAGCGTACCCAAACTTTGTAGAGCTTTAGTTCAACCATTTTGTGCAAAACCGAAGGAAATAAACCCAGTTAAACTCATTTTTTCTCAGGCAAATGACTTTTACGGTGTCACTCAAATATATAATTTGAAATGGCATATTAAAATACATTGGGCGAGGCTATTGATCGTTGAGATACTTATTTTTGACTGAAACTAGCTTCTCGCGAAATGATACAAATTTGCCAACTGACCTTGGGCTTTTTCGTTCCAAAACCAATTCGTTCCATGGCTTGTTGGTCCTATGATTGCACGCTACTCCATTTTATTGCTCATGAATATTTATAGATCGAGGTAGTAGACCATTTGCCAAATACCGTTACTGACGCGTCACCACGAGTTACTTCCCTTTCCACCCGACAATTTTTCCCAATCCTGTATATACCTGAATAGTGAAAGAGTCATATTTTTTAAATTGATTACACCCTAAACGCGATAAATAAACAACCTAAAACGGCAATGCCGTTAGTTTCATCAATTATCTTTTTCGAAGACACACACAAAAAAGAACTGTTGTTTTATCAATTTTTCGGTAGACTTCAGAGAGTAAAGCGGTATCATTTATAAGCGCTGTCTCCTGCCGGGCGTGTTGATAGAGCTTTTTGTATGCATACTGCATTAACCCTTTGGCTACCAAGTGCGACTCAATGACCTTTTGCAGACAATATAGATTCAGATCACACCAGGAAGAACCTGCAGTCTGATCCTAGATCTACACTATCCGATACGGAGATATTTTTCCTCGGGATATTCCTTTGAAATAACTTTTGAGGTTTTACTATCGGCTTTAAAAGTGGCATTTAATATATTTAGTAATATAAGGTTTAACTTAAAACAAACAAGTACCCCCCTCCATTCCTAAAGAAATTAGTGCAAATATACCGTTGAAAGTGGCACCTGTTAACCCAGGTTACATAATGCATTTGAAAAAAAAAATGTTCAGGCAGAAAAAATGCATCATTTGACACCAGTAATTAGAACAGACTTACCCTCCGTCACAGCTTTTAACAATTCCAAACCTTTACGAGTGATCAACGTAAGACTAAACGAGATAAACACTTAATTAAGACACGTGTGTGTTAACTAGTCGGTGCCTAAAAAGAACACAATGTTCAGCTTTTCAAATAGATCATCCACTTTGACGGTGAAACACCGAGATCAAACGTACACCCAGCTAACCCTTGACTAGCTTTTCAATGAAAACATGTATAGCACGTATTCGCTTCCTGAAAATGAATCTGTAACATCTTTTCTTCTAGAGGAAAGGAAAATTTGAAATTTGAATTAAACTTTGTTATTACGATAGTCAACTTATAAGGTAGTTCAAACAGGAACATGGCAAACATGCAACTATACAGATTTTTAAAAATGTTATTTCAAAGTTAAGATTTTTGCTATAAATTCAAAATGTTTGATGTCCCAGTTTTTTGTTAGTAGACTGTCTCTGTCTTTTAGCAGATACTGGGACGATTTTTTGGAAAAATTATCACATTAATAGTTTAAATAAATCAAACCACAGATTCCTGGACTTCGAGCCTGTACGTTACAAACTTAGCTACAGAATTACGCAAATATTGGTTGAATAATCAGACATAAAATTAGGAAAGGTCTATTGCAGGTATATTGATGTTATCCCCCCACACCCCATTTTTTATAACACTGAATCTTTCACCAACTCTTTACGAAACAAATATTTGAGACTTGCCCAAATTGGAAGTCTTTGCAGATAACAATATGAATGTGGCTTAAAAATGAAATTTTCTTTAGGAAGGATAGCAAAGGAAAAGGAGAAAAGGTTGGTTACTAGAATTTTAACCCTTTTCAACAACATTTAAAAAAAAAAACTATATTTCTAAGGGTCGTAAAAAACTTGGGTTATGTGGCATTGGGTTTTAAATAGTTACTGCGAATGTTTTCACCCGACGACAACATTTTGGACTCGTCCAGATACTTAGCATATGGAGATGATTGAATAAACGTGGGTCAAATGGTTGTAATTGTCTTTGAAAAAGTAAAAAAAAAAAATATTGTTGAAACAGGAGAAAATGCATGTTGCAAGCCCTTCTTTTTTTTCTCAAATATTTTCGCTCACACTTTGAAAATTCGTTTTTTTCACAAATGTTTATGAACTACATATTGATTACTTTCAGTTTTCGGTTTTTTAAAAGTGTGTGTGTGTGGGGGGGGATGTGTTAAGGTTGAGAAAGTGAGACAAATAACAGACAGTGGGACAAATCAGCGCGTCTGCCCCCTTTTTACACGGGTCACTCGAAATACTTTGGTAAAAGGTTGATTAGCTGTTTAGTATCTTCAGAAAGACAGGGACAGTCCATTTAGTGATTTTAAAGTACTATTATCAAACATCCTTGTTGTACTTTCAGGCATATACCTATTGACGAATAACTTATGTTATCGATCATGAACAAAAGAAACGTGGCTTCAGATCAAAATTCAGACCTTCCATAACTTCTTTTAAGCTTCAGTTTGAGTATAAAAAATATGTATCTAATGAATTCTTACAAAAAAAAATGGGTGAAGGGTTAAATCGGTGTTCCTTTGATCTCGATATCGCACTGCAGAGTGGGTGACCTTAAGAACAGCTGTAATGTACTTGCTTCTTACAGATTAGCACACACGTGTAACATGAAATTCACTCCTCTTATCTTTTGTTTCATATTAATTTATCCCTTTGGTTATTATTAATGGTCAGGATTATGAATTTTATACAGGTTTCAGAGGCTACGTCCGTTCTTAGTCTCTACATGCTCTTTATTTAAATACGATTTTATTAAATGCATATTTTGTCTGTGATTTTCTTTTTCAAAGACAATATCATGAAATATGTTTGAATTGTGTTAGAATTGATTTCCATAGATTTCTTGCTATGTCATTTTCTTTTCAGTTATGAATTCGTCCAAATTTAAAGGATTTGCGAACGGAACATACGGCATTTGTTACTGAAATAATGCTTTGATTGTTCGGTGTCACGTGATACTGCTGGTGCGCCACTTACGATAAAATGGAAATATCGCTTACCGTCTATTGATTGTAATGTTGGAAATTGAATGTAAAAGGCTAGAGATATTTCATAATTATAGTTTTCAGGAACAAACTTAATTTTGTTCGATATATCAACAGGATTTTTCTCTCTATTCGTCATGCATCCTACTGTCAAGGGGCGTTACTCCTGCTTCTTCCTCATGATCAAAAGGAGACCACTTATACAAAAATAAACCAAACTTTGTCATGAATACTCTCCCTTCAACTGAAAAGGTATTCATTTGCTTAGTGGGTTGACTTTTAAACCAATATCTGAACAATATGTCTCTGTTTCTTTCAAACTATTAATTCCGCACATGGATTTCCTTGACAAATACCACTTCAGCGTTTTCAGCGCTTTGATTTAGAGAACTTACAACCTTTCACAGGACTGTTCGATACAGCGTTATTACCACCTTCATTGATTTTGGCAACTTTCAGTTACTACTTAGGTCATGCAAGGAGCCCTTCAACCAATTAGCTGGAGACAAGGAAGATAAGCCCATTCAAAGTTTCGACCTTTTCCACTATATACTAGTCTTTGTAATTCTGTTTCGATTTTATTCTCTAATGCAACCTATACAGGTCTTGGGTTTCCAAAATTTTGACTTTGATATACGTGTGAAATTTGGCCACCCTCCCTCATTTTAATTTTCAGACACCAAAGTTTGATGTTGGTTAAGAAGGTGAATTTTGGGAGCCCTTCAACCAATTAGCTGGAGACAATGAAGATAAGCCCATTCAAAGTTTCGACCTTTTCCACTATATACTAGTCTTTGTAATTCTGTTTCGATTTTGTTCTCTAGTGCAACCCATACAGGTCTTGGGTTTCCAAAATTTTGACTTTGATATGTATACGTGTGAAATTTGGCCACTCTCCCTCATTTTAATTTTCAGACACCAAAGTTTGATGTTGGTTAAGAAGGTGAATTTTTGACATTCTTTAATTTCTCTTCTCCTGTTATTCCATAGGCTGCGATTTTCTGTTGGTCTTTTTTGGCCTTTTTGGAGACATCATGCTTACATAACCTGACCTTTACAGCTATGACACTTGGCATTCTTGTAAAAACAATTCTGACTGTCACGACTAGCTTTACCACCCCTAAACCACTGTGTGAACACTGTATCATGAGCCCTTTGTTTCTGTTGCTTCAGTCTCTACCAATTCCATACTTACAGCCACATCAAAGTCAACTCTTCTTCTAACACTAATGTTCTCTGAATAATGTTCAATGTTCTCTAACAGGCTGTCAAAAAAAAAACACTCAACATATCTAAAATTGTCCCAAACTCACATGATTCACTCAGCAACATTGATTCTACCAACTTCTGGTTTACAGTTTCATTTTCACTTCGCATCATACAATGAAAGGTAAATCGTTCTGCAATGATGAGAGTTTCGGTTTGCAGGTTATTTTAAATATTAATGGGTCGAAAGCCTTACCATTAAGCTTTTGAGGTAGGCCTATAACAAAGTTACAGAGCAGGCATAAGTCTTAGATCCACATGGAGATCATAAAAGAATCAGCTGTCATCATCATCGATGCTATTCGCTACATAAAACCACAGAGCTTAGGTTAGCGTATTCCTCAGTGCAACTGTCAATGTACGGTCGAAATTGCTGTATTTTACCCAGCGTTTCATATTTCAGGTTATATTTATTGTATACGGAGGGGTTGAAATATCCTTGTCGCTACTGTATTAGGATCCGAATAAAGCAGTAATCAACTGAATTGATCATAATCGTTATCTACTTTCGGTTTCTATCCTAGACACGTAAGCAATATTATTTCCCGCTAGATGGCATTCTCAACTAATCAAAGTACATTAACTACTTCGAACTTAAGCGTATGAAAGACCTAAAATACTAAAATTGATAGCAAAAGTTCATGGCTGATTTCCATAAAATCGTGTATCTAAGCATTCCGCATGCAGTTTCAAATTTTTGAGGTGTAATGGCATAGTTTTGGGTAATTTTCCAGTGTTTTGGGGTATTTTTCAGTGGTTTGGAGTATTTTAGGGTGTTTTATCTGAGACTTACTTTACAAACTAGGTCAGGTTAAAGCTGCTGAACGAGACAAATTTTTAAATTTAGAGCGAGTTCTACTAGATTTAACTCTGAAATTCATTACTTTTGTTGATGGCATACGCTGATTTTTAATCCGCATATTATTTGTACATATCAAATGACAGAGAGGCGTCTGTTCATTGATCTTTGAGGACCTATTTTTTTCGAAACTGGGGTGTAATGCGTGCTCGTGTGGAAAACCCCCGTCGGATGGAATAAGAAGGTGATGATGAGTCATTACCTTCTAAAAACGGGCCCCAGAGAAAAATACTGTGAAAACATAGCATTGGGTGAAAGAAAAAATGTCTAAACTGTTAACTGTTGCGCACAATTTCTTGGATAAATGTAAAACTTGTACAAAAGCCGTTTTTTTTGTTTTCTTCTTTGTTTTCATCATTACGAAAGTTTTTTTACGAAAGTTAAAACTTTGTCATAGGTCCCCAAAATTTGTTACAAAATGATCTGAGTATGGTACGAAATGGTAAAATTATGGTAGCAAATGGTATAAATCATAAACGGAAAATATTACGTTCATGTGTGCCGCATCTATTTAACTAATTACCACACAATCACTACTTTTGACGACCCTAAGGAAGATGCCTCTAGAAAACATTGTCAGAAAAGGAGAAAATGCTAGTAACCAATATTTTCTCATTTTCCCGCAATGTTTTCTACCTTTCACAAACCAAATTTCAAATTTTCAGTCACTTTTATTCTGCCATCTGCAAATGCTTTCGATTTGTGCAAGCCTAAAACACCCTTGGGCTCACAACTTATGTCAGTGTGACGTCACAGGTAGTGATATCGGACCCTTGTTATAAAGTAAGTGTGCGTGTTTGGTAAGACTGTTTTTTTTTTGTAATCGTTCCTTTAAATGATCTGAAAAAGTCTTTAGACCTCCAAAGCGTACAATACCTAGGGACTTTGTTTTTTGTCAAAGCTTTTATTAACTTTGCTAACTAATCATGAATGGAATAGACTTCGATCAACTATTAAAACCTTATCACTTTCTGATATTTGGTCATAGTGTTTGTGCAGATAGACATCTGCTTCCTGTCTAAAACATCAGAATATTAAATGTATTCATCTAATGTCTTTGATAAATAGATGAGAGTCTTTGTAGTCCGTTTGGATCCACCAGAGCTAGCCTCATTCTATCTTCATATCGTACTTACTTTTTAATATGGCGGAACATAAGTTATGAAAATGCCCAGGTCCGATATCATTTCCTGTGACGTAGGTTGTTACCCTTGCTAAAATATCGTCATTAGGTAATGAGTTGACAGAATGAATCACCGCAGAATACACGTGTAACTTTTTTTTTCATTTTAGGTTAGAAATTTGTCAAAAGTTCTGAAAAATAATTGGGAATGGTATTCGGCAGGTAACCCTTAGGCTTCTATATTTATAAGCATGGCAGCGCACAGTGTAGATCAAGAACGGACTGTACATGTATGTCAGGCACGTAGGTAGCATTTCAAGATCGTTGTCTGCGCATGTCATATTCTTCGAAGATTCGACTGTCTTATATGACGCATCACTACTAGCCCCGAAACCGGGCTGACCGTAATATTACGCTCTATAAAGTAGCAATGTTGAAAATAGCTTAAATACGTATCAATACGTTTGAGGAGAAATGAGACCTGCTTTAGCAACAGATTTCTCTAAACTGGTGATCATAGTTGAGTGAATTGCACGAGGTAGCGTTTTATTGGGTAAACCTTTTTTTTTTTATTTAAATTCAAAGAAAAGGCTGTCGCGTAGGAAAGTGGTTCGGTTCTGTACCCAGGATGCCCATATCAGATAGATGAGTATTTATAGAATGCCATCTAGCGGGAGATAATGTTTCAAGATTGGAGGGGGCTAACTTCGAGATATTGAGATTTTTTGCATGGTTGTTGCATTGCACTAAAACTCATATTTTAGTTACTATGATTTTCAAAATTATTGGGGGGGGGGGGGGGGGGGGAGGGGGCGCTGAGCCGCCACCCCTTCCCCCCCCCGCCCTCCCTGTTCCTACGGGCCTGCATGTATGTGCAGTCTGATCTTCGATCTACATTGTACGTCACGTTATTTTCTCTTCGGTGAAATCAACTAGCACTGAAATCGTAATTTTGGGTTTTTTACTATTAAAAGGTTTCGTTTCATTATTAAGCAGCGTCATAGTTATAAATAGTATAAATAGTGATAAATACCTGGGATTGGTCTTTGAAAGCTTACATAGTTTGGTAAGTGTGAAGGTTGTCAAACACAAGCCTATGTTACATAGTGTACGTAAAAATCCGTTAGTTGATGGATTGATTGATAGTGTTTAACTCTAAACCAAACGACAAAATTTTGGACTAGTCTAAATTGAAAGCATTAACAGACGACAAAATCAATCTGACTCAAATTTTGATTTTTTTTTTCTGAAAGGATAGAAAACATTGTGGGAAAAGGAGAAAATGCTGGTTATCAGCATTTTCTCCTTTTCCTACAATGTTATGAAAAGGCTTCTTTCTCAAGGTCGTAAAAACTAGGGATTGTTTGGTAAACGGTTAATGCCCTTTTTTAGCATTATTTCAGTTATATTGCAGCAGTCAGTGCACCTATCCATGTTTTACTAGAGTTTCTTTTACTAGTGTTCCGGACAATATTGGTTCCAAGCCACTGGCTGCTTTCCCACGTAATCATCGTCTGTACAATGGCCAGCGATGAGAGATTAATGAATCCTGTCGCAATGACTAGATCATCAATCCTCGGAAAATAATTGGCCGAGCCAAGTATCGAACGTCTGACCATTAAGATCCATACAAAGCAATTGTCGACCTATAAAGATTGTATCAACCTGTGACCATACGAGGAGAATTTTAGACTTACCTATATTGAAAGCTTTTCCAGGTATTACACGGGTCTGCTCTGACTAAAGGGGGCTTAATACATTGCCCTGATGCATTATGATACCAAACAAACAATCTCACAATTGCAAATCTGTAAAACCTATTTACTGTACAATCGAGTTGATCTTGAGGTAGAACGGTCCATTACTATGCTGAAAATTAATGAATAGTTTAGTTTAGTAAAAACGATTCGATTGTGTCTGATTACCATGAGTTAATACTTTTTAAGTCGCACTTTTATTTGTGACAGAATCAGAAATTCGACTTTGGAAATTTAGAAAACATTGTGGGAAAATGAAAGAAATGCTAGTGACCAGCATTTTATCTTTTTTTCCATGATGTTTTATAAAGGCTTCTGTTTTATTTAATTTGACTTTTGACCACAGAGTCCCGACTTGTAACGACCCTGGGAAAGAGGCCTTTTGAAAAAAATGTGGGAAAAGAAGAAAATGCTGGTAACCAGCATTTTCTCCTTTTCCCACAATGTTTTCTACCCAAAGAAAAAAAACAAATTAGCAGTTCAACAACATTAATTTGTCGTCTGCAAATGCTTTCAATTTGGACCAGTCTAAAATTTTATCGTTTGGTTAAGAGTTAAAGTCGGGATTGTGTGGTAAATTGGTAAAGTGTGTCTGAGCGGAACTGTCTGAACTGACTTTATTGTTATTTACACACTAGAATATAGGCCTACACAATGCTACACAAAATGTGTATGCATGTTATAATATACCATATTGAATCGAGGTCTCTATTCCTAAATGGAAGGTTTAAGCTGAAAAACGGTTAAATTTTAGAAAGATGTGAGTACAAATTTTAACTTATTTTACATAATTGGCTACTTAGTCTCAATAATGAGACGCACCGGTGATCTTTTTCATATCTGGACATTTACTGTGCACCGTACCAGAGGCGACCAGTCAAAAAGTAACATCGCCTTTGGGGACAGTTATTTGTACTAATTGGCTACTATGCCAGATATTTTTTTCAAGAAAACGAAACCTAGTTAGATACATTGTAAAACGTGATTTTGCTGCTATAAATACACCTTAAAGGTGGCCCTTCACATATTGGGACGAAAGTTTTACAAAAATACAACAAAAAAACATCCTTATACTCCCAAAGCCTTATAATTTTCATTCACAAAACTCCAGTAGTCGAAAACTATCCGACAACTAGATAAATTAGAGATTTACTACAGCCCAGTTCGACACTGAAGGGAAACACGGTCTATTTTTACATGAGCAACTCGCTCATTTACAAACCGGAAATATACAGACGATGCTTCAAACACAGCGTCCGAAGTTCTAGACATTATGGAAAATAATTACATGTCTGTTATGCTATGGAATTCAATAGTCATTAGTCACGTGCGAGTCATTTAACATTCCCACAATGCTTTTTTGATTTTGGCGGGAAATCTAAAAATAGCTTAAGAGGCTACGTAGCCTTTTAAGGGAATACCACCAAAAAAGATTTTTTTTTCTTTGTAATTTTATTATTCTTAATTACTGATGATTTGTATTGTTTTTTCATATGAATTTCATAGATATATATATATTTTTCAATTTGGTGTGATGTTAAAATTCTAAATACCCACCTTTAAACTCATAACCAGATGACAAAATGTTAGACTGGTTTAATTTGAAAGTATAATCTGCAGACAATGATTTAAACGTCATTCACAAAAAGAATTTTTTCTTTGGAAAGGTAAAAAAAAAAACAGTGGAGAAAGGGGAATAATATAGGCCTACTGTCTTCTCCGTTTCTCACAATGATTTCAAAGGCTTTTTTCCCCAGTATCGTTGTTCAAAACTCGGGAGTTTGTGGTAATGTTTTTTCTTCTGTTCTACCTTGCAGCAGTGTATAGTTGTAAACAGTACAGGAAAAGAAGAATTTGCTCGTTACGACAAATCTCTCCGATTCCTATAGTTTTGATGTTTTATTTTGGATAAAAGTGAAGTACATCTAGGCCTACGCGCCGAATGTGTGGGCAAATGAACAGTTCTAGGATTGACACAGGGCTGCTACCATGTATCGAACTCAGGACCTTATTATTACGAGACCGCCCTCTACCTTACAACCATGCACCCCACGCAGATGGTTGTTGGGTCGAGTCTTTTCGTAGTTCTAAGCATATTGTAAGCCTCCTTTTTACAGAGCATGTGGATCAAATATTATACGAAGGGTCACTTTTGATATCATTTATCGCATTCACGATAGTGAAGTTTTGACGAAAGATACACGTAGGTGTTCTGAGCAAAGTGGGAATTCCCATTTTATTTCACAATTCTAAATTGTATACAGGTACAAATTCTAGAATTGCGAAATGGGTTTATCGACTTTTATCGATAAACCAGTCAGATGAAATCTCTGCGATAAGTGAGAATGTTTGGGACGAAGCAGGAATCTAAACCCTACTTAACCAATTACCACAAAATCCATACTTTTGACGAACCTGAGAAGGAAGCCCTTTGAAAACATTGTGGGAAAAGAAGAAAATACAGGTAACCAGCAATTTCTCCTTTTTTCCCACATTTTTTTTCTAGCCGTTTTCAAATCAAATTTCAATTTTTGATTCACATTTATTTTGTCGTCTGCATATGCTTTCAATTTGGACCGGCCCAAAATTTTGTCGTTTGGTAAAGAGTTAAAACGGCGAAATGTTATCGCCGTCTTTTTTATAAACTTTTTTTCCCACCGCAATATTGTAAACTGGGCATTTATGTTTCATCTTATCTTTTATGTAAATTACCCATTTTACCTTCGGTGCTTTAGGTTTAACAGCTGTTTTCATTCTGTTTAACTCGTTACCAAACAACAATATTTTAGGCTTGTCCATATCGAAAGCATTTGCAGGCGACATGATCACAATGACTAAAAATTTGAAATTTCTTTTGTGAAGGGTAGAAAACATTGTAGGAAAAGGAGAAAATGCTGGTTACCAGCATTTTCTCCTTTTCCCGCAATGTTTTCTAAAGGCTTCTTTCTCAGGGTCGTGAAAAGTAGGGATTGTATTGTAATGGGTTAATAAGGTTAAACTATCCTACTAAATAAGGGGAAACTAAAATTTTGAGCCGTGAGCCGAATGTAAATAGTCCATGCTTTGCTATGTCGAAGATTTGATTTTTTTTTTCATTTCTTTTTTTTTTTGGGGGGGGGGGGAAGAAATATGTCGTTATCGAACAGTGTATATCAAAGATCAAACTGCACGTTCTGTGCAGTCTGGTCGTCATCTAAACTGTCCGATAAAGTCTGTGAGTCGCACATAGCAGCGTAAGGGTTCAAAAACAAGAGGGCCATAATGGCCCTGTATCGCTCCACTGGCTAATACATAAAATCTCTACATGCAAGACATTGCAGTACTTGGCCAAATGGTTTCGAACAACACCCCGAAGACAGGAATAAAATTGGAAGCCCAAGTTCTTTGTCAGTAAGATGAAGATTTTTATTAATATCTACTATATACGCCCATATACAGCCTCTGATTCCGGAGTGGGCTCAAATTTGACCATGGGGCTATAATTTGGGCACTCTTGGTAGAGGTCCACTAGACAAAGCCACGTGCAAAATTTGGTATCCCTAAGCCATATGGCTTGGTAGAAGGAGATTTCTAAAGTTTTCTCTGAATAAGCCCCTGTAAAACTTGTGACCCAGGGGTTTTGGTCCAACTTGACCCCAGGGCTATAAGATTGGCACTTTTGGTAAAGGCCCACTAGATAAAGCCACATGCAAAAATTTGTAGCCCTAGGCGTTATGGCTAGGTACAAGGTGATTTCCACAGTTTTCTCTATTTAAGCCTATGTAAAACCTGTGACCCCCGTGGCGGGGTCAAATTTGACCCCAGGGCTATAATTTGAAGAAACTTGATAGAGGTTTACTTGATAAAGCTATATGCCAAATTTGCAAGCCCTTGGCCTTATGGTTTCAGACAAAGAGATTTTCAAAGATTTTCAATATTTTTCAGTTTTGTTGCTATGGCAACTAGAGATTTTGAAAGAATCATTTTTTTTTTCAAGAAGTTCTGAAGAGAACCGTAGTAGGATAAGTTCTGTGAGTTTTCACCAAGATTGGATGGTTATTTCAAAGAAAATGTTTAAAATAAGGTTTAAAATGGACGAACGGATGTGCGCACGCACGGACGGACCCACGACGGACACCGGGCCATGACGTTTGCCCGTAGGCCTTCTGAAACGCATCTTCGCGAGCCAAGGTTACGATCACTTACCATGGCGGATCGAGCCCGATTTCGAGATTCCCGCGAAACGCCCCCCCTATTAGATGTTGCTTATTATCTCCCTTTACATCATATTTGTCATAGCCAATGAAATGTCTTTTTACAAACCGCTTACGAATACAATAATTCAACATGAAGCAATAACCACAAACGTACTTCGACAATCCATGGTCAGGTGCTGGGATAAAGCCTAAGGCATCTGATAATTGATTGTTCACATTGAAACTTTAAGTAAATTTTGTTCGTCTATGTTTTCTTCGGTAATAAATCATTACAGATCCTGCAAACATGCACGGAGGTATTCATGTTTACCTTCTATTTTTTTCGCGACCCTATTCTATTTTTATCAAAGATGAAATGCTACGAGCGATTTGATTTGATGCAGCTAAAGCTAGCTGCAACCAATGAAAATGCGTATCGGGCGATTGTCGAAATCAAGCTCGATCCGCCAAAGGTAGACTAGCGAAGTGGATCGTAACGCTTGGCTTGCGAAGATGTCTGAAGCGCTGCATGGTTCTATTACAGTGCAACTGTCAAAAATACTAACGTTTTAACGCGGGAGGTGAGCTGACCTTGTGACTATTAATCATGATGCTGAAGTCCATAGGTGTAGCATTTGGAAATACCATTTCGAAATTGCGCTTGTGTAAAGAGCATTGATATCGGACAAGTTCTGCGTAAAAGCAATTTTAGGAAGAAATTAAATAACAAATAACAAAGTATCGATTTACAGTTTTTGCAATTTGATTTTTTTGATAATTAAAAACTGAATACTTTTTTGAAATCATGATTCCTAAGGACATATCATATGCAGTAGTACTCTGTTCGATGATAAGAATAATGATTTGCTAGCAAACCAAGGGTCACACAATGAAGCCGTTATTTAAACTTTAACGCACATAATTATATACTACAAAAATATGAGATACATATTTGGTTCATAAATTATCTGTTTGACGAAAAGAGAAAAACATACATAAAATCACATTTTAATTATATACATTTTTCAGCTTGTCATAACTGCAAGCAACACTTAAAAGATAATATTCAATATCAATTGGTACGGACGGCATAAACTTGCTGACCGATTGGTCTGCAGGGACCCGGAGAATAAACATGTCTTTATTTTTGACCAATTGCAAATTTCTAGTCATTCATTCTAGTATAATACAAAACAAAAAGTAGGTCAAAAGCCAGCGCATTCAACTATGCCGAAAAAAAAAACCCTTGAGGATAAGACAAAGGAATGGTTTGGGAATAAGGCCACTGGTCTAGACATGCCAGGTGGAGTAAAATCCTATTGAGGGGAATACCGTCGAAGGCAAGGAAATCAAACAAATCGATAAAATTTAATAGTCTCTCAGCTTATCTTTTTGTTGTATTACACCGTAAAAAGGAAACTGGTTGGCTTGAAAATCTTGCGATAGTTACAGATTTTGGAATTTTGATTCATGTCGGAACTGAAACATCGGCATTGGATTACAACAGTTCGAAAATATTACATGTAGATTGTTTACTGAATCGAAAGAGCGTATAGAACGGGTTGCAGACGGGAGTATTGTGTGATTTATCATACGAAACGCCACACGAAATCGGCGGGGCCCGTATTCACCAACCATTCTTGAGAATGTTCTTATTCTCTAAGGTTTTCTATATTTGTAAGTAACACAACTTCTGATTGGCTAAACCATTCGGTTTAGCCAATCAGAAGTTTTGTTTCTTACAAATGTTGAAAATTATGAAGGATAAGACAAAGAACGTTGTTAACAAAAGTTGGTGAATATGGGCCCTGAGTGTTCATGTATATACATATCTCCGATCTAACCGCAAGGTTTTGTATTGTGTATTCTTATCCATGATTTTCCGTGTAAATCTATCAATGACAGGGAGTACAATATAAGTAGTGGAAAAAGGCTACAGAGCGATTAAATTCAATAAAAAGGGAAGTTTTAGCGGTCATATAATGGTATGTCGTTTTGCTTGAATAATTGATTGATTAAATGGTGTTAACACCGTTTCAACATTATTTCACTCATATAATAAAAGCGACAGCTAGTTTTATACATTTATGTTTTTCCTCGGTCATTTTTAACTACATATGTTCTAGACCCGCTACCACACAATGCCGATTTTCAACTAAATAATAGACAACTAGCTTGAGGAAAGAAGCTTTTGAAAACATGGTGAGAAAAGGAGAAAATGCAGGTAACTAGCATTTCCTCCTTTTTATGGCATATTTTGTGTCATTCTGTAGTATTTTATCTTTCTATTTTATTGTTTTTTATTTTCTATCATCTTCAAATGGTTTCAAACGAGTATATCTAAAATTGTCGTTTGGTAAAGGGTTTTGGTTGGTCGTATTGGGGTTTAACCCCACTTTAACAGCTAAGGTCATGGGCGGATCCAGAGGGGGGACCGGGGGTCCGGACCCCCGCCCCCCCCCCCTGGAATTTTGGCAAAAATATGGTTATCGGATTCGTGAATGGGACTGGTTTGATATTGCACAGCATTTATGTAAAATACAGTCATAAATTTAGAAAGAGTTCTAAATGTGGAGACCTCCGCATGGTTAGAACTCAGAAACATTGGCTTTTTTTTGTAAACAGCTTACATCCACTGAAATCTGGAAATCAAAGTATCATTATAATACGACAAACTCATGCGTTTTCGGTGGGGTGGGATGGGGTGGGACCCCCCCCCCCCTTCGGTGGGGTGGGACGGGGTGGGACGGGGTGGGACCCCCCGACCCCCCCCCCCCCCCGAAAGATATCTGGATCCGCGCTTGAAGGTCATATCATGGCGGTCGGTGACGCACATGTGCTTCCTGGCTTTCCCACACCGGTACTTACACTACTTTCTTTCCAAAGCCACCGACTACTTTTCTCACATGCTTCAGCAGAGGTGAGAGGCGAAAATACGCCGGAAAGAAAGTTTGCCTGAACCAGGTATCGAACTCACAACCACCAGGTCATGAGTCCGACACGCTCACCACTGAGCCACCCGGGCGGGCGGTAAAGGGTTTAAAGATAAAACAGGACATCAAGATACTCGTTTTACCCTTTCCCAAACGACAAATTTTGGACTCTTCCAAACCAAAAGAATTTGCAGAAGACAATTTTAGATTCGGAGAAAATGACAGAAAGTTCTCAAAAAGGGTAGAAAACACTGTGGGAAAAAGAGAAATTGCTCGTTACGAGCAATTTCTCTTTTTTCCCATAGTGTTTTCAAAAGACTTTTACTGCAGACACGTAAAAACCAGGGCTTGTTTGGGAAAGGGTTGAATGCATCAATGATGGTAGTATGGCTTTCACGCTATCCTTTGCTAACTTCAGGCACTACATAAAAATACCTACACTTAAAGATGCCTGTCTACAGCCGGTGAGCAGAAACGCTGTTAAAATTCAAAAAGAAAAATAGAATGGTACAGAAATCTGTCCTTTGTGTACACAAGGACAGATTACTGACATATTATATCGTGTAAATGAAAAAAGAAACACGGGGATCTGTCGGAAAAACCGAAAATTGCCCAGAAGAAAACTGGCTGGCGATCGAAGCTGTAAACAATGGCGGTGACTCACGGAAATTTATCGTTGGTTTCCGCCTAGAGTCGGATACGGTGTAACTTACATATAGGCCTCGATCTTCGACTGAAAATAGAGGCTGCAACAGAGAAGCACCAATTTTCCTTTATTTACCGCATCAAGGCCAAGGTCAAATATAATCACGTTACAGTATGCATGATCATCATACGAATCTACCTGAGTGTATAACGGATATCGAAAATCTTCGATTCAAAATCCGGAAACGACCAGTCTGTTTACATCGAAGGCCGCAAGTCCGCGAAATGCATTTTCTATCAGGCGTAATCTAAGCAACCTTGCAACCGTTAGGCGCAATATTTGGCATAGATATATAAGAATGACTACATTTTGATAAAATAAAAACAAAATGAGTTAAAACTGGCTTAAAATAAGTATTATTAACTCTTTAAATTTTTTAAGCCTCCTATTAATCTAAAGTATGCTGTAACCCATGAGGGCTGTCGGCTCACGCCGAGCTGAAACCCCTAAAATATACATCGTTGTTTACTAACTCGTCACAATGAGTTACTCTGCAGCAGATATGTTTCCTTTTCGTTCTAATGTTGTCATAAACCTTCAGTCCAGAGAGTATCTAAACCGGTGTAATGCAGAGAAATGAGCCCCCCCCCCTTACAAAATGACCCATGGGTCATTCCACTGCGTAGAGAATTGACTCATGGGTCATTTCACTGCGTAGAAAAAATGACCCGGGTCATTATTCTACGTAGAATAATGGCCTGGGTCTTTCCTCTACGCAGTGAAATGATCCATGGGTCATTTTGTAGGGAGGGTCATTTCTCTGCATTACACCGGTTATAAATACTAACAGTATCTTATTAATATGACTATCAACACGTGTACGTATATAATTATGTTACAAAAAAATGAAGCATTTCGAAAGATGTTGTTAATAATAATCCAAACTTATAGAAACTTTATTTGATAGATTAAATTTCTCATAAAGATAGTTAAAATTGGAATGGTTTGCACCACATCTGTTTTTTCACTTCTATGCACAAACGTCTATATATATATATGCACATGGAAACCTGAAATTCAGACTTTATGAAAAAGTTTAAATATAAAAAATCATGTCAATTCTTTCTCGTGATCCGTTTTTACTAGTCTCCATCGGATAAGCAGCTACCTGTACAGCAATTAAGGGCCAATGGGTCATTTGTTTGAGATTTTTCATTGTTGACAGAACCTTTCTTTTTCTTACAGCAAAAGAGTACTTGACTGAAATCGACGCCACTAAGTTGCCAAAACAAACACCAACCCAGCATGAAAAGTAAATTACATGTAGATCACGTAACAGTTTTATGGAAACGTTCCATTTTGGTCAGCTAAAATGAATATTAGATGGAGGACAAAGAAAAGACAGCGATACAGAAATGTCTGCTTCTCTTGTTGGATGATCTTGACCCAGAGCATGTGACGCCGTATTTATTTCAATATGGATACTTGAAAGAAATTCAGTACCAGGAACTTACGAATTCCAATTTAACGCAACATAAACTGTGTAAAAAGTTTCTGAACATCATTACATCAAATGCTAGTTGTTGTACATTTTCAGGACTTTTGTCGGCACTACGTTACAAGGATGCATACTCATTTATAGCGGATAAGCTAGAAGAACAATTACGAATACTGAACCAAAACAACGTTGAAAATGGAAAACACTGCGAAAATAAAGATGAGAATACATTCGTAAAACTTACACAAGGACAAAGGTCACCTGATAGTTTAGTGCCGGGTGAGAGACCACCGGACAATTCCTCTCACACCGGAAGATCACGTGATAATTGTCCCCATTCGGCAGGTACTCCTCTGTTTGAAACCGTTAAAAAAATAGACGTGTTTAATCCAAATAGACCTGAAATAGCCAAACTTGCGCATAAACTTAAACGCCTATCGCACGACGGGGATGTGGACAAATTTAGAAGAATACTCACGAAAGTTGACAGGATATACAAAAAACATAAATTAGATACCTTGAAAGACATCGAGGAGAGAATGAATTTCGCGGACATGAAGTTTACAGCGTTGGAGGCGGAGGCAAGCTTTAAAAGAGTGCAGTATGATGTAACATTATACGAAAACCCTCTATTTAAGGAGATGGAATCTATGATCCCTTACACAACAAACCCACGAGTTAGCAGTATGACATATCTTGCTAGGTAATCTTACCATATCTGTTTCCAGAATTTTTAAATTTCTTTTCCATGCATCTATAAATTTTGATAAAATGTAACGGAACAAACAACAGCTATCAATGAAAATCCTAATGGCAACCATGAGTAGACAAAACGTGTGTTTAGATCAATTAGTTTTAAATCGCACCATTTAAAAGAATGGAAATAACTGTGAAGATGATAATCCGTTATTATACGGTCGCTTTGATTGTAAGTCGCCGGCAGAAAAAAGCGTTAGGTAACTAAGTAAAAAGTTATCAGGTCGCTGTATACCTTTACTTTAATTTTTACATGGTTTTGAATTTTATTTTTCCGCCAGCAACAAACATTTGGATAAGTCATCATGAGGAAACTATTATGGCCCATCTTCGCATCGGTCATACATGTACATATATGATACACTCCTATCTCCTCAAAGAAGATCGCATTGGTCATACATGTATACATAATATGGAGTGCAACACGCGAAAAGGTACATTCGGACATTTGCGTAAAGTGTCGTTTCGGATTAGCCTGCGCAGTCCGCGCAGGCTAATCCGAGACGGCACTTTACGACTACATTAGATTTTGTGTTACAGTAGACTTGCGTAAAATAGAAAATCACATAAAATCGGAAAGTATCATTTCGGATTAGCCTGTGCGGAGTGCACACGCTGATCAGAGACGACACTTTACGCAAATGTCCGAATGACCCTTTTCGCGTGTTGCACTCCATTATTATGTGATACGCTCTTATCTCCTCAAAGAACAGCTCGCATCGGTCATACATGTACATATGTGATACGCTCTTATCACCCCAAAGAACAGCTCGCATCGGTCATACATGTACATATGTGATACGCTCTTATCACCCCAAAGAACAGCTCGCATCGGTCATACATGGACATATGTGATACGCTCTTATCACCCCAAAGAACAGCTCGCATCGGTCATACATGGACCTATGTGATACGCTCTTATCACCCCAAAGAACAGCTCGCATCGGTCATACATGTACATATGTGATACACTCTTATCACCCCAAAGAAGAGCTCGCATCGGTCATACATGTACATATGTGATACACTCTTATCACCTCAAAGAAGAGGTAGCACCACCATGTATCACTTCCTATGCATCTCATATTTTTGAAAATATACTTTTAGACTGAATAGATCTTGCAGCGGCAAGAGACAGTTTTCGTTGTTGCTGTTTGATCTCCTCAATGAAGAGGAAGCGCTTCAATGTACATATCGCCTGCAATGGATCTCATACGGTTGAATATATACTGGTATACTACATAGATCTTGAAGAGACAGTTTTTTTTAATTCTTAGTAGTATGCGCACTATTATACTGGCTTTTAAGTTTTTGTAAAGGGTAAATCTCTATAAAAAAGAAATAAATGTTTGGTTCTATCGATCATCTGTATTTTTCAGACATGTGTTTAACATCCTTGTTCATTTAGTGTTAACACAGTTCAGACTTTAATCCTTTTTTTGGTCAGTAATATTTCAGTAATTAACTACATTGCGTTAGTTGCAAGTATTCCGTATATTACCATTGATATCAATGATTCATTCATTCATTCATTCATTCATTCATTCCACAATCAAAGACGGTCATTGTCTTTCGATAAAATGACAAGAAGTCGAATCCAATATTTTTTCAACACCTATTGATATAAACAGTCATGCGATATGATTGTCTTCGAAGTACAACACAATTCTGTGAACTAAATATTTTTAATTGCAGTTTGTTCCTTCAATATAATATGGTTTATAATCGTTTTAATTTCATTTGCAATACTGTCAGACGCAACTTTATTTATTTGAAAGTATAATACGTACCATTTAAAAAAAAAAGTTTAGGTTTATTGTGAAAACAAGGAATGATTTTTGTTTGGCAAGAAGAAATTATGGATGAAAGCAAATTCAAGACCTTCCCTTCCCTTCCCTATGAAATGACATATTTTACTCCAAAACGTTTTGTTAGAATCTAAAAAAATCACATCCTGGACTTCTATCACTTCGAAGTGTTTATTAAGATTTCCGATACTTTGCTGTAATCTACATATTCCTCAGTGATATTATTTACGTTTTTGTTTGGCTTGTCTAAATTGCAATTTTCCAAGTCATTGGCTGATGATATTCATAGAAATAGTATTTATTCCTCTCTCCATCGCTGACCATTATTCAACTTTGGTTATGTGGAAAAGTCGCATTGCCTTGGAAATAATACTGTGTACTGGTATAAGAAACCCAATGAAAGCATGGATAGGTGCACTAGCCACTTCGATATAACTGAAATAATATTGAAAGCACAATGCAAACGGAACCTTGAATTAACAGAATTAGAACAACTTTTAGTATTCATTAGTTTTCAAGCCATTGGAATCGAATCAACACCCTCAAGCTTTTGGACTGGTCGCAAATTCGATCAAATTTTTCTTTTATTTACATGCAGTGACTAATATTAATTCTCGGAAAGAAATTTGCCGAGCCAGGGGTCGTAGCCAGGGGTCGAATCCTCGACCCCCTTCCCCTGTTCTCAAGTGCTGCACGCTACCGACTGAGCTACCGGGGTTCGGCTGTTCAAACTCATTTGCACACCAAGAACCAGGGTGATAGGAAGTTGGACTGCAGCAATCACTGAGTCAGACACTCACAAAAATCAAAATGTGTATCATATGGATTGTAGATCTTATAATCTGATATCGAAGGATTTGTAAAAGATTTACTTTACCTGAATATGTAATGTATTTTTATACATTATTTAACTTCTTAACTGTATGGAGGAATGAACTGTTATAAATCTGTTACTTTATTTCAGATATGGTTCGGCTGTCTCCATGTTGGAATCTCTAGACAGCGGTCTTGCCATTTTACAGTATTCCGAACACCACGCTGAACATGTTGTACCATGTAAAGAGACTGGAATGGTGTATTACATTAAGGTTAACCTTCTCTCCCAGAAATATGAGAAGGAACCCAACTCTGATCTCAAGATGAAAATCCTCAAAACCGCTGAGTTAGCCATGTCACAGTTCACAGGGGAGGAGGATGCTGTTCAGAAGGATTATCAAAGGATGCTGATGTTAAAAATGGTGTTTTGTCGATTAGGAATAGGTTTGTTCGGGAATAAAATTGAAAATGTTGTTTCAGATGATACTGACAAAGATGCCGCAAAAGATTATTTAGACTTCATTGAGAGACCGGCGATTTGGAACGGAATGGAAAAACGCAGGAAGATGTTATTCCAAGTTGCCAAATCTGAATTGTATCGACAGAGAAAACAGTACGAACTAGCACTTCCTCATGCTAAAGAAGCTGTTAGAATAGCTGAAGAGAATCAATGGCATGCGGAGTCACCAAACTTCCAAAAACGTCTAGCAGACCTTGAAGATGAAATGCAAGCTGTCCGATCTCAGCTGAATGCCCCTAAGGAACGCGATCAATGGCTAGATCAATGGCTAGATGAGTTTGACGATGAAGACTGTTCATTAGAAATGGAAGAACTTAAAATTGATATACACGATAACACAGCAAATACTGCAAAAGGCATAGAATATTCTTCTTTCCAATCGTCACCAGATTACTCACTAGAAATGGAAGAACTTAAAATTGACGTCCAAGATAACAAAGCAAATACAACAGTAATTACGGACCATTCTTCTTTTCATTCGGCATTAAGCCAAAACTACTCAGCTAACGAGAACAAAGTACAAATTGACTTTCTTAAAGAGCCCTGTGATGGGCCAGCAGAAGTTGATTATGTCAATACAGTAAAAATGAACAATCACAAGTGCTTCAGTGGGATCCAAGAGACTTGTTATAATCACGAAACAACTTCGTTACTTGAGAAGTGATACAAGCGATATTAATGGACAACTAATGGAAATATCAAAACTGGGCCAGCAACAGCTTTGTAACAAGTAACCTAAAGGAATGTAAAATATTATCACTGGGTAGAAACAGAATGAAGACGGACAAAAGTCAACAAGAATTCATGTATTTCAGTGGAACGATTATGTAGCCAGAAGGGACTTACAGAAAATAACAAAGTGTTTAAAGTATGTGTTGTTTATTTCAGGTACATTGTAATTGTCTTCATGTGAAATAACAACTATATTTTACTTACCATTTTAAAGAACATTCTTAGTCTTCTGAGTTGTTCTGTAAGATTTTAATCGTTTAATCATTTAATCGTTTCACCACTTCTCTTTGGCTAAACCTATTGACTAAACCAAATCGTTTAGCCAAAGAGAAGTTGTATAACGATTAAATGTAGGAAATTTTAGAGAACAACTAACAAGACTAGGAGTGTTCTTTTAAATGATTGGTAAAGTTTTAAAAGGAGCTGCGTTACTCTCAGATTTGGAAAATTCTGGAGAATAACTAAAGACTGGTTGGTGAATACGAGCCCAGGTACTAGTCCATAGGTGAGTTGATCGTAAGCAGGACAAAAGGAGAGCTAGTCATAAGATTTTACCCCTTACTTCTGCCATGCAAAGATAGTGTAGATGTATAGTTTAGCATGCAAGATCGAGATCAGGTAACTCAAAAGATGGTTTGACCTAGATCAATCCGGTCCGAAATTCAATGTGTCATTACCGATGAAAAGGCCGTCAATTCGCATTTTTTTCTCTATTTCTTTTATTATTATTGTTATAATTATTTTTCTGACTGAAAAGTTTGTAAGTCCTAAGGTTAAATCGTTGTCTGCGCATGTCATATTCTTCGAAGATTCGACTGTCTTATATGACGCATCACTAGCCCCGAAAGCGGGCTGACTTTAATATTACACTCTATAAAGTAGCAATGTAGAAAATAGCTTTTATCAATACGTTTGAGGAGAAATGAGACCTGCTTTAGCTCCAGATTTCTCTAAACTGCTGATCATAGCTGAATTGCACGAGGTAGCGTTTTAATGAGTAAACGTTTATTTTAGTTAAAAATTCAAAGTAACGGTTGTCGCGTTGGAAAGAGGTTCTGTGTTGTACCCAGGATGCCCAAATTAGATAGATGAGTACTTATAGAATGCCATCTAGCGGGAGATAATGAAGGTTAAATACTTTAGAGTTAACCGGTTAGATTTGTATGTATCCATCATTTCTTGATCCATCGAAAATTATATTTAAGTATGAAAGCAACATGCTGATCAACAATGCTTTGAGGTGCTTTGAGGAAAGACAGTCTTCAGATCGATGACTAGTTGAAGTTTTGATTTTTTCTCTTTTTTTTTTAATTTCTAATCCAAAGCCGATTTTTTCTACCTTCAACAGAAAAGTTTTTACAGAAGATGAACGTGAACCAGTTGCCAGAATGATGTGTCAGAAAGTGAATAACCAAGTGTCCGTGACTAATGTAAAAATACTTGGTACAAAGACTTCAATAGCCGGTCCTCCTCATTACCCAAGATTAACCCATTACCACACAATCCCTACTTTTGACGCCCCTGAGAAAAAAGCCTTTTGAAAACACTGTAGGAAAAGGAGAAAATGCTGGTAACCAGCATTTTCTCCTTTTCCCACAGTGTTTTCTTACCTTCCTAGATCACATTTCAATTTTTCAGTCACCTTTATTTTGTCGTCTGCAAATGCTTTCAATCTGAACCAGTCTAAAATTTTGTCGTGTGGTAAAGAGTTAAGGTCATCTAGTCATGACAAATTTTGCAAATTGAGATTAAAGTCATCAGATCAAGACAAATTTAGCAAATCCATCACATTTTTAAACTTATTTTGTATTATATCTATTGTTTATTATGAGTGCAGTGGAAAATACAATTATCCAATGGAACTATCGAGGTCTTGAGTCTATCAATGAAGAAAAATCCACCCAACCTCCTTTGCAAGGATTACAGGCATGTAGCCATTTACACCGCGGGGAATCACGTGACACAACAACAACAACAATGACCGTTATTTGAAAAAATTCCCCGACTTCAGGTAAGAAAATCTTCAATTATTCCGTAAATACGTGACCGATTGGAATTTGGTTTGAAGCAGAGAAGGCGGAAGGACTCCAGGGATTCGCTTGATGTGTTAGATTTTTTAAACAACACCTGATAAAAAAGTTATTGACGAGCAAACAAATTATCCAGGGTAAAAAATTTGTTTGCTCGTCAATAACGTTTTGTAATGTATTAACGGAATTATTGAAGATTTTCTTACCTGAAGTCGGGGAATTTTTTCAAATAACGGTCATTGTTGTTGTTGTTGTGTCACGTGATTCCCCGCCGTGATTTACCTGCGAAAAATTTTCGTGAAAGAAATGGATGAGCATTCTGTACATAGTATGGTAAATGGAGCTGGTATCAGAGCCTAAGTCTGAGTTTTGATAACTGTTAACAACACTACCCCGCACACGACTGGCTGATTGATTGATTGATTGATTTGTATTTAACGCCGTTTTCAAAACTATTTCTGTTATATCGCGACAAGTATACCTGCCTATGCTTTTCTTGAGTTTCGATTACAGTCACTGGCTTCTTTCCCACACAACCATCGTCGAAAAAATTATCAGCGCCGAAAGAGAAATTAATCCTATCGCAATCACTATTATGGATCCTAGATAAGAAATTTGCCAAACTCCAATTCAAGAACTTTCCTTTCTAACTCAAATCTTGAAAGCTGTGGCTTTCTTTACACACTCTTTTACACATTGTGTCCCTTTAACACGCAAATCAGTAAACTGACTGATAAAATTGAAATCAACTATGTTTTTTTTTTAATTATTCTCTCTTTTTTTTCATCCTAAGAGGTGACTACTATGGTCAATGTTTTTTTCGGACAGTGACATAACTAATCAAACAGGAATTCAACTTCAAAGTTTACCTGGAAGTCAACAAATGTTCGAATGTCCTTTTCGCGTGTCGCAGGTCAATGAATGAATGAATAAATGAATGAATAGTGTTTTAAGGTCCGTCGACAACTTGGGCGCACTTACTTAGTAAACAATAATGCAAGGTGAAAATGACATACATGATAAATGAGGTATGGACGAAACACTAAATGATGCCTCTTTTGTCGCCTTTTACGACATGCATGCTGTCACTTTTGTTCCGCCAGATGAAATGGCAGATGTGACGATCGCGGGACTGCAGTGGTTTATTCTTATACCCCCCGATTAAACCACACGGGGTCCCACAGTCCAATGATTCCCATTCCAAACCCTATTTACATCGAGAAAAGAATATAGGATTTGGAATAAGAACTACCCAGCCTGCTGCAATCCTACGAGGAAAGCAGCCGTTTGTCTCTAATTTTAGTCGCCTTCTACGACATGCCATAGAGAAAGGCCGAGGTCCTATTCTATATAGTAAAAAAAAAACCGGGACCCCACGGAGAGTCGCAGGCCAAATACGGGTCCGAAGGACGAGTTTTTTTTTTAACCGTATCGAACCCCAATAAAGTATAACCGCATCGTATACCATTCGGATGACAGATTCTTTTATATTTCACACAAACCGCTGATTATCCTATTTATTACATTCCTAATTCACGTGTTTTCTTATTTATTTTGATAATGATCAAGAATGGGACAATATGAGTAATATAGGACAAAGTAGGCCTATCGTTACTAGTGGTGATACATGTTCATCGTCACCTGTGCTGTTATTCACTGTGAGAACCCAACAATTCACCTATACGAATATGATATAAAACATGTAATGTGCTCCGGAATTGGACTTCAGAGCATCATCAAAATAAAATAATATGTGAATTAAGAATGTAATAAATGATATAATCAACTGTTTGCGAGTGATATGAAATATCTATCACCCGAATGGGATGCGAATCGGTTACACTCGGGTTTAAAGGTGATTTAAAGGTCGCATACTCTTAAATTGTATTTGCTACCTATCTCTTGAGGCTTTTTCGTTTATTTTTAATAAATCTTGCATTAACGAGATCGCCTGCAGAGATAAGGTTTTCTGACGCAAGGTTTTGAACTTTCCCTCCGGCGTAAAATACCCCATGCCACAAAGCTAATGTCTCCTTGAAGTTCTTGTCTTACCATTATACCTTTTTTCCCCGAAAATTCTTTTCTTTGTTCAATCATGGAACCATTTTTGTCTTTTCAATGCTTCAGTCTGTCTTGTTTCTCATGTATCTGTCTGTCAGCTCATTCCACTGCCTTCCACCCACCAGTCTGTCTAATTCTTGTTTTTTTTTTTTACTTTTTGTCTATTCGTTTGTTCGTATTTCCCAAGGCTGATGGGTCCATAGACTTAGGAAGTTTACCAAGATTTCGGAGGAATGATAAAACTTTTTTTTTTTTTTCAAATTTATCTCCGTTTTCTACATACGTGTAATATACACGCATTATTTTCAACATGTATTACACTTGTTTACTTTCAGTACAATTACTACTAAATAGAACTAAAGTTGAAAGAAAGTTAAGAGTGAAGAGATACTAGTAGTCAGCGCATCCCCGTACATACTTTTGCATAACATTTCAACTTGAAATTTTCAAGTCTTTGAAATTAATTTTTGTAACGTTGTTTACGGATTTTTCCAATTGGCAAACCGCGGACGATCCGTTGATCCTTGTTTTAATGACCCTGAGGAAAATGCCTCTTGAAAACATTGAAAAGGAGAAAATGGTAATAGCCTACATTTTCTCTTTTGCACAAATTGTTTTGAACCCTGTCAAAGAACTTTGGCATGTTTGTTCCACTGATGAATTAGCTTAGGCATGTCATTAATTTGGATTAGTCTAAAAGTTGTCGCTTTGGAAAGGGTTAAATGGGTATCGCTCTCACTTCGTTGATATTTTCCTGTTAACTAACTGTTCGCCTTCAGTTAGTTGATTCTAACAGAGCGTGTCTATTAAACTGGCAGATGAACAAAACACCTTGGTTAAAGAGTACTTCGTCTGACAATATCTTACTTAACCCTTTCCCAAACGACAAATTTTAGACTCTTCCAAACTCAAAGAGTTTGCAGACGACAATTTCAAATTTGATTAAAATGGCGGAAAGTTTTCCAAATGGATAGAAAACACTGTGGGAAAAGGAGAAATTGCTCGTTATGAGCAATTTCTCCTTTCCCCACAGTCTTTTCAAAAGACTTGTACTGCAGACACGTAAAAACAAGGGCTTGTTTGGGAAAGGGTTAATGTATAGAAATCATTTACAATTAAGGGTTACAAAACAATCAAGACTAACAAAGATAATACTGCAGTGTAGCAAAATATCTTTATATTACCAATTAAATAACATGAATGTTTTTGCTTAGCAAACTGCTGTGTAGATATTTAATATTTAACTTCCAACATCACTAAATACAGACGATATCTCTCGGCTGGTAAGCACTACTTTTGCGGACACAGAAGATAAAGACCAGGCTGTCACAACACGTCTGAACTTGGATCTACATTGCCCGATAAGGAGATATTTTTCTCCCAGAATAAGTTTAAAATGACACTTTTTTGTACCATCGGCGTACTTCATTTAACCTATTAAGTGTGCTAACGGTTAAGATCTGTGCAACAGAATGCATACTTGGATTTAAACTGGTTTAAAAATACCAGTATAAGGCAGTTACAATAGTTTACATTACATGTAAAGAAGACAAATATGTCGGGGAATATTTAGTAAATCGATCGCTTCTAGGAACCCTACTTTAAATTTCCCTTAATCTATCATTAAAACCGCTGTTTCACTTTTTAAAGTCAAAATTAAGCGTTGATATAATGAACTGTGCAACAGAATGCATACTTGGATTTAAACTGGTTTAAAAATACCAGTATAAGGCAGTTACAATAGTTTACATTACATGTAAAGAAGACAAATATGTCGGGGAATATTTAGTAAATCGATCGCTTCTAGGAACCCTACTTTAAATTTCCCTTAATCTACCATTAAAACCGCAGTTTCACTTTTTAAAGTCAAAATTAAGCGTTGATATAATGAACTGATAAAGTAAGGACTTCATGCATTCGTTTACATCGGTGTTTATCTATCTGGATTTATGTTTTTTAACCAAAACAGTTTAAAGGTAATGTGCTCAGATTAAGTTCAGACTGCACGAAGTTTTGTATGTGTTATGTCTGTGATTTTGTATTATACTCGTACAGAAGCGTAAAGCTAGCAGAAATTATAGTTAACTTTTGATGTCATAGCCTTTATATTGAAGGACAAAATATATTAAAATTTCACACGCATAGATAGATCTGCTTGTAATGAGATAGAATTTGATCAAGCCCGACTTCGTGCCACTTCATCCGTCCCAACGGAAATAGCTAAAACGGTCCGTCTAGAGTTTTTCTTCGTGAATCAACGACTACTTACTTATGTCAGCGTCTAAGCTATTGAAAGGTTAGTATTTTTGTACAAACCTAAACTGTAGCATACTCCTATACGGCATAATGTCGAACTTTTCTCTGAAAAACACCACCAGTGGCCATTTATTGGTAATATTAATGATATATTCAGTGCATGAGTCGAAAAAGACGTGTACGCTCTTTTGACCATATTTGACCTGCAAAAATGTACAGGCTTTTAAATGATATATGTTAACCATTAAATCTAAGGTACATTATACTGTTCATAAAGGTAACACAGTAAACAGTAAAATTTATACCATTTAATAAGTTTGAGAACTAGATTTTCTTGAGTTTCCTACAAGGGTATGGACGATAATTAACAAAGGTTAAAAATCAAGCTTCTCAAACAAGTTTCTGATGCCTAGCTTATAACCTGGGCGTGTGTTATAAATAGTCTTTTCTATGAAGAAAAATGATAGTTTGCCACGGTCAGCACGCTGGCATTTCAAATACAAATAAGGGCGATGATAGGATTTAGCGATAGAGTATGTAGGTGGCATTGGTTTTCATTGCTTAATGAAATAGACACTTTACAGCTCGCATTTCCTTCTCAATAATCACTTTACCAATCTTACCAGGACAAATCTTATATTTAGAAACAGTCACTTTTTTCAAAAAAAAAATACCAGGTAAACAACGATTATATATCACATTGCTCACGTTTCACTTCCCTTTAACTACCAACAATTTATAAATTATATTGCATTTTGAAGGCTTACAACTTGGACTTTTATGCTGATGTATTATAATTTTTTATCCAATGGTGTATTTTGGAAACCTAGGGGCAGATCTAGATCCATGCTAATCTTGATCCAAGGTAGAGTGATAAAATAAATGAGTTCAGGTTAAGATAACAGACGTTGTCAGAAAAGAATCGAGGGAAAAATCCAAGGTTAGCTTATTTTTCGTCCGTCAATCTTCCTACAATCTGTCAGTTGAATAATAACAATACTCGAAACAAACGAGAGGCTTCCAGAACTAAAAACAACGACTAATAAGAAAAGCTTATGGATAATAACAGACAGTTTCATATGTTGAATCAGACTGAGACAAATAGTGAAAAGCATTTCTTGGACGCAGGTTTGGCGCACAGAGCAATACGGGTTCAAAGTTTGTTGCCCACACATGTCCACGGGCAAAACACTGCACATTTGGAAAACGCAAAAGGTAGTAATTGAATAAGAACTTGAAGAAATGGACGAAATGGATGATACACGAAAGGATGATAGTCTTAATACGTTAAAATATACATGATGATCCATACGACAGAAAGATATTTCGTCATATAGTGCAGATCAAATTACATTGTGTATGTCAAACAAAGAAACAAATCTCAACTCAAAAGCAGTTGTAAAATGTTGGTTATCGACCCTAAACGGCTTTTCTTTCCTAAAATAAAGATTATTCAACTGCAGGTGTGCATGTTTACGTTTAGTGAAATGTCTCGGAGTATTTTTATATCTTGTACAGTAAGGGGCTATGAATCAACTTCCGAATTATCATCGACTTACATGTATTTTTGAACGTGCCTGATAATTAATCACGCTATTTCTGATCATGAACTGATAAAGCAATGTTATACTGGAGCTATTTGCATCAACATGTTATAGTGTTTTTCGCTTAACAGCAGGATTTGTAGCTCTCTAAGTGTAATTTTATTTCACTAAAGAATTTTAACGTCGCTATTCACATCACTTCATTAAAAAATGGTTTTCTGAAATATCGCTAACTTTTAAACAGCTGCATGTATATTATATTACACTGTGATTTGTCTGAAAACGTATAAATGTCAGTGTTAAATTCATTTAGATGTCTTTTCATATATGTTGCATAGCTTTAACCTCACTTTTCGACCAGCAATAAATTTAAAATCATTAAGAAGTATATTTTAAAATATATGTAGTCAACTGGAATTCGAACTTGGATGTAAATATCCTGGCCTATATCTGTATTAGATTTTCAAAGGACAGAACAAAAAGAGTCTTTATACCAAAACAGCCTGTCCGGAAAAAGCTCTGGGTGCAGTATCAGCTGGTTCTGTGTCTTTGGCTGTTGGCCGACCATTCTCCGCTGTAGATTGGTTGGTCTAAATGTAAGGTTAACGTAATGTGTTTTTCTCGGGCTTGTTGTATCACTGCCATTTTCCTCCGTTGATATTGTTATTAAGTTATTTATTACTTGATCATTGGTAATGGATGGTCAGAATGTACATGTCCAAGAAATTGTGAATAGTAATCTATCATCATTACGTAGTGTTTTTTACTCTAAAACGCAAATATCCATGGTTATTTGAACTAATACTATGTCAATTTTCTACAGGATATTCTTTTTTTCGATGTCTTTGGAAATAGGAAACTAAGACATCGAATGGTATTGAAGATTTCCTGCACCACTATATTTAAAATTGCTCACTCAGACCAATATAATCAAACCAGCCTTCAAAAACGCTTCGTTAATGAACTGCGGTCTAAACTACTTGCAATGATCTGTGGATGAAGAGGTGACAACACATCTATAAATATCCGAAGGGAGAGAAAAAAGAGTTTTACAAAATATGACAAGCCTGCATGCTTTTGTTTTCAACTCTACGTTATTAACAAGTGAAAAAATATCATCTTTTATGAGGTACATGAAAAATTAAAACATCATGAAGCCAATACATATTTGCACCTTTTGAAATAAGTTGATTACAAATATTGGGCAAAAACGTTTTGATTCGTGACAAAAAAGGTCCCTCCTAACAGTGACGGTTTCGGAAATCGAGAGTCTCACAATAGGACAAATTATCTGTCTTAATATCTAAAACGATATGATTTAAGATACACGGATTACCGTAACTTCAGAATATTTTGCACAAATTAAATAGCAACTGACAAAAGGAAATTAACTACGTTACATAACTTATTTCATTGGTATAATATGTGTTTAATAATCTCCTTTCATACTTATCATTTGTTAAGAACCTATTGCAAATTCATGACAAAGCTCTCGAGCTTTGACTCTAAAAAGCTCTGCAAATCTAGGTTTACTGAAAGGATATATCAACATAAATACGTAACAAGTAGCAAGTAAAGTTCTATATCATGTATGATTTCTGTTCTTATTATATGGAAGTAAACATTTGAAAAAGAAAGATTAATTTCGCAAGTTCTGAAGAGTGTTTTCTATCAAAATTGGACAAAAATACTCGCAAACTCGACCTTTTCATTTTACTCAGATGAACAAGTGAGAAAATAAATAAACAAAAAAGAAACTGTATAAGTAAGGATCTTAATTATGTTACCACTGAAATTAAAAAAAAAAAAAAAACGCTGCTCTAAATGACTGAAATACATGTATTACTTCGATATAGGCACACACGTGATACTCTTCAGTTATCAAAGAAAAAACTATCATGAGGAGCTTTTTAAATCAAAGAAAAACGAACCTATAATCCGCATAATACCTTTGATACCTTGATCTAGTACAAAAGTCTGCTGCAAGTTGTAAGATCTATGCTCGAGTTGACGAATGAAGCAACTCCTGAACTGTCATCTATTTCTCCGCAAATAGCTAATGTTCCTCTCTCTGAAGAATATATTTACAAGCATAGGGAGTCACTTTATACCCATATCTCAGCTTTGATGTCTCGTCAGTTGTAGAAGGGTTTTACACGGTTCTGATAGCAAGATTACTAATTTAAAAGGCGAAAAAGATAAAGATAAGTTTCTTCAACTAGAAAAAAAGGCCAGCAAAGCCGATGCAACTGTCACTGTCTGGTATTCACTTCAAAGTGTGAGTCGATAGACTATCAGGAGTTAACAACTGCTGAAGCCGCGAGAGCAAATCAGGCTATTGACAAAATTGAACAAACCCAACGTCAGTGTAAGATAAGGGATACTAAAACTTATGCAAAACTACGTGACGTAATTATGAAATTTGCGAGCTACTCATCACTTCAGGAACTATAAAGAGAGAGAGAGAGAGAGAGAGAGAGAGAGAGAGAGAGAGAAAGAAAGAAAGATAGAGATGTCGGGAAAGGGATGAAATAGAGCATTGACCAATATGAACTTAACCCAAATAAGAGACATTATCTAATATCAGGCTAAATAAATGGCGATGGAAAACCTCACACAAAGCACATGGACCAATTAAGATAGTACCGTTATATAGTCAATGACTCAAAATGCTACAGCATTGAGAACCAGACTGATCTTTAACATGTGAAAAACATCACTCGAAGGCAATCATTGTTTTTATGTGGTATAAAACTCGTTATAAGCGATGGTACTCTTTCAGTATAATTGTGAGTTGTCATTTGAAAAATCTAAAGAAAAAAAATGTTGGAAGACTTTATTGTTGTTGTTCTTTTGCATCTCTCCTCGGATTCTCTCTCTTCAATCTTTTTTCAATTTTCTCAAGTCATCCGTTTATTTTAGGACATTTTTAAAACGCGAACTCAAGAGTACTTAACTGCTCTTCTTTCGCTATCCATAGCCTTTTCAACATGTTTCTTTACCAGTAGCATTTCTGGTTCTATATTTGGAAGTAGTCATTAGTGTTGGCTGAAAGCCAGTCTTTGTTCTGAGAGGTTGTTCGATGATATATATTAGTTTCTTTATATAGTCGGTTTCTTCACTGTCATCTTCATGTCTCTGACCAACCTGGCACATTGTGCAAAAATGTAGATAACAATAACTGGACAAGAATTTCATAAATAAGAATATCTACTAATAAAATACCTCACAAGCACAAAGACAGGAAATTCAGCATAAAAGCAGTCGATTGTGATCTTCTGTTTGCGTTTGTATAGTACGGGTACAGGCGACAGATCTATGCTCGTGAACAACGTCACTAGTTGCTAAGCAATGTTTCCCAAGCAGTGCATTGTAATTATCTGATTCAAATTACGAGATTCCATGCCTCTTACTTTACAAACAGTTCAGTTAAAACAAATATGCAAATTTTTATCCAGACAATACTTTTCGTTGGGCACTGGAATCAACAAAGAAATCGACATTAAACATTGTAAGGTGTAAGGACTTATGTTAGGCGACCCCTAAACACTGATCTTGTTACTTTTAAACAAACAAGACTTGGTAGTAAAATTAAAAAAAAAAAACGACTTAATAACCAAGATCCCTAAAACATGCCGGTAGAAAAAGCTTTCACCAAAATAATCTGCGCTTTTTTAACCCGTAGACGGCCAAGTCCGACTCTAGGACCTATAGCGGACGTTGTATATCAAGAATAGAATGCACAGAATGTGCAGTCTGATCTCGGATCTACAACGTCCAAGAAGGGGATATTTTCCCTAATAGTAGCTTTGGAATTGCAGTAGTTCGCTTTCTACTCCCAAGTTGAAGGTATCAGTTAACTTTTACAGCAGGATAGGGTTAAAAATGGAAGACCAGCCATCTGATTTGCTAGGAAAGAACGTCTGTACCAAACAGTTGACTTTTGATTGGTCTTTGAATGTAGAAATCTTTGAATTTGATGTTCGTTAGTGCTTTTCTTTCTTTTAAACTTCTGTTTTTTTCAATTTAGTTTCATGTATAGAGCGTAGAAAGATTTCCAACTATTCCTAATATATTTCGTAGGTCTACTTGAAATAATTCGGAGCAGGGCATTTAAAATAGGCATCTGTTTAAGGCAGTGCCTTCAGCAGACTCTTAAACCAGACCGTTTTTGAAAAATGGCGACACGAGATTATACTATTATCAAACATTTTCTCCTGTACTATTCTTCTTTGGGGGAATAAGTTAACAACGTTTTACATGTATGATTCAAAAGTCGTCTGTTGACTTTTTTTCAGGAGATCACGAGTTAAAATGAAGGAGGAGGAGAGAAAAGTGTTGCAAATGAAACAAAGACGTATATTAGATATCATTTTGAAGCCAACTAAAATAGCAGAGTTACTCATTCAGCGAGGAAATGCAACACATTATCAGATGGAAGACTTATTTGACTCGAACCTGGGAGCTGTGGAGATGTCCAAGCATCTGCTGCATATAATCGGTGAGGACAACAGCCGATGTTCATTGTATGACTTTATTGATGTTCTCAAACAATCTGGTGAACAGCTTGCTGATCTAGCAGGAGATATAGAAGAGACCGCTAAAAGTTATGGGGTGCCGATCGTTAAAACGGAACCGGAAGCTATCGTTTACGAAAAGGTCAGAAAGATCAACGTGTATACGAATGCACGTAAACGTGTTGAAGCTTTGGGTCATACCTTGAAACGTTTGTCACATGATGGAAATGTGCAGTCATTTAGAAAGTATGTCAATAGGATTTATAAGATTTACAAGAAAAACCAAAAAGTGATAAGTACAGACGTCTCAAAGCGGATGCACATTGCCGACCTTCATTTTACATGTCTGGAGGCTGAAATAATAATGATGCGAGTGTTTTATGACGAGTCCCTGTATAAACATGATATCTTTAGGGAAATAGAGAAAGTGATACCTTATACAAGCAATCCAACAGTGACTAGCATGACTTTTCTGGCAAGGTAAGTTTTCTTGTAAATGTGGAAAACTAGAAAATAAACGTTATTGCCATGGCTTTTTTACGACCTAGCTTGATTGGTGCAGTGTTCGTCTTTCATATGATCATGTTATACATGGCCGCCTTTTATTCCACTAGTTTTCTTTTCAGACCTAGATATGTTTCTTCATATAAACTTAACTTCCAAAAGAAACGATACATACATTGAAAGCAGAAAAGTTTTTGTAAATGGAAGAAGCAAGCTTATTTGTTACATATCGTGAACATGTAATAGTCTTTGGTGAATTTCATTAGCAATACGCCTAATTTTACTTGTACCGTCTGACTTGAAATCACGTACGGGCCAGGTCACGAAGTTTCAGATGAAAACTTGATTCGAGCTTTAACACTCACTCATGGGTCTAAAGATTGTGTTCCCTGGCTCACTGTGTCTTACTGGGTCGATGAAGTTATGTAAACGTTTGCACATTGTACTTACGTACTCGGCAAAAACATCTGAAAAAAAAATGCATTTTCACAATTCTGTTTTTGTAAATCACGTCTCATCAGTTCTTGTTGATGCTTTCAAGAGCATTTACGTAAATTTTACACCTATATGTGGCCATCCCGAGCATGAGCCGTCAGTGAGGTATGTCTGTAAGGAGTCCATTAGCAAATTATCCTAGCGTTCTAAAGCATCTCGCTTAACGTTTGACAAGCATACGCGACACACCAAAATGAGCTGTGACGTCACATTATAACGTTTACTAGGTTCGTGCACCGTTTACGCTTATAATCGCCGTCGTTGATTTAGCTGCAATATTTTTGCTTCGAATCTTTTCTTCGTGTATGAATGTTTTTCTTTAACTTGTAAAACGCTCTAAGCAATTTCCTAAATATGCAGTCGCCCATGTTCAAGTCAGGTTGCACTTCTGAACTTGAACAATGTCGTCACGGAAAAATGGATCATCCAATATTAATCAAAACCAAGCCCAGCCATGCGAGACGTCGTAGAGAAAGATATTTTATTCCCGCTTTTAATAATTTGTCAACTCGTTTTCAGAATTTACGATTTCAAAGTATGTATCGTTACTTTATATGAAGTTTTAAGAAAAATGATTTTTGTACAATTTTCGGTGGATATATTTAGCTTAGTAGCCAAATTTTGTAACTTTGGTCTATACCCACTATATGCCAAAAGCCGAAATAGCTGTTCATTCTAATGTGACTGAGATTTCAGCAAATTAAACAACAGTCAGCTCACTTTCGATAATATTTCTAAATACCAACTTCAATCGTAACATGGCAGGTTGAACTAGGTCTTTATGTATTTTACTGCAAAACGAGCTATGCTCCTTGTTATCTCTACTACTGCTATTGCAATAACTATAAGCGGTATATAAACGCATGTTCAATTAATCAGCTTATTTGCCAAGGCATTTCTAATTCATAACGTTTTTTTCATTTTTTGTCAGTATCATTTTTAACGACGATTAGGGTGAACTTATAATCTTGGACTTTAGATATATATCTGCCTAAAAAATCCACTCAAAAAAAGAAAAACAAGATGGAAAGAGAGGCAGTTGCCCTCTATTTTTCACTTACTCTTACATTTATCTTATCTGTCTTTTTTACAGGTTTTTTTTTTTGTAATTCCAGATACGGGTCATCCAGATCAATGAATGAAGGTATAGAGACAGGACTAAGTATTTTGCAATTTTCTAAACAACATGCAGAAAATATAGTGCCATGTCGGGATAGTGGAATGGTTTACTATATCGAAATAAACCTTTTGTTTCAAATCTACGAACGTCAACCAACAGACTCTCTAAAACAGAGGATACTTAAAACAGCTGAACTTGCCATTTCACAATTTGTTGACGAACCTGAGAGTATACGAAATGATTATAAACGAATGCTCCTTTTGAAGATGGTATTCTGTCGGTTAGGTATTGGACTATTTGGGAACCGCATAGAGGGCACTGTTGTGACAGAGAGCGATTTGCATGCTGCTAAAAATTATCTCGATTTCATTGAGTTGCCCGAAATTTGGGAAGGTATGGAAGCAAGAAGAAAAATGTTGTTTAATATAGCTAAAGCAGAATATTTCAAGTATCAGGGACAAAGTGATATGGCCATTCTGTATGCTAAGGAGGCACATAAACTGGCAACAGAGAAACAGTGGAAGGCAGAGTTACCTCCTATTAAAACTTTACTTTGTGAATTGGAATCTGAGATGGAAATAAAAGAAATAAATGAAAGCAAATCTAGTGATATTGATGTAATTGAAGCTGACCTTGAAAAGATAGAAACAACAATATACAGAAGAAATACTAAGCCTGGCCGGCAAGAAAACTAAACAAGGACTAGACAATCAATTAGTGTAAATAAGCTTTCCAATGCTTGCAATAGAACGAATAAGCTGTCCAAATAGTTGAGAGAAAGTTGTGTGAACTATCATAATTCTAAGACAAAACTATTAAGGATCCACACTCATACCATAGAATCACTATTGCAAGCAATATTTGTAAAATCTTTGGAAAATTACATCTTAATACTACTATTGACCAAAATTAGTAGCTTGAACATTATAATCTGCAAAGAGGTTTCACTAAAGGGACATCCCGTCTATATGCCGTACTCTTATGAACAGAATCTATTACTGAAGCGCAGGACAGAAGAACGCCTTTATATGCTATTTTCCTAGACGCATCCAAAGCTTTGATGTGGTCTGGCACAACTCGATGCAGAAAAAAACTAAATGAACTTGGTCTTAGAGGAGTGGATTGGATTATCATGCAACAATGGTACACAAGTATGATATCACAAGTCAAGTAGGAAGGTGAGCTTTCATAAAAGTTTGAGGAACATCAAAGGGTAAGGCAGAAAGGAATATGGTCCCCAGTTGCTCATAAAACCTTCATTAATCTCTGCCTATTAACAAAGTAGAGAAATCCCGCGGTTTCAAAACAGAGTCGATCCATGTAGCAACTCTTACATGTCCTAACGATGAAATTCTACTTTCAGACAACAAATATGAACATATGATACTCTTGGAAATTCAAGAAACGTACGCTAACAAAGAGAGATATAAGCCCAGTGAACGAAACAAATCTAATCTTCAACAAAAGCAGGAAAACTGACCGTGGGAACAGAACATGATCAAATGTTACATGTTTAAAAAGCTTGAGATACTAGTAGTTGAACAATACACGCATATAGTAATAGAGAGAAGAGCAAAGGCTGACTTCAACCTTAGCCTAGCTTTAGATGAGACAATTAAAACGGCGAGGAAAACACCTTTTTGGGTCATGGATGCAGTCTTTCATGATCTAAATGGAATCAATCTTATGTAAGGTTAGAATTATGAAATCTATACATAAGCCAAGGCTTTATGGTCATGCATGCCTTACGCTTCGAAAACAACACATACGAAGACTCTGTCAATATCAAAAGAAAATTCCCAAAAAGAACTGTGGATACTGCAGTTTACATCCTTTCAGGAGAGGTACCTGTAAAGAAAGTGTTGAAGCAGACATAGATAAGAAATACCTTACCCAGCTTATGAACATTCCTCGAAGCAATGGAAAAGACCATTCTGTCTCAATCTACTTCTAATGTTTTTTTCTTTCTTTTTTTTTTGTTCTTGTTAATATTGTTTTCTTTCTACTTCTTTCTACTTTGAAATTATTTTTAACGTATTGACTATGAAATACATGTACCATAACCTTTGTCTGGAAATTGGAGAAGAACTCTATAAGCTATAGCTTCCGTTCTGATCCATTTCTTCAGTACATGTGTAATATGACTCACGTTTGTTACTATTTGTTATATACTGTTGAATAAAATATGTTTAAACTAAGCAATGGAATAGATAAACAACTAGCAGAAAAACAACTTGCAAATAAAAGCAAATAAAAAATAACAACTGGAAAAGCTGGTTCATATATGTAGCTAAAATGTTGAAGCAATATGACCTCCCTTCCATCTATGAGGTAATGGAAAAAACCAATGTCAAAAAAATCAATGGAAGGCAGTACTAAAAAAGTCCATCAATTAATTCTGGGGAAAAAAGGATAATTGAAGAAAGCAATACAAGAAGCAGTCTCAGATACCTGTATGCCGAAAACTATCATCACGGAAAATCTCATAATGTATGGATTGCGTCTAGTATCGACACACTGGAGGTAAAAAAATGGCAAGTATTAAAAGCAAATTTAATTGCTGACACTTATAAAGTCCAAAAGATGATATCCAGGTTTCAAAGGGAATAAAAAATTAAATGTGCCAATTATGCAAAACAGAGCCAGAAGACATATCTCACTTCATCCTTACCTGTGCAGGTCATTCTAAAATTCTGGAAGATTTCAAAAACAGAATCTTTGGTGTTGATAGAAACAATGATACTGATGCAATTAAAACAAATGGTGAAGTTATTTTGCAACTTATATTAAATTATATTCATCCCATAATTCCTAACTCAAAAAAGAAAACATGCATTCGACCAAGAAAGAAGGCAATTATCGTTTTCATTTTTTTTTTTTTTTTTTCTCAAATCAGAATAACAAATTTATGTCGTGTGTGCAACTTTAGATTAGTCGGAATGGCATACTTTACACAAATTCATTTTTATAGCTTTTGAAAATATTGTGGAAAAAGAGAAAATGCTAATAACCAGAATATTTGCCTGTTGCCACCATGTTTTCTATCCTTTGTGATGGACTAAAATTGCAAACTTTACACAAACTCGCATTTGGTTTTAGCCTGCGGATAAGTACAATAATTATAAGTGTGTGATCATTCGCTGAAACTGGTTTTGTACTGTAGTCTAGTCTGCGTTTTAGAGACTTAGCCATGTCATAAGAGGCTCAAAGATCAGAATACCTTTTTGGCACAACTTTTCAGAGCCACAAGATGGCCAGGCAAATGGTTACAAAGAAAAGGGGGTTAATTAATGAGGAATAAACCAATTTCAGACTCTAGTGTTCATGTAACTACGTAGACTAATTACACACCCTTTAAAGATAAATAATCATTGTAGTACCTCGTTATTTGCTGTATGAGGTTATCTTCCTTAATTGTTACATCCATAGCAATGTTGTCTGCCCTTTCGGCATGTAGACCAATACAAGCAAGAATTGCTTGGACAATTGCAGCTGTCCAATAAAGATAAAATCTTTAACAGTTACAAAGTAATACATGAACTTTATAGCTACCTGAAAATATTACCATAACAAGAACACTTATCTTTTCTAAAATTTAGAACAGCTAACCACCGTCTCCCCATCAAAACTGGCCGATATGACGGGATCCCACTCGACGACAGGATATGCCCCCTCTGTGACTTTGATCAAGTAGGCTCTGACTTGTTTTACTGCTACTTTTTCCGCACTATCAGTCAACAATTTTGTCTAAGAAATCACCTAAATCGACATGAAAGTCTACAGAAACCAGTTTTACAATAACACCTACATGGTTGAGTGTTTTTGTGAAAAGAGTAATTAAAAGTTCGTAGGGTAATCTGATTTTGATTTTTCCCTCAATGCTTCCTGTAACTTTCATATTACTGCCAAATTAAATTTTAATTTTTAGTGACGATCAGGATCGGACAACACATACATGTGGTCTGATCTTAATCCGCGGACAACTATGGTGGATGGGGAGTCTACCCTTTGCGAGCGGGTTCTTCGAACATATGCCACCGAAATTCCTTCTATCATTCAACATTCGCTAGTCAGACATTTAATACTTACAAAGACTTTTAACGTCAGTTGCAAATTCTTTCACATCGTTAGTCTTAAAAAAAAATATTTTGTTTAAAATGTAATTTCATTTGTTAGATACTGCATACTTAAAAAAGTTTCTCTAATGTTCTTTTTTGTGTGTGAAAACTTGCACGCTAATGTTTATAATTATTTCTTAACCCTTTACTCCATAGATACTCATTTCTACACATTGCTTGAAGGAGCCTTTGGAAACACTGTGGCAAAAGGTGAAATTGCTCATGATGAGCAATTTCACATTTTGCCACAATGTTTTCTATGCTATCAAAAGGTGTTATATACACATAAGAAACAGCTTCATCCTTGCTGTTATTTAGGGTCATTTAGAGATGCCATAGAAATGCCTTATGGGGTAAAGGGTTAATATAAATGTATATGATGAACTGACCTTTTTACGAATATTTCAAACCTGTTTGTTTATCGAAGACACAGATATAAGTACACGATTCTAACAAGACAACCCTTTGGTTAGTTCCATAAACACTGTGGCAGTGGACGAAGAATGCAACCCTCCCACTTACGTCGATGTTTTCTCAGTATTTCATGTATATATGTGACTATTTATCTTTCTTTCTGCAAGCATACGATATTTTTTGTGGTATTTGTCGAAGACAATACCACTATGAGTTCAAGATTAAATTTTGAAGACCATGTATCGTATTTTGTGCAAAACCGAAGGAAATAAACCCAGGTATACTCATTTTTCTCAGGCAAATGAGTTTTTCAGTAGGACTCAGACCTGTAGTTGAGAATGGCATGTGAAAATATACTGAGTGAGTCCATCGATCGTGGAAATACTAACCTTTGACTGAAAACAGTTTCACTCTCTCATAGCCTTCTTTTGGCACAATGATACAAAATTTGCACTCTCTTGCACTCCGGATCATTACATTCACCTCTGTAGTGGGCTCAGAAAGTAGTCCGTCAATACGTGATACTTTCGTTACATGACAAGAACTAAAACTGGCAACATAAACGTCGGTGAAAGAAAGACCAATATCAATTACTATGTGTGCTGTTAAAACAGCATACGGCCAATCAGACTAAGTGGTAGGCAATGTGAAAAAGAAGGATTTTCAGTAAAGCTTAAATGTCTTTTAAAGCACCATAACTTGTTTTTTAATCTTATAACCTAAGATTTATCGGTGTGTCAAAACTGTTGTCATCATTCATGGGCGCAGCCATTTTCGTTAAACTTGGCGTAAGATTCTGATCAGTAAAGAGGCTCGAAAAAAAAATAGTTCCATTTTATACAGGTAAATTCATCAGTTTGAACGCACCTATTATGTATCCAAAACCATATTTCCTTTGTCTACCTTATAATTTTACACACAAAACAGTTAAACAGTAACAAAACATCTTTTCCTCGGTTTGACAAGATTCTTGTCATTTAGGCCATCGCAGAGATGTATGTGAGAGTAACGAACAACAACTCTGTTTGGAGATTGCAAAATTTGTCCACCGATCGCTTGGTGCTGGGCTTTTTCGTTCCAAAACCAGTTCGTCCTATGGCTCTTTCTTCCCTATGATTGTGCGCTACTCCATTTGATTAGGCATGAATATTTACAAATTAAAAAAAGTTATTATAATGTTTGGAATTAAACATAAACGGTTAAAGGTATTTCAAAATCATGGTTTTCAGGTACCAAATTTATTTCATTCGATATATTCACATGTTTCTCTCTCTATGCATCATGTATCGTACTGTCAAGGGACATTCCTCCTGACACTCGTAACTATCAAAGAGAGATCACCAATACCCAAATAATCCTAATTTTGTCATGAGTACTCTCCCTTCAACCAAAAGGGTATTCATTTGCTTAGTCGGTTGACTTTCAAGCCAATATTTGAATAATATTTGTCTTTTTCTTTCAAATTATTAATTCCACACAACAGCTTCTTCGACAAATACCACTTCAGCGTTCTGAACACCTTGATTTATCATTTATTATTATAAATTACTATCTACTGCAGACATTTTTTCCAGTTTAAAGTCTTCCGCTTGAAATAGCCGCAAAATGTATTTATATGTAAGCTACCTCTACTTTAACTCTCAGATAACTTTTTCTCTCCCATTTTTTCTATGTTTTTAAAGCTATTTTACTGTAAACCCGAAGTATTATTCAGTGTGTCTGTAACATTCCTAAAGCTGTTATTCTCTTTCCTTTCTCTTTTTAATCCCTGTATTACCCTTTGGCCTTTCTATATCCTGATGTTCTACCCAGCGTTCTGTGACGGTTATATACATGTATATTACGTATTATATTTCATGTGTCTATTTTTAGAAATTTTATGGCTTAACAAATTTCGTAATTTAAGCTTGGGGGAATTATTTCCCCGTCACAGTGAAACATTTTCCTCCTGTCCAAAATCCGGTTTTAATTTACTTGAGATCACTAGTTTTGAAAGTGGCATTCGTTGGCAAAATAATCAGAGGAAATATGATACAAGTACATAATTTATTTCACCAGTTTTTTTTATTAATATGGGGAAATATTTGCCGGAAAAAGGAAAGGTATGCGAAAATAATGCCGGAGTGGCGTATTTTCGAATACCTTTCCCTTTTTGCGGCAAATATTTCCCTATATTAACCACAAACTCGTGAAATAAAGACTATATCCCTACCTTTGTACGTTTTTGTTGCAGTCCCAGTTTCATTATTTCCCCCCCCCCCCCATTTATCGTTCGACAATTTTTGCCATTTTCTCTCTATTTCCCCCCCCCCCCCCTTTTCGAATCCCGATGCTTTGCTCTGCCAGACCAACATTTTAACCCTGTACCACACAATGACGATTTTTGACGACCCAAAGAAAGAAGACTATTAAAAACATTGTGGGAAAAGGAGAAAATGTTGGAAACCATCATTTTCCCCTTTTCCCACAATATTTTCTACCCTTCCCAAATTAAATTTTGATTTTTCAGTCATATTTATTTTGCCATCTGCAAATGCTTTCAATTTAGACCTGTCTATAAATTTGTCGCTTGGTAAATAGTTCAACTATTTGTTCTGAATGCAAATCTCAGTTATTGCTGTTTTTCTTATTTTTTTGCACAGGGTATCTAGACTATAACTCCTTTCCCCCGAGTTCCATGAGTCTTTTTGCTCAACCCTATTTGTATTATTTCCCTATGTTGTATTGTATAATACTTAGGTGTCATGAGGAGATATAACATTATGCTTACGTTATGTTGGCATAGAGGCGTTATTGCTTGATTTCCTTTACTCATATTTCAAAGGCCTTATCAAAGCAAGACCAAACTCAAACTGGAACAAGCAATTTTTCACTCATAAGTTTTTGCTTTTTGTCTCGAAATGTTTTCCACAGATCTATGTGTCCAGACAAATCTGTATTTGTATCAGCAGACGGGTTCGGGCACGTGGGGTGTTAAGGCTATTCGACAAACATCGGTTCATTCATTAAGTTTACGGATTCAGCCGAGTGGAGACGATTGATCGTTATAAATGCGTCACGAACGGATATCGGGGTACACACAGCTTGTAGCATAAATTATTAAAATTTTTTATCCTTTACTCAAACGGTCCCGCGTTAACTCTTTACTAAAAGAATAAAAGTTTAGACTGGCCCAATTTCAAAGCACTTGCAGACGACAAAATAAACGTTGAAAAAATGAAATTTGTCTCCAGCAGGGCATAAAACATTACGGGAAAAGGAGAAAATGCTGATGACTAGTTGTTTTTTTTTTCTCACTTTTTGCAAATAGCTTTTATCCCAGGGTCGTAAAAATAACAGCTTTTGTTTGGTAGAGGTTAAAATGACCCTGTGCATAATCGCTTTGAACCCTTTACCAAACAATCTCTGGTTTTTACGACCCTGGTATAGAAACCTTTTGAAAACATTGTGGGAAAAGGAGAAAATGATGGTAACCAGAATTTTCTCTTTTCCCACAATGATTTCTACCCTGCTGGAAACAAATTTCTTTTTTGAGTTGCGTTTACTTTGTCGTCTGCAAGTGCTTTGAATTTGGACCAAATTAAAACTTTGTCATTTTGGTAAATGTTGATTAATAGTGAAAAGGACAAACTGCAGTTTATCCACTATTTTCTCCTTTTACAGCAGTATTATGATAAGATATCCGGACAATGGGCCATGCAAAAATTTAAAATTACAGTTACCTTGTAATATAGTTGCGCTCATATTTTAAATTGTCGTTTGATTAACAATATAAGTTATAACACACGTTCTTTTTTTATTATTATTATTTTTCAAATGCAAAGCATTCGCACACAGCAACTTAACCCTTTCCCAAACAACAAATTTTGGACTTTTCCAAGCTGAAAGAGTTTGCAGACAATTTTTTATTTGAGAAAATGGCAGAAAGTTCTCAAAAACGGTAGAAAACACTGTGGGAAAAGGAGAAATTGCTCGTTACGAGCAATTTCTCCTTTTCCCACAGTGTTTTCAAAAGAGTTTTACTGCAGACACGCAAAAACCAAGGCTTGTTTGGGAAAGGGTTAAATCTTAACCAAACGGCCAAATTTTAGACTAGTCCAAATTGAGAGCATTTGCAGACAATAAATTTAATGTTATTAAAAAATTAAAGTGTTATTTGGGTGGGGTGGAAAAAAAATTGGGAAAAGGAGAAAATGCTGGTTACCAGCAATATCTCCTTTTCACACAATGTTTTCAAAAGACTTCTCCCTCAGGGTTGTGAAAACCAGGAAGTGTTTGGTAAAGGGTTAAATGGGGCTAAGACTGTGGTGTCTGTCTTACGAATACGAGAAAACAATATCGGAAAAGAGAAAACGCTGGTTTCCAGCATTTCTCGTTTCTCCACAATGTTTTTAAAAGATATCTCCAAAAAGAGTCTTTTGTGCTTATCCGGGATTGTTTTAAAAAGGGTTAACCGTTTACCAAACAATTCCTAGTTAAAAAGACCATGACGAAGAAGGATTTTGAAAACATTGTGGGGAAAGGAGAAAATGCTGGTAACCAGCATTTTCTCCTTTTCCGACAACATTTTCAACCCTGTCAATAACGATTCCACAATTTGAGCCACTCTGAATATTTCGTCTGTAAATGCTTTGAATTTGAAGAATTATAAATATTTGCTTTATAGTAAAGGGTTACATCTGGATTGTTTGATTAACCCTTTACCAAACAATCCATGATTTTACGACCCACAGGAAAAAGCCTTCTGAAAACATTGTAGGAAAAGGAGAAAAATGCTGGTAACCAGCATTTTCTCCTTTAGCCACAATGTTTTCTACTCTTCTAAAGTCAAGTTCAAATTTTTGAGTCGCGTTGAGTTTATCGTCTGCAAACACTAAATCAATTCGAAGAAATCTAAATATTTGTCGTCTAGAACGAGTTAAGGCGTAAAGGGATAATCATGCCCGAGTTGGTATAATGTTCAATATAGGGTAGATTACTGTACATACCGTGTTTCATCGTACAGGTGAGCGGGTTCGTACATGGTGGAATATTGATTTGATTCGGGGTGGATAGGTTTAGTGAGAGATCGAAGTGTGGCATCTGAATTAATACTTTGTGCATTTATTCTTAACCCATTACCACACAATCCCTACTTTTGACGCCCCTAAGAAAGAAGCCTTTTGAAAACACTATGGGAAAAGGAGAAAATGCTGGTAACCAGCATTTTCTCCTTTTTCCACAGTGTTTTCTACCCTTTCCAGAACAAATTTCTATTTTTTAGTGACCTTTCTTTTGTCGTTTGCAAATACTTTCAATTTGGATCAGTCTAAAATTTTCTCGTGTGGTAAAGAGTTAATTATAATTGAATAATAAGGCAGGTGAGATACATCGAGGTATATGGGTTGGTTGGCGACAATATTGCTTTTAAATGAAATAGTATTTTAACTCTTTACCAAACGACAAATATGTAGACTTGTCCATTTGCAGACGACAATTTAGGTGTGACTCAAATGATTGCAACTTGTCTGTAATAGGTTAGAAAACATTGAGGGAGAAGGAGAAAATGGAGGGTAGCCACAACGTTTATGAAAGTCTCCTTCTTCAGGGTCGTCAAAACTTAGGACTGTGTGGTATTTAAAGTCCCCCCCCCCCCCAAAAAAAAGAAACAGGAAGAAAACTACATCCAATAGGGTTACACACGTGTGTGTTTTAACCCATTACCACACAATCCCTATGTTTGACGACCCAGAGAAAGAGCCTCTGGTAAACATTGTAGGAAAAAGAGAAAATGCTGGTAACCACCATTTTCTCCTTTTCCCACAATGTTTTCTACCGTTATTAAAACAAATTTCAAATTTTCAGTCTCTTTTATTTTGTTGTCTGCAAATGCTTTCGAATAGGACAAACCTAAAATATTGTAAGTTGGTAATGAGTTAATAATAATAATAATAATAAAAATCGTATGCCAACATATTTCTTCACACCCTTCACTAGACAAGGTCGTGGACTCACCTCTACTCAAAATAATTGCAGACGACAACTCATGTGGTTCAAATATGATAGAATTTGTAACAGGGTAGAAGATGTTGTGGGAGAAGGAGTAAATATTGTGTTTTCTTCTTTTCCTACAATGTTTTCAATAAACATTCTAGATCATATTTAATCACACATGTGATTGTTTGAAAGACAGAAGTACATTCATATGAAATAAATGCCGGGTGGGAGTGTTTCTATAAATAAAAACCGTGTTGTCAGCTCTACTCGTATATGGTATCGGTTAGTTATATTAAATCGTGTTTATATTGGATTATTCATACGTGTAAACCTGTCTTTCACATACCTGGAATATCCATTTGTCAAGGTGTGCGTGTTATAATAAAGATATATGTTGGATTTTACCCTGTCTCCATAGAATTTAACACACTCATTCATTGCGTGTTTTCCTGGTGATCTGAGAAACATTTATTCACGAGATCGGACAAGGCGTGAAACACATACATACAAATAGGCTAAGATCTACATTCATATATTGTATTCCCCTTTTCTTCAATGTGTTTTAAAAAAAAGTACGCGTTTTCGTGATATACAGTATTAAGAAATTGTATTTTAGTTGACAATTAGCTTGTACTTAAGAAATACAACTTGTATTCCCCATTCCTTCTAGGTCTACTTTGTTATTTCCATTTCATACTCGGAGTGTTTTACTGACAGTTTTTAGAAATATATTCTGGTGGGACGAAATATCGGGTACACTATATTTCGTTGTGGATAAAAAATCGCCGATTTGAATTTTAGAGACTCCAACCCGGCTCCTCTCTGTACAGGATTTAACAACGAGTGGAAATGAAAACATGGCAGTTAGTGCTGGGGTCCATTGTCGTACATGGTCTTGCCTTTATAAGCGTGTTCGACATCAACTTTTCTATGCCTATAACTGGGGGACAAACCCCACATTCGTCGCCCCTCGCACCCCCAGCTAAAAGACTTGTGTTTATAGTAGCGGATGGGCTCCGGGCCGATAAAATGCTTTCCCTGCGACCTGGCGGCAAAACACCTGCCCCATTTATAAGGTGAGTTGTACATCACGGTTATTGATTCAAAAAATATTTTTTACTCCATACATGGACATGTATAACATACAATTTTCACCCCCTTACCAGATAAATCTTGGTTTAAACGAGCCAGAGGGAAAAAGCTTTCGAAAACAGAGTGAGTATAGGAGAAAATGCTGTAAGTCAGCATTTTCTCCTTTTCCGAGTGTGTTTTAGTACCTATCAGAGACAAATATGACAATCAATAGCACAATAGATACGTTGTCTGCCACTGCATTGAATTCGGACGGAAACCGGTCAAATCGGCCTGGTACCAATTCGGCCCCTTAGTCAACTCGGCCTCGGGTCGACTTGACCTGTTTACATTCCATTAGGCAAAATGGGGTATCAGATATGTAAATAATTTAAATTTGTATGTTTTAGGTAATAATAAGTGATTCTGAGATGGTTTAATGTTTATGTACTTGTCAGAATATGGCGGAACATTTCATGTCAATCTCATCAGCATTTTTTCACAGGCATTTGACATCCTGAGAGCATTTAACCAAGTTACACACCCAGGAAAGTCTTTAAAAAGGCCTTGTTTAATGATATAACATAGCGTTTTGAAAAAGTGTAATGCAGAACAATTAAAATTAATTGAACCAGTATGTTTATCCCTCAATATTAAAGGTGACCCTTCAGAATTTGGGACGAAAATTTTACAAAAATACAAAAATATTGTCCTTATACTCCCAAAGCCTTATAATCGTCATTCATAAAACCCCAGTGGTCGAAAACCACCCGACAACACGAGAAATTAGAGATTTACTACGGCCAAGGTTGACATCGAGGGGAAACACGTTCTATTTTTACATGAACAACCCGCCCATTTACATACTGGAAATACACAGACAAAGCTTCAAACATAGCGTCCGAAGAAGATATTATGAAAAATAATTACATGTTTTTCATGTAATGGAATTTAAGCGTCATTTGTCACGTGCCAGTCACTTAACATTCCCACGATGCATTTTTTATTTTTGGAGCGAAATCTTAAAATAGCTTAAGAGGCTACGTTGCCTTTTAAGGGAATACCATAAAAATTTTTTTTTTGGTAATTTTATGATTCTTAATTATTGATGATTTGTATTGTTTTTTTTTTATATAAATTTCAGTGATATATATATATTTTTGGTTTGGTGTGATATGAAAATTCTTAGTACCCACTGGATAACATTTTATGTTTATGGTGTAAATCAAGATCAGGCTGCATTTCAGTGAAGTAAAACTTGACTAGACTCTATTCAGTTCGTAGAAGCTTTTGTTTTCGCCGAGATAGCACGGACAGGGTTACAAGGTAAAACTCGTCGTGTTGACGTTACTGTCTCACAAAACTGAGATAACCAAAAGGGTATTCACCTCAAGGTCCATCAGTATGAGTGTCTCCAGAGGAAGGGGGTTGTGAGTATGTCCTAAAGGGGTCCTTAGAAGTGTCATCAAAAAGAAGATAAAAAGGGTTGTCAATGGCCAGGGGTTAAACTGTTTTATTCCCCACTACAATCCAGTTCATGGATACCTTTCTTTTTGACGAATGTCGCCCCCTTAACTCTTTGTCACACAATCCGAACTCTTAAAGAGCCGAAGGAGCCTTTCGAAAACATTGTGATAAAAGGAGAATATGCTGGTACCAGCATTTTCTCCTTTTCTAGCAATGTTTTCTACCCTTCAGAAAGCAGTTTTCTATTTTTCAGTCGGTTTGTTTGTCGTCTGCAAATGCTATCAATCTTCACTAGTCTCAAATTTTGTCGTTTGGTAAAAAGTTAAACCCTGTTCACCTATGAGGGCAAAGTTCATTCGCTGGACCGGGTAGAATGTCCCGACTGATTTTAGGAGTTTTACTTACGTGGATAAGGACATATTCTTGTCACTCTACAAGTCTGTTGTAAGGCCTCATTTAGAGTATGCTAGTTGTGTATGGGCACCATTTTACAAAAGAGATTGTATTGCATTAGAAAATTTTCAGAGGAGAGCGACAAATCTCAGAAATGTGTCATACAGCGAAAGGCTCAACATGGAAGATGGACGGTCTACCCTCGTTAGAATGCGTCGACAAAGAGCAGACATTATCCAAGTATTCAAAATTTTACATGAATACGATGATGTAGAGAAATCTAATTTTTTTAAACCGGCAACAACACAAAATACTAGAGCAAATTTTTCAAAGCTATTTAACCCATTACCACACAATCCCTACTTTTGACGCCCCTGAGAAAGAAGCCTTTAGAAAACATTGTGGGAAAAGGAGAAAATGCTGGTGACCAGCATTTTCTCCTTTTCCCACAATGTTTTCTACCCTTCACAAAACAAAATTCAAATTTTCAGTCACTTTTATTTAGTCGTCTGCAAATGCTTTCAATTTGGATCAGTCTAAAATATTGTTGTTTGGTAATGAGTTAAACCTTTACTCCAGGCTAGTTGTTAGAAACAACTTTTTCAGCAATCAATGTATGGAACTCCCAAGAAAGTTTGACCTAGCTTATTATGTTCCCGGTAGTAACAGGTGTGAAATAGAGGAAAATGTACAAAAGCATCATCAAAGGCAATCATTGCCTACTTAAATGTCAAAAACAATATGAACTATATGAATATGAACATAACATAATATCTCTTTATTACACCCAAGTATTATACAATAGAATATGGGATTACTATACAAACAAGGCTGTGAAATAAAGAAAGTAATGGCGTTCCGAAAAAAAAAAAGAATATAGAGAGTAAGATAAAGAAAAACGTAGAGATTTTTTTTTTTCACAGCAAGAAAAAGTGGTCTGACCGAGCATACACTGTAGTATTGTGGGAGATAGAGAAAAAGTCGAATAATGGACGTACAATAGACAGTGTGAGGGGAAAAATAAGTAAACAAACTTGGACTGCAATTTTACCAAAAATAGAAATTAAAAATGTACACATATAATACAATCAAAGAATGATGGATAGAAAATTAGGGTATAGAGCATTGTGGGGGAAGGAGAGAAAGTGGCAAAATGGACGTACTTTAAACAGGGAAGAGGGGAAACGAGTAAACAAGATATCACTACAATATTACAAAAAAAGTAGGAGTTAAAGAAAAGTATATATAATTTACAAAAAAAGTAGGAGTTAAAGAAAAGTATATATAATTTACAATCAAAGAACAGTGGGTACAACATTAGGATATAGAGCATTGTGGGGGATAGAGAGAAAGACGCAAAATGGGCGTACTTTAGACAGGGACGAGGGGAAATGAGTAAACGAGTTGAGACTACAACATTACAAAAAAGTAGGAATTTAAAAAGAAAAGTACATATAAATTACAATCAAAGAATGGTAGATAGAACATTAGGATATAGAGCATTGTGGGGGATAGGGAAAAATGTCAATAATGGACATACTATAGACAGGGATATAGGAAATCCAACAATATGAGCTCAGTAGATGTATAGAATGTCGTACTGGTGGTTGCAGGTTCGATACCTCTATTTTTGTAAACGATCGGGACGCCGATCCGATATTTCGTCAAGCATGAATGTGGGTAAAGAAAGATCGACATTTTTGTGTTAATAATAATGAAAAGTTATTTATGTGACCTGATCTTAGCCCATTACCACACAATCCCTACTTTAGACGACTCTGAGAAAGAAGCTTTTATAGAAATCATTGTGGGAAAAGGAGAAAATGCTGGTAACCAGCATTTTCTCCTTTTTCCACAATGTTTTCTACCCTTCTGCCATTGACAAAACAAATTTCAATTTTTTTCAGTACTTCTATTTTGCCGTCTGCAAATGCTTTCGATTTGGACAAACCTTAAATTGTGTCGTTTAGTAATGATCTTAAGGGGATGCCCAAATTAGATAGATGAGTATAAATTTGTAGTACAGCATCTAGCGGGAGATACTGGAGTGGCTTATATCGCTAATTTTTAGGCTAACGATGGTAGTCTATAGGTATCCAGATTGAGCCAGACTCATTGTAAACAAAAACGCCCACTGTTGCCGAATACTGCCTCAAGAAAAATAATTCTTTCTATTAGTAATCTTAAATCTATTATATATGACGATTTTGACAAAAAGCACAAAACCTCTACCATCACGATTTGAATATGTCGACTTCAAAAAGTAATAGACTGAACAATATTGCATTGATAAGGTACAAGACGTTTCCTTATGTAAATTACATGTATGTGACCTATAGATGCAAATCAGGCACATACATGTATTCCTACAACACAGTAGCATTACCAATGAATCTGGAAATAGATACACCAAGGTAACTTGTAGCAAATCCCAGCAACATGCATTAACGTTCACTGACCAGGGAACCCTTGTCATATCTTCAGTCATTCATTATTCAGATCATTGTGTAGGTGAACCTGGTGCGTTAAACTGTATTTATTTGGTCTTTTATATTCACATTCAACCACACAATCACACAATTTAACTAAACTGGGTAAGATGCCCCGTGAAAACAAAGCGGGAAAAGGAGAAATGTTGGCAACCAGCATTTCCTCCTTTTCCAAAATTGCTTTCTGTCCTTTTAGCATCAGTTTTCATTGATTGGGCCAAAATTTACCTTTATAAACTGGACGAGTGTTGTTTTTTTTTCGTTTTATAAAGATTTTAAAAATGTACTACACAATTATACCTTACTGTTTAACTTTATAATCCATTAGATTTACCCTTAATATGCTTAAAAGAAACTTTCAAGCTGATAACCTGACTATTGCTATCTCAAAGTTATATTTTGGAGAAAAAAAAACAACCTTTGTTGGACAGTGTGAATCCAACTGTGCAGTCTGATCTTAAAATACACTGTCTATCAGTTCGTTTGTCTGTCTGGACATATATCTCATAAAATCCTTTTTGAAAATTGATGAAACTTTGTACATGTGTTCCTTATGATATACCACTGATATACGTGTAGTCATTTTTCATTTGATGTTGTGTCATGTACAAAGGGGACTTGATGTATATTTCCTTTTTTAACCAATATTACTCTCTAAGTAGATCTAAAGGACAACATTTTGTGAACCTTCATATTTATATTGTTTATCAAAAGCCACACACAAGCATTATTTGTTTTCATTTATTGAAATGCCATGTTATGAAAAAAGGGATCTTAACATTTTTTTATAGACTAATAACAAAAAGGTCTAGTGTACATGCAAAATGTTGAACCTCTGGTATGTTTCTATTAAAAAGTTTTTTTTTTAGGGGATATCATTTCATTGAAATAACATGTTTTCACCTGAAAGTTAATAAAGTATTTATAGTGTTTTTGGTTTGTTTTATTTTGCCAAATTAGTAGTAAAGAGCGTTGGGTAAAATCAATGGAGCCCGCCCGGGTGGTTCTGAGTTCGATACCCGGTTGAGGCAAACTTTCTTTCCGGCATATATTCGCCTCTCATCTCTGCTGAAGCAAGTGAGAAAAGTAGTGGTGGCTTTGGAAAGAAAGTAGTGTTAGTACTGGTATGAGAAAGCCAGGAAACACATGTGCGTTACCGACAGCCATGATGTGACCATATAGCTGTTAAAGTAGCGTTAAACCCCAATACAACCAACCTACCAAAATCAATGGATTGAACTGGATTTAACCAAAACTTAATTACCGGAATGAGCCGGCGGATCTGCAATCAACTCAAACCTGAATTTTACAAGTTTTCTTCAATCTTGTATAAACAGTCCAAGTTTTATCTTTACTTTAGCCCCTTTTTTCAAATTCGCTAGTCTGCCAGAACTTTCAGTACTTTGATTTAGATGTAAGCGGTTTGCCACTCTTCGAAATCGGAGGTAAACTACATTAAAAGCCCGGGAACCTGTCAATCGTGGTCGTCTGCGAAAATAGAAGTGAAATTCAACGAAAAAAGGTCTGCCAGCTAGACCCAAGATGAAAGGTTTCTTGCTGTTGATTCGATTCTGAAAGAACACAATCCCCTGTTTCGAAAATTTAGGGGGGCAAGCCTTGGCGCAAGTGCAAAAGAGAAGTGGGGCGACATAGTGGAGGAGTTTAGTTAGACTGGTTACCGCCTCTGATACACTACGTGTATAGGGACCGGTACAGGCTAAATCGAAACGGGGCGAATTCTGCCCGTATTATGCGAGGTAACTGTGCAAGTAGTAACTTAGAGTAGCGTCTCTTGATTTTTGTGTGTATGTTTTTGGTGGGTGTAAAAAGCAATAGCTATGAAAATAATTTTCTTTTCAAGTGATTGTTTTGTGATCATAATATAATTACTTATGCATGGTATCATTTCAACAAACGATAGGTGAATGTCTAAAATTTGATAGAAAAAAAATGTTAATGATTATAAGAGTATTATTTGATTATTATGTTTATAATAAAAGCTAAATTAATGAATACATGAAAAATTTCCAAGTGCTGATGTTGAACTTTTACTAAAAAAATTAACATCAAAATAACAAATATAATGCACAAGATTGTACTTGATAAAGCAGAAAGGGTAATAAGATAATCAATTATCTTATAAATTGAATTGTAGGTTACAATTCTCAAAGATTAAAGTCTGTTGTCCCTTTGAAGAAGCCTGCAGAGATAAGCCTAGGGGCAATAAAACACATGTGGTGTCTAATCATCATTTAATTCTCCCTTAACATTTAATTTCTTTGTTTTGTAAGGAATAAAGAAGCATGTTTCAACATTTACTAACAAGTGTTTGGGGGAAAAAATTAAAAGGGGGGAAAATTGCTTGCCGAATATTTATGTATTACTCGGTTGTTCAGATGTCTAATAGTCAAAAAATTAAATGAATAAAGAATTTAGAGAGGATTTGAAATAAAAGTATATAATTAACCCATTACCAGACGACCAAATTTTAGACTAGTCCAAATTGAAACAAATTGCAGACGACATTTTAAAGAGCATTTAAATTGAAAATAAGTACTATATAGGGTAGAAAAATTTGTGAGAAAATTGCTTGTTACAAGTAGTTTCTCCTTTTCTCACAATGGAATGTTCAGATTTCCCTCTCCTTTTTATCTAAAAAAAAATGATCATTCTAGATGGAAAAGGCCCTTTTATCTGAAAGTTATAAATTATGCTCTATGAATACCTGTATTCTATTATTTATTAATAACATAATAATCAAAATAAGAATGAAATAAAGTCAACTGAGCACATTGTCAGTTTACTCGATATATGTTTCGAGCTGTTTCATTGGCCGTATCAATTATCCAATCACAGGGCACGGTACGATTAACTTGTGCCTGTTGTAATACACGGTATACAGCGGTGGCCAGTTCAGAGTTTAGTATCACGATACTGAGTCTGATGTCTTTGATAAAATGCTAAACAAGTTTGGTGGTAATGTGATACCATTACCAAGCGGTAAAATTTTGGATTTGACCGAGCAGACGACAAAAACAATTTTTGCTCAAGTAATGAGTTTTGCCACTGTTAGAGTAGAAACCATTTCTTAGTAGAAAACATATTGAGAAAAGGAGAAAATGCTGGTAACCAGCATTTCCTCCTTCTCCCGCAATGTTTTACTAAAATCTTCTTTTTCAAGGTCATAAAAACTTTGGCTGTTGGGTGGTAAGGTTAACTCTTTACAGTGCCCAGTTTATAAAACCCTGCTAGATCTAGCAATTTTTCCTGTTCAAATAGATCTAATGTTTCCTTGTCTTTCTGAGAGTAACGCATATTAGAGCAAAGTCGGGTATTATCGACACTTTAAGAGATCAGAAAGTGTGGTGTCGATAACAGCTGTTTTAAATACAAACGGAAGTTATCAGTGGTTTATTTTGCGGATACTCTACTGATCTATGCATATGAAATAATGGCACCAGGTTGCGTATGGTAGCAAATAATGCCGACACTACATAAGGGTATGTAGGGTGATATCGACAGGTTGCGTCTATTATTGACATGGCATTCAATTTTCATAAATTAAACATCAGAATCCTCTTTTAACTCGTCATTACGGATTTTATTCCAATACTCTTTGCTGAGTTAGATCTAATATAAAACAATTAAAGTAAAACTTGATGCATAACATAAGTACAACCGTAAAAGAAGGCCTAACGGGTACATGTTGTTAATATCATGAACTAAGAGGTTTGCACATTGGGCCACTGCCCACCATTTCTAATGCCCTTGACATTTTAGTTGCCGAGTATTGAACTCGTTTTGGAGTTTTCAAGCCAAAATTTGTATGGACATAGGTGTAAGCCGAAAGAAATCAAAGTACTGATAGTACTGAAGGCCAGGAAATTGAGGATACGAAACAACACATGAGGTCAATTTTAATTAATACAAACAGGTAGACGGACAGGGATACAAGCAGATTCCACTAAGCCCCTGGAATTCTTGGTTTTATCATGAAATTTTGAACTGATACTAGAAAGCACCAGCCAGAAACTAATTAAGCCAGAGCTAGGCGTGTGCTCACAGTTATGCGGTGCTTGATAATGGCTTAGAATACTTAGTAATTTGGCGTGCTTGTAAACAATCCCAAGTCAAAATTGAACCGTATTCAATCGGTGCAATACCAACTTTGGTTATCTAAATTTTCTCAGACATGTGATGTCTTGTAGTCCTGAATGACGTTATTTTTTACATTTATGACACAAAAACATATTTATTTTTATTGATTTCAATGAAAATACATGTAAGATAGATATCAAGGTAAAGTGTAATGAATAATAAAGATTGGAGTGATACGGCAGTTGGTCATGTTGTCTCTACCTTCCACAAGTCGACGAAATTTTGAACTGGTCATATTTGAAGGAAGTTGTAGATAAAAATCCAAAGTAGTTCTTCGTGTATATTGAAAAGTAAGATTGTGGGGAAATTGGGAGGAATTGCTTGTTACAAGCGAATTCTCTTTTAGCCAAATATTTTCTCAATAAAATACTGTGAAAGGGTTGGATTGTTTTGGGAAAACGATTAGGCTCGGTTTTCCTATTTTACTTACCTATTTTACGGACAAGTCACAGTGACTTGAGCTTCGATACTTATATCTACATAATATAAAAAGACGTTAATCCTAATTCATTATTGTTGTCCAAAGACAACTTGTGTCAAGCCCGCAAACACTTGACTCTCAAGCTTGACCTAGACCCTGGACCTGAATAAATGTTTCAAAGGGAACTTCTACTCATGATGGAGAACAATGCATTATGCTAATTTATATCGGAATCTATCCAAAAATGTAGGAGTTATGGTTCGGACGAAAAATTGGCCTTCAATGGGGCCTTGATCTTGAACCTACTTGGACAGATGTTTCAAATGGCACATCCAACCGTGATGGAGGTCAATTGTGCCAAATTATTTTGAAATCCATCCACAATTGTAGAAGTTAGGGACCAGAAATATTTGGATGCACACAAGCCCTAGTGAACACTAGAAATATATGTGTCAGAGACACTGATGCCCCTGCTAAATGGTATTGGTCACAGGTTTGTCATATGACACTAGTAGAGAGAGAGAGAGAAAAAAAAATACGTTAAATGACAAGCGAACAACTACAGAAAAAAATTATAAGCATTTATTTGGTTTCAAATCAAAGTCAATCAAAGACATTTTTAAGAATCACACCAGTGTAATCTATTTGTGACAGGTGTAAAAGGTGTAAAATACATCCTATCAGTGTGAAATAGGCAGTATAAACAATGACAAAACTACCAAATAACTCTTGAATAAAGGTAACTTATACGCATAATGTACATACTAAAGACAACGAAATTTCAAAAATATTTTTATAGACAACTTGATTAACGATATGGATGAAATCTGATGTTGGGTCGATTTTTCTAAAACTTTATTTGGGGACGATTTCACCAAAGAAATGGTCTCCAGGGGACGATTTCTCTGGAGTGATAAACATAACACGGGCCAACCAGTTTGGGGACGATTTCTCCAGGGGCCGATTTCTCCAGCATTCCGCTGAAGTACCCTGGATTTAGTCTATATACATAAGAAAAAGTGATAAACATAACACGGGCCAATATTCTATACGTAGTTCGCTTTATTTACAATCGCATTTTAGCGGAGACGCGTTTTGTGACACACAGGTTCAAATGTCAACACAACGTTATAGACAAACTCCGAGCAGAGTCGTCGTTCGTTAATCTCACCATACCTGAATATGAATGATCCGGAGTGCAAGAGAGAGCGTTATAGATATTAACCGTATATAGTGCGTAGGAATACACAACTGCCGGATAAAGCTAAGTTCATTAAGTTACGCCTTTATCAGGTCAGTGTTAATGACAAAAACGGGATAAAAAAACATACAGTCGTCAGTTATTAAAGGATTGTAATACCCTTGCAATGCCATGGCGTTTTGCAGATGAAAGCTTTGAGGAAAGGAAAGCATTCACACCGTGTGATAAGCAATCTCTGTATATACTTGGGAAACTAGTTGTTTTGGCGGACTCAGCGATATAAAGTGGACACGCCAACCAACATTTTTGTCTGAATAGGCAGCTTACGATCCCTGGCCTAAAAATGGAATTGTGGTTACAATACAAATTAATTATTATTTCTTTTATTCGTGTTGTAATCTGTCAATAATTGCCGATCGCAAAAATTAGCGTCGGCAGTTACCGACACATCAATAAGCTGCTTTATGGTGAGCAAAACATGCTTGATTTTGTGATGCGAATACTATTCTATATCTTAACTTGTATCTAAATTTAGATTCAAGCAATCATGCACATTTCAATAAGCCCTAAGCGCTGGCAAAATTCACAACCCTCCTTATAGATGTTAGCCTTGGGAAATTTTGATATTGTACAATTTTACTTACTTCTACGGGCTAACAGTGTACTGTATACTTACGACACGGCAATGAGATAGAATATTGACTTCATATATTACATCATACAAATGGAATTTTCTCATCTTTCACGGAATTAAAGGACATAATAAAGAATTGTTAATAACTAACGACGGTCGACAATACCCGACGTTGCTCTACTAGCAGTAATGCTACCTATTTTTTTTTTGCGAGAAAAATTCTCTTTTTTGGACACTGATAGTGTAGATATATAACTCATTACCAGACGACAAATTATTAAACTTGTCCAAATTGAAAGCATTTGCAAATGTCAAAATAAAAATGACTGAAAATTTGAAATTTGTTTTGCGAATGGTTGAAAACATTGTGGGAAAAGGAAAAAATGCTGGTTACCAGCTCTTTCTCCTTTTTCTACAATGTTTTCTACAGGTTTTTTTTCTTAGGGTCGACAAAAGTAGGGATTGTGTGGTTATGGGTTAATTGATTAGAGTGCATTTGCAAATGAAGAAAAGAAGGCAACTATTGAATTTTGGGGGGTAATTTCGAAAATTTTTGGGGTCGGAATTCAAAGAAATAGGGGTAATGGAAAACCCTTAGGATTAATCTGCAATTCTTTGTGCAGTTTGATCTTTTAATAACCCTTTCCCAAACAATCCCTGGTTGTTATGGGTCTGGAAGAGTAACCTTTTGAAAACATTGTAGGATAAGGAGAAAATGCTGTTAACCAGCATTTTCTCCTTTTCCCACGATGTTTTCTACCCTATCATAGACAGAAATCATCATTTAAGCAAGAGTTGAATTGTCATCTGCAAATGCTTCAATTTGGTCTGGTCCAAAAGTTTGTGGTTTGGGAAAAGGTTAATGACCCTTTTTACCAAATGACAAAATGCTGGACATGTCCAAACCTACATGCTGGTTACCTGCATTTTCTCTTTTTCCCACAAGGTTTTCAGCAGTTTTCCTTCTCAGGGTAGAAAAAACCAGGACTTGTTTGGTAAAGTTTTAAAGTAATATATAACTTTTTAATGATTTCCTGTTAATATCAAGACTGCTTGTATATAATATCTCTAGAGGTACGCTTTAATTCTTTACCTCAAATTGAATGCATTAGCAGACAACAATTTAAACATAACTCAAATGATTAAATTTGTCTTTGATAGAGTAAAAAATATTGTGGGAAAAGGAAAAAATGCTGGTTACCAGCATTTTCTCCTTCTCCCACAATGTTTTCAAAAGTCTTCTTTCTAGGGGTTGTTAAATTCGGGATTGTGTGGTAATGAGTTAAATGACTGTATACAAGATGACACAATCTAAGACAGGTCTTTATTGAAAGCATTTTCATGAGAAATATGTCTTGAATGATTGGGATTGGCTTGACAGAGAAGAAAATTTTGTGGAAAAAGGAGAAAATAGTGAAGCAGCATTTTCTCCTTTTCTCACAATACTTTCAAATACCTTTTGTATTAAATAAACTTGGATTTTGCAGTAAAGCTGAAATATCATACAAATTACAACAAAACAAAAAACAATGAAAAGCAAGGCTGAACCCTAAGGCTGCTTGAGCAGTGCGACTCACTAAGCAAATTTCAAATTTTCAGTCACTTTTATTTTGTCGTCTGTGAATGCCTTCGATTTGGACAAGCCTAAAATTTTGTCGTTTGCTAATGAGTTAATAGCAGACAGTGTAGATCAAAATCAGAATGTGCAGTCTGCTCTTTGATTTACACTGGCCAATATTTAGCCCATTACCATTAATCCCAAGTTTCAACGACCTTGTAAAAGAAGGCTTTTGAAAACACTATGGGAAAAGGAAACCAGCATTTTCTCCTTTCCCCTTAATGCTTTCTACCCAATCCAAAACAAAACTCATCAATCCAATTACATTTAATTTGTCGTGTGCAAATCTTTTCAATTTGGACCAGCCTGAATTTTTGTCCTTTGAGAAAGAGTTAAAGATATCTTGTTCCCAACAAAGAACTTTTAAAATGGCAAAGTTCAAGTTTCAACTATCTACTCAAAAATCAATTTTCCACAATGTTTTCTACAGGCTTCTCTTTCTGGGTCATGAAACCAGAGATGGAATGTTTAGGAAAGAATTAACCGTTTTAATTTGAGATTAAAGAACTCCTCTTACCATAATTATAATCTATGATATGGATGGAAAACTCAACAGATGGGGGTCAGTGTCCCATGTATTTGCTGAAGCGCTGAGAAATGTCTGACAGTGTTAGCCTACAAATTAAATTCAATATTTGATTGTGTAGGTCTCACAAATATTTAAATTGCTACGTAAAACCAAACAAACTCCATTGTGACTCTATACGGCATGCTAGAGTCTTCTTTAACTCTTTACCAAATGACAAAATTATAGACTTGTTCAAATTGAAAGCATTTGCGAACGACAAATTAAAATTTGACTAAAGAGTTGAAATTTGTTTCAGAGAGGGAAGAAAGTGTTTTCAAAAGGTTTCTTTTACAGGGGTGTTAAAAGTTTGGATTGTGTGGTAAAGGGTTAATCCCATGTTTCTTTGAAGTTAATTGGGGCCACAATTTCCAAATGTCTGCCAAGATGCAATTTGTTTTCCTCTTTTTATTCATTTGAAAGTGGGAGGCGCAGTTCTAATGATGGCAGTTTATGAAAGTCAATGGTAAACTTGGTTATCTAAGTCTGTAATCCAATTTGAATGTATAACTACCAACTGAATCAGAGAGGAGAACAGTCTTTTGACATGCAGAAAATTTAAAGATACTTAAAAAATTGGGCCCATGTCAGCCTGGGTAGACTGCGCAGGCTGACATGGCGGTTAGTACATGTATTTTTTTGCAGATACTTCATGCATAAACCACCCTTTTCGCAGAGCATGGCTAATTTACATTGATTTTATTTTCATCAAGCTGGAAAATTTCCACCTTCAACTAATGAAGCCAAATTGAATGAGGGCTGTTCTGGCAAAAAGGGTTTGATAACATCTTAATAATGCATTAAATTGCATTGTATCAAACAAGTCACCACATTATTATTATAATGTTATAATCAAGTGATGTCGTATTGGCCTTGTTACAGGTCGGAGGCCAGCCATATTGGCCCGAGGCCTCGGGCTAATATGGCTGACCTCGGATCTGTAGCTGGGCCAATACGAAATCACTTGATTGATGACATCTTTATTAATTAACTGTTGGCCCAGAATCAATATGTCAACCTTAGAGAAGTGAAAATAGGGCTTACTAGTCACATTTCTTACTTGGTATAGTATACAGGTCGTGATCCCGGCTTAATACGACTTGACCTCTGATCAATACAGTTGACCTCTTATCAATATTGATGACCCGTGACCATTACAGAAATCCTTGAACATGATTGGTCAAAAGTAAGCGCAGACGCTCACACGACTGAACCTTTGACCAATCACGTTCAAGGATTTCTGTATTGGTCGCAGGTCATCAATATTGATGAGGTCAACTGTATTAATCAGAGGTCAAGTCGATTTATGCTAGGGTCACGACCTGTATACTCTATGAAGTAAGAAATGTGATTTGTATCATATGGACTGGTTTCCATGTGTAACTTCTATATACATGTATCTAATAGTTAATTATAAGGTAAGCCCTGTGTATGCACTTCCGGTGAAAATTCTAATTTGTTGATAAATAAGGATAAATAAGGATTTATGCAGAAATAATATTTTTGCACATTTCTAACGGATCAGAAATTTCATTTATGTCTGTCTTGAAAGTATTTTTTGATACTTTTGTTAGTTTTCTGAAAAGGGAGGTAATTATTATCTCTTTTGTATTGAGAATATAGTGGTCTTAGATTTATAAATGATAATTCAAAGAAAGAAAAAGTGGAGAAAATGAATTGGTGAAAGTAGTTCAATTTTACTCATTTTTAATTAGAGCTAATTTTGCAGGATGATATTTTAGTGGAAATAACTGTTTTCAATTACACAAGTCTTACCTTAATATTGATCAATAAAATCCATTTTTTTGCAAACATCTGATAGACTTATTAGGTAGAACAGCCCTTTGACATGCAGAAAATATGTGACTGAGCTGTCTTACACGGGTTGATACTTCTTTGCAGATGGATTAACTGCCCTTTACATAGAGCATTTCTCAAATACTTTTAACCCTTTACCCCATGCGGCATTTCTATGGTATCTCTAATTGACCCTAAATTACAGCAAGGATGAAGCCATTTCTTATGTGTATATGACACCTTTTGATAGCATAGAAAACTTGTGACAAAAGGTGAAATTGCTCGTCACAAGCAATTTCACCTTTTGCCATAATGTTTTCCTACAAGCAATGCGTGGTAATGAGTATCTATGGAGTGAATGGTTAATCCTCTGTCAACCAGAATTTTTAATCAAAGTACTGAAAGTACTGTTAGAAGGCAAGTTTAGAATATAGGCATAACATATTGAAATACATTTTCCTGTACTTAAATCGCCTCTCCTGATACAGCAAAGTCTATTAAAAAATTAAAACGAATGGACTTTTCTAAAACTCCTAAGTTTTATGTGATAGCAAAGAGTTTTAATTTGCTGTTACCCGTATATGTTTTTACGTTGTATAGAAACTTAGCTGTATCCCTCTATTACCCCAATAATGAGTTTAAAAGGTCTAGGAAGAAGGCTTGAGAACTTTTGATCTGAAATTGAGAATACGGTGCTTATTGACATTATTTCCTTTTCCTAAAATGTCTTCCATCCTATTTCATACAGGTTCCATCAATAGTGCCAGATCAAAAAGTTGCTACCTGAAAATGCATTCAATTTTGGAAAGTCTGAATTTTTTTCTTCGTGTAAAGAGTCAAGAAAGTTTCTCCTTTTCAGAAATAAGTTTTTAAATGGCCTCTTTCTCAGTGTTGTTAAAACTGTACTTGATAGGGTATGGTAAAGGATTAAAGAATAGTTTTTGCTTGAAAATGCAATCAATTTTGTAAAACTGTAACTCTGTAATGAGATGATTAATTTCTAGAAAGTCTGAAAAAGTTACCATTTTATTCCAAGGATAATTTTATTGAGAGAGCAAAGAGTTTTTAGAAAGGTACATTTTAGAGTACAGAAACTCTACATTTTAGAGTACAGAAACTGAGATTCAGCCTTTTAGATCACAATACTGACTTTCAACAATGTTGAAGAAGAGGCTTTTCAAAGCATTGTAGGAAAAGTAGCAAATAATGATAATCAACCTTTTGTTTGACTTTCCTACAATGTTTTCCATCTTAGTAGCCCTTTACAAAACCCTTCAGAAAATAACAAAAAATTAGGGCCGTCTACATTAAAGCAATTAGCAGATAATAAGTTAAGAGTAGCTGAAAATGTGCCGTTTGGCTGGGAAAAAGTACAAAACATAGTGGTAAAAAGAGAAAATACTGGTGACTAGTGTTTTTTTCCTTTTCCAAAATTATTTTGAAACTTTTTTTCCCTTGAGGCTGTCAAAATTTCAGTGTCGTTCAGTTAAAAGTTTTTTTTTTTTATTTGTTTACCATTTTATTTGAAATATACTTTATTAAGACTGAAAAAGACTTTCAAAACAAACGACTTTCAATGTTCAAAACGGAGATTTAACATTTAGATTACAATACATGTGCTGGGTTTTAATGACCTTAAAGAATGGGGCTTTTTAGAAAGGGAAAGGTATTTTGAAAGCATGCAGGAACATGAGAAAATACTGGCAACGAACAATTTCTCCGTTTTGCGCAATGTTTACCATCCTACCAAGGATAACCAACCAACATCATTTGACGGTTGACTTCTTAGGTCCTATAAGGAACGTCGGAAGGTGTTCTTCGTTTATACAATTCTTGTAATCTATGGCTCTGTTAACCCCATATACTGGAGTGCTGGATTGATGAAACTGGCATTTTACATCTCCGGGAAAAATGCTTAATTATTGCAATCTCACCCTGGGCTGTTTTGGTTGGGTTATTACAATATAGCTAATCTGACATAAGATTGCATATTCTGTGCAGACTATAGAATCGTCTGCCTTGTCTTCAAAAGAGACAGGCGTAAAAAACGATTTAAGGGTTCATTGACATTAACGCTTGTCTTTCATTAATCCCGAGTAAACGTAATGTACGTTCAGCTTGTCGGCAAACATGAAAGCAAAATGATTGCCAACCCGTCAATATTGAGATATACCCTATTCCTTTGTTCGACAAAAATATATCGTGCACGGTTACACAGATACAAGTCCTTGGTCCGTGTTCTTAGAAAATCATGAACACGTCCGATGCACTCTAGGACAGTGGGATTCTCCCTGTCAAGTTAATTTTACCAGTGTGTTATTCAGTTTTGGAAAAAAGTATATAGTTGAAGAAAATTCTTTTTCGAGGAAAATAAATGGGAATATATAAGGTAAAGATTTCAGTTCTAATAATGACAGAGGTAAGTGATTATGATATATATTCATTGCGATTTAAGCGTTTATTCTTTACAAGACAAAGAATTTTCAGACTAAGTTGAAATTGAAAGCACTGATTCATACAGATGACAAATTCAGGGTGGCCCAAATTAGCGACGATATTTGTTCTTGATAGGGTAGAAACATTGTGATAAAATAAAAAAAAATGCCGGTTTCCGATTGTAATTTCCCCTCTCCTCTCGATGTTTTTAAAAGCTTGATTTTCAGAGTCGTTTCAAGTGAGCGGTAAAGGGTTAAATATTTATGAATAATTGCTGAACGTTAAGCAACGTGACGACCAAAAGAAGAAGTTAAAATTCTTTGCATGTTAAAACGGATACAGATCATGTTATTGTCATTTTCGACGTAGTAAAATCCGATCATACTCGTATATAAGGAAAGAGGTGATCAGCTTCTAACCCAGGCTATACATCGGTACATCATACTGACCAGACCTACTTCGAAATGACACATCTATTGTGATTTCAACTGATTTACCATTTTCTTTTCACGGGTCTCTGTAATCAAAACTCGGTCACGCAGATGCGTAACAATAACCTAGTCATTAATCATAAAGTCAAGCACAACTTTGATAAAAGAAAAATATTTCTTTGAAAGAGAAAATTTTGTTTAAACACTTGATGATTCAAAGGAATTTATTTCATTGAAATTTTACTTCTCACAAAGACAGAATAAGGTTGCCAACAGAGGAAAGGGGTCTATCAGCGGTACGTCATTCAAAGAAGCTATCCGATTGGTTAGTTCTGGGATAGTAAATTTACATGTACGATCCCACTGGTTAGTTGTGAAGTGGAAGTAGGTCCGAATGACGTTAAGTTAGTAGCTTTCGATTGGCTTATAATAGCTATGGTTTATTTGTTGCTGTAGCAACGTGATTATATCAATGAACTGATCCACAGTATTTTGCATTTGTCAAAAACGATGCTTTTTACGAATTCGATTTCATTCCTTCTAGAAACTTGAAGTTTCTTCTTGCTGTTCTGATTAAATTTACAATGGTCTCGACTTTATTTTGTTTTTATGTACTCGAGAAGTATCAAACTATTTGAAAGGCATTTTGATAATGCTGTTCAGAGGCATTTTCAGCAAGCTGCTGAGCGTTGACATATGAAGGCGAGAATGAAAATCTCGCCTTCCAAAAACTCTGTGGCAAAATGGTTTTGAAAGGAGTATTTTTTTCCAAGGTTGTTTGCCCTATGGACGACCATTTTTTCAATGTGCATAAGCATATTATGCATGATGGGCACTACCCCCTTGATATGCGACAATCTTTTAAAAAGTGTCTTTACCTTGGGTTTTTAAAACTTAACCATTTACCAAACAATTTGTGGTTTTAACGACAGGGAGGAAGAAGCCTCCTGAAAACGTTGTTGGAAAAGAAGAAAATGCTGGTAACCAGCATTTTCTCGTTTTTCCACATTGTTTTCTACTCTTGGAATGTCAAATTACAATTTATTTTGGTCACATTTATTTTGTCATCTGCAAATACTTTTAATTTGGACAAGTCTAAAATTTCGTCGTTTGGTAAAGAGTTAATATTAATTATCTTGGAAAGAGTTTAAGCAAATCATTTTATAAAGGGTTAGAGTCAGCAGTATATACAGAAGTTTTAATTGATAAAGTAACAACAAAGACTAAGACAGGAAGTTTGTATTTAGAGGTAAGGAATCTCTGTGAGAAATTGGACATGTTGTATATGTAACTTTAACCCTTTACCAAACAATCCATGGTTTTTTTGACCCTGAGATAGAAGCATTTTCTCCTTTTTCCACAATTTTTTCTACCATGTCAGAAACAAATTTCAATTTTTGAGTTGCTTTTACTTTGTCATCTGCAAATCGCTTTCAATTTGGACAAGTCCAGAATTTTGTTGTTTGGTAAAGAGTTAATATTAATTATCGTGGAAAGAGTCACATATTTAAGTCTCTAGCAAAGTATAGTTCAAATGGGCGTGAACTGCACTGGGATTAGTTCAATATTAACATGTATTGATTTACCCTGTACAAATTAATCCAATGATTTTACAACCTTCAGAGAGAAGGTGCGTATGTTTTTGAAAACTTAGCGGGAGAGAGGAGAAAATACTGTTTACTGGCATGTTCTCCTGTTCACCTTTTCTGAAATGAATTAGCGGCAATTTAGCCCCATTTGATAAATTATATACAAATGCTTCCAATCCAAGCCCAAAACTTTGTCATCGGAAAAGAGTCTTGAAACCTGTCACAAACAAACTCGTTCTTTTTATGACCCAGAAGGAGACTTTTTGAAAAGATTTGAGGGTTTGAGGGGGAGGGGGGGGGGGGAGCAAAGGTGGGGGGGAGTGCTGGTTTCCAGTATTTTCTCCTTTTTGTACAATGTGTGTTACGTTTTTAATGGTAAACCTTGTAATTTCTGACGCTTTTATTTTGTCGTCTGCATTATACTTTCAATTTGGACAAGTCTAATATTTTGTCGTCTGGTAAAGAGTATAAAATTACCCTCTATAGTCTGCTTATATTGATCAGGAGCTGGTATTGAAAGGATTTTCTCTTTTCATACAAATCTGAATTTTTCTCTCTTTCACTCTTTACCGAATGACGTTTAATCCTTTACCAAATTATCCCCGTTTTCGTGACCCAATAGAAGACAAACTTGTCTTATAGATTTTTTTTTTCACCCACTCATTTAACCCTATAACCCATAAGGCATTTTTATGGTGCATGTATCTCTAATTGGCCTAAATAACAGCAAGGATGAAGCCATTTCTTATGTGAATATGACACCATTTGATAGCATAGATAACATTGTGACAAAAGGTGAAATTGCTCGTCACGAGCAATTTCACCTTTTGCCTCAATGTTTTCCAAAGGCTCGTACAAGCAATGCGTAGAAATGAGTATCAATGGAGTAAAGGGTTAAAAATACAACTTCCCTCATAGTACCCTCATTTGCCTTGCTAAATAAAATAAGTTTATATGAACCAGGTATCGAACTTGCAACCACAGACAGTATCATGAGTCAGGCATGTTGACCACTGGGCCACCCGGCCAATCTTTTGAGAGAGGAGAAAGAAACTGTACACAAGAAAAAGAAAAAATGCTGGTTAGCAGCTGGTTCAAATTGGGGATTGTGATGTAAAGGGTTAACTATGGTACCAATCATCAAAAGATTGCCGTACTGGTAAAATATTAATAGTTGCACTTGATTCACTTTGTATTTCTATACTGACATGTCGAACTTGTGACATAAAATAACTGTAACCCTTTATCAATCAATAAAAGTTGGACTAACTAAATTCAAAGCATTTGCAGATGACACATTAACTCTTTACAACACAATCCCGACTTTAAATGACGCTGAGAAAGAAGCCTATCAAAAACAATGTGGGAAAAGGAGAAAATGCTCCTTTTCCCACAATGTTTTCTTTAATCTTCCCAATACAAATTTTAAGTTTTCAGTCACTTTTATTATGTTGTCTGCAAATGCTTTCAATTTGAACCAGTCTAAAATGATGTAGTTTGGTAAAGAGTTAAATAGTGCTCAATTTTTTTAGGATTTCTGTACCTGATAGGGTAGAAAAACATCATGGGAAAAGGGAGGAAATGCTGATTATCAGCATTTTCTCCTTTTCCCATGATGTTTTTCAAAAGCTTTCTGCTTCAGGATTGTTTAAAATCAAAGGATTGTATGGTAAGGGTTTTATGCTTTACTGTAGAATCACCTTTTTAACAACCTAAGAAAATGACTTCTGAAAACATAGTGGAAAAAGGAGAAAATGCTGGTAAACAGCATTTTCGCCTTTTCCTACAATGTTTTCTCGCCATTCAATTTTTCATCTTCAAAATGTTTTCAGTATGTTCAAAGCTTAAATTTTGTTGTCTTTTCGAAAATTTTAAATGTTGAAAACTGCACTAAACACAGTCTTTCTATCTGCCTTCTGTTAGCCTGCCCGGGTGGCTCAGTGGTGAGCGTGTTGGACTTGTGACCTGGTGGTTGTGAGTTTGATACTCGGTTGAGGCGAACCTTCTTTCCGCCGCATTTTCGCCTCTCACCTCTGCTGAAGCAAGTGAGAAAAGTGGACGGTGGCTTTGGAAAGAAAGTTGTATTAGTACTGGTGTGAGAAAGCCAGGAAACACAGTCATGTGTGTCACAGACCGCCATGATATAACTTTAGCTGTTAAAGTGGCGTTAAACCCCAATACAACCAAATGCCTTCTGTTACCACAAACATGTGATATCCTTTATCAAACAGTCCAATGATTTGCATGACCCTTAGAATTTGGGCTTTTGAAAATCTTCCCTTAACCCATTACCACACAATCCCTATATTTGACGCCCCTGAGAAAGAAGCCTTTAGAAAACATTGTGGGAAAAGAAGAAAATGCTGGTAACCAGCATTTTCTCCTATTCCCACAATGTTTTCTACCCTTCACAAAACAAATTTCAAATTTTCAGTCACTTTTATTTTGTCGTCTGCAAATGCGTTCAATTTGGACCAGTGTAAAATTTTCTTGTGTGGTAATGAGTTAAAAGGAGAAAGTGTTTGTGACTAGTAGATCTATTTTATCCTTTTTCCCTAAAATTTTCTGTCCTTTCACAAAAAAATCATACCATTTTGAACCCCAATCAGTTTGTCACAATTATGCATACGGTAGTTCTTCAAACTTGCAATTTTCTATGATATTGTTGTCCGATAAAAAGGTTGAATTTCAAACTTGTCCAAATTCAAAGCATGTGCTGAAAATGTCATAATGTGGCTCAAATTACGGGAAAGACTTATAAACACTGTCGAAAAAGGAGGAAATATTCAGGTTACCAGCATCTTCTCCTTTTCCCTAAGTGTTTTCAAAAAGTATTTATAGAAAAGGAGGAAAGAATTGAAAGGAAAATAAACATTAACTCAAAAACTGAAAATTGTTTCCAGCAAAGTTGAAAGCATTGTGCGAAAAGGAGAAAATTCTGGTAACCAGCATTTTCTCCTTTTGCCACAGTGTTTTTAAAAGGCATCTGTCTCAAGGTCAAAAGAATACAAGGCAAGTTAAAAAAAAACAGGGATTCATTGGTAAAGGGTTAAAGCGCAGGATTGGGTGAAGGGTTGAGGTTCGTTAGATTGTTTACAGGTAAAATATTGATTGCTAAATTGACTCACTTTGTATTTTGATACATCAGTGAGACAGACAGGGTGTGTTTAGGGCTTTTATCCAAGAAGGTACTATTTCCGTCCACAATCTCTCCCCAAATCCTTTACTAAGCTAGCCTATGTTTAACCCTTTCCCAGACAAGCCCTGGTTTTTTACGTGTCTGCAGTACAAGTCTTTTGAAAACACTGACGGAAAAGAAGAAATTGCTCGTAACGAGCAATTTCTCCTTTTCCCACAGTGTTTTCTACCCATTTGGAAAACTTTCTGCCATTTTTTTTACAAATTTGAAATTGTAGTCTGCAAACCCTTTGAGTTTAGATGAGTCAAAAATCTGTCGTTTGGGAAAGAATTAAACAAACTTAGATGGGGGACTTTTGAAAACATTGTGGGAAAAGGAGAAAATGCTGGTAACCAGCATTTTCTCCTTTTTCCACAATATTTTCTACCAGTATCAAAGTTGGAAATCGTCATTTAAATTTGGTCTAATAAAAAAATTGTTAACAGACTGTGTACAGGTAAATTATTGATCGCAGTTGACTCACTTTGTTTGCTTGTCTTTCTTGTGTTCCGCACTGCTAGGAAAATTGTCTTATCTGTAACACAGCAGCCAATGCACCTATCTTTGCTTTCTTGAGTTTCTTTTACGCAGTGCTTTGCACAATATTCTTCAGATAATCAGGCTAACTTTGTGTAAAACAATAAGAATAGAAAATGTGTTTCAACTTTTATCCAAAAAGTGTTATGGGCCCACACTCTCCTCTCAGCCTCTACCACACAATCCTGACTTTTAATGACCATGAGAAAGAAGTCTTTCGAAAACATTGTAGGAAAAGGAGATAATGTTGGTAACCAGCATTTTCACCTTTTTCTACAAAGTTTTCTACCTTTCCCAAAACAAATTTAAGTTTTCTTGTCATGATTTAGTTGTTGTCTGCAAATGATTTCAGTTTTGACAAGTCTTAATTTTTGTTAATGATTGGTAAAGAGTTAAATTACATGTACTTGTTAACTGCTGGAGAGAAACGATTCTGTTAAATCTTGAAAGAGTGTAGAATGGTTTAGCTGTGCAGTGTAAACATTGCTTAACCCTTTACCCCACAAGGCATTTCTATGGTATCTCTAATTGACTCTAAATAATAGCAAGGTTGAAGCCGTTTCTTATGGTTATGTGACACCTTTTGATAGCATAGAAAACATTGTGACAAAAGGTGAAATTGCTCGTCACGAGCAATTTCACCTTTTGCCACAATATTTTCCAAAGGCTCCTACAAGCAATGGGTACAAATGAGTATCTATGGAGTAAAGGGTTAATTACCATTATATGTCAAATAAGCAATAAGGGATTTGTCCTCATTTTACTCTATGCCACACAATCCCAACTACTTTAAATGACCCTATGCAAGAAGCCTTTTGCAAACATTGTGGGAAAAGGAGAAAATGTTGATGACCAGCATTTTCCTCTTTTTCCCATAATGTTTTGTTTTCTACCTTTCCCAAACCAAATTTAAATGTTTCAGTCACAGTTATTTTGTCATCTGAAAATGCTTTCAATTTGAACCTGTATAAAATTTTGTCATTTTGTAAAGAGTTGAAACAATAAAGCTTTCCATTGCTTTGAAGTGTCCAAATCATGAAATGCATTTTCTGTTCGTGGTTATTTTAACTCTTTACTACACAAGAAGATTGTAGACTGGTCCAAATTGAAAGCATTTGCAGACAACAAAATAAATGTGACTGAAATATTAGAATTTAGTCTGAGAAGAATAAAAAACATTGTGGGAAAAGGAGAAAATGCTGGTTTATACCAGAATTCCCTCAATGCTTTCAAAAGGCTTCTTTCTCAGAGTTGTTAAAAGTTGCTATTGTGTGGTGATGAGTTGAAATGCAACCTTGCAGCTGTCAGGGGCAGTCGTCGGGGGCAACATTTGGCATGCAGATACAAAATGATTATAGTTTAATAAAAGAAGGATGAAATGGGTTAAGCTGGCTGAAAAAATAGCTGAAAATAATTTTAGTTCATCTTTAACGCTATTGCCAAGCCCAGTAGTGCATTTGGCATCTTCGCAAGCCAAGGTTACGATCACTACTTGGATCTTACCTTGGCTGATTGAGCCCGATTTCAAGATTCCTGCGATGTGCCCTCTGTTGGATGCTGGTTATTACCCCCCTTTACATCATATTTCTGAAAGCCAATGAAATATCATTTTACAAACCGAATACAATTATTCAACATGAGGTGATAAGCAGACATCCACATGGGTTTCCATGTTTACCTTCTGTTGGAAAGGTCGCGACCTTATTCTATTTTTATCAAAGATGAAATGCTACGAGCAATTTCATTCGTTGCAGTTAGAGCTGGCTGCATCCAATGAAAAAGCGTATGGAGGAATGTAAAAATCAAGCTTGATCCGCCAAGGGTAGGGTAGTGTAATTAATCATCAGCCTTGGCTTGTGAAGATGTGCAGTTGGTAGCATGCAGCACTTGAATTTAATATGGGGTCACTGATTTAAATCACCAGCTATGCTTATTTTCTTTTAAGGATTGATTAAGATGGAAATCCTTCTTGTGTCATATATTTATTTACATCAAAAGAGAAACAAATTCTGAAAACTTATACTAATCTCTTGATTCTGCCTCCTGGGAACTACACCATTACTCGTGCCAAATGAGTGGGCCAATGATAAATCCCTGACACCCGCTCCCAGGTATGGAACTTGGCACCTTAATGTTATGAGGCGGACTCTCTACCTCATGACCATGGACACCACATTATGTTTTCTACCACTAATATGCATAAATCAAAGAAAAATCTGAGCCTCAAGTAAAGGAAGTGATTTGTTGTCGGCAAACGTTATCAGTTGGTACAAGTCTGAACTTTTGTTATCTGGTAAAAGATTGAATAATATTATCTTAGTCGGGAGCATTTACTGCCTGTACGCCAAAAACACATTAGCAGTTGCATACACTCTACAAAAAAGGGAAAGAAAAGAAGGACAATTTGGCAAAAAATTGTGGCAGGAGGCTCTGAAAAAACCATTACAATTAAACTTGTTACCAAACAATCCCTGGTTTGTACGACACTCAGATAGAAGCCTTTTGAAAACATCATGGAAAAAGGAGGAAATGCTAATAACCAGCATTTTCTCCTCTTTCTTCTTTGTTTTCTACCCTCCTGGAAACAAATTTCAATTTTTGAGTTAGGTTTATTTTGTTGTCTGCAAGTGCTTTCAATTTGGACTGGTCTAAAATTTTGTTTTTCGGTAAATGGTTAAAAGTTTTTTGGGAAAGGCCCTAAAGACCCGCCCGAGAAATTCCCCTACCCGCTCTCATAGCAATATGCATCTCGGACAATACTTTTGCTAATACCCTCACCCAGTAAACATGTCATTATAAGTTTATTTTATTGTTGGAATAACAAATTTAAAATCACATACCATGACAAGATAATTTAAAAACCCAGTGCAGTTATGTTTTTTATATTATTTCATCACATTTCCAGGTTTTTCCACCTATTCCCAAAAACAAGCAATAATATAAACTGTTAATTAACCCTTTCCTAAACAATCCCTGTTTTTTATGACCCTGAGATGGAAGCCTTTTGAAAACACTGTGGGCATAGAAGAAAATGCTGGTAATCATCACTTTCTCCTTTTCCCACAGTGTTTTCTACCCTGCTGGAAACAAATTTGGATTTTTGAATTACATTTAAGTAGTCGTTTGCAAGTGCTTTCAATTTGGACCAGTCTGGCATTTTGTCGTTTGGTATTTAACCCTTTCCCAAACAATCCCTGGTTTTTACGGGTCAGGAATAGAAGCCTTTTGAAAACAATGTGGGAAAAGGAGAAAATGCTGGTAACCAGCATTTTCGCCTTTTCCTACAATGTTTTTCTACCCTATGATATAGAAAAATCATCTTTTTAGTAACTTTTGTTTCTTCATCTGCAAAATGCTTCCAATTTAGTCTGGTCCAAAATGTGCTGTGTGGGAAAGGGTTTAAAGAGTTAAAGGTTTAATATTGAGATAGATTTATATTACTATTGCATTTACTTTTTTAGGGCATGCAAAACCCTTGTAAATCCAATATGATAAAGGTGTACAACGGCCTTCATATAAGGGAACGGTGTACAATTCAATAGCTGACAATGCAAATATAGGGTTAACTCATGCGAATATTTTAATATCTGGTTTATTCATACACAATTATGAAATCAGATCTTATGCAAAATTCATCCATTAACTCTTTGCAACACTAACCCGGCTTTTATAGACGACCTTGGAAAAAAAGGCTTTTGAAAACATTGTGGGAAAGGGAGAAAATGCTGTTAATTATATTTTAAACTATACTACCCTTCCAATAATAAATTTCAACTTTTAATTCATATTTATTTTGTCATCTGCAAATACTTTCATTTGTGACCAGTCTAAGAATTTTTGTTTGGTAAAGAATTAACTCTTTACCAAACAACAAAATTATCGACTGGTCTTACTCTAAAATGAAAGCATTAGCAGGTGACAAAGTAAATGTAACCAAAAAAATTGAAATGTGGTTTGGGAAGGGTAGAAAACATTGTGTTAAAAGGAAAAAATGCTGTTTATTAGCATTTTCTCCTTTTCCCACAATGTTTTCAAAAGGCTGCTTTCTCAGGGTCGTCAGAAGTCAGGATTATGTGTTAAAGAGTTAACCCTTTACCACACAATTACGAGTTTTATAGAGTTTGAGGAAGAAGGGTTTTGAAAGAGTAGTGGGAAAAGAAAAAAATGCTTTATAGCTGGTTAACCCATTGCCACACAATCCCTACTTTTGATGCCCCTAGGAAAGAAGCCTTTTGAAAACACTGTGGGAAAAGGAGAAAATGCTGGTAACCAGCATTTTCTCCTTTTCCCACAGTGTTTTCTACACCTCCCAAACAAATTTCAATTTTTCAGTTACCTTTATTTTGTCGTTTGCAAATGCTTTCATAATTTGAATGAGTCTACAATATTGTCGTGTGGTAAAGAGTTAAGTGGAAATTGATGTGAAAATGTCATATGCAAAATGTTTCCAATTTGTTTGTGGAGTATAACATTTTGCCATTTTTTATGGAATCGGTTTATTCAGTAGTTTAACCCATTACCAGACGATCCGTAATTTTGACGGCCCAGAGAAAGAAGTCTTTGGAAAACATTTTGAGAAAATCAGAAAATGCTAGTAACCAGCATTTTCTCCTTTTCCCACAATGTTTTCTACTCTTCACAAAACTTCCAATTTTCAGTCACTTTTATTTTGTCGTCTGCAAATGCTTTCAGTTTGGACAAGCCTAAAATAGTGTCGTTTGGTAATGACTTAACTTGTTACCAAACGAAGAAATGTTCAACTTGTTCCAACTGAAAGCATCTGCAGAGGACAAATTCAAAAGTGGTACAAAATTAATGCAACTAAGTCTTTCAACAACTTTTAACAAATTTCTAACACCCCCCCCTCCCGCCCCGACGACTGAAATGCTTTTGTTTACCACATGATGTTTTTCTCCTTTTCCCACAATGTTTTCAAAAGAGATTTTTCTAAGGGTTGTTAAAAATCTGGATGTGTTAATTCTTTACCAAACAACAAAATTGAAGACTTGTCCAGACTGAAAGCATTTTGTTCAGCAGATGACAAACCAAGTATATATATATGGCTCAATTGTAGGAATTTACCTTTGGAAGGGTAGAACATGTTGTTTGGGAAAGAAGAAATGCAGGTTACTAACATTTTTCCATTGCCCAAATGTTTTCAAAGTGCTTCTCTCACAGGGTTGTTAAAACTCGGGATGTTGAGGTAAAGGGATAAAATAGTTATCAGTAATAATGAGCTGTTATATCATAGGTCCACATAGAAGGAGTGATTTTGATTTCAAAATTGAAAATATCAGTTATTCTCAACTAAAAAGGGTAGAACATGTTGTTTGGGAAAGAAGAAATGCAGGATACCAGCATTTTTCCTTTTTCAAAGTGTTTCTCTCACAGGGTTGTTGAAACTCGGGATGTTGAGGTAAAGGGAAAAAATATCTATCAGTAATAATGAGCTATTATATCATAGCTCCAGATAGACGGGGTGATTTTGATTTGAAAATATCAGTTACCCTTCACTAAACCCTATGTTGTGGGTACTCATTAGAATCGTCTCATTTGAGACGATTCTAATGAGTACCCACAACAAAGGGTTTTAAACAGAAGTAATGGATTTAGAATACCATCACTCCCTTTTATCTAGAGCTCTGAAAATATTCAAGCAAGGAATCTTCATTTTTTTTATTATTTTTCTGGGCATGTGCTGTTTCCTAGCAACAAGAAATTTGATATCAGAAATCTTGTTTTATTACTATTGTCTAGGTGACATGTGACTTTGCGTGTTGTAATATTACCTGATTACAGTCACAAAAGGACAGCAGGAAAAAAACGATACCGATACTGTTGTCGGTAATTTGCCTCCTATGTTTCCACCAATATTTAGCATCTACAAAAGAATCCAATGTTTTAACTCTTTACCACACAATCACGAGTTTTAACGAACTTGAAGTAAAAGCCTTTTGAAAACATTGTGGGGAAAGGAGAAAATGCTGGTTACCAGCATTTTCTCCTTTTCCAACAATGTTTTCTACCTTAGTATCACAGACAGAATGAATCAGCAGAGATACAGTACTTTGAATTTGTCTACAAATTCATCTTCGGATACCCCTGGGTCTCCCTGTTTGCTACGCTACATCGACCCCTTGGACAATTGACTAATAAAACTTTGAATCAGCCGCCGAAATTCGATACGAAACGTCATAGCATACGGTCCACTTGCCCATCACAAAATGATGATGGAACCAATGAAAAGCCAGCATTCGGCCAGTGGTAAAGCGAGGGAAATTCAATTAATTGTCCCAGGGGTCAATGTAGCGTAGCAAATAGGGAGACCCCGGGGTATCCGAGGATGCTACAAATTAATGCCTTCAATTTTGATCAGTCTGAAATTTTGTAGTGTGGTAAAGTCATTTAATATAAAAGGCTTCTAAAAGCACAGTGGTAAAAGGAGAAAATACTGGTTATACTGATATTTTTGTATTCAATTTTGTATGTAATTTTCTTTAAGTGTTTTCCCTCATGATACATATTTTTATTCATACTTTTTACCAAACGATAAAAGTTTAGGTCAGTCGAAACTTAATTCTAAACAAATTAGAAATTTTTGGACATTGAAGGCATTTGCAGACAACAAAATAAGCATGACTCAAAAGTTGAAACTTGAGTTTGAAATAGTAGAAACATTTTGGGTAATGGAGAAAATGCTGGTTTCTTAAATTACCCACAATGTTTTCATCAGGTTTCTTCTTCTGGGTCATTAAAACCAGGGATTATTGGTAAAGGGTTAAAGCATCTGCAAATGACAAATAAAATGCCAGTCAAAAACTGAAATTTCACTTTGATAGTGTAGTAAACATTGTGGGAAAAAGAGAAAATGCTGGTTACCAGCATTTCCTCCTTCCCCACAATGTTTTCTAAAGCCTTTTTGTGTATGGTCATTAACTCTTTCCTAAACGACAAAATTTTAGACTGTTTCAAATTGAAAGCATTTGCAGACAACAAAATAAAGGTGACTGAAAAATTGAAATTTGTTTTGGGAAGGGTAGAAAACACTGTGGGAAAAGGAGAAAATGCTGGTTACCAGCATTTTCTCCTTTTCCCACAATGTTTTCAAAAGGCTTCTTTCTTAGGGGTGTCAAAAGTAGGGATTGTGTGGTAATGGGTTAAATCTCCAGGTCATATGGTAAAAGGTTATGCCTGTACTTAATAATCTCCTATTTTAACTCATTACCAGACGACAATATTTTAGGCTTGTCCAAATCGAAAGCACTTGCAGACAACAAAATAAAAGTGACTGAAAATTTGTTTCGTGCAGGGTAGAAAACATTGTGGGAAAAGGAGAAAATGCTGGTTACCAGCATTTTCTCCTTTTCCCACAATGTTTTCGAAAGGCTTCTTTATCAGGGGCATCAAAAGTAGGGATTGTGTGGTAATGGGTTAATGAACCTGAGGAAAAAGACCTTTGAAAGCATTGTGAGAAAAGACAGAGACCAAAGTACATGTAATTGGCATTTTATCCTTTTTCCACAATTCTTTTATTTTACCTATGACAAATCAGGTGATTTACTAGTATGTCATTTTAAATTTTTCAGCAAAACAATTTTTTTTTCTGATGGTTCAAGTTGAACACATTTTTAGGCAAACAATAAATGTGGCATAATTGATTGGATGTCTAAATCATAAAATGGAGAAAGAAAATTCAGTCATTAAGACATGAATGAATATTTTTTTGTTTCTCAGGTCTATAGCAGAAAAAGAAGGGGTATGGGGTGTGTCTGTGACAGCTATTCCCACAGCAACCAGACCTGGGCATGTGGCTTTAACTGGAGGATTTTATGAGGACCCATCTACGCTAGGGAAAGGTAAATATGAGACCCCACCCTCTAAAAGTTTGTTGAATAAATACATAGGCGTAACTTCTATTACGTGCGTAATGTAAAAAAAGATTTGAGAATAGGTCCTACGTTGCCTCTTTTTGTGTATTTTTCAGTTTGGACGTTTTCTAAAAACAACCAAGATCATACATATCTTGATTTTACGGCTCCGATTCCATTCGGCTGATTCTGAATTGCTCTCGTCACCTGTTCAAAAATGGCCAACTTTGGCATGCTAAAATTTACTTTTTCCTGGTTACGCCTATGAAGTAAGAGGTGCTCAATAGAATATGAAGGTTCGAAGTGTTTCTGTGATCCATACTTCTAAGCTAGTCATTAAATAATGGATGTCGCTCCTATAAGACAAATTATCTCCCTTGCCAAATCGATACAAAAGGTAACCAAATAACAGATTAATCCTTTACCTCACAATGACGACTTTTGACGACCCTAAGGTAGACACCTTTTGAGAACATTGTGGGAAAAGGAGAAAATGCTGGTAACCAGCATTTTCTCCTTTTCCCACAATGTTTTCTACTTTTCACAAAACAAATATCAAACTTTAAGTCACTTTTATTTTGTCGTCTGCAAATGCTTTCAATTTGGACAAGGCTGAAATTTTGTCATGTGGTAAAGGGTTAACTCTTTACCAAAGGACAAATTTTTGGAGTAAACCAAATTTGAAGCATCTGCAGACAACATATTAAATCTTGTTAATATGATGGTTTCCGGCTTCTATAGGGCCGTAAAAATTGTTGGAAAAGAATTGATGAATGACCCTCATTATTAATCCATAAAATTCATTTTTCTTTAAGAACCAACTGAACAAGGGGATTACCACATGCTAAAAAGTTTTGACCCATGTCAGCCTGTGCAGACTGACCAGGCTGACATGTTTAGATACTTTTCGCAGATGCATTAACCCTTTACGCCATAAGGCATATCTATGGTATCTCTAATTGACCCTTAATAACAGCAAGGATGAAACCGTTTCTTATGTGTATATGACACCTTTTGACAACTTAGAAAACATTGTGACAAAAGGTGAAATTGCTCGTCACTAGCTGCGCCACTCATGAAAATATTACCGATGGTGTTCACGAGATGAAATAAATTTCTATCTTTGACCGAAAAAAACCCCAAATATTCTATTTATTTCATGCTTTTAACCCTTTCTGGGAGGAGTTTAATCAAAATCCAGTACAGTTCTTTTCCGTTATTCCCTGTGACATACCCCTCCCGCATAGCAACGCATTGCAATATTACGTCATGCGCGAGAAATCTAAGGTAAATGACGTCATATTTCTCATCTGGTTGTCAGGCATGTGCAATCTACCTAGGTGACAAGAATGTGAAAATCGGTATTTTCACTGGTGATACCAGTGTAAGATCGAAAAATATTTTCTCTGCTGTTTCTCAATATCCTACTGGAAAGCATGAAATAAATTCCAGTATTTTTCTAAATATGCTCCATACAAATATTTACGTTCAATATACTGTTTTGTTAAACTCTCAATCTTCACCTTTAGACAATACAGTATTTCAGACTTGACAAAACAGGAAGCATTTTCAGGACCAAATTTAAGATGTCTCAAAGAATTAAATTTGTCTTTGTTAAAGCAGAAAACATAATTTGAAAAAGAAGAAATTGCCAGTTGATGACAATTTCTATTACTCTCCTTTTCACACTATCTTATTAACACATTACCAAATGATAAAATTGTAGGTGCATCCTAATTGAAAGCATTTGCAGAATACAAAATAAAGGTGACTGAAAATTTGAAAATTGTTTTGTGAAGGGTAGAAAACATTGTGGGAAAAGGAGAAAAGGCCGGTTTTCTACCCTATCATATAGAAAAATCATCTTTTTAGCAACTGTTAATTTGTCATTTGCAAAATGCTTTCAATTTGGTCTGGTCCAAAATTTGCCGTTTGGGAAAGGGTTAATTGCAACTGCTTACAATTTGAACAAGTGGAAAAATTGCACGCATACTGGTAAATTTACCACACAATCCTGAGTTTGTACAACCTTAACAAAGAATTCATTTTAAAACATTCTGGGAAAAGGAGAAAATGCTGGTAATCACCATTTTCTCCTTTTCTCTCAATGTTTTCTGCTCCAACAAGGACATAAATGCGTAACTTAATTGAGCTAAATTTAACCTGTCTTCTGCAATTGGTGCAGCCACTCATGAAAATATTGCCGATGGTGTCCACTCGATGAAATAAATTTCGACCTTTCACCGAAAAAAACAAATATCCTCTATATATATATGTCAGATATATTTGGAACAAAGATCAACTTTGACACAGTTTTCAACGAGACTCGCTACACATGGACGTGGGATACACCTCAGTTTCTGGACAAAGTTGCAGCAGGTTTTGTATACTTTTGTATTTTTATTTGAAAAGGTGTTAAGAAATAAGTAAACTATAATACATATATCCATTCATTACAACATTACATATGACTAAGAATTTTGTATGCATTTGTTAAAATCAGTCATTGACATGGGAATTTTGTCTTAACACTTTACCACACAATCACGACTTTTAACAACCCTGAAAGAAACTCCTTTTAAAAACATTGGGGGAAAAGGAGAAAATGCTGGTAACCAGCATTTTCTCCTTTTCCCACAATGTTTTTAGGCTATCTAAGATAGAAATCAATTGTTTAGCAACATTAAATTTGTCTGCAAATGCTTTTAATTTGGCCCTATCAATGATTTTGTCGTTTGGTAAAGGGTTAAACAAGCAAACGTTTGAAAATCATCTATAGGTATTTAGAGTACAATTAACCCTTTACCACACAGCAAAATTTTAGACCTATCCAAAGTGAAAGCATTTGCAAACAACCATTTCAAAGTGGCTTAAATGGTGGAATTTTGCTGTGATAGAGAAGAAAACTTTGTGGCAAAAGGAGAAAATGCTGGTTTGCAGCATTTGCTCTTTTTCCCCACAGTGTTTTCAAAAGGCGTCTTCCTCAGGGTGGGTAAAAGTCGTCAGCGTGTGGTAAAGGGATAATGCATTTTTCGTTTTCTCCTCTTTATGTGGAACTGTAGCCAGTGACATTTTTTTTTGCATCATATATAAGAAAAATACAATTTTTTTTTTTGCGTCATATACAAGGAAAAAGTACATGTATATACATGTACATGTATTCACCATTGTTGCAAAGATGTCATTGGTCATGTAACAAACTAGCAAACAAATATATTTAGTTCCATACTTACCAGGAAAGTGTTTTTTTTTACCACAATGTTTTTATACTTTTCAAAGAAATTGCTTTGTATTTGTTTTGTTGCTGCAAGTGGATGAATTAGAAGGGATCTAGATTTTTGATGTCAAGTACAGGGTTGAGGTCGGCATTTTTTGTGGTCTTAACAGTAAATCATAGAAAATTTCTTTCCTTCGACAGATCACAAAGATCACATATTTTCCATGAAGTACACCGGAAGTTTGAAATATCTGGTCGGAGCTCACCCCGCAGAGATGGACACATGGGTGTTTAACGAATTTCAGGTCAGTGGATTTTGTTGTCTACATCCTTCTACTTGTGCTGTGGTCAGCAACCATTGTGGAATACTATGAAAAATAACACCCAAATTATTCCCTAAGGAATTCAGAGTGTCATTGCATTGTGGAATAGGTTCAAACGAATGTAGGTAAAAATGTCAGAGGTAAAAATGCCATAGGAAAAAATGTCATAGGTAAAAATGTCATGGGTAAAAATGTCAGATGTATTTATCGTAGTATAAATATATTATGGGGTTAGCTCAGTTGGTCAAGGCTTAGCAAGTTCGAAATCTTGTCAGGGCTCACTTATTTCTGGCTTCTGAATCATCTGAGATAGCAGTCTGTCAAAATCAAGATTGGTATATGGACTAACAGAAGAACTAAGATCACACATTATTGTCAAAGATACTTTTTCACAAATGTTTTTACCAAGCTTTGCAATTAAGTCAAAAACTGAAATTTGTTTCCAGCAGGGCAGAAACAGTGTGGGAAAAGGAGACAATGCTGGTTACCAGCATTTTCTCATTTTCCCACAATGTTTTTTTAGGCTCCTATCTCAGGGTCATTAAAACGAGGGGTTGTTTGGTGAAGGGTTAAATCGGCATTAACATGTAATGTTATCATTGCTGAATGAAACAGAAAATTATTTCAAAACAGAAAATTATTTCACAGTATAGCATGGATACAATGAAGGTAAATAAATATATTATAAATAAATGTAAAGGACAACTGGTATATTATCAAATCTACAAAGAATGGCTTTACTTCAATGGCTCTGGTAAGAGGCCAGAGCCACACGTTTTTTCATATCATGTACTTAGTATCTCTGACATTTTTACCTATGACATTTTTACCTATGGCATATTTACCACTTTGACTCTGACATTTTTACCTATGACATTTTTACCTATGGCATTTTTACCTCTGACATTTTTACCGCACACCGGTTCAAACATTCTCAAGATTTTTCTTTTTTCTTAATTTTCAAGCAATTGCGTTACTTTCTCGCACAAAATCAGTTGCTGGTGAGGAAGCGGAGCAGTACAAGGCTATCATTGCCCGCTTTCTTTGTGATTGTTTATCCTCAAATTCTATAGTATTTTGCAAAGCTTTTAACCAATGACAAATGTCACATAGGGGAGCATTTTCCTGGTAAAAATTTTGAAACAAAATTTTATCTAAATCCTTTTTCACACAATCCTAATGTCACATGACCCTGATAAAGACAGATTTTGAAAACATTGTCACAAACAAGGAAAATACTGATAACAAGCATTTTCTGCTTTTCTGACAATTTTTTCTACCCCATCATGATTGAGCCACCTTTAACCCTTTCCTACACAATGACGACTTTTGGCAACCCTTGGAAAGAAGCCTTCTGAAAACATTGTGGCAAAAGGAGAAAATGCTGGTAACCAGCATTTTCTCCTTTTCTCACAATGTTTTCTACCCTATCAATAAACAATTGCAACATTTGAGCCACAATGAAATTGTCATCTACAAATGCTTGCAATTTGGACAGTGGTAAAATTTTGTCTTCAGGTAAAGAGTTAACATTGTTATCAGATAAATGCTTTCAAGTTGATCGAGACTGAAATTTTGTTTTTCTATAAAGAGATAAATAACAAACTCTCCAAGCATTCTGTCATGTCAGCAAAATTCCACATTGAGGAGATTTCATTTGAAACCAAAGTGTTTTCAGATTGTTTTTCCTCAATTTTTATCAACAGGAATTCCTGAAGGAGGGGAAGCAAGACCAAGATTTAGGCGCAAAACTTGAGGGAGAGGGGATACTGATGTTTCTGCACCTTGGTGGTATAGATCATAGCGGGTACATTGTTCGCCCTAATGCACCGTAAGTCAATAACCCTTGACATTTAACCACATGGCAATACTTTAGAACAACCCAAACTGAGAAAAAAAATTGCAGATGACAGATCTTCAATATCAAATTCAGCTAAAATGACAGAATTTTTCTTTGTAAGAGAAGAAAACTTCGTGGAATTGAATTTTGTCATTTAGTAAAGAGTGAAGTACAGGTAGAACTCTAATTTTGTTATTTTTCAGTGATCCCAATGTAGATTTTATCTGGACAAAGCAAGCACCTGTCTCAATGAAGCATATGTTGGACTGTAAATTGTTATTTTTCAGTTATTATAATGTACATTAAACTGTCCTGAGCAAGTACCGGCCTAGAGCAAGCACGTGTGTCCTTAAAATCTTTACCACACAATCCCGACTTTTAACGACCCTGAGAAAGAAACCTTCTGAAAACATTGTGGGAAAAGGAGAAAGTGCTGGTAACCAGAATTTTCTCCTTTTCCCACAATGTTTTCTACCCTTCCCAAATCAAATTTTGATTTTTCAGTCACAATTAATTTGTCACCTGCAATTGCTTTCAATTTGGACCAGTTTATAAATTTGTTGTTTGGAATCTAAATTGTTATTTTTCAGGGACTACGATGTGCATTTGAAACTAATTGATGATGGTGTTCGGAAAGTCTTTGAAGAAGTTGAGGAGTTTTACAATCATGATGGCCAGACTGCATACCTGTTTACATCAGATCATGGAATGAATGACTGGGGTATATAGAGGATATTTGTTTTGTTCGGTGTAAGATCGAAAATTATTTCATCGAGTGGACACCATCGGTAATATTTTCACGAGTGGCACAGCCATGAGTGAAAATATTACCGATGGTGTTCACGAGATGAAATAAATTTCAATCTTTCACCAAAAAAAACAAGTATTCTATTTATTTTCTGCTTTTAGCCCTTTCTGGGAGGAGCTTTATCAAAATTCATTACAATTCTTTTCCCTCATTTCCTGTGGCATACCCCTCCCGCATAGCAACGTTACGTCAAGCGCGAGAAATTTAAGGTATATGACGTCATATTTCCCATCTGGTTGTTAGGCATGCGCAATTTACCTAGGCAACAAGAACGTGAAAATCGGTATTTTCACTGGTGGTACCAGTGTAAGATCGAAAAATATTTTCACTGCTATTTCTCGATATCCTACCGGAAAGCATGAAATAAATATTTATCTTCTGTTGAAAGTGATGCTCTATGAAAAGGGAGCTTTATATATCTGCAAAAAATATTGACCCAGGCCAGCGTGGGCAATGTCATTGATAAGGTAGAAAATATTGTGGGAAAAGAAGAAAATGCTGGTTACCAGCATTTTCTTCTTTTCCTACAATGTTTTCAAAAGGCTTCTTCTTCCTGGTTCTTAAAACATAGGATTGTGTGGTGAAGGGTTAAACTTGGATTGTACAAGCTTTATGCTCTGTAAAATTTTAAGTCTGATCAGGTAGCCTAATGGTTAGTGTATTGAACACATGACCTGGTGGTTGTGGATTGAATACCCAGTGTAGACGGACTTTCTTTCTGATGGTTTTCCTCTCTCCTCTGAGACATGTGAGGAAAGTACACTATTGTGGCTGGGAAAGAAAATTGTGTCAGTACTGGTATGAGAAGGCCAGGAAACACATGCGTAGGTGACACTGACTGCTGTAATATTGCCTATACTGTTAAAAGGCATTAAATTACAATACAAACATTCAGTCTGTATAATTGTAAATGTTGGTTTACATATCCAGGTGCCCATGGGGATGGAACACCAGAAGAGATCAACTGCCCACTTATTGCATGGGGTGCAGGAATTAGAAAGGCCTTACCTGAGAATCAACTGAGTAAATTTAAAGACACAATTTCTGAAGGTACTGATTGTGCTTTAACCCTTTACCCCATAAGGCATTTCTATGGTTCTTTAAATGACCCTAAAAAACAGCAAGGATAAAGCTGTTTCTTATGAGTATATGACACCTTTTGATGGCATAGAAAACATTGTGACAAAAGGTGAAATTGCTTGTCACAAGAAATTTCACCTTTTTCCACAATGTTTTTAAAGGCTCATACAAGCAATGCGTAGAAATGAGTATCTACGGAGTAAAGGGTTAAGTTTCTGTTGTTTTGTTGACAAGGCGGATCAAGCTTTTATTACTCAATCCTTACTTTTAGCAATCTAGAGAAAAACGACTTCTCAAAACATCATAGGAAAAGGAGCAAATGCTGATCAGCAACATTGTCTCCTTTTCCCACAATGTTTTCTACCCTTTTGCTGACGCTTTCTAGTATTGGAGGCGACATCTTATCTCATTGGAGACAGGACCTCTTTAATGGGAGTGTATTGATCCCATTGGAGGCTCCAATCTTTACCAGTTTTAACCTCATTTCCAAGGAAAAACAATATTATCAGTCTTGCCTTTTAATCTAAAACTGTTGAGTAAGCAGGGAATGCCCAGCCACTCAGTATCATATTTTATGCACATTATAAATGACACATATTTCTTTTTCATTTAAAAAACTTCTTTTTATCAAACCAGCATTGAGTTTAAACCTTTTTATCACATTCTTAAATCTTATCATTTAAAACTTTTGAGTATATAGGAATTGCCCTGTAACTCGATAATGCCCTTTATGCGTTCTTCTTAATTCAGTTCTTATCATTTAAAACATTTGAGTATATAGGGATTGCCCTGTAACTCGATGATGCCCTTTATACATTAAATTTTCTTAATTCAATTCTTTTATTGTCATTCAAACTTTATTCAGTTTAAACAACTCCACGTTTATTATCTTATAACATAGATATGCGCGTTAAATGACCAAAGCTGTCGATGCGCCATAAAACAACATTCATTCATTCATTAGTATTGGAGGCACCAATATTTGAGCCTCACTTGAAGTACTTAGTTCTTTTGGGAGTGTCCTTTGGCAAGAAACTTCAGGGTCCTGGCATAGTACTGTTGAAACCCTGGACTAAAACAATATGTGAGCTGTTGGAGTGCCCTGGCTAAAATAATGCTTTAAGTTGCTTAACTCATTACCACACAATCCCGACTTTTAACGACCCTGAGAAGGAAGCCTTTTGAAAACATTGTGGGAAAAGGAGAAAATGCTGGTAACCAGCATTTTCTCCTTTTCCCACAATGTTTTCTACCCTTCCCAATAGAAATTTCAATTTTTGAGCCACATTTATTTTGTTGTCTGCAAATGCATTCAATTTGGACAAGTCTGCAATTTTGTAGTTTGGTAAAGAGTTAAAACACTGCACAATCCATTCAATCTTCTTGGACATTTCCACTATAGGGTTGAAGGAATCAGGTTGAAACAAAGATGGGCCATACTCTGATAAAAAGGGGCTTAATACAAAAAGTATCTACCCATGTCAGACTGTTTGACAAATTTGCTGCATTTCAAAGGATTCATGATTCAGCTGATTGATTTTTTTTATCCATATTTATTTGATGATATGCGTGGTAACCAGCATTTTCTCCTTTTCCCACAATGTTTCCCACCAATCAAGAAAGATTGCACCTTTTGAGCGGCACTGAAATTGTTGTCTGCAAATGCTTTCATATTGAACAAGACTAAAATTTTGTCATTTGGTAAAGGGTTAATAATGTATCACAGAAATGGTTTATACCCCCTATTGTCAGAATGCAAATCAGCTGTAGAATATTTCTTTTTCTTTTATCTTAGATTGGTCCTTGGCAAAATGGAAAAGAACAGATATAGACCAGGTAAGCTACATTCTTTAACCCTTTACCACACAAGCACATTTTAGACTGGTCTAAATTGAAAGCATTTGCAGACGAAAAAATACCGTAAAACGCTGTGTATACCACGCAGGCATGTATAACACGCAGGCCTTTTTCAGCATCAGATCCGAGGAAAAAAGGTTGTTCGGATGTACAACACGCATCAAAAATTGACCAAAATATCGTAACATGTGAAGCTTAGGTCGCCGTCTTGAAAAATTGTAAATGGCGATACTTTATCAAAGGGAAAGAACCATTTTTTAATCAAAGTGGAAATGGTATTGATTCGATGAAAACTCGGGGGGATTACAAAAACATGCCAGCTTATGACATTTGCAAATTCACACATTGAACTGACGACCATATTGTAGTTAATCTCTTATTTTCTCACCTCGATCGACAAATGTGACAGGTGTGAAATAAACATAGATCTATATGATGTAAATCACGGTTTTTGTAAAAAGTAGCGATAAATGTATATATTTTTAAATCATTCATTTCTTTATGAATCGTTATTTTACTCTTTTATAAATGTTTTTCAATTTTAGGTATTAACAAAGAATAAAAAAAAAAATACGAGACGAATCAGACGATAACAGTAAATCAATATTTATCATTCCCGGGTACGTTCGTCATTGCCAAAATGGCTGATACAATCGGGAAATTACGAATCCTAATCGACAAATTAAGAATGTACAAGTACATTTTAACAAAATTAAAACATAATGTTGTTTTTCTAATTCGGTAAAAGTTGAAATGGGATGATGACGAAAGTTAAGGCTGTAGCGAGAGAACTTTACCGTTTTGTACCTACGCCACTCCCCCACCCACTTTGAACAGGTATACGACCGACTTTCAAGGAGAAAAACATGGTTTTGCCTATTGTAGTGTATAACACGCAATCCCCAGTTTGAAATTATTCAGAGCTGAAAAAAAGTGCGTGTTATACACACCAAAACACGGTAATTGTGACTGAAAAATAAAAATTTGGTTTGGAAAGGGTAGAAAACACTGTGGGAAAAGGAGAAAATGCTGGTTACCAGCATTTTCTCCTTTTCTCACAGTGTTTTCAAAAGGCTTCTTTCTCAGGGTCGTTAAAAGTCGGGATTCTGTTGTAAAGAGTTAAGAATGTAAATTTAAACATAAGGGTGCCAAATACCTGCAGGAATATTTTGAATCTAAAAAAAAAAGGCATTTCTACAAAATAACAAAATTTTGGTCTCGCCCAAAATGAAAGCATTTGCAGATTACAAAAATCTGATTTAGCTGAAGTAATGATTTCTGTTGTTGCTAGGGTAGAAAATTTTGTGGGAAAAGGAGAAAATGCTGGTTTAACTGCTAAGGTCATATCATGGTGGTCGGTGACACACATGTGTTTCCTGGTTTTCTCACACTGGTACTTACACTAATTTCTTTCCAAAGCCACCGACTACTTTTCTCGCATGCTTCAGCAGAGGTGAGAGGCGAAAATACGCCGGAAAGAAAGTTCGCCTCAACTGGGTTTCGAACTCGCAACCACCGTGAGGTCATGAGTCCGACACGCTCACCACTGAGCCACCCGGGCAGACGGTTAATGTGTAAGACTAAAAGAATAAGGGAGACTTTTCCAAACTATCCCTTGTTTTATTGCTTCTGAAGACAAAGGCTGTTGAAGACAATTGAGAAGATACTGATGACCAACATTTTATTTTTTCCATGGAATGTTATCTATTCCCTCAAAGACAAAACCTTAAGCATTTCAGCCTAACTTGATTTTCCATGCGCAATCACCTTGAACTTTGAACCTTAAACAGGTTACCATGAGACAAAATATTCTGCAAATGTTCATGGTATGATTATGTATGTATATAATGCTTTAAACCCACTTTCAATTGAAAGCATTGTTTAGTAGATGACAAAGGTTTTTTGTACAAATGAGCGTTAGTTCTCTGATAGGCTAGAAAATATTGTGAGAAAAGGAGAAATTGCTTGTTACAAGCAATTTCTCCTTTTCCCACAATGATTTTAAAAGATCACTATCTCAAGATCTACAGATTACAATTCTGAATAATAAGGTTTATTCCCATTTTCTGTGCTCAAAGTAAGCTTTTGATCATGCTGTGTCATATACATTTTCAACTTTTACCTTGAGTTCAGTCTAGGACATAGTTTGCACTTTCAGTTTGTTCTCATAAAAGTTTGTAAGAATATTTGTGGTGATATCTTAGAATAAATTAGAAATGGGTCATTTTGGGTTAAAATGGTTCAGGTAAGGACTTCATGGACCTCTTGTTTTCTCTTCCACAGGCAAGCTTGGCACCCTTCATGGCAGCACTGATAGGTGTCCCATTTCCAAAGAATGCTATAGTAAGTATACATAAACATATCTTTTTTGTTTTAGGGAGATGATATAGATTTCCTAGCAGAACTTTCTTAGCAACATTCAAGTTAATTTCAATTCTCTTATTTCTCATAAATTATAGTCCTGTCTAAATTCAAAGTTGTTTCAATTATAGCTGAAATATGTTTTGGAAAGAGGAGAAAGTATTGTTACCAGCATCTTCTTCTATTCTAATTTAACCCTTTAACACCCTGGAAAGAGAAAGCCTTTGAAAATATTTTGGTGAAAGGAGAAAATGCTGGAAAAGAAGAACATGAATGCTGTTAGCAGCTCCTCCTCATTTCTTATTGTTTTCTGCTTATTCAAGGCCAAATCCCATTATTTTAACAACATTCAAGGACAAATCCCATTTTTTAGCAAGATTCAAGGACAGATCCCATTATTGGACCAACAGTCAAGGACAAATCCCATTATTTTGGCAACATTAAAGGGCAAATCCCATTATTTCGGCAACATTCAAGGACAAATCCCATTATTTCGGCAGCATTCAAGGGCAAATCCCATTATTTCGGCAGCATTCAAGGGCAAATCCCATTATTTTGGCAGCATTCAAGGGCAAATCCCATTATTTTGGCAGCATTCAAGGGCAAATCCCATTATTGGAGCAACATTCAAGGGCAAATCCCATTATTGGAGCAACATTCAAGGGCAAATCCCATTATTTGGCAACATTCAAGGGCAAATCCCATTATTGGAGCAACATTCAAGGGCAAATCCCATTATTTTGGCAACATTCAAGGGCAAATCCCATTATTTTGGCAACATTCAAGGGCAAATCCCATTATTGGAGCAACATTCAAGGGCAATTCCCATTATTTTGGCAACATTCAAGGGCAATTCCCATTATTTTGGCAACATTCAAGGGCAAACCCCATTATTTTGGCAACATTCAAGGACAAATCCCATTATTTTGGCAACATTCAAGGACAAATCCCATTATTTGAGCAACATTCAAGGACAAATCCCATTATTGGACCAACATTCAAATCATCATCAACTATCAATGCTGTCAAGGTGTAAGAATTTGAAATTTTGTACTCTGCTAAAGATTTATGTCATATTTTTCTTGTATTTCCTTGTTACAGTATCCAGTACCACATGAATTGTTCAACATTCCGGACAGAGAGATGGCTGAGATGTTGTATGCTAATTTACGACAACTATTGGCAAATTTTGTTACTATTGAGCGGAAGGTCCATAGAGGGGCACTTGCTTTCAATTTCAGAGCATTCACGTAAGTTTTCTATGGTACTGATTGCTTTTAAGGTAATTTTTTGTTTATTTTTGCATTGTTATTTCTTTATATAGGAAAGAATTTATCATTGACCAGAGTCTTCTCTAATTTTACCATACTAATGAAAGCTTTTGAAATCATATGCATGAATCAGTTAACTGCAGCCATGAAATGATAGAAATGTTTAAACAACATTCAGTTAACCCATTACCACACAATCCCTACTTTTGACGCCCCTGAGAAAGAAGCTGTTTGAAAACACTGTGCGAAAAGGAGAAAATGCTGGTGACCAGCATTTTCTCCTTTTCCCACAGTGTTTTCTACCCTTTCCAGAACAAATTTCAATTTTTCAATCAGTTTTATTTTGTCGTCTGCTAATGCTTTCAATTTGAACCAGTCTAAATTTTTGTCGTTTGGTAAAGGGTTAAACAACATTCAGTTAATCAGTCATTTTAAAATTGTTGTTTGGAAAGGAGATGACATGGGGACATTTTTTTTTTTCCTTTCCAATTTTCAAAGTGTTTCAATTGAAAATGTCTGTGACAATTTATCCTTGAAATATTAACCAATCAACTCTTATGTTGTTCTATATTATTGCAATTCATTTATGTTTTTTCCATTCCATCTAGAGGTTATGCATCGCTTGGTGATAGAGCTTAGGATTTGTAATTGGGAGGCCTTTGGTCTGAACCTAACTTAAAGCACTTGATGTTCATGAAAGTTTCCTTGGGCAAGAAGCTTCAGAGTCCAAGCATATGACTGGTCAAACACCATTTTAACTCTCCGCCACATGATCAGGACTTTTAACAACCTTGAGAAAGAAGCCTTTTGAAAACATTGTGAGAAAAGGAGAAAATGGCGGAAACTTTATTCCATGTTGCACCAGAAATGTTGGTTGGTATTCTATGGATTATAGTTACAAAATTTTATTTTGTTTCATTCCACAGGGCCCTCAGTCACAAGAACATTGTAAGTATAATTTACTTATGGTAGCTTCTTTTACAAACTTTAATGAATATCCTTGCGCTTTCAAATATGAGAATTGTTTTGACAATGAATCCAGTGCTTGTTTTACCTAAAGAGGGAAGGTGTTTGAAATTATTGGGTGGAAGAGGGGGTGGGGGGGGGGAAAGTTCCATAGAATGTTTTAACTCTTCACTAAGCAATCCCTGGTTTTTATGACCCTGAGATAAAAGGCTTTTGAAAACATGGGAAAAGGAGAAAATGCTGTTATGTTTATTTTCTTGTCTGCAATTGCCTTCTGTTTGGACCAGTCTAAAATGTTGTCGTTTGGTAAAGATTGAGTAAACTGGTATTCTGCCCTTTTGAGGCAAATTCCATCATTTGTGCCAATTAGCTTTATTTTAATTGCCAACTTAAAGGTGGCCCTTCAGAATTTGGGACAAAAATTTTACAAAAATGCAAAAAAATCATCCTTATACTCCCAAAGCCTTTTAAGTTGCAATCATAAAACCCCAGTAGTCGAAAACCATCTGACATCACGAGTAATTAGAGATTTTCTACGGCCCAGGTTGACATCAACGGGAGACATGTTCTATTTTTAGATGATCAGTTCTCTCATTTACATACAGGAATACACAGATGAAGTTTCAAACATAGCGTCTGAAGAAGACATTATGGAAAATAATTACATGGTTGTTATGTTACGGAATTTAAGAGTCATTCGTCATGTGCCAGTCACTTAACATTCCCACAATGCTTATTTGATTTTTGGCCGGAAATCTAATAACAGCTTAAGAGGCTACGTAGCCTTTTAAGGAGATGCCATCAAAAAAAAATTTTTTTTGTAATTTTTTGAGTCTTAATTATTGATGATTTGTATTGTTTTTTCATATTAATTTATATGATTAATATATTTTTTAATTTGATTGGATGTGAAAATTCTAAATACCCACCTTTATTCTAGCTCATATAGATTATTAAACAACATCATTATTTTGATGATTTTGAACTTACAGGAATCTATCAAGACAGACATTGACAGTCTAATGAAGACAGAAAGTTATTTCCAAGCTTCCAAAATGATTAAGGAGAAGATAACTCTTACTACACAAGGAATCCATCATTATAAAAGATATACATCTAGTGCTCTTTGGTAAGGATTAATGCATGTACAGCGAAAAAATGGAAATAATGTGAAAAAAAGAAGCAACTACTCATTTTTAGCTTCTATTCAATAACATTTACAATGCCAGAGGTAGAAAGTTTTTTTTTTCTAAGCTTCCATAACGGTTGAATAGAAGAAAACTGTTGACTGCAAAAGGGATCCATCAGTATAGCCCATTACCACACAATCCCTACTTTTGACGCCCCTGAGAAAGAAGCCTTTAGAAAACACTGTGGGAAAAGGAGAAAATGCTGGTAACCAGCATTTTCTCCTTTTCCCACAGTGTTTTCTACCCTTCCCAGAACGAATTTCAATATTTCAGTCACTTTTATTTTGTCGTCTGCAAATGCTTTCAATTTGGACCAATCTGAAATTTTCTCGTGTGGTAATGAGATAGAAGATACTCATTTGGCACATGTAGATACATTGAATGCTGAAAAGAGACAATTACTCCTTAATAGCCTCATTTTTAATAGTGCTTACTGTGCAAGGGGTGGAAACTTATAGATGCATTACCAAAAAAAGATGACCGACCACATAAGGATTACAGAAAATATATATATATATGTTTAGTGCTCTCTGCTAAGGATTAGTACATTATAATGCGAGAAAGTAACATGGAAAAAGCAATACTTACTTATCATGAGCTGTTGCTTCTTTAACCCTTTCCCAAACAATCCCTGGCTTTTACAGGTCTAGAATAGTAGCCTTTTGAAAACATTGTGGGAAAAGAAGAAAATGCTGGTAACCAGCATTTTCTCCTTTTCCCACAATGTTTTCTACCTTATCATAGACAGAAATCATCTTTTCAGCAAGAGTTGAATTGTCGTCTGCAAATGCTTCCAATTTGGTCTAGTCCAATAGTTTGTCGTTTGGGAAAGGGTTAATTTGATAATGAAATGGATAACTACCATCACACGAAGGATCCAGCATTATAAAAGATACACATCAGTCTAGCGTAATAAGAATTACTCTGTACCAAGCCACCAAATTTGGCCTGCAACAACCGAAAAGGGACTTTCAGACATTTGTGTAAAGTGTCATCTCCTATCAGTCTGCACAGTCCACGCAGGCTAAGCTGAAATGACGCTATCAGGTTTTATGTATTTTTCTGTTTTTCGCAAGTCTGCTTTAGAACAAAATCTAGTGTAGTGGACAGTGCAAGCTAATCCAAGACGACCCTTTACGTAAATATCCGAATGTTTAGCTTGTTCCAAGAGCCATTTTAGCTCAGTCACATGGAAAGCATTTGAAGTTAACAAATTAAATATGGCTGAATAATACAATTTATCTTACCAAGGGCAGTAAGTTTTATTGGGTAGAGCTGTCAGATGAAAGAGTGAACCCTTTTCCAAACAACAAATATTTCAATCACCCACATTGAAAGCAACTGCAGATGAAAAAATTTAAAAGTGGCACAAATGAACTTAACTTCTTTAACCCTTTACCACACAATCCCAACTTTTAACTCTCTGAAAGAGAAGGCCTTTGAAAATATTGTAGGAAAATGAGAAAATGCTGGTTACCAGCATTTTCTCCTTTTCCTACAACGTTTTCTACCCTATCAAAGGAAAATCATTTCATATGAGCCCCATTAAAACTGTCATCTGCAAATGCTTTCAATTCAGACAGGCCTAAAATTTTGTTGTGTGGTAAAGGATTAACATGGGGGAAAACATTGTGGGAAAAGGAGAAAATGCTGGTTGTCAGCATGTACAACCATCATTTTCTCCTTTTCCTATAATGTTTTCAAAAGGCATCTTCCATGGGAAGAGCCCCAGGAGCACAGTCAGTAGCATACAGGACTTGAGAACACAGAGGCTCGCTTGTTCGAACCCCAAGCTTGGCCAAGTTTCTTACTAACCCTTTCCCAAACAATCCCTGGTTTTTGCGGGTCTGGAATAGAAGCCTTTTGAAAACATTGTGAGAAAAAGGAGAAAATGCTGGTAACCAGCATTTTCTCTTCCCACAATGTTTTCTACCCTATCATATTGAAAAATCATCTTCTTAGTAACTGCACACTTGTCATCTGCAAAATGCTTTGAATTTGGTCTGGTCCAAAATTTGCCATTTTGGGAAAGGGTTAAGAATTGATGATACTCATAGACACAAGATTCATTCCTCTATCACCACTGATCATTATTTTCATAATGGTTATACTGAAAGCAATCAGTGGCTTGGAAAAATTGTTTTAGAAAAAGTAGAAAACATAGTGGGAAAAGAAGAAAATGCTGGTTACCAGCATTTTCTCCTTTTACCACAATGTTTTTAAAAGACTTCTTTCCCAGGGTTGTTAAAACTCAGGATTGTTTGGGAAAGAAGAGTTAAGTTTAATCTGAAAACCTTGTTAAATGCCATGAATCAATCAATCAACAGTAGGGTTGTTAACCCTTTACTCCATATATACTCATTTCTATGCATTGCATGTAGGAGCCTTTGGAAAACATTGTGGCAAAAGGTGAAATTGCTCGTCACGAGCAATTTCACCTTTTGTCATAATGTTTTCTATGCTATCAAAAGGTGCCATATACACATAAGAAACGGCTTCATCCTTGCTGTTAGTAAGGGTCATTTAGAGATACCATAGAAATGCCGTATGGGGTAAAGGGTTAATCTATGGGATGGTTTGGTTAAGGATTATTGCCAATATTTCATCAACATTAGTTCCATTTATCCTTTACAGGTATGCTACACTAGCATCACTGGTTGGCTGGTTTGTGTTTTGTGGGTTGACACTTGCCCAACAGCATCAGAATTGGGAAGACATTAAATACAACTCACCACTAATGATGAACACTAAACACATCATTATGCAATGTGCAGCTGGGGTAGCTGTCTTTGATTTCTTGTTTCTCTATGGTAAGCTTTTCTACATTTGGCAGTGTTCCCTCGAGCTTTTTATTTCAAGGGCATACTTACCCCTTGAGCTGTAAATCTGGGGGTAAGATTTTATATTAGAGGGAATGACAGTAATGGTTCTCAATTAGAAGAAAAAAAAATATTGATGATTTGCAGCACAAAAGTCTGTGATATTAAGATATTCTGTGAAAATTTACTACTTAAAATTATTAGAAAGCTGAAAAGACAGTCTGAAGTGACTCTGATTGGACAATGTTAAAAGGAACATATTGTCATGGGGCATGGCTTTCCGTGTTTTTTGCATGAAGCATTTTTCTGTTTTTTCTCCATGCATAATTAATTATTTTCCAAAGGTCTTCCACAAGGGCACCAAAACACACAAACATTTGGTCAGTTACAATCAATCTTTGTTTATTTACAGCCAGTTCTGCCTCCATCACAAATTGCTTACATCTGATTTTGCCCATTCCTGTCTGGACTGCAGCTATAATAAAGTAAGTAATATTTTAAGCCCAGTTTTCTTTGAAGACAAACATTTATGTATTGTCAAAGGCCTGTCTTTAACTTCATTGTTGTTGTTTGATTATTTTCGTTTATTATCGTCGCTACCGGTTGCCCATCTGAGCGATGCCCCAAGAAGAGGGTTAGTTGATACGGGGGATAGTGCAAGTATACAGGACAAAACTACTGAGAATTCCATCTGGTTCTTTAACGTGCTCGGTGTATAGCACCGTCACACGGGACCTCGGTTCAACGTCTCATCTGAAAGACTATTAATATTTTTTTTTTTTTTTAGTTGGCCAGCCGGGGACTTGAACCCACAACCTGTAGAGACCTGAAACATTGTGTTCACGAGTCCTACGCTCTATCTACTGAGCTATTCGGCCGGTTAAATTTAACTTCATTGTTGTTGTGTGAAAAGTTTGACCTTTTATACTATTACTGCTATTACTGAAGATATTTACCTTCAAATAGAATAGTTATTAACCCATTACCACACAATCCTTACTTTTGACGACCCTGAGAAAGAAGCCTTTAGAAAAAAAAATTGTGGAAAAGGAGAAAATGCTGGTAACCAGCATTTTCTCCTTTTCCCACAATGTTTTCTACCCTTCACAGAACAAATTTCAAATTTTCAGTCACTTTTATTTTGTCATCTGCAAATGCTTTCCATTTGGACAAACCTAAAATTTTGTCGTTTGGTAATGAGCTAACTATCAGAAGGTCTATGTAGAAAAGCCAAATCTTTAAGCTTGGCTCTTTTTTGAGACCTTCTTATTCATTGTAAAGTTGATCTAATGGTTTGACTCATTAGGCCCTATGACATTGCTTAATTCAGACCAATTGAAAAGATTTACAAATCTTGTGGCAAAACAGAAAACACTTTGGTTATTGTATCTTTATCACACCATCAGAACTCTTAGCAATCCTTAAAAAGAAACCTTTCGAAAACATTGTAGGAAAAAGGAGAAAATGCTGGTAACCAGCATTTTCTCCTTTTTCCACAATGTTTTCTACTAATCCCAATCCAATTACAATGTTTGAGTCACGTTTATTTTGTCGTCTGCAAATGCTTTCAATTAAGACTTGTCTAAAATTTTGTTGTATGGTAAAGAGTTTAAGCTAATGAAACAAAATTGTTTTAATTGATTACCAAACAACAATATTTTAGGCTTGTCCAAATTGAAAATGTTTGCAGACAATAAAAGAAAACGGACTGAAAATTTGAAATTTGTCCTGTAAAGAGTAGAAAACATTGTGGGAAAAGGAGAAAATGCTTGTTACCAGCATTAACTCCTTTTCCCACAATGTTTCTAAAGGCTTTTTTCTCAGGGTTGTCAAAAGACATGAAAATTTTAAGTATTTCAAGCTGATTATTATTTCTCTGTTTTGAATCAGATGAAGATTCTTTATTTAGTTATACCCACTTGGTGTAAAGACTCTACCTGCATGTTTTTTGATAAAAAATACTTTGCAAAATTCTAGAATTGTACTGATTCATTTCTAAGATAGTGCAATAAAGTAGGAATTCACTACTTAGTGCAATAAAGTAGTAATTCACTACTTAGTGCAATAAAGTAGGATTTCACTACTTAGTGCAATAAAGTAGGAATTCACTACTTGTTCAGGAAAATTCTGGAATTGTTGCGATTCCTGCTTTGCTTAGAATATAAATATGATCCAATTGCTTGAAGATAGAAAAGTCTGTTACCATGGTTACATGCTTGTATACGTCTCATTTGCAGGTATTATGAAATAGGAACAGTGTTACCCATTATTAAAAGACAGAAAGATCTGTTGCCAGTGGCCCTACTAACATTACTTGGATTGTTGATTTTGGTAAGCCTATATAAACTTTACCAAAATGATTTACAGATTCACCTTCAAATATGTTTTTCAGGCAGTTTCAGCAAGTTTTTAACTCATTACCAAACAAGAAAATTTTAGGTTTGTCCAAATGGAAAGCATTTGGCAGATGGCAAAATAAAAGTGACTAAAAATTTGAAATTTGTTTCGTGAAGGGTAGAAAACTATGAAGTAAAAGGAGAAAATGCTGGTTACCAGCATTTTCTCCTTTTCCCACAATGTTTTTTAAAGGCTTCTCTTTCAGAGTCATCAGAAGTAGGGCTTGTGTGGTAATGTGTTAACCCATTTCATCCTTCTTTTTAACCCTTTACCACACAAGTATAACTTTTTGATGACCCTGAGGTAGAATCCTTTTGAAAACATGGTAACCAGCATTTTCTCCTTTTTCCCACAATTTCTGCTACCCTTCCCATTGCAGATTTTAGTTTTTCAATCACACTTATTTTGTAGTCTGTAAATGCTTTCAATTTGGACTAGTCTATAAATTTGTTGTTTGGTAAAGAGTTAAGAAACTACAGTCGTCCTTGTATCATATCGCTCAATGTTGTCCCTGGTGGTCGCAAAATTGCACAGGTTACGATAGATTAAAAATGATTTTTACGTTATGGAGATCTTCCAAGCAATCACTGTTCTTTAGTTTCGGATGATGACCATTCCCTTGTGTTTTTAACTCAAAAGATTTCAAGCATACATTTACAAACAGAACTAAAAACATTGTAATACATGTAAGATATACATGTACATGTAACTGAATCTAAACTACTTAAAACTCATATGTTTTTATATAACTTTATAGCCATTAAGAATTAGACTACAAAATAAGCTGCTACTCCATATTGAAAGCATTTCAGGCAACAATTTGAATGTGGTGCAATTAATGAACGTTGAAATTGAGAGAAGAGGAGAAAAAAGCTGAGTACCAGGATTTTCATCCTTTCCCTCAGTGTTCAACCTGTCTTTCCTCTTTTTACTGGCCTTGATATTGGGTTCGAACCTGAAATCCTACCTCTCAAAAGCATGGCAACTATCTTGATGATGACTAGATTCTGTTGCTGCATGGTACATGTATGTGCCATTGTAAGACGCTGGCAGAGATACAGATAAAACTCTTTACCAAACGACAAAATTCTAGACAAGTCCAAATTGAGAGCACTTGCAGACTACAAAATTAATGTAACTCAAAAATTGAAATTTATTTACAGTAGGGCAGAAAACATTGTGGAAAAAGGAGAAAATGCTGGTTACCAGCATTTTCTCCTTTTCCCACAATGTTTTCTAACGGCCTCTTTCTTACTAACTGAAAGAAGGGATTTTGCGGTAAAGGATTAACCCATTACCACACAATCCCTACTTTGGACAACCCTGAGAAAGAAGCTTTTAGAAAACATTGTGGAAAAATAACTAGCATTTTCTCCTTTTCCCACAATGTTTTCTACCCTTCACAAAGTAAATTTCAAATTTTCAGTCACTTTTATTTTGTCGTCTGCAAATGCTTTTGATTTGGACAAACGTAAAATTTTGTCGTTTGGTAATGGGTTGAACTAAGGTAACATTTTTTGCTTGTTTTACAGCTTATGGCCCTTCATTACCGTGCATTTTATGGCCTCATTTTCCTTGCCTTTGGTCTGTGGCCGGTCATCTTTAAAAATGGAACAGACACGCTAGATAAGGTATGTGCATTTGTTACTGGATGTTCTTAACCCTTTACCCTATAAGCCATTTCTATGGTATCTCTAATTGACCCTAAACAACAGCAAGGATGAAGCCATTTCTTATGTGTATATGACACCTTTTGATAGCACAGAAAACATTGTGGCAAACGGGGAAATTGCTCGTTATGAGCAATTTCACCTTTTGCCACAATGTTTTCCAAAGGCTCCTACAAGCAATGCGTAGAAATGAGTATCTATGGAGTAAAGAGTTAAAGTAACCTGGTTTTGGCAAACTTTGTTTCTGGTGATTTTTGCCTCTCATCTCTGATGCATGAGAGAAAAGTAGTTAGTGGCTATGGAAAGAAAGTTGTGTCAGTGCTGGTGGGAGAAAACCAGGAAACACATGGGTGCATCAATGACAGCCATGGTATGACCTAAGCTGTGAAAATGGCATTAAACTCCAATACAAACCAAAATGTTCTTAACTCTTTACCAAAGACAACATTTTAGACTGTCCAAATTGAAAGCATTTGCAGACCTCAAAATAAATGAGACTCTAAAACTGAAATTTGATTATAGAAGAGTAGAAAAAATTGTGGGAAAAAGAGAAAAGGTATGTTGTCAGCATATTCTCCTTTTCCCACAATGTTTTCAAAAGCTTCTTCCATAATGGTCCCCAGAGTTTTAATGACTCTTAATAAAAACCTTTTGAACACATCATGCAAAAAGGATAAAATGCTGGTTACCTGCATTTTCTTCTTTTCCAACATTAGTCTTCTACCCTTCTTGTAACAAATTTCAATGTTTCAGTCACATTTATTTTGTTATGAGCAAATTCTTTATATTTGAAATTGACTATTTTTCTTTGGTAAAGAGTTACAAAATTGTAGATTGGTCCAAACTGACAGCATTTGCAGACAAATTAAAACCTGTTTTGGGAAGGATAGAAAGCATTGTGGGAATAGGAGAAAATGCTGGTTACCAGCATTTTCTTCTTTTCCAACAATGTTTTCAAAAGGCTTCCTTCTCAAGGTTGTTCAAAGTCAGGATGAGTTAAACATAGGATTACTTGGTAAAGAATTAAATTTTTCTGTTTTTTACATTTTTACAGACATTGCTCAAACAGTGGATTTGCTCAACATTTGCCTTTGGACTACTTTCAAGTCGGCCATTAGGTCCAAGAGAACCATCTTACACTCTAGCGTAAGTTTCGTGTCATAATCCAGTACCTGTCAATCCTGTGTTTACGAAAAAAACCTTGGTCTGTCTTCAACAACCATTCTTAACTTTTTACCAGACAAGAAAATTTTAGAATGATCCAAATTCAAAGCATTTGCAGACAACAAAATAAGAGTGACTGTAAAATTAAAGTCTGTTTGGAGGGTCAGAAAACACTGTGGAAAAAGGAGAAAATGCTGGTTACCAGCATTTTCTCCTTTTCCCACAGTGTTTTCAAAAGGCTTCTCTCTCAGGGTTGTTAAAAGTCAGAATTGTGTGGTAAAGAGTTAAGACTGTTCTTTGTCTTATTCTCCAAGATATTCAAAGTTTGAAAATAACACAACTTCTGATTGGCTAAACCATTTGGTTTAGCCAATCAGAAGCTTTGTTTCTTTCAAATATAGAAAAATTTTTAGCAAAAGACAAAGAACATTCCTGGTTGGTGAATATGCGCCCTGGTGTTTTAATGACCCTGTGAAAAAAGCCTTTTGAAAACATTATGGAAAAAGGAGAAACACTGATAACCAGTATTTCCTCTTTTTCTTACATTGTTTTCTTCTCTTTCAATGCAAAAAATCATAATTTGTGCTACACTTAATTTGTCGTCTGCAAATGTTCCCAATTTGGTCAGTCAAAACTTTTGTTGTTTGGTAAAATGTGAAGAACATAAGGGAAGATTCTTGTGAAAACTTTGTAGAAAAAAGATAATACTGGCGAAAGATATTTTTTTTTCTTTGCCTTCAATATTTTTCCTACCATCTTAAAAGGTGAAAGATAAAGTGTTTCATACAGTTTCACACAAAAATAAAGGGGATCGATAGTATCATTCAAAAAGAGCAAGAATGTTTGATAAATAATGTTTTACATATAAATTTTCTCAAAATATTTATATCGCTCAACAGAAACTGCCGGTTACCAGTATTTTCTCCTTTTCCCAAAATGATTTTTTTAACATTTTGAAATCTTAATGCATATCATTTGAGTCACATTTTATGTGTTGTCTGCAAGTGCTTTCAGTTTGGATAATCTAAAATTTTGTCATAACATAAAAAGTGTGGAAAAAGGCAAAATATTAATGATGATAATGGTGTAATAGGCGTTTTAACCCTTTACCACATGATCCAGACATTTAACAACCTTGTGGAAGGAGCCTTTTGAAAACATTTTGGGAAGAGGAGAAAATGCTGGTAACCTGCATTTTCTCCATCTTCCCAAAATGTTTTCTACCTCATGAAAAACAAATCTGATGACTTAAACAGCACACAATTTCTCCTCTAAAGAATTATTGTGCTGTAAGCAGTTAACCCACTACCAAACAACAAAATTTGAGATAGGAAGCATTTGCAGATGACAAATATAATGTGACTCAAAAATTGAAATTTTCTTTTTAGGGTGGGTAGAAAACATTGTGAGAAAATTGGAAAATGCTGTTTACCAGCATTTTCTCCTTTTCCCATAATGTTTTCAAAAGCTTTCTTTCTCCGGGTCGTTAAAATTTTGGATTTTGTGGTAAACAATTAAATACATGTATTCTAACATTCTATTTTCAGTATACTGTCAGGTTGTGCCGCAGTAGTTTTGTGTATTTTATTGAAAAGGTAGGATTTGAATTTTTGTTAAAAACACTGTTACTTGAAGTAGATTACATGTTCGCAAGCCAAAGGTGACAACCCACTACGCTACTCTACCCTTGGCGGACCAAGCTTGATTTTGACATGCCTATGATGATACGCATTTTCATTGGTTGCAGTCAGGTCTAACTGTGCGAATCAAATCGCTTGTTGCATTTCATTTTTGATAAAAATAGAACAAGGTCGCGACCTTTCGAATAGAAATAGAAGGTAAACATGGATAATTTGGTGGATGTGTACAGGATCTGTAATGATTTATAACCAAATAAACATAGATGAACAATACTGACAGAAAGTTTCAGTGTGACCTATCAATTATCGTAGGTTTTAGGCTATATTCCGGCACCTGACGATGGAATGTAGAAGTCTGTTTGTTGTTATTGCTTCATGTTGAATTATTGTATTCGTAAGCAGTTTATAAAACAATATTTCATTGGCTACCAGAAATATGATGTTAAGGGGTAAAATAACCAGCATCCAATAGGGGGCATATGGCGGGAATGTTGAAATCGGGCTTGATCCGTCAAGGTAAGATCCACATAGTGATCGTAACGAAGGCTCGCGAAGATGGGTGGATTATGGATGGTGTATTTTCTAGTTGATAAAATTGCTGACATGACTATATTGAAACCACTTGTTGTAGATGACAAAGTGAAAATATGGCTGAAATGATAAGAATCATTGTGGAAAGAGTATAAAAATCATTGGCAGGAAAAGGAGACAATGTGGGTGGCCAGCATTTTCTCCTCTTTCCCAACAATGTTTTTGAAAGCTATCTCCCTAAGGATCATTTAACTCTGTCCATACGATTGATGACACCAGAAGCTTGTGAAGATGATGTAGATCAAGATCGGCCTGCACAGAATGCAGTTTGATCTCTGGTCTACACTGTCCACTGTAGCATTATTCTGGATTATGACTTAACTCTCACTTGTTCTTGCACTGAAACTATAATTGTAACTTTTGAGAAAATGCAGTTTATTTTTTCAGTAATGTAAGAGTTATGGAAGGGATTGCAAATCTTAACCCTTTACTCCATAGATACTCATTTCTATGCATTGCTTGTCGGAACCTTTGGAAAACATTGTAACAAAAGGTGAAATTGCTCGTAATGTTTTCTACACTACCAAAAGGTGTCATATACACATAAGAAACGGCTTCATCCTTGCTGTTACTTAAGGTCAATTAGACATACCATAGAAATGCCTTGTTGGGTAAAGGGTAAAGATGTTCTCAATAGGCAATGCTTTTTCCTATTCTGAAAAGGAATAGCCATCCTTTTTCTCACTTCCTGTATGTTTCATGTTTAGATCAATCTATATCATACTGCTCAAATATTAGATCATCACAGATAACTTGTGCATTTATGCCAAGCTTGTCAGCTCGTAAAGTTGATAAAGTACAGGTCCTGTGATCATTTTATTGTGAAGTGAAATCCTGGCTTTGTCTTTTTTTTTTTATAATTGGTTACTGTCATTGCATCTATAGATACATTTTTTGTCTTTCTTTTGAGCTTTTTTATTGTCAATGTATATGTGGGAAAGCAGCCAGGGGCTTGGCAAGAGCGTTGCAAGTAACGCTATCACAATAAAACTTGAGGAGCTCATGGATAGTCTTATAGCTACATGTAGTATAATTACCTCCCCTTACTATATGCAAATAAGACAGGCAAGGCAAGATGTTGATATGCTTGTGTAATTTTTTCTCACAAGGTGTTACAAAGTATTATACAAGTATAGGATTAGTCAGTCATCCAGTATCTTAACCCTTTCCCAAACGACAAATTTTAGACTCTTCCAATCTGGAAGAGTTTGCAAACAACAATTTTAAATTTGATGAAAATGGTAGAAAGTACTCTTAAAGGGTGAAAAGCACGGTGGGAAAAGGAGAAATTGCTCGTTTCGAGCAATTTCTCCTTTTCTCACAGTGTTTTCAAAAGACTTATACTGCAGACACGTGAAAACCAGGGCTTCTTTGGGAAAGGATTAATTATGTTTTCATTTGTTTTATTTTGTAGACAATCAGACAGACCTTTGATATCCATGCGACTGTTTAGAAATCTTCGATCCAAGTTTACAAATTTTTTGGTTTGTTCCCTTTATTTAACATACTATCACTTTCTGTGCTTGCATCGAGAATATACAAAACCTGGGGCCGAGTCAGTTGGTAGCGCATAGGACTTTAGAAAAGTAGGTCGTGGGATAGATCCCCGGCTTCACCAATATCTTTTCAAGGATTGATGATAATTATTATGATAGGATGAACTCTTCTCTCGCTGCTGACCGTTGTTTTGACGATTGTTATAAGGCAAAGCAGCCAGTGGCTTGGAAAGAATATTGTGTGGAGTACTGGTGAAAATAAATTCCGGGAAAGCATTGATAGGTTCACTAGCTGCAGCAATAGAACTGAATTAATGTTGAAATTAGCATTTAACCCTTTCCCAAATAGCAAATTTTGGACCAGACCAAATTGAAAGCATCTTGCAGGTGACAAATTAACAGTTGCTAAAGAGATGATTTTTCTATATGACAGGATAGAAAACATTGTGGGAAAAGAGAAAATGCTGGTCAGAGCATTTTCTCCTTTTCCCACAATGTTTTCAAAAGGCTACTACTCCCGACCCGTAAAAACCAGGGATTGTTTGGGAAAGGGTTAACTCATTACCAAATGACAAAACTTTAGGTTTGTCCAAATCGAAACCATTTGCAGAAGACAAAGTGAAATTGACTGAAAATTTGAAATTCGTTTTGTGAAGGGTAGAAAGCATTGTGGGAAAAGGAGAAAATGCTGGTTACCAGCATTTTCTCCTTTTCCCACAATGTTTTCTAAAGGCTTCTTTCTCAGGGTCATCAAAAGTAGGGATTGTAAGGTAATGGGTTAACACCATACATTCAATCAATCAATCATCGAAATCTTGAACTTTATTCACATGCCATCATAAATTATTTTCAGATCCTCAAGAATCTTCTAACTCTTATGAACTAACTAGAAAACAGTTTGGGAAAAGGAGAAAATGCTGGTTACAGCATTTTCTCCTTTTCCCACAATGTTTTCTAAAGCTGTCATTCTCATGATCGTTAAAAATCTGGGTTATTTGGGAGAGGGTTAAGCCACTTATATCAGAGCATGGTTCATATTGATGTGACTTTGTTTCAGATCTTTGTAGTAGCTCTGTTGACAGCAATGCATTAAAACTCGGGGTTAAGTCGGAAAGAGTTAAGCCCCCTTTTGTTAGAGCAGGGTTCATATTGATGTGACTTTGTTTCAGATCTTTGTAGTAGCTCTGTTGACAGCAATGCATTAAAACTCAGGGTTTAGTCGGAAAGAGGTAAGCCCCCTTTTGTCATTGCATGGCTCATATTGATGTGGCTTTGTTTCAGATCTTTGTGGTAGCTCTGTCTACAGCAATGCAGGCGTACACAACTTACCTTATGAACCATGATCAACATACACCATTTATTAATCAGGTCTTGAGCTGGTCCATCTTTGGTGAGTTCTTTATTGTTTCACAGTGAGATATATACTCTAATGTCCACTATTATACATGTAGCTTGAATTTTTCAAGACAACAAAGGTGTAGCCATGCTCAAATTGAGAAGATTCGTGGACGAGATATTAAATGTAACTTAAGGAATACAACTTCTAACTCTTTGGTAAATATCATGTAACATAGACTTTTTTGTGTGGTGTCCGTGGCTGTAACTAATAGACCTTTTTGTCCAGGCTATTTGGTCTATCTTTACAGCTTCCATCTTTCAATATGAGAGTTAGGGGCCGTAGATTCACTGACCCAAAGGTAAAGATCATGTAGCATAGAAAGTTTTTGTAAAGGCTGTTTGGCCAATGTCTGCAGCTTCTGTCTTTTATTTATGAGTTAGGAGCCATAGGCCTTTACTCGTTACAAATGACAAAATTGTAGACTGGTCCAATTTGAAAGCACTTGCAGACGACAAAATTAAAGTGACTGAAAATTCGAAATTTGTATTCAAGGAAAGAGAAAAAATTGTTGGAAAAGGATAAAATGCTGGTTACCAGCATTTTATCCTTTTCCACAATGCTTTCAAAAGGCTTCTTCCTCAAGGGCGTTAAGAATCATCATTGTGAGGTAAAGCTTTAAATCACAGGAATTTTGTTTATGTATTCAATAAAGTTTTTCTTCTAAGTTATTTTCTGCTTTTTTGTTTTGTTTCAGTACTAGCTTTGGTGGCCCCTCTAGCCGTCTCCACAGAGATACAGAGTCGTCTGGTCACCGTATGTTTTGGGTTTTTGTCGTTGTCAATTTTACTCAGCATGGGATATCCTTTGATAAAATGTTTTTCTTTTTATTATTTCTTTACCAAAAAATCCTAAATTTACAACTCTTTTATTAATTCAGTGTGCTGTACCAATTAAGCTATCAGACCATGTCAGACCTGGCTGTCAGTTTTAAATCTTTACCAAACAGCGCTATCTTAGACTTGAACAACTTCAATAAATGTGGCTCTATGGATGATTTGTGTCCTTGAAAGAGTAGAAAGAATTGTGGGAAAAGAAGAATCTGTTACAAACACTCCTTTTTATGATTTTCTATCTCTTAACCACACAACTCTGGAAAAGAAAGCCTTTGAAAACATTGTGGGAAATGGAGAAAATGCTTTCCAAAAAGGTTTTCTACCATTTTCAAATAAAATTTCGGTTTTTGATTCACATTTATTTTGTTGTCTGCAAATGCTTTCAATTTGGACTAATCTGAAATATTGTCGTTTGGTAATTAGTTAACTCTTTATCAAACAACAAAATTTCAGATTGGTCCCAATTGAAAGCACTTGCAGATGACAAATTAAAGGTGGGTATTTAGAATTTTCACATCACACCAAATTAAAAAATATATATATCATTGAAATTTATATGAAAAAGCAATACAAATCACCAACAATTAAGCATCATAAAATTACAAAAACAAATTTTTTTTATGGTATTCCCTTAAAAGGCTACGTAGCCTCTTAAGCTATTTTTAGATTTCGCGCCAAAAATCAACAAAGCATTCTTGGAATGTCTAGTGACTGACACGTGACTCATAATGCTTAAATTACATTACATAACAAACATGCAATAATTATTTTCCATAATCTCTTCTTCAGATGGATGTTTTAAACTTTGTCTGTGTTTTCCTGTATTTAAATGAGAGAATTGATAACCTAAAAATGGAATGTGTGTCCTGTTGGTGTCAACCTGGTCCGTAATAAATCTCTAATTTCTCGTGTTATCGGATGGTTTTCGACTACTGGGGTTTTATGAACGCAAACTAAAAGGCTTTGGGAGTATAAGGACGATTTTTTTGCATTTTTGTAAAATTTTCGTCTCAAAATCTGAACGGCCACCTTTAAACATAACTCAAAAATTGAAATTTGTTTTCAGAAGGGTGGAAAACATTGTGGGAAAAGGCTTCTATCTCAGGGTAGTTAAAAGTCAGGATTGTGAGGTAAAGAGTTGAAACCTAGATCCTGTGGTAAAACATTGTGGCAAACAAACAACTTGATATTCTTGCTCTTTACATTTTATTTCTAAAGAATGCTAAACACATTTGATTGGGTAAGCCATATGGTTTAGTCAGTATGGTCTAGCCAGTGAGAGTTTGCGTTTCTTTGAGATTCAGAAAATTCACGAGAATTATAGAACTAAAATGCAATTCGCTACTGTAGATAAATACTATTGAAGGAATATTTTAGTCAATCCTTTACTAAACATTCTGGGGTTCTAAAGACTCGAAGACAGAAGCTTTTTGGAAACATTGTGTAGCAAGGAAAAAAAATGCTGGTAACCAGAATTTTCTCCTTTTCCCACTATGCTTTCCATCCTTTTCAGAACCAATTTCAATTTATGGGTCACATTAATTTTGTCTATAAATTACTTCTAATTTGGACTGTTCTAAAAGTTTGTTGTTTGATAAAGAGTTAACTCGTAACCAAACAACAAAATGTTAGACTGGTCCAAATTGAAAGCATTTGCAGACAACAAAATAAACGTAACTCAAAATAGAAATTTGTTTTGGGAAGAGTAGAAAACACTCTGGGAATAGGAAAAAATGCTGGTTACCAGCATTTTCTCCTTTCCCTCAATGTTTTCAAAAGGCTTTTTCTCAGCATCATTAAAAGTCGGGATTTTATGGTAAAGAGTTAACTCATTACCAAACAACACAATTTTTGGCTTGTCCAAATAGAAAGCATTTGCAGACAACAAAATAAAAGTGACTGAAAATTTGAAAACTGTTTTGTGAAGGGAAGAAAACATTATGGGAAAAGGAGAAAATGCTGGTTACCAGCATTTTCTCCTTTTCCCACAATGTTTTCTAAAAGCTTCTTTCTCAGGGGCATCAAAAGTAGGGATTGTGTGGTAATGGGTTAATAGTGGTAGTGCCTCTATATTACTCCTGGTAAGAAAACTGTTATTCCTTGACAATGATTACACAAGAGGTTCTCCATGTGCTGCTACTATGCTGGACCCTCTACACATTTATCGAGGTGGAGAAAAATATCACAAAACCTATGGCAATGATGTTACCGAAAACCTCCAAGCACGAAATAAACGGCAACCAACCTCATCTGTCGGCAGGGGCTTCCAACGGACATGGTGGTCTTATCAAGCAGCATAAACATACGAAATCCAACGACATTTTGATGGTCTCTCAAATTTTAACGGAGGTATAATTCAGCCTGTCAGGGCTTCTGTTCACAGAGTGTTTTAACCCTTTTCCAAACAAGACCTTGTTTTTACGTGTCTGCAGTACAAGTCTTTTGAAAACACTGTGGGAAAAGGAGAAATTGCTCATAACGAGCAATTTCTCCTTTTCCCACAGTTTTTTCTGCCCGTTCGGATAATTTTCTAATGAGCAATTTATACTTTTCCCACAGTGTTTTCTGCCCGTTAGGATAATTTTCTGCCATTGCTATGACATTTAAAATTGTCGTCTGCAAACTCCTTCAGTTTGGAAGAGTCTAAAAGTGCCTTCTTACTCTCTTTCTTAATCCTTTCCTAACATAATCTGGACTTTGAATGACTTTGAGAAAGAGAACTTTTGAAAACATTGTGCGAAGTGGAGAAAGTGCTGGTACATGTAACAAGTATGTCTGCAGTTTTCTTTACTTAATGACAAAATTTCAGACTGGTTCAAGTTCAGAGCAATTGCAGATGAAAGACAAAATGTGGCAAAATTGATGAGGGCAGAAAACATTGTGGGAAAAGGAGAAAATGGTGGTTACCAATGTTTTCTCCTTTTTCCCAGAATGTTTTCAAAAGGCTGCTAAATTTGTTACTCCTTGGGAATGTGTTAACCCTTTTCCAGACAATCACTGATTTTTACGACCCTGAGATAGAAGCCTTTTGAAAACATTGTGGGAAAAGGAGAAAATGCTGGTTACCAGCATTTTCTCCTTTTCCCACAATGTTTTCTACCCTGCTGGAAACAAATTTCAGTTTTTGAGTTATGTTTATTTTGCGTCTAAAATTTTGTCGTTTGGTAAAGGGTTACCCACACTATTTTCTACCCTATCAGATAACTTCAGCATACTTCTTCAAATTTTTAATTTGTTTTTTTGCCATTACATGTCATTCCAATTTGAAGGGTCAAAAAAAAGTTGAAAATTGTAGACAACATTGAACCCCATTCAATTGATGAAATTTTGCCTTTCAATGTGCAAAAAGCATTATTCTTCATGTTTTAGTGGCTGACCTATGATTTTGCCAAAGCAGATGAACATGAGACGATGTGTAAACGAATTATCACATCAGGAGACTTGCGGCGATCCTTTTTCATTATTGTTATGTTAGCAAGCTGTATATTTGGGTCTGGCATGTATCCCAGCGTCAGCACGTAAGTCCTTGTTTCTTAGCTTAACGTTGCACAGAGTGACACACTAAGTCTTTACCTAACAGCAGAATTTTAGGCTTGTCCAAATGGAAAGCATGTGCAGATGACAAACTAGAATTGACTGAAAGTTTGAGATTTATCTTGGGAAGGATAGAAATATATGCTGATAATCACCATTACTCCTTTTCTCACAATGTTTTCTACCCTTCATGAAATCAATTGCAAATTTTCAGTCACTTTCCTTTTGTTGTCTGCAGATGCTGAAGTCTAGACTTTTGTTGTTTGGTAAAGAGTTAATTGAACTGAGTGAATAGTCTTTTTCAAATTTTACCCTTTATCGAATGACTGGATGTCGTAATGACCCTAGTTAAAAGGCTTTTGAAAATATTGAAGAAAAATTGAATAAAATGCTGATAACTAGAAATTTTTTCCTTACTCACAGTATTTTCTTCCCGTTGAAGGACAAATATCAATCACCGGAGTCTGGAACATTTTAATTGTCATCTGCAACTGCTGTCAATATTGACAATTCTAACATCTTTTCATTTTGTAAAAGGATTAATTGATTAACCCTTATCCTCCTAAATAACTAATATTAACCCTTTCCCAAACAGCAAATTTTGGACTGGACCAAACTGAAAGCATTTTGCAAATGACAAATTAACAGTTGCTAAAAAGATGATTTTTCTATATTGTAGGGTAGAAAACATTGTGGAAAAAGGAGAAAATGCTGGTTACCAGCATTTTCTCCTTTTCCCACAATGTTTTCAAAAGGCTTCTTTCTATTCCTGACCCGTAAAAACCAGGGATTGTTTGGGAAAGGGTTAACTAATGTTCAAATTGCTGTTTCAAAGTTATGATTCTAACATGGCCAGTTCTTAATGAAAGGAAAACAAGTTCAAACTAAGAGTAAAAACGCGGATGAAGATTATGTTCCATTGATTTGCAACACACGAAAAGGGTCATTCGGACATTTGCGTAAAGTGTCGTCTCAGATTAGCCTGCGCAGGCTAATCCGAGACGGCACTTTACGACCACATTAGACTTTGTGCTACAGTAGACTTGCACAAAACAGAAAATCACGTAAAATCGGAAAGTGTCATTTCGGATTAGCCTTTGCGGACTGCACATGCTGATCCAAGACGACACTTTACGCAAATGTCCGAATGTCCCTTTTCGCGTGTTGCACTCCAATTATAGGATGATGTCACTCTACATGGATTGGCGCAGATTTTACCACGTTTTCCATGCACTGTGTTTATAGAGCCAAAGTCGCGTGTCATGTTAGAATATTGCACTTACTATTACCAAAGAACAGTGTATCATTTAAAGATTCTTATTTTTCAGGTTTGACACAATGTCTGTCGTTAATTTCATCACAATTTCACATCCCCCGAGTATGGGCGTTTTGTTGGTATTTAAGGTAAGTTGTATTATCTAACACTTTATCCAGCTCGTTGAATGGTTTTCTGATTCTTTTTAAAAACATTTTTGGGGAAAGGAGAACATGCTTAAAACAAGCATTTTCTCTTCTATTCTCACTATGTCTTCTATCGTATCAAGTGCAAATTCAATCATTTGAGTTGTAGTCAGATTGTTGTATGTAATAGTTTATAATATGGTAGATACCAGAGTTTGTCGTTGGGTTAAAGATGAAGGAAAAGGACTCTGAAAATATTGAAAAAGGAGAAATGCTGGTGATCAGTGGTGGGGTAATACAGGTGGCCTGTAATGGAGAGTTGACTGGTTTTCTGATCCTTATATTAATATTTCTCCAACAGACCAATATTTAGTGGCATTTTACCCTGGTTTTTACAGCTGTGAAAAAGAAGCCTTTTGAAAACATTTTCTACTCTTCTAAAGTCAGGTTTCAATTTCTGACTCGAATTAATTTTGTCATCTGCAAATGCCTTCAATTTGGATCAGTCTAAAATTTTGATGTTTGGTAAAGAGTTAAATTGTGTCTTGTGATAAAGAGTTAAGGTAGTTTGTTTTCTTTTTCAGCTCTTCATTCCAGTATTTATAACCACATGTTTTGCGAAAGCCATGAACATGGTAACATATACATCCATCCGAAACTATTTACTCGTCAGTATGGTCCTGTCATCTATTTGTTCAATCGTAAGTCACTTCTCGAACAGTAAACTTCGGTCCCTTTTCAGCCCATTTTCATGAATCTCTCTCTGTTTTAACTTTTTTGCCTGAACACAAACATATTGTGTTTGAACTCTTTACCACACTGCCCCGAGTTAAAGACCCTGAAGAAAAAAACCTTTTGAAAACATTATGGAAAAAGGAGAAAATGCTGGTAACCAGCATTTTCTCCATTTCCCACAATGTTTTCTACCCTGCTCAAATCAATTTTCAATTTTTGATTCATAGTTATTTTGTAAGTCTGCAAGTGTTTTCAATTTGGAGAAGTCCAAAATTTTGTCGTGTGGTTAACCCATTACCACACAATCCCTACTTTTGACGCCCCTGAGAAAGAAGCCTTTTGAAAACACTGTAGGAAAAGGAGAAAATGCTGGTAACCAGCATTTTCTCCTTTTCCCACAGTGTTTTCTACCCTTCCCAGAACAAATTTCAATTTTTCAGTCACCTTTATTTTGTTGTCTGCAAATGCTTTCAATTTGAACCAGTCTAAAATTTTCTCGTGTGGTAAAGAGTTAAGAGTTAACTGCTACTGGGAGTAGCAGCACTGATAAATAATCTCCAAGGTTTGGGATCAAATCCAGAACACCTAGGTCCCTAGACAAACACTTTGCCATGTCTCTGTTGCAGTACTTACCTTTCCTGGTGCTTGTATTTGATTTGTGCAGCGTGAAAAAATTTGATATCGCTTGAGACAGAAGTTCGTACGAGATATCAAAACTTTCATTCGGCAAGAAGAAAATACAAGCAAAAGGAAAGTTACAACTTTTAATGACAAAATTTTGTCATTTTATTCAAAACCACCTAACTAAATGAGGCTGTTAACTTCCCTTTTCTGAATGGTGGATGAATATCACATTGTAATATTCTGACTAATCAAATCAATGCATTCATAGTCCTAGCACAAGTTATGTAATCATACCATATTTGAAACAATATTTTACAGTGTGTATTTATTTCATGCCTTTAATCCTTGCTGGAGGGAGCTTAATCAAAATCGAATACAGTTGTTATTGGTCATTCCCAATTGCATACCCTCTCTGCATAGCTACGCTTAACAATATACTCCAAGCAAGAGAACTGTAAGGTAAATTACATCATATTTCCATCAGGTTGTTACACTTTGGTAATGATTGAATGAATTTCCAATGAGTTACGGCCCTTTCTTAAATTTTTCCCCTCTCCATTTCTCAATATTTTTGGACTGATTTCAGTCAAATGCATTGAAAGTTTTAAAATGAAGCCAAGATGTGCATAGTATAATGCATGGTATGATTTTGTTGTGGTTTAACCCTTTGCCAAACAATCCCTGGTTTTTATGGCTCTGAGAGAAGCCTTTCGAAAACATAGTGGGAAAAGGAGAAAATGCTGGTTACCAGCATTTTCTCCTTTTCCCACAATGTTTTCTTCCCTTCGTGAAACAAATTTCAATTCTTTTGTCACATTTATTTTATTGTCTGCAAATGCTTTCGATTTGGAGCAGTCTAAGATGTTGTCCTCTGGTAAAGAGTTAGACGATAGTTGTGAGGCAAGCGCATTTTACCTAGGTAACTAGAACATGGGAGCAAGTGTTTCTGCCTTTAAGAGTTAGAATATAGAAAATTGGTATTTTCACTGGTAGTAACCATGAAATGTTGACTGTCACTGTGTCAGTCGGTAGGTTGGTCACTTTTTTTGTGCGCTCTATTTCTCAATAACTACAGGACAGATTTCAGTAACTTCATGGGTATAGTTGCAATATGAAATGAAGATGTGCATATTACACTTTGGTTATGGTTGAATGAATTTCCAGTGTGTTACGGCCCTTTCTTATGTTTTTTTCCCTCTCCATTTCTCAATATTGGACTGATGTCACTCAAATGCATTTGAAGTCTTAACCCATTACCACACAATCCCTAGTTTTGACGCCCCTGAGAAAGAAGCCTTTAGAAAACATTGTGGGAAAAGGAGAAATGCTGGTAACCAGCATTTTCTCCTTTTCCCACAATGATTTCTGCCTTTGACACGACAGATTTAAAATTTTCGGTCACTTTTATTTTGTCGTCTGCAAATGTTTTTGATATGGACAAACCTAAAATTTTGTTGTTGGGTAATGAGCTAATGATTATGAAGTCAAGATGCATGGAATAATTTTGTTGTGGTTTAATGATTTTTTAATGAGTTTTGTTCCGCTCATGAATTTTCTTGCCCACTCTGTTTCTCAGTAACTACTGTACATGATGGATTTCAATCAGACTTTGTAGGAAGTTACAGTCTAAAGCAAATACATGTATGTTATTATTTGACTATGGTTCAATGATTCTCTAACAAGTTATGACCCTTTCATGATTTTTTCCCCGCCCTTTTTTTCAATAACTACTATATGGATTTCTGTCAAACTGCATAGGGAGTTTACGAGAAATACAAAGATGTGCATGTTGTAATTTGATAATGGTTCAATGATTTTCTGATGAGTTTTTCCCTTATGATTTTTTTCATTCCTAACTACTTCTTCATAACTACAGGACAGGTTTCTATCAAACTTTCTGTGACAAAAAGGGTTTTTTTGCAGCTAATGGGGAACACTTTCTTTTGTAACGAGACCATTCTGCATTCTGTGACAACGAGCTTTTTTGTGACAAGGAACTGGTGATCACTGTCATTTAGTCAGATATCTAGATAGAAGGAGTGATTTTGGTTTCAAAAGTGAAAATGTTGATCATTCTGTACTAAACCCTATGTTGTTGGAACTCATTAGAATCATCTCATCAAGACGATTCTGATGAGTGCCCACAACAAATGGTTTGGAAGAAAGCTTATGGTTTTAGAATACCATCAATCCCTCATATCTAGAGCTCTGTTTAGTGATAGCTCTAGTTTATACCTTACTTTTGATGACCCTGAGAAAGAAGCCTGTAGAAAACATTGTGGGAAAAGGAGAAAATGCTGGTAACCAGCATTTTCTATTTTCCCACAATGTTTTTTAACCTTCACAAAACAAATTTCAAATTTTCAGTCACTTTTATTTTGTTGTCAGCAAATGCTTTTGATTTGGACAAGCCTAAAATATTATCGTTCTGTAATGAGGTAATCAAGCTGTTGTTGGTACTCTTGTTATCTGTATATTTTTCTCCTTTTCAGACCACATTTGTTGGGGTGAAGGACAAAGGGACCTGGACTGAAATAGGGAACTCAGTAAACCCCCACATTATGGGTCAAGGGCTGGCCCTTTTAACTGCCCTACAGTTTGGGATAGCACATTACCTGACCAGAGTTCGAATTTAACCATTAGTTTGCCTCGTAAGATTCAATAGGCTTTTGCAAACATGCATTCTGATCTTAATTCCACATTTTCAAATGTTGTGAATTTTGTGCAGTATAAGCAAAAAACAGGTTCTAGATTGTAATACTTTAGTTTTTACTGGGCTCGAAATGTTTCACTCTTATCAGACAACAGAATTTTAGACTGGTCCAGATTGACACAATGGGCAGGCAACAGGTTAAATGCTCCTCAAACAATGGGATTTTTCTGTGTTGTGGAAGAAACATTTTCAGAGAAGGAAAAAAAATATATGGTTACCAGATTTTTCCTTTTTTTCCCACTAATGTTTTTCACTCTTTACCACACAATTTTGACTTTAAATGACCCTGAGGAAATAGCCTTTGGAAAATCTTGTGGGAAAGGGAAAAAATGCTGGTAACCAGCATTTTATTCTTTTCCCACAAGGTTTTCTACTCTTTCACAAACAATTACAATCATTTCAGCTATATATAAAGTGTTGTCTGCAAATACTTTCAATTTGGACCAATCTAAAATTTTGTCGTTTGATAAAGAGTACAGATGCTTCTTCTACAGGGCCATTTCACTCTTTACCAAACGACAAAACTTTTTACTTTCCCGAATTGAAAACATTTGCAGATGGCAATATAACTGAGGCTAAATGATAGAACTTGTCTTAGATAGGATGGAAATAACTGTGGAAAAATGGGAAAATGCTGGTTACTTGCATTTTCTTGTTACCACATTGTTTTCAAAAGCCTTCTCTGTCCGGGTTATTTAACCCATTACCACACAATCCCTACTTTTGAGGACTCCAAGAAAGAAGCCTATAGAAAACATTGCGGGAAAAGGAGAAAATGCTGGTAACCAGCATTTTCTCCTTTTCCCACAATTTTTTCTTCCTTTCCTAAAACAAATTTCAAATTTTTAATCACCTTTATTTTGCCATCTGCCAGTGCTTTCAATTTGGACAAGCCTAAAATATTGTTGTTTGGTAAAGAGTTAAACCCAGGATTGTAATGTAAAAAGTTTGAGCTATCATCATTGTTTTCTTTTTCTATAATATTTGCTACCCTTCAAAGTTCAAGTTTGATGATATAGCCAAATTCAATTTATCATCAAGACATGCATGCATACCACTTGGACAAGTCCAAAATTGTGTCTTTTGGTACAGAGCTGTTTCTACAACTTTTAGAAGAACATTTACTTAGTTAGACATTAAAACAGTCAGGGAAAAGGATCCATTGCGGGTATCAACATTAGGCTTCCTTTCCTGAGCATTTTTCGCTTTTTAGTATTTTTAACTCATTACCACACAATCTCTACTTTTAACAACCCCTAGAAAGAAGGCTTTTGAAAACATTGTGGGAAAAGGAGAAAATGCTGGTAAGCAGCATTTTCTCCTTTTCCCACACTGTTTTCTATCCTATCAAAGAAAAATTTCATCATGTGAACCACACTGAAATTGTCGAATCTGCAAATGCTTTTCAACTTGGACAAGGCTAAAATCTTATCGTCTGGTAGCGTTAAAAAGGTTGGGGCTTCTTTTTTATCATTTTGTTCAATCAAATAGAAATGTATGATCAAAAAACATGTATTCCCCTGTTTCTTTTAACTCATTACCAAATGACAAAATTTAAGACTGGTCCAAATTAAAAGCATTTGCAGACGACATATTAAAGCTGGCTCAAATCACAAATTTTTTTCTTGATAGGGTAGAAAACATTGTAGGGAGAGAAGAAAATACTAGTTCCTAGCATTTTCAGCTTTTCCCACAATATTTTCAAAAGTCCTCTACTTCAGAGTCATGAAAAGTAGGAATGTGCGGTAAAGAGTTAAGCATCCAGTAAACAATCTTGTATTTAATTAACCTGAGTGAAAGGCTGAAGAAAATATTTTTGGGAATCAAAGCACTAAGTATACAGCAAGATCAGGATAATCTAGGGTCTCAATTGGATTAGCAAAGTTCTTAGATTTACTGAATAACTGCTCTTACAAAGATAAAGACAAAACTAGAAACCAGAGCAGAAACTAAAATTTTGTATGATGAAGCTTGTTTTTTGTAAGCTCGGTTTAAATCTTTACCAAGTATCATAGACCTGTCCAAATAGAAAGCATTTGCAGGTAACTAAAAATACTCAAATGGTAGAATTCATTCTTGATAGAGTGGAAAATATTGTGGAAAAAGGATAAAATGCTGATAAGGGTAGAAAACATTGGGGAAAAAGGGAAAAATGCAAAAGGAATCTTCCTCAAGGTGATTGAAGCTTGGGCTTGTGTAGTAAAGGTTTAACTCTTTACCAAATGACAAAATTTTAGACTTGTCCAAATTGAAAGCATTTGCAGACGACAAAATAAATGTAACTCAAAAATTGAAACTTGACTTCAGAAGAGTAGAAAAGATTGTTGGAAAAGGAGAAAATGCTGGTGACCAGCCTTTACTCCTTTTCCCACAATGTTTTCAAAAGGCTTCTGTCTCTGGGTTGTAAAAACCAAGGATAGTTTGGTAAAGGGTTAATAATTTTTTTGTACTTGTTATAATAAACCTTTTACCAAATAAAGCAGAAATTTTAATGACTCTTGAGAGGGAAGACTTTTGAAAACAATAGAAGTTTCCCACTATATGTTTTCTATCCTTTGACAGACACATGTTTTGTTTTGAATCTTACTTAACCCTTTACTCCATAGATACTCATTTTAACGCATTGCTTGCAGAGCCTTTGGAAAACATTGTGGCAAAAGGTGAAATTGCTCGTAACGAGCAATTTCACCTTTTGTCACAATGTTTTCAACACCATCAAAAGGTGTCATATACACATAAGAAACGGCTTCATCCTTGCTGTTATTTAGGGTCAGTTAGAGATACGATAGAAATGCCTTATGGGGTAAAGGGTTAATTTGACTCTGCAAATGCTTTCGATTTGGATATGCATGGTTATAATTTTGCCTTTTGGTAAAGAGTTAGAAAAGAAGGTAATATTGTAACAATTAAAAGATTATGCAATTTTTTTTATGTTTCCTTTGATCATGTGATTTGAAAATAGTTTTCCATAAACTACTGTTATGCAATCTCTGTAACTTTCTGTAGATGTATGGTTATTTTCCATGCTTTCAAAGTATTTTCCAGAATAATTTACAGTAAGTCATTGTGCAGTTGTCAGATATGAATTCAAAATAATTTCACTTGAAATTATGCATATTTAAAGTAACTTTTCGTTAATCTTTTTTTTATTTGAAATCAATTTCCATACTGTGATTCTATTTGCAACTTTGATTCAGTTGTATTTTACAAATGCAAATGACGTAGGCTACATGTATGTAAAGTGTTTTAGTAGCTTTGTGTATATACATAATACCAGCTAATACTAATTTCCATCTATCTGTATGGGTAGTGCAGTGGCAAAATGCTTGACTTTCAGTCCTTAAGGCCTGAGGTTTGATACCTAGCCCAACCAGGAACTTTCTGAGCCACCTTATGTTTCCCACTCAACTAGAGGTAAACTGGTTTGGAACCTAGAGGTAGCATGTATTGGTGCTTTACACCTGGTATGTTAAAGAACCAAGGAGTTTTATTTGAAGAAGAGCTGGGGGGCTTGTACCTGTATTTTTTTGCATCCCATTCTTTCTCTCTAAGGGTTCATTCCATGGTAGCCTCACATGTATTAGTGCTGTACACAAGGCGAGATAAAGAACGAAGGAGGTTTATTTGAAGAAGAGCTAGGGGATTGTACCCGGATTTCCTTGTAATTGGATTCTTTCTCTCTGAGGGCTCATTCCATGGTGCACGGTGGGTTTAATCCTCCAAAGTCATCGTCATTACATCCCTCTGAATGTCAAATAACTTTTTCATCTACCTTGGTTGTACGGTTGTGGTGGCTCTTCTGTAGCTTGTAAAAGGACTGTATTGCGACGCACAGTCTGGTCTGTAAAATAAAATTTTATGCTGCATTGTGATATGACTAGTGGATCACAATATACAAGATTCATACTGTGAAATCCTTTTCTGTTTTATACAGCCTATGTTCCGGTTACAACAAGTAACGCAGTGTAATATATTTCTATAGTATGTATGGTACAAATTGATATATGATTTAATTTAACCCATTACCAAACGACAAGATTTTTGACTGGTCCAAATTAAAAGCATTTGCAGACGACAAAATAAAAGTGACTAAAATTTGAAATTCGTTTTGTGAAGGGTAGAAAACATTGTGGGAAAAGGAGAAAATGCTGGTTACCAGCATTTTCTCCTTTTCCCACAATGGTTTCTGAAGGTTTCTTTCTCAGGGGCGTCAAAAGTAGGGGTTTAGTGGTAATGGGTTAATGCACTTTTTATTCTTTTTCTTTATCTTGTTATAACAATTTTATTGATTTATTTGCCAAACAACAAAATTTTGTATTTGTCCAAAAGGAGAGCATTTGCAGAAAACAAGTTAAAGATGGTTGCAATTTGAGATTTTTCCTTTGAAATGGTGGAAAACATAGAAAGTGCTGGTTGCCAGCATTTTCTCCTTACCATACAATTTTTTCAAAAGCCTTCTTCCCTATTGGTCATTCAATTTGGGATTGAGTGGTAAAGCTTTACTTATTTTGATTGTTTGACTTTGTATATCAATATTTCTTGCTTTTTCTCATCGAAATTTAAATTTGTGTGCAGTTGTTACCCAAAATGTGACAGATTTTTGTACTGTGTGAAAGTGATCCATCTATCTATAATTATTGTGTAATTCAATTATTCTTCCTAAAATTGTTATATGTTTTTCTAATTTCCAATTATTCTTCCTAAGATTGTCATATATGTTTTTTCTAATTTCCAAATTTCTTGATTGTTTTGACAACTTTTGTACATCAACCACTTCTTACATGTATTTTTACATTTGTGTAATTGTATCGCACAATTTAATTATTATGCCTTAATCATTAAGTGTCCTCCAAAATTATCATATACGCTTGCATAAATGTAGATTGTTTTTAGTGGAGTTTTCTGTCTACCTGTGTGTCTGTCTTTGTTTGTGTCTGTCTGTCCCTCCATCTCTATCATGTTATGCTTCCGATCTATATATCCCAAATCTGATGCCCAAAATACCACACACATGGGTTCACTTTGACGAGACGAAATGCAGTTTCACATTCCTTTGTCCAAGGAGGGATCTTATATACACAGGGAGCCTATATACACATATACGATCCCACGTCCACGGTTAGGATCACAGCAGGGGCTTAACCCTTTACCAAAAAAATCCATGTATTATTACCTCTAAAGAAGAAAGCTTGGGAAAACACAGTGGAAAAGGAAACTGTTCAATCCCTCCCAAGCCAGATTTCAGTTTTCAAATCAGTTTTTTTTTTTTTTCAGCAAAACCTTTCAATCATCTTTTTTGGTAAGGGTTGTAGATCACATTGGAGGAAATCACTACTGGGTCAAAAACCTTAACCTTTTCCCAAACAATCACTGGTTTTCACGACCCTGACACAGAAACCTATTGAAAACACTGAGGGACTAGAATAACTACCACTAAAGGTGATAAATACCCCTGCCCCTATATTTCATGTAACAGGGACAATAACTCATTGATTCTTCATAAAATTTTCACGAAAGTTTCATCTTGCACATCGACCGAACGACAGGCTGATTCCAGTATACCAGCATTTTCTCCCTTTCCCACAATGTTTTCAGCCTTCTCATGACAAATTTCAATTTTTAAGTCATGTTGATTTTACAGTCTGCAAATGCTTTCAATTTGGACCAGTCCAAAATTGTGTTGTTTGGTAAAGAGTTAAGTTTATGTATATTTCAAGCTTTTACCAAATAATCCCCGAATTTTAATGACCCAAAGGAATGAACCCCTTTTGGAAACGTTTTGCTCAGCCAAGTACCATTCAAGCAAAATTTGGACTTTTCCAAATTGTAAACATTTGACGGTAACAATTTTAAGGTGGCTCAAATAATCAAACCTCAATTTGAAAGGCTAGCAAATATCATCGGAAAGGGATATACAAGCATTTTCTCCTTTTCCCACAATGTTTCAAAAGCTTTCTTACACAGATCTATCATGAAAAGAATTGGGTCTGTATTCACAGACCATTCTGAAGAACATTCTTTGTCTTACTCTTCAAGATTTCCTGACTGAAAGTAACAGAACTTCTGATCGGCTAAACCAAATTCTGATTGGCTAAACCATTTTGTTTAGCCAATCAGAAGTTCTGTTTCTTTCACAACGACAAAATTCTGAAGAATCGGACTATGAAAGTTCATAAGAATGGTTGGTGAATATGGACCTTGGAATCATTTTAAAAAAGGGCAACATTAGAATTACAAGTAGAATGCAGACTAGAATGTTTGAAGAACACAAAACTGCTTCAATATTTTCTTATCGTTGTTGTTTCTTGTTGTTTAGCTTTGCTTGTGCTTGTTTGACATTGATGTTTTCTAAACTTGTGTGTCATCTCCATCAAACTGCATGACTTGTATACAGGGTAGTCTCCCCTTTCATTTGTTGTTGCACAAAGTATTTTCCTAAGGTGCCATCACACCATGACGTTCTGGTCAACATTCTCTGAGCGTTTCAATTGTTCGATTTTTGAGCGTTTTAGAATGAGGATTTCACGGGGGGGGGGGGGGGGGGGGGGGGGGGGGTAATAACAACATCCAATAGAGGGCGCATCGCAGGAATCTCGAAATTGGGCTCAATCAGCCAAGGTAAGATCCACATAGTGATCGTAAACTTGGCTCGTGCAGATGTGGATTGGTCAATACTTAAACTTCGACTATTTCTTAAACAATCCATTTTTCCTAAAGTCTGAGTTAGACTGCTTTTGAAAACATTGTGGGAAAAGAAGGAAATGCAGGAACCAATATTTTCTCCATTTCCCACAATGTTTCCTAGCCTTAGCCCTTTCCCAGAAAAGCCCTGGCTTTTACAGCTCTGAGGTTAAAGGCATTTAAAAACACTGCGTTAAAAGGAAAAAAAAAAGCTCATAATGAGCATTTTCTCCTTTTTCCACTGTGTTTCCTTCCAGTCTTAAGAGAACTGCTTTTCCACAAACATATTGATTGACATATTGATACAATGATGAATGTTTGATGTTCGAGATCACACAAAATAAAGAAAACATGTTATTTATATAAAAAAGAATACATGTACATGTAATGTATTTAATATTTCTATATTATACATGTCATGTAGCTGTGGCTGTATAATGCAAGACTTGGAGCAAGCATTATCCAATGACATATCTCTTATACAGTTTGATTTGTTTCTTATTTATTCTCTCGTGTATCAATGTACAATGTTATTTCAGTCTAAATACAGAAGACGACTAAACAGTGACACAAATGAAAAAAAAAAAGAAAATGGAATAGTCTTTCGGCTTACAGTTTATAACAATGAAAGTGCAAATGACATGACTTGACTTAAGGTATTATTAGACAATCAAAGGGCCATTCTTGTAAAAGTTGAATTTGTGCTCAACTTGAGTTCATGCTCAAACATTCAATCTCATTTACCCAGCGTTTTCTCCGTTTCCCACATTGTTTTTTAAAGGTTTCTTTCGCAGCATTGTATGGGATTGTATTGTAAAGGGTTAACTCATTACCACACAATCCCGACTTTTGACGCCCCTAATAAAGAAAGCCTTTGAAAACATTGTGGGAAAAGGAGAAAATGCTGGTAACCAGCATTTTCTCCTTTTCCCACAATGTTATCTACCCTTTCCTAATCAATTTTCAATTTTTGATTCACATTTATTTTATTGTCTGCAAATTCTTTCAGTTTGGACAAGTCCATTATTTGCTTGTGTGGTAAAGAGTTACCTCTTTACCACACGAGAAAAATTTAGACTGGTCCAAATTGAAAGCATTTGCAGACGACAAAATAAAGGTGACTAAAAAATAAAAATTTCTTCTGGGAAGGGTAGAAAACACTGTGGGAAAAGGAGAAAATGCTGGTTACCAGCATTTTCTCCTTTTCCCATAGTGTTTTCAAAAGGCTTCTTTCTCAGGGGCGTCAAAAGTAGGGATTGAGTGGTAATGGGTTAAGAGTTAAGACCAACTCTTTGTCAACTTTAAAATTAATCCGAGCTGTGCCGTCTTTTCATTTGTGGCACTGTTACTTAGCACTGTTGATGCAAATTTGGTAAACCCTTTTCTATATTCAATTGTTTATACTTTTACAAAATGTACCTTGATTTTGATTTCAAGAATCCTTTTAATTTTTTTTTTTTTTGGACTGGTTTGAAAGTTGGTGAATGACTGAATCTATCTATATGGTTGCTTGTGTTTTGTACTTAAGGAAAAAAAGAGATTATAAATTAAAAATCGGAGAAAAAAAAACACAGTTGAGTTATTTCTATATGATAATCTACTATTGTATGTACAATTTACAGTTCAATCTATTACCAAGTACTTCTCTCTTTGCCCTTTACCAAAGATTTCCTTGTGTTAATGACCGAAAGAATTTAACTCTTTACAAAACAACAAAATTTTAGACTGGTCCAAATTGAAAGCATTTGCAGATGTCAATAAAAGTGAATGAAAATTTTAAATTTGTATTGAAGAGGCAAGAAAACATTGTGAGCAGCATTTTCTCCTTGTCACACAATGTTTTCTACTTTTTCACAAACAGTAACCACCATCTGAGCCACATGTTCAAACTAAGAGTTCTGTCTAAATTGAAAGCATTTGCAGACAACAATTTCAATGTGGCTCAAATAGTGCAATTGTTTATTGATAGAGTTGAAAGCATTGTGGCAAAGGAGAAAATGCCGGTGTAACCAGCATTTTCTCCTTTTGCCATAATGTTTTCAAAAGGCTTCTTTCCAAGGGTTGTCAAAAGTCATCATTGTATGGGAAAGGGTTAAAATTTGCCTAGTATCATGCACCCAAAGTTACTGATAAAAAAAAATCTAGTTTGACTTACACCCAACTGAATCATGAGGGAGAATGGATCTTTGGCATGCAGAAAACTAACAAATAGCAAAAAGTTTCCATCCATGTCAGTGCAGCTTGATACTTTTTGCAGATGCATTAAATCACATTTTCACAGAGAATGCCTCAAGTACAGGGAGTCCGGAAAGTAAGGTAACACTTTCGTACTTTTATATTTTGGCTTAAAATATAGGATAACGAGATGAAAAATATATATACAAAAAAGTCATGTAAATAAAACATGTACGTTTTTTTGTGTGATAATTGAATTTTCATAACACTTTGCGCTTTTATACAGATTTCACTTCAAAAGTCCTTTTTCGGTCATTGACGTCATTTTAGCAATTAATGACGTTTTCAATGTGACTGTCTTTTACACTCTTTCCTTTCCGAACACCCACAATGAATTTTTCACTCACTTTGAAACGCATTCAAACATCAATCATACTGATTTCACTGGTAGGATTTTTTTTAACGACAGGTCTGGGTTGTTTAAGTTGGGATCGTAGACCTTTGACTTCAACACACTGCAAAGGAGGAAGTCATGCAGGTTAAGGTTGAGTTTTGGACTGTGTGCAGGCCATGTCTTACCTCCGGATATCGTTTAGACATTACTCTATATCACTGAACATATTATGTAAAAAGTCTGCCACAGATTTAGATGTGTGAAGGGTAGCACTTTCCTGCATGAACCAATTGCTTTGCAATGAGGAATGAGGGCGACTTTATTCTGATTTCAACATGTGCGACTTCTTTCTGTTAGTTTAAAAGGTCAAAGGTTGACAGCCTCATCCAAGACAGCACAGCCATATTGTTAAAGACCACTTACACTGAAATAGATTGATACTGAAATGTGCACTCAAGTGATTCACAATCTCATCCGGCATGATTGGCATGGTAAGAGCATAATCTGCTGTCTCGCTGCAAACGTCATTAATTGTAAAATGGCGCCAACGACAGAAAAGGGACTTTAGAATTGAAAGCTGTATAAAAACATAAAGTGTTAAGAAAATTGAATTAAATCATCACACAAAAAAACTTACATGTTTTATTTACATGTATATATATTTCATCTCGTTATCTTGTATTTTAAGCCAAAATATAAACGTACGAAAGTGTAACCTTACTTTCCGGACACCCTGTATTTTACCCTTTAACTCGATTACCAAAAGACAAAATTTTTGGCTTGTCCAAATTGAAAGCATTTGTAGACAACAAAATAAAAGTGAGTAAAAATTTGAAATTTGTTTGGTGAAGGGTGAAAAACATGGTGGGAAAAGAAGAAAATGCTAATTACCAGCATTTTCTCCTTTTCCAACAATGTTTTGTAAAGGCTTCTTTCTCAGAGTCCTCAAAAGTATGGATTGTGTGGTAATGGGTTAATCATTTCCAAAGCAATCCCGGCTTTTCACAACCCTGAAAAAGAAGCCTTTTGAGAACATTGTGGGTAGGGTAGTATTTTCTCCTTTTCCCACAATGTTTTATGCCATTCCAGAACAATTTTCAATTTTTGGGCCCCGTTAATTTTGTCATCTGTAAATGCTTTTAATTTGGACCTGTCTAAAATTATCTTTTCTGATAAAGAGTTAACATATAACTGTCATGCAAGCAATATAAGCATCCGCACTTCGAACACTGTTTAACCTCAACACAACCATTCCTGTGTTTCAACATATCTACTGAGGAAGCCAGTTTAAAATAGTGTGGAAAAGTGAGAAACTGCTTATAACATTTTTCTACTTCTTGTAGAAAAATTCATCATATACATCAATTTCAAATTTGTCACCTGATGATGATTTCAGTTTTGATGTCTAAAATTTGTTTTTTTGGAAACGGGGTGCTTTTCTTCTAACAAAGTGATGCTTTATTTCTTCAGTACAGGAATCATTTGCCGACAAAAAATAACACTTTACCAAACGACAAAATTTTAGACTGGTTAAGAGCTTTTACAGACAACAGTTTCAATGTGTCTCATACAGGCAAAATTTGCTCTTGATAGAGTAGAACATGTTGTGGGAAAAAAAAATGTATTATCTTCTTTTCCCACAATCTTTTTAACACTTTACCACACAATCCCAACTTTTAACGACCCTGAGAAAGAAACCTTCTGAAAACACTGTGGGAAAAGGAGAAAATGCTGGTAACTAGCATTTTCTCCTTTTCCCACAATGTTTTCTACCCTTCCCAAACCATATTTTAATTTTTCTGTCACCTCTATTTTGTCATCTGCAAATGCTTTCAATTTGGACCGGTCTAAAATTTTCTCGTGTGGTAAAGAGTTAATCCTTTACCCCATACGTGACAAAATTTTAGACCCATCTAAATTGAAAGAATTTACAGACGACTATTTCAGTGTAGTTCAAAAGATGATATTTTTCTTTGATAGAGCAGAAAACATTGGGGGAAAAGGAGAAAATGCTGGTTACCAGCATTTTCTCCCTTTCCCACAATGTTTTCAAAATTTGGGATTAAGTGGTAAAGGCCTTATTTAACGAACCCTTCCTCAGGGTTGTTAAAAATCGGGGAATGTTTGATAAGCGTCTTCTCAATCAAATTGAAATTTCACGTCAGAGTTTTTCATCTCTGCCTCAATCCATGTGTCAAATGCTTCGCTTTCTGCTACAGTAAAATGATTCTTCCAGTCGCCCACTGTACCTGGATTGAATTACAAAAAGGTAATTTTTCGTAGTTGTTTGGCCTTTAACAACTTTTATGAACAAAGTCAATAACAAAGAAACAGATGAACAAATGCATAGCAGAAATACAGGGACTGGGCCATCTTCGCAAGCCAAGGGTTACGATCTACTTCGCTACTCGAAATAGGGCTCAATCCGCCAAGGTACGATCCACGTAGTGATCGTAACCTTGGCTCGCGAAGATGGGACTGGGCATGATTTAAATCTAGAATGCCCAGACGAAAGTCTCCCTAATGCAGTTGTTAGGTATTGTATTTAACTCTTTACCAAATGGGAAAATTTTAGACTGGTTCAAATTTAGAGCACTTGCAGACAACAAAATAAACATTCCTAAAAAATGGAAATTTGTTTCCTGATGGGTAGAAAACATTGTGGAAAAAGGAGAAAATGCTGGTTACCAGCATTTTCTCCTTTTCCCACAATGTTTTCAAAAGGCTTCTATCTTGGGGTCGTAAAAACCAGGGATTGTTTGGTAAAGGGTTAAAACAGGAAGAAGCCATGCATGAAGGAATGGTGTCCCATAACACACACTCTCTTAAAGTCATCATTTATTGATGGCTCTAAGCCTTATTAGGCAAAACGTCCATTTTGGGACAACATATGGGATTACAGGCTCAATGGCCAGTCTCAGACAAGTCCCCATCTTATGAACAAAGTCCATAAGAAAGAAACAAAGTAATGAACAAATGCCTGGCAGAAATACAGGATTTGAACCTAGACTGCCAGCACAAAAGGCCAACACCATAAACACTTGAGCTAAAGAGAATTCTCCCTAACACAGTTGTTCAGTATTTAAACCTGGATGAGGCCATCCATGGAGAAGTCCTGGATGAGGCCATGCATGAAAAAGTGTTCTATTGTAACACAACTGATCTTTCTGCCGATTTTGATTGTGAGGTCTACCAATGTCTTATTGACCAATGAAAACGCAGCATTGGGTGTCATGTAAACAAAAAAGTCTGACACAATTTCTGGTTAGTTTGTCAGGCTTGACGACTGTTACTGGGCGTGGGGAGGGGGGGGGGGGGGGCCCATGCCAAACCTCCATTTACAGAAAGGTCAAATAACTTGCTGACGTACCTGTAAATCTTGACCTTTTATTTTAGAGGTATTTGCAGAAGACAAATTGAATGTTGCTAAGATACTTAGAATATGTCCTTCAAATAATAGAAAACATTGTGAGAAAAGGAAAAAATGTAGGCAAAGCAGTATTTTCTCCTTTTTTGCAGAATGTCTTCCTCAGGGTCTTTAACCCATTACCACTCAGTGCCTACTTTTGACGACCCTGAGAAAAAAGCCTTAATTTAGATAACATCGTAGGAACAGGAGAAAATGCTGGTAACCAGCATTTTCTCCTTTTCCCACAATGTTTTCCAACCTTCACAAAACAAATTTCAAATTCCAAGTCACTATTATTTTGTCATCTGCAAATCTTTCCATTTGGACAAGCCTAAAATATTGTCGACGACTTAACCCTTGATCACATGACAAAAGTAAAATTATCAACAGTAACCTTTTCTATATATAGATCAAACAGTTACTTCTCTATATATAGATCAATGTTTAGTTTGCCAGCAGTATCAACATTTACTTTTTCTATCAATATCAAAACTTGCCTTTTCTATCAATATCAATATTCAATAAATATCAACATTAACTGGCACCTTGTTTGTAAGTAATAACACTTGTCCCCTCTCCAAATATATACAACAACATTTTCCTTTCCCATCACTGGCAATATTTACCTTATCTTTCCATGTCAATATTACCAATTCTTTGTACTCAATATTGCCGAGGCCTGGTAGCTCTATATTGGAAGCGCACAGGACTTAACTCTTTTCCAAATGGCAAATTTTTAGATTTGTCCAAATTGAAATCATTTGCAGGGGACAAAATAAACGTGATTCAAAAAATGAAACTTTAGAGAGAAGAAAACTTTGTACGAAAAGGAAAAAATGCTGATTACCAGCATTTTTTCCTTTTCCCACAATGTTTTCAAAAGGCTATTTTTTTCAGGGTCGTGAAAACCAGGGATTGTTTGGGATAGGGTTAAGAAAAGAAGCTGGTTCAATCCTATAGGCTCGGGCTATTTCGTTCTGAGGATTTAAGTTAAAACATATTTATTTTACATTGATTGAGAAACAAGTTCTAACAACTTATACTAACCTCTCTTGATTCTGCTTCCTGGGAACTACACCAGTACTCGCGCCGAATGTGTGGGCCAATGAAAAATCCCGAAGTTGACACCCTCTCCCGGGTATCGAACTCAGGACCTTATGGTCATGAGGCCGACGTTCTACCTCACAGCCATGGACACACACAAGGATTGATGATAGTAAATACCACAGCATTAATTCCTTTCCTTACACTGACCTTTATTTTGGCAGTGGTTATGTGGGAAAGCAGCCTGTGGCTTAGAAGGAATATTGTGTCGAGTACAGGTAAAAGAGACTCCAGGAAAGCTTGAATAGGCATACTTACTGCCATGATATAACTAAAATAATGTTAAAAAAAAACCATACAATCAATAAATTGTATTCAATATTAACATTTTACCTTTTCTGTATATAAAGCCACCACCAGCCTTTACAACCTCTTTAATTGGATCATCTTTCTTCTCATGAGCTTGTTTCAGGTTTTGAAACTGACAACTCTTGTTTATTTCACTCACTGTCTTATCATCTAGCTCCTTTCCCAAAAACTTAGCAATTTTCTTGATTTGTTCCTCCGGATTCTGTAAAATTGAATACGGGTATCCAAACCAGACTTAGAGAAATGGGGAGCACCTGGGGGATCAAGGAAACAAATCACTTTTGTTCTCCATTAATTCTTTACCACAAAATCCCTACTTTTGATGACCCCGAGAAAGAAGCCTCTAGAAAACATTGTGGGAAAAGGAGAAAATGCTGGTAACCAGCATTTTCTCCTTTTCCCACAATGTTTTCTACCTTTCACAAAACAAATTTCAAATTTTCAGTCACTTTTATTTTGTCAATAATCTAAAGCATTTGCAGATGACAAAATAAAAGAAGAAGACATTTGAAAACATTGTGGGAATAGGAGAAAATGCTGGTAACCAGCATTTTCTCCTTTTCCCACAATGTTTTCTCCCCTGTCAAAAAAAGTTGACCCATTTGAGCCACAATCAAATTGTTGTCTGTAAATGCTTTTTCAAGATGGACAAGGCTAAAATGTTATCATCTGGTAACGAGTTAAGTCACATGTAAATTGTTGTCTGCTTTGACTTTGGACCAGTCTAACTTTCTTTGAAAAGGAGTTAACTCATTTACCAAACGACAATATTTCGTTTGGTAAATGAGTTAACTCCTTTTCTCGTTACCAGATGATAACATTTTAGCCTTGTCCATCTTGAAAAAGCATTTACAGACAACAATTTGATTGTGGCTCAAATGGGTCAACTTTTTTTGACAGGGGAGAAAACATTGTGGGAAAAGGAGAAAATGCTGGTTACCAGCATTTTCTCCTATTCCCACAATGTTTTCAAATGTCTTCTTTTGCCAGTGTGTTAAAAGTCAGGATTGTGAAGTAAAGAGTTAAATGATGGAATTAGTTTTCAAATGAATTAGTTTTGATGGGGTACAAAACACAGTGGAAAAAGGTGAAAATGCTGGTTACCAGCATTTTCTCTCTTTTCCAATATATGCTTTCAAAAGCCTCAAAAACTTCCCTAGGCTTATTATAACCTGGGATTGTGTGATAAATAGTTAAAACCCAAAGCACTTTTGTTCTTCATTAAAATCTTTGTTGTGGATACTCATCTGACAAATCATGTGACAAATCTAATTACTAACCACAACATAGGTTTTAGTTAACAATGATTTCAGGATACAAATAACTGTGTCTGAAGCTCTAACAAATAAACAAGCATGGTGTCATAAATAATGAGTACACAAGAAGGCTATCACAGGCCTTATATTGCCACTTGGCTAGCCTGAAATCTTTGCATCTAGTATTAACGTATGTAAGACTATGACAATATTATCACTGAAGAGGATTTAGTGTTACAATTCTAAGGATTAACTCTTTTCTTTGATAGGCCAGAAAACATTGTGGGAAAAGGAGAAAATGCTGGGTACCAGCATTTTCTCCTTTTCCTGCTATGTTTTCTATAGGCCTCTTTCTGAGAGTCCTTAACTAGAGTTTATTTCATCAGTTTATGGTTTAATATGGGGAAATATTTGCCGAAAAAGGGAAAGGTATGCGAAAATAACGAGTGCCGTAAGGTATGGGTTATTTTCGCAGGCCTTTCCCTTTTGAGGCAAAGTATTTCCCCATATTAACCACAAGCTGATGAAATAAATCATATCTCATATTTCCTCTGATTATTTTGTCAACGAATGCCAGATTTTCGGTAGGAGGGAAATATTCACTGAGATGGGGAAATAATTCCCCCAGCTTAAATTATGACATTTCTTTACCCAAAACATTTCTAAAAATTGAATATAATATATAATACAAGTGGGCATCGTGCAGCACCAGGCTACAAGCTAGTATGCCAAAGAAATGTTTTAAAACACCAAAGAAAAATGGAAAATTCTGGTAATTAGTATTTTGTCAATCTTCCACAATGGTTTCTACTCCTTCAAAGACAAATTCCATTATTTGAAGAAAATTAGTAGTCTCCAAACCAACCTTTTTGACATCTTCATAGAACACACTAAGTATGGGATAGCCAGGACGATCTCTCTGAAATCCTTCCCAGTGCTTTATGTACCACAAGTATGAACACATTTCTACAAAGAAAAAAAATAAAAATCTTTGCTGGTAACAAACATTTATACTTGTCTAAAATTAAAAGCAGTTGTGAACAATAGACCAGATAACGCTAAAAAACTGACGTACGTACATGCCTTTAACTTTTTACCAAACGATAAAATTTTAGACTGGCCCAAATTGAAATGACAAAATCAATGTGACTCAACGGTTAAAATTTGGATTGATAAGGGTAGAAAACATGGTGGGAAAAGGAGAAGATGCTGGTTAAGTCTCTACCACACAATCCCGACTTTTAACGAACCTAAAGAAGAAGTCTTTGGAAAACACTCTGGAAAAATGAGAAAATGCTGGTAATCAGCATTTTCTCCTATTCCCTCAGTGTTTTCTACTCTATCAAAGAGAGAAATCAAGGTTTCATCAATGTTTAATTTGTCGTCTGCAAAATGCTTTCAATTTGGTCACATCCCCAATTTTGTTGCTTGGTAAAGGGTTAACAGGCTACTGAAGTCACAGTTATGACACTGTGATATATTATAGTGTCAAACTTCGCATGACAACAACATAGGCCATGATGAAAGGAAGATGACCATATCTCTTCCTTCAACAACAGCCAATCTAAAAAGTGATTTAACCTTTATCACACAATTGCAACTTTTAACGACCTTGAGGTTTTTGAAAACATTGTGGGATAAGGAGAAAATCCTGTTAACCAGCATTTACTCCTTTTCCAACAAAGTTTTCTAAAGGCCTCTTTCTCAGTGTCGTCATCTTCGCAAGCCAAGGGTTGACAATTCACTACCCTACTCTACCTCAAGTGGATCAAGCTTGATTTTTACATTCTCCCGATACACTTTTTCATTGGATGCAGCTAGCTCTAACTGCAACAAATGAAATCGCTTGTAGTATTTCAACTTTGATAAAAATAGAATAAGGTCACTACCTTTTGAACAGAAGGTAAACATGGAAACCCGCCTGGATGTCTGTTTATCGCTTCATTTTGAATAAATGTATCTTTAAGCAGTTTGTAAAATACATGTAGTATTTCATTGGCTTTCAGAAATATGACCTAAAGGGGGGTAATAACAAGCATCCAATAGAGGGCGCATCGCAGGAATCTCGAAATTGGACTCAATCAGCCAAGGTAAGATCTATGTAGTGATTGTAACCTTGGCTCGCGAAGATGCAGGGGTGTTAAAATTTATGATTGTGTGGTTATAGGTTAAACAAACTACAGTACTACTTGTTTTGTAATAATTGTGACAATAGATAGTGATTTTAGGTGCTCCCTTATTGAAAAGGAGAGGCCCACTGATTTAAAAGCTTGACACTTTACCACGCAATCCTAATTTTTAATGACCCCGAGATAGAGGTCTTTTGAAAATGCTGGTAACCAGCATTGTTTCCTTTTCCCAGAATGTTTTCTACCCTATCATAGGTAGAAATCATTTCAGCTACAATGAATTTGTGATCTGCTGATTTAAAAGCTTGACTCTTTACCACACAATCCCGATTTTTAAGGACCCTGAAATAGAGGGCTTTTGAAAACATTGTTAGAAAAGGAGAAAATGCTGGTCATCTGCGGATGCTTTGAATTTGAAAAGGAGAGGCCCACTGATTTAAAAGCTTGACACTTTACCACGCAATCCTAATTTTTAATGACCCCGAGATAGAGGTCTTTTGAAAATGCTGGTAACCAGCATTGTTTCCTTTTCCCAGAATGTTTTCTACCCTATCATAGGTAGAAATCATTTCAGCTACAATGAATTTGTGATCTGCTGATTTAAAAGCTTGACTCTTTACCTCACAATCCCGATTTTTAAGGACCCTGAAATAGAGGGCTTTTGAAAACATTGTTAGAAAAGGAGAAAATGCTGGTCATCTGCTGATGCTTTGAATTTGGTCTAGTCCAGAATTTTGTTGTTTGGTAAAGAGTTAATGTTTCCTTTTTTTGACAAATCATACTACCAATAGAATTTTAAAAACATCTTTACTTACGAATTCCTCCTAAACCGCCTCGGAAATTCTTGACGAATGCTTCAAATGGCGGAAGGAGTTCTGGTGTTCCCATACCCTTTAACTGACTTGATAAGTGAAAGTACAATGACACGACCACATCTTTAGGATTTCTCATAACATGAATAATTTTGCATTTCTTTTCCACAAATCCAGCAGGCAGAAGTGGTTGTGTTAAATGAGTGTTCAAAACACGAGGTGAGTGCAGAGAAGACATCATTTCAGGCGTAGAAAACTCCACGTTAGCAGCTACTTTGGTGAACTTTTGATATTTGGCAGAGCCCTGTAAGACCATATTGACAATCTCCCATGTCCAGTGTGTCCCTAAAATAAACAGGAGGGCCATGATGACCCCGAAGTCGTTCACCTGAGCCTTTTGATCAAACATGATCCATTTTAACTCATTACCACACACCCCTACTTTTGACAACCCTGAGAAAAAGCCTTTAATAAACATTGTGGGAAAAGGAGAAAATGCTCGAAACCAGAAATTTTCTCCTTTTCCCACAATATTTTCTACCCTTCATAAAAGAAATTTTAAATTTTCAGTCATTTTTATCTTAAAACCTGTCTTTCCAACCATGTTTTCAAAACCCCATCCCTCTTCATACCAAATATCAGCAGAGTTTTCCAGCCAGCAAAATCGTGTGTGAAACAACGTAAAAATTACTTAGATGAAATAAAAAAAGAATTGCTTTCAATTTGGACATTACTAAAATATTGTCATTTGGTAATGACTAAAACCGCTTTTGAGATATATTGACAAACATTCTAACATGCTTTCATAATTATCAAATTGAAAATTTGGCCTCTAGCTTGTTTCCAAGTTTTTTTCTAAAATCATCCAGGGCCTGTATTCACCAACCGTTTTTGAGAACGTTCTTTGTCTTATTCTCCAAAATTTCCTACATTTGTAAGTAACACAACTTCTGATTAGCTAAACCATTTGGTTTAGCCAATCAGAAGTTGTATTACAAATTTAGAAAACCTTGGAGAATAAGACTAAGAAATTGAATATGGGCCCTGGATACATTTTGACCAAGTTTCATGAATGTTAGCCTCTGGTGTGTACACAAGGTTTTCCCAAGATCTGACCTAATGATCTAGATTTTCACAACGGTAATTTCATAAATAAATATTCTAAAGAAAAAATAATTATTTAACCCTTTCCCAAAAAATCCCTGGTTTTTACGGGTCAGGAATAGAAGCCTTTTGAAAACATTGTGGGAAAAGGAGAAAATGCTGGTAACCAGCATTTTCTCCTTTTCCCACAATGTTTTCTACCCTATCATATACAAAAAAACGTATTTTTAGCAACTGTTAATTTGTCATCTCCAAAATGCTTCCAATTTGGCCTGGTCCAAAATTTGACATTTGGTAAAGGGTTAATTGTGTCCTAATACATTGGCAAATTACGGTACATATTTTTTTAAAAACCAAAGGGCCATGGGCAATAAGGCACTCATTGGAGCAATTTAGGACTGACACAGTTGTCAAGAAAAGCAAAAAGCAAAACACAAGTATTGTACCAAAAAGTGGCCTTTACAGGATTTTTTTCAAAATCAGTTATTGACTTAAATTGATCTGACCCAATTCATAACATATCCAAGACATTATTAAGACAAACATTCTAGGTGTAACCCGAAAATGACTTAATTTTTGATGCCTGCATGTTGTTCAACCAACAGACAATGATCACAAAAGCTCTTTTGAAGTACTTTGTGATCAAGGAGAGCTTAACCCTTTACTCCACAGATACTCATTTCTACGCATTGCTTGTAGGAGCCTTTGGAAAACATTGTGGCAAAAGGTGAAATTGCTCGTGACAAGCAATTTCACCTTTTGCCACAATGTTTTCTACACTATCAAAAGGTGTCATATACACATAAGAAACGGCTTCATCTTTGCTGTTATTTAGGGTCAATTAGAGATACCACAGAAATGTCTTATGGGGTAAAGGGTTAAAATAAGAGAGAGAGAGAGGGAGGGACGAAGGGAGGAAGGAACGAAGGAAGATTATACCTGTTTTCTGAAAAGCCACAATCATCACATCATCATCTTGAACTTCCATCTCTTTGATCCACTTCAATTGTAGACCCAGATCCTTAGCTGGCATCAACTTTTTCACCATCACCTCAGGAAAATTCAAATCCTCGTGTTTGAAGAAAGCCATCACTTGACCATTTGGCAATTTTGTTTCAATTTTCTCGAACGTTGTCATTGTAAAGTAGATCCACCTGTCCTTTTCCCTTTTCAACCAACCCTGCTATAACGACGCTGAGAATGAATTATAGAATACTCAGAACTCTACACACCAGAAAACAATAAATGAGGCTTTATCAAATATTAACCCTTTCCCAAACAATCCCTGGTTTTTACGGGCCAGGAATAGATGCCTTTTGAAAACATTATGGGAAAAGGAGAAAATGCTGGTAATCAGCATTTTCTCCTTTTCCCACAATGTTTTCTACCCTACCATATAGAAAAATCATCTTTTTAGCAATTGGTAATTTGCCATTTGCAAAATGTTTTAAATTTGGTCAGGTCCAAAATTTGCTGTTTGGGAAAGGGTTAACTCATTACCAAGCGCCAAAATTTTAGAATTGTCCAAATTGAAAGCATTTGCAGACAACAAAGTAAAAGTGAGTGAAAATTTGAAATCTGTTTTGTGAAGGGTAGAAAACATTAACCCTTTACCACACAATCCCAACTGTTAACGATCCTGAAAGAGAAAGCTTTTGAAAACATTGTGGGAAAAGGAGAAAATGCTGATAACCAGTATTTTCTGCTTTTTCCACTATGTTTACCACTATATCAAGGAGTAATTCCATCTTTTGAGTAATATTGGAATAGTTCCAAATGCTAACAATCTCGACTATTTGTCATTGTGGGAAAAGGAGAAAATGCTGCTATAATGTTTTCTACCCTACATAAATCACCATTTCATCTACATCTAATTTGATGTCTGTAACTGTAACTTTCAGTTTGTTCCGTGAAAAATTTTGTACTTTAATATTATCAGCAGAGTTTCTGATCATGCAAAATTGTGCGTGAAACACATATAAATTACTTTAAATGAAATAAACAAGAGGACCATGATGGTCCTATGTCGCTCACCTGAGTACTAAGCTGTAATATCAAACTTGTGACCCCTGGGCAGGTCCAGTTTTGACCCCAGGGACATCCTAAGATAAAAACTTGGTAGGGGTCCACTAGGATATGCTACTTACAAAATATCAAAGCTCTACACCTTCTAGTTTCAGAGAAGTAGAATTTTAAAGTTTTCCTTCTTTGTTTCTATGTTTCGAACTTGTGAACCCTGGGGCAGGGCTAGTTTTGACCCCAACGGTGTCTTATGAAGAAACTTTGTAGAAGTCCACTGAGAGATGCTACATACCAAATATCAAAGCTCTACGCCTTCTAGTTTCAGAGAAGAAGAATATTGAAGTTTTCCTTCTTTGTTCCTATGTTTTAAACTTGTGACACCCGGGGTGGGGCCAATTCTGACCCCAGGGACATGATATAAACAGTCTTGGAAGAGGTCCACTAGGAGATGCTACATACCAAATATCAAAGCTCTGCACCATCTAGTTTCAGACAAGAAGAATTTTAAAGTTTTCCTTCTTTGTTCCTATGTTTCAAACTTGTGACCCCTGGGGCGGGGCCAGTTCTGACCCAGGGGGCATCATATGAACAATCTTGGTAGAGGTCCACTAGGAGATGCTACATACCAAATATCAAACCTCTGTACCTTCTAGTTTCAGAGAAGAAGAATTTTAAAGTTTTCCTTCTTTGTTCCTATGTTTCAAATTTGTGACCCCCGGGGTGGGGCCAGTTTGACCCCAGGGGCATCATATGAACAATTTTGATAGAGTTCCACTAGGAGATGCTACATACCAATATCAAAGCTCTGTACCTTCTAGTTTCAGAGAAGAAGAAATTTAAAGTTTTCATTCTTTAAATTGTTCCTATGTTTCAAACTTGTGACCCCTGGGGCGGGGCCAGTTTTGACCCCAGGGACATCATATGAACAATCTTGGTAGAGGTCCACTAGGAGATGCTTCATACCAAATATCAAAGCCCTGCACCTTCTAGTTTCAGAGAAGAAGAGTTTTAAAGTTTTCCTTCTTTGTTCCTATGTTTCAAACTTGTGACCCCTGGGGCGGGGCCAGTTCTGACCCCGGGGGCATCATATGAACAATCTTGGTAGAGGTCCACTAGGAGATGCTACATACCAAATATCAAAGCTCTACGCCGTCTAGTTTCTGAGTAGAAGATTTTCAAAGACTTTGCTATTTTTTTCCTTTGGGTTTCCATGGCAACCAGAATTATTGGTGGAATTCAATCTCTTGAACAACTTTGGTAGAGCTTCACCCAAGGAACATCCCTGCCAAGTTCCATCAAAATTGGCCCAGTGATTTAGGAGGAGAAGATGTTTAAAAAAATTGTGGCCGACGGACGACGGACGCCGGACATTGGGCGATCACAAAAGCTCACCATGAGCACTTAAATTGTGCTCAGGTGAGCTAAAAACATACAAAATCACCAACCCATGAACCTATACGTGAAATCACCAACCTAAAATAGGCTACGGATGAAGTGTTTTCGGAAAATGTAAATTATCGGGAAAAATTTGTGATTTCCATTTTTTGAACATTTACATGGCCGTCGTATTCCGCAGGCTGGGACTCCTTTGTTTCCCAAATTTATGATAAACTCAGCTCTTCTCTCTTTAACACAGTCCATGAAAAAAGCGTTTTGTCGACGTCATCGTCCTTCGTCTGTAAACTAACATTAGGTAATGGCTCAGACACATTGTAGCATACTTTGGAAGCTTTCGGATTTCAGAATTCGGGTTCCCGCAGGCAAGGTACACTATAAAGTCGCAGAACCAGCCCGACTTCAGTATTGACTCTGTTGTACTAAAGGCATGTGAAAATATGATCATAACGACTAGAGCTAGACTAGATCTGATCTAGATCTAGTCTAGTTAACAATTTCAGGGGTACCAACCTACGTCAAAGGATACGTCAACGGAGACATTTTAAATCCGCCATTTTCGTTTTAAAAAGGTAAGTTTTTCAGCTTGTACATTATTGTTTTTGAAGATCTGTCCAAACAAAGCAGTGCATATAGTCTAGTACCTTACAACTTTTTTCGTTAGTATACAATAATATTTTGTTCATTAGATCGTTGATTTTGCAATTACCTCCGCACAATTTTCGAAGGCGGTGACACATGTGCGATTTAAAAATAGATGTCGTATACAATGCCGTTAAGAATAGTTGTGTTGAAGTGTTTAGAGCTACAGCATTGTTTCGTAGCATTTTGATTTCACGAATAGGACAAATATATTTACCGTCACCAGATGAAGTAAGTATTCTAAGTAAATTTTCGATACATAGGCCTATATGTTTTTTAAAGTAATTAATCTGCACTTTGCGCACAAAATGGCGGCTATTCCAATACCTCTGCTATGACGTAGGTTGTCACCCTTGACTTTGACAAACAATTCTTTGTCTGTTTGTTACATGTAAAAATGAACTTTCACTCAGTAGATCTATATGATTTTTCTTCAATTGAAAGAGAAAGGGGCATCTAAAAAAAACGATTTAGAGTTGTTGGCAACTATTTTTTTTTTCTAAATTTGCACACACCCCCTATTTTTTCCCATGTACCCCCCATTTTTCAATTGCAGGAGGTACAAAACCCACAATGAAAATATCAGAGTATTATCGATTACCTGATTATAGAATTAACCCCTTCCGATGGCTGAACGTATATTCCAAGAAACCCAGATTTTTTTTCTTTATTTCTTCTCTTTACCAGATGAGGTAATTTGGATTTACTGAAATTGAAAGAATTTTTGCGGACGGCAAAGTTACAGTGGCTACAAATTTAAGGTAGTATTTTTACCCGTAAGGGAAGAAAACACTTACGGAAAATGGAGATAATGCTAGTTTTAAGCACTTTCTCCTTTTTCTCCTGTGTTTTTAAATGCCTTTCAACCGCGGAGCCGTAAAAACCACGGCTTATCTGGAAAAGGATTTAAGGCTTTGATCTCATGAACTAAACAAGTGGAACGCATACGATCAAAGATCACAGTGGATCTAGATCATCTACCCATTAGAAGTCGCCGCACTCTGATCTTAATCTATGCCGTCCGCTACTGTAGGCCACGTAGCCTTTTAGGGGAACACCATCAAAATTTTTTTGTGTGATTTTATGATTCTTAATTATTGATTATTTGTATTATTTTTCCATATAAATTTCCGTGATACATATATTTTTTAATTTGGTGGGATGTGAAAAACCCAAATAATCGTGCACCTTTCAGCCCATGTTTTCACCTTTTGCACTGAAAGTGTTAAAAAAACACGGGATTATTTTGTAATGGGTTAAAAACCATATAAATAAAAGGTGGGAAAATGAAAGCAAGTTCGATATTCTACTCTCAAGCTTCTTACACAAATACCATTGATCTCCTCAAAATTCTCGTCTGCAAATGCTTTGAATTTGGACGAGGTTATACACTTTTGGCGCTTTGTATTTAACCCTTTCCCAAACAATTCCTGGTTTTTACAGGTCTGAAAAAGTAGCCTTTTGAAAACATTGTGGGAAAAGGAGAAAATGCTGGTAACCAGCATTTTCTCCTTTTCCCACAATGTTTTCTACCCTACCATAGACACAAACCATCTTTTCAGCAAGAGCTGAATTGTCGTCTGCAAATGCGTTCAATTTGATCTGATCCAAAAGTTTGTCGTTTGGGAAAGGGTTAAAAAAAAAAAATCTATACACTTACTCAAGATTACTAGATCTAGAGTATCCAGCTACGTTCAAACACACAGAACTATAGAATGATTTTGATATCTCTGAATTACATTTCATATAATCCCACTAGGTATGTATACATGAGTATACATACATACGTCCATCTTTGACAAGCTGTTGTAAACAGTTCCAGATTTTAACCTCTTTCGCCAATTTACCGTTTTATAAGGAATTCTACGAATTCTACCGATACTACTGGCGCTGTTTCACCACTACCCTAATCGATTGATTGTTATTCTAGACGATGCCAAACGAGATGAAAAAAAAATATGAACGGGGCGGAGAATGAAATTCTTCCGCCCCCCCCCCCCCCCCCCCCCCCCTGTTTTTTTTACGTTCAACAATAGATCTGCTAGATTCTAACAAGTACGCTTCAAATTCGTGCTCTTTTCTTTCACGCTTTTCATTCAATACATTTGTTGCTTTTCCTTGACCATTTTCAAGTCAGAGGCGCCGAGTTTTGTCTTTGTAGGTACACAGTTTGAGCTTATTTATAAGGGTTAACTTAGACTAGCTGTATTACCGTGAGAAAGCCCATTTGATCGAGCTTTACTAGATCTATTCTATTGCCGATCTTCATTCTTGAATTCTAACTCTTTCCACCTTCCATGCTTTTTTCAGCATAGCTGAATGTACTGGCTTTTAATCTACTCTTTGGCACTGATAACAAATAAATAAATACTTACTTGTGCTTGGTAAAAAAGGTAGATATATTTATTTTAAGGGTCAATGCATATTTGCTGGTAAGTTTACGCCGTCTATTTTTTATTTAATTAACTAAAGGTAATTCTTGTCAATAAATTCATGACAAGTACTATTTTCTCTCTGGATTTACCTCTGCATTTTTTCCCACTGCTTAATTTTTTTTACCGGAAAGACAAATCTTTATACTTGCCCATCGGCAGCGTAGCTGCATGTACGAAAAAGAAAAAAAAAACGGGATTGCATACACTTTGAAAAAGAAATAAAGAAACATTTTCAAACATTACAATACACCGTATAGCTTCTTGAGTTCACGAGTTTTTCCAGAGCCTTCTGGGAAATCGCCTTCCTCTCCTTTGGCACTATTTTTGGGTTAGCTTCACTCCTTGGTCACTTTCAATCGCCGACTATATTGAGGAAATTTGTTTTTTTCGGTGAAAGATCGAAATTTATTTCATCGAGTGGACACCATCGGTAATATTTTCATGAGTTGCGCAGCCACGAGTGAAAATATTATATACAGATGGTGTTCACGAGATGATATAAATTTCGATCTTTCACCGAAAAAAAAACAAATATTCTATTTATTTCATGCTTTTTACCCTTTCTGGGAGGAGCTTTATCAAAATTCAGTACAGTTCTTTTCCCGTGATCCCCGTGGCGTACCCCTCCCGCAGAGCAACGTTACGTCAAGCGCGAGAAATGTAAGGTATATGACGTCATATTTCCCATCTGGTTGTTAGGCACGCTCAATTTACCTAGGCAACAAGAACGTGAAAATCGGTATTTTCACAAGTTGTACCAGAGTAAGATCGAAAAATATTTTCACTGCTATTTCTCGATATCCTACCGGAAAGCATGAAATAACAGCCCATATTTTGCTAAATAAGTGAAATGAAAATAAAGTCCTTATCGGACAGTGTAGATCAAAGCAGTGTAGCACTGGTTACCAGCATTTTCTCCTTTTCCCACAATGTTTTCAAAAGGCTTCCTATTTCAGGGTCGTAAAAACCAGGGAGTGTTTGGTAAAGGGTTAAATGCATTTAAACCTAAATCATATATCATTTAAAGGTTGGTATTTAGATTTTTCACATCTCGCCAAATTGAAAAGTAAATAGATCTATATCATTTAAATTTATATGAATAAAAACAAAAACCACATCATCAACAATTAAGTATCATGCAATTACAAAAAAAAAACATTTTGATGGTATTCCCTTGAAATGCTATGTAACCTCTTAAGGTATTTCTAGCTTTCATGCCAGAGCTAAAAAAGGCATTGTGGGAATGTCAAGTGAATATCACGTGACTAATGACACTTAAATTCCATAATATAACAAATAGGTAATTATTTTCCCTTGATGTCTTCTTCGGACACTATGTATGAAGCTTTGTCTTTGTATTTCTGGTATGTAAATGAGTACATTGCACATGTAATCAAAGCGTTGAAAAAGCTGAAGTGGTATTTGTCAAGGAAACCCGTTGTGTGGAATTAACAGTTTGAAAGAAACAGATATATTGTTCAAATATTGGTTTAAAAGTAAACCCACTAAGCAAACGAATACCTTTTCGCTTGAAGGGAGAGTACTCATGACAAGGTTTGGTTTATTTTTGTATGAGTGGTCTTCCTTTGATCATTAGGAGGAAGCAGGAGAAACACCCCTTGACAGTAGGATGCATGACGAATAGAGAGAAAAATCATGTTGATATATCGAACAAAATTAAGTTTGTTCCTGAAAACTATAATTTTGAAATATTTCTAGCCTTTTACATTTAATTTCCAACAATACAATAAATTACTTTGATCTATAAATATTCATGAGCAATCAAATGGAGTAGCGCACAATCACAGGACGAACAAGTCATGGAACAAATTGGTCTTGGAAAGAAAAAGCCCAGGGTCAGTAGGCAAATTTGTATCATTGCGCCAATAAAAGGCTAGGAGCGAGAGAAGCTATTTTCAATCAAAAATAAGTATCTCAACGATCGATGGCTTCGCCCAATGTATTTTGATTTGCCATTTCAAATAACATATCTGAGTGCCACCGAAAAACTCATTTGCCTGAGAAAAAAATGAGTTTAACTGGGTCTATTTCCTTCGGCTTTGCACAAAAGAAGATGCATGGTTATCAAAATTCAGTCTTGAACTCATAGTGGTATTGTCTTCGACAAATACCACAAAAATAGATCGCGTTTACCGACCGTGTCGACCTGGGCCTTAGTAAATCTCTAATTTCTCTTGTTAATGGATGGTTTTCGACAACTAGGGTTTAATGAATGAAAATTAAAATGCTTCGCGAGTACAAGGATGATTTTTTTTTGTAAAACTTTCGTCCCAAAATTTGAAGGGCCACCTTTAAAAGTATATGAAAATCATTGTGAAGATGGCCATCTGTTATTGTACGTATGGTCTGAGTACTGATCGCTGAGGGAAAAAAAGATGAAATTTTAAAATCAGATATAAAGTGAAGAAAAGATGGAAGGACTTGGCAATTTTCTTTTAAAGCTATTTTCAATTTCTTCTTTTTGCCATGGGGTAAGATATGAGTAACATACATACATACAGATGTTAACTGTTGAGTGGGATAGGCCTGTTTAAAATGTATAAATTAGGATATAGATCCGAAACATTGCAAGAATTTTCTCGGATCATCTGGAGACAACCAGGAACTCAAGAACAAGTGGCGGAAAAAATGCTCTTTTCTTTACATTCAGTTATAGAAAGATGGGTTCGTGTTAAAGTGTCATTTGTTCACAAAAAAATGTAAGCTAAAGGTCCATTATGATAAAAATTGCTGTATACACATTCCTGATTTTAACCCCATTATTTAAAACGCAATCCCTAGATTTGGTGACCCTAAACCTGATACCATACAGCAAAATTTTAGACCTATCCTAATTGAAAGCATTTGCAGACGACAATTTCAAAGTGGCTCAAATGGTGCAATTTTGCCTTTTGCCTGGTTCAAGCATTTTCTTCTTTTCCCACAATGTTTTCAAAAGGCTTCTTTTTCAGGGACGTTAAAAGTCATCATTGTGTGGTAAAGGGTTAGTTAACCCATTACCACACAATCCCTACTTTTGACAACCCTGAGAAAGAAACCTTCAGAAAATATTGTGGGAAAAGGAGAAAATGCTGGTAACCAGGATTTTCTCCTTTTCCCACAATGTTTTCTACTCTTCGCAAAACAAATTTCAAGTTTTTCAGTCACTTTTATTTTATCGTCTGCAAATGTTTTTGATTTGGACAATTCGAAAATTTTGTCGTTTGGTAAAGAGTTAATGAGATGGCTTTTGAAAACATTGTGGGCAAAGGAGAAAATGCTGGTAACTAGGACTCAAATGTTCTACTCAAAAGTACATCACTGCTGAACAAAACATGCTGTGGGAAATCATCCAGTAATCAGGGCCCGTCCTGTATTCACCAACCATTCTTAAGAACATTCTTTGTCTTATTCTCTAGAATTTTCTACATTTGTAAGTAACACAACTCCTGATTGGCTAAACCAAATGGTTTAGCCAATCAGAATTTGGTTTAGCCAATCAGAAGTTGTGTTACTTACAAATTTAGAAAACCTTGGAGAATAAGACCATGAATATTCTCGAGAATGGTTGGTAAATATGGACCCTGATGTCCAGATAGAGGTAGTGATGCTGTTTTCAAGATTGAAAATATTCCTTATATCAATGAAAGACGTACAGGTGTGTACTAAACATAACATATGAAACCCTGCTTAACTGCAATACACCTTTTTTAGGGCATTACAAGAGCAATAACTCTTGAGTTCTTCTTTTCTGAAAATTGTGAATGGTTACCTCCCTTGGCCCTGAGACCTACAATCCCTGCTTTGTTGCATCTCCTTGGTGCGTAGTACCAATTAGCAAGTTATCACATAATTATTGACCCATAAAGTTCAATTACTCAAGCAATCGAGTGTATTTAACCCTTTACCAAACAATCACTGGTGTTTACGACCCTGAGATAGAAGCCTTTTGAAAACATTGTGGGACAAGGACAAAATGCTGGTAACCAGCATTTCTTTTTTCCCCACCATGTTTTCTACCCTGCTGGAAACAAAATTCAATTTTTGGGGTCTCGTTTAATTTTTCAGCTGCAAGTGCTTTCAATTTGGACCAGTCTAAATGTTTTGTTGTTTGGTAAGGAGTTAAAGGTAGAATTGTCTTTTGTCCAGAAGCAAATTTAAAAAATAACAGAAAAGTTTTGACGCATTTTACCTTGTGAGGAATTCGCATGTGGATATAGGTCAACACTTTTGCAAGCCTTAACCCTTTCTCAAACAATCCCTGGTTTTTACGGGTCAGGAATAGAAGCCTTTTGAAAACATTGTGGGAAAATGAGAAAATGCTGGTAACCAGCATTTTCTCCTTTTTCCACAATGTTTTCTAACCTATCATAGACAGAAATCATCTTTTCAGCAAGAGTTGAATTGTCGTCTGCAAATGCTTTCAATTTGGTCTAGTCCAAAAATTTGTCGTTTGGGAAAGGGTTAAGCCCCTTTTTACAGGACATGAATTAATTACATTGCATTTTATCATGGCATTTTTTTTGTTACATATACATGTGTCAAATTAAAGGTGGGTATAAAGAATTTTTACATCTCATGAAGTTGAAAAAAATATATATATAAATGAAATATTTATGAAAAAATAATACAAATCATCAATAAGTAAGACTCGTAAAAAAAAATTGATGGTGTTCCGTTAAAAGGCTACGTAGCCTCTTATGGTATTTTTAGATTTCGCGCCAAAAATCAATAAAGCATTGTGGAAATGTCAAGTGACTGGCACATGATTAATAACGCTTAAATTCCATTACATAACAAACATATAAAATTATATTTTCCATAATGTCTTCTTTGGATGCTATGTTTGAAACTTCATCTGTGTATTCCTTTATGTAAATGAGCAAACTGACCATCTAAAAATAGAACATGTCTCCCGTTGGTGTCAACCTGGGCCATAGTAAATCTTTAATTTCTCGTGTTGTCGGATGGTTTTTGACTACTGGGGTTTTATGCATGCAAATTAAAAGGCTTTGGGAGTATAAGGGTGATTATTTTGCATTTTTGTAAAATGTTGGTCCCAAAATCTGAAGGGCCACCTCTAATTGTTCAACACATTCATAAATGAAGAGGCTTGGAAACATTGTGGAAGAGAGAGAAATTGCATTTAACTGTCAATTTCTTCCTTTGCTACCAGTTTTTTTTTCATATTTCTTTTAATCTACTTAATTGAACCATATTAAATTGACATAAGTAACAAGTTAGATTGCTTTCCATGACGAAGAGCACTTCGATATTTTGTACATAAATCACACACCAAAAGTAATGCATTTAGAGAGGGAGAGAGAGAGGTTGGAAAGGAAAACAAGAGGGGCAAAATGGTCCTGGATCGCTCACCTGAATATTTGAGGCAACCATAGCCAATTTTTTTTTGAGGTATTGAAACACCGGAAACAAAATACATGTAATTATTTTGCCAAGCAGTTGTCAAAAGGTCACCTGTAAAAGTCCTTTCAAAATGTGACCAGCAGTTTCAGAAAAGGAGAATTTTTAAGAGTTTCTTAATTTCCATATAGTGCAAGTACCCCCCATTCACCAGAGCCACATTTCTTGACCTATCAGAATTTCCCGAACAATTTTGGAAAGGGTCATTCAAGGAACATTTCTGTGAAATTATTTTACAATCTGACAGCGGTTTCAGAGAAGAAAAAATTTCAAGAATTTCATGTCCGTAGTGCAAGTAGCCTCCATTCACCAGAGCTATATTTCTCGATGGATCAAAATTTTGCGAAAAATTTATGAAAAGGGTCACCCAAGGACCATTGCTTTTAAATTATTTTAAAATCTGACGACGGGTTTCAGAGAAGAAGAATTTTCAAGATTTTCTTCATTTCCTTACAGTGCAAGTAGCCCCAATTCACCAGAGCCATGTTTCTTGACGAATCAAAATTTCAAGAACAAGTTTTTAAAAGGGTCACCCAAGGAACATTACTGTGAAATTATTTTAAAATCCGACAACGGGTTTCAGAGAAGAAGAATTTTCGAGAATATCTTCATCATGTTCCATATAGTGCAAGTAGCCCCCATTCATCAGAGCCATGTTTCTTGATGAATCAAAATTTCCAAACAATTTTTGAAAAGGATCAACAAAGGAACATCTCTGTAAAATTATTTCAAAATCTGACCAGCTGTTTAAGAGAAGAAGAATTTTTAAAAATTTCTTCATTTCCGCCTGCAGTGCAAGTAGCCCCCATCTACCAGAGCCATGTTTCTTGACGGATCACAATTTCACGAACACTTTTGAAAAGGGTCACCCAAAGAACATCCGTCTGTAAAATGATTTCAAAATCTGACCACCGGTTTCAGAGAAGAAGATTTTTTAAGAATTTCTTCATTTCCCTATATTGCAAGTAGCCCCCATTAACCAGAGCCATGTTTCTTGACGGATCAAAATTTCACAAACACTTTTTGAAAAGAGTCACCCAAGGAACATCTCTGTGAAATTATTTTAAAATCTGGCCAGCGGTTTCAGAGAAGATTTTTACAGAATTTCTTGGAAAATTCTATTTGGTTGCCATGGTAACTAGAGTTTTTGACAGAAGCAAATTCTGTGATCAATTTTTAAAGAGGACCTCCCAAGGAACATTCCAGCCAAGTTTGGTCCAAATTGGCCCAGTGGCTTTGGAGGAGTGGATGTTTAAAGAATTGTTGACGATGCACGATGGACGACTAACACCTGGTGATAAAAAAAGCTCCCCTTGAGCATGTTGTGCTCAGGTGAGCTAAAAAGACGGGTTGGAAAGGAAAACAAGAGGACCATGATGGTCCTATATCGCTCACCTGAATACTAAGCAGTAAAGGTCTACAATGAAAATTCTTTTCCGAAAAGATCATCGTATCGTATTTGGTAGAGGTCCACTAAAAGATGCTACATAATATCAAAGCTCTACAATTTCCAGTTTCAGAGAAAAATATTTTTAAAATTTTCCTTCTTTGTTCAATGAAAATTCTTTTCCGAAAAGATCATCGTATCGTATTTGGTAGAGGTCCACTAAAAGATGCTACATAATATCAAAGCTCTACGATTTCCAGTTTCAGAGAAAAATATTTTTAAAATTTTCCTTCTTTGTTCCTATATTTCGAACTTGTGACGCCTGAGGCTGGTCCAGTTTGGACCCCAGGAACATCATGTGAACAAACTTGGTAGAGGTCAACTACCAGATGCTTCATACCAAATATCAAAGCTGTACTCCTTCTTCTTTCAGAGAAGAAGATTTTTAAAGTTTTCCTTCTTTGTTCCTATGTTTCAAACTTGTGACCCCTGGTGCCGGGCCAGTTTTGACCCCAGGCGCATCATATAAACAATCTTGGTAAAGGTCCACTAGGAGATGCTACATAATAAATATCAAAGCTCTGTCCCTTCTAGTTTCATAGAAAAAGAATTTTAAAGTTTTCCTTCTTTGTTCCTATGTTTCAAACTTGTGACCCCTGGGGAGGGTCAGTTTTAACCAAGGGGCATCATATGAACAATCTTGGTAGAGGTCCACTAGGAGATACTACATACCAAATATCAAAGCTCTGCACCTTCTAGTTTCAGAGAAGAAGATTTCTAAAGTTTTCCTTCTTTGTTCCTATGTTTCAAACTTGTGACCCCCGGGGTTGGGCCAGTTTTGACCCCAGGGGCCTTGGTAGAGGTCCACTAGGAGATGCTACATACCAAATTTCAAAGCTCTGCACCTTCTAGTTTCAGAGAAGAAGATTTTTAAAGTTTTCCTTCTTTGTTCCTATGTTTCGAACTTGTGACCCCCGGGGTGGGGCCAGTTTTGACCCTAGGGGCATCATATGGACAAACTTGGTAGAGGTTTACTAGGAGATGCTACATACCAAATATCAAAGCTCTGCACCTTCTAATTTCAGAGAAGAAGAATTTCAAAGTTTTCCTTCTTTGTTTCTATGTTTCAAACTTGTGACCCCCTGGCTGGGGCCAGTTTTGACCCCAAGACATCATATGAACAATCTTAGTAGAGGTCCACTTGACAATGCTACATACCAAATATCAAAGCTCTGTCCCTTCTAGTTTCAGAGAAGATTTTTAAAGTTTTCCTTCTTTGTTCCTATGTTTCAAACTTGTGACCCCCGGGGCAGGGCCAGTTTTGACCCCGGGGCCATCATATTAACAATCTTGGTAGAGGTCCACTTGGAGATGCTACATACCAAATACTAAAGCCCTACGCCTTCTAGTTTCAGAGAAGAATATTTTCAAAGATTTTGCTATTTTTTTTCCTTTTGGTTGCCATGGCAACCAGGGTTATGGATGGAATTCAATCTCTTGAACAACTTTGGTAGAGCTTCACCTAAGGGATATCCCTGCCATGTTTCATTAACATTGGCCCAGATGTTTGGGAGGAGAAGATGTTTAAAGAAATTGTGGATGACGGACGATGCACAACGGACAATGAACATTGGGCGATCACAAAAGCTCACCATGAGCACTTCGAGCTCAGGTGAGCTAAAAAGTGAGAGGGAGAAAGAGAGAGAGAGAATGACAAGGAAGAGAGACACTGAGACAGACACTCAGACAAAGAAATCAAACTGATAAAAATCTTTTAATTAACAAAACTACTAAAACATTTCTACAATATTCACCGAGATGAAACTATCCATGGATGTTCTGCTGCTTCTACATCACCCAACATTCTAACCTCTATTTTACCCATTACCACTCAATCCCTACTTTTGACGCCCCTGAGACAGAAGCCTTTTGAAAACTCTGTGGGAAAAGGAGAAAATGCTGATAACCAGCATTTTCTCCTTTTCCCACAGTGTTTTCTACCCTTCCCAGAAAAAATTTCAATTTTTCAGTCACTTTTATTTTGTCGTCTGCAAACGCTTTCAATTTGGACCAGTCTAAATTTTTCTCGTGTGGTAATGGGTTAATCCTTTACCACACATTAAATTGCTGGTTACCATCATTTTCTCCTTTTCCCACAATGTTTTTAAATGGCTATCTCAAGGTCGTAAAAACCAGGGATAGTCTGGAAAAGGTTAAAGATACCTTTTTTCTTTACTAGATAACAAAATTTTAGACTGATCCAAATTGACAGCATTTGCCAAGAATAAATGACTAACTATTTAACTACTAATAATTATCACTTGAACTGTATATTATTGTCATTTGCAAATTCGTTCGATATGGGCAAGTTTAACCCTTTACCCCATAAGACATTTCTATGGTATCTCTATTCGACCCTGAATAACAGCAAGGATGAAGCCATTTCTTATGTGTATATGACACCTTTTGGTAGCATAGAAATCATTGTGACAAAAGGTGAAATTGCTCGTCACGAGCAATTTCACCTTTGGCCACTATGTTTTCTAAAGGCTCCTACAAGCAATGCGTAGAAATGAGAATCTATGGAGTAAAGGGTTAAATTTTTTGTCAGGAGTTATTCTGCTGTACTCTTGGACTGTCTCTGTAGTTTAGAAATGAATCAAGTGCACCTGTAAATACTCTCACTTACGATTACATACTTAACCCATTACCACATAGTCCCACCTTTAAACGCGGTTACAAGCATTTTCTACTTTTCCCACAAATGTTTTCTAACCCATTGAAGGCAAATTCCGTCATTTGAGTGGCATTTAAATTGTTGTCTGCAAATGCTTTTAATTCAGACAAGTCTAAAAGTTTGTCATGTGGTAAAGAGTTAACCCTTTATCATACAATCCCTGGCTTTAACGACCTTGCGGAAGAAGCTTTCAGAAAACACTCTGAGAAAAGGGGAAAATGCTGGTCACCAGCCTTTTATCCTTTTCCCACAATGTTTTCTGATTTTTCTAAACTCAAGTTTCAAATAATGAGTCACCTTTATTTTGTCGTCTGCAAATGCTTTCTGCTGTTTAGACCAGTCTAAGATTTTGTTGTTTGGTGAAGAGTTAATTATGAGGGCACTGATATTCTCAGTCCAGAAGTAAAGTCCAACTCATCATAGTTTCAATGTTGCTTTTGTTTACAAATTCTAAGCAAAGCAGTATAGATCAAAGATCAGAAAGTACATTTAGTGAAGTCTGATCTTGATCTTTGCTTGCTGCAAGAGCATCTTTTGTCGCAAAAAGCTCTTGCTTAACCCATTACCACACGATCCCACCTTTAAACATGGATACAAGCATTTTCAACTTTTCCAACAAATGTTTTCTAACCCATTGAAGGCAAATGCCGTCATTTGAGTGGCATTTAAATTGTTGTCTGCAAATGCTTTTAATTCAGACAAATCTAAAAGTTTGTCATGTGGTAAAGAGTTAACCCTTTATCATACAATCCCTGGCTTTAACGACCTTGCAGAAGAAGCTTTCAGAAAACACTCTAAGAAAAGGCGAAAATGCTAGTCACCAGCGTTTTATCCTTTTCCCACAATGTTTTCTGATTTTTCTAAACTCAAGTTTCAAATAATGAGTCACCTTTATTTTGTCGTCTGCAAATGCTTTCTGCTGTTTAGACCAGTCTAAGATTTTGTTGTTTGGTGAAGAGTTAATTATGAGGGCACTGATATTCTCAGTCCAGAAGTAAAGTCCAACTCATCATAGTTTCAATGTTGCTTTTGTTTACAAATTCTAAGCAAAGCAGTATAGATCAAAGATCAGAAAGTACATTTAGTGAAGTCTGATCTTGATCTTTGCTTGCTGCAAGAGCATCTTTTGTCGCAAAAAGCTCTTGAGGGGTTAACCGTTTACCAGACGTCAAATTTCAGACATGCCCAAATTGACTGTATTCTTAGACGAAAACTTTATGTTTCAAATACAGAGATTTATTGCTGAATGGATCACAAACATTGAAAAAATAAGAAAAATGTAATTATGTTTTTAACAGTCTATAATCTTACAAAATATGTACATACTTTGCCTCTGAATGACTGATGTGTTTTGTCAAAGCAAACCATGAAGCTAATCTAAAATACATTTAACCCTTTAGCAAACAATCCCTGGTTTTTTTGACCCTGAGATAGAAGCCTTTTGAAAACATTGTGGGAAAAGGAGAAGTGCTGGTAACCAGCATTTTCTCCTTTTCCCACACTGTTTTCTACCCTGCTGGGCACAGTGTTTTCTACCCTGCTGGAAAAAAAAATCAATTTTTGAGTTATGTTTATTTTGTCATCTGCAAGTGCTTTCAATTTGGACCAGTCTAAAATTTTGTTGATTGGTAAAGGGTTAACAGAATTGAAAATATTTAGTACATGTGTAGAAAAATTGGTGAGTAAAGGTCTGTACAGAGTGAGATTCATAAGAAAATAAAATGCATCTAAACTTAAAGCAGTTGATTAACAATGCCTCCGTTAAAGTTATTGTTTCTCTCCTTTGTCAATCAAAGTATTGAAAACACTAATGTGGCATTTGTCAAGGAAGCCGTTGTTTGGAATTAATAATTTGAAAAAAAGAAGCTCAATTCAAATATTAACTTGGAAAACCAACCTACCAAGCAAATTGATACTTTTGTCTGATTAAAGGGGGAGTAAAGGTGCCAAAGTTTGTTTTATTTGTGCATTGGTGGTCTGCCTATCATCATTCACTGCGGTCAAGATAAATGTTCCTTAATGGTAGGATTCATATTAGGTAGAGAGGGAAACCATGCATATAATATCTAATTAAGTTTATATCTGAAAACAATAATTTTGAAATATCTTTGGCCACAACTTCTAATTCCCAAAATTACAATCGATTATTTTGATCTGTAAATATTTCTGTACAATCAAATGAAGCAGCGTTCAATCATGGAATGAACAAGCCCAGGGACGAACTCGTTTTTAAACGAACAAGCCCGGGACTAAACCAGTCAGTACACAGATTTTGTGTATAGCATTGCGCCAATGGAAGAGAAAGAGCCAGTGAAGCTATTTTCAATCCAAAAGAAGTATTTCCTTGATCAATGGCCTAATCCACTTTATTTTAATATGCCATATCCTATTACATATATCTGACTGCTATCGAAAATTAATTTTGTCTGAGAAAATTCGAGTTAAATTGGGTTTATTTCCGTCGGTTTTGTGCAAAATACAATAATGGTCTTCATAATTCAAAACTGAACATTCAGTTTCACACTAATAATGGCACTGTCTTTGACAAATGCCACAAAAATGACAAAAGAACAATTATAGACCAAGGCTAAACAAAAGCTTATAAAGGATCAATAGAGATTTGTATGTTCATTCTTTGGGGAGATAATCTGGAATAAATGGGAATTCTCTGCAATACACCTCATCTTTACATATCTCTTCAAATTCTGTAAAAAACATGCTCGCAGCTTTTCTCATGTTTGTTAAGTATTCAATTATATCTGTAAGTCTTTTACGAGAATTTCCCGTGCATGTTCTTTCAAGATATCGTTTAAGCAACTGTATCAACGACAGCTGGATTTTCTCTACCAGATGAGGATTCTCCAATGAACAACGATCAGTGAAAAATAAGCATACTGCCATCACCAAAACCTGCTCCTCTTCACTGAACTGAAGCTGTTGACAATGCAACAAACACTTCAAACTCTCTGTCACAAAAGCCTGTGAAAAAAATTTGTTCATTTCACTGATATGGAATGCTTTATTTCTTTCAAGACAAATCTGAAGTTCAGGATCATAACCATGACATGCTAAAGTTGTATACATATCTATAACTCCAACCTTAAGCAAATTTGATTGATCCTTTATTGACAGTTTTGAAAAGAAAGGTATGTGTTTCGCAAAATTACACATTTCAAACACTTCATCACCAACATCTGCTGTGGTCTGCTTTATATCATCTAATCTATTATCAATATCAATCCCATATGTTTTATACAGTTGCAAAAATTCTTCTTTTGAAACTGCTTTCATATCGCCATAAAGTTTTAACTTTAGCTGAAATTCCTCATGGTAATTTCTAATTGCTTCTCTAACACCTTCACTTGTATTTACAACTTTCTTGCCAAATGGCCACATTTCATTCTTTGCTTTTATCAAAACTTGAATTAAATCATCTGAAAATGTAGCCTCCATATCTTCATTTATTTTGAGACCTGCAAGAGTTTTTGATATCATATCAGTTTCTGCATCTACATCTTCAATTGAACTGTTAAACATAGAAAAATCAGTATCATAAATTGTAATGGATTCATTAATTTCCTTCACTGTTCTTATTTTCTCTGTCCGTTTTTCTGCACTATAGCGACCCAGCTTACATCTATCCTTTGACATACCAAGTTCAAGACATTTTCTCAGGCGACATCCTGGGCACATTCCTTTTCTAGTATACACCACCTCACAATGTCCACCATTCTTGCATTCATAGGCTCCTTTTTTTCTTAGCAAATAACGTCTGAAAAAACCTTTGCAGGCCTCGCATGAGTTTACTCCATAATGATCACCTGATGCTTTACTCCCACAAATACAACATGGTGGATACTGTAACGTTCTCGTTGGCCGTTTTGTCACTGCTTCATCTTTGCATTTTACCTTCAACTTCAGTTTCCCAACAGCTTCTTTGCCTTCTGTACTGGAGGATACCATTGTAGATTTGTCTTCTTTGTTAGAGAGAAGTTCCTCAATGAAGTCTGGTTCCACTTTAGAGTTTTCAGGGGGACTGCCAGACATGGATGGGGACGTGTCAGGGTTGTCCAGAGTTTTTCTGTGATCATCACGCCACGACTGACTGAGAAAGGGTGCAAGGTTAAACTCTGTTTGTGAGTTATAGCTCCTTGTATCTTCTTGATAATTTTTTGATAGACTGGCAAATGACAAGATCTCTTTCTTATTATTGATCATGGCTGATTGACTGACATGCATATCTACTTTTGATATATCCATCTCTCCTTTTACCTGAAATGAAGTCAAGACAATCAATGTTGTGAAAACGAAAATTATAAAATCATTAGGCCTACCACACCATGTGCGGATCCAGATATTTTTCTCAGGGGGGGGTCTCACCGAAAACGCACTAGTCTTATCAAATGATACTTTGATTTCTAGATTTCAGTAGATGTAAGCCGTTTACAAGAAAAGTCAATGTTTCCAGTTCTAACCATTAGGAGGTCTCCTCATTTAGAACTTTTTTTTTTTAAATTTATGACAGTATTTTACATAAATGCTGTGCAATATCAAACCAGTACCATTTCACGAATCCGATAAACACATTTTTGCCAAAATTCCAGGCGGTGTCTGGACCCACGGTCCCCCCCTCTGGATCCGCCCATGCACACTACAAAAATTTAGACTTGTCCAAATTAAAATCATTTGCTGCATTTAGTAGATGGTAATTTTAATGCAGTTTAGATGATGGCTTTTATAAGAAAGAAAACAATTTACTCTTTACCAAATGACAAAATTTTAGACTGGTCCAGATCCAAAGCCTTTGCAGATGACAAAGTAAAAGTGACTGAAAATTTGAAATTTGTTTTGCAAAGGGTAGAAAACATAGTGGTAAAAGGAGAAAATGCTGGTTTTTCCCACAATGTTTTCTAAAGGCTTCTTTCTCTGGGTTGTCAAAAGTAGGGATTGTGCAGTAATGTATTCAGTTTTTCTCTGAAAATGCTTTCAAACTGAATTGGTTTAAAATTTTGTAGCTGGATACATAGACTTTTATAGTTATTAGAATTAAGAGACCCAGATATATATCCAGTAGGGTATTATATAAAATATTTTTTCAATTTCCTTAATCTTGTATCAAGTTTCTTAGATGTAGATTTAAATTCTATAAGATGATGAAACTACCACACAATCCCGACTTTTAATGCCCGCCTGGATGGCTCAGTGGTGAGCGTGTTGGACTTGTGATCTGGTGATTGTGAGTTTGATACCTGGTTGAGGCGAACTTTCTTTCTGGCGTATTTTCGACTCTCACCTCTGCTTAAACATGTGGGAAAAGTAGCCAGTGGCTTTGGATAAAAAGTTGTGTTAGTACTGGTGAGAGAAAGCCAGGAAACACATGTGCATCACTGACCGCCATAATATAACCTTAGCTGATAGAGTGGTGTTAAACCCCAATACAACCTACCAACCGACTTTTAACAACCCTGAGAAAGAAAGCCTTTGCAAACATTGTGAGCAAAGGAGAAAATGCTGGTAATCAGCATTTTCTCCTTTCCCACAATATTTTCTACCCTTTCCAAATCAATTGATTCACATTTATTTTGTCGTCTGTAAATGCAATGCTTTCAGTTTAGACTGGTCCAAGGTTTTGGCCTTTGGTAAAGAGTAAACTGATCATGTCTAAATTTAGCCATTGTGTCATATCCTCCTCTACATGAATTTAGTACATGCAGCCACGTAGGAAGCATTTCAAGATTGGGGGGGCTAACTTCGAAATACTGAGATTTTTTGCATGGTAATTGCATTGCGCTAAAAACTCATATTTTAGTTACTATGATTTTCAAAATTATTGGGGGGGCTCAGCCCCCCCTAGCCCCCCCTGTTCCTACGGGCCTGACATGTACTGTGTCGAAGAGTTGTCAGATTTTTTTTCATAACCCTTTGAGTCTCAAATATCTAGATTTGAACCTAAAACAGCCATTTCAGTCTAGAAATAAAACCTTTGAGTAATTTCATCTTCAAGGTTGTTCCTATAAACCAGCATACTTGAGGGCAAAGTGGGCAGAGAGGATAAAAATTCAGATTGTGTACTTACTGCAGTCTGATCTTACCCCTTTATCACACAACCGAACTTTAGACCAGTCCCAATTGAAAGCATTCGTGATGAAAGTTTCAATGTGGCTCATATAAAAGGATTTTTCTTTGATAGGATAGAAAACATTGTGAGAAAAAGAGAAAATGCTGGCAACCAGCAATTTCTCCTTTTCTCACAATGTTTTCAAGAGCCTTCTTTTTTGGGGGTGTTGAAAGTCGTCATTGTGAGATAAAAGGTTAATAATATGGGAAACTTATCTCATTACCAAACAAAAATATTTTAGCTTTGTCCAAATCAGAAGCATTTGCAGACGACAAAATAAAGCTGACTGAAAACTGGAAATTTTTTCTGTGAAGGGTAGAAAACATTGTGGGAAAAGGAGAAAATGCTACTTACCAGCATTTTATATGCTGGTTACCAGCATTTTCTCCTTTTCCTACAATGTTTTCTAAGGCTTCTTTTTCAGGGTTGTCAAGAGTAGGGATTATGTAGTAATGGGTTAACCAATACTAAGGGACACTTAAGTTGTGAGACCTTCTATATGGGTTAACCCTTTACCAAACACACCTCTAGTTTTTACATGCCTGAGATAGAAGCCTTTTGAAAACAGCATCTTCTCCTTTTCCCATGTTTTGTACCCTGCTGGGAACAAATTTCAAATTTTGAAAGATGTTCAATTTGTAATCTGCAAGTGCTTTCAGTCGGATCCAACCTGAAATTTTGTCGTTTGGTAAAGAGTTAACCTTTACTACACAGACTCCAGTTTTAGCAACCCCAAGAAAGAAACTTTAAGAAAACATTGTAGGAAATGGAGAAAATACTGGTAGCCAGCATATTCTCCATTTAAGACAAAGTTTTCTATCCTAGTAACGACACATTCCATCATTTGAACCACATTCAAATTGTCCTCTGCAAATGCTTTCGCTTTTGACGAATTTTTCTAGAGTGGTAATACTGGGTATAGGATAGACAGCGTAAAATACACAAGTACTTAACATCATGATACAAGGGTGCATTTTACACTTAGCGAACTTTCAGGGCAAACAACAACTGTTAGGTTAACCCTTTCCCAAACAACAAATTTTGGACCACACCTAACTGAAAGCATTCTGCAGATGACAACAGCTGCTAAAAAGATAATTTTTCTATATGATAGGGTAGAAAACATTGTGGGAAAAGGAGAAAATGCTGGTTACCAGCATTTTCTCCTTTTCCCACAATGTTTTCAAAAGGCTTCTATTCCTGACACGTAAAAACCAGGGATTGTTTGGGAAAGGGTTAACTCTTTACCGCACAATCCCGACTTTTAACAACCCTGTGAAAGATACCTTTTGAAAACATTATGGGAAAAGGAGAAAATGCTGGTAACCAGCATTTTCTCCTTTTCCCACAATGTTTTCTACCCTTCACATAACAAATTTCAAAATTTCAGTCACTTTTATTTTGTCTTCTGCAAATGCTTTTTGATTTGGATAAGTCTAAAATAATGTTGTGTGGTAATGAGTTAAATCTCTACCAAACAACAAAATTTTAGACTGGTCCATACTGAAAGCATAAATTACAGACAAGAAAATTAATGTGACTCAAAAATTAAAATTTGCCCTTGGAGGGTAGAAAACATTGAAGGAAAAGGAGAGAATACTGGTTACCAGCATAATGCATTTTCTCCTTTTCCCACAATATTTTCTGGAAGCTTTTTCCTCTGGGTCATAAAAACCAGGGATTGTTCAATGGTAAATGGTTAAAACTTTACCAGACCAGAAAGTTTTTGAATCATTCAATTTATCTTCACCAAACCACAAAATTTAAACATGTTCAAATTGAACAAATTTGCTGATGCCAAAATAATTATAAATGAAAAAAAAACAAGAGGGCCACGATGGGCCTGTATCACTCCACTGTATCTCCCGTTTCGAACAATGATTTCCACCCTGTCAAAGCAGAGGTCCATCAAAATGAAATAATTAATGGGAAACAATCACAATTTTAGGAACACCTCAGACTGAGGGCAGGTTTTAACTGTATAAAATTTGCACTTTGCAGATTTACACTCTCATCTACTGATGTTTTATTGTGGTAAAAAAACGTTTAGTTCTAAAATTTAAGAAAATTCACACTCTAATGAAACACTGAGCACTAGTTCGATATAGGCAAAAAATAAACAAGGAAGAATGTGACTATTAATTATAATTTATATTGGGCATAGTGCTGAAGGATTTGCAAAGCGATTCATTATTGGTTTCAACAGTTGTTTTACATGATATTGTGTATAAGAACTGCTAGGAAAAAAAGAATAGCTAGTCTAAATAGCCAAGCTTTGCAAACAAATATTTCACTGGGGGTCGAACTGACCAAAATTTAATGAAAGTCATTTCGGCACCTGGTCATTTCGATACATATCGAAATGATCGGATGCCGAAATGACTGTCATTCGATTTTGGTCGTGAATACTGTCGGATAAATGCATCATTTGGAGTCCACTTCAGCGGCATTCACCATATCAATTTGTTTTACTTTTAACTAAAAAAGAAAATCTGAATAAACCATACCTGCAATTTGCCAATGTTTGTCACATATTTTGACCCTTCTCTGGAGTTGACTTCGATGGCAATGACTAATATTACTCGAGTACATAGAAATGTGCAGAAGGATTATGGGTGCGCATGTCATGTGAGGCTGACGTAATGGGGAAAACCCGTGTGTCACACCATCTGATCAAGTCTCATCCCAAATGTTGAAATTTTACTTTGTTAAAATTAATGCTCTATGTTTTTCCTTTGTGAATGTACAAGTCGTTTTTTTTTTCCTGTCAACCAAATATTTAAAGCGACAAAAGGTTAGCTTATCAAACCGCTGGTAGCGCTGAAGAAGTTATTACAGAGTTTTAACCCTTTACCCCATGAGATATTTCTGTGGTATCTCTAATTGACCCTAAACAACACCAAGGATTAAGCTATTTCTTATGTGTATATGACACCTATTGGTAGCATATCACGAGCAATTTCACCTTTTGCCTCAATGTTTTCCAAAGGCTCCAACAATCAATGCGCAGAAATGAGTATCTATGGAGTAAAGGGTTAAGAAATAAGTCCATGATTAGACAGTGTTTAGACTTTACATCTATCAGTAATGTGCTCGATATACTAATTTAAACCTGGTTTCAACATCCGTATACACATAATTTCTTCCCGGAAACAAAACCACAAGCTCTATGCATTCCTTGGAGACAGAAATGCATCAAAAGTTAACCCATAGGCTTCTGAGTGCGACTCACTTACTAGCTGAGGACAGTGTAGATCAAGATCAAACTGCACATAAGATGCTGTCTGATTTATGATCTACACTGACCGATTCGGAGATAATGTTCACCAAACTATCTTTTTTAATAAGCAAATTGTTGGTTTTTGCTAAAGGCCTATCATTTTTATTTAATTTATTCAGCATGATAAGGGTAAAAGGGGGTAGACCAGATCAAATTCAGATTTTGATAACCTCACCAAACTCTAAGAATAATTTATTTTTGTTTATATGGTGTATTACACCGTTATGAACATGAGACATATCAGTGATATCACAGGTCTAGACCACAACTCACCTACTATTATTTCCTAGGTTTCACCAGTGCTAGGCTAAGTCTCTGAAGTGTCTTGCTCAAGGACACTTCTGTAAAAAAATCAGTTGGAGCCAGGGAGGCTCAAATCTGGGCTTCCAGGTCACAAGTCCTACAATTAACCACTGAGCCACACAAGATCTTTAGAATCATTTACTACTGAATTACGTAGTCCAGTGGCTCGCATATCAACAGGTCAGAAAAAAAAGACAAATGATTTTGAATAAAAATTTTAACCCATTACCACACAATCCCTACTTTTGAAGACTCTGAAAAAGAAGCCTTTAGAAAACATGGTGGGACAAGGAGAAAATGCTGGTAACCAGTATTTTCTCCTTTTCCAACAATGTTTTCTACCCTTCCCAAGACAAATTTCAAATTTTTGGTCACTTTTATTTTGTTGGCTACAAATGCTTTCGATTTGGACAAGTCTAAGATATTGTCGTTTGGTAATGAGTTAATGGTACATGTATGTATTTGTTTAACCCTTCACCCAACAATCTTGAGTTGTAACAACCTGAAAAATTCTGAGCCTAATGACAACATTGCGGGTATAGAAGAAAATACCAGAGAACAGCAATTACTCCTTTTTCCACAATGTTTGTACTCTTTCATATGCAAATTTGAGCCCTACTGTTCATATTTAAATGCTTTGAATTTGAATCATTCTAAAGTTATGTCATTTGGTAACAAGCTAATGGGCTACGTGGCCGTTACAGGTATTTTTTGATTTGTGCTGAAGTTTTGAAAAGACTTCTGGGAGGTTCCATATGATCAACAACACACTTTGATTACCAGTAATTTAGTGTGGTGCTGTCATATCTGATGTAACGGTATTAAAACATAAAACAACACAATTTACAATATTGCAGAACGACCATCTTTGGTTAATTTTCATGTATGAACAAATATATCTTTCCACAGAATTTAACTGCACATTTTATAGAATTGCAAATGTAGTATACTGGTCTATCCCACAGACATACTCAAATGTCTATAGCTTGTGTTTGTATTAGGGGACACTTATACTGACATGCTATAGCGCTAGCTTCTGTAGTGACATGGTAGAGTGTTTGCCTTGAAACTCAGAGGTCCCGGGTTCAAACCCTGCTAGGGACAGCTATTCCTTGGAACTATTACATTGGTGCCCAATGTAAACTTATTTAACCCTATCCCAAACGGCAAATTTTGGACCAGACCAAATTCAAAGCATTTTGTAGATGACAAATTAACAGTTGCTAAAAAGATGATTTTTCTATAATGATAGGGTTTAAAACATTGTGGGAAAAGGAGAAAATGCTGGTTACCAGCATTTTCTCCTTTTCCCACAATGTTTTCAAAAGGCTTCTATTCCAGACCCATAAAAACCAGGGATTGTTTGGGAAAGGGATAAGAAATAGAGTAATAGTAATTGAAAGATTCCTGGAAGAATCTTCATAATTATGGCAGGGCAGTATGTAGTCTACTGGTCTATCCCACAGATAGATGCAAATGTACAGCTTGTATTTGTAAAATAGGACACTTAATATACTGCCTTGCTATAGAGCTAGCTTTTATAGAAACATGATAGAATGTTTACCTTGAGGCCCATCCAGGGTTCAAATCCCACCAGGGATAGCTATTTGTGAGAAATGTTACACAAAGAAACATAAAATTATCCAGCTGTATTTATTGATCAATGTTTTACAACTTTTGATTTATTGAATAAAAACCACAACTTTAACCATGTCCAAAACAAATGAAACGAAAACAAATGAAAAATAGACAGTACATGTATTGCGGAAAAATAGAAAACATTGTAGAGAAAAGGAGAAAATGATTGTTACTAGCATTTTCTACTTTTCCCGTAATGTTTTAAAAAGTCTTCTTTTTCGAGGTTGTGGATTAAAGAAGAGGTAGATCGAGTGAAAAATAACAAGCAATAGAATCTACAAATTTATCAAACTAGTATAATTGTCAATATCAACATAATGGTGATAAAATGATAAAAGAGCAGCTCTTAAAAATGTTTTAGCTTGCCTTTCTGTAGAACATTCAGTTGTGTCAAGGCCTGCAGCTTTGTCTGTAGCGTGCAAGGCTTGCACTTAATCCTTGGGTTGTAAGTTCAATTTCCAAAATTTACCGTCATGGGAGCGTGATTCTATTCTTGTTGCAACAGTGTTTAACCCATTACCACACAATCCCTACTTTTGACGACCCTGAGAAAGAAGTCTTTAGAAAACATTGTGGGAAAAGGAGAAAATGCTGGTAACCAGCATTTTCTCCTTTTCCCACAACGTTTTCTTCCTTTCCTAAAACAAATTTTAATTCTCTAATCACATTTATTTTGTCGTCTGCAAATGCTTTCAATTTGGACCGGTCTGATTTTTGTCGTTTGGTAAAGAGTTAAGTAGGAGAGCAGCCAGTGACTCAGTAGGAGTATTGTGTCAAGTGCTGAGGAAAAATCCAAGGATGCATGCACCCTTGAGGTAGAGGCCTTTGAAAACATTGCAGAAAAAACTTTTCCTGTCGTATTTTCTACCATTCAAACGACAAATTTCACAAGATGACCCTTGTTAGTTCACCAATTTCCATGTTTTCTTTCCTTTTAAAGAAAAATGCAATTTATGGAACAAGATTAAATTTGTTGGCTTGTACTTAGGCATTAAAAATGCTTGCTGTTAACATTTTCTTCTTTTCCAAAATGTTTTCAAACTAATTTCCTGTCAAAGTCATTATAACTCAGGATTATTTGGGAAAGGGTTTAACAAGTACTTTTTCAGATGGCTTCAAACATCCATCAAGTTTCAAACAGAAAATCTGTTAAGACCGGACATTCATTTACATAGAGATCATCTCTGCACAAATCCTCATACTCTTTGAAGTATTTATCCCCAGATTCTCTCAAGCTTGTAAGGTAATCAATGATCTTAGTAAACCGTGTGTGAGCAGTCCTTGGACAGGTTTTTTCTAATTCTCTGCGTAACATTTGTGCCAATGACAGTTGAATCATTTCAACCAACTTTGCGTTTTCAAGGCTGCATCTATCTGTGAAGAAAAGGCAGATTGCCATGACCAGGCTCTTTTCTGAGTCATTTAAGTTCAGTTTCTGACACCGCTGGTATTGTAACACAGTTTCTTGAATCAGTTCTTTTGAGAAAAATTTATCCATTTCATTTATGTGATATGCTCGAAACTTATGGAGATAAATTTGAAGGTCAGGGTCGTATCCCTGACATGCCATTGTTGTATAAAAGTCCATACGACCTGCCTTCAGCAGATTAGACTGGTCCCTGAAAGACAACTTGGAGAAGTATGGAATGCGTTTAGCAAAATTACAAAAATTGTTGACTTCTGTCTCAATATTTTCTTGACATATTTTCAAATCTTTCATTCTGTCATCAACATCAATGCCAAAATCACCATATAGCTTGGAAAACTCCTCTTTTGGCACTGTTTTCATCTCACCATACATTTTTTCTTTCAACACATAGTTATCATGATACTCTTTCATTCGACTCTTTATCTCCTCATCTGTCAAACATTTATCCTTGTCAAATGGTCTCATGTCATCTTTAGCTTTAACCAAATCAGTGACAAGTTCATCACAGAAAGTGTTCTGACGCTCCTTAGAAATATTTAGTTGCGACAATGTACGAGCAATGATTTCATCCTGTGCTGTATCCAGACATGGACTCTCTAATGGAACAAAGTTGTCCTCTTGAAAGGACACAGTTTGGTTCACTTGAGGAACTGTTTGCCCACTCTGTAATTCAAGGGCTGTCTTGATTTTCTCTGTTCTTTTTTCGGAACTGTATCTTCCAAGCTTGCACTTTTCTTTAGCCATTCCGAGATCTAAACACTTCCGGAGGCGACACCCTGCACAAATCCCTTTTATGCTATGTATCACATCACAGTTTCCACCCTTTTTACACTGATAAGCTCCTTTTTCTCGTAAAAGGTATCTTCTGAAAAACCCTTTGCAAGCCTCGCAGGAATTCACCCCGTAATGGTCCCCTGATGCTTTACCACCACATACAGAACATGGAGGATATTGTAAGGCTCGTGTGGTTGGTTTCAGAGCTGAATCTGTTATGTCATCTTTGTTTCTTACTCGCCTCTTTTTTACCTTTTTGTTTTCATCTTCAGTACCATAAACCTTTTCTTCACCGTAACTTACTGATACAGTTGCAACCTGGTCGCCACCTTCAGTACTGCCATATGGTGATGACTGCGGAGTAATAAAAACTTTTGTCAACTGTTCATTCTCCTCACTTTCTTCTTGTCTACTACATTCCTCATTAACAGAGTAATCCCTTATCACAGACAGCAGTGTTAAATCTCTTCCCTCCTCACCAGCCACCTCAAAGACGATACCCTCGGGAGACTGACCAGGTGTCAGTGGAGAGTAAGCATTAAAGGATTCCAAAGGATTAAAACTGGATGGCTTTACTGGTGGTGTCTCAAGGCTTGCATGTGCTTTATTTTCCATCATTTTTCCTGAAATGAAATATTGATAAACCCATCACGAAATAATCTCATGGTCTAAGCCTCACTAAATTTCTTTCTACAAGTGCTTTCAATTTAACTCTTTACCAAACAACAAAACCTTAGACTGGTCCAAGTTGAAAGCATGTGCAGACGACAAAATAAACAGGACTCAAAAAATGAAACTTGACTTTAGGAGAGTAGAAAACATTGTGAGAAAAGGAGAAAATGCTGGTTACGGTGCGAAATGGTCAAATTATGGTACGAAATTGGTACGAAATGGGGATGGTGTGAAACGTCCGTAATTCAATTTGTAGAATACAACTGTCCTCACTTTACCAACAAGTCTAAAATATTGTCATCTTTACATCTAATTTCAGTAGATCAAAAGATGGCAGAAAAGAGAAAATAAAAAAGTCTCTGGAACTAGATCCATGGGCATGTCATGAGTAGGGTGCATATTTTGTATTTCCGGGTTCAATCAATTACAACATAATCCTGTCGGTGATAGTTTCATTTGCGACAAACATTCATACAATAGATAAATCAAAGATAATTCATCAAGTTTTAAGTTACTTACACTTCAATTTGTTATCGATGTTACGAAAAAGCAACAAGTGAGGTTTCATTTCTGAATTCCATTCAAGATGGAAGGCAACTATGAGCAATCTCTGGAAACCTGTCAGTCACCAAGGTCTTGATTAAGAAGGCGGGGCTTCTGGGTGTCAGCCACTCAAAATGGTTGTATGTCGACAAACACTTATCAGAGGTGAAGAGAAAAAGATTTAGACGGTTGTCAAAAAGTTGTAGCCAAGCAGGGTGACGAAGGTCATTTCGACTTCTGCACATCATTTTCAGTTGAAGCAAATCATATATCCGACTGGTGATGCTTCAAACTCCATTTTCTCTCATATCATACTTTTCTATATACTTTTCAAGTACTCTTTTATAGCTTAGAATTGCAGCAAAACTCAGATCCCAAAGTGTGATGAGGTTCGGATAATACTACTTTTCGGACATAGGTGACGGATGTTTCGGTAACAGACGAGACGTCGGTAGACTTATAGAGTAAATCGATTTTTTCGGTAACAAATTAATTATATTGTGTTTATGTTCTGTGATTTTCTTTACACCTAGTGGATGGCTTTGTTTTGTTCAAACCTTCTACTTTTGGATTTTTCACCCATCCCTTAACCCTTTATCAAACAACAAAATTTTAGACTGGTCCAAATTGAAAGCATTTGCAGACGTCAAGATAAAAGTGACTGAAATTTGAAATTTGTTTTGTGAAGGGTAGAAAACATTGTGGGAAAAGGAGAAAATACTGGTTATCAACATTTTCTCCTCTTTCCACAATGTTTTCTAAAGGCATCTTTCTCAGAGTCGTAATAAGTAGGGATTGTCTGGTAAAATACCAGTAGATAGGTTCAAACCTTTTATTTTTCACTTTCCACCCTTTTTCGCTTGATAGATAGGCAATCCACATGGTCAGTACATACTGTATGGAATGAGGTACATAAAAAAAAAAACATTTTATGATTTATGAGACACAGTGGAATTTACAAATTAAGGTTTTAAATAATGAAGGTTTGAACAAAACAAAGCCATACATTAGGTGTAAAGAACCTCACGATACATAAACACTATATAATTGCTTTGTTATGGAAACATCCAATCAATTTACTCTATAAGTCTATGTTACCAAACTCTTCTGTTACCGAAACATCTGTAAATCGTCACAGTAGAATGCATTTGTCACTTTACTAACTTAATGATTCAAAAAATTATTGAAAGAGTAGATGTACTATACTAGGGATACCTTAACCCATTGCCACACAATCCCTACTTTTGACAACCCTGTGAAAGAAACCCATAGAAAAAAATTGTAGAAGGAGAAAATGCTGGTAGCCAGCATTTTCTCCCTTACCCAGAATGTTTTCTAGTCTTTACGAAACAAATTTCAAATTTTTAGTCACTTTTGTCGTCTGCAAATGCTTTCGAATTGGACAAACCTAAAATTTTGTTGTTTGGTGATGAGTTAAACCTTTATCAATTAATTCTGAGTTCCAGTGACTCGGAGAATGGAAGGCTTTAGAAACATTGTGGGAAAGGAAGAAAATGCATCTAACATCTCATGCAAAAGACTCGGTAATTCTTAGGCACAGCGGCTGGGCATTTGTTTTATATTTTATATTTAATTTATATTAGATATAAACAATCAAATTTTCTATTGAAATGTCTTGAAGCACAAATTAGCACAAATTATATACAGACATTCAGATTTTTTATTAAAATGTTGTCTTAACCCTTTACCAGATAACAAAGTTTTAGACTGGTCCAAATTGAAAGCACTTGCAGACGACAAAATGAACGTAACACAAGAATTGAAAATTGTTTCTAGCTGGGTAGAAAACATTGTGGGAAAACGAGAAAATGCTGGTAACCAGCATTTTCTCCATTTCCCACAATGTTTTCAAAAGCTTTCCTTCTTGGGGTTGTTAAAAGTCTGGATTTGTGGTAAAGAGTTAAAGCACAAATTAGCTCAAATTGTCATGTGCCAAGCCACTATATTCTTAAGTGGTCAGCTACGGGAGCTGAATCCACATCCTGAAGTATCGTAAGACTTACCATTGGAGCATTTTTATAAAATGGAAATATTTAATTATGAAGACGCACCTGTAGTCACTAAGAGACCATGATGCCTTTTTCTCATCGGTCAATTAAATAATGATTCACATTCTTAGGGGGATTTTCGGTGTGCGGTAAAAAAGCCAGAGGTAAAAAAGCCATAGGTAAAGAGGACATAGGTAAACAAAAAGCCAGATGTTAAAAAGGTAAAAAGATAATTAATGCACAAATCATCAAAAATCATTTTTATTAAATATTTATATATATTAATATTATATGTAAAATATTTGGTATTTCCTTAATAAATCATATATACATGTACTAAATTAGCTCTGGCATTTTTACCTATGGCCTTATTACCTATGGCTTTTTTACCTTTTTATTTTCTGGCTTTTTTACCTATGGTTTTTTTTACCTGTGGCCTTTTTACATATGGCTTTTTTACCTAGATTCTGATTTTCATCATAGTTTGAACAGATTACAACATGATATGAAGCCTAAATTAAATGTTGAGAAAATCTAGAAATTGAAAGATTTATTTATTAAATACACTGTAACACTATACTTCTTTTGTTATCTAAAGTGCAAGAAAATGTAAAATGCAGAATATTATGCTAGACTAATTTATCCCACAAATATTCATTGACCTAAAGAACTGTATTAGTGATAGGTGCTTGATACAATGACAAAAATTGCATTATATTGTAGCAAGAACTTAGAATATTTCCGATATGACATTGGCTATTAAGGCTTCTTACGCTTACTACGAGAAGTGAAGGAGAAATTAAAACTCTTATTTCAATTAATGGCTTGTTTTGTTAATTAACCCAAGTACTGAATAATTTGCAAGTCTGTTGCCCTACCTTTTGGGCTATTTTGACAAACTGAGACGCTGTAACAACCAAATAATTTTAATTAATATGGTAAAGTAAACAATAACAATTGCTTTATATTTCTTACAGTTTGTTCTGTCAAGTGTCAAGATGATAAAATCAGCCACTACAATATACACACAGATACTTCATAAGACTCAACAGCTTGCCTGTATAAAATGTATTCAGAAAAGATCGCTATGTGAGAGGTAAGATGCTAACAAGTACATTTTAGACTAATTAGTTGCATTAACCCTTAACTCTTTACCACACAATCCCGACTTTTAACGACCCTGAAAAATACGCCTTTTGAAAACATTGTGGGAAAAGAAGAAAATGCTGGAAACAAGCATTTTCTCCTTTTCTCACAATGTTTTCTACCCTACCCAAACAGAATTTCAATTTCTGAGTCACATTTATTTTGTCATCGGCAAAATTTTAATTCGGACTGGTCTAAAATTTTCTCGTGTGGTAAAGAGTTAACCCTTTACCGAACAGTCCCTGGTTTTTATGACCCTGAGATAGAATCCTTTTGAAATCATTGAAGGAAAAATTGCTGGTAACCAGCATTTTCTTGTTTTCCCACTATGTTTTCTACCCTACTGAACACAATTTTCAGTTTTTGAGTTATGTTCATTTTGTTATCTGCAGTTGCTCAATTTGAACTTGTCTAGAATTTTATCGTTTGGGTTAATCTTTACAACTTACCTTTTGCAATTTTTTAGTTGCCTTTGCAGCTAGTGTAGATCAAGATCAAACTGCATAAAACATGCAGCTGAATCTTTAATCTACACTGTCCTCTTTGCAGATACACAATGAAATGCCATCAAAATTCAATTACACATATTTTGGGCTTAGGCCTACAGAAAAAATTAACTATGTTTAGGGTTTCCCTACCCTACCTAGAAAATGCTGCCTACCCTAAACTTTTTTTGCCATCTTTGAAAAAAAAAAATCCTACTGATGTGATTTCACTATAATATTATGTTCTAAGTAAAAAGTTTTTGGAAAAAAAACTAGATCCCTACCTTTCCCACCTACAGTATCTAGGACTGAAACCCTAAACACAGATATTAGTTTTAAGGCCTTTTTTGTAGAATAACAATATTATGTAGGTTTATTTGCCATTCTAAGGATTAAGCTGGTAATTGAGCTAAGTGTCTATGAAACAACAAAATTTTAAACTGGTCCAAATTGAAAGCACTCACAGACAAATAAATGTAACTCAAAAATTTAAATTTGTTTCCAGCAGGGTAGAAAATATTGTGGGAAAAGGAGGAAATGCTGACAAATCTGAAAGTGGTACTGCTGAGCCAAAGTTCTTGTGAGAAAGGTAGAAAATGCCTGTTACCAGCATTTTCTACTTTCCCCTCAATGTTTTAAACAGGCCTCTACCTCAGGGTTGTTAAAACTCAGGATCATTCGGTGAAGGGTCAAGTTAAATATTTCATGTAAATTTTTTTTTATCTATGTACAGTTCTTCTAGTCGAGCAGTTGACCTGGCATACTATTCTTATGAAAATAGAAAGAACAATGTTGAGTACCTTCATCCTTTGATCATACAGCATGGCATGATGGGACAGAAAAATAACTGGCAACATCTCACAAAAGTATTTGGTCAGTATGGAAGAAAGGTAATAAACTTTAACCCTTTACCTGATATGCTAATTTTAGGCTCTTTCATTTCAGCAGCAAATAAAGATATGATGTCAAGAATATGGACAAATTAGGATACAAATATCTGATTGAGTGGAAAACATTGTGGGAAAAGCAGAAATTGCTCATTATGAGCAATTTCTCTTTTTCCCACAATGTTTTCGAAAGCTGTCTGTTGTTGATACGTCAAAATGAGTATTTATGTAGTAAAGGGTTAACCTCTGTATAGCCTGCAGCATACAACATGCAAAAAAGGGCATTTGGACATTTACATAAAGTGTTGTCACAGATCGGCCTGCGTAGTTGGGGCAGGCTAATCCAAGATGGCACTTTACAACTACATTAGATTTTCTGCTACAGTAGACCTGTGCAAAAGAGAAAATTACATAAAAACGGAAAGTGTAGTTTCAGATTAGCATGTGCAAATTGTGCAACAACACTTTACGCAGATGTTGGAATGCCCCTTCTGTGTGTTTGAGGCCATGTGGAACTGTTGTTAGGATCAATAGAAAACTCTAAATAGTGTTATAAAGGGGTATGGTGTTGTGTATTGATTTAATAAATTATATAATAGACGACTTTTGTGTCATATCAGTTAGCAGGTAATCCAATTTTCAATAACCCCAAGCTAGTCAGGTTTTCAAAGCCTTTCTCCTGAAGAGTTGTACAGCCACAGAAAGCCTCCAAAATTCCCATAATGCTATAGGATGAGTGGGGGTAGAGCACTAGAAGAGAGCTGCTGCCCTTCTCATAAAGGCAGGGGGCATGGTGGCCTGGAAAAATTTTCAGTTTAAAAAATCTGTAGAAACTATTCTAAAGTGTTTCAACCCATTACCACGCAATTCCTACTTTTGACAACCCTGAGAAAGATGCCTTTGGAAAACATTGTGGGAAAAGGAGAAAATGCCGATAACCAGCATTTTCTCCTTTTCCAAAAATGTTTTTTACCCTTCAGAAATCAATCAGTCTGCAAATGCTTTAGATTTGGACAAACCTAAAATTTTGTTGTTTGGTAATCAGGTAAGACAAAATTTGGATAGAAAACAGGAAAGAAGGAAATGCTTATGGACAATACCATTGCCATTGCAGTAAATGTTCCTTCCATGTAGCTGATTGACTTCTTTGGGGGACAACTTAAATATTACAATGTCTAGTCTGTTTCTGCTAATAAATATTACAAAGATGGGGACAGTTTATTTACAAGATCACACTGCCATAGTTATTCTAAGTCATCTTACTTTTAATCTGATGGACTCTGTGTCTTGCTATCGACTCGGACATAATTTGTGGTTGAAACACAAAATATGACAATGAAAATTATATCAAGACCCTGTAATATAATTGGACCGAGTTAATCACTAAACTCGTTACCAAACAAAATAATTTTAAACTGGTGCAAAATGAAAGCATTTGCAGATGACAAATTCAAGATGGCTGAAATGCTGGAATTCGTCCTTCAAAGAGTTGAAAACATTGTGGGAAAAGGAGAAAATGCTAGTTACCAGCATTTTCTCCTTTTTCCACAACGTTTTCTAAAGACTTCTTTCTATGGGTCGTTAAAATCTGGGGTTGTTTGCTAAGGGTTAAAATCCCCTGTGTATTTTTTCAGTAGAAAACAAACATGGAAAAAAAGTCCACCCTACATACAGACCATTCTTTTATTTTGATAAATTTTCAATTTGACTGTTTTACCTGTGTTTTCACCTGTGTATGAGAATCCCTGAGGTAAAAGGTATTTTAGTGGATAGAAGTCATTGAAGAAAATAGATGAAAAAAGCCTTTTCCCCAGGGTCTTCAAGATAAATTTTTTTTGAAGCAGCTAATTTTATAGAAACCTTTTGCTATAATTGTTCTCTTTCTCTAGATTTATGCCATAGACACCAGAAATCATGGAGAGAGTCCACACACAGAAGACATGGACTATTTTGTGATGCGTGATGATATTGTAAACTTGATGGATAAAGAGGACATACAGCAGGCAGTGTTGATGGGGCACAGTATGGGGGGTAAAGCCTGCATGGTCACAGCTCTAACAAAGGTTTGTAGCTTCCATACAGTATTAACCCCTTACCCCATAGGGCATTTCTGTGGTATCTCTAATTGACCCTAAATAACAGCAAGGATGAAGCCATTTCTTATGTATACATGACACCTTTTGATAGCACAGAAAACATTGTGACAAAAGGTGAAATTGCTCGTCACGAGCAATTTCACCTTTTGCCACAATGTTTTCAAAAAGCTCCTACAAGCAATGCGTAGAAATGAGTATCTATAGAGTAAAGGGTTAACCCATATCCTACTAAATAACTGATATGAAATTTTCTGTTTGATAGTAAAAGCCCAATTATTTTGATTTTAAAAATAAGTTTTGCGGAATGATATCTTCTCAGACAGTGTAGATCCAAGATTAGACTGCACAGAATGTGCAATCTGATCTTCATATGCATTGTCCGCAAAAGGTGCTTGAGTCACATTTAAGGTTGAAAGGTTTGAAGCTATGCATAGTAACAGAAGTTTGTGCCCAAATACTGTGAGAAGGATTTGTAGCTGAATACAAAAACAAAAGGTTGTAACTGAAACAGAAACAAAGAAATCAAGGTTTTTAGCTCAGCTGTTTTCGATGCAAATAAAGATTAACCCTTTCCCAAACAAGCCCTGGTTTTTACGTGTCTGCAGTAAAAGTCTTTTGAAAACACTGTGGGAAAAGGAGAAATTGCTCGTAACGAGCAATTTCTTCTTTTCCCACAATGTTTTCTACCCTTTTTGAGAACTTTGTACCATTTTCTCAAAATCTAAAATTGTCGTCTGCAAACTCTTTCAGTTCGGAAGAGTCCAAACTTTGTTGTTTGGGAAAGGGTTAAAGAAATTATCATATTCCCCACCTATGAAGTACAGGGAGGTATACTGGTTGCAACATCTCAATCAAAGTAATTTTCACACAGTTATGCCCCTTTTTCATTACTGGAGATTTTCACTGAAAATCAAGCAGTTACAGATAAGTGTTTGCACCCACATGCAGATCTCTTGTCAATCATTTCAGCCAGAAAGGGTGGCAGGCCTGATAGTTGTTGATGTTTCGCCGTCAGATAGTTCCAGCGCTTCAATGACTCCAACCTATATCAGTAAAATGCTAGAAATCAACAGCATGTTCCAGGAGATGGAATCAGCACGACCTATGTACAGGGTGCGAGAGGAAGTTATAAAAATGATACATGATGACACGGGACAGGTAGGCTACAAAGAGAGAAACAAGTGTGGCATAAGCATTGTTTAACTCTACCAAACAACAAAATTTTAGAGCGGTCCAATTTGAAAGCAGTTGCAGACGACAAAATAAATATGACTAAAGAATTAAAATTTGTTTAAGGTAGGGAAGAAAACATTGTTGGAAAAGGAGAAAATTCTGGTTACCGGCATTTTCTTCTTTTCCCACAATGTTTTCAAAAGGCTTTCACTGGGGTGTAAAAAGTCAAGATTGTATGGTCAAGGGTTAAACTACTTCTGTTACACACTGAACTCTTTACCACATACTCCTGACCTTTACTTGAAACAACACAGAAAAAGAAGCCTATTAATAATGTTGTGGAAAAAGAGAACATGCTAAAAACCAGCATTTTCTCCTTTTTCCACAATGATTTTTACCCTTCTTTAAGCCTTTACCAAACAACAAACTTTTATTCTAGTCCAAATAGAAAGGATTTGCAGACATGAAAATTTATGGAACTGAAAGAATGAAATTGGTTTTAGGAAGGGTAGAAAACATTGTTGGAAAAGAAGAAAATGCGGGTTACAAGCATCTTCTTTTCTCACAGTGTTTTCAAAAAAGCTTTCTCATCAGGGTCATGAAAAGCCAGGATTTTGTGGTGAAGAGTTCAAGTTTAAATTCTCATTTAGTTGCTTTCATTGTGTTGTCTACAAATGCTTTCAAATTGGACATGTCTAAAATTTTGTCATTTGGTAGTTTATAATTCTGACAGGATTTATTTTGCTTTCATCACTGAAATGGGTTTGTCTTTGTTCAAGTTTAAAAGCAGCCAGTAGATTGAAGAGAATTTTGTGCAAAATGCTATAAAAAGAAATTCATGGACACATGGACAGGTACTCTGGTCGTAGTGATATGTAATTGAAATGGTATTGAAAACTTTTAGCCATGTCAAAACTGAGAAGAATTATTGCAGATGACAATTTAACTCTTTACCAAACCACAAAATTTTAGACTGGTCCAAATTTAAAGCATTTGCAGATGACAAAATAAATGTGACTAAAGAAATGAAATTTGTTGTAGGATGGGAAGAAAACAGAAAACATTTTGACAAAAGGAGAAAATGCTGTTTACGAGCATTTTCTCCTTTTCCCACAATGTTTTCAAAAGGCTTCTTTAACCCTTTCCCTAACAATCCCTGGTTTTTACGGGTCTGGAATAGTAGCCTTTAGAAAACATTGTGGGAAAAGGAGAAAATGCTGGTAACCAGCATTTTCTCCTTTTCCCACAATGTTTTCTACCCTACCATAGACAGAAATCATCTTTTTTAGCAAGAGTTGATTTGTCGTCTGCAAATGCTTTCAATTTGGTCTAGTCCAAAAGTTTGTCATTTGGGAAAGGGTAAACAGGGGTGTTAAAAGTAGTGATAGTGTGGTAAAGGGTTAATTGTGGCTCAAATTGTGCAGTCATTCTTTGAGAGGGTAGAAAAGGAGAAAATAAACTTTGAGGTACTGGCATAGCCCTGTTGTTGGCTGCATTGTTGGTGGTGGCAACCTGCAAAAGCTTTGTCATTGTTTAAAATTTCTGTCACTACCAAAGCTATTTACATGTACTTCAGACTTTGACAAGTTGTAAACTATCAAAAGGGGAACAAACTCAAGAGGGGCAGGTAACTATCGAAATATTGTGATATATACTACTCACAATTTGATAGGGATCAAATAGATATTTCAATACAGGTGTTACCAAAAAAAAAAACAACACAAGTTCACCTTCAAAACATCCATTTCTGTGGGTGGTTTATTTCATAAATGTGCCAAGGTAATATACTGAAAAAGCGTACCTAATGCATGCACAACACAGATTATTATTATTTGATGATCCTTAGCAAATATTGATTAATATAGTTAAGCCCCTTTTTCTGCTTAAAACTTTTACTGAAAATCAAGTGATAGCAGCCGAGCATTGGCACCGACATGGATTTCTCTTGTTTTATTACAGGACATGATGGTGGCCCAGTTTCTCGCCCAGAATTTAATCAACACAGGAAAGAAATATGGATGGATGTTAAATTTAGATGCAATATGTAATCATTATAGGACATTAGCTTCTTTTCCAAAGTTTAGTGATGATATTAGATATGAAGGAAAAACATATTTTATTGGTGGTGCAAAATCTGGTTATATCCAGTAAGTAATTTTTTTTTTTTTATCTCGCTTTTTAGCTTACTCTAGCCAATGGATTCGTCAGTTTTGACACGTCTTTGATCATGTTACATTTATTTACCATTCAATATTCAACCTCTTCCTACCCAAAAAGATTTGAACTCTGTCAAAATTAACCCATTACCACACAATCCCAAGTTTTAATGACCCTGTAGGAAAAGGCTTCTGAAAACATTGTGGGAAAAGGAGAAAATGCTGGGTACCAGCATTTTCTCCTTTTCCCACAATGTTTTTCTTCCCCATCCAAAACAAAAATCATCATTTCATTTGCATTTAATTTGTCATCTGCAAACCCTCTCAATTTGGAGCAGTCTAAATTTTTGTCGTTTGGTAAAGAGTTAACCCATTACCACACAATCCCTGCTTTTGACGCCTCTGAGAAAGAAGCTTTTAGAAAACATTGTGGGAAAAGGACAAAATGCTGGTAACCAGCCTTTTCTCCTTTTCCCACAATGTTTTCTACCCTTCACTAAACAAATTTCAATTTTTCAGTCACTTTTATTTTGTCGTCTGCAACTCCTTTCAATTTGGACCAGTCTAAAATTTTCTCGTGTGGTAATGAGTTAAAGCATCTGATAAAGGTCTCTGATGAGGAAGAAAACAATGTTCTCTTTAGCGTATTCATTTTATCATTAGAATTTAGGATTGCATGGTAAAGGATTAACCCTTTACCACACAGTGACGACTTTTGATTGGTTATTTCCGTTTATTTATCGTTGCTACCGGTTGCCCATCTAAGCCACGCCCCCAGAAGATGGTTAGTTGTTACGGGGAATAGTGCAAGGACACAGGTCGAAACTGCTGAGAGCTTCACCTGGTTCTTTAACGTGCTTGGCGTATAGCACTGTCACACGGGACCTCAGTTTAATGTCTCATACTAAAGACTAATAGTAATTTTAGTCGGCCAGCTGGGGATTCGAACCCACAACCTGTAGTGACCCGAAACATTGTGTTCACGAGTCCTACACTCTACCCACTGAGCTATATCGGCTGGTGACGACTTTTGACGACCCTGAGTAAGAAGCCTTTTGAAAACATTGTAAGAAAAGGAGAAAATGCTGGTAACCTCCTATTCCCACAATTTTTTCTATCCTATCAAAGAAAAACCATTCCATATGAGCCACACTGAAACTCATCAGTAAATGCTTTCAATTTGGACAGGTCTTAATTCTTGTCGTGTGGTAAATTAACTTTATAAGATGTTGCTTAATATTTCACCAAATGAGAAAATTTTGGACTGGTCCAAATTGAAAGTATTTGCAGAATACAAAATAAATGTGACTCAAAACTTGAAATTTGATTTTGGAAGGGTAGAAAAATTGATTTTGGAAGGGTAGAAAACATTGCAGGAAAAGGAGAAAATGCTGGTTACAAGCATTTTCTCTTTTTCCTTCAGTATTTTCAAAAACCTTCAAAAACCTCCTTTCTCAGGATTGTTAAAAGTTGTGGTAAAGTGTTCACCCATTACTAAATAATCTCGAGTTTCAATGTCCCTGTATAATAAGCTTATGAAAACATCGTTTGAAAATGAGAAATGCAGGTGACCAGCATTTTCTCCTTTTTCCTCAATGTGCTCTACCCTTTCAAATATAATTTCCACTACTTGAGCTACTTTAGAATTATTTTCTGCAAAAGCTCACCAATTTGTCAAGTTTAACATTTAGTGTTGGGTAAAAAGTTAAAGCACATAGAAATGGCTTAATTCAGTATTCTCTAACATACCTTTACTTACTGCACAGTATTAGAAAAGATGCTCAGAGCACTTTTACATTTGAGTAAGTTTTAACCCTTTCCTTAAACGGCAAATTTTAATACAGACCAAATTGAAAGCATTTTGCAGATGACAAATTAACAGTTGCTAAAATGATGATTTTTCTATATGATTGGGTTGAAAACATTGTGGGAAAAGGAGAAAATGCTGGTTACCAGCATTTTCTCCTTTTCAACATTGTTTTCAAAAGGCTTCTATTCTTGATGCGTAAAAACCAGGGATTGTTTGGGAAAGGGTTAAAGAAAATTCAGGATGTTCTAACTAAAAGCATTTGTAGATGATACATTGAATATGGTTCAAGTGACATATTTTTTTCTTTTAATAGTGTAAAAACCATTGTTGGGAAACTGGAAAATGCAGTTCATTAACAGTTTTCATTTTTCCATAAAATTTCAAAAGCCTGCTTCCTAAGGGTGGGAAAAATCACAGAATTGTTTGAATAATGTGAAAAGCTAGAGTACTGCTTATGAAAGAAAAAGTAAAGCCTATAAAGCTTGCAACACATGAAAAGGGGTATTTGGACATTTGCATAAAGTGTCGTCTTGGATCAGCCTGTGCAGTCAGCGCAGGCTAATCCGAGATGGCACTTTACGACTACATCAGATTTTTGTGCATCAGTATATTTGCGAAAAACAGAAAGTTACATAGAAACGGAAAGCGTCCTTTTGGATTAGCCTGCGCTGATAGCGTAGCTGGATCCAATACGACACTTTACGCAAATGTCCAAATCCCCCTTTTTGCGTGTTGCAAACCATATTATGTAATAAGAGAGTAACAGATTTTTTTTTTTCACAGGAATGAAGACTATCCAAGAATAAAGAAATTATTTCCATCAGCAAGAATTGAATATGTGGCTGGCGCAGGTCATTGGGTGCATTATGAACAAAAAGACAAATTTGTAGAACTTGTGAATAATTTCCTTGAGGATTTAGCCTTGTGATAAATTTTTTATCAAATGACACGAAAATCTCAATCTTTGACCACGTTAAAAGCATTGCAGACTACAAAATAACTTTGGAGGGGTTTAAAACATTGCAGGGAAAGGAGAAAATGCTGGCTACCAGCATTTTCTCCTATTTCCACATTGTTTTAAAAATGCTTTATTTATCATAGTTGCGAAAAGTGGAGATGATGTAATAAAGGCTTAACAGTGGTTTGGTTCAGTACTCAATTACTTTTAACCCTTTACTACACAATACCAACTTTTAACCACTCTTAGAAAAAAAAAAGACTCCTTTGCCCACAATGTTTTCTACACTTCCCAAAACAAATTTCAGATTTTCGGTCACATTTATTTTGTTGTCACCAGATGCTTTCAATTTGGATCAGTCTAAAATTTTTTTCGTTTAGCAAAGAGTTAACTCATTCCCAGGCCAAAAAATTTTAGACTTGCCCATTTTGAAAGCAGTTGCAGGTGATAAATGAAGCATGACTCCAAACACCAGGATTTTTGCCATTTCCCACAATGTTTTTCAAAAGCCATTTTCCACAGAATTTTGACAACAGGGCATTGTTTTGTGATGGTCAGAATGAAAGGTACATCTGTAGTTACTATTGTTGAAACAGAATTAATGTGGTTATCATTAACTTCTGTTTTTCCCACAGTGTTTTTGCCCTATCAGAGATCTTGAGTCAACTTGTATCCATATGAAATAAATTATCTGCAGATGCTTTCAGTTTGAAAGGGTCTAAATTATGCTGTTTGGGAAAGGGTTAAAGGATAAATGTTGTGGCACTTTTAATTTATTGCTTTGTATTTGAGGTTGATTGTTAAGTTTTGAAGTTATAGATTGATGGTTTGATTGATTGATTGATTGATTGATTGATTGATGTTTAACTCTTTATCAAACGACAAAATTTTAGACTTGTCCAAGTTGGAAGCATTTACAGACGACTAAATGAATGACCATCAAAAATTGAAATTTGATTTATAAAGGATAGAAAACATTGTTGGAAAAGGAGAAAATGCTGGTTACTAGCATTTTCTCCTTTTCCTACAATATTTACAAAGCTTTCTTTCTCAGGGTTGTTAAAACTTGTGATTGTGTAGTAAAGAGTTAAACACCGCCTGCAACATTATTTCAGTTATATTGCGGCAGCCTGTGCAACTGTCCATGCTTTCCTGGAGTCACTTTTACCAGTACTACATACAATTTTCTTGCCAAGCCACTGGATGCTTTTCCATATAACCATGGTCCGATATTGATCAACTGTGCGAGGGGAATGTATCCTGTCACAGTGACTGTCATCAAAAGAAATTTCCAAAGGTAGTTCCCCTGTTCTCAAGTCCTGCACGCTGCCAACATAATTACTGGGGCTTCAAGGTTGAAGAAGAGCTATTGCTAGCTTTACGAAATGGGCATTGTATGTGTATTACATGATATTCACAGTATTTTGGCCAAAGGTTGTATACAGTTGAGACTATTTTGGTGATTCATTGAGCAGATAGAGAAAGCTTTTTAAAAAAAAAAAATCATGGGAAAAGGAGAAAGTGCTGGTAACCAGCATTTTCTCCTTTTCCCAGGATTTTTCTCCATTCTTTCTGATTTAACTGGCATCAATTGTTTTAAACTTAATCTATTGTCTGCAAGTGCTTTCTATTTGGACCAGTCTAAAATTTTATCACTTTGTAAAGATATCCAATGATATTCCTTGTACCACATTATGTGTCTAGTCAGCCCGGTGAGGTTCATTGATTAACCCTTTACCACACAGCAGAATATCAGGCTGGTCTACTTTGAATCACAGTGGACAATTCACATGTTTTTTTAAATGATAGTACTTGTTCTTGAAGAGGTGGAAAATATTGTGTGAAAAGGAGAAAATGCTTGTAACAAGCATTTTCTCCTTTTCACACAATGTTTTCAAAAGGCCATTTTCTCAGTGTCGTTAAAAGTAGGCATTGTGTGGTAAAGGATTAATTGGGTGGCACTTAATGCTATCTTCAACATGTTTCAGTTAAAGCCCTCAATACATGCAAAAAGTATTCAAAGCAGGGACTAAAATGCATTCAAATTTAAATAGTATGATTCTCAAGCATGGTAATACATGTAATTGTAAAGGTGAAAATCCATTTATTATATACTTTGTCCAAATGTTGGTCTTGGACATAAAAATGAATTGAAAAAGTAGTTCAAAAAGAAGGCTAGTTTGTTCTATGTTTTTTTCTTTACCTCATATTGAAATTCAATTTTATATTGGTGACCAATGCTTTGACCAACAGTATGATTAGGAATTGTCATCGTCACGATAACTTTGATACTGTTAAAAGGTATGAATTTAATTCAAATGCGATTTAAGATCCACATTGTACACTTTTGGCGGCTAGAAGGGCTTCATTTTCCTCAAAGTTATAAGTTTCTTTCAAAGGTTAACACTTTCCAAACAATTGTGGCAGCCATGCTTTTATTAATTTGTTGGGGATTTCAGGGCTGTCATGGCTTCCTTGCTGATTAGTCAAGTTGTTGTATAGTGTATTTAAAGGCAAAAAAGATGTTAATGTAAAGACTGTTTATATTTAAGAATATTGATTTTGTTTGTGTGTCCTACTTTAACGCCCACCCGGGTCGCCCAGTGGTGAGCAAGTCAGACTCATGACTTGGTGGTTGTGAGTTCAATACCCGGTTGAGGCAACTTTCTTTCTGGCGTATTTTCACCTCTCACCTCTGTTGAAGCATGTGAGAAAAGTAGTTGGTGGCTTTGGAAAGCCAGGAAACACATGTGCGTCACCGACCGCCATGATATGACCTTAGCTGTTAAAGTGGCGTTAAACCCCAATACAACCTACTTTAACCCTTTACTACACAATGACACCCTTTAACTGCCCTGAGGAAGAAGCCTTTTTATACGCCCGTCGAAGACGGGACGTATTATGGGATCACCCGTGCCGGGCGGGCGGGCGGGCGGCGTCCAGTTCTTTGTCCGGAGCATATCTCTAAAACTATACAAGCTAGGGTTATGAAATTTCATGGGTGGATAGATCTCATCGAGGGGGAGTGCAGTGCACAGGAATCATAACTCTTGCTTGCTTAACTTTTGAGTTATTGCCCTTTGTTGTTTTTCATACTTGAATTTTGTCCGGAGCATATCTCCAAAACTATACTAGCTAGGGATATGAAATTTCATGGCTATATAGATCTCATTGAGAGGGAGTGCAGTGCACAGGAATCATAACTCTTGCTCGCTTAATTTTTGAGTTATTGCCCTTTGTTGTTTTTCATACTTGAATTTTGTCCGGAGCATATCTCCAAAACTATACTAGCTAGGGTTATGAAATTTTATGGGTGGATAGATCTCATCGAGGGAGAGCGCAGTGCACAAGAATCATAACTCTTGCTTGCTTAATTTTTTAGTTATTGCCCTTTGTTGTTTTTCATACTTGAATTTTGTCCGGAGCATATCTCCAAAACTATACTAGCTAGGGTTATGAAATTTCATGGGTGGATAGATCTCATCCAGGGAGAGTGCAGTGCACAAGAATCATAACTCTTGCTTGCTTAATTTTTGAGTTATTGCCCTTTGCCATTTTTCATACTTGAATTTTGTCCGCTGAATATCTCCAGAACTATACTAGCTAGGGTTATGAAATTTCATGGCTGGATAGATCTCACCGAGGGGGAGTGCAGTGCACAGGAATCATAACTCTTCCTTTCTTAATTTTTTAGTTATTGCCCTTTGTTGTTTTTCATACTTGATTTTTGTCCGGAGCATATCTCCAAAACTATACTAGCTAGGGTTATGAAATTTCATGGGTGGATAGATCTCATTGAGGGGGAGTGCAGTGCACAGGAATCACAATTCTTGCTCGCTTAATTTTTGAGTTATTGCCCTTTGTTGTTTTTCATACTTGAATTTTGTCTGGTGCATGCCCCAGCTTTACAACTTGGGGTAAGACGGGCGTATCTTGCGACAATTTGCCGCTCTTGTTAAAATATGGTGGAAAAAGGAGAAAATGCTGGTAACCAGCATTTTCTCCTTTTTCCACATTGTTTTTTACCCTTCCTAAATTGAATTTCAGTTTTGATTCGCATTTATTTTGTCCTCAAAATGCACTCTATTTGGATTAGTCTTGAATTTTGTTGTGTGGTAAAGAGTTAATAATAATACTCTTTTCATCATGAAGCTTTTTAATGGTTTATTTACCAAACAATCTTGAACCCAACTGAAGAAGGTTGCGCAAAACATGTTTGTGAGAAAAGGAGATAATCACAGTAACTAGCCAGCATTGTCTCCCATTTCCAACAACATTTTTTTCTTCCAGCTCAATGATAAATCCCATTATTTAACCCTTTACCAAACAATCCCTGGTTTTTACAACCCAGAGATAGAAACCTTTTAGAAAACATTGTAGGAAAAGGAGAAAATGCTGGTAACCAGCATTTTCTCCTTTTCCCACAATGTTTTCTACTCCATCAAAGAAAAATTACATCATTAGAGCCACACTGAAATGGCCGTCTGCAAATGCTTTCAATTTGGACAAGGCTAAAATTTTGTTGTGTGGTAAAGAGTTAACCCTTTACCACACAATCCGACTTTTCACTACCCTAGGAAAGAAACCTTTTGAAAACATAGTGGGAAAAGGAGAAAATGCTTGTAACCAGCATTTACTTCTTTCCCACGATTTTTTCTACCCTTCCCAAACCAAATTTCAGTTTTTAAGTAACATTTATTTTATCATGTACAGATGCTTTCAATGTGAACCAGTCTGTAATTTTGTTGTTTGGTAAAGAGTTGAGACTGATTTAATTTGTCAATGAGTACTTTCAATTTTGACAAGTCTAAAATTTTGTAATCTTATAGAGTGTATGTTATATTCAGGACTCAGGAGACAATAATTTCTTCAACATTTTACCAAACAACAAAACTCCAATCTTGTCATAGCATTTGCAGATGAAGAAATAAAATTTAATGTGACTCTTAAAGTTTGTTATGAAAAAGGTGAAAAAAAAAAACCACTGTAGAAGAAGGAGGAAATGCTGATAACCATAATTTTCTCCTTTTCCAACAATGTTTTTACCCTTTCTTGGAAAAGTTCCATCCTTTGCACACACTGAATTTGTTTTCTGCAAATGTTTTCAATTTTTGAAAACACTGTGGGAAAAGGAGTAAATGCTGGTAACTGGTATTTTCTCCTTTTCCCACAGCTGTTTTTCCTCTTTTGCATATAAGTCCCATCCTTTGTGCCATACTAGTAAATTTTGACAAGATCTATAAATTTTGACGAGATCTAGTTCAAAATTTTGTCAAAATCTAATACAGCTGCTGTGATGACCTAACAGCCTGGAATGCGAAACCTCAACTCTGCCCTTTCATAGCGCCTATATATGTGAAATGTTTTTCAAAGACAGAATGTTCAAGATATTTTTACAGTGGACAAGATTAACTCTTTACAACACAATGATGCCTTTTAACGAACCTAAGGAAGTGGGCTTTTGAAAACATACTAGCAAAAGGAGAAATACTGGTAACCAGCAATATCCCCTTTTCCCACGAAGTTTTTTACCCTATCAAAGAAAAATTGGGTCATTTGAGCCACCATGAATTTGTCGTCCGCAAATGCTTTCAATTTGAATAGGTTTAAAATTTTACAATGTGGTAAAGGGTTAGCAACCCCCCTCAGCTGTTACAATGGCCCTTGAGCCTGTGGACTGAAATGTTCATCACATCATCTCATCAAGCTGTGTACATGTAAAACACATGTATATCAGAACTCTGGCATGGGGTTCTAGAGTTATTGGACAGACACAATTTATGACCTTGTGACCTTTGACACCCTGCCTTGACCTTGTCATTGAAGTCCAGAAATCTGATCTCATGATGTCGCCCGCATGTATGTGTTAAATAGATTCAAACTCGGGCCAGGGCTTTAAGCATTAACCCATTACCATACAATCCCTTCTTTTGATGACCCTGGGGAAGAAGCCTTTGGAAAACATTTTGGGAAAAGGAGAAAATGCTGGTAACCAGCATTTTCTCCTATTCCCAAAATGTTTTCTAGCCTTCACAAAACAAATTTCAAATTTTCAGTCACTTTTATTTTGTAGTCTGCAAATTCTTTTGATTTGAACAAACCTAAAATTTTGTCGTTTGGTAATTAGTTAACCAAATGACAAAATGTTACACTTTTGAAAATTTTTAATTGAAAATATTCGCAGACAAGTTAAATATGACTCTGGAATTAAAATTTGTCTTGGAAAGGGTAAAAAAGCACTGTAGAAAAGGAAAAAAGGCTGGTTACCAGCATTTTCTTCCTTTCCCTCAATGTTTTCTTAAGTTTTTTTTTTCTTAGGTTAGTTGAGAGTAAGGATTGAGTAGTAAAGGGTTAGGAGATATGGAGCAAACACAGTAACCTTTGAACCCAACTGGTACCTTGAGTTAGGGTACTGTTCATGGCCTCAAACCTCGGCTCTACACACTGTCTCATCAATCATTCAGCACACAATCCTGACTTTTAATGACCCTGAGGAAAAAAAAGCTTTTGGAAACTCTGTGGGAAATGGAGGAAAAAGCTGGTAATAAGATTTAGCATTCTCTTCTTTCCTCACAGTGTTTTGTGATTGATCAAGTACAAACTTCATCAAAGAGAAAGGAAGCAGGAAAAGAACAGGTTTGGGCGCACAGACAGATAGATGGGCAGTAGGCATACCTATTTTCCTGGAAAAAAGAGGGAAACAATCAAGAAGGCCATGACAGCCCTATATAACTCCACTGCCTTATAACCTTTTACCACTTAGTCATGAGTTTTGACCCTAAAAGAGGAGTGTTACGAGACACCACTCCTTCCTTCCTGGCTTGGTACCAATTTGAATACAATACCTGACTACTGCGTCAGGTAGATATCTCTTTGGCTCAGTGCTTAACTCATCACCAAACGACAAAATTTTAGGTTTGTCCAAATCTAAAGTATTTGCGGACGCCAAAATAAAAGTGACTGAAGATTTGAGTTGTTTTGTGAAGGGTAGAAAACATTGTTGGAAAAAGGAGAAAATGCTGGTTACCAGCATTTTCTCCTTTTTCCCACAATGTTTTCTATAGGCTTTTTTCTTAGGGTCATCAAAAGTAGGGATTGTGTGGTAATGGGTTAAGGTATTGGCCTTTGGTACAGGAATTCTGGGGTTCGAAACCTGCCCTGTCCCCTATTTCTGCCATGTATTTATGCTCGTCTGTGTAGATCAGAGTGTACATTTTGAGCAGTCTGATCTTGATCCACATTGGCTACAAAGGCAATTTGATCGGATTGGCCATTGAGCCATTGATCACATTTGTTGTCCAAAAACGGACTTTTTGTCTAATAAGGCTTTGAGTCATCAGTAAATGATAACTGACTCTTTACCACACAAGAAAATTTTAGACGGGTCTAAACTGAAAGCATTTGCAGATGACAAAAAAAAGGTGACTGAAAAATTATAATTTGGCTTGGGAAGGGTAGAAAACACTGTGGGAAAAGGAGAAAATGCTTGTTACCAGCATTTTCTCCTTTTCTCACAGTGTTTTCAAAAGGCTTCTTTCTTAGGGGCGTTAAAAGTCTGGATTGTGGAGTAAAGAGTTAAGAAGGGTTGTGTTACTGGAGACCACTCGTTCCTGCATGGCTTGATCCGACTACTGCGTCAGGGAGATACCTCTTCGGCTAAGTGGTTAAAGTATTGGCTTTTCGTCAGGGAGTTCTTGGGTTCGAATCCTGCCCTTTCCTTTATCTCTGCCATCCATTTATTCATTTGTTTGTTTGTTACGCACATTGTCTGTAAGAGGGGGCTTTTGAAAAAATGTAGGAAAAGGAGCATTTTCTACTTTTCCTACAATGTTTTCTACCCTATCAAAGCTAGAAATAATCACTTAAGCCACTTTCAATTTGTTGTCTGCAATAGCTTTTTAATTCTTTACCAAAATGACAAAATTTTGGTCTGGTCCAAATCGAAAACATCTGCAGATGACAAAATTTGTAATTTGTTTTGTGAAAGGTAGAAAACTTTGTGCGAAAAGGAGAAAATGCTGGTTACCAGCATTTTGTCCTTTTCCCACAATGTTTTCAAAAGACTTCTATCTCTGGGTCCTCAAAAGTAGGGATTGTGTGACAATTGGTTAATTTGGTCCCATCAAAAAATTTGTTTCATACACTGTACATAAGTGTATCATAAAACAGCATAAAAGTCTGTGAGTCAAAACTTACACAGAAAATCCCCAAATCCCCCCTCCTTAGGGTATCATAAGAAGGCATAAAAGTCTGCAAGTCAAAACTTATACACAGTAAAATATGCTCCCCCAAATCCCCCCACCCCATCCAAAAAAATAATTGAAAAGAATAAAGGCCATATCTTTTTCAAATGTAAATATAATGTCAGTGAATACATTCATGCTTTTTTCGATGGCATGAATGATTAAGTTCTGGAACAAAAAAATGAATGATAGAAACTGTACATTATATTAGATATTCCTCATATCTGAGGAAAATCATGAGCATTGAAATACAGTAAATCACAGTCCCTGAAAACTGAACATTTTCTGTCCCAAACCCCTGAATACCCAACATCATTAATGAAGTGGTGTGGTTTGATTATCAAAGGAGATAAATAATGCCAAACTATATTATGTCATGAGTAATACACAATCCTAGCAAAATTCAAGGAAATGTGACTAGTAATGTAGACTTACTTGAATCAACAATATTAGGTCATCAAGTGATTGCTTTTTCTGAATGGCTGACTATAGATTTTCTTCACTTTATTTTTTTAATAGAGTTCAATGCCTAGATGAACCGAACAATCTAAATGCAAGTTTCAACAGAATTGGATCAACACTGTGAACTTCATTGCCCAAACAAGAAATAGAAAATTTTACCTTTGAATAGTTACTTTTCCCACACTGATTGTCAGTATTTTTTTCAAAATCAATAGGGTTCAAGCCATTTATGATACAAAGTAACTAAGCCAGTTTAATGAAATTCCAGCCCCAAATGTTGACTTAATTCATTAACAAGAAATGGAAATTTTCAACATTAAATGGCTACTTTTACCATATTGGTTGTCAGATCTTTTTTTTTTTTGTAAAATCGACAAGGTTTAAACTGGTGTTAAAACAAAGCAACTGTGTAAGTTTCACGAAAAATCCGACCTCATATGCTGATTTCATTGCATAAACTGAAGAAATGGAAATTTTCATCAGCAAAAGGCTACTTTTTCCCATACTGTTTGTTGGATTTTTTTTTTTTTTCAAATTCAATAGGGTTCAAGCTATTTATGAGATTAATAAACTTTGCAAGTTTTACGAAATCTGGTAACAAATGCAGACTTTAATATCGCATTAACAGGAAAAGGAAATTTTCAACTTAAAATGGCTGCTTTTCCCATATTGTTAATTGGATTTTTTTTTTAAATCAATAGGGCTGAAGCTGTTGATAAGGGAAAGAAATTGTGTAAGTTTCACTGAAATCTGACCACAAATGTAGACTTTATGGCATAAACAAAAAATGGAAATTTCATACTTGAAATGGCTACTTTTCCCATACTATTCGTTGGCATTTTGTCAAAATTGATATGCCATGACATAGACAGAAGAGTCGAAAACAAGAGAAAGCTCCTAAATATCGCTGTGGATCGGTCTCGGGTCTGCCTCGGATACGTTCTCCATCAGATTCAATTGTGATTTTTATAGTCAAAGGGAAAGAACTCGAACAATCTGGTATCCTTTAATTATGAAGAGTACTCTCCCTTATTGTTAACAACCCCCCCCCTTCTCGGAATAGCCTTTTTTACAACTACTTAAAACAGTCACACCGGAACTTTAAGAACCGGTGCAGGGTTAATTTATACCCATACAGTCTCACTCTCTTTCACTACGGACCGAGTTAAGTCTGTGCTGATGGTTTCCTCACTGATATTTTTTAGTCAAAGGCAGGATACTGATGCATTATTTTAATTAAATCAATTTATTAAGGATTAAGTGTTCAAATTAATAGGAGTGACCACACCTCTTACAACCCCTTGCACTGAAAAAGGGGGGTGGTGGTCTAAACTGGGATCAACGGTAATGATATCGGGGGAAAGCTTAGCTTTTATCTCCAATTTTTAGCGTGGAAGAATAAGACCTGTATGCTTTCACTTTCACCGTCTGTCCCTTATAGTCAATGATCAAAGAAATGATTAGAATTTGACAATTCAGCCCATATCGACGATATTTATTGATAACCACGAAAACATAATTGAACGAAAACATGTCGTTCGTTCATAAGTTTAAATATTGTACATAACGTAATAAAGCTTATTTATTGTATACATTCATTAGCTGATAAATTTAAGTGTAAAAATTACATTTAGATTGTGCGTGAGCTCTTACTCTTAACCGAATTCTTACTTCCAAGTTAAAATTTCGGCGGTAGTCTTGTTTACAAATGTGACGAAATACAAGGGAGACTAAAACCTGTTCACAAAATACTAATCACGACAGCATTTTTTTTTTTCTTTTTGTCATGATATTTCAGAAGTAGTAGCAGTATCTGCAATCCTGTCTTTAAGTTTACAAGAAATATTGGCAACTCTAGCGAATATTTTTTTTCCGATACAGATCGTCTTCACAAGCTGCTTTGATGTTTATTCGTCTTCGGTTTTATGCTGTCCTTTAAATGTAAGGGAAGTAACTCTACACGAAAAGTGGTATCAGTAAATACGAGTTTTCTCCCTTTGACCATAAAATTACTCCTAATTTTAGCCGGTTTTGGTTCGTGATAAACACAATTTACCATTGACGTAAATCAATGTAAACAGAGCGGAGAGAAAGTAGAACTTTTCATAAAATACAGAAACTTCTAAAAGTCGCACAAATTAGTATGAAAATAGGCAAAGCCTAGAAATGCGCAAAAGAGACTTTTCTAAGACATATACAACCATAATCCATACAAAAACGATTCTGTGCAGATATGTTTATTTGATACTGCCGAGCAAATTTTTGACGCCAGTAGAAATATTTATGCTGCTTTAACTAACAAACGACAAAGTCTACACTCCTCTAAACTGAAAACTTCTGCAAAAACTTTTGAAAGTGAAACAAATGAAACAATAGCCCTCAACAGGGTCGAAATCATTGTGAAAATGAAACGATTACCAGAATTTTCTCCTTTCCCCCTAAGGTCATCAGAATCCTTCTCCTCCAGGTTAGACTTGGGATTGTGTTGTCGAGAGTTAATATGTAAAGAAATTTAACTCCAGATTATCAAACACAAAGTATAAACACTGCATGAGAAAACACACTTGTAAGTTTTTTTTTTACTTTATTTATGTCTTTTCAACAGTTGTACAAAAAAAACCTCTTAACATTTTCATCAAATCTACATCACAGTAATGTCATAAAACTAAAAGTTGACAATATGGTAGTAAACTATAATTACACGTATTAGTGGGGGTACGATCGAGTTCTCCAGAGAACTCGTATCCAGGGTACAACGGAACTTCTCTTGAAAACTTATTACCTTGAGATTGGGGTACAAGTTCTCCTGGGTACTAGTTCTCCAGAGTACAAGTTCTCCTGATACCAACCAGAGTTTTTCGAAAAATCAAGTTCTTTCAAGAAATCTGAAGAGGACTATGCCAGGATCTTTTCTGTGAAGTTTCATCAAAATTGGATGAATATACTTTCGGAGAAGTTACTCCAAATAAATGTTGATGTGTGCACAGACGAACGGACGGACGCACCACAGGACGGCGAGCCCAAACATAAGCTGGGAAAAAATCTAAAACCGGGAAAACAATTTCAATTCAATAAAATTTTAAGAACAAGAGAATCTTAAATGAAGATATACATAGTTACTAATTATTGAATGATCTCCCTTCTTTTTGAGATAAATTTCAGTTACTTCCCTTGTTATTAAAAAACGTCCGACACGAAACAAAATATTGACAGAAATTTCAGGAAGCATTTAGACCCAGATGTGTCAGCAAAGAAGTTATGACTATTATACATGTGTTTTTTATACCAAACTTGTTAATGATGGCAATTTTGTCGGTGAGGCGATAATTTTACTCTTTAACCCATTACCACACAATCCCTACTTTTTACGCCCCTGAGAAAGAAGCATTTTGAAAACACTGAGGGAAAAGGAGAAAATGCTGATATCCAGCATTTTCTCCTTTTCCCACAGTGTTTTCTACCCTTTCCAGAACAAATTTCAATTTTTCAGTCACCATTATTTTGTCGTCTGCAAATGCTTTCAATTTGGACCAGTCTAAAATTTTCTCATGTGGTAAAGAGTTAATTAAAAACGCTATTCAGAGATAAATCTTCAGATCACTGGTCAACTCACACCCATAGATAAGCATAGGCACTTTTTCCCCAAACTTGCTTTTTTTGTGTACTGTAAATTCATATTTTTGAAATTCAGCAGTAAAGCTAAGTATGTGCTCCATATCCTCATTATTGAGGCTTGCTCTTGTTGTGTCTTCGCAGAGATAATCATAAAAGTAACATCAGCGCACTCCTTGATTCATTTCCGAACAACAAATTTTTAGTTTTGTCCAGATCGAAAGCATTTGCAGATGACAAAATAAATGCGACTGAAAATTTTATATTTGTTTTGTGAAATGGTTACCAGCATTTTCTCCTTTTTCCCCAGTGTTTTCAAAAGGCCTCTATCTCGGGTCCTAGAAACCAGGAATTGTATGATAAAGGGTTAATATTGAAAGTACCCTAACCCTAAGAAGATTGGAAATATTAACAATAGTTGAGCAGGATTAGGAGGAAATCATCACAGCTTGATGACCAGTTCAAATAGTGTGACCCAGACCCCTTTACCAGACAACAAAATTTTAGCCTTGTCCAAAGTGAGAGCATATGCAGATGACAAATTCAGTGTGGCTTTAACTCTTTACCACACGAGAAAATTTTAGACTGGTCCGAATTGAAAGCATTTGCAGACGACAAAATAAAGGTGACTGAAAAATAGAAATTTGTTCTGGGAAGGGTAGAAAACAATGTGGGAAAAGAAGAAAATGCTGGTTACCAGCATTTTCTCCTTTTCCCACAGTGTTTTCAAAAGGCTTCTTTCTCAGGGGCGTCAAAAGAAGGGATTGTGTGGTAATGGGTTAATGGGGTGTTTGTTTTTTTCTAATTGTACATTTAGTGTTGACATGTATATACTGTCCAACAGTAAATAACCTGATATTCTAGTCTAAGTCATCTCTAACCATTTACTAAAGGGTATGACAGTAAGAAAGAAATCCTTTGAAAACATGTCATGGACTGAAAAATCAGAGATGTAGATAAGCGGGAGTGATTGCATTCTAATTCGTCCAAACCCTTTGTTTGTGGGTACTCATTTAACTCATTACCAAACGACAAAATTTTAGGATTGTCCAAATCGAAAGCGTTTGCAGACGACAAAATAAAAGTGATTGAAAAATTGAAATTTGTCTTCTGAAGGGTAGAAAACATTGTGGGAAAAGGAGAAAATGCTGGTTACCAGCATTTTCTCCTTTTCCGACAATGTTTTCTAAAGGCTTCTTTCTCAGGGGCGTCAAAAGTAGGGATTGTGTGGTAATGGGTTAAATCATCTAATAAGTACCCATAACAGAAGTTTTTGTTGAGAACAGTTAATATTTTCAATTTTGAAATCAAAATCACTCCCTCTATCTGGAGCTCTGAAAATGTTTTCTACCTTTCAAAGATGTTTTAAAATTTTGTTGTAAAAATGAAGAACAGATAGGTACATGTGAATGGTAATAAAAATTCTTATTCATTTTTTCAGCAAGGATTAGATGACCGTTTGGATCATCATGTATCCTTACAAGTACAAAGAAGACAAGCTAGGCTAATAAAGAATACAGAATCACCATGTAGTGTTTATAACAGTTTATCAGATGGCCTTGGCTACAAAGTTAGATGTGATCAGTTGACGAGTCAAATGAAAGATTTGTGTTGCAATTGGTGGGGGTTTGAGTATCAGGTTCAGCAACAGAAAGAATTACGCAATCTAGACCTATCTGACCATACAAAGTTCATATCACATAACATGTTCATGACCCATGACATTGCAAGGAAACCAAAACATAACACCAAGATAGATGACTTATTAAACAGTAGACATCCACAAGCATTGAAAGATAAGCACATGATTTTTAATGTAGTTCAAAGCAATAGACAAAAGTATAGGACATGTAGAAGATTTAAAAATTTGAAGGCGTGTTGTGATACGTTAAAACAGCAGGAAAAAGAAGACTTCACTCATAGCTTTTTATTAAGACAAAGAAAACTTCTACAGGTAAGAACTGAGAGTATACGTAACAGTGGTTTCATTGCTGAAGAAAGCAGTGTACTGTGGATAGAAGAAGAAAGTGAGAGAAATGATTCACAAAGGAATTCTACCTTTAATGGACTGAGTTACAAACAGTGGAGAGAATTAATAGCAGCTCTGCAGCGGAACATGTAAGCCTAACCTTTAACTCTTTACCAAACAATCCTGACTGTTAATGGCCCTGAGAAAGAAGCCTATAGAAAACATTGTTGAAAAAGGAGAAAATGCTGGTAACCACCATTTTCTCCTTTTCCCACAACACATTTTCTACCCTGTCAAAGTCAGAAGTTCTCACATATTATGGATCCATCAGGACCACCTTCTTAACTCTTTACCACACAAGAAAATTTTAGACTGGTCCAAATTGAGAGCATCTGCAGATGACAAAATAAAGGTGACTGAAATATTGAAAGTTGTTCTGGGAAGGGTAGAAAACACTGTGGGAAAAGGAGAAAATGCTGGTTTCCAGCATTTTCTCCTTTTCCAACAGTGTTTTCAAAAGGCCTGTTTTTCAGGGGCGTCAAAAGTAGGGATTGTGTGGTAATGGGTTAACTCATGAAGTAGACTGATCCTTTGACAAAAAGAAAATTGACAAATAGCGATCTGCACAGGCTGACCTGGGTCGATACTTTCCGCAGATGCATTAAGCCCCCTTTTCCTAGAGCATGGCTAATTTATATGAGCCATAATCAATGGAAAGGGTTGCTGCATTTGCAAACAATATCAACCCAGGTCAGCCTCCACAACCCTAGGATAACCTGGGTTGAAGCTTTTTGGTAACATTTCTGCATGTCAAAGGAACAGTTCATGTCATGATTTTGTCCGTTATTTGACAAGTTGATTTCATTAATCCTCTTACGAACATGAAAGATCGTAACAAATGCATAGCTGAAGTACAAACCCCATCTTGCGGGATTCAGACATCCTTGTTTTTCAATGTTTGAAAGACCAATACCATAACCACTGAGCTAAAGAGATATCTCTCTAACACAGTTGTTCGATACATGTATTGTAATTAAACTGGGATGAAGCCATGCATGAAGGAGTGGTCTCCTGTAATGCACCTCCTCCTTAAAGCCATCATTTATTGATAATCATATTGGTAACCAGCATTTTCTCCTTTTTCCACAATGTTTTCTACCCTATCATAGACATAAATCATTTTTTTCAGCAAGAGTTGAATTGTCGGCTGCAAATGCTTTGAATTTGGTCTAGTCCAAAAGTTTGTCATTTGGGAGAGGGTTAAACCACCTTTTGTCAGTGACTCAGAGCATGAATCAATCCCTGGTTTCTATTCCTACAGGTCAAGAGATCATGTTTGGGCAATGTTGTGTATCGTATGTCTGATTGTGGTGATAATGTTTGCCATGAAGGTGTGTGGTTTAAAACCAATGAATCGCAACCATGACAGACATTTAGACTATGTATTTCATGAAAGTGATCACCATACAGTCAGCATTAGAGGTAAATACTTAGGAAGGAATACTCACCACTCAATGTTAACTTGTAGAACTGCTAAGCTTCCGCTAAGGACCTACTGTGGGTAGTGTAGATTAAGATCAGACTGCACATTGAGTGCAGTCTGATCTTTGATCTGCATGCCCTATTAGGAGATGTTATGACATTAACCCATTACCACTCAATCCCTACTTTTGATGCCCCTGAGAAAGAAGCCTTTTGAAAACACTATGGGAAAAGGAGAAAATGCTGGTAACCAGCATTTTCTCCTTTTCCCACAGTGTTTTCTACCCTTTCCAGAATGAATTTCTATTTTTCAGTCACCTTTATTTTTTCGTCTGCAAATGCTTTCAATTTGGACCAGTCTAAAATTTTCTCGTGTGGTAATGAGTTAACTCAGTCCCACACAATCCCGACTTTTGACGACCCTGAGAAAAAAGCCTTTTGAAAACATTGTAGGAAAAGGAGAAAATGCTGTTAACCAGCATTTTCTCCTTTTCACACGATGTTTGCTTCCCTTCCCAAACTAAATTCCAATTTTTCAGTCACATTTGCTTTGTCATCTGCTAATGCTTTAAAATTGGACTAGTCTTGGTAAAGAGTTATAGACCTGTCGCTGATTGTGTAGAACAAGATTAGACTGCACGGAATGTGCAGTCAGCCATTTGATCTACATGTCTTATAACAAGATATTTTTCGTAAAAGATGCCTTTGAAATAGCTACATTTGGATTTTTGGTATTGGGTATTTCATTTAACCCTTTCCCAAACAACAAACTTTTGGACTAGACCAAATTGGAAGCATTTGCAGACGATAATTCAACTCTTGCTGAAAAGATGATTTCTGTCTATGATAGGGTGGAAAACATTGTGGGAAAAGGAGAAAATGCTGGTTACCAGCATTTTCTCCTTTTCCCACAATGTTTTCAAAAGGCTACTATTCCAGACCTGTAAAAACCAGGGATTGTTTGGGAAAGGGTTAACTTAAGTAACAAGTGAAGAGTTAACTTAGAGTACAGAGTAAACCCAACTTATTTCTGGAGAAATAGGACCTTAATAAATGCATTTTCGTATCTACTTTGGTCTGTAATGTTTCAGCAGACAGTGTATATCAAAGAGTGCACATTTTGAGCAGTCTGATCTTGATCCACACTGGCTGCAAAGGCAATTGTTGTTGTGAAAGGTATTTTAAGGTTCAATGAAATTTGGACAACGTAATTGTTTGTCTTGTTAATTTTACATTACAACAGGTTTCAGTAGATTGCCCTTTTTATAGGTTCACATGCGTAGATGAGAGATTTAGTCTGTTGTTTGAATTGTTGCAATCTTCATTAGTGTGTGGTATGAAAAGAAAAGTATTATTATACTTCAAAGAAATTTGTTCTGATCTGATTGGTTAACATGCAGGGAACATATATATCATGTTCCCTGGCAAAAACCACGTAATGCCAGTCACCATTTTGAGTGCCCAGTAAAAATCACTACACATGCAACACAACATCCAAAATGGCGGCATCGATCAATCACAAGACTGCACATTTATGCACCAAACTGCACATTCTTGTGATGTCAGTTTCCAGTGACGTCAGTTTTCATTGAATTTGGGCTCTCAGAAGGAAATTTCTATTTCATCAGCATATTTGATTCATGAGATTATAATAAAGGAAAATTTTGCATAACATGCTTTGAAAGGGTAAAACTTTGCAGTATAATAAATTTGTTGCCACCTGAAGGTACAACTAAGTATCGTTCAATGATAATGTTTAAACCTAGTAGCTGAGGTTGTGACATACAGGACTCGCAGTCCAGGGTCACAAGTTTGATTTGAAGCATTGCCAATGTCTTTGCAAGGATTGACGATCATTATTTGGATCAAATTAATTCCATTCTCAAAGCTGAATAATGTTTCTGTGCTGTTTATGAGGAAAGTTAACTGGTTGCTTTGAAAGAAAACTCTTTAAAGTATCTGTAAAAGAAAATCTAGGAAAACATGACTATGTGCATGGGTTGTAGTGAAAGTGAACTTACATGGTACTGAACAATTTATGGCATTTAACCCTTTACCAAATAAGCCCTGGTTTGTTACGACTCTGAGATAGAAGCCTTCTGAAAACATCGTAGGAAAGGGAGAAAATGCTGGTAACCAGCATTTTCTCCTTTTCCCACAATGTTTTTGACTCTGCTGGAAACAAATTTCAATTTTTGAGTGACATTTACTGTGTTGTTTTGACGTGCTTTTGATTTGGACCAGTCTAAAATTTCGTTGGTGGTAAAGGATTAACATCCAATAGACAAACAATGATTAACCCTTTCCCAAACATGCCCCTGTTTTTACGTGTCTGCATTACAAGTCATTTGAAAACACTGCGGGAAAAGGAGAAATTGCTCGTAACAAGCAATTTCTCCTTTTCCCATAGTCTTTTATACCCATGTGGAGAACTTTCTGCCATTTTTATCAAATTTGAAATTGTCGTCTGCAAACTCTTTGAGTTTTGAAGAGAGTAAAATTTGTTGTTTGGGAAAGGGTTCAACAAGTATCATATTTCTAGTTTTTTTTTTGTTTTATATTTTTTTCAGAAATTTTAGCTTTAAAGAGACCATATCTTCCAAAAAGTATTGTAAGGCTTAGTAAAAGATGGAGGTGGAAGCGGAAAAAGAGATCCGTCAGATTTCAGGAACGTGATGCAATGTCAGACAATAGCGAAGAGGAAAGACTGATATATTCAACACCTTTAATGGACTTTTGATCTGTTAACCCTTTCCCAAACAAGCCCTTGTTTTTACGTGTCTGCAGTACAAGCCTTTTGAAAACACTGTGGGAAAAGGAGAAATTGCTCATAACGAGCAATTTCTCCTTTTCCCACAGTGTTTTCTACCCATTTGGAGAACTTTCTGCCTTTTTTATCAAATTTGAAATTGTCGTCTGCAAACTCTTTGAGTTTGGAAGAGTCTAAAATTTGTTGTTTGAGAAAGGGTTAAAATAACAAGGGCATGACATGCAATGGTTTTATTACAGTTGAACCTCTCACAAGGATCATCTCCACTAACCAAACAACTTTTAGCTTCTCCCAATTTCATCTGCAAATGGCAAATTTGAAATTGGAACAAAATGCTGTGCAATATGGCGGAAAACATCGCAGCAAAAGGAAATTAACCTGGTAACCAGCATTTTCTCCTTTTGCAACAATGCTTTCAAAGGTTTTCTATCTCTGGGTTATTAAAAGTTGGGATTGTTTGGTAAGAGACCAAGGGCCAAATAAACCAATATTTATTTTCAGTATAGAAATAAAATCCAAATAATTGCAACTTAAAGGTTTGCTCTAGTCTAAAGAGTTTTAGCAAAGTTGACACAGTGCTGATCAAAGATCAGGCTTCATGTTTTGTGCAGCCTGATCTTGATCTACAAAGGCAACTGTAGTTGTAAAAGTGAAGTTGATAGTTATAACAAAGGATTGTTTGATAGAAGGTTAAAAGACCAGTGTTTTGTTCATATACCTGTTGTATACAGAATAACTCATTACCAAAAGATAGAATTTAAGGTCTGTCTAAATCGAAAGCATTTGCAGATGACAAAATGAAAGTGATTTAAAATTTAAAATTTGTTTTGTGAAGGGTAGAAAACATTGTGGGAAAAGGAGAAAATGCTGGTAACCAGCATTTTCTCCTTTTCCCACAATGTTTTCTAAATGCTTCTTTCTCAGAGGCATCAAATTAAGGGATTATCTGGTAATGGGTGAATTGATCTGAGTTAAAAGGTCACCTCCTGTTATAGACCATTTTTGTAGTTCATGAATACAGGTTGTCAAAATATTAGTTGTAAATTCTCTGAGCTGCTTATGATTTAGATGGCCATATTGAAGAATGCTATTGAAAACATGGTGGTAAAAGCAAAAAAATTACTGGTTACAAACATTTCCTCCAATTCAACATGTTTTCCATTGAAATTCCGATAGTTAAAATGTTTTTGTCTTTTTATCTTGAAAATATGATAGTGGAATATGTTCCAACAAGACATGACTTTGTAACATACATAGGGCATCACAGAAACATACAGATTTTTCGAGCAATATAATTATATCCCATACATCAAAGTATCGTAGTGATGTGTACTGGATGTTAGTTGTTGTTCTCTTTGTTCATTTGTCTCTGCATCTGTAGACTCCAATTTATGTACCCTCCTCCTAGTTTAACCAATTTGGCTGAAATTTTAACCCTTTACCACACAATTACATGTTTCAACTCTTTTTCCAAACGAAAACATTTTGGACTGAACCAAATTCAAAGAATTTGCAGAGCACAAATTGTATGTTGCTAAAATGATGATTTCAGTTATTGGCAGGGTAGGAAACATTGTGGGTAGGAAAAGGAGGAAATGCTGGTGACCAATGTGTTCTCCTCTCTCCACTATTTTTTCAAGCTTATTAGACCTCAGGATCGTGTGGTAAAGGCTTATAGGAATAATTATTGCAAATACATCTACATACTTTTAACTCTTTACCACACAATCCCGACTTTTGACGACCATGAGAAAGAAGCCTACAGAAAACATTGTAGGAAAAGAAGAAAATGCTGGTAACCAGTGTTTTCTCCTTTTCCCACAATGTTTTCTACCCTTCTGGAAACAAATTCCAATTTTTGAATTACGGTTTTTTTGTTGTCTGCAAGTGCTTTCAATTTGGACCAGTCTAAAATTTTGTTGTCTGGTAAAGAGTTAAGAGGGACACTTTTTAAGTTCGTAGAGTAGGGCGGTCTTTTTAAAACCGCTTGAAATATCAAAATTTGATTTATCTAAGACCTTCCAAATATGCCCTGTCTGCCTCCACACACATTTTACGCCGATCTACCCATTTCCAGAATGCCGCCCGGTAGTCCTCTTTAGGTATATGTTGCAGACACTGGTAGACTGCACTGCCTATACCACAACGGGATTCAAAACAGTTCCCTGCCAGCATTTCCTTTAGTCTTGAGAACAACCAAAAGTCACAGGGGGACAGGTCAGGGCTGTATGGGCGATGATCTAAGACATTGAGCCAAGAGTCTTTCAGATATTCCTGTACCGTAGCGGATTTATGGGCCGGTGCATTATCATGGAGTAATATTGATGCAGCGGACACTGGTGCGAGGTCTGCATTTCTGATAGAAATCAACAAGTTGAGTAAGAACACTTTCTCTGTAAAACTTTCAAGTGACTGAACTACCTTTCGGGACTGGAATTCGAAGGACTAGACCTTTCGAATCAAAGAATATCGCATATAACATGCGCTTTGATGTTTTGCAATGGCGCGCAGTGACATGTCTGTCGCCCTCAGATGAAACCCAAACCTTATTTTTAGCCTTAGAATTGGGCTGAAAATGACAGATCCAGGTTTCATCACCTGTAACTATCTCTTCCAAATGACATTGGTCACATTTATCATATTTTTTTATAACTTGCGATGCAAGTCTAACCCGGCTTTGTTTCTGCTCGTCAGTGACCAAATGGGGCACCTAGCGCCCGCAGATCTTACGTAGCCCAAGTCGTTCATGTAAGATCTTCGAAACACTTGATGAATGAATGCCACTTAATTCTTCTATCTCTTGCGCGGTATAATGTGCATCTTCCTCAATTAACATTTTCACACTAGCAACGTTCTTTTCCGTAAAAACGGAAACCAGCTTACCGACCCGAGGGTCATTTTCAATTGAATCCCGACCATCATTATAATGACGTACCCACTTGCAAACTGTAGCATATTTTAAAGCACCATTCCCATAAACTTTTTGCAAATCAGCATGAATTTCTGTTGGCGGAAACCCAAGGTGTGCTCGAATCTTACAATATACCCTCTTTTCAGAGATTTTTCCATCCATATTGAATGCTATATTTTACTATAGTGTTACGGGAGACCACTCCTTCCTGCATGGCATACTCCCGATTTAAATACAATACCTGGCTACTGCGTCAGGGAGATATCTCTTTGGCTCAGTGGTTAGGGTATTGGCTTTGCGTACGGGAGTTCGGAGTTCGAATCCCGCTCCGATCCTTATTTCTGCCATGCATTTATTCATTTGTTTCTTTGTTACGGACTTCGTTCGTAAGATGGGGGCTCGTCCGGGATTGGCCATTGAGCCATTAATCCCATCTGTTGTCCAAAATCGGACTTCCTGCCTAATAAGGCTTTGAGTCATCAATAAATGATGACTTTAAGAGGGGGTGTGTTACGGGAGACCACTCCTTCCTGCATGGCATACTCCCGATTTAAATACAATACCTGGCTACTGCGTCAGGGAGATATCTCTTTGGCTCAGAGGTTAGGGTATTGGCTTTGCGTACGGGAGTTCGGAGTTCGAATCCCGCTCCGATCCTTATTTCTGCCATGCATTTATTCATTTGTTTCTTTGTTACGGACTTCGTTCGTAAGAATAGTGTATAAAACCACCTGTTGAAAATACCCAGCGCAGTGGGCACGTGGACTTCATGCACCACATACCGTGACACTGTTCCAGAGAGGAATGGTTATGCAAGTTCTCTGTAAAAAATCATGCAACTTCATAATCGCGTTAAAAAGTTACGGGCTTACTCTACGAAGTTAAAAAGTGTCCCTTGTAAGTAAGATTGTGTGCTATACATCATTATAACATGAATTTGGCACAATAAACACAGTGCAAGGAAAGTGTGGTAAAATCTACATGTATGTTATTCTGTATAGAGTGACATCATTCTGAATAAAGTAAGTAAGTTATTCAATGGAACATAATCTGCATCCATGTTTTTAAGTAAGAACTTCCTTTTACTAAGAATTAATCATGTTCGAAATCAAAATAGTCTTGTTTCTTTGATAATTAACATTTATTCTAAGATAACATGCGAATTTGGCTCTATAAACAAACACAGTGCAAGGAAAGTGTGGTAAAATTTGCGACAATCCATGTACAGTGACGTCATTCTATATCGAGTGACATCATTCAATGTGTGGGTTATTCAATGGAATATAATATTCATCCATGTTTTTACTTTAAGTTTGACCTTGTTTTTGTTTCATTAAGAATTGGTCATGTTAAAATTGAAATAATCTTCTTTCTATCATGGTTTATCATTTAATAAACCATGTGAGTTATGAGGGGCAATGAATAAACCACTCGGGCTATCACCCTTGTGGATTATTTATTGTGCCTCATTACTCACAACTGTGGTTTATTGAACAATATACCATAATAGAAAGAAGATTATCTCTTAAATAAACCAGATTGTGAGTTATGAGGAGCTATGAATAAACCACTTGGTCTAGTGCCTTCTTGGATTATTTATTGTACCACATAAATCAGAACTGTGGTTGAACGATAAACCACAATAGAAAGAAGATTGTTTCTTAACCCTTTACCCCATAAAGAATTTTTATGGTATCTCTAATTGACCCTAAATAACAGCAAGAATGAAGCCTTTTCTTATGTGTATATGACACCTTTTGATAGTGTAGAAAACATTGTGGCAAAAGGTGAAATTGCTCGTCATGAGCAATTTCACCTTTTGCCACAATGTTTTCCAAAGGCTCCTACAAGTAATGCGTAGAAATGAGTATCTGTGGAGTAAAGGGTTGAATATATTTCTTGGCTATAAAATTCTCTTGATAACTTTTTATTTGCTTTTTTATTTGGTATCTGTGCCATTTTCAACATTATTTGATACTTTATTTAATGACAAAACTATCAGGCTATCTGATCCGAAGTATTTACAGTCTACAGATTACTACATGTATAAATGGCTGAAATTTTGAGATTTGTCTTTGAAAATGTAGAAGACATTGTAAGAAAAGGAGAAAATGCTGGTGACCAGCATTTTCTGCTTTTCCCTAAATTTTTCTAAGGCTCTCTTCCCAAGTTTCATTAACCCTTTACCACACAATCCCGACTTTTAATGACCCTGAGAATGAAGCCTTTTGAAATCATTATGGGAAAAGGAGAAAATGCTGGTAATCAGCATTTTTCTCCTTTTCCCACAATGTTTTCTGCCCAGATGGAAACAAATTTCAATTTTTGAGTCGTGTTTATTTTGTCGTCTGCAAGTGCTTTCAATTTGGACAAGTCTACATTATGTCAAAAGAGTTAACCCTTTCCCAAACGACAAACTTTTGGACTAGACCAAATTGAAAGCACTTGAAAGACAATTCAACTCTTGCTGAAAAGATGATTTCTGTTTATGATAGGGTAGAAAACATTGTGGTAAAAGGAGAAAATGCTGGTTACCAGCATTTTCTCCTTTTCTCACATTGTTTTCAAAAGGCTACTATTCCAGACCCGTAAAAACCAGGGATTGTTTGGGAAAGGGTTAAAACAAGGGACCATGTGGTAAAGGTTGAATATCACTGCTGTTAGTGTACATATCCATGCTTGTATTTGGGAATGTACTTTACAGTAGCTTCACCCTTGCTTCCAGGACACACTTTCTGTAATGTCAGAGTTCTGATTGGAGTTGGTTCAGACCCAGCAAAACTGACTTAACCCATTACCTCATAAGGCATTTCTATGGTATCTCTAATTAATCCTGAATAACAGCAAGGATGAAGCCATTTTTTATGTGTATATGACACCTTTTGATAGTATAGAAAACATTGTGGCAAAAGGTGAAATTGCTCGTCACGAGCAATTTCACGTTTTGCCACAATGTTTTCCAAAGGCTCCTACAAGCAATGCATAGAAATGAGTATCTATGGAGTAAAGGGTTAACTCTTTAACACACGACAAAATTTAAGACTAGTCCAAATTGAAAGCATTTTCATATGACAAATTAATGTGACTCAAATTTTGAAGATTGTTCTGGAAAGGCTAGAAAACATTGTTGGAAAAGGAAAAAATGCTGGTAACCAGCATTTACTCCTTTTCCCATAGTGTTTTCAAAAGGCTTCTTTCCTAGGGATGTCAAAAGTAGGGATTGTGTGGTAATGGGTTAAAAGTATTGAAAAGAAGTACAAAGTGACTACAGAAGTATCATAATAAGAGAAATTTTCTCAAACTGTGCTATTTGTTAATTCGCATTTAACTCTTTACTAAACAACAATATTTTAGACTTGTCCCAATTGAAAGCATTTGCAGACGACAATTTCAGTGTAGCTCAAATGGTGCAAATTTTCTTTGATAGGGTTGAAAACATCGTGGGAAAAGGAGAAAATGCTGGTTTCCAGCATTTTTTCCTTTTCCCACAATGTTTTCAATAATCTTCTTTCTCCGGGGTTGTTAAGAGTGGGGACTGTGTGGTAAAGAGTTTAAAATTCCTTGATAAGTTGTAATTTCCATTTCACTTATCTATGTTTTTTATATTTATCTGTGTTTTTTGCAGAATTATTAAATTTGAATAGGTTTGAAAGGACTGCAATATTGTTATGTATTAGATAGCTTTAGTTGACCAAATATTTAAGAGTTGTTGTTATATATTTATAGCCTATCTGTAACATATATTGATATAAACCCCACTAGAACCGTTAGCAAAATTTGTTTGACTTTTGCAGATAGTGCAGATTGAGATCAGGCTGTAAAAAAATACTGTTAGATCTGGGATGTAAATTTCAAAGCCTGTGAGATTTAAATGGGTTGTATTTTCCGCTGTTAATCTTTTACCAACCGACAAAACTTTAGCCTGGTCCAAATTGAAAGCATTTGCCAATGACAAAATTGAACGTAACTCAAAATTTGTTTCTAGCAAGGTAGAAAACATTATGGGAATAGGACAAAATTCTGGCATTTTCTCTTTTAACCTAAAGGATTTCAAAAGGCTTCTATCTCGGGTCATAAAAACCAGGGATTTTTTGGTAAAGGGTTAAAAAAAAAGAATTTACCTATTGCCAAGTAATCACTGGGTTTTATCAAGAAGAAGACATTGAAGTCAATTGGAAAAGAAGAGAATATTTATAGGTTTTTTTTTTCTTTTTCCACACTGTTATTCAACATCCTGAAGACAAATGCTATCATTTAACCCTTTCCCAAACAAGCCCTGGTTTTTACGTGTCTGCAGTTCATCTGACACGGAAGCAAGAACAGACTTGGATTTATGACGCTTTATTCAACTTCATGAATGATTTAGATTTTTGAAAGTTGCGACACCAATGACGCACTGCAATTTATTTTGGGGGTCATTTGGTCAATTGCATCTGTGACGCAGGATTTGTGCGTCATGGAAAATCCTGCATGCAATTCAGACTTATAACAACCCCGAGAAAGAAGCTGATAGGAAACATTGTGCGATAAGGAGAAAATGCTGGTAACCAGCGTCTTCTCCTTTTCCCACAATGTTTTCTAAAGGCTTCCTACTTCAGGGTTGTGAAAAGTTGTCATTGTGTGGTAAAGGGTTAACAAGATTTAATATGTTGTCTGCAGACGCTTTAAATTTTGTCCAGTCCAAAAATTTGTTGTTTGGTAAAGGGTTAAAGGATTGCCTGCAAATGCTTTCAGAATTGTCCAGTCCAAATTTTGTTGTTCAGTAAATGGTTAAACACTTAACTCTGTAACATATAATTATTCTGATTTTAGATGATCCTGAAGAAAAAAGCTTTCAGAAGCATTGTAGAAAAAGAAGAAAATACTGGTAACCAGGATTTTCTCTTTTTCCAAAAAAAATAAATTCTAATCTGCCTATCAAAGACATAAATTATGCTTAGTTTATTTTGTCATCAGAAAATGCTTTCATCTTGGTCCAGTCCAAAATTTTGTCAATAATTTAACCCTTTACTCCATAAGGCATTTCTATGGTATCTCTAATTGACCTTAAATAACAGCAAGGATGAAGCCATTTCTTATGTGTATATGACACCTTTTGGTAGGGTAGAGAATGTTGTGGCAAAAGGTGAAATTGCTCGTAACAAGCAGTTTCACCTTTTGCCACAATGTTTTCCAAAGGCTCCTACAAGCAATGCTTAGAAATGAGTATCTATGGAGTAAAGCGTTTAAAAAATAAATGCTGAAAGAGTTAACTGAAAAGATAAATTTTGTTTAATCCATAGCTCTAAGAGCTGATGATGTCAGATTAACGGATTATCTACCAATAATAAAAGATAGAATAATATTAAAGATCTTATTCATGAACAAAAATCTTACTCATATTGAACTTACTGCTTTTCATTTTACTTGCTTCTCCAACCAATGTAAACGAGGCGAGTTCGAACTTTATACGGTACGAATCGGTATTAACACCTCAGATTGAGATACAGAGAAAGATTACAAGAAAAGTTGCTTCCCCTTATTCAAAGCTCGCCATGTGGAAGTAAGGCAGAAAGCATACATGTGAGAGTGAATTCATACCTTCTTGGTCACGACAAGTAGAGAAAATAAAACATTGTTATTATTGTTTTTGATGTCTAGTCGCTATGAGTGCTGACAACACCACGTGCACCAGCGAAAAGCGCCGGAAAGACATTGCTTACAACATCAATAGAAAAATATTCGTCGGGAATGTCAGCTACAGGGTGGGTTTACGTTTTCTTACTGAGAGAGGGCAGCGAAATAAGCAGACAGGTTACCCTCAAGCCTATATGTTAATGAGAGAGAGAGAGAAAAGAGAGAGAGAGAATACTTTTTATTATTTTTCATACAGACCTATGCGGCTTGACTATGGGTAAACTCAAGCACCGAAGGAACCTTAGCTCTTTGTCAACAATCCCTGGTTTTCATGACTCTGTCAAAGACACCTTTTAAAACAATTGTGGAAGAAGGAGCAAATGATGGTAACCAGCATTTTATCCCTTTCCCACAATTTTTCCTACCATTCTCAAAACAAATTGCAAATTTTGAGACACTTTAATTCTGTTGTCTGCTGTTGCTTTCAATTTGGAAGAGTCTAAACTTTTTTTGTCTGGTAAAGAGTTAAAGTTGAATGAAGGAGGTTGATTTTGTGATGGTTGGAAAGAGAGGAAACGGAGTAAATTATAATTTTTGGAGAGAGATTTGAGCTAGCTCGTACGATGTTGCAATGTGGGGTATTGTCTCTCTGTGGTAAATGGTAATTAACCATTTCCCAAACAACAAGTTTTAGACTCTTCTAAAGGGTTTGCAGATGACAATTTCATTCTCGATGAAAATGGTAGAAAGTTCTCCAAATGGGAGGAAAACACTGTGGGAAAAGGAAAAATTGCATGTTATGAGCAATTACTCCGTTTCCCACAGTGTTTTCAAAAGACCTGTACTCCAGACACGTAAAAACCAGGGTTTGTTTGGGAAAGGGTTAAGCATTGTGGTTAGTGCTTGGATAGGTGACCAAGCTAGTAGACATTAAAGCCTCTTCCTTTTAAACAGTGCAAAGATACAAACTATTTGCAAGCAGTTGGCTACTTTCCCACTCTGACGCGGTTGAAATAACATTGAGGTGAGAGACCGAGAGAGACAAATCATATGACTTATTGAAAAATTATAAATTTGGTTTATTTGTAGCCTGCCGAGCCCAGGTAGTTCATTCTATAGCATGCAGTACTTGAGAACTCGGGGTCCAGGGTTTGATCACTGGCTCAGCCAATTCCTTTCCGAGGATTGATGATAGTCACAGTGATGGGATTTGTTCCTCTACAACGACAGAACACTGTTTCAATTATGATTGTATAAGAAAGATTCCAGTGGCTTGGAAAGAAAATTGCACAAAGTACTGGTAAAAGAAACTTCGGGAGCACATGGATAGATGCAATGGCAGCTGCGATATAACTGAAATAATAATGAAAAATGGCTTAAACACCATACAGTCAATCAATTACTTGCAGCCTAGCGTTAGACTTTTTTTTAATCTTTCAGATAAGGTCCCATCAACTGACTAGGTTTTTCAAAAAGTTTGGTCCTGTGGAACATTGCTACATTGTGAAGGATCACTTAAAGGGTTGGTCTAGAGGGTAATTTAGAACATTATTTCATTTCCTGTTTGACATTATACTACCACACAATTTTGAGTTTTTATCAAGCCTGAAGAAGGCGGCGGCGGCTTCAGAAAACTATGTGGGAAAAGAAGAAAAAGCTGGTGTCTACCAATTCATTTCACGCAATGTTTTCTACATTTCGTCATACATATCCGACTGTCAGTGCCACATGATTTTATGTTGTCTGCAAATGCTTTGAATTTGGACTAGTCCTAGAAATGGCATTATGTTATGAGTCACATTTAGTCTGTTATCTGCAGGTTCTGTTATTTTGGTCAAATCTAAAATTTTGTTGTTCAATTTCATATGACTTTAAATGGAAGTGAGAGAAAAAGAATTCCAAAGTACAGACAAACTTGTATTGAGCAGGCACCTACTGGACACTCCAACAATTCTTGTTTTTGCTGTTTACAGCACAATCCCAACTTTTAAAGAAGCCTATAGAAATCATTCTGGGAAATGAAGAAAATGCTGGTAACCAGCATTTTCTTCTTTTTCCACAAATTTTTCTACCCTATCAAAGTCAGAAATCATCAGCTTATCAATAATTAATTTGTTGTCTGCGGATGCTTTCAATTTGGTCCAGTCCAAAAATTTGTTGTTTTGTAAAGAGTAAAAAACCATATTCTTGTTTAACTTATTACTATACTATCAATGGCCCTGTGGATAAAGGCTTTTGAAAACATTGTTGGAAAAGGAGAGAATACTTGTTAATTGTTATGCATGCAGATATTTTAAGAAAAGGAGTCAGTGGTTTGGAAAGAAACTTGTGTCAGCTGGTGCGAGAAAAGCCTGGAAACATAGTGTAGGTGTACAGACTGCCATCATATTATCTAAGCTGTTTAACAGTACTAAACTCCAATACAAAGCAAACCTAACAGATTCATGCTTTGCAGGTAAAGGGGTAAATAATTTATCATTGCAGCATTGCATTCATAACTTTCAAAGATGAAGTCTCAATGAAGAGATCTCTAGAGGCAACAGAAGAGGAACTAATTCTGGATGACAGGTAAGCAAATATGTACATGGATAAAACATTTAACCCTTTACTCCATAGATACTCATTTTGACACATCATCAACAGACAGCTTTTGAAATCATTGTGGGAAAAGGAGAAATTGCTCGTAACGAGCAATTTCTCCTTTTCCCACAATTTTTTTCACTCTATCAGACAATTGTTTCCCCATTTGTCCTTGTTTTTGACATCATATGTTTATTTGCTGCTCAATTGAAGGAGACTAAAATTGGCAAATGAGGTAAAGGGTTAACATTGTACTAAACAGTCCCATAGATAAAGGCTTTTGAAAACAATGTGGGAAAAGAAGGAAATGCTGGTAACCATGTCAAAGACATACTCTGTCTTTGTTGTGATATTGAACCCTTTACCTAACACCTGGTTTTTACAACCCTGGGATATAAGCCTTTTGAAAACATTGTGGAAAAATGAGAAAATGCTGATATCCAGCATTTTCTCCTTTTCTCACAATGTTTTCAAATTTCAAATTTAGAGTTGCATTTACTTTGCCATCTTCATTTGCTTTTAATTTGGACCAGTCTAAGATTTCGTTGTTTGGTAAAGTCTAAGTTAAGAGTTAATTTGTCATTATGCAAATGTCTTGAATTTGAGCAAATTTAAAATTTTGTAGCCTGGTAAAGTGTTTATACATAAAAGACAGTTTTCAACCAACAACAATATCGAAATGTTTTGCCAGTTTGGTTCTATGGCTTGGTTTGTAGAGTCCAAGGTTTTTAACTCTACCAAATGATAGAATTTTAGACTTGTCCAAATTGAAAGCACATTCAGACGACAAAATAAACGTAACTAAAAAATTGAAATGTTTCCACTAGGGTAGAAAACATTGTGGGAAAAGGAGAAAATGCTGGTCACCAGCATTTTCTCCTTTTCCAACAATGTTTTCAAAAGGCTTCTATCTCAGGGTCATAAAAAGCAGCGATTGTTAAAGGGTTAACTCGACAATAACAAGTTTTTACCTCGCTCTAGACACAAAGGAATAAGTGTTTAGTTTAGACTTATCTATTTTACATCTGTATTGTGAACCAAGTCCTGAAAACAATGGGGGTGGGGGTTTCTGTTTAGAGTGTTTAAAAAGGAGAAAACTGTGATAAAACATGATTGATAACATAATATGGAATGGCTTGGTACCCATCTACAGAGCTCCATATAGAGGGAGTGATTTTGATTTCAAAATTGGAAATACATGTATTAATAATTCTGCACTAAACTCTTCGTTATGTGTACACATTTGAATCGTCTCATCGAGACAATTCTAATGAGTACCCTCAACATTAGGTTTGGAAGAGAAATAATGGATATAGAATACATGTACCATCACTCCCACTTATCTAAAGTTATGCATCTAAACTCTAACTGTGATGTACACTGCTTATACATCACAGAGACACCTTCACCGAACTGCATTAATGTAAAAGGTAGCTCAAACGCAAGGCAGGCTTTAAGTGCATATACATGTATATCGAACTGCATTCCATGACAATAGTAACACAGTCCTGTATTTTGCCTTTTTCAGACTTATGCGAGTGAAACCAGCAGAACTGTCCAATAAAACAACATTTTGGCAAGACTCATCATCGAATGATGATGAATTATGGGATGCAGTATGTGACTCACAAGACCAATCAGAATGCAAGACTGAGTCACATGATGAGATAGATCAAAGTGAGGTGAGTGCTTTTTTTCCCTATACCACACAATGATGACTTAACTCATTACCCAACGACAATATTTTAGACTGGTCCAAATCGAAAGCATTTGCAGACGACAAAATAAAAGTGACTGAAAATTTGAAAATTGTTTTGTGAAGGGTAGAAAACATTGTGGGAAAAGGAGAAAATGCTGGTTACCAGCATTTTCTACTTTTCCCACAATGTTTTCTAAAGGCTTCTTTCTCAGGGGCGTCAAAAGTAGGGATTGTGTGGTAATGGGTTAATGCCTCTGAGAAGTCGTTTGAAAACATTGTGAGAAAAGGAGAAAAAGCTGTTTACCAGCATTTTCTCCTTTTCCCATTTTTTTTTAAACTATAAAAGAAAAGTTGCACCTTTTGAGCCACAATGAAATTGTCATTTGCACATGCTTTCATTTTAGAATAGGCTGAAGTTTTTTCATCTGGTAAAGGGTTGATTATGTGTATACCTTTATGTAAATAAAGCTAAAAAATTCCTTTTCAAATGAAAGTTTGGAAGAGATTTTATTTAGACCTTTATTGATAAGGGCTTACTTTCCATAATAGGACCTTTGTTTCTCTTTATAAAAGAGATTCATTTCAAATAAAAAAAGCTTGATGTCTCAATACATTATAAGGATTGTTCTTCTGTCATCCATTTAAATATAGACAAGTTTGTAAAGGGAACTGCTGAAAGCAGCTAGTAATTATTCTTTTTCTGTTAACCCTTATCTTGCTGAATAACTAAAATGGAATTTTTAATTTCATAGGAAAAAAAAAACAGATACTAATATTTTGAAGGTATGTTATGGAGAATGATATCTCATTATCGGACAGTGTAGATCCAAGATCAGACTCCATGTTCTGTGCAGTCTGATCTTGGATCTACACTGTCCGATAAGGAGATATTATTCCCCAAAACATAACTTCAAAATAGTAACATTTGGATTTTTATGCTCCCCGAAGGGCAAGCATATAGTCGCCGCTTCGTCTGTCCGTCCGTCTGTCCGTCCGTCCGTCCGAAGCGATTTCTCCACAACCCTTGGACCAAATTGGATGAAACTTCATATATGAACTCCTTGGGGTAATGCGCCGATATAGTTTTCCCGGATTTTCAATTTGACCCCGTGTCATGGAAAAAAGGGGCTTAATGCAAAATTGCAATTTTTACCAATATCTCATTCAGTTTTTGTCAGAATATCATGAAACTTCATGGTTATATTGTTTATGGAAAGTCTTAGCATGTGCCCTTGCTATTTTTTATTTGGGCATTTTTTAAGTTGACGTTCTGTCATGGAAAAAGGGGGCTTCTTGCAAGATTCCAATTTTTACTAATATTTCATTCAGTTTTGGTCAAAATTTCATTAAACTTCATGGTTATATTGTTTTTTAAGAGTTTCACCATGTGCTCTTGTTTCTTTCTTTATGCATTTTTCAATTTTACCCTCTGTCATGGAAAAAGGGGGTTTCTTGTAAAATGAAAAAGGGGCCCTAATGCAAAATTGCAATTTTTATTAATATCTTGTTCAGTTTTTGTCAACATTTCATGGTTATATCTTGTTTTACAAATTTCAACATGTGCCCTTTGTTTTTGCAATCTATGAATTATTAATGCGCAAATACGTCTTTCCTGGTTTCTCAAATTAAGGCTGCATCACGGAAAAAGGGGACTTCATGGAAAAAATTGTTTTTCACTAGGTTCTCCTTTATCAGTGCTCAAACCTTTGTGAAATTTCAAATCTGAACTTGTTGGAACGTTGCCCAGGTACCTCTCTTCCTTTTTCTCAACTTCAGGCTGCGTCTCGGAAAAAGGGGGCTTCATGTAAAAATTGTTTTATGTAATATTTAATACATGACTGCTCAAAATTTTATGAAATTTCAAATTTTTAATTATTATTAAAAAATGCCACAAATCACACACCCAATGTATTTATTGCAATGATCCAATACTGTCTTATGGGAAAAGGAGGCTTAAAGGGGGCTTATTGGGCTTATTGTCCTCTACAAGTTTTTGTTGGCTATCTCTAAGATAGTAATTGCCTTTTCACTTCAAATTTTGGGGGGCATGAACAGGTTCTTCTAGGATAAAAGAAGTGAATTTATATCAATTTCTTTTATTTTATGACAAGCACTTGTTCGGGGAGCATAACCCGTCTCTGACGGCTCTTGTTTTTATGGAATTGAAAATTCCATTTCAGCAAAAGGTAAGCTAGTCACGCTTAACAGCCAAAGGGTGAATGTTTTTGACTCTTTGTCACTGACTTACAGTCCTGTGTCACTATGACCTTGGGTAAGGGGCCTGTTGAAAACAGTGTTGGAAAAAGAGAAAATGCTAGTATCCAGTATTTTCTCCTTTTCCAACAATGTTTTCTTTGTATTCAATAGTAGATTGAAACTTTTTATTAGCATGTAACTTGTCATTTACATAATTATGCTTTCAATTTGAACAAGTCTAGGAATTTGTGTTACAGTAAAAAGGTTTGATCGTATATGAGTTGAAGACCATTTTTAACAGCTTAGATCTATCATGGTGATTAGTGTACCTATGCATGTGTTTCCTGGCTTTTTCAAACCAATACTGACATAAATTTCTTTCCAAGCCAGGAAAGTCTTTCCTAACATGCATCAGAGGTGAGAGACCAAAAATCATTGGAAAAAAAGTTTGCCTTAACCCTTTCCCAAACAAGCCCTTTTTTTACGTGTCTGCAGTACATGTCTTTTGCAAACAATGTGGGAAAAGGAGAAATTGCTCGTAATGAGCAATTTCTCCTTTTCCCACAGTGTTTTCTGCCTGTTCAGATAATTTTCTGCCATTGTTATGAAAGTTAAAATTGTCGTCTGCAAACTCTTTCAGTTTGGAAGAGTCTAAAATTTGTCGTTTGGGAAAGGGTTAACCAAATATCGAACTCACAACTACCAATTTACGGTATCATATAACAAGACCCTCTACTGCTTTTCCAAATTATAAAGTTACACACTTGTCTCGATTGAAAGAATTTACAGACGAAAAATTGAAAGTGTCTCACTGAGATTTATCTTTTGAAGGGAAAAAAACAAGATTGGTAATAGAGGAAATATGATTGTAACTAGAATTTTATACATTTTCCATGATGTTTTCAAATCTATCTCCCTGTTGGAGAAAACTGAACTGTTTTGGGTATCAAATTTTTTCTTTTTAAACAGATGGCCAGTGGTACCCACATCAATGAACTGTTTGATGATGTTTTGATACACATATTTTCAATGCTGACTTTCAAAGAACGGGTTGCTATTGAAAGAGTTTGTCAGCGATGGAGACGGGTGGTGCAAGATACATGGATTTCATTGAAGTCACTTAGTTTTCACAATTTCTTCAAAAGATTTGGTGGTAAGATATTGCAGAACATAAAAATATTTCCTCAGCTGTGTATAGTTTTTGTTTGGTCTGTCCATCTTTCTATTATTCATGTTTATGCATTATAAAAAACTATTCAATCAATATCAACTCATTAACAAAATTTTAGACTTACCTAAATTTAAAGCTTTTGCAGACGACAAATTGAATGTGATGTAAATGATGAAATTTGTCTGTGACAGGGTAGACAACATGGTGGGAAAAGGAGAAAATGCTGCATACAAGCATTATCTCTTTTTCCAACGATGTTTTCAAAAGCCCTCTACTCCAGGGTCATTAAAAGTCGGGATTGTATGGGAAAAGTTTAACTCTTATCCTGCCAAATAGAAGTTGTTGTCAATGACACTACAACATTTTGCTAAATCCATGGGCATTACATTGTGTTGAACTTATATGACTCAAACTACCGATAAAGCATTGAAGAGTGCACAGCAAAATCAGATTGCACATGTTTACAGTCTGATCCTGTTTTACACTCTGTGCAAAAGCCATCTATTGTCACAAATGGCAGGATAAGGGTTAAAAAGCCAATTGTATGATAATTTCAGGTTTGACAGACAAGAACCTTAACTCTTCATTACAAAGATGTGGCCCATATCTAGAATCCCTTGACCTGTCAGGGTCACCTGGGATGTTAACAAATTTTAGCATGGATGTTGTAGGTGAGAATTAGACAGATCTTTTTTTCTTGCATTCCAGGCATTACTTGTTTCTTTAGTGTTAAATACAATTTCAGCATATTTAATGTTCAGCTTTAACTAAAATGGTCTGTTCATAATTGATGCAATATTCTATCATGACACACGAACTCGGCTCAATGAACAGAGTGCAACGAAAGCGTGTAAAAATCTATATTATTCTTTGTAGAGTGATGTCATTCTAAATTGTGTGATGTCATTTTGTAGAAAGTAAGTAAATAAGTTATTCAATGGAATATAATCTGCATCCACATTCCAAGTTCTAAGTATGAACTTATTTTCCTGTGATTAATTCATTACCAAACGACAATATTTTAGGTTTGTCCAAATTGAAAGCATTTGCAGACGACAAAATGAAAGTGACTGAAAATTTGAAATTAGTTTTGTGAAGGGTAGAAAACATTGTGGGAAAAGGAGAAAATGCTGGTTACCAGCATTTTCTCCTTTTCCCACAATGTTTTCAAAAGGCTTCTTTTCAAAAGTAGGGATTGTGTGGTAATGGGTTAAGAGTTGGTCATTTTAGAATTGAAATAATTTTCCCTCTATCATTGTTTATTGTTCAATAAACTATATTATGACCCTTGTGGATTATTTATTGTGCCTCATAACACACTCACAACTGCGGTTTATTGAATGATAAACCATGATAGAAAGACAATTATATCCTAACCCATTACCACACAATCCCTACTTTTGATGCCCCTGAGAAAGAAGCCTTTTGAAAACACTGTGGGAAAAGGAGAAAATGCTGGTAACCAGCATTTTCTCCTTTTCCCACAGTGTTTTCTACCCTTCCCAGAACAAATTTCAATTTTTCAGTCACCTTTATTTTGTCGTCTGCAAATGCTTTCAATTTGGACCGGTCTAAAATTTTCTCGTGTGGTAAAGACTTAAATAATCTGTGGCAGTGAGTGAACCAGCTCTTTTGAACCAGCAGCCTGTATAAAATGTAAAAAATTAGCAATAAGATATATTTGGTCTTAACTCTTTTCCACCCAAACCTGACTTTTTACAACTCTGAGAAAGAAGCCTTTTGAAAACATGGTGGGAAAAGGAGAAAATGCTGGTAACCAGCATTTTCTCCTTTTTCCCATAATTTTTCTACCCCGCTGGTAAGAAATTTCACCTATTGAGTTTCATTTATTTTGTCGTCTGCAAATGCATTGAATTTGGATTAGTCTAAAATGTTGTCGTTTGGTAAAGAGTTAAACCCGCCTTGCTGTTTAGTTAGCTTTTACAGGCATGTGGTTTGGTGTATTCTTCATTATGATAACTAAGCAATGTGTGCGATGGTTAGTGCCTGGATGAGTAACCATGCTGTTGCAGGATACATTTATTCCACCTTACATTCTGAATATAACATACAAGAGCCTGATGACAATCTCTGTGTGGCTAAAATTGTGCAATTTTTCTTTGATAGGGTAGAAAATTTTATGGGGAAAGGACAAAGTGCTGTTTTCCAGCCTTTTCTCTTTTTCCCCGCAACGGGAAAAGGACAAAATGCTGGTTTACAGCATTTCTACCTTTCCCAAATCGATCTTGAATTTTTGATTCACATTTATTTGGTTATCTTCAAATGCTTTCAATTTGGACTAGTTCAAAATTTTGTTGTTTGGTAAAGGGTTAACTCTTTACCGGATGGCATAACTTGACTTAATTCTAAGCATTAAGAGACAACAAATGAAACATTGCACATCTGATATGAGGTGTCATTGGAAAGATTAAAAGCATTGTGGTAAATGGAGAAAATGCTGGTTTCCGGCATTTCTCCTTTTTCCACATTGTTTCCAGAAGCTTTCTGTTGGTCCATGAAACTTTGGATTGTATGGTTAAAGGTCAATATTGTATTACAGGAAATTACTGTCCAGGTTTGAGGGAGCTGGATGTGTCTAATGTCAAGATAACAGATATATCTCTGAAAAATTTGGTTGCCAAATGCACTAGATTACGTGTGAGTCTTTATCATAGGTGTTTATTTCTGCGGTGTTTACTGGTATTTTCTACTGATTATGAAACAAGCTCTAAACCTTGGGTCAATGACTCTCAAATGGTTGCTTCCTGGAAAACTGTATCAGAATTCAAGCACTGACACGAACTTATACTGCTCGCCATGAGGTTTAAACCTGGCCTCTTGAGTCAGAAGTTGACTCTGTATTCCATACTACTTTGTCCCACTATCAGTAGTATGTCTGTTATGTTACCACTGTCAGTGCACCTATCAGTACACCACATCTCCATCCAGAGACAGGCCAGTCCCTCACTTACCTTTATTACAGCTAGATAAGTAACTTTACCTCTACTAAAATAGTGCTAAATATTTAAAACATACAAATTAACCCTTTACCAAATGACAAATTTTAAGACTGGTCTAAATTCAAAGCACTTGCGGATGACAAAATAAACGTTACTCAAAAAGGGAAACTTGTTTCCAGCAGGGTAGAAAACATTGTGAAAACATTGTGGGAAAAGGAGAAAATGCTGGTTACCAGCATTTTCTCCTTTTCCCACAATGTTTTCAAAAGACTTCTATCTCAACATCGTAAAAACCAGGGTGAGGAATTGTTTGGTAAAGGGTTAAGTAAAAAAAATAAAATCTTTTGGAAAAGGACAAGTAGTTTTTCAGCAGTATAGACATTGTTGTTTAAAAAGAAAGAATTAATTGCTCCTTTTCGACACATGTTTTGGTAAGCAAGGTTTGGTTCAGAAGAATAGCCGATTGTTTATCACATGACGAAAGTTTTGGCTCTTTCAAACCCAGAGCATTTTGCAGGCAACTTATGAACATTACTCAAATGATGGGATTTGTTTAATAGGAAGGGTAGAAGACATTTTTGGAAAAAGAAAAAATGCTGGCAGCCAGCATTATTGAGAAAATACTGATAGCAGGCATTTTCTCTTTTTTTTTCTACAATGGTTTCAAAATCTTGCTCAACAGGGTTCATATAACATCAGCATTGTTTTTTAAAGGGTTCAAGCAAGCTTTGAGGGGTTTACTGAGGATTTAATGATGTCCAACAACAGCTGCCAATGAAAACAAAATGATTTCAATATTGTAGATTTTATCTTTGTACTTTTGTCTTGCAGAAAGTCAAACTTAGCCGCTGCATTCACATCACAGAGAATAAAGGGTAAGCACCTCTGGCATTAACAAATTAATATCTTTCCAGTTTGACCATATTTTAGAGCCCATGGGAAAAAGAAAAGAAAGAAAAGTGGTCTTTTTACATCTGGCAGTCTATAACAGTTTCCTAAATGACAGGTTTCAGACTCTTCCAAATTCATAGTGTCAGCAAACAGCAATTTCAAAATTTGTACAAATGAGCTTAAGTTTTCTGACCTAAGTAGAAAAGATTGTAGGAAAAGGTGAAAATGCTGATTATCAGCATTTTCTCCTTTTCTTACAATGTTTTCAAAAGGCCTGATTTTCAAGGTTGTTAGAACTTGGGATTGTGTAGTCAAGGGTTAAATGAAAATTCTGAATAGTTACTTCATGCATGGGTGGTTCAGTGGTGAGCATGCTAGACTAGTGACCTAGTGGTTGTGAGTTCGATACCTGGTTGAGGTAAACTTTGTTTCCGGCATATTTTCGCCTCTCACCTCTGCTGAAGCATGTGAGAAATGTAATAGGTGGCTTTGAAAAGAAAGTTGTGTTAGCACTGGTGTGAGAAAAGCCAGGAAACATAATGTGCGTCACTGAACGTCATTATATAACCACAGCTGTTAAAGTGGCGTTAAACCCCAATACACCCAGCCAACTGAATAGTCGTTGGTGTTTTTATACTACATGTATATATTTTTTTATTAGCTTCAAATGCAGTTAACCAATTCTTTGTATCCTTTCAAAGCCAAACCCACATTCAATTTGTTATCTAAAATTGCTGCAGATCTGGCAAACTCTAAAATTTTGTCATTTGTTGAAAAGTTATAATTTTTGCAATAGATTTTTTTTTTCAAATTTCCCCTCTAGTGTGAAGCCGTTATTAAAGGGAAGCCCAGAATTAGAACACATTGATTTGTCCCAAAACCTGCAAATAACGGGAGAGGTAAGTACAAAAAAATGCGGTCCATCTTTGTCATTTCATGCCGAGTACTGTAGCTCAACTGTAATATACAGGAGTTGTCATCCCAGGGTTGTGAGCTATTATACAAACAAAGTCCATAACAAAGAAAGAAATGAAGGAATGCATAGCAGGAATACAGGGACCGAGCAGGATTATAACCTAGAATGCCGGGATGAAAGGCCAACACCATAACCACTGAGCTAAAGAGAATTCTCCCTAACACAATTGTTAGGTGTTATATATAAACTGGGATGAAGCCATGCATAAAGGCAAGGTCTCCGGTAACACAAAGGCAAGGTCTCCCGTAACACAAAGGCAAGGTCTCCGGCAACACAAAGGCAAGGTCTCCTGTAACACAAAGGCAAGGTCTCCGGCAACACAAAGGCAAGGTCTCCCGTAACACAAAGGCAGAAAGTCCTTTTTTGGACAACAGGTGGGATTAACCCTTTCCCAAACGACAAAGTTTTGGACTAGACCAAATTGAAAGCATTTACAACAACAATTCAATTCTTGCTGAAAAGATGATTTCTGTCTATGATAGGGTAGAAAACATGGTGGGAAAAGGAGAAAATGCTGCATTTTCTCCTTTTCCCACAATGTTTTCAAAAGGCTACTATTCCAGACCCTTAAAAACCAGGGATTGTTTGGGAAAGGGTTAATGGCTCAATATGGCTAATCTAGGATGAGGCCCCATTGTTAGATCAAAGTATTTGTTTGATTGTTTTATTTGTTCATATGGTGTTTCAACATTCTTTCAGTTATACAATGGCACACAGTGCACCTTTCCATGCTTTCCTGGAATTTGTTTTCCCCGTACCACACCCAATATTCTTCACAAGCCACTGGCTGCTTTTCTACTTCCATCATTGTTGAAATAAGGATTAGTGTCGAGAGAAGTGAATCCAGTTGCAATGACTATCGTCAATCCTTGTAAAGATATTGACCCAGTTGAATACTTGAACTTGTGACTCCCTGTTCACAAGTCCTGTATGCTATGGATTGCACTGTAATGGCCTTGCAAGGACCTTGAGAAAGAATAAGAAAATTCTGATTCTCCCCTTTTTTACATGGTCTGCAAAGAACTTCTTTTAATTTGAACAGGTCTAAAGGTTTGTTATCTGGTAAAGGGTGTAATGGAGACGAATCTTTTATATTGTAGAGTTTCAAGATTGCAAGGCCTAGTTTAAAGAGTGTTATATTGTCAAAATGTGTTAAGGTAAGTCTTTATATTCATGTACATATGACATATTGCAGCTTGCATTATCTCTGTACAAAACAACATCATGTCTTAACCCTTTCCCAAACGACAAACTTTTGGACTGGATCAAATTAATAGCATTTGCAGACGACAAATTAAAAGTGACTGAAAATGTGAAATTTCTTTTGGGAAGGGAAGAAAACATTGTGGGAAAAGAAGAAAATGCTGATTACCAGCATTTTCTTCTTTTCCCTCAATGTTTTCAGAAACCAGGCTTTGTTTGATAAAGGTTTAAATTATTAAACTTCCACTTTGGCCGTGGAGGCCTGAACTCATTCCCACAGGACAAAATTTCTGGTTTGTCCAAATCGAAAGCATTTGCAAATGACAAAAGTGGCTGAAAATTTGAATTTTTTTTTTTTGTGAAGGGTAGAAAACATTGTGGGAAAAGGAGAAAATGCTGATTACCAGCATTTTCTACTTTTCCCACGTTGCTTTCAGAAGGCTCCTTCCTTTGGGTCGTAAAAACCAGAAATTGTTTGGTAAAGGGTTAGCCAGTAGGAAGATTGCATGTTAAAATAGATAACCAAAAAGCCATGATACCCTCCTCTTTCTTCTTCTTATTCTTCTCAATGATACCTCCTCTTTCTTCTTCTTCTTGTTCTTCTTCTCAATGATACCCTCCTCTTTCTTCTTCTTCTTCTTCTTCTTCTTCTCAATGATACGCTCCTCTTTCTTCTTCTTCTTCTCAATGATACCCTCCTCTTTCTTCTTCTTCTTCTCCTCCTCAATGATACCCTCCTCTTTCTTTTTCTCCTTCTCAATGATACCCTCCTCTTTCTTCTTCTTCTCAATGATACCCTCCTCTTTCTTCTTCTTCTCAATGATGCCCTCCTCTTTCTTCTCCTTCTCAATGATGCCCTCCTCTTTCTTCTCCTTCTCAATGATGCCCTCCTCTTTCTTCTTCTTCTCAATGATGCCCTCCTCTTTCTTCTTCTTCTCAATGATGCCCTCCTCTTTCTTCTTCTTCTCCTTCTCAATGATGCCCTCCTCTTTCTTTTTCTCCTTCTCAATGATACCCTCCTCTTTCTTTTTCTCCTTCTCAATGATGCCCTCCTCTTTCTTCTTCTTCTCAATGATACCCTCCTCTTTTTTTTTCTTCTTCTCCTTCTCAATGATACCCTCCACTTTCTTCTTCTTCTCAATGATACCCTCCACTTTCTTCTTTTTCTTCTTCTTCTCAGTGGTACCGTCTTCTTTCTTCTTCTTCTTCTTCTTCTCAATAATACCCTCCTCTTTCTCCCTCTCCTTTTCCTCCCTTTTTCGTTCCCTTTTTCGATTTTTCTTCCTATTACTCCTGGTCTCCTTTCCTCCTCCTCTTGGTTTTGTTTTCATTCTTATTTTAGCTTAGCTGTTTTTGAGAATATCTTGAGTTATTGCCATAGCTATGCTCCTCTGCATCATTGCCTTGTAAAACCTTTGACATTTTATAATCTCTGTTATTTCTGACAGATAATTCTGACAGGTTACAAGTTATCAGATGGAAACTCATACGACAAGGGCAAGTGAATGTCATAGTATTTTGGCAGTTTTAGCACATCTTCATCTTAGAATTTTCACTGAAAATCAAGCAAATGGAGCCAAGTGCTGGTACCTACATGCCATGCTCTAATTATGTTGAAAGCAGCCATTGGCTTTGAAAGAAAATTGTGCAGAGTACCGGAAAAAGAAACTCGTGAGTAGGTGAACTAGCCACAGTGATGTAATTGAAATAATGTTGAAAATGGAATTAACTCTTTACCACACAACAAAATTTTACACTGGTATACATTGGAAGCATTTGCAGACGACAAAATAAAGGTGACTGAAAAATTGAAATTTGTTCTGGGAAGGGTAGAAAACACTGTGGGAAAAGGAGAAAATGCTGGTTACCAGCATTTTCTCCTTTTCCTACAGTGTTTTCAAAAGGCTTCTTTCTCAGGGGCGTCAAAAGTAGGGATTGTGTGGTAATGGGTTAAATACCTTCCAATCAACCTTATTGTGTTATACATTTATACAGGTCACAGATAAGTGTATATATTCACTGGTTAAAAACTGTCCTGGGTTAGAAGAGTTAAACCTGGCAGAGTGTAAAGGTATTACATGGCAAGGTCTGAAACACATAGCAGAGGTTTGTAGCTTGATTCTTTGATTTAGCTTATTTACTTCACTTAAAGGTGGGTATTTAGAATTTTCACACCACGCCAAATTAAAAAATATATATGTCAATGAAATTTATATGAAAAAACAATACAAATCATCGGTAATTAAGAATCATAAAATTACAAAAAACATTTTTTTGGTGGTATTCCCCTAAAAGGCTACGTAGCCTCTTAAGCTATTTTTAGATTTCCTGCCAAAATCAAAAAAGCATTGTGGGAATGTTAAGTGACCCGCACGTGACTAATGACTATCAAATTCCATAACCTAACAAACATGTAATTATTTTCCATAATGTCTAGAACTTCGGACGCTATGTTTGAAGCTTCGTCTGCATATTTCCAGTATGTAAATGAGCGATTGGTCATGTAAAAATAGACAGTGTTTCCCTTCAGTCTCAACCTGGGCTCTAGTAAATCTCTAATTTATTTAGTTGTCGAATAGTTTTCGACTACTGGGGTTTAATGAATGAAAATTATAAGACTTTGGGAGTATAAAGATGATTTTTTTGTATTTTTGTATAATTTTAGTCCTAAATCTGAAGGGCCACCTTTAAAAGAAAAAAACCTTTACCACACAATCAAGAGTTTAACCCTATACCAAACAAAAAAATTTCAGACTGGTCCAAATCGAAAGCAATTGCAGACGACAAAATAACTACAACTAAAAAATTGAAATTTGTACCAGCAGGGTAGAAAACATTGTGGGAAAAGGAGAAAATGTTGGTTACCAGCATTTTCTCCTTTTCCCACAATGTTTTCAAAAGGCTTCTTTCTCAGGGTCGTTAAAAGTCGGGATTGTGTGGTAAAGAGTTAACAACCCTGACAGAGAAGACTTTTGAAAACATTGTGGAAAAGGGAGAATATGCTGGTAACCACACTATTTTCTACCTGGGAGAATGAGAAATGCTGGTAACTAGCATTTTCTCCTTTTCCTTCAGTGTTTTCTAGCGTATCAAAGACAGAAGTCATCATTTAGGCTACATTAAATTTGTCCTTTGCAAATGCTTTTAGAATTGGTGTAGTCCAACATTTTGTAGTTTGGTTAAGAGATAACCCTTTTACTAAATAGCCAAGTGTTTTTACGACCCGGAGTAAGATGGCATTTGTAACACAACGTGGAAAAAGGAGAAAATGTTTGTATAGTATCAAACACACGCCAGAGGTTTGGAATTCTTGATCTTTTACCACGCGTTGCATAGTTTAATGATTGTAAAAATGAAAGCTTTTAAAAGCATCTTGGTAAAAAGAAAAAATGCTGGCAACCTTTTCCCACAATGTTTTTTGCCCCTTCATTGGTAATTCTGATCATTTTAACGACACTGAAGTTCTTTCCTGCAAATGCTTTGAATTTGGATAAGACAGAAATTTTGCCATTTGGTGAAGAGTTTATTAGCACACCATAATAAAGTTGATGTTGTATGTTTTGCTTTTCTGGATTCTAACGAATATAGTCCTTAAACCCTTTCCCAAACAAGCCCTGGCTTTTACCTGTCTGCAGTAAAAGTCTTTTGAAAACACTGTTGGAAAAGGAGAAATTGCTCATAATGAGCAATTTCTCCTTTTCCCACAGTGTTTTCTACCCTTTTTGAAAACTTTCTGGCATTTTCTCCAAATCTAAAATTGTCGTCTGCAAACTCTTTTGGTTTGGAAGAGTCCAAAATTTGTCGTTTGGGAAAGGGTAAAAAAGAAACAAATGAACAAATGCATAGCAGAAATACTGCGACTGGACAGGATTAAGACCTAGAATACGTAGACAAAAAAAAAAACAGGAAAAAAAAAAAACTTAGTCTAGGCTTATTTTCTCTTAAAATTTATTGTATTGCAGGCTTCCATGGGTGTGAGGGCTGTCTGTTTATGGCATTTAGATGTATGGCTCATTTGAGACAGTAGAGCAATACAGAAACATGGCTGTCTTGTTTGACCTATACTCTTATCTTTTTTTTTTTTCTTTTATTTCTTTCAGAACTTCAAGGCCCTAAAAACTTTAAATGTCAGCTCCACAAGTCTGTCAGGTAAATAGTTTTTTTGAATTTTGTATTTTTGTATTTTAAGGAATTATTTTTTCCCGTATTTCCTTCTTGGTTATTTTCTACTTTCTGAACAAGTATAGTTTGTCTTTATGAAACTATAAAAATAGGTATAAATCCAAAACTTTTTAGTGAAGGTCCCTGCAGTGATTATTTTGGATGTAGATCTGCAATTTCTTTGTCTCACGATGTCTGTACTAGACTATGAAATTTTGGCTAACCAAAATTTCAAGTCTAATGTGGCTTAACTCTTTACCACACAATCCCGACTTTTAAAGACCCCTGAGAAAGAAACCTTTTGAAAACATTGTGGGAAAAGGAGAAAATGCTGGTAACCAGCATTTTCTCCTTTCCCCACAATGTTTTCTACCCTTCTCTGTCCAAATTTTAATTGTTGAGTCGCTCTTATTTTGACGATTGCAAATGCTTTCAATTTGGACCAGTCTAAAATTTTCTCGTGTGGTGAAGAGTTAAATGATACATTGTATGATGGAATTTGTCCAAGAAGGAATGCACGTACTGTAGAAAAATGATAAAATGCTGGTTACATGCCAAAAAAGGAGAAGTAGCTTAGTTTGTAGCACCAAACAGTAAACAAATCTATAGGGCCTTGAAACCAAGGACTGTGGGGTACAGGGTTGTCGTGAACTGAGTTTAATTTTCAATTATCTATACACAAATGGCCAACTTGTCCAGATTGATAACATTTTTAAAGACAGATGAAATTTTTTTTTTTTTCATGCTTTCCAGTAGGATATCGAGAAATAGCAGTGAAAATATTTTTCGATCTTACACTGGTACCACCAGTGAAAATACCGATTTTCACGTTCTTGTTGCCTAAGTAAATTGCGTGTGCCTAACAACCAGATGGGAAATATGACGTCATATACCTGACATTTCTGGTGCTTGACGTAACGTTGCTATGCGGGACGGGTACGCCACGGGGAATAAGGGAAAAGAGGTGTACTGAATTTTGATAAAGCTCCTTCCAGAAAGGTAAAAAAGCATGAAATAAATAGAATATTTGCATTTTTTGGTGAAAGATCGAAATTCATTTCATCTCGTGAACACCATCGGTAATATTTTCACTCGTGGCCACGCCACTCGTGAAAATATTACCGATGGTGTCCATTCGATGAAATGAATTTCGATCTTTCACCGAAAAATACAAATATCCTCTATATATTGCAGATAATGAGAATTGTGATTTAAAAAACAACAAAAAAAAAAAGGCAGGGAAGAGTTGATTTTATGTTTTTTAACAAGTTTTTCAACATAATTTCAGTTATATGCTGGTGGCCAGAGCACCTATTTATGTATTCCTAGAGTTTCTGTTCCGAAAACTTCACTCAATATTCTGCCTAAGCCACTGGCTGCTTTCCCACTTAGCCATCTTTGAAACAATGATCAGCAGTGAGAGAGGAATGAATCCTGGTGTAATTACTATGATAAATTCTCTAAGTGAATTTGGCACAGCTTGGAATTTGAACCCCGGACCTGCTTTTCTTTTCCTGCTTTTCTCAACTGCACTTACAGGGCTCGGTTGTGGGGAAAGGAGAAAATGTTGTGTTACGGAATTTTCTTCTTCTCCCAAAACATTTTCCTCCAAAAGCTTCCTACCTCAAGATCTCTTTAACTCATTACCAAATGACATAATTTTAGGATTGTATAAATTGAAAGCAATTGCAGACAACAAAATAAAAGTGACTGAAAATTTGAAATTCATTTATTGAAGGGTGAAAACATTGTGGGAAAAGGAGAAAATGCTGGTTACCAGCATTTTCTCCATTTCCCACAGTGTTTTCTAAAGTCTTCTTTCTCAGGGTCATCAAAAGTAGGCATTATGTGGTAATGGGTTAACATGAGATCATTTGTTAAAGGAAAGTGTGGTTTTATTTCATGACAGATCCATTCAAGGCATTTACTGGTGAAATACAGCTAAAGAGTCTGGTTGGTATTGTTGATTAGTTCTTAAAGTATGGTAATGTTTGTCAGGTGTCACCTTGATTTGGGTAACTTGAACTTTTCAAGGGTTCTTGGTTCCTGATTGACAAAGACTTCCATCTTATAAGTCTTTACCAAACAACAAAATTTTAGACTTTTCAAACTAAAAGCATGTGATGATGACAAAGTGAATGTGACCCAGGAATCAGAACTTGCTTTTTGAAGTGTAGAAAACATTGAGGGAAAAGGATACAAAGCTGTTAACCAGCAATTTCTCCTTTTTCCACAGTGTATTCAAAAGCATACTACCCCAGGGCCTTTAAAACACAGGAGTATTTTTTGTTAAAAGGTTAATTCTAGTCAACTAGTAAGTAGTTTCTTTAAAAATGTTAGCTCTACTTTAACAATCATGTGTGATCCTCTATTTATCCGTAGAATGACTTTTGAAATTGTAAATTGGCTTGTTTGTCTGGATTAACTGAGAATTTTAAAATAATTTCTTGGTGTTATTGTATTGGCTGTGATCTCGTGCCAGAAGCTGGACAGTTTTTGATTTGGTGCTATCTGTTTAATCATCTGTCAATTCTTCTCTCCAGTCTTGCTCTATGATTTAGTTTAGATACATTTATTATATGCCCAAAGGGTCGTGTTAGGTTATGACCCCTGTTTGTCTGTCCTTTAGCCATTTCTAGTAATGCACAACTCATCCTACACTTTTCATTTTAATAGGATGAAACTTACCACAATGAATCTTTATGATGACTAGTTGTGCATGTGACTCTTAACCCTTTACTCCATAGATACTCATTTATACACATTGCTTGTAAGAACCTTTGGAAAACATTGTGGCAAAAGGTGAAATTGCTCATGACGAGCAATTTCATCTTTTGCTACTATGTTTTCTATGCTATCAAAGGGTGTCATATATACATAAGAAATTGCTTCATCCTTGCTGTTATTTAGGGTCAATTAGAGATACCATAGAAATGCCTTATGGGGTAAAGGGTTAAAAACTTGGATCTCTGTAAACATTCTTGATTTTAACCCTATTTTAGTGACAAGCCCCCTGGGTGTATATGCACTGCTCTGTGAAGCTCTTGTTTTACATAGTTTGAGAAAGAAGTTTTAACAACTTACAGTAATCTCTTTCGGTCCTGCTTCCTGGAAACCACACTAGTATGTTTGCCAAAGGTGTAGGCCAATGAACATTCCCATAGATGATACCAGCTTTGGGCATTGATGTCAGAGTCTTATGGTTAAAAGATAGGTGCTCCTGAAATAATTGATGCCACAATGATTTGGTTCAGAAATAGTAGCTTTATGTAGTTACTTGTCATATACTTCATTTCTATTTCAGGAACAGGCTGACTTTTCTCATAATGTGGAGTTTTGTGATAAATGCTTAACAGCAGTGTCTAAAAACTGTCCAAATCTTAGGTATGTGTAATGATTTTCTCTTTCTTTCATTATTTTCACAAATTTATGTGTCTGTTTGTGTCTGTCAAAGTTTTGTTTCTGTGTGTCTGCCCATTCGTCTTTCAGCCTTTGTACCTCTTTCCTCCTAAAAAACTGAAATGAAGTTTTCAATTTGATAGTAAAAACCTAAATATTGTACTTTCATGGTTATGTTAATGGAAATAATAACCCTTATCAGACAGTATAGATCAAGATCAGACTGCACGTTCTGTGCAGTCTGATTTTGATCTACACTGTCTGCAAAAAACTCCGAGAATTGCACTTAGCAGCCCAGAAAGACATGGTTGGACAGGAGAGGGATGGGGGCTGATATTTCAACACAGATTTCTAACAGTTGATGACTTCAAATGCAAATTACATGTCTGGCATATGTGAGTAGACAATGGAGCTCTCCTGTCACAGTTGTTTAAATGTGTTTCCTTGGTAAGGGAACAAACTGTAAACAGGGGGTCTTTTTTATAGAAATTTTACAGATTTAAGTTTTCACCAAACAAATCTTGAGTGCAAAATCCTTTAACTCTTTACCACACAACAAGATTTTAGACTGGTTCAAATCGAAAGTATTTGCAGATGACAAAATAAATGTGACTGAAGAATTGAAATTTGTTCTGGGAAGGGTAGAAAACACTGTAGGAAAAGGAGAAAATGCTGGTTACCAGCATTTTCTCCTTTTCCTACAGTGTTTTCAAAAGGCTTCTTTCTCAGGGGCGTCAAAAGTAGGGATTGTGTGGTAATGGGTTAATATCAAACATTGTTTGCTTGGTATAGGATCAATAAGTACATTTCTTCTATCTCCAATGTTTTTAGCAATTTAGATGTGAGTGGCTGTATTCAGATTACAGATGAAGGAATTGGAAGTCTTGTTTGCCTACAATATTTACATACACTTGGTGCAAGCTTTCTACATAGAAACAGTAAGGTGAGAAATTTCCCATTTGCTACTTACCTGTTAGATGTCTGTGACTAGGAGCATTATGTTAAGCATCCGAAGTTGTATTTTCAGTCTAATTTTAGATTTGGAAAGTACCTGTAACATCGTTTTTAAAGATTAAGTCCCCTGTATATTGTTTACTTTGAAGTTTAGAATATTCTTGAGAAGTAGACTAAGAATTATTTAAACCCTCACAATCCCAAGTTGTAACAACCCTGAGAAAGAAGCCTTTTCAAAACTTTGTGCGAAAAGGAGAAAATATAACCAGCATTTTCTCATGATGCTTCCTACCATATCAAAGACAAATCCCACCATTGGAGCTCATTTTCAATTGTGGTCTGCAGATGCTTTCAATTTGGACAAGTCCAAAAATTTTCTGTTCAGTAAAGAGTGAAGTACAGTTGCTGAATACAAGTCCAGGGTTCTATCTGCTAATCAGTCTAAAAAGTATCTATCTCTGAGGCCAAGAAATCACTGATATCAAAGACACACTATTTTTGGTGAATGACTTAACCCATTACCAAACAACAAAATTTTAGGCTTGTCCAAATCGAAAGCATTTGCAGACGGCAAAATAAAAGTGACTGAAAATTTGAAATTTGTTTTGTGAAGGGTAGAAAATATTGTGGGAAAAGGAGAAAATGCTGGTTACCAGCAGTTTCTCCTTTTCCCACAATGTTTTCTAAAGGCTTCTTTCTCAGGGGCATCAAAAGTAGGGATTGTGTGGTAATGAGTTAACCCTTTACCACACGATAAGATTTTAGACCTGTCAGAATAGAAAGCATTAATTTTGTTGATAACAGTTTCATTGTGGCTCATATGAAATGATATTTCTTTGATAGGGTAGAAAATGTTGTGGGAAAAGTATTTTCCTCAGTGTCTGTAAGACTCCGGACTGTGTGGTAAAGGGTTGAAAAAAGACAAGGCTTATTACCAGTATTTTGTCTTCTCCTCAAAACCCTTTACCTCTTTTAACCCTTTACCAGATGACAAAATTTTAGCCCTGTTCAAATTCAAAGCATTCTGCAGACAACAATTTCAGTATGCCTCGAAAGGTGTAACTGTTTATTGATAGGGTAGAAAACATTGTTGAAAATGGAGAAAATGCTGGTTACCAGCATTTTCTCCTTTTTCCACAATTTTTTCAAAAGGCTTGGTCATCAAAAGTTGTCATTGTATGGTAAAGGATTGAAAAAAACTGACCAGTAGCAAAAGGTTTCCAACCCTCATAAGCCTGTGCAGACTGGACAATCTGACTTGGGTCAGTATTTTTTGGAAGCTACATAAAACCTCCTTTCCACAGAATATTGCTAACGTACATTTTTATCCCCAGCCAAAGCCAGAGGGATATAGTTTAGTCCATTTGTACTTCTGTCTGTCTGTCTGTCCACACGAATATCTCCAATACCATTGGGCAGAATTTGGTGATGAAATTTACACGTGTGTACAATAACCCATTCTGCTGAGACACGTTTTTCGGGTTTTTTTTACTTGATGCAAAATGGCTGACTGGGAGGCCTTTTTCGGTTGGGGATATCATTTCAACGAAATTGCTCGTTTAATTTTATTTTACAGATTGAAGATGCCCTTGTCAAGATTGCTGAAGTAGGAAATTTAAGAAAGCTGATCACAAGAGCTTCCCCGTATCTCACAAATCAAGGTAGATAACTCTTACAATACAATCCTGTCCTTTAACTCTATACCAAGCAACAAAGTTTTAGACCTGAGCAAAATTGGAAGCATTTGCAGATGACAATGTAAATGTGACTCAAAAATTGAAACTTGAGTGTAAAAGTGTAGAAAACATTGTGGGAAAGGATAAAATCCTAGTTTCCAGTATTTTCTCCCTTTTCCCACAATGTTTTTAGAAGTCTTCTTTCTCAAGGTCATTTATCATTGGCACTGTGTGGTAAAGAGTTAACCCATTACCACACAATCCCTACTTTTGACGCCCCTGAGAAAGAAGCCTTATGAAAACACTGTAGGAAAAGGAGAAAATGCTGGTAACCAGCATTTTCTCCTTTTCCCACAGTGTTTTCTACCCTTCCCAGAACAAATTTCAATTTTTCAGTCACTTTTATTTTGTCGTCTGCAAATGCTTTCAATTTGAACCAGTCTGAAATTTTGTCGTGTGGTAATGGGTTAAAGCCTAAATGGCTCACTTTCTCATTAATATATTTTCAGGTGTTATGCAAATCATCGCTTCTAGTCCACAACTAGAACATTTAGACCTTAGTGAATGTTTTAACATTACCAATCAAATCTTTGAAGCTTTCAAAACAAACATTGTGGATGAGAACAAAACTGTAGAACTGTATCTTGGAGGTAAGAACTAGTCATAAATTCCTTTACAAAACAGTATTAATCCATTACCACTCAATCCAACCTTTTAACACCCCTTAGAAAGAAGACTTTTGAAAACATTGTTGGAAACAGAGAAAATGATGGTAACCAGGATTTTCTTCTTTTCCCACAGTGTTTCGTACCCTGCTGGAAGCAAATTTTAATTTTTGAGTCATATTTATGTTGTAGTTTGCATGTGCCTTTAACCCTTTCCCAAACAACAAATTTTGGACCCTTCCAAACTGAAAGAGTTTGCAGAGGACAATTTTAGGTTTAGAGAAAATGGCAGAAAGTTCTCAAAAAGGGTAGAAAACACTGTGGGAAAAGGAGAAATTGCTCGTTACGAGCAATTTCTCCTTTTGCCACAGTGTTTTCAAAGACTTCTACTGCAGACACGTAAAAACCAGGGCTTGTTTGGGAAAGGTTTAATTGGGACAAGTCTAAAATTTTGTGGTTTGGAAAAGAGTTAATAACCCTGGTGAATGTAGCTCTTGCTCCTTTTCAAAGAATGATTTCAACCCTGTTAGAGAAAAATCTGAATCCTGCTTGTCTCAGTGATGAAATCTTAAGGTTTACAACCCTGGAGGCCCAGGGTTCAATTCCAGGCTGCAGGTTCAACCCTCACTCAGAGTGCTAGGTTTTTTTTTAAACCTTTACTCCATAGATACTCATTTCTACACATTGTTTGTAGGAGGCTTTGGAAAACATTGTGGCAAAAGGTGAAATTGCTCGTGACGTTTCAAAAAGTGTTTTTCTTCTAAAAAGTGTCATTAACACATAAGAAACCGCTTCATCCTTGCTACTATTTAGTGTCTAATAGAGATGCTATAGAAATGTATTATGGGGTAAAGGGTTAACAGTAACTATGATGAAGTGGATGGACTGATTGCATAGATGATTTTTCATAGTAGTCTTCTGGTGACGTTTGTTAAGAAATTTTTTTAACTCATTAGCAAATGACAATATTATAGACTTGTCCAAATTGACAGCATTTGCAGACGACAAAGTAAAAGTGACTGAAAATATGAAATTTGTTTTATAAATGGTAGGAAACATTGTGGGAAAAGGAGAAAATGCTGGTTATCAGCATTTCTCCTTTTCCCACAATGTTTTCTAAAGGTTTCTTTCTCAGGGGCGTCAAAAGTAGGGATTGTGTGGAAATGGGTTAATGGTTGCAACTGTAATAGGACAGATTTTTAAATATTTCCAGAGCCATATCTCTGGTTTACCGTAACCATTTCATTTTGTGTGATATTTTAGTATTCTTCCATAAATAAATTAGAAGAAAAACTTAATGCATGGTATATATTGCTTCACATTACCATATATCATAACTTTTATGAATAGCAGGAACTTGTGTGTTTTTGGTTGGAGAAAAAAATTGATAGTATATTACAAGCATTTTGTCCTTTTCCCACAATGTTTCTGGAGTTTTTCCATTGGAATGTTTACCCTGTACCTGACAAAAGTATTTCAGACTTGTCCAAATTAAAAGCTATTGCAGACAAGCAATTGAATATGACTCATATAATATACTTTGTTACTGAAAGGGTAGAAAACATTGTTGGTAAAGGAGAAAATTCTGGTGTACAGCATTTTCTCCTTGCCATCAGTTTCTTCTAAAGTCAGGATTGTTTGATGAATTATTATGTTCTTTCTTTATTACAACAGGAACCTCTGTAGACTGGATTGGGGAGGATATAGACTGGGTATCAGGTTTTTCTCATCTCAAAGTGTCTATGAACAGTCTAGGATTGTACAGAGACCTTATCATGCAAGGTAAGTTTGGAGTTTACCTGGTCAGAAGCTTTCAAAATGTCTGTTTATCTTTGATAAAGCTATTTGACAAAACCGTGGATTATGTTAACCCATTACCACACAATCCCTACTTTTGAAGCCCCTGAGAAAGAAGCCTTTAGAAAACATTGTGGGAAAAGGAGAAAATGCTGGTAACCAGCATTCTTTCCTTTTCCCACTATGTTTTCTACCCTTCACAAAACAAATTTCAAATGTTCAGTCACTATTACTTTGTTGCCTGCAAATGCTTTGAATTTGGACCAGTCTAAAATTATGCTGTTTGGTAATGGGGTAATTAAATTTATTTGTCTTTCGACAAACAGAAATTTCTAAGATTCCACATCCCTGACCATTGGGCTTTCAACCTTGTTTAGCTGTTCTGAAGAAAACACGACTCTTAGTTTTACAAATACTTTATTTGTAGATGTAGACGATGACTCGGAAGAGGAATACGCACCTCATCGGCCAATCAGTGGTAAGTATTCTTGTTTAACCCTTTGCCACACAATCCTGAATTTAAATCATTAACAAACAACAATATTCCAGGCTTTGCCAAATCAAAAGCATTTGCAGACTACTGAATGAAATGGACTGAAAATTTGATTTTTTTTTTTTTGAAGAGTAGAAAACATTGTGGGAAAAGGAGAAAATGCTGGTTACCAGTATTTTCTCCTTTTCCTGTTTTCTAAAGGATTCTATCTCAGGGTCATCAAAAGTAGGGGTTGTTTGGTAATGGGTTAAAAGACCTTGATCAAGAAGGCTTTGGAAAACATTGTTGGAAAAGGAGAAAATGCTGGTAACCGGCCTTTTCTCCTTTTTCCACAATGTTTTCTGCTCAATCTCACTATGTTAGCAATAGTCAGTTTGTTCCCTGCAAATGCTTCTGATTCGGACAAGTTTAAAATTTTGTTATTTGTTAAAGATTTTGTCATAAAATATCTAAAAAGACAGTTCCATGTCATTACTGGAAGATAAAATTTTGAACTTGTTTCAATTTAACCCATTACCACACAATCCCTACTTTTGACGCCCCTGAGAAGGAAGCCTTTTGAAAACACTGTGGGAAAAGGAGAAAATGCTGCTAACCAGCATTTTCTCCTTTTCCCACAGTGTTTTCTACCCTGCCCAGAACAAATTTCAAATTTTCAGTCTTCTTTATTTTGTCGTCTGCAAATGCTTTCAATTTGGATCAGTCTAAAATTTTCCCGTGTGGTAATGAGTTAAGAAATAAGAAAACAGTTGCAGATGACCACAGTGTCTGAAATGTTTGGTTTTATCATGGAAAACGTGGAAAACATGGGAAAAAGAAAGAATGCTTGTTAATCAGCATTCTCACCTGATGATATTGAGGGCGTTTACCGAGACAACAACAAAAGCACTGGATAGAAAGTGGAGAAAATTAATAATCTATTTGGTTATTTTTATACATGATAAAACAAACGTTTTCGGGGGGTATACTGGAATCAGTGTGTCTGTCTGTGCGTCTGTCCATTTGTCCATCTGTGTGCCCGTCCTTGTGTCTGTCTGTGTACAAATAATTGCCTGTTTCTGTCAAAGTGCTTAGGGAGGTATTAACTCTTTTCCACACAATCCCTACTTTTAACGAACCTGAGGAGGAAGCTTTTTTAAGACATTGTGGGAAAAGGAGAAAATGCTGATAACATTGTTTCAGTTTTTGAGTTGCGTTTATTTTGTCATCTGCAAATGCTTTCTAAAATTCTGTCGTTTGGTAAAGAGTTAAGTCACATTCAGTGACAGCTCTAGTTTTTACATCCATGGCATTTAAATTTCTTTATTTTTTATTCTAATATGATCTAATGAACAAAAACTTTTTGACTCAACCAAGCCTAGAGTATTTGCAGGTAACAACTTCAGTATGGCTGAATAATGATTTCTGTCCAGTAAAAGGCAGAAAAATGTGGAAAAAGGAGGAAATGCTGGTATCCTGCATTGTTTTCAAAAACCAGGGCCATTAAAATAGTGGCAAGAGGTAAAAGGTAGATTTTAAGTTTGATCTCATATTGTAGATTATGTACCAGATGGGCCTATAGAAAATTATGATGACTGGGAAGAAGATTATGATGAACTTGATGATTTCCTAGAAAATGATGATCCTCTTGCTGCAGAACGTTGGGATATGTCATAATAGGTGATTGGACCACTGGAATATGTTTATGAGAAATATGAATGCTGGTATAGTTTTTGAAAGGAAATGTAAATGCTGGGATATTTTGTGAAAGGAAATGTAAATGCTGGGATATGTTGTGACAGGAAATGTTAATGCTGGGATATTTTGTGGCAGGAAATGCAAATGCTGGGATATGTTGTTACAGGAGATGCAAATCTAAGGATATGTTTTGAAAGGGGATTTAAATGCTGGAATATGTTTTTAAAAGGGAATGTAAATGCTGGGATATGTTGCGACAGGAAATGTAAATCCTGGGATACTTTGCGACAGGAAATATAAATGCTGGGATATGTTGCGACAGGAAATGTAAGTGCTGGGATATGTTGCGACAGGAAATGTAAATGCTGGAATATGTTGTTAGAGGAAATGCAAATCTTAGGATATGTTTTGAAAGGGGATTTAAATGCTGGGATATGTTGTGACAGGAAATGTAAATGCTGGGACATGTTAGAGGAAATGCAAATCCTTGGATATTTTGTGGCTGGAAATGCATATGCTGAGATATGTTGTGGTAGGAAATGCAAATGCTGGGATATGTTGTGACACGAAATGCCAATGCTGGGATATTTTGTGACAGGAGATACAAATCCTGGGATATGTTTTGAAAGGAGATGCAAATGCTGGGGTATGTTGTGACAGGAAATGCAAATGCTGGGGTATGTTGTGACAGGAAATGTAAATCCTGGGATATGTTTTGAGAGCTGAATTGAATGCTGGGCTTTTATTGCCATGTTTGATAGGAAACATTTATGCTCAGACAAGAGATGTTGATGCTGGGGTATATTATGAAAGGAGATATTAATGCTGATTATATTGTTGTGATAGGAGATATTAATGCTTGATATCAATGCAGGTATAAATCATGATAAGCTGGTTATACGATTCATGTAATATTTGTTAAAGCCAATCTTAATGCTGGAATATGTTGTGACAGAAGATACCAGGATATATGATGAATGCAGGAACATGTCTTGAAAAGCAATGTGAATGAAGGGATTTATCATGTTAATAATGCCATTATATGCCAGCATTTTCTCTTTTTCCCACAATGTTTTCTAAAAGCTTCTTTCTCAGGGTCGTCAAAAGTAGGGATTGTGTGGTAAAGGATTAAGCCATTACCACACAATCCCTACTTTTGACGCCCCTGAGAAAAAAGCCTTTAGAAAACATTGTGGGAAAAGGAAAAAAATGCTGGTAACCAGCATTTTCTCCTTTTCCCACAATGTTTTCTACACTTCACAAAACAAATTTCACATTTCCAGTCACTTTTATTTTGTCGTCTGCAAATGCTTTCAATTTGAACCAGCCTAAAATATTGTCGTTTGGTAATGAGTTAAGCAAGCTCTAGTGGCTCAGTAGTTAACTTTAGTTGTCTAGATGATGGTCAGGATTGTTAAATGTCATAAATGTACGACAGCAAAATAAATGTACTGAAAAATTATAATTTGGTCTGGGGCGGGTAGAAAACATTGTGGGAAAAGGAGAAAATGCTGTTTACCAACATTTTCCCCTTTCCCCAATGTTTTCAAAAGGCTTCTTTCTCAGGGTCATTAAAAATCTGGATTGTGTGGTAAAGAGTAAAGACATAAAAGTAACATAAAATAAAACCATAAGCTTAATAATTTGACTTTATTTTATGTGTTGAAGAAAAAACACTAACATGTACATACATGTACATATAAATTTACATGTACATCTTGAAGGAGTTACAACATGTACGGTTTATATGAACATACATGTAAAATAAAAGAAGGTGTACATGTTTTGATATAAGATATAAATCTAGATTCACAGAAAACAAGAGTAAAGAAAAACAAGTTCTGTACTTAAAATCTAAAAGTTTGATATTTATCTACTAGTAAGTTTGTGACATTTAAATCTCTACAGCACAGACGCAATCTTACAGACATGTTATCTCTAAGGCTGCAAAGTCCGAGTCAACCTTTCGTGGACAGCATAGGTCAAGATCAGACTTCACAGAATAAGGAGATGTATTTCTCCCTGGATAATTTTTATATAGCAAACTTAAAGGTGGCCCTTCAGAATTTGGGACGAAAATTTTACAAAAGTACAAAAAATCATCCCCAAAGCCTTATAATCCTCATTCAGAAAACCGCAGTAGTCGAAAACCATCCAACAACACGAGAAATTAGAGATTTACTTCGGCCAAGGTCGACATCGACGGGAAACACATTCTATTTTTACATGACTACCTCACTCATTTACATACTGGAAAAACACAGACAAAGGCTCAAACATAGCGTCCGAAGAAGATTTTATAAAAAATAATTACATGTTTGTTATGTAATGGAATTTAAGCTTCATCAGTCACATGCCACATTCCCACAATGCATTTTTTTGTTTTTATTGCAAAATCTAAAAATAGCTTAAGAGGCTACGTAGCCTTTTAAGGGAATACCACCCAAAAATTTTTTTGGGTAATTTTATGATTCTTATTTATTGATGATTTGTATTTTTTTTCATATAAATTTCAGCGATATATATATTTTTTGAGTTGGTGTGATGTGAAATTTCTAAGTACCCACCTTTAACCTTTTTGCTATAGGCTGGGAAGGTTCATTTCACTAATTTCACAGTTTTACATGCTATGAGTCACAGTACTCTGACTAGCAGTTGTGTTCCGTTGACAAACAAAAATATTGTTGGAAAAGGAATAAATCCATTTACCAGTATTTTTTTTTTTATATTCTCATTACCGGTATGTTGTACAAGCATTTTTGGGGGTTGTAAAAATTTGAGAGTGTTTGGCAAAGGGTTACAGTGGTCCCCACCACCCATCAGACACATTAAGCCTTTACCAAACAATCCCTGTTTTTATAACCCTGAGATAGAAGCCTTTTTAAAACATTGTGGGAAAAGGAGAAAATGCTGGGAACCAGCATTTTCTCCTTTTCCCACGATGTTTTCTTCTCAGCTGGAAACAAATATCAATTTTGAGTTACGTTTTTTTTATCGACTGCAAGTGCTTTCAATTAGGACTAGTGTAAATTTTTGTTGTTTGGTAAAGAATTAAAGTATCTATTGCAATATCCGACAGTTATTTCAAGGGAGGTAACCGATCATTAAGTATGGCAGAATTTCCTTTGATTGCATAATTAAATTATGCAATATGTGTACCTTTATCTTCCAAGTCCATCGTCATGAAATGTATAATAAAAAGACACTAATACTTGTACTATCGGAAATACTTCATATCGTCTCAAACATAACTGCTAAAGTCACACTATTGGCCAAAAGCGAGCAATGGGTGTGTTAAAATAGATCAAGATTTAAATCATATTGTATTAGAAATTACAGTATTGTGAACAAAACAATCTGTCATTATCCTTTTGGTCCAAGTATTAGTTACTGGCAGTCTTGAAAATGAATTTTAAAACCAGGTAAAAAGTAGGGAAAAAAAAGAGAGTGTGACCTTCTGACTTAGATGAAAAATTCATGTACAGATTGTTACTTTCACAATTATTTCCATACTGTTAAATGGTGTATGATTTTAAATTCAATTGCGTTTCACCATCCCAACTGTTTAATTTTGGCCGTTTAACCCATTATCACACAATCCCTACTTTTGAGGACCCTGAGAAAAATGACTTAAGAATACATTGTGATAAAGGAGAAAATGTTGGTAACCAGCATTTTCTCCTTTTCCCACAATGTTTTCTACTCTTCCCAGAACAAATTTTTAATTATCAGACACTTTTATTTTATCGTCTGCAAATGCTTTCAGTTTGGACAAGCCTAAAATATCGTTGTTTGGTGATGGGTAAAATTTGGTCGTTTAACCCATTATCACACAATCCCTACTTTTGAGGACCCCAAGAAAGAAGCCTTTAGAAAACTTTGTGGGAAAAGGAGAAAATGCTGGTAACCAGCATTTTCTCATTTTCCCGCAATGTTTTCTACTCCTCACAAAACAAATTTCGATTTTTCAGTAACTTTTATTTTGTCGTCTGCAAATGCTTATCATTTGGACAAGCCTTAAATGTTGTCATTTGGTAATGAGCTAAATAGAGAGGTGGGGCCTAACTAGTGTGCCTCGAGACAACACTTCACTGGTTGCTGAAATGGATGGACGATGAAAGACGGTGGTGAAACACAGGGCGGTTTGACGATGACTTTTTTTTTTTGTATTTAATGCTGTTTTAAACATTTAAGTATATTGTGGAGGCATTTTTCAGTGCCCTCCTTCAGCCTTTTTAATTTTCTATATCAACATGTGGCACAACATTTTTTTTGTTGGAGGGGGAGGGGGCAGGGAAAGGTGGCTTGCTTGGTAGAAGATTAACAAATTTTCTGTCTCTACTGCGGGAAAAAAAAAGATATCACATCACTCAACTTAACAACTTTTTTAACCCTTTACTCCACAGATACTCATTTCTACACATTGCTTGTAGAAGCCTTTTGAAAACATTGTGGCAAAAGGTGAAATTGCTCGTCACGAGCAATTTCACCATTTGTCACAATGTTTTCTATGCTATCAAAAGGTGTCATATACACATAGGAAACGGCTTCATCCTTCCTATTATTTAGGGTCAATTAGAGATACCATAGAAATGCCTTATGGGGTAAAGGGTTAAAGTAAGACGTGCCTATCTGTCACCTTTTTAACCCCAAGATGTCACACTAGACCTTCCTGACTTCAATAAAATAAGACCTTCTTCGTTAGCAACGCCTACATTGATTCCATTCATATTTTTTTTAAACAAACTTGGGGAAGGGGGCTTATGAAAACATCAGGAACTTCTGATTACTGTATTTTCTTTGTTTTTAAGTGTTTTCGACCCTTCCAACGAAAAATTCCATTTTTTAAAAAAGCTTTCAGTTTTACGTGTGCAAATGCTTTCAATTTTGTCACTTCAAGATTTTGCAGTTTAAAATTTCGCAAAAAAAACGACATTCTGACATTTGCGTAGGCTACAGTGTCATCTATGATCAGCCTGTGCAGTCCGCGCAGGCTAATCCGTGATGGCATACTAAAATTACTTTGGAATATTTCCTTCAGTAGACATGCACATAGCAGAAGATTACGAAAAAACGGGTTGTCGTTTCAGATTAACCCGACTGCGCAGGCTGATCCAACACTTCAGGCGATTGCACCTTTCAGCTAGTTGCAGATAATATATTCCAAATATGTAATGGAAATGAAACAAATTTTAAGACTTGATAAAAGAATGCAGCACATTAAGTTGAATATAGCCAAGAAATCCATGACTGTCTTCAAATGTGGAGCATTTTATTCACATGTTAAACTGCATGTATTTTCAAATATCACCAACAATCTCCCTTCCCTACCAAGGAAAAGGTTCAGATCGTGCTTATTCTCAATTATCGAGTATACTGATTGAAACCTAGACAAAACTGCAGAACTAGGTGTGGGCATCTTGATTCCTTAGCAAACAACAAGATTCTAGTCTTGCCGATATTGAAAACATTAGCAGACTATAAAGTAACAGTGGCTTCAGTGATGAAATAGATCTACTGAAGGGCAAAAAACATTTTGGGAAATGGGCCAAATGCTGAAAACGCGTTTCCCTCAATATTTTCAAAAGGCATTTCTTCTTAAGATTGCTGAGCCTTGAGAATTTATGTCCCAAGCTATTAGCCAATAATTGTAGCTCTGTTCAACAAGAAAAGAATGTCGCATTCCTTCTAGAAGATATTCCTCCGCGACAAAAAGTAACCCTATATCGTAAATTTTAGAGTAATGCAATTTCTGATAGGCTAAAACCAAATGGGGTGCCAGTCAGAAGTTGTGAAGATACGTTACAATTTAGAAAACCTAAAAGAATTAGACTAATAATGTTCTTAAGAATGTTCCCTGCTTCTGCGCGTCTAGTTTGTAACCATCGAAAAACATAAATCAGATCTGTTTGTCTGTCCGTCTCTGTCTCAGACATTCTCTGCTGTTCATAAACAGCATGAATACTTTGCCATCAATCTAAATACAATCAAAATTAACAACAATATTATCTGAATTGTGCTTCATATTCTTTGTTTTCCTAGGCATCAGGAAAAAAAAAATCTATTGAACAAACGCATATACTTTCGACACAATACCTCTGTATCATGCAGGTGTTTAGAATAAACTTTGAAACGTTAAGGCAATTCATGGATTGCTCATATCGTCAGTTTGCTTTGAAAACCTCTTAGCTGTCGTTACGAAGTTTTCGAAGCAACATGACGATATGACATTCAAAGAAAGAACATATCTTTGGTGTACTTCAAAAACCTCGTAACTACAGCTTGTTACACGCTGTGGTTACGAGGTTTTCGAAGTAAACCGACGATATGACATTAAAAAAAAACATATCTTCGGTTTACTTCGAAAACCTGGTAACTGCAGCTTGTTACACGCTGTAGTAAAGAGGTTTTCGAAGTAAACTGAAGATATATCATTAAAAAAAAAACATTTATCTTCGGTTTACTTCGAAAACCTCGTAACAACAGCTTGTTACACGCTGTACTTAGGAGGTTTTCGAAGTAATCCGACCATACGACATAAAAAAAAAAAACGTATCTTCGGTTTATTTCGAAAACCTCGTAACTACAGCTTGTTACACGCTGTAGTTAGGAGGTTTTCGAATAAACCGATGATATGACATTTAAAAAAAGAACATATCTTCGGTTATTTCGAAAAGCTCGTAACTACAGCGTGTGACAAGCTGTAGTTACGAGGTTTTCGAAGTAAACCCATGATATGCCTAGTGCATTGTATACTCATCAGGTTCAATGTTACTAGAAAGCATCTGATTGCCTTAACCCATTACCACACAATCCCTACTTTTGACGCCCCTGAAAAAGAAACCTAGAGAAAAGATTGTGGGAAAAGGAGAAAATGCTGGTAACCAGCATTTTCTCCTTTTCCCACAATGTTTTCTTCCCTTCACAAAACAAATTTTAAACTTTCAGTCACATTTATTTTGTCCTCTGTCAATGCTTTCAATATGGACAAGCCTAAAATATTGTCGTTTGGTAAAAAGTTAAGGAGAAACCGAGTAGGGGGCTGTCATAATATCATGTTTTTCGAAAATATTTTTTTCTAAACTCATTACCAAACGACAAAATTTAAGACTTGTCCAAATTGAAAGCATTTGCATACGAAAAAATAAATGTGACTCAAAATTAGGTTTGTGTCGGTTTGAAGTACAAACCTTAATAAGTGTCTTATTTTGCTCAAATTTACAAAAACATTTATTTTTGACTTAAGTTGGGTTTGTCGTATGAGTCACATGTTACAAACTTTATGTCATAACTTACATGTTATAATGCAAAAGAGAGATGCATTAAGCCTCTTTGTACCTGAGTATGTTTCAAACAAAGATGCCCAACTTCCTGTTTTCAACTTCCGCTTTGGTCGAAATAATCATAAAAAGGAATGCAAGGATTATTTCATACTAGTGTTTCATTCTATCTACTGTACATAAAATATGCCATACAAAAACAACAATCGTGATATTAACAGTGACATTATCAGGCGAAAAAATGCTAGACTGTTCCATATTGAAGTTTTGGCAGACAATTTTAATAACAGCTAAACTCTTTACCACACAATCCCGACTTTTACAGACCCTGAGAAAGAAGCCTTCTGACAACATTGTGGGAAATGGAGAAACTGCTGGTAACCAGCATTTTCTCCTTTTCCCACATTGTTTTTTCCCTTCCCAAACGAAATTTCAAATTTTAAGTCACTTTGATTTTGTAGTCTGCAAATGCTTTCAATTTGGACCAGTCTAAAATTTTAGACGTTTGGCAAAGAGTTTAATGATAATTTCTGGCTTGATCTGGGTAGAAATATTTCTGGGAAAAAGAAGTGTTTTCAGGATAGTTTAAATATAAATAAATTGGAATATGATCCTACTCTAATAATCTAAAAAAAACTTATTATCTCCTTTTAAAACTCACAGTATCCATTATCCATATCGAGAAACAGATACTGAGCCAGGATTGGTTTTTTTCTAATCCTTACTTCAATATAGTATATAGAGCTCCAGATACAGGGGGCAATTTTGATTTTAATATAATAAATCTTAATTATTTTGCACCAAGCCCTGTGTTATGAGTACCCACAACATACGGTTTGAAAGGGAAATACAGAATTTAGAATACCATCACTCCCCCACACCATCACTATCTGGAGCTCTGATTAGTGATTATTAACTTAACAACAAAGACAATGATTGTCAACCTTTCTGTCTCATTGCAAGTCACCCCAAGCCCGTATTCACCAACAATTTCAAAAACAAATTCGCCAGAAGCCTTCTGAAAACAAAGTGGGAATAGAAGAAAATGCTGGTAACTAACGTCTTTTCCATAATGTTTTCTACTCTTCTAAAGTCAAGTTTCAATTTTGAGTCACTTCTATTTTTTTGTCTGCAAATGTTTTCAATTTGCGCATGTCTAAAATTTTGTCGTTTGGTATTGAGATATACACTGTTGTAACGAAAATTTCTGATTGGCAGTTAGCATTTGATCAACTCTTTACCAAACGACAAAATTTCAGACCTGTCCAAACTGAAAGCAATTGCAGACGAAAAAATAAACCTGTCTGAAAAATTGACACGTATTTTGACGTGGGTAGAAAACATTGTGGGGAAAGGTGAAAATGCTGGTTACCAGCATTTACTCCTTTTCCTACAATGTTTTCAAAAGTTTCAAATGCCTAACTTTCAAGGTCGAAACTGTATGGTAAAGGGTTAAGTAAATTTGGAACAGAAGTCCTCTGACGTTTAAACAATATAATAGGATAAGAATTCAGTCAGTGTGGATGGTGAATACGGTCCACCATGAGCAACCAACACGTCTAACAATAAAAGAAAATATCCCTGAAGAAAACTATTATCAGCAATTGTACATCAATTGAGTCCCATCTCGACTTGTAGTTCCACGACATCTAGCATATTCACCGAGTTGATTTTATCCCCGTTTAGCATTTTTTGAACTTTCTCGTTTTTCGATTTGAACGGAGTTTGCTTGTCTTGTATTAATACATTCGCCATTAGATAATCCAGGGCCTGCAATTTGACATAATTACATTGATCTAATAATTTAGCAATGTTTCTGTTCCTTTGATTGGTCTTTTCTATCTCGTCTTTGTCCTGCGTTCGGGCCGAGGCTTCTATTTCTTCTATAAGATCGATTAACGAAAGTCCTTTCTTTGTTTCCAGCTCCGGTTTCTTCTTGGAGTCTGCTTCATTACAACATTCTATAACATTATCTCTTCGCTGAATATAAACTTTCTTTCCTACGTAATTTGAAACTGTATTTTCCTTTTCGCTTTCACGTAAATTAGTTTCATATATTGTATTGTCTGTTTTCTGCTCGTTTTGAGAGTCAATGAGTTTGGGAGTTGGTGAAAGTTTCTCGAGATGAGATCGAGGCGACGATGGCTCTTCCTTCAGTTTTGATACATTCTGTGGTTCGGGTGAGGAGGTCTTTTTAACTGTCTGCAGCTCAATGTATGTTTTATTTCCATCTGTGCAAACTCTTTGTTCATCATTTTGACTAGCATCAATTTCATTACTGATTGTGACGTCTTCGGAGACAGCTGGAGTTTTCAGCTTGAGGGACCAGCCGAAAATATCACGTTTCTTCATACCTGAGATCAGTTTGTCGCGGTCTTCTGCAATCCGCGGTAAATTATTCCCTGTACCATCAGAGGTCGCTGTCGGCAGAGGACCAATTGTTTCATCATTAGGTGGTGCCACATACCAATCGGTGTTTTTGGACTTATCAGCTTGTTTATGTATACCATAAGTACCATCTGGGCTACCGGATTTCACTGGTTTATCAATAATGCTGGACTCCCTGTTGCTGTGGGACACACGATGTATTCTACGCTTTTTCACCGGGTCTGCGGAGGGTGAAGTGGTCTTGTATTCCTGATCTGAACTGGATCCGGAAGCTGTGTCCGAACCACTGTCACTTTCTCTCTCGATATCCCCTCCTTGTTGTGCGAGTTTACTATCATATGGCCGCCATAGATTTTTTCTCTTCTTAGGAATAATACTGCTGTCGTAGGTTGGAGAATGAGACTGGGTCCCGTATGTATTATATGAATCAACGCTATTCTGACCCTGGGGACAGCCATACGACTCTGCCTGGGTTGTGAAAGACGGCTGGGATACCGGTAAGGGAGAGGTCGAATAAATCGGCCTCTGATTGTAAGCTATATCGGAACAGTAACCGTTTGTGTATTGGTATTCTTCTTCAGGTGCCGACGTTTGGGGGTATTGATTGTAGACATATTCCGAGGTTATTGGCACGTTAATTGTATTGTTGTAGGACATGTACCTTTCATACTCGTAGGCCTGCATGGCATGTGAGTGGTCGTCCATATCGGGGCGTTTTACAGTCAGGTCAAGCGGCGATTCCGTTGAAATGGACATGAAAGGAGCGTCGCTATTGGACATGACCTTTCCTACACTGACCAAACTGGTGGAGTAAATGCTGTGCCTGCAATAGTAATATTTGTCGTAAATAAATCTTTTACAAAACGATCCTGGACCCGTATTCATCAACCATTCATGAGAATATTCTTAGTCTTATTCTCCAAGGTTCTCTAAAGTTGTAAGTATCCAAATGGTTTAGCCAATCAGAAGTTGTATTACTTACAAATGTAGAAAATTCTTGAAGATAAAACAAAGAACGTTCTTAAGAATAGTTGGTGCATACGGACCCTTAAGCTTTTTCCTCCTATGAGGAAGACAGTTTTAATTCTTTACCTAACAACAAATTTCAGACAAGTCCAATTTGAAAACATTGGCTGACGAAAAAATCAACTTGACTCAAAAACTGAAATATGTTTTGAAAACACCAAAAATCGTAGTGTGAAAAATGACAAAATGCTGGTTACCAGCGTATTCGCTTGAATCTCTTATATTTTCAAAAGATTTCTTTCTCGGGGTCGTTAAATGTTGGGGGGGGGGGGGGGCGAGGGGGGTAGTTTAAAGGCTTAAAAACGTTGAATAAAAGAGAAATATTTAATTTCCTTTTCAAACAATGATTTCAACGTAGGACCGATTTATTGCATGGTTCTTTGATCGGTCGGTCGGTATGACGGTTGGTTGGTTTATTTGTTGGTTTATCGTTAGTTGGTTGGTTGGTTTGTTGGATTGTTGATTGATTGGTTGGTTGGTTTGTTGGTTGGTTGGTCGGTTTGTTTATTTGTTGGTTAGTTGGTTGGTCGGTTTGTTTGTTGGTTGGTTGGTTGATAAGTTAGTTACTTGCATGAATTAAATGATGTATGAATGAATCGATCGATCAATTAATTAGAATTGCATAAGAGATTTATTAAGTACTTTGTACCCATTTCATTCTATAAACGTTTACAACTCGATACATACCCAATAAACTATCTCTCTGCTCGGGATGACGATTCTTACAGACTCGCTGAGTACTTCTATTGTTTTCTCGTCAATTTGTGTGGGTCTGAAATAAAAATACAGAAAAATTATCGAGCTTTGCTCTACTAACACGGGGTTCAATGTATCTTTGAGATACAAAGTACTTAGCAAGTCAACATATTGTTTGTGTAAAGATAAAATCCATTTTGTTTAACACCCAACCGGATCTTGATGTAGAATGGTCCTTTGACATACAGAAAAAATATAAACTGCAAACAGTTTTGACCTATATATATGTCAGCCTGCGCGGACTGCGCAGGCTGACATGGGTCGATACTGTTTGCAAATCATCAAATCCCCTTGTTTCAGAACAAGGGTAAAGTGTGTTTGTGGCAGTGCTCGTGACATAAACAAAAGTAGTAGTAGTAGTAGTAGTATATTATTTAATCATTAATATAGTGGACAAACGATCGACACTAATGTAATTATACATTTAAATGTTATACATTTTCATAGTAAAACTTACACTTATGATGCTTGAACTATCATTTCTTATAATAATAAATGTAACGATAGTTATAATAACAGTGTGGAAGAGGACATTAACCCATTACCACACAATCCCTACTTTTGACACCCCTGTGACAGAAGCCTTTTGAAAACACTATGGGAAAAGGAGAAAATGCTGGTAACCAGCATTTTCTCCTTTTCCCACAGTGTTTTGTACCCTTCCCAGAAGAAATTTCAATTTTTCAGTCACCTTTATTTTGTCGTCTGCAAATGCTTTCAATTTGGACCAGTCTAAAATTTTCTCGTGTGGTAAAGAGTTAATAATGATAATGATGATGATGATGACAGAGGGTGGATAGATGGATGGATGGGTGGATAACTGGATGGATCACTGGATAGATCCATCGATAAACAGAAAGAAAGAAAGAAAGAAAGAAAGCAATCAAGAAAAAAAGAAAGAAAGCAATCAAGAAAGAAAGAAAGAAAGAAAGAAAGCAATCAAGAAAGAAAGAAAGAAAGCAAGAAAGAAAGAAAGAAAGAAAGAGCACGGGAGTGACAAAGGAAATTTCAGAAGTCGTTTATTTGAGAAAGTATTATTTAAACACACACACACAAATAGCATTACCTATAATTGATAAAATCATATTTTCATGAATACAAAAATTCCTTTTTTTTTTCACAGCATTTATTTCTCCCACAATAATATTACAGAGTCAACTTGAAAAAACTGTCACTTAGTTTTAAAACATTGTACACTTACAGATGTGCAATATGTTGTTTCTGTTTTAAAAAATATTAATTTTCTATGATACTGTTTTATCCAGAACTATATATAAACAGTCGTCCATCACAGGATTAAAGGTATCGTTAATTGTAGCAAATATTCATTTTTATTACATAGCCATTAAAAATATGTTTATATTTCTAGGGCAATCTCCTCTTTAAAACAGTCTCTTTATTTAGCATTCAAAATGAAATTTTATACTTTTACAAGTCCATTCTCAAATTTCATTAAGATTTAACAAATACAATCACTAATATTCTGCAGAAAAATAATAAAGATCTAAGATTGTGTCCACTTTTTAACAAACAATTTTATGTATTAATCTTTATGTTTTATTTCTCCCGAGAATTGTTCAGCGAAAACACATGGATTTCTAACTGAGAATCCCTGTCAAACACCAACGTCATATATATCACATACAAATTAGCCACTCCTACATTGCCTAAACCCTTCGAGCGACAATCATGAAAAGCCAACGAAGGTTTTTACGTCTGGAAAAACGACCGAAATTATTGAAATTTGAAAAAAATTCTTTCATACAAGAATGTCTGAGGAAGAGCGGGCAGTGTAGATCAAAGATCAGACTGCACGTTGTGCAGTCTGATCTTTGATCTACACTGACCGAATAGAGTTATGAAACGCGGTGTACAGATTTTCCAACAACTCCTTCTTCACATAATTATATTCTTTTACAATCCACTACAGAGGCAAAAGAGTTTATAAGCGAAAGAGCTGGACTAAACATGCAGGCAGTCTCGACTCAAATCAGACTACATGTTCTGTGAAATCCAATCGTGATCTATTCCATCTGCGAAAGCCTTTCCGTTGACCTAGAGCACTGAAAAGGTTATTTGATAGACAAATTCAATGGATATTTCTAGCCAATACGGTTAAAACCTTACAATTTTCACGAACAGAGAAAATCACAAGGAAAACCTCACCCGGATCCGGTTATTCATATCGAAGATCAGACTATATCCTGTACAGTCTGATCTTGATCTTCATCTATACTTTCGCGTTCTGCCGCGTAAAAGTTATCCAAGATAAATCACCAAAGGTACCAAACCATCGTTTCGATTTTACCTTTAAGATAATTTCAAATGGATGGCGTATAAAATAAAAGCGTCAAATTATATTTTAAAAAAATGCCAATTAATGTAGATAAGATCAAGTTCATCCTAGTCTACACCCTTCACGAAGTCTATCTCGAGGCTCGCGATATCAAGCTTACAAGGTTAATACCTTCGAATTCACCCTTTTCAATCACAACTTTTGAAACTATATGATGAATTTTGTTGGAAACCCCTATTCAATCAATATAAATTCCATTTTTTCAAATCAATTTTCTTTTTCTTAATATCACGAATCATATTTTCATCGCATTTATCTGCTCCAAATGAAAATAGTTCGTCAACTCTGAATACGCGCATGTATACATACAACAGGACAAGGATGGCAATCGATATTTTCCAGTGGTCAGAGGTGACCTCCGTACGTTGACCTCGTGACGCAAACATTCAACTTTCTACTAGGATTCTCGTTTTGCAAGTTGAATTTCAGGTCAATGAAAGGATAGCTAGACAGAGCCACAATTATAAATGGCATGCAACACGTGAAAAGGGGCATTCGGTCATTTGCGCAAAGTGTCGTCTCGGATCAGCCTGCGCAGTTCACGCTGGCTAATCCGACGGAAACTTTCAGTCTTTCCGTTTATATGAATTTTTCTGTTTTGCGCAAGTACTACTGTAGCATAAAATCTAATGTAGTCGTAAAGTGCCGTCTCGGATTAGCCTGCGCGGACTGCGCTGGCTGATCCGAGACGGCACTTTACGCAAATGTTTGAATGTCCTTTTCGCGTGTTGCGGATCATATTGTGATTACTGTGTACCGTCAATTCTTTGCCAAACGACAGAATAATAATCGCGGCGTCCAAATTCAGTGCGTTTGCAGACAACAAAGGACATTTTGGTTTATTTGGTTTAGATTATACTTTCTGTCTTCTGACGAGTGGAAAACATTGTGGGAAAAGGAAGAAAATGCGGGTAACCAGCATTTTCTTCCTTTTCCCACAATGTTTTCACACAAACCTGCCAAGCGATGGTTATGTCAGATTTGGATGTGTTTGTTGGTATAATGGCTACATCATACACTATTTCTGTTAATCTGTTTAATTGAATCTTACACCGCTCCCTAACTAACTCATAACCAAGCGACAATATCAAACGTGTTTTAGTTTTGTCCAAATCTAAAGCATTTGCAGACGACAAAATAAAAGTGACTGAAAATTTGAAATTTGTTTTGTGAAGGGTAGAAGACATGATGGGAAAAGGGAAAAATACTAGTAACCAGCATTTTCTCTCTTCTTCTCAAAATATTTTCAAAGGACTTCTTTCCCGTTGTTCTAATAGAACTGGATTGTTTTCGTTCAGGGGTTAAAATGATAATTATATTAATGTTTACTACACAATCCCGAATTTTAACGACCCTTTCGTAAATGACTTTTGAAAACATTGTGAGAAAAGGAGAAAATGCTGGTAACCAGCATTTTCTCCTTTTTCCGCAATGTTTTCTACTCTCTTACGGACACAAATTTCATCATTCAACCCACTTTTGATTGGTCGTCTGCAAGTGCTTTGAATTTTGAACAGTCTAGAATTTTGTCCTTTGGTAAAGAATAAAATGAAACTGTACAGTGACTAGTGAAAATTTATGTATAACTATTTCATTATCTCCCGCTAGATGGCATTCTATAGATACTCATCTATCTGATATGGGCATCCTGGGTACAGAACCGAACCACTTTCCTACGCGACAACCGTTACTTTGAATTTAAAAAAAAAAAGGTTTACCCAATAAAACGCTACCTCGTGCATTTCACTCAACTATGATCACCAGTTTAGAGAAATCTGTTGCTAAAGCAGGTCTCATTTCTCCTCAAACGTATTGATACGTAAAAGCTATTTTCAACATTGCTACTTTATAGAGCGTAATATTACAGTCAGCCCGCTTTCGGGGCTAGTAGTGATGCGTCATATAAGACAGTCGAATCTTCGCAGAATATGACATGCGCAGACAACGATAACTATTTCAGAATTTTGTACTTCTGAACAATTCTGACCATTTCGGACTAAGTTGATTAGAAGCAGACAGCACATTCTGTACAGCATGATCTTGATCTATACATTCTGGTACAGGGATGAAGGTAAACACGTGATGAACCTGGGAATTAATTTTGTATACTCCGTAACTCTATCCGCCCTCTGTCTATCACCTTTTTCCAGAAACAGACGATCGACAATCAATACAGTATACTCGTAAAAATCAAGGCAAAAGTAAATATCATAGACAGAAGAAGAAGAAGAAGAAAAAAAAAAAGAAGAAGAAGAAGTAGCAGAAGATGACGATGATGATGATGGTGATGAAGAAGAAGAAGAAGAAGAAGAAGATGATGATGATGATGATGATGAAGATGATGATGAAGAAGGAGAAGAAGAACAAAAAGGTCAAACTCATGATATTGTAGTTGTGAGTTCAATACCGAGTTGAGGATAACTTTCAATCCGGCGTATTTTCACCTCTCACTTCTGCTGAACCATGAGAGAAAAGTAGTCGGTGGCTTTGGAAAAAGAGTTGTGTTAGTACTGGTATGAGAAAGCCCGGAAACACACGTGCGTCACCGATCGCGATGATTTGACCTTAGCTGTCGTTAAACCTCAGTACAACCAATCAAACTCATTCCCTCTATCTGAAGCTCTGAACTGTCATTCAATACGTTTAACCCTTTACCAAACGACAAAATTTAGACTTGTCCAAATTGAAAGCACTTGCAGACGACAACATAAAAGTAACTGAAAAAATTAAATTTATTTCCACTGGGATAGAAAACATTGTGGGAAAAGGAGAAAATGCTGGTTACCAGCATTTTCTCCTTTTCCCACAATGTTTTCAAAAGACTTCTTTCTCAGGGGTGTCAAAAGTAGGGATTGTCTGGTAATGGGTTAAATAATTTTATACGACTGTAAAATGTTAACCTTGGGAAAAAAGGGTCGATGTTTCAGTGGAGGGCTTTATAACGGTGTCTATATATTTTTATGGCCGGGGGTGAACGTTCGGTCAAGGCCCGGTCGAGTTCTGTTTGTCTGATACGGTTTACGGACTGTTATCAAATATTAGCTCACATTATCATCGTCTTGGCGTGGCAGCGTTTGTATATATACGGCCGGCCTGCAACATGTGAAAAAGGGGGCATTCGGACATTTGCGTAAAGTGTCGTCTCGGATCAGCCTGTGCAGTCCGTGCAGGTTGATCCAGGACGACACTTACCGATTGTGTGTGATTTTCTATGTCACACACGTGTACTGTATGATAAAAACTAATCTTGACGGAAAGTGCCGTCTCGGATCAGCCTGCGCGGACTGCGCAGGCTGATCCAAGACGACACTTTCCGCAAAGGTCCGAATGTCCCTTTTCACGTGTTGCAGGCTTTATCAACCCTTATCATACTAAATAGTAAAGATGAAATTTTTGCCGATGGTAAAACAAAAAATCTACAAGACCTAAGGGATAAAAGTTCAGTATATTTAACCTCATAATTACATGTAAGTACAGTTAAAACAGTTCCTTTCGCCAAAATGTATGGTTTTCTTTAGTATAAAATTTCTGTTTAGCGTTTAATTATATTTCAGTGACTGGAGGAAGTGCATAAGACAAAAACAAAGTCGTATTTCATCCTATTTTAGTCTTTGTTCACGTGTTTTTCAAGGAATATGAAATATGCATAACTATTTCCCACAGCTATACATGTATTTCAATGGTACTTTGTGGTGGATAATAATTATGTGAGTTCTAATTTTCACAAGGAAAGAAAACATTGTTGGAAAAGGAGAGGATGCTTGTTAAACCATAGAACGATTGGTAAATGATTGATCATTACCTCCCGCTAGATGGCATTCTATAAATACTCATCTATCTGATATGGCATCGTCTGCGCATGTCATATTCTTCGAAGATTCGACTGTCTTATATGACGCATCACTGCTAGCCCCGAAAGCGGGCTGACTGTAATATTACGCTCTATAAAGTAGCAATGTTGAAAATAGCTTTTACGTATCAATACGTTTGAGGAGGAATGAGACCTGCTTTAGCAACAGATTTCTCTAAACTGGTGATCATAGTTGAGTGAATTGCACGAGGTAGCGTTTCATTGGGTAAACTTTTTTTTGTTTTAAATTCAAAGTAACGGTTGTCGCGTAGGAAAGTGGTTCGGTTCTATACCCAGGATGCCCATATTAGATAGATGAGTATTTATAGAATGCCATCCAGTGGGAGATAATGTCTGATATGGGCATCCTGGGTACAGACACTTTCCTACGCGACAACCGTTACTTTGAATTTAAAACAAAAAAAAAAGGTTTACCCAATAAAACGCTACCTCGTGCAATTCACTCAACTATGATCACCAGTTTAGAGAAATCTGTTGTTGAAGCAGGTCTCATTTTTCCTCAAACGTATTGATACGTAAAAGTTACTTTCAACATTGCTACTTTATAGAGCGTAATATTTACAGTCAGCCCGCTTTCGGGGCTAGTAGTGATGCGTAATATAAGACAGACGAATCTTCGAAGAATATGACATGCGCAGACAACAAATGATTGATTGAATGTTTGTTTGTTTATCGTTGCCAACGGTTGTCCATAAGGGCGCCCCCACCCCCTGAAGACTGTTAGTACTGTTACGGGGGATAGTGCAGATATAGGATGGAACCAATCTTAAAAGTTTCGCCTGGTCCACGGCTTTAAACGTGCTCGGTGTATAGCACCGTCACACGGGACCTCGGTTTAACCCTCTCCCAAACGACAAATTTTGGACTTTTCCAAACAGAAAGATTTTGCAAACGGTAATTTTTTGATTTGGAGAAAATGGCAAAAAGTTCTCAAAAGGGTAGAAAACACTGTGGGAAAAGGAGAAATTGCTCGTTACGAGCAATTTCTCCTTTTCCTACAGTGTTTTCAAAAGACTTTTACTGGAGACACGTAAAAACCAGGGCTTGTTTAGGAAAGGGTTAAACATTTCATCCGAAAGACTATCAATTTTAGATGGCCACCCGTGGGAGTCGAACCCACACCCTAAAAGTCATCGAAACACCAAGCTCACGAGTTCTACCCTCTACCGAATGAGCCATACGGGCTGGTCTGGGTCCATAATTCACCAACCATCCTCAAAAACGTTCTTTAGTATTATTCTTCAATATTTTCTGACTGAAAGTAACAGAACATCTGATTGGCTAAACCTTTTGGTTTAGCCAATCAGATGTTCTGTTACTTTTACAATGACAAATTTCTGGAGAATAAGACTAAGAATATTCTAAAGAATGGTGAATATAGACCCCGTATGTTTATTACAGTCCAGTGCAGAAAGTTCAAATAAGGTACACAGAGGATTAACCTACAGAGTTAACCGATTAACCCTTTCCCACACAAGCCCTTGTTTTACGTGTCTGCAGTACAAGTCTTTTGAAAACACCGTGGGAAAAGGAGAAATTGCTCGTAACGAGCAATTTCTCCTTTTCCCACAGTGTTTTCTACCCTTTCTGAGAACTTTCTGCCATTTTCTCCAAATCAAAAATTGTTGTCTGCAAACTCTCTCAGTTTGGAAGGGTCCAAAATTTGTCGTTTGGGAAAGGGTTAAACCATAAGTACTTTTACATAATACTTAGCACTTATTAGCTACTGTGACACAAACATTGTGAGGGAAGGAAAATATTCATTTAAAACATAATACAAAAAACATTGAGGAAGAAGAAGCGACTGTTCGTAACGTGCAAAAAGCTCCTATTCCTACGACGATTTTAAGATACGTGATTAATTCATGTCCTCGTCTAGAAGGGTAAAAAGTTATATCAATACACTACGTGATTCACCCTTTACCATACAATCCCATATTTTACCGACCTTATCGAAATGGCAATTAAAACATTGTGGGAAAAGGAGAAAAAGCTGTTAAACAGCATTTTCTTCTTTGCCCACAATGTTTTACCTTCACTTGTTCAAAGGTTTGAGCCACATTTGAAAGCTTGCATGCCATTCTTATAATTTAGACAATTCTGCAATCTTGTCGTTTGACAAACAGTTTATTCGTGCTGCACTGTAAGTAATGAAGGGACAGAGCAGATTCAGATCAGACTCCCATTTATCTGTCTGATCTTGGATCTACTCGGTCCAATGGTCCGATGGTGAGAAATTAAATCAATATTTTTTTCCAGACATTTTATTATAATTTTATCTACTTTACTTGTACAAACCATACTCAGAGATTAATTCTCTCTACCTAATAGTAAAGTCTACATACCAAAACAATCGGATTTTCAAAGTTGTTTTAGGCAGGCGGAAAAGTGTCACTCTATCGGACAGTGTAGATCCAAGATCAGACTGCACGTTCTGTGCAGTCTGATCTTGATCTACGCTGTCCGCAACAGGACTATTAAGTCTCTCCAACAAGCCAAAGGGTAAAATGTGATGGGTTTTGATATATCGAGAGGGTTGACCGGCGAATGGCCCATACAGACAAGAGTTCATTAGACCGCAAAATAGAGCCCTTTGCATTTTCGACATAATATTTGGGCTCATTCATATTTATCTGATTTTCTGATTTACATTTTTATAAGTTATGGAATATTGAGACAGGCAGGGGGACAGGAAGAGAGACAAACAGCGAGAGAGAGAGAGGCGGAGAGAGAGAGAGAGAGAGAGAGACAGAGACAGGGATACAGACAGACAGACAGACAGACAGAATGGAAGACAGAGAGACAGACAGATAGGAAGACAGATAGAGAGACAAAGCGAGAAAGAGAGTGACAGAGAGAGAGAGAGAGAGAGAGAGAGAGAGAGAGAGAGAGAGAGACCGAGAGAGAAACAGTGGAGAGAGAGAAAGAGAGAGAGAGAAAGAGTGAAAAAAAGACAGACAGATAGACTGACAGGTAGACAGACAGACAGAGACAGATACTGGGAGAGAGTGAGAGAGAGAGAGAGAGAGAGTGTATAGACATACTGAGATTGCAGACAGACAGACAGACGGACATACAGACTTTTCCCCGATGGTTATATTTATATGGTCGATGTTATTCTTTGAAAAAAAAATCGAATACGAAAACTTACCATAAAGGCTTTACATAATCGACTATAAAAAAAAAAGCCCAACTAATCACCGAATTTGATGATTTGAGGAAGAACTAGACAATTCCCAGTAACCAACTCTCTGAGAACAATCTGGATTCTGTTTGAGCCACGTGCTTTTAATCGCCCAGATATGGGACACTTTGAAAACATGGAAGAGAAAAGGAAAGCCGGTAACCGGCGTTTTCTACTTCTCTTTACTGTGTTTTCTACTTTTCTAAAGATAGATGGTTAAAGCCTTAAATTATTTGTTGTGTGCAAAAAACTTTCAATTTGGAGCAGTCTGAGATTCTGTTTCCTGAGAAAATTTACTTGTCCAAGAACGAGAGAGTGCTTTGAATATTTTTGATGAGTAATTTGAATAAATATACGAGTATTATGTAATTTTAAGAGCGAATGAACAGTGACAGAAAATGAGAATGAGAGAGAAAGAGAGAGAGAGAGAAAGAGAGAAAATTGTATCACGTGGGGCATTTTGAAATTAATTTGGTTGTGACTGACTATGTACAACATGTATAAGTCAATAAAGATAGTCATTCATTCATTCATTCATGTTGCGTTTCGTCTGCGAATGCTTTCAGTATAGGCAAGTCAAAAAATGTTTTCGGCCAGTACAGACTAATTTTCTGAAAGGGATGGGACTAAACCGAGGTCCGGAACATGACTGGTTCTGTGTTAATATTACAAAATGACGACTAATTCAGTCCCCTCCAGATGACCTTTTTGTACTTAACAATGAAATTAATAACAATAGGTCTTTACCAAACGACAAAATTTTAGACTGGTCCAAATTGAGAGCATTTGCAGACGACAAAATTAACGAGACTGAAAAATTGAAATTCGTATCCAGTAAGGTAGAAAGCATTGTGGGAAAAGGAGAAAATGCTGGTTATCAGCTGGTTACAATGTTTTCAGACGGCCTCTATCTCAGGGTCGTAAAAACAAGGGATTATTTGGGATAGGGTTAACCCTCTAACCTTTTACCAAACGACAAAATTTAATACTAGTCAAAAATGAAACACTAAACAAGAGGGCCATGATGGCCCTGTATCGCTCCGCAAGCTGATAGAAACCTTAATCTGGATTTAATATTCCATTCATATAAGCATAACTATTAGCATCAAAATGAATCACTCTTCCTGAAAACAGGATATTTTCTTTCAAAAAACTTTAATATAATATCAGGCACCAATCATGTATCACTGCAGTTTGATAATCAAGGGAGGTAAATAGTAACAAATTTTACCCTTTATAACAAGAGTTACTTCCCTCTAATTACTTCCTTTGAATAATATTTTATATTGAAATGACTATATATGGAAGCTCATGTTAAACTTGTGATCCCTGGAATGGAGCCAATTTTGACCCCAGGTCTATAATATGAAAACACTTGTTAAAGGTCCATTAGATAAAGCTACATGCCAAATTCAGTGCCCCTGGGCCTTGCGATTTCAGAGAGGAAGATTCTACTTTTTTTTTTCCTCCGGTTTGTTGCCATGGCAACCAGAGTTTTTAAAGGAACCTAATTCTTTCACAAAACTCCGAAGAGGACCATGACAGGATCATTTCTGTGAAGTTTCATCAAATTTGGATGCGTAGTTTCAGAGAAGAAGATGTTTGAAATAAAAGTTAACACACGCACGGAAGCACGACGGACACCAGGCCATGACATAAGCTCACTGGCCTTCGGCCAGTGGAGCTAAAAATGAATATAGTTTTAGTAAGGGGTAGAAAGCATTGTGGGAACAGGAGAAAATGCTGGTTACCATTCATAATTATAAGAGGAAAAAAAATCGAAAGAAAGTCCATTCCCCTTTCAGTACATAATTGGTGTTCAACGTTGCTATATACAGTGTCCACATAATTTATTATCACAGCGACCACATATTGTCGATAAGATCGTTACCTAATGAGGCTAAAATGGGTTTTGTCATATTTAGAGATTCGAATCACGACTCATGGGGAAACAAACCGTGTATATAACCTCAGGACTACATTGTCTGCGCATGTCATATTCCTCGAAGATTCGATCTGTCTGCTATGACGTATAACCCATCCCCTAAATACCTGGGAAAAGTAAGGCTTATACCGGTTAAACAATTTCTACCTGTTGTGTTCCTTCGAAATTTAGCAAGGAATCCTGGAAATTATAATTAGAATAACGTTACACTTTGGAATGGATTGCAAGGTCCAAGATCCTATCTAGACAATTGGAAGGAAGTGTGAGAAACTCCCCAAGGAAGCAGGAGCCCCCCCCCCCCCTTTTTCGAACCGACATTAAAAATTTATTACATAACCTCCCTTGTTTTCAGTGTTTTCAGTGTAATATACCCATTACTTATACACGTTTGATATCACTTAAATTGTGTGACGTCATTTTGTACGTATTTCATACAAGTGAATGGGTCTTATGGATACTACTGCAGGTGAATTTTTTGCATCATCTGATCTATATTTGTGAAATATCGTTATGTGATAAAAAGAATCTGATATTCGTGGACTTTTGAGATAAAATTTTATTAAACTCGCCAAGGAAAATGTTACTAAGCTCGCCAAAGGGTCGCTTTATAACATTTCCCAAGACTCGTTTAATGAAATCTTATCTCAAAACCCCACTCATGTCAGGTCCTATATAGCTGCAATGATCTGTGAAAAGACGGTTTAACTTTTTCCCAAACAGGCCCTTGTTTTTACGTGTCTGCAGTATAAGTCTTTTCAAAACACTGTGGGAAAAGGAGAAATTGCTCATAACGGGCAATTTCACCTTTTCCCAGTGTTTTATACCCGTTTGGAGAACTGTTGGCCATTTTCATCAAAGTTAAAATTGTCGTCTGCAAAGTCTTTCAGGTTGAAAGAGTCTCAAATTTGTCGTTTGGGAAAGGGTTAATGCTATATGCAAACAGTATCAACCCTAGTCAGCCTACGCAATCCGCGACCGATGACTTGGGCCGAAACGTTTTGCTTTTGGTCAGTTTTTTGATGACTTGGGCCGAAACGTTTTGCTTTTGGTCAGTTTTTTGATGACTTGGGCCGAAACGTTTTGCTTTTGGTCAGTTTTTTGATGACTTGGGCCGAATCGTTTTGCTTTTGGTCAGTTTTTCGATGACTTGGGCCGAAACGTTTTGCTATTGGTAAGTTTTTCATGACTTGGGCCAAATCGTTTTGCTTTTGGTCAGTTTTTTGATGACTTGGGCCGGAAAGTTTTGCTATTGGTCAGTTTTTCGATGACTTGGGCCGAATCGTTTTGCTATCGGTCAGTTTTTCGATGACTTGGGCCGAAACGTTTTGCTATTGGTAAGTTTTTCGATGACTTAGGCCGAAACGTTTTGCTATCGGCCAGTTTTTCGATGACTTGGGCCGAAACGTTTTGCCATTGGTCAGTTTTTCGATGACTTGGGCCGAAAAGTTTTGCTATCGGCCAGTTTTTCCCGATGACTTGGGCCGAAACGTTTTGCTATCGGCCAGTTTTTCGATGACCCGGGACGAAACGTTTTGCTATTGGCCAGTTTTTCGATGACTTGGGCCGAAACGTTTTGCTTTTGGTCAGTTTTTCATGACTTGGGCCGAAAAGTTTTGCTATTGGTCAGTTTTTCGATGACTTGGGCCGAAACATTTTGCTATTCGTCAGTTTTCTGCATGCCAAAGGACCAGCTTACCACATCATCTAGTCGGTTGTAGACAAAAATGATCTTTTACAACTCATTACCAAAGGACAAAATTTTAACTTTGTCCAAATCGAAGCATTTGCAGATGACAAAATAAAAGTGGCTGTAAATTTCAAATCTGTTTTGCGAAGGGCAGAAAACATTGTGGGAAAAGGAGAAAATGCTGGTTACCAGCATTTTCTCCTTTTCCCACAATGTTTTCTAAAGGCTTCTTTCTCAGGGGCGTCAAAAGTAGGGATTGTGTGGCAATGGGTTATGGATTTGTAATTATGTGACAAATGGCTTTATAGATCTATAATGCATTGCAGAAATGCGTTGAATCCGTTTTTTTTTCCCAGTGATGCTTCAAGTTATACACCCTCCAGAAATATTGGAATGAACTATACAAAACTGTCAAACCCTTTTCAAATAACTATTACTATGTGTTTACCAGACTAAGCCTTTTAGAAAAATATTTTGGGAAAAGAAGAAAATGCTAGTAACCAGCATTTTCTTCTTTTCCCATTAGATCCTCTCAATCACTCCACGTTTTTTTTTAAACCTGACAATCATGTTTTCACGCTTATAGAAACTATTATGGGAAAAGAAGAAAATGCTGAAAATTCCCACTGATCTCATCTGTTGAGGCCACTGGCGTTTTTGCTGGTTCCCAGCATTCCTTCTTTTCCTATAATATTTTCTATCCTTCCAACACCAGGTCTCATCGGTTGAGCCCACTGGCATTTATGCTGGTACCCAGCATTGTCTTCTTTTCCCATAATGTCTATGCTTCAAACACCAGGTCTCATCGGTTGAGCCCACTGGCGTTTATGCTGGTTCCCAGCATTTTCTTCTTTTCCCACAATTTCTATACTTCCAACACCAGGTCTCATCGGTTGAGCCCACTAGCGTTTATGCTGGTTCCCAGCATTTTCTTCTTTTCCCATAATTTCTATGCTTCAAACACCAGGTCTCATCGGTTGAGCCCACTGGCGTTTATGCTGGTTCCCAGCATTCCTTCTTTTCTTGTAATATTTTCTATCATTTCAATACCAGGTCTCATCGGTTGAGCCCACTGGCGTTTATGCTGGTTCCCAGCATTTTCTTCTTTTCCCACAATTTCTATACTTCCAACACCAGGTCTCATCGGTTGAGCCCACTGGCGTTTATGCTGGTTCCCAGCATTTTCTTCTTTTCCCATAATTTCTATGCTTCAAACACCAGGTCTCATCGGTTGAGCCCACTGGCGTTTATGCTGGTTCCCAGCATTCCTTCTTTTCTTGTAATATTTTCTATCATTTCAATACCAGGTCTCATCGATTGAGCCCACCGGCGTTTATGCTGGTACCCAGCTTTTTCTTGTTTTCCTATAACATTTTCTTTCCTTTCAACACAAGGTCTCATCGGTTGAGCCCACTGGCCTTTATGCTGGCACCCAGCATTTTCTTGTTTTCCCAGAATATTACCTATCTTTGCAATACCAGGTCCATTCGGTTGAACCATATTTTACCTGTCGTCTGCAAATACCGACATCTCCAATACAAAGAGGATATTTGTTTTTTCCGGTGAAAGATCGAACTTTGTTCCATCGAGTGGACATCATCGGTAATATTTTCACGAGTGGCGCAGCCACGAGTGAAAATATTACCGATGGTGTTCACGAGATGAAATAAAGTTCGATCTTTCACCGAAAAAATTAAATATTCTATTTATTTCATGCGTTTAACCCTTTCTGGGAGGAGCGTTATCGAAATTCAGTACAGTTCTTTTCCCTTATTCCCCGTGGCGTACCCCTCCCGCATAGCAACGTTACGTCAAGCGCGAGAAATGTAAGGTATATGACGTCATATTTCCCATCTGGTTGTCAGGCACGCGCAACTTACCTAGGCAACATGAACGTGACAAAAGGACCATGATGGTCCTATATCGCTCACCTGAGTACCAAGCAGCACAGGTCTAAACTAAAGATATATACCAAATAACAAGGTTCAAGGCCAAATGATAATGAAACAGGAGCAGCAAATTGTTGCAATCTAACTTGAGACTTTGAAGTTCCATTCCATACAAGCAAGAAATACTGTAAAAATAAAGATCAAAGTGGAATTACTCAAAATTCCTGCTACGTACAGTTATTGTTCTTGTGCACTGTACTCCGTAATATTGCAAAAAACATGACTACCAAGTTTGAAGTCGTTCTGACTTAAGATATATTCTGGGCAGGCACTAAATGCTGTAAAAATGACATTCAAAGGGAAATAACTTAAAGACAGCACAAGGTACAGTTACAATTCTTAGGCACTGCACTTCCAAATACTGCAACAAATAAGCATACCAAATTTCAAGTCATTCCTCCTTAAGATGACAAAGTTTTGCTCCTGACAAAGCAAGAAATGCTATAAAAATGAAGGGGGAATAACTCAAAATTTGTGCTAGGAAGTTATGGTTCGTGTGCAATGCACTCCATAATTTTTCAACAATCATGCATATCAAATTTGACAATGTTCAGGCTGTAGATGACAAAGTTATATTCCAGACAAGCAGAAAATGCTGTAAAAATTTCAATCAAAGGGAATTAATTTATAGACAGTATGAAGTAGAGTTATGGTTCTTTCTGTTTTATTGCAATAAACACAAATGTCAAGTTTCAAGTAAATTGGACTGGAAATGACAAAGTTATGCTCCGGACTAAGAACTATTCTAAAAAAAACTTTCTAATTCAAGGGCAAATAACACCCGTTGTTCTGGTCACCCATAATCGAACTCATCTGAGATCTTAGAGTCATATATGTTTTGACCAAGTTTGGAACTAATTGGTTGATATTTGTAGATGCTAGAGTGTAAACAAAGTGAAATACAGCAATTTTTCGAATTCAAGGGCAAATAACTCCAGTTGTTCTGGTCTGAATACACCCATAATCAAACTCATCCGAGATCTTATGGTCATGTATATTTTGTCAAAGTTTGGTGTCGATTGGTTAATAATTGTAGATGCCAGAGTGAAAACAAAGTCAAACATAGCGATTTTTCTAATTCAAGGGCAAATAACTTCGGTTGTTCTGGTCCGATGAGACCCATAATCACACTCATCCGAGATCTTATGATCATATATATTTTGACCAAGTTTGGTGCTGATTGGTTGATATTTATAGATGCTAGAGTGTAAACAAAGTGAAATACAGCAATTTTTCGAATTCAAGGGCAAATAACTCCAGTTGTTCTGGTCCGATTACACCAATAATCAAAATCATCCGAGATCTTATGGTCATGTATATTTTGTCCAATTTTGGTGTCGTTTGGTTAAAAATTGTAGATGCTAGAGTGAAAACAAAGTCAAATATAGCAATTTTTCTAATTCAAGGGCAAATAACTCTGGTCATTCTGGTCCGATGAGATCCATAATCAAACTCATCCGAGATCTTATGGTCATATATATTTTGACAAAGTTTGGTGCTAATTAGTTGATATTTGTAGATGCTAGAGTGTAAACAAAGTGAAATATAGCAATTTTCTTAATTCAAGGGCAAATAACTCCAGATGTTCTGGTCCGATTCGACCCATAATCGAACTCATCCGAGATCTTATGGTCATACACATTTTGACCAAGTTTGGTGCTGATTGGTTAATATTTGTAGATGCTAGAGTGTAAACAAGAAAATAAGAACGGACGACGGACGGACGGACGACGGAAGGACGACGGACGGACGACGGACGGTGAGTGATCACAATAGTTCACTCTGAGCACTTCGTGCTCAGGTGAGCTAAAATCGGTATTTACACTGGTGTTACCAGTGTAAGATCGAAAAATATTTTCACTGCTATTTCTCGATATCCTACCGGAAAGCATGAAATAAATAGAGGATATTTGTTTTTTTCGGTGTAAGATCGAAATTTATTTCATCGAGTGGACATCATCGGTAATATTTTCACGAGTGGCGCAGCCACGAGTGAAAATATTACCGATGGTGTTCACGAGATGAAATAAATTTCGATCTTTCACCGAAAAAAACAAATATTCTATTTATTTATGCTTTTAACCCTTTCTGGGAGGAGGTTTATCAAAATTCAGTACAGTTCTTTTCCCTTATTCCCCGTGGCGTACCCCTCCCGCATAGCAACGTTACGTCAAGCGCGTGAAATGTAAGGCATATGACGTCATATTTCCCATCTGGTTGTTAGGCACGCGCAATTTACCTAGGCAACAAGAACGTGAAAATCGGTATTTTCACTGGTGGTACCAGTGTAAGATCGAAAAATATTTTCACTGCTATTTCTCGATATCCTACCGGAAAGCATGAAATAAAGATGAATCTATCATTTTACCGCCTGGCACAGATTATGAAAATAAATTAAACATACATACTTGAACAACGTCATTAATCCTGATTATCTAAATTCCAATTTACCGGCTTATAGCTAAGATATAAAACAGCAGTGCAGTCTTTGAATTACAAGGCGTCAATGAACGCTGAAAACTGTCGTCTGCTTAGATATTGTAAAGTTATCTTCTGCTGCTAAATATGACATCGTCGTCCAGACAACCATCAATGAGAAAAAAAAAATGAACTACTAAAAATCCAAAATTAGATAAATCGAAACAGACTAAATGGAGTACAAGAAATATTCCAAAGCCTGTCATAAACAGCACATAATCTTTAAGATAAGACAGTGTGGAATGCACGATGCATTTGCAAAATGTCGTCTGCTAACCAGCCTGCTGTAGAAAGGTTCGATGACATCAGTTACATATCTAGGTCGACATAACCCGACAGAGAGGTGAACGGCCTAGCGGTGAAATTGGTTGATGGATTTTTCATCCGCTATGAAATAGTTCCCGCAGTGACTTGCTACACTACAAAACATTGATCGGAAAAACATAGTTCACCTTTTGAAGGAAATAGGTTATTCTTTAACATATTGAAGGAAATAGGTTATTCTTTAACATAGATACTCGTAAGGCTTGACTTTATTTCTGATTACCACTGTTAGCTTAATTTTATATAAGATGACAAAATTTGCCTGCTAATTATCTCTTTACCAAACGACAAAATTTTAGACTGGTTCAAATTGAAATCTCATACAGATGACAAATTAAACGTAAATAAAAAATTTGAAATTGTTTCCAGCAGCATAGAAAACATTGTGGGAAAAGGAGAAAATGCTGGTTACCAGCATTTTCTCCTTTTCCCACAATGTTTTCAAAAGGCTTCTATCTGAGGGTCGTAAAAACCAGGGATTGTTTGGGAAAGGGTTAAGCGAAAAAATTCCACAAGCCCATAATAAAAAGTGTTGTTTTTTTCGCTATTTCAAAGATTTCTTTTTATAGAAAATATCTATTATCGAACAGCGTAGATCAAAGATCAGACTGCACGTTCTGTGCAGTCTGATCTTGATCTACACTGTCCGTAAAATGTCTTTCAGTCACGTTCAGCAGCCTAACCAATAAGACTGTTCCATATTGGAAGTACTTACAGACGACGTCTAGATTCAAATAAGCAAAATTGTTCTTATCCCATGTTCCACCAAATTCTGTCCAAGGATTGATTATAACCATAGGCACTCGATTTCCATGACTTTCACAACATTATCATTTGTTCTATATCTTAAATACTAAAAGGTTTCGCAGGGGCCATGTTTTAAAGTCCTTGATCAGGTTTTTATTTACACTGACTCCCTAATCATCTCTCAAGCCCTGGCCAATACGGGTACCAGAATAGTAAACATGTCATTACCCGTATTGGCCAGCGTGTTTATGACAGTTCGGGAGCCAGCGTAAATCTAAACCTGATCAAGCATTTCCGTTTAGTTTAAACATATTTTATTGCCAAGTAATTTTACAAATAAAAATTTCAATACAAAACAATATACATAATTAAACAAATAGGCAAATGGGTCTGACCAAAAGTTGTCACAACTTAGATTAGGTCATTCCCTTTTATAAAATTACATTTTTTAGAGTTGCCCAATTTCACGTTTGGCTTTCGAAATATTACGTTATTTTTGAATTTTATTGTTAAACAACAATTTTGTTCCAGTTATTCTCAAACACTGTAATAGCAATGAACAAGTCAAGTTATAATAGTGGAAAAGAAAGAAATACGTTTCTTGAATATAAACAAAAGGAGAGAAAGAAAGAAAATCAGATCTTACAATTATAAATAAATGATTTCCGTTGCTATCAAACATGACCGCTGCAAAACCTTCTAGTAATTATGATATGCAGAAATTGGAGAGGTAAGGTGCAAAAGTAAAAGACAGGGAAACCGAGTGCCTATGATGATAACCGCTGCAGCCGGATTTGTTCTTTTCTCATCGTTGATCATCGTTTCGAAAATGATTATGTGGGAAAGTAGTTAGTGGCTTGTAAAGATCACTGTAATGAATATTGTGCGAAATACGAGTACCAGTAAAAAGAAATTCCAGGAAAGCATGGGTAGGTGTACTGACGGCCGTGATATAGCATGAAATAATGCTGATAAACGCTGTTAAATATCATTAAAAGGAGAGTATTTAGATTTTTCACATCTCACTAAATTAAAACAAGAGGGCCATGATGGCCCTGAAATCGCTCACCTGAGTCTATTGACCAAACATGAACCATCTAGTTTCCCAGTGACCTATTTCTTTTATCAGACATTACCCATAATCAAACACTTTTGATATATCAATAAGACAAACATTCTGCCCAAGTTTCATGAGTATTGGACTGAAAATGTGGCCTCTACAGCGTACAAAAGGTTTTTCTAAGATTTCAGCAAGTCACGTAATTTTGGACCCGACAATTACCCATTATCAAACTCTTTTGAGACATCACTAAAACAAACATTCTGACCAAGTTTGAAGAATATCAGGCAGAAAATGTAGCCTCTAGAATGTACACATCGTTTTTCTAATATTTGACCCATTGACCTAGTTTTTGACTCCACATGACCCATTTTCAAACTCATTCAAGGTATCACCAGGACAAATATTATGAAAAAGTTTTAGGAGTATCAGACAGAAAATGTGTCCTCCAGAGCATACAAAAGGTGTTTATAACATTTGACCTAGTTTTTGACCCATTTTCAAACTCATCTAATATATTATAAAGACAAACATCCTAATTTTCAAGAGTGTTGGACTGAAAATGTGGCATCCAGAGCACATACAAGGTTTTTCTAAGATTTGACCTGATGACCTAGTTTTTGACCCCCAATGGTCCATTTTCAAACTCGTCTAGTATATCACCAAGGCAAACATTCTGACCAACTTACAAGAGTTTTGGACTGAAAATGTGGCTTCTAGAGCCTACAAAAGGTTTTTCTAACATTTGACCTGGTGACCTAGTTTTCGACTCCACATGACCCATTTTCAAACTCATCCAAGAAATCATAAAGGCAAATATTCTGACCAACCTTCAAGAGTTTTGGACTGAAAATGTGGCCTCTAGTGCGTACACAAGGTTTTTCTAAGATTTGACCTAGTGACCTAGTTTTAGACCCCACATGAACCTTTTTCAACTTTGTCCGAGATATCATCAAGACAAACATTCTGACCACCTTTCAAAAGTTCTGGACTGAAAATTTGGCCTCTAGAGCATACACAAGGTTTTTCTGAAATTTGACATAGTGACCTACTTTTTGACCCCACATGACCCATTTTCGATCTTGTCCGAACATCCTGACCAATTTTCATGACTATCCGACTGAAAATGTGGCCTTTAGAGCTTACGCAAGGTTTTTCTAAGATTTGAAATAGTGACCTAGTTTTTGACCTGGCATGACCCATTTTCAAACTCGTCCTAGATTTGATCGAGGCAAACATCCTGACAACTTTCATGAGTATCGGACTGAAAATGTGGCCTCAAGAGCGTACACAAGGTTTTTTCTAAGATTTGACCTAGTGACCTAGTTTTTTACCCGACATGAACCATTTTCGGATATGTCCGAGATATCATCAAGACAAACATTCTGACCAACTTTCAAGAGTTTTGGACTAGAAATGTGGCCGGCCTCTAGAGCGTTCACAAGGTTTTTCTAATATTTGACCTAGTGACCTAGTTTTTCATCTGACATGACCCATTTTCGAACTCGTCCGAGCTTTCATAGAGGTAAACATCCTGACCAACTTTTATGAGTATCGGACCGAAAATGTGGCCTCTAGGGCGTACACAAGGTAAAAAGTTGACGACGGACGACGAACGACGGACGACGGGCGACGCACGACGGACACAGCAAGATCACAGTAGCTCACCATGAGCACTTCAGGTGAGCTAAAAATATATATACACCGAAATTTTTATGAAGAAACAATACACATCATCAATAATTAAGAATCATAAATTTATAAAAACAGTTTTTTATGTGTTCCATTAAAATGCTACGTAGCCTCTTAAGGTATTTTTAGATTTCGCGCCAACAGTGATTTCAAAAGCCGATAATCATCTTGGTCCTTACGTGCCAGTCACTTGACAGTCCAACAATGCTTTTTATTTTTGGCGCGAAATCTAAACTAGAGGCGCTTGAGCGCCTGTATCGCTCCACAGGCCTGATTTTTCTGTAACGGTGAAGAGAAGTTTTTAACAATTACCATTCATTCCTGCATTTTAGGTCATTAAAGAAAAAAAGCTATGAAAAACATTGTGAGAAAAGAAGAAAATAAAAGTAACCTGCATTTTCTTAGTTTTACACAATAATTTCTACCCTTTTTGATACAAGTTTTACTAAGGGGGGGTCTCATTTGCGCCCACGCATGGATTTTCTTGATACTTTGCAAGCGAATTGCCTTTGGCCTATGAACTGCAAAAATGTATTTATCTACTTCAAATAAGACATGTAGGTCTCAGGAGGGCACCTTGGGGTACTCCTAGTTTTGGCTGGTACCTGCCTTGAAAAAACTAAGTCCAAAGTTATCGAAATTCATTATTTTCCTAAAACTTTAACATGAATAGTAAAGGTACACCTTATAGAGATATTAGATACAAATTGTGCTATTATAGGTATTGACTTGACTGTTTTTTAAAAACTTGAATGTAAAAAGTATGGATAAAATTGACACTGAAATTTTCCAAACACAAAGTTCAACAAAACATTTATGGTAGTTCTAGTCTTTGTCAACCTATGAAATTGCTAGGAAAGTAGGCCCTGTATGTCTACATAATACACACAAAATTTTATAAAATTTGAAAACCGGTAACAATCTCATATTATGCATGATATGAGCAAAGGTGGTGTTTTGGACAAAAATCTAATGTCCATCTAAAATGTGTTATGGTTACCAAAACACTTTCTAATGCAATAATATCGATATTTTTGCATAACTAACTATGATAAATGAAAGATTCACATACAGAAACAGACTTCTGTAAAGGTATAGCAGTAATTATACAGATATTTTCCTAAGAAAGTAGCATGTATGAAAATAAACCCCAAAAAACACCAATTCACAAATTATTTTTATTTAATAAATATTCCTTTCATCCCAAAATATATTCTACACTTCTAATTTTCAATAGGACAATCATCTGAAGAAAGTGGCTTATCATTAAAAGAGTATTAGACAGGGTGCTCCACTTTTACCATAGATATATGCATGTCTTAACAAAGACATTCAGATGACAACCAGTAAATCAATTATTATACTAATAGCAATATTGTTAACACCATCTAGATGCAACTCGTGCATACGTTAATGGTCTGGCAGTACCTGGCAATTAGTAAGGTTACCTATATCAACAACTTTGAAGTTTGAATTAAAAAACTGTCAGCAAAACATACTTGTGTCTGAAAACATATTTTATATTTTTTTATATATTTGAACATCCTTAATGATGATTTTCTTTATACATATGAATGGTTTTAACAAGAGTCATCGTGATATCAACAAATCGTTTTTCCTTGAGGTTGATACTGGCTACAAAGACTAAAAGTGATTATCAATTACATTCACTTTCCACTAAACAGAAAAGAACAAGAAAACAGTTCTACATCATTATACAATACTCCTATATTTGTTAACCGTTTTCTGCAGTCATACACAATTCATTTCTTTGAACAAAGTCTGACTGTATAGCTTTTCAAAAAGTACATGTACTCATACTGGTATTTCATTGAAACTGCTTTCTTTTGTAACTCCAAAAGTCACATTTTAAACGCTAGTGTAACACTCATGCCTAAACTACTTTCTAATTGAAACATTTCATTCTGCCTTGTTGCACTTCATCAGCTAAGAGAGTAGTTTACTTATTACATGTATTTTAGTCTATGTTTTGTCATATTTGATACTAGCTTTTGTAGTTGCCAATAATTGAAAAAACATAGCTACATTAATACAGACTTAATTCTATTAAAAGTTGTTTATACATTTTTGACTTCAGCAATTTGCAGTCAAGGCTGAAGTTCACAAAAGGGTGACAGAAAAGATTAAGCATTATTTAGCTGTATTCCACTCTCTTTGGTTCTCTGAGCTTTGGTTATTCTCCTCTTGTTTATATCAGTGTTTCTTTTTCATATCAATTTACACTTTGTATTATTTATACATCAATTGGGTAATTCCATTGTGGTTTTCACACATTTTACTATTTGTAAAACTTAGGACAAGAAGTCTAATTATTTACACCTTAGTAGGTTGTTCATAGGACATCATATGGTATCATATGGAAAAGATGTATAGAATTGGCTTAATGAGAGTGAAACAAAATAAAAATCATTAATAAGTAGTGTTAAATTATCTGTTTGCACTGAGTAATAGTAAACTCCTCAGAAGTCCGCATAGGAGCAGTTTTAATAGATAACATCTGATCTATTTTCATTATCAGACTTTCAATTGAGTTTTAATATTGCTATTTTTGATTTTCTTTATGGTGTTCAACAAGGTGCTATTATTTCTGCAAAAACTCTTTTTGGTAAATAAAGCATTATCTTTTGATTGTATGCGAAGTTTCTTATACCAGAACATCGCACAAATCATAAACATGCGTAAATAAACAATAATAAAAACCCTAAAACAAAACTAAACAAGAGGGCCAAGATGGCCCTGGATCGCTCACCTGAATTTTTGAGATGACCATAGTCTATTTTTTTTTTTCTTTTTTAGCGTTGAAACATTGGAACCAAATTTATAATTTTGCCAAGCAGTTTTCAAAAGGTCACCTGTAAAAGTCATTTCGAAATCTGACCATCAGTTTCAAAAAGAAGAATTTTTAAGAATTCTTCATTTCTGTATAAGAGCAAGTAACCCCCATCCACGAGAGCCATGTTTCTTGATGGATCAAAATTTACGAACAAGTTTTGAAAAGGGTCACCCAAGGAACATCTCTCTGAAATTATTTCAAAATCTGACCAGGGGTTTCAGAGAAAGAAAATTTTAAAGAATTTCATCATGTCCGTATAGTGCAAGTAGCCCCCATTCACAAGAGCCATGTTTCTTGACGGATCAAAATTATATGTACAGCTTTTGGAAAGGGTCACCAAAGGAACATCTCTGTCAGATTATTTTAAAATCTGACCACGGGTTTCAGAGAAGAAGAATTTTCAAGAATTTCTTCATTTCCATCTAGTGCAAGTAGCCCCCATTCACTAGAGCCATGTTTCTTGGCCAATCAAAATTTCGCGAACAATTTTAGAAAAGGGTCACCCAAGGAATATCTCTGTGAAATTATTTCAAAATCTGGCCAGCGGTTTCAGAGAAGAAGAATTTTTAAGAATTTCTTCATTTCTGTATAGTGCAAGAAGCCCCCATTCACCAGAGCCATGTTTCTTGACGGATCAAAATTTCGCAAACAATTTTTAAAAAGGGTCACCCAAGGAACATCTGTGTGAAATTATTTTAAAATCTGGCCAGCGGTTTCAGAGAAGAAGAATTTTTAAGAATTTCTTCATTTCTGTATAGTGCAAGTAGCCCCCATTCACCAGAGCCATGTTTCTCGACCAATCAAAATTTCGCCAACAATTTTTGAAAAGGGTCACCCAATGAACATCTCTGTGAAATTATTTCAAAATCTGACCAGCGGTTTCAGAGAAGAAGATTTTTTAAGAATTCCTTCATTGCTGTACAGTGCAAGAAGCCCCCATTCACCAGAGCCACATTTTTTGACCAATCAAAATTTCACGAACAATTTTTGAAAAGGGTCAACCAAGGAACATATCTGTGAAATTATTTCAAAATCCGACCAGCGGTTTCAGAGGAGAAGATTTTTAAAGAATTCCTTCATTTCTGTATAGTGCAAGAAGCCCCCATTCACCAGAGCCACATTTTTTGACGAATCAAAATTTCACGAACAATTTTTGAAAAGGGTCACCCAAGGAACATATCTGTGAAATTATTTTAAAATCCAACCAGCGGTTTCAGAGGAGAAGATTTTTAAAGAATTTGCTAAAAAATTCCATTTGGTTGCCATGGCAACCAGAGTTTTTGATGGAATCAAATTCTGTGAACAATTTTTAAAGAGGACCTCCCAAGGAACATTCCTGCCAAGTTTGGTCCAAATCCGCCCAGCGGTTTAGGAGGAGTTGATGTTTAAAGAATTGTTGACGACGCACGACGGACGACGGACGACGGACGACGCACGACGCACGACGGACGACGGACGACGGACACCGGGTGATCCTAAAAGCTCCCCTTGAGCACGTTGTGCTCAGGTGAGCTAAAAAAAATGTGAATTTTACATTTTGAGAAAATTTGACCATTAAGACTAAAATTAAAAAAAGACTATGTTACCGGTTTTATTTTTTCTTGATATTTTAGGATAAGAACAAGCATATTTGTGGTCAAATTCAATATCAATTTCATAGGTTGACAAGAACTGTAACATGGTGAAAATAACAATTCAATTTGTTCAAAATATTTTACAAATGTGAAATTTGGGGGTCACTTCAATCAAAAATTGATATGGTCAATTTTGTTCAATATAACAATATAAACTAAAGGTTCATACATGATTGGAGATTAATAAGCATTATTTTAGAAACAAATTTGGTCAGCAAATCAAAAATCAGAAGGACTGTGGGCTCCTTTAATTGAGGCACACCCATTTTTTATCAAAAATTCTAAAAAATTAAAAAAATCAAAAACTGTGGTAGATGGAAGAAATTTCTTTTTAGTAATATAATCCTCATGTAATACACTACCTTCACATAAATTTTCATAAAATTCTGGGCGTGGGCAGGTCCCTATGTAAATTTCATATAGGGTGAGACCCCCCCTTTGAAGATTTATTATGTTGTCTGCAACATCTTTCACTTATGGCCAGTTATAAAAATTTTGTCTTCTGGTTATAGTTAACTCATTACCAAACGACAACATTTTAGGGTTGTCCAAATGGAAAGCATTTGTAGATGAAAAAATAAAAGTGACTGAAAATTTGAAAGTTGTTTTGTGAAGGGTAGATAACATTGTGGGAAAAGGTTACCAGCATTTTCTCCTTTTCCCACAATGTTTTCTAAAGTCTTCTTTGTCAGGGATCAGTTTGACTGGATAACAAAATGCCTTATCACAACAGTAAAGCCCTGTCCCTCTTTGTACTAGGTCACCAGTAGGTCAACAAACCTTTACCAGAACTAATCAAAGTGCAGAGGTTCTCTTGTTTTATATGAAAAGGATTATAGATTATGTAAAGCAACCATCTTTAACTCTTTACCAAACGAAAAAATTTGGGATGTGACCAAACTGAAAGCATTTGCAGACAACAAATTAAACATTGATGAAATGATGATTTCTCTCTTTGATAGAGTAGAAAACACCGAGGGAAAAGGAGAAAATGCTGATTACCAGCATTTTCTCCTTTTCCAAGAGTGTTTTCCAAAAACTTCTTCTTTAGGGTAGTTAAAAGTCAGGATTGTATGGTAAAGACTTACCACCATTGGAACTAACCTGCAATACAACAATGAAATCAATACAAGTAGTTTGAGAGAAGAAATTTTTCAAAGATTTTACTTTATACCATAAAAGGAAAATGAGTCTCCCATAAAAGCCATGTTTTTCGGCGGATCTTTTTTTTTAAGGAATTCTGTAGACCTCTATCTAAGGAACATTCCTGCAAAAAATAATGCTATCCAAATAGCGGTTTGGGAGGAGAAGATTCTTAAAGTTGTTTTACTTTGGTTGCCATGGCAACCAGAATTATTCATGGAACACAATTATTTGAAGGAATTTGAAAGAGGACCACCTAAGGAACATTCCTGTGAAATTTGGTAAAAATCCAGTCAATAGTTTCTGAGGAGAAGTTTTTTAAATAAAAAGTTTACGGACGCACGTACGGACGAACGGACGGACGGACGCACGACGGACACAGCGCCATGACAATAGCTCGCTGGCCTTCGGCCAGTGGAGCTAAAAATGGCCAAAATTTCTGCTTTTCTCTGTTTGGCTTAGTTTTGTACTTTTGCGAGTATGTCCTCCGTTTCAAATATGACACACTTCGTGCTAATAACGGTGATCTTTTGCGGTCAATCATAAGTCAGACCAAAACATAGTTGATTATGTTACGGAAGCAAATAGGGGACAAAGTGGAATAAATGAATATCTCGTGATGTTGAGTTGATTGGATATATCGTCGGTTTACTTCGAAAACCTCGTAACTACAGTTTGTTACAAGCTGTTCTTACCAGGTTTTCGAAGTAAACCGACGATACAATATTACCATAATCAATTATATCGCTCCCTGAATATATTACTATCTCGCCCCGACAAGAAATTGTGTTCTTGAAATAATATGACAGGCTATTTCTCAGGTATGTATAAGTAACGCTGTTATCACATTGCGGAAACGACATATGTATTAATATCAATGAAACAAGACATTCGTGTTATACAAACGGTACAACCATGTGGAGGAAACAATGTCACCGTGTCGTGAAAAAAATAATCTTGTGGAAAAGATACAATCATGTCGTGGGAGTAATGAAATCATGTCAGGGAAGCATCGCAATCAAGTTGTGGAAACTATATATTCATGTCGTGGAAACAATACAATTTGTCGCTGAAGCTTTTCATCCACGTCGTGGGAACGATACAATTATGACGTACAAACATTAGAACGAGGTCGTGGAAAGAATACATTTTTCTAAAGCACGAGCTAATTTTTCCAAGGCAAAAAGTTTGTTATACGGTAGAACGAGTTATTTTATCGTGCTCACGACATAATTCTGTCATGAGAAAGAGTAAATAATGCAGCTGAACATTGCTATCAAAAAAAGCTATTTCTAAATCAGAACTGTCTTTCATGTTTTACGAACGAGATTTCCATAGAAATGAACAAATAAAGTACCGTAACACAATACATTTCAAGGGAACCAGTGCGGAAACAAAATCCTAATTTAAGGCTGGCGATATCTAATATGTCGCAGACACGAGACAAGTATGACTATTTTGTTGGAAAAAGATATTACGCCTAGAAATGTTTACGCATGTTCCCTCTATGAATCCGTACTCTTTTTTTTTTTCTGGAGGTCATTAGTCCCAATTCTATCGTACGTTTGAGAGCAAATATTCGAGCTCAGAACAGCATGGAAACTGGGTCCTTTTTGTGCAATTATCGATGACACAGCATACATTTTTTTATGGCTACGCCTATGCAAAATGTAATTTTGAAAATAAGTTTTGTTATAAATCAGGTAAGATAATCTTAATAGTGATATCTTAATATTATGTACATCATAAGACAATAGGTGTTTTCAATTTCAAACGTATATCTGTAATACTGATTTGATACGTCCTTTACACCGTTACTAGAAATAGCACATTTTCGTATCACCTCTATATCATATTTAGATCCGAATGAAGGTGCTATTTTTAGTAACGTTGTCCGATAATCAAACAGTGGAAATTTTGGTGTTCTGTGATAGACTATTGGAACTTCAGCGTCTTGAAGTTTTTCCTACCAGAACAGTTTGTTGATGTTGCACGACGGATAACAAACACCTTACCAACTCTAACGTGCTCAGGAGAGCCAAAAATGTGAAATTAGGTGATTTTTTTTTTAAATTCCATAGTATTTACGGAAAAAAAGGAAAATGCCAGTTATCTTACTTATTTGCAGACATTGACGATAAACACTTGTCCAAGAGTCACAAGGACTCATTTTTTCCCCAACTTCAAATTTAGAACGTTATCCTGAATAATGGTTATCGATCTAAACTACATATTAAAATGATTTGAAACACACACCCACACACACCCATACGAAAAAAAAAAAGTTTAGTGATATTGAAATATCCCCGTCATCATCATCGTTTTTTGTTTCAGCCAAATCATCACCATTATCTACATCATTTTTGAAAACCAAAGACGTTTATTTTTCTTAACCAGAATATAAAAATTCATCATCATTATCATTGTGACAATCATAATCATCGTCATCATCTTTTAAAACCAAAATCGTTTGTTTCTCTTAACCAGAATATAAAAATTCATTATCATCATCATTGTGATGATCATCAACGTCGTCATCATCATCATCATCATCATCGTCTCCGTCCCCACCTTTTCCATCATCAGTAAATACCAGTTACTCTCTTTCCAAATTCAAAGGTTTTTCACCAAAACCTGTATTGTTGGTTCGCATTCATAATCCTGAGTGTAACGGCCATTAAAGAGAGATAATTGAAAACATTGTGGGAAAAGGAAACATGCTGGTCGACTGCAATTGCTTTGAATTAGGTCGAGGTGAAAGTTTTTTTTTTTTCTTTAATAAAGAGTTAAAATTGTGGCAGCAGGGATGAATTTAATATATACCAACGAGTACCCAAAGTATAGGTGTTAGGTATTTTGTCTTGACCCTTTCCCAAGCAACCCCTTGTTTTTTACGTGACTACAGTACAAGTCTTTTGAACTTTTGAAAACACTGTGGGAAAAGGAGAAATTGCTCGTAACGAGCAATTTCTCCTTTTCCCACAGTGTTTTCTACCCATTTAGAGAACTTTCTGCCATTTTTATAAAATCTGAAATTGTCGTCTGCAAAATCTTTGAGTTTGGAAGAGTCTAAGATTTATCGTTTGGGAAAGTGTTAAACGTCACTACGTCGAGATAAAAAATAAGACTCGTTAAATCCCAAAATTTTGCAAAAAAACAACATAACAAGAGGGCCATGATGGCCCTGTATCGCTCCACTGGCTTTTTACCCCTTTACCACACAAATTCAAGTGTTCATGACCATGAAAAAGAGGGCCTTCAAAAACAATGAACATTGTCAGGCAGTACAAGCAGGTTAATTCATTAGCATGAAAGGTAAAATCCTTGGAAAAATAAGCTGAATTATAGAAACCTTACTCTAAATATATTATTCACCTCATGTGAGCATAACTATTAGCATCAAAATGAATCACACTTGAAAACAGAATATTTTCTATCAAAAAACTTAATGTCTAGCACCAATCATGTATCAATGTAGTTTGATAATCAAGGGAGGTAAAAAGTACCAAACTTTATCTTTCATAAAGAGAGTTATTTCCCTTGATTATTGTTTAAATTGAAGTGATTATATTTTGAAGCCCATGTTAAACTTGTGATCCCTGGATGGAGCCAATTTTGACCCCAGACCTACAATATGAAACTAGAATGTGTGATTATAAACATGAAGATTTTTTAATCTTGCCCAATAAAAAGCCCTGTAAAACAAGTTTGCTCAATAAAAGCCCTGTAAAATATGTGACCCATGAGACAGGTTTATAAAGCCAATGTAAAACTTGTGACCCCTGGGGTGGGGTCAAACTTGATCCCCAAAGTTAAAAGTTGGGCCCTCTTGGTAGAGGCCCATTAGATAAAGCTACATGCAAAATTTGGTCGCCCTAGGCCTTATAGCTATGTACAAGTAGTTTATTAAAGTTTCCCTATATAAGCCCATGTAAAACTTGTGACCCCCTGTGACGGGGCTAAATTTGACCCCAGGGCTATACTTTGGGCACCCTTGGTAGAGACCCCCTAGATAAAGCTACATGCAAAATTTGATAGCCCTAGCCCTTATAGCTAGGTGCAAGAGGATTTTGAAAGTATTCCCTATATAAGCCCATGTAAAATTTGTTACCCCCCCGGGGCGGGGCCAAATTTGACCCCTGGGCTATAAGTTGGACACCCTTGGTAGAGGTCCACTAGATAAAGCTACATACCAAATTTGGTAGCCCTAGGCCCTATGGCTAGGTGGAAGAAGAATTTTAAAGTTCTCCCTATCTAAGCCCATGTAAAACTTGGTACCCCCGGGGCGGGGCCAATTTTGACCCCAGGGCTATAATTTAGACACTCTTGGTAGAGGTCCACTAGATAAAACAACATCCCAAATTTGGTAGCCCTAGGCCCTATGGCTAGGTACCAGAAGGATTTTAAAGTTCTCCCTAAATAAGCCCATGTAAAACTTGTGACCCCCGGGGCGGGGCCAATTTTGACCCCAGGGCTATAATTTGAAGAAACTTGGTAGAGGTCCACTAGATAAAGCTACATGCCAAATTTGGTAGCTCTAGGCCTTACGGTTTCAGACAAGAAGATTTTTAAAGATTTTCAAAATTTTTCAGTTTTGTTGCCATGGCAACCAGAGTTTTTGAAGGAATTAAATTCTTTCAAGAAATTCTGAAGAGGACCATGGCAGGATCATTTCTGTGAAGTTTCATGAAAATTGGATGGGTAGTTTCAGAGAAGAAGATGTTTAAAGAAAAAGTTAACGCACGGACGGACGGACGGACGCACGGACGGACTGACGGACGGACGCACGACGGACAACTGGCCATGACATAAGCCCGCTGGCCTTCGGCCAGTGGAGCTAAAAATGACTTAAATGATTTGTCTTTGAAACAGGGAAAAAAGATAAAATACTTATTATCAGCATTTTCTGGCTTTTACCACAAGGTCTTCAAAAAGGATTCCTCGAAGAAAACATTGTGAGAAAAGCAGAAAATGTTGATTTTCAGTATTTTCTGCTTTTCCCACAAGGTGTTCAAAATGTTTTCTTAAACGAAGTCTGGTGTACTTTTGCATCAACTTTGTACGGAAGGAACTATTCGTGACCTCGCTTTCACTTTGTTGCACTGGTGTGTCTAAAAATAGACCAGCAGCTATGGTTCTAGACCTGCTGCTAAAATATATGTGTCAAAACCAATTTTGTATCGGGAAAAAACTTGACGTTATGGTAACATACTAGTTTTTTTTTTTTTATTTCAGAGAAAAAAAACCCCACAAATCAATAAGTATGATGAGCCAGTATATACATGTATTTTTATCAAGCGAATAAAATTAGGACTGGTTTAACCCTGTACTCCATAGATACTCATTTTGACGCATCAACAACACACAGCTTTTGAAAACATTGTGGGAAAAGGAGAAATTGCTCGTAACGAGCAATTTCTCCTTTTCCCACAATGTTTTCCACTCAATCAGATATTTGTATCCTCATTTGTCCATATTTTTGACATCATAGCTTTATTTGCTGCTAGCCCGCCCGGGTGGCTCAGTGGTGAGCGTGTCGGACTCATGACCTGGTAGTTATGAGTTCGATAACTACCGGTTGAGGCGAACTTTCTTTCCGGCATATTTTCGCCTCTCACCTCTGCTGAAACATGTAAGAAAAGTAGTCGGTGGCTTTGGAAAGAAAGTAGTGTAAGTACCGGTGTGAGAAAGCCAGGAAACACATGTGCGTCACCGACCGCCATGATATGACCTTAGCTGTTAAAGTGGCGTTAAACCCCAATACAACCAACCAACCAACCAACCAACCAACTTTATCAGTGCTACTGAAATGGAAGAGTGTCAAATCGGCATATCAGGTAAAGGTTTAAGGAAGTGGACCTGTAACTCTTCTAGAATAAAATGTCTTGATAATTGATAAATACCTGAATTGCAAGATGTCATAATCAGCATACAGGTCAGCAATATTTACCCCTTTTTCCATGATGTTTTCATTTTCTTTTCTTTTCTCCCAGGTCATTAGATCGCGGTAAATTGGCTGTTAATACGTTAACAATGTCTCACCTTCAGTAATATCGCGGCACCAGCGCACCTATCCATGTTTTTCTTTACCAGTGCTTTGCATAAAAATCTTTCACCAAGCAACTGGCTACTTTCCCGCATGAGCACGATCAAAAATAAAGTTCAGACGGGTGAGACAAGAATTGAACTTCTAATGACTATCATAAATTCTCGGAAAGATCTTGTTTGAGCTTGGATTCGGTCTAACGAACCCCTGGACTATACAACCCCCATCACATTACCAATCTGGCATTCAGACGTGACGAGAAAGCCGTTCTTGGATGGACTCGCTCCCTCTAGGAATCCACAGAGCTCCAAATAAGAGGGATTGATGGTATTCTAAATCTACTATTTCTTTTCCAAACCCTATGTTGTGGGTACTCATTAGAATCGTCTCGATGAGACGATTCTAATGAGTACCCATAACATACGGTTTAGTCGAGAATAATTGATATTTTTAATTCTGAAATCAAATTCACTCCCTCAATCTGGAGCTCTTGGTCAATCCAAAATAAACGCAGTAAGTGGCATTCCGGAGAGAAGCGAATGCAGTGCATACTTAATACAAAACAAGAGGGCCAAGATGGCCCTGGATCGCTCACCTGAATTTTTGAGATGACCATAGCCTATTTTTTTTTTTTTTTTTTTTTTTTTTTGAGGTATTGAAACATTGGAACCAAATTCATAATTTTGCTAAGCAGTTTTCAAAAGGTCACCTGTAAAATTAATTTCGAAATCTGACCATCAGTTTCAAAAAGAATTTTTTAAGAATTCTTCATTTCTGTATAAGAGCAAGTATCCCCCATCCACGAGAGCCATGTTTGATGGATCAAAATTTACGAACAAGTTTTGAAAAGAGTCACCCAAGGAACATTTCGGAAAATTTCTTTTAAAATCTGACCAAGGGTTTCAGAGAAAGAGAATTTTCAAGAATTTCATCATGTCCATATAACGCAAGTAGCCCCCATTCACAAGAGCAAGGATCACCCAAGGAACATCTCTGTCAAATTATTTCAAAATCTGACTAGCGGTTTCAGAGAAGAAGAATTTTCAAGAATTTCTTCATTTCCATATAGTGCAAGTAGCCCCCATTCACCAGAGCCATGTTTCTTGACCAATCAAAATTTCGCACACACTTATTGAAGAGGGTCATCCAAGGAACATCCCTGAGAAATTATTTCAAAATCTGACCAGCGGTTTCAGAGAAGAAAAATTTTTAAGAATTTCTTCATTTCCCAATAGTGCAAGTAGCCCCCATTCACCAGAGCCATGTTTCTTGACCAATCAAAATTTCGCGAACAATTTTTGAAAAGGGTCACCCAAGGAACATCTCTGTGAAATTATTTCAAAATCTGACCAGCGGTTTCAGAGAAGAAAATTTTTTAAGAATTTCCTCATTTCCCTACAGTGCAAGTAGCCCCCATTCCCTAGAGCCATGTTTCTTGACCAATCAAAATTTCGCGAACTGTTTTTGAAAAGGGTCACCCAAGGAACAACTCTGTGAAATTATTTCAAAATCTGACGAGCGGTTTCAGAGAAGAAGATTTTTTAAGAATTCCTTCATTTCTGTATAGTGCAAGTAGCCCCCATTCACCAGAGCCACATTTTTTGACGGATCAAAATTTCACGAACAATTTTTGAAAAGGGTCATCACCCAAGGAACATATCTGTGAAATTATTTCAAAATCTGACCAGCCGTTTCAGAGGAGAAGATTTTTAAAGAATTCCTTGATTTCTGTATAGTGCAAGAAGCCCCCATTCACCAGAGCCAGAATTTTTGACGGATCAAAATTTCACGAACAATTTTTGAAAAGGGTCACCCAAGGAACATATCTGTGAAATAATTTCAAAATCCGGCCAGCGGTTTCAGAGGAGAAGATTTTTAAAGAATTTGCTAAAAAATTCCATTTGATTGCCATGGCAACCAGAGTTTTTGACGGAATCAAATTCTGTGAACGATTTTTTAAAGAGGACCTCCCAAGGAACATTCCTGCCAAGTTTCGTCCAAATTGGCCCAGCGGTTTAGGAGGAGTTGATATTTAAAGAATTGTTGACGACGCACGACGCACGACGGACGACGCACGACGGACGACGCACGACGGACGACGGACACCCAGTGACCCTAAAAGCTCCCCTTGAGCACGTTGTGCTCAGGTGAGCGAAAAAAAGTCGACACATTAATACAGACGGATCCGTTTTGTCTGTACCTGCAGGCTGAAGTATGAGGTAGAATGCTCCTTTGACACGCTGAAATTTTTTTTACCAATAGCAAAAAGTGTCGTTTCATGTCAGGCCCTGCGCGGACTGCGCAGGCTGACATGAAACGATATTTTTTGCAGATGAACCAAACTACCTCTAGACTACATAGAGCATAGCGAGAATTGTTTTACCATTACGTGAAAGATCCTAAGAAACTAATATACGCACTGACTTGAACTTGGTTTTAGTTTACCAGGCAAGTTTTCCGGTTACATGGTACATAAAACAAATCAGAATTGAAATCTTGGGCGGAAAAATAATACTAGACAAAAGTTCTGTACGATAAATGAGCAATTGTCTGTGAAAAGCGGGCTTACTGCATCCCCAAAATCAATCACACCTGGCAAACCATTGCATATAGTACTGTATTTAACAAGCTATCTTTTTTTTTAACCCATTACCGCACAATCCCTATTTTTGACAACCCCGAGAAAGACGCCTTTAGAAAACATTGCGGGAAAAGGAGAAAATGCTGGTAACCAGCATTTTCTCCTTTTCCCACAATGTTTTCTACCCTTCACAAAACAAATTTCAAATTTTCAGTCCCATTTTATTTTGTCGTCTGCAAATGCTTTCGATTTGGACAAGCCTAAAATATTGTCGTTTGGTAAAGAGTTAAATAAACGAGTAAATCATGAGCCAGGTTGGTCCTTAGACATACAAAGAATTGATCATTAACAAAAAGTCCGTCTGTTTTTCTGTCTTTATCTGTCACTCTGTCGCTCTCCTGCATCTCTGCCTCTCTTTCTTCCCCCCTTTTAACCCTTTACTCCATAGATACTCATTTCTACGCACTGCTTGTAGGAGCCCTTTGAAAACACTGTGGCAAAAGGTGAAATTGCTCGTGAAGAGCAATTTCACCTTTTGCCACAATGTTTTCTATGCTATCAAAAGATGCCATATACACATAAGAAACAGCTTCATCCTTGCGGTTATTTAGGATTTAGAGATACCATAGAAATGCCTTATGGGGTAAAGGGTTAATCAATTGTTTGTAGCCTTTTAGCTAAGACCGACCCTCCACTAGGACCCCGAAAGGTTCCCGATCGTAAAAATGACAGGAACTGGATGCTTCGGCACATCTTTGCAATGATCGGGAACCGTTCTTGATGTTTCTTAAACCCATCTAGAAACATTCCTAGTGTGTCGGGGCCGATTCGGGATTAAAAAAGCTTCGGACGCCGATCGTTGAGTTCGGGGAAGCGTCGGGACCGTCGGCATCCCTTCATAGAACCTTCAGTGATCATTCCGGACGTTCTGAAACACATCGCACGTAATCCAGCAGCATTCGGCGAGGTTTCTTATTCACTGTGTCACCCCGAGCAGTTCAAGAAAGATAAGTCGCCTAAATATACCTTGGCACTCACATCGCCAACATGTCGGCATTGATTCTTAAACGCTTCTGTATGTTCTGCAAGTGAAATGCAGCCATTCTGAGTGATCGGGAAACACTCGGTCAACAATCCTGGACCGATCGGCATTTTTCTGTACTGGATCCGCATACTTCGGTAAGATTTCGGCAACCTTTCACATACTGTTCCGCGTATCACTGCCGAACGAGCCCCGTTTGCCAAGCTCCGCCCATTTTCATCCAAAAAGCTCCCCGAAATTAGCCTTTTTTCATCTGCAACCCTTCGACAAGCAATCGGTGTTGTAGTGGATGGCAGGCCTAATTTACTTGGTGATAAAAGATTCGGTTTGATTACAAAAATCTAAGTAGGCCGCTTTAAACCTCAACGTATTGGTACTGGTGAAAGCTTTTTCGGACAGTGCGATGGAAGCCAGACTTTTTAAAGTCAAATTTCCGTATGAGGCTGTTGAAAAATGACCCTTTTTCCGCTACGAAAAAATGCTTATGTTGTTACCTATGTTTGCCCTAAAACTGTTATTTGCATGCCGAAAACGATAAAGTCCTTTCCGCCGTTTGATCATGGCGTTAAGGGCACTTGTGGGCTATTTTTTGTTGTAAAAATAATTGGCAGCATTTTTTTCCTTCCCTTTGTGATGGTCATTAAATACACACTGTCCAAACAAACTCGCGATAAAAAGATCCTACGGGAGTTAACCTTTAGAAACCTTGTGGAAAGAGAAGAAAATGCTGGTAACCAGCATTTTCTTCTTTTTTCCACAAGGTTTTCAACCTTTTCCGAAACAAATCACATGATTTTAGCGTGATTTAATTTGTCGTCTGCAAATGCTAGCAATTTGGAAGCGTCTAAAATTTTGTCGCTGGGTAAAGAGTCAAATTCTCATTGTTCTTTTTTTTGTCCATCGCCGTCCAGTTCATGGTCTGAAATTCGAAACCAAAATCTAAAGCTGTTATTCGAAACTAGCGCCATTAATTAGTGACTATAGTGTTTCCTTCTTTCGAAGCAAAACCTATTCACATATGATGGTATAGAAACAGAAATGGCTAGCACTCATGATTTTTGGTTTTATTATAATTTTGAAAATCTTTATTTGACCCGACCTGGAGCGACCCCCCTCCCCCAAATCCGTTAAGGTCCCACTGTTTGTTATAGGTTTCCCGTGTTTTTTGTCTACCCTATATCCTTTGATCTCCCACTTGAAAGCTCAAGACTTTGGGCTAGGTACACGGCGTAGCACTAGTAACTTTTTTATACGTTGATAAAAGATTTTAACCCATTACCACACAATCCCTACTTTTGACGCCCCTAAGAAAGAAGCCTTTTGAAAACACTGTGGGAAAAGGAGAAAATGCTGGTAACCAGCATTTTCTCCTTTTCCCACAGTATTTTCTACATTTCCAAGAACAAATTTCAATTGTTCAGTCACCTTTATTTTGTCGTCTGCAAATGCTTTCAATTTGAACCAATCTAAAATTTTATCGTGTGGTAAAGAGTTAAACTGCTACTTTTCTCGCTCTTCCCCTTACAAAGGTGGAGTTCTGTTGTTTTATCGACAACGATATCCATAATAATGCAGACAGAAGGGCATCATGACCTATTAACATTCTTTTATCCCTTCTCAAACAAGAATACCTTTAGAAAATAACAGAGGGAGCGGTCCTTGAAGCCTTGAACCCTCTCCTTCTTTTTTCTTTCTTCCATTTTGTCAGGGTTTAAACCGTCAAGGTGAGGTGAAAAAAAAAATCATCAACGTCGGTAATAGCAAACTGACATTGCAGAATTTCGATGATGATTTCTTTAATATCACACAATCCCTACCACACAATCCCTACTTTTGACGACCCTGAGAAAGAAGCCTCTAGAAAACATTGTGGGAAAAAGAGGAGAAAATGCTGGTAACCAGCATTTTCTCCTTTTCCCAAAATGTTTTCTACCCTTCACAAACCAAATTTCAAATTTTAAGTCACTTGCATTTTGTCGTCTGCAAATGCTTTCGATTTGGACAAACTACTAAGATTTTGTCGTTTGGTAATGAGTTAAAAAGGGCACAGCCAAAAATAAAAGAGGAGGCTGATAGACGAGCGGGCATATTTTTAAGTTAACCAAGTATCGAATATGATCTTATTAAGTACCATCGAACCCAAAACTTGAAAAAGTTTCTGAACATTCATCCGTTCTGTGTGCAGTTTGTTACTTTATGATATCACTACCGTATGCAAATTAATTTACACGTTATTATCACATACCATGTATTGCCTCGAAATATGCATGTTTTTCCCCCTTAAGTATTATTATTTATGAACCTTAATGGTTTACCCTAATTTCTTTGTCCATTTTTTTTTTTTCATAAAGGTGGACATGGGGCTTTTAGGGCTGTATACCATGTGACTTCGGTGGAAGCAAATAGTTTTCGATATGGTAAATCACTTCCATGTACATGAACACTCATTTCATTCTGAAATTATTAAATCAATTAAAACATATTTCAGACATGTCCATCCGCCTTTTTTTTAATTGAAAGAGTGCAGCAGAGGTATTTGTTATTCCTATCCAAGCAGTTCAAGGGGAACTACTTTTTACCTTTGAATTCTGCGACCCGGAAGCAAGCGGAAGCATTTAGGTGTGGTGCAACAGCGTGAATACCAAAGTGAATAACAGACTTCCAGCAGAGCTGTCTGGTTAAATCTTTTGATTTAATCGTCCTTAACTCATTACCAAACGACAAAATTTTAGGTTTGTCCGAATCCAAAGCATTTGCAGACGACAAAATTAGACTGACTGAAAATTTTAAATTTGTTTTGTGAAGGGTAGAAAACATTGTGGGAAAAGGAGAAAATGCTGGTTTCCTTTTCCTACAATGTTTTAAAGACTTCTTTCACAGGGTTCTGAAAAGTAGGAATTGTGTGGTAACGGCTATATACAGCGCCTGTTGTAACCACACTTGGCTTTACAGAGTGTGTACATGGTGGTTCATAATATATTTTGACCCATTACCAAACGACAATATTTTAGACTGGTCCAAATTGAAAGCATTTGCAGACGACAACATCAAAGTGACTGAAAATTTGAAATTTGTTTTGTGAAGGGTAGAAAACATTGTGGGAAAAGGAGAAAATGCTGGTTACCAGCATTTTCTCCTTTTCCCACAATGTTTTCTAAAGGCTTCTTTCTCAGGGGCGTCAAAAGTAGGGCTTTTGTGGTAATGGGATAAAACAGTTTAAATCCTTAATTATGTGGTAAAGGGCTATCTGGTGCTATAGGGATTAATGGCCAACACAGTCTAGTCAAATACTAGCTTGTAGAAAAAAGAGACACCAAGGGGAGTAGATGAGATGTGTATATACTTCGAAAAAAAAAAGAATGCTGTGAGTAGTCGCATGAATTTTGTCAATGACTTTTAAAATTCAGTTGTGAATAATCATCTTGAGCTTGATCAAAGTTCTTCCATTGAATACATACATACATGTATATACATACATACATACATACATACATCATACATACATACATGTACATATTTTATTGCTTAAAACGTAAGGGGATGAAGGAAGGAAGGCAGAGAGAGAGAGAGAGAGAGAGAGAGAGAGAGAAACAGACAGACAGACAGACAGACTGGCAAAGAGACAGAGATACTGGCATAGATAGATAGATAGATAGATAGAAAAGATAGACAAAGAGAGAGAGAAACACACACACTGAGACAGACAGAGAGAGAGAGAGAGAGAGAGAGAGAGAGAGAGAGAGAGAGAGATATAGAGAGAGAGAGAGAGAGGGGGAGAGAGAGAGACAAAGTGAGAGACGAAATGGAGAAAGAGAGGACGGATGACGGAAAAGCGAGATGAACACAGACAGACAGACACAGATCGTAGCACATAAAAACGGTAAACATCACTTACTTTGCTCTTCTTTTGGTTCACCGGGCTACTACTCGTCTTCCTCAATGTATCTCGATAGATGGGAAATTAGTATTCCCTTCCCAATAAAAACCATGTAGAAATTAAATAATCTATATTTTAAGTTTAACCTAATAAACTATCAAACTTAACAGATACTACCGACTTATTAATGACCACAAAATAATCCGGTCAGTCTACATATATGTAAGAATGTGCATATATTATATTTTCCCCTGACCAAGTCCACTGGGTACTAACCTCAGTCTATGACCCCTATTTGACCCCTTTCTTCTATATCGATATTGTACATGCCAGATCAATGTACATAGCGCTGACTGGCTTTCTGGAGTAAAACAGGCGACAGGAAACGTTTTGTTTGTTTTCCTCCGTGATTTTGGTTCTCCCTTTCTTATTGACAAATTGTTGCAACCTTTAAAGACCTGTATGATTTGCCCAGGCATAGAGCCTGTCATATGATCTTGTACTTTTGATTCTAGTTTTGCTCATTGTTTATGAAAGTGATTCAAACACAGTGCCTGGATGCAAGGCTGCTGCCACATAGGACCTAGCATCTGACATAAAAATATATATCAACGAATATGGTTAAAGGTGGCCCTTTAAATTTTGGGACAAAATTTTTACAAAATACACAAAAGTCATCCTTATACTCCCAAAGTCTTTCAATTTTTATTAATAAAATTCCAGTAGTTGAAAACATTCCGAGAGAAATTAGAGATTTACTACGGCCAAGGTTGACACGGACGGAAACACGGTCTATCTTTACATCTTTACCTACCAGAATAGACAGACGGTGCTTAAAACATGGCATCTGAAGAAGACGTAAAATAAATTTTAAGGAAAATAATTACATGTTTTTATGTTATGGAATGTACGCGCTTTTAATCACATGCCAGTCACTTGTTATTCCCACAATGCTTTTTTGATTTCTGGTCTGAAATCTAAAAATATATTAAGAGGCTACGCAGCCTTTTAATGGAACACCATCATTTTTTTTTTTCAATTTTATGATTCTTAATTATTGATGATTTATATATATATTTTTTATATAAATTTCAGTGATATAAATCATTTTTTAATTAGGTGAGATGTGAAAAATCTAAATACCCACCTTTAAGTTTAATCCATAAACCAACTTTTGGCCATCTTTTGTTTTTTTTAATCGATGAGGTTAATAGAATTTTTGATCAAAAGGATCATTACGGACCCATAAAATCTATTTTGTTTACCAACCAGTTGAATCTAGACGTAGATTGGTCCTTGGTTATGCAGAAAATTGACCGAGAAAGTTTTGGTCCAGGTCAGCCTGCCCATTACGTGCAATCTGACCTGAATAGATACTTTTTTTTTGCTGATACAATTATCCCCCTTTTCACTGAACAAGGCTCATATTTTAGGGAATATATCTCTGTATCGGACAGTGTAGATTCAAGATCAGACTGCACGGAAAGTGCAGTCTGATCTTGATCTACGCTGTCCGAAAAAGGTCTGTGACTCGCGCATAGCTTAACTTCTTAACGGTTAATATACCGCACTCAACTATCTAACAATAAAAACAGTTTGGCCTTACCTCCGTTTAAACATAATATTAGAACTACGCCATCAAAGGGTCAACGACCGCCCGTGTCCGCAGACTGAACTTGCGTGTGTAAAACAGAGGTGAATAGTTGGGCTGTTTTTGCTTTTCATGATATTTCCTCTATTAGACTTTTTTTTTTTTATCCCTTTTCTACACAATCCAGTGTTTGCATTTTACGACCAATGAGAAGAACCTTGTGAAACCAGCAACTTCTCCTTTTCCCTCAATATTTTCACAAACCCCTATTCTTGCTTTTCATGATATTTCCTCTATAAGACTGTATTTTATCCTTTTTCTACACAATCCATATTTTTAAATTTTACGACCAACGAGAAGAGCATTAGGAAACCAGCAACTTCTCCTTTTCCCTCAATTTTTTCACAGACCCCTACTTTTGCTTTTCATGATATTTTCTCTGTTCGACTGTTTTATCTCTTCTCCAAACAATTAAGTGTTTTTATTTCGCAGCCAACGGAAAGAGACTTTTGAAAACAGCAACTTCTCCTTTTCCCTAGATGTTTTCACAAAGGCCTGTTTTCACTTTTTATGATATTTTGTCATTTAGACTTATTTTATCTATTTACTACACAATCCAGCCTTTTAATTTTACAACCAAGAAAAGAAGGCAAGTAAAAACAATAACTTTATCTTTTCCTTAAATATTTTCAGCTGGAACTGTTTTCGCATTTCATTATAATTTCTCTTTTGGACTATATTTTATTCCGATAGCACGCAATAGAGTGTGTGTTTTTATCTCTCATTTTACTATCAACAGGAGGAGTCTTGTGAAAAAAGCAAATTCATATTTTTCCTGATTATTTTCACAAATAGGCCCTATGTCTGTTTTTGATTTTTCATATTTTCTCCTGTAGACTGCGATCAAGTCTGTTTGTCCCTTTCCCCAGTCTTTATTATGTCAATCTTGTTTTGACCACGGTTGTCCGTCAGAATGGACTGTGTGGATACATAATGGTGTGTTGACTTGGTTGGTATAGTATTAGTTCTACAATCAGGTGGCAGGGGACTTGGAATCTTGTTCACGGTTGTGGTGAAATCGGAAACTTGTTCACGGCTGTGGTGAATCATGTCGCCCCGAGCTGAAGAGGCTCGGGGCGATATTATTCGCCACAGCCGTGAACAAGCTTTCAAGTCCCCTGCCACCTGACCGTACAACGAATTTATTACACTGCAGAGTTTACCGTTCCAAAATTTGTTAAGCGAGTTTTACCTGTTTTTATCCACCGCCGTAGGCGGCGGGATATAGTTTTAGCGTTGTCCGTCCGTCCGTCCGTGCGTCCGTCCCGGCAAATATCTTCAATACCATTGGACGGAAATTCGTGAAACTTTATACACGTGTACAATGACCCATTCTCCCGGGACACTTTTTTTGTTTTTATTGATTCGATGCAAAATGGCCGACTGAGAGCGATTTTAAGTTTCACTTAATTAATACTTAAGTACACTTTTGATGTTTGGAGTCTTCTCTTCAAAACTATACAAAGTTTTTACATTAAACTTGTCACATCTATCAACCTCCATTAGGAAATGCAGGAAAAAAAGTTTCACCTACGTTGACCGTGCAATACCACAGTTATTTGCCCTTGTTTTTGTAATAAGGTGTCATGGAAAAAGGGGGTTTCATGTTATATTTCATTCCATTTCTTGTGAAGGCAACTCCTTCCACATTTCTTGAAGGAATTGAATAGAATTTTGACAGAATATTTTTTGTCATGTGACCTATTGCATATTGTCAACATTTTGCGATATGTAGCTGCGTCATGAAAAAAGGGGGCTTCATGTTTTATTTCATTTTATTTCTTGTGAATGCAACTCGTCCCATATTTCTTGACAGAATTGAAATGAATTTTCACAGATTGTTTCTCATCATTTGACCTATTGCATATTCTCAAGGTTTTACTATTTGTAGCTGCGTCATGAAAAAAGGGGGCTTCATGTTTTATATCATTTTATATCTTGTGAATGCAACTCGTCCCATATTTCTTGACAGAATTGAATAGAATTTTCACAGAATGTTTCTTATCATCTGACCTATCACATATTCTCAACGTTTTGCAATTTGTGGCTGCGTCATGAAAAAAGGGGGGCTTCATGTTTTATTTCATTCTTTTTCTTGTGAAGGCAACTCCTCCCACATTTGGCAGATTTAAGTGGAATTTTTACATTATCTTGTGAACTTACACAATGCCTCCCACATTTCTTGGCAGATTTGGATGGAATTTTCACATGATCATGTGACCTACGGCATATTGTCAAGGTTTTGGGATTTGTAGCAGCATCATGGAATAAGGTGGCTTCATGTTATAATTTCATTTTTCACCTGTATCTCTTTAATTATTGGACATATCTCAACAGTTTTGGACGAGATTTGCACAGATCATGCAACCTAGCACATGTTGTCAGGGTTTTGCAATTTATCACTGTATCATGGAAAAAGGGGACTTCATGTCAAATTTAATTTTTTTATCAGTGTATCTCCAACTTTTGCACATTATTTTCATAGAACTTCATATTTTTATTGGTTGATCAAAGCCAGTGACCAATGAGTCAATTGTGCATTCGTCTCTCTATGCATCTGTCTGTTCGTAAACCTTTTAGATCACAAGTAATTCCATATATCCATTCAGCTTCCCAGGCAGGTGCTACAAATTTCAACACTTTAGTCTCTAGCTACCTGCTTGAAATGGCAGCAGTGTGGCGGCTTATATTGTGAGAGGGATATCTTCTAAAGTCCTTGACAAAAATTGATGAAACGTCATACATGTTTTCTTTTCCATTAGATAGTCTGTTGATACATTATTTTTTCCCACCACATATATGAAATCCTGAAATGAAAACAAATAAAGGAAATATACATAAAACCCCCTTATTCCATGACATGTCATTATATATGACATGTCATGGAAAAGGGGTTTTTATGTATATTTCCTTTGTTTGTTTTCATTTTATGAAATGTCAAGTTCTGAAAAAAGGGTACTTAATGTATAATCCTGTAATGGACCTCTTTTATATTATTTTAAGTAATGAAATCCTGTGCCATGGAACAAGGGAGCTTAATGTATAATTTCATCATGGACCAATAACAAAAAGGCCACATGTACGTGCAAAACACATTACCTCTTATACATTTGTATCAAAAAAAGGTCTTTTTCGGCGGGGGATGTCATTTCAACGAAATTGCTTGTTGGTTTAAGAATTGGGTTCGCAGACGAAGTAGAATTTCCCTTCAGAGGGCCCCAATTCAATGAGAAATGACGTCACTTGGAACCGATGTCACTGACACCTTGGTAATACGTGCAAAAACGAGCTACTTGGCGCATAATCTTGATGTTAACCTCAATCGACGGCGCCATTTTCTATGTTGTGTTGATTAGCATGTTAGTGTAGTCATCTAAATGGGGCTCCCCTAAGGGAAACTGCTTTTACCTTGGTTCTGCCATTGGATATGCTATTTAATATTTATGTTCGGGGCATGTTATCCAACCAGATCACTTGAAATTTCTGTTCAGTATAACAATAATCCACCATAAATATTAGTAAAACCAAGATGGCGATCACCTCGAAAATAACTGACTTTATTATATACCTAGCAGTGAAATCCTGGAATTTCCCAGTGTAATAAATTTTGATATCATCACTAGTGACGATATCAACTTTCACTTTCATTTCCTGCCGTAATTTAGGAACTACTTTTTTTCATTAAGTACTAAAAGATAGTTTTTGTTGTTTTTCAAACGAAAAATTAAAAATAATAATATTAATAAGGTATGTAATAAATAGAATAATCAACTGGTTATTTTTTATATGAAAAATATCTCACTCGGATGTGTCGTAAGGCGTTAAAAAAATTCGTGCTACGCACTCGTTTTTTCAACGCCTAACAACGCATCCTCGTGAGTTATTTTTCATATCAAAAATAACCAGTTGATTATCCTCTATTTATTTAGTTTGCTGTAGAGAAGTTTACATGCGTATGTTAAACCTCCATCTTTGTATTGTCTGTGGTATTGTCCTGATATGCCATTTTCAAACCTGTATGTAACGAGGAAATGGCATGCATGGTATAATGGACCGTGGAGATGCATTAAACCCAATCTAAAAAAAGAAGCAATTTTTAAAGGTGGATAGATCTATTTAGAATTTTCACATCTCATCAAATTAAAAAGAATATTAATCACTGAAATTTATGAAAAAACAATACAAATCAGCAACAATTAAGAATGAAAAAATTACCCCAAAAAATTTTTGATGGTATTGCCTTAAAAGGCTACGTAGCCTCTTAAGCTACTTTTAGATTTCGCGCCAAAAATTATTTAAAAAAGCATTGTGGTAATGTAAAGTGATTGGCACGTGACTAATGACGCTTAAATTCCATACCATAACAAACATGTTAATATTTTCCATAATTTCTTCTTCGGACGCTATGTTTGAAGCGTCAGTTGTGTGTTTCCAGTGTGTAAATGAGCAAGTTGCTCATCTAAAAATAGACCGTGGTTCCCGTCGGTGTCGACCTGGTCCGTAGTAAATCTCTAATTTCTCCTGTTGTCGGATGGTTTTCGACTAGATCTACTGGGGTTTTATTATTGAAAATTAAAAGGCCTTGGGAGTATAAGGATCAATTTTTTTGTATTTTTGTAAAAATTTCGTCCCAAAATCTAAAGGGCCTGCTTTAATTTCTTTTACTCAGGAAAAAAAAAAAGTGACAAAGTAGCAGACACTGTGATAAATGATCAGCCTACACGTTCTGTGCAGTATGGGTCCGTATTTACCAACCATTCTTAGAAAGCATTCTGAGTCTAATTCTTCAGAATTCCGTCAGTGTGAAAGTAACAGAACTTCTGATTGGCTAAACCAAATGGTTTAGCCAATCAGAAGATCTGTTACTTTCACTGTAAGAAAATCTTGAAGAATAAGACAAAGAACGTTCTTACAAATGGTAGGTGAATACAGGCCCTCTGAAATTGATCTATACTGTCCAAAAGTTTAAAACCAGTTGCGCTCAGTGAAGGGTCAATGACGTAGAACTACCATCCGGCTCTCAAAGGTCAGGAGAGGTGACCGTCAGTTTATCACTAAAGTATTTATTTTTTCCATACACGTCTGGACACGAGCTATGCGATTATCAGATTACGAGGCATTCGGGACTGCTTCTTTATCAGTAGAAAGAAATACGCGCTTTTCAATGAGGAAAAACCTTTTAACCGTTCTACCAGACTGCGAGGCTTACTAGACTGGTTCTCCACTGGTACAACATGCACTTTTCAATGAGGAAGAACTTGAACCATTCAAGCAGACTGTATCGACCTGCGAGACTGATTACACGGTTGCTTCCACCCTCAAGCTGCTGAATGCGACTCACTGAGCCTTTCCGGACTGTGTAGATCAAGATCAGATTGCACAGAATGTGCAGTCTGATCTCGCATCTAAATTGGCATAATTCAGATTGTTACTATCGGCTTGTAAGTTTCATTTAGGATATTTTCGCTGCGCAACTCACTGATCTTTTGCGGACAATATGCAGATCTCTAACTTACACTGTCCAACGAAAATTAGAAAAAAAAAGTTTGAAGTCGCATTATTCGAATTTTGACTATCGGTTTGCAAGTTTCATTTAGGAAATTTAGCACGATAAGCTTTGATGGTAGAGAGAAAGGAGCGCCTTTCTGTAAAAAGAAAGGGCACTACGAGTATTGCTTGTGACAATGATCTGGGCTGATTTGCTCCTTATCCGTCAACATTTGTCCAAACAGTTTTTATGTCTTTGGGAATCGTAAAAGCACGACAGTTTTAGGTAACAGGTTAAATAGCAGAAATCACGTCCTTGACAGTACATTGACTTACAAACAAAAAGTTTTGAACCTTAGAGGGCCGCAGTTATGTCGGCCTTTGCGTATGTTGTGAGATTTTGATCATGCTGAATAACCCAGAGAATACTGGAAAAGGAGCTTATGACCGTAACGTATTCTATTACTCCACCAGGGGTTTCTACTCTTCAAATGACAACTATCATCATTTAACCCTTTCCCAAACGACAAACTTTTGAACTAGACCAAATTGAAAGTATTTGCAGACGACAATTCAACTCTTGCTGAAAAGATTATTTCTGTCTATGATAGGGTAGAAAACATTGTGGGAAAAGGAGAAAATGCTGGTTACCAGCATTTTCTTCTTTTCCCACAATGTTTTCAAAAGGTTACTATTCCAGACCCGTAAAAACCAGGGATTGTATTGGAAAGGGTTAAACAACGTTTAATCTTTAGTCTACAAATTTGAAAATGATTCTATTTTTTAGAGGGAGGGTCGTTTTTCAATTCCTATGGAATTTGTCAACTCTTATCCGAATTGAAAGCAAATGTAGCCAAGGATTTCAACGTGCTTCTGGTATGGAAATTTAAGCTAGAAATTCGTCAGAAATGAAAAAAAAAAATGCTGTTTATCAGCATTTTAACTTTATCTGACATTTTTTTTTTTTGCGAAAGTCGTTAAAATATGGGACTGTAAAATAAAGACTAGTCAACCCTTTATCAAACAATCCCTGGTTTTACGACCCTGATATAAAAGCTTTTGAGAACATTGTGAGAAAAGGAGAAAATGCTGTTAACCAGCATTTTCTCCTTTTCTCGCAATGTTTTCTACCCTACTGGAAATAAATTTCAATTTGTCGTCTGCAAGTAATTTAAATTTGGACCGTTCTAAAATTTTGTGGTGTGGTAAAGAGTTAACCCTTTCCCAAACAATTCCTGGTTTTTACGGGTCAGGAATAGTAGCCTTTTGAAAACATTGTGGGAAAAGGAGAAAATGCTGGTAACCAGCATTTTCTCCTTTTCCCACAATGTTTTCTACCCTACCATAGACAAAAATCATCTTTTCAACAAGAGCTGAATTGTCGTCTGCAAATGCTTTCAATTTGGTCTAGTCCAAAAGTTTGTCGTTTGGGAAAGGGTTAAACCCACAATTTCGATACGAATTTTGAAATTCAATCTGGAAAATCTACTCGAGAGCATCGGTCGTGCCTCGCCGCCATACATTATATACGTTTTTTAGTCCAAAAATAGTGGAGTTGGGCGGAAGTGAACTCTATTTGACCCGTGCCCACTTCTATTGTTTATTTATATCTCCCGATAATTTTTTCCCATTAATAACCTTTGTATGGTAAACATCTGTTTACGGCCTTAGTTCCAAAATGGCGCAAGTCGTATTATAGAAAAGAATGAGTTACAACCTTTTTGAATAGAGTGACTTCGATATGTTTATTTCCAAGAATTCTATGCGAGCATGATTAAGTTAATCAAAAACAAGATATAGATTAAAGTAAGCTTCTGTCACAGTATATTATCATTTAGTTTCATAAATATTTCAACCCTTTACTTTCTAAACTATCCCACTGAAGACGGCCTTTGAAAATACTGTGAGAAAAGGAGAAAATTTTGGTCCACCAGCATTTTGCTCCTTATCTCACAAAGTTTTCTGCATTTCTTTTAAGAATAATTTCACTGTTTTAGCCACTCTGAATTTTGTTGTCTGCAATTTTATTCTTGATGTTTGGTGACGTTTAGTGAGGTCATTAGCCCTTTGCATGCTAAGAGCGACTCGCTGACCTTTAGCGGACAGTGTAGATTAAGATCAGACTGCACAGAATGTGCAGTCTGATCTTTGATCTACACTGACCGATAAGGAGATATTATTCCCCAAAACATAACTTTGAAATAACAGTATTTGAGCGTTGTCTGCGCATGCAATATTCTTTTGAGATTCGACCTGTCTTTTATGACGCATCAGTCTCTCCGATATCGGGGAGACTGTAGTAATACGCGCTACAAAGTAGCAATGGAGAAAATGACTTTTATCAATACGTTTGAGAAAAAATATCAGGCCTGTTTTAGCTCCAGATTTCTCTAAACTGCTGATCATAGCTGAATGAAACGCACGAGGCAGCGTTTTATCGAGTAAACGTTTATTTTAGTTTGAAATTAAAAGTAACGGTTGTCGCGTAGGAAAGTGGTTCGGTTCCGTATCCAGGATGCCCAAATTAGATAGATTAGTATTTATAGAATGCCATCTAGTGGGAGATAATGGTAATTGAGTTTTAACAATTGAAATGAAAATTTGATCTTATTTATTTAGCTGGATACGGATTAAAATGTACCAACATTTTCTTCTTCTGTCACAAAGTTCTCTATATCTTAAAAAAAATATAAGTTCCGCTGTTCGAGCCTCGCCGAATTTGTTGACTGCCATTTTATTTTTGAAGATTGGTGAATTCATAAAAAAAAAATCTGACCATTTATGATACTTTTTATTTCCATAATTGGAACTCTTGGAATTACTTACGGGCCTAGCCTATTACCACATTATCCTTACTTTTGACGACCCTGAGAAAGAAGCCTTTAGAAAACATTGTGGGAAAAGAAGAAAATGCTGGTAACCAGCATTTTCTCCTTTTCCCACGATGTTTTCTACTCTTCATGAAACAAATTTCAAATTTTCAGTCGCTTTTAATTTGTCGTCTGCAAATGCTTTTGAATTTGGACAAGCCTAAAATAGTGTCGTTTGATAATGACTTAGGCCCATTGCTGTAACCAATGGCAATATAATTATACGAAATACTATCAAATGTAACTATCTATATACTCACAGAAAGACATTTCTTTGCTATGAAATATATATTAACCCATTACCACACAATCCCTACTTTTGACGACCCAGAAAAAGAAGCCTTTAGAAAACATTGTGAGAAAAGAAGAAAATGCTGGTAACCAGCATTTTCTCCTTTTCCCACAATGTTCTCTACTCTTACAAAACAAATTTCAAAATTTCAGTCAATTTTATTTTGTCGTCTGCAAATGCTTTCAATATGGATGAGCCAAAAATTTTGTTGTTTGGTAATGAGTTAAGTATAATAATTATAATTTAGACGTTTGCTTCTCTTGTATTATTTTCATTACGGGATAAAGAGTACTTGCTTAACCCTTAACCACACAATCCCACTTTTGACGATCCAGAGAAAGGAGCCTATAGAAAACATTGTCGAAAAAGGAGAAAATGCTGGCAACCAGCATTTGCTCCTTTTCCAACAATGATTTCTACCCTTCACAAAACAAATTTCAAAGTTTCTTCAGTAACTTTTATTTTGTAGTCTGCAAATGCTCTCAATTTGGACAAACCTAAAATTGTGTCGTTTGATAATGAGTAAAAGTTTAGTTGAGTGAAATACTAAAGTAAGTGAGAGATAACGGCGTTAGCCGGACATGACCTAATCAAATGTACTCGATAAAAAATATTTCAAAACCACAAAAAGGTCAAGGAAAGGTGAAACCCATAAATTTCTGAGACCAGTCCGTCACATCTGACGTTTCATATATCTATGGTATAGGTGATAAATTCAACTCTTTACCACATGACAAAAATATATAGACTTGTCCAAATTTCAAGGCACTTGCAGACGAATATTTTGTAATATTCTAGTCACAACTTGTTTACTCATTTCCCCTCTTCTCTGTTTAAAGTACATCCATTTTGCCACGTTCTCTCCTTCTCCCACAATGCTCTATACCCTAATGTCCTATCTATTATTCTTTGATTGTATTATTTGTGTACTTTTTTAATTCCTATTTTTGGTAAAATTGCAGTCCCAATTTGTTTACTTATTTTTCCCCTCACACCGTTTATAGTACGTCCATTATTCCACTTCTTCTCAATCCCCCACAATACTATTTTCAGTCAGACCACTTTTTCTTACTGTGAAAAAAAATCTCTATTTTTCTCTTTATCTTACCATCTATATTCCTCTTTTTTCCCCCGGAACGCCACTAGTTTCTTTATTTCACAGCCTTATTTGTATTATATCCCCATATTATATTGTATAATACTTGGGTGTAATAAAGAGATATTATGTTATGTTATGTTATGTTATGTTATGTTATGTTATGAATAATTGATTGCATAGTGTTTAACGCAGTTTTCAATATTATTTCAGTTAACACCCGCGGCCAGTTCCGTCACTTGTCGATGCTTTCATAGAGTCTCTTTTATCAGCACTTCGAACAAGTTTGTGATTTGTAAAAAATGTAGACACGTGTATTTTACGGGCCCCTGTTAATTTGCTGGTAAATTTACGCCGTGTAATTTTTTAAAGATATTTCTTGTTCACAATGTTATCGTCCAAGTGTAAGGTAAAACGTTAAATCAGAATCATAAAGATGATGGTTGTGATGAAAAGATGGTTACGTTAGGAAAAAAAAAAAAGTTTAATTAACCCTTTACTCCATAGATACTCATTTCTACGCATTGCTTGTAGGAGCCTTTGGAAAACATTGTGGCAAAAGGTGAAATTGCTCGTGACGAGCAATTTCACCTTTTGTCACAATGTTTTCTATTCTATCAAAAAGTATCAGTATCCCCATAAAAAAACCGGCTTCATCCTTGCTGTTATTTAGGGTCAGTTAGAGATACCATAGAAATGCCTTATGGGGTAAAGGGTTAACTGATGTTTTGAAATTCAATTCTGTTCAATAGTTTTATTCTTTGACTTGAAACATGAAGTATCTAGTCAATTACATGTACGGTTAGAGTAAGAATTGACAGACAAAACAGAATTAAGTAGAGCTATCACTAAACGTGATTTTTATAGCCCCCTCCCCCCCGCACCAGCTCCTTGTCTCAAAAACAGGTCTTTGTCACAGAATGCAGAATGGTTAAGAACAAAAGTAAGAGTTTTTTCAAAAAGTTCTAGGGGAGATAATTCAACAAAAAATCGCAGCAAGGTAATGAAAATTGCACATGCGCCAACTTCATATATATAAGAACACTGTGTGTAAATTTGAGTTCAGTGCCTTAAAAAAGGTTGGATTATTGCTCCGGACATATTTGTGTCTACGGAAAGACGTACGGACGGTCGGACTGACTGACAGACGGACAGACAGCCATGGCGATTCCATTACATCCCCGTCCACTTCGTTGTGGGGGCGATTTTATGATAAAAAAAAATAGGGGGAATAAAAAGCAAAAGGTATTAAAAAATACACCCAGTAAAAAATCTAAACGGAGACTTTCAACCTTGAATTCTCCAGAAAGGAGGCAATTCCTTTGTTTTCATCAAGAAAGTCAGACAAACCTACAGAATGTCTCAGTAAAGCGGCAGTTTATAGACCAGACAAAATGGGCCCGTATTCACCAACCACTCTTGAGAATATTCTTAGTCTTATTCTTCAGAGATAAGTCAATGTTAAAGTAACAGATCTTCTGATTGGCATAATTGAATGGTTTAGCCAATCAGAAGTTCTGTTACTTTCACAGTCAGACAATTTTGAAGAGTAAGGCAATGAATGGTTGGTGGATATGGACTCAGATTTCATGTTGGGTGCAACAAAGGCATTTAAAGTTTTGACAAGAGTTTTATGGCACAATTTGAATCATTCGGTTAGTTTTTTCTTCCCCCACCCACTCACTACTTGTGACTTCAGGTGACCCTTGTCACGTGATCGGAAATAAATCAGTAAAAGTACTGATAGTATTCGAGATCTATACAATTTTGTCAATATGAGATCGATTAAGATTCTATACAAGTTGGCGTCTTTAAAAAAGAAGCCAGGAGAGGTTAGCATCGTTGTTTACAAATAGTTTATTGACTATTAATTTAAATATATTTCGGTACATGTAGACAAACATGTAGGATGAGCGAGGAAAAAAATTCACAGCGTAAAAACCTTTCATGAAGTACGTGACAGTCATGTGAACTTCTTCCCACGTTTCCACGATCTTTTCCCACGGTGTTCTTCAACATTTTTAACGAAATAATTATTTTGCTTTCTTTTTCCTTTTGCTCAGATTAAGCTGAATAAAAATAGCAATTACTAGACAACACTTCTTTCAATAGACCAAAAAAGTTACCGGTGTGACACCATGCACAACAAGGTGGAGAGGGGGGAGGAAAACCCCGTTCAGTCACCGTTGTTGGACCAAGGTTTTATTGTGGCCCGTTTGCCCGACCTTGATACGTATCTCTGGCCGAAGATAAGCCAATAAATCATAAACTATCGATTAAATACTAATAAATCACGCTTTTCCCGCCCATCAACCCTTTACGACATGGTCTCTTGTTTTGGGGACAAAAAAAAATCCCTTTGAAAACATTGTAAGCAAAAGAAATACTACAAACCAATTTTTCCCTCATTCCCCACAAAGTTTTCTACCCTCTCACGGAGAATTTCATAATGTATAAGTTCCATTTCCATTTTTATCTGCTAAGGTTATTAATTGTGACAAGTCTTAAATTTTGTAGGTTTAGAAAGAGTTAACTCTCTACCAAACGACAAAACTTTGGACTAGTCCAGATTGAAAGCATTTGCAGACGACAAAATGAATGTGAATAAAAAAATGAAAATCGCTTCAGGAGGGTATAGAAAACATTGTGGGAAAGGAGAAAAATGCTGTTAAACAGCATTTTCTCCTTTTCCCACAATGTTTTCAAAAACTTTCTTTCAAAGGGTTGTTAAAAGTCGGGATTGTTTGGTTAAGAGTTAACATTCGTAACCGTTTAATTTCGGACGTTTGACCGCTTTACATTATCAAAATAGACGCGATATCGGGGGCCACTAAATCATTTATAGCGTTTAAATGCTTTTAAATGAACTAAACTGAGGGGAATAGTCTATCAGTACGTTAGTCTTGCAGTTGACGTTCAATACTTAGTAGCTGAGCATTTTCTTCTTTATAAATATTTTTGTCCAAAAGTCTTCACCCTCATAGTCAATAAATATCACGATTTTTTTTATAAAGAGTAAACCTCACAAACAGTGGAGGTATCAAGAGTTTTTTGGTCCTGTTTAGGAGGGGAAAGACAGAGAGGCAGAGAGAGAGAGAGAGAGAGAGAGAGAGAGAGAGAGAGAGAGACGAACAGAGAGAGAGAGAGAGAGAGAGAGAAATAGACAGACAGACAGAGAAAGAGAGAGACAGACAGATATATATACAGAGATACAGAAACAGAGAGAGAGAGAGAGAGAGAGAGAGAGAGAGAGAGAGAGAGAGAGAGAGAGCTTGACAAATCGTTTATTTTACATATCATGCAATATTTACTATATAGAATTGTTCTCGTCCAATGAAATATCTGTTCAGATCTGTTCTGTTCAGATCTGTTCTGTTCTGTTCTATTCCATCAAAACCAGGATTTTTAACGCTTATCCTGCTCAATAAAATCGTCCAATGAAATATCTGTTCAGATCCACATGTTCTGCTCTGTTCTGTTCTATTCCATCAAAACCAGGATATTTAACGCTTAACTTGAAAATTTCAAGTCGACAATACAGACCCGAATATTGCAATTTCAAAGTTTTGTTTAGGAGAATAATGACTCCGTATCGGACAATGTAGATTAAAGATCAGACTGCACGTTCTGTGCAGTCTGATCTTGATCTACACTGTCCCAAAAAGGTCAGTGAGTCGGGCTTTACAAATCGATGTAAAAACCGAAATATTTCTATTTGAAAGTTTTGTTTTGGAGAGTAAAATCGCCTTATCGGACGGTGCAGATCAAAGATCGGACTGCACGTTCTTTGCAGTCTGGTCTTGATCTACATTGTCCATAACAACTCCTTGAGTCGCCCTAGCAGCCGAAGGGTTAACTCTTAACTTGGGAAAGAAGTGAAATGAAACTTTCAAGTCAAGAGGAAAGAACCAAAATCTTGCAAACACATTTCCTTATCGGACAGTGTAGAGCCAAGATCAGACTGCACGTTCTGTGCAGTCTGATCTTGATCTACACTGTCTGCAACAGATCAAACAGTCTCATTTAGTATGCTAAGGGCTAAAAGTTTGCAGTATAGCAAGTATTTTGTAATACTCGTTCGTTATGTCGTAAATGTTAATTTCATGTGGAAACAAACATGTTTTGTGTTTTCCTTTCAGACTGTTCAAGGTTGGGAATTGAGAAGAAAGTTTATATATCTGCACGATGAACTTTATTCTCACTACTAAACGGTCATTAAACCCCTATAGGTTGATACGCACGTCTCATCGCCCTTTTTTCGGACGGTGTAGATCAAAGATCAGACTGCATAGAACGTGTAGTCTGATCTTGGCTCAACATTGTTCGATAAGGGCATACTAATATTTCCCCCCCCCCACCAAAAAAAAAAGTACTTTGAGATAGCAAAACTTCGAATTTTACAATCGACTTGAAAATTTCACTTATTTGGTAGGGGTAGGTTAAGGGTTAAGAACAGTATTGGCTATTTCTGTGTACAGGTAGTAACATAACTTCTGACTGGCTAAACCATATGCCTTAGCCAATCAGACTTTGTGTTACTTTCAAATTTGGAAAATTCTTGAGAATAAAACAAAGAGTGTTCTTCAGAAAGGTTGAAGAATATGGATCTAAAGCAAAGCCAAGCTTTTGTCGAGGAATGAGGATAGTCTGTGTAACAGGATTTATTTCTCTCTCCTGCAATGAACATTGTTTATGGATGATAAGTTTTATGTGCGAAAGCAGCAACAGTGTGTGAAGAGTATGAATACCAATCTTTAGGAAAGTGCAGATATGTAAAGTTTCTATCTTGAATTTATAGACGGAACGTTGAAGACGTTGTCAGACACAAAACCAACCAACCAGCCTGAAGGAGCCGTCACACCATGACGTTCTGGTCAACGTTTTCTGACGTTTGAGGAAACGTTGTTAGTCGCCCATGGTCGCTGTGATAGCGCCAGAAGAGCGTTGTGTGAACGCTAGTGAACGTCGGTGATCGTCGGTGATCGCCGGCAATCGGCGGAGAACGCTAGTCCGGAAAAAAAGTTTTGAACATGCACAAAAGTTCTCACTGACACCAACGTTCTTCAACATTTAATTTTAAAGAACGTTGTGGGACGTTTTACTAACGTTCATCGAACATTGCACGCTCCATAAGTTCGGCTATCGCTAGTCAGTCGTTATGGTAGCGATAATTGGTTGTTACTAATCGTTTGCTTTGCAATGAACGACTCACTGGCGACCTGTCAACGACCGCTAAACGGTCTCCTAGCGCACGCAGCGTGTGACTAAAGTGAAACAAACGTCCTTTTGGCTTTCATTTAGCGTCATTCGAGCGTTTCCCGAACGTCCATGCATATCCAAGTATCAGAGGTATCTTACTTGGTCGCTGTTACACGCTTCTCGTACGTTAGATACATACACGCTAGTCATGCGTTAGGCACACGTTAATAACACGCCAGATGTGAAATCCTCATTCTAGAACGCTCTGAAATCGAACGATTGAAACGCTCAGAGAACGTTGACCAGAACGTTATGGTGTGATGGCGCCTTGAAGATTGCACCAGACTGCAGCCTGATCTAAATATGCATCGTCCATAGCAGCAACTAGAAAAAAAGCCTTTCCGTTCGGAAGAGTCATGTTAGTTCCAGACAGGCCTTGGAGGATCGCATGTTCGGGTCTAAAGCCTGGCCAATTTTTTAACCGTGATACTAGTAGATGATATATCTACATGTATTGAGACAGTAGTCATTCCTCTTTCAAGTATGATCTTTGTTTTGACATCGTTATGTGGGAAAGCAGCTAGGGCATTGGGAAGAACATTGTGTGAAGTAATGGTTAAATGAATCCCTACGAAAGCATGGGCAGGTTCACTGGCCCTGCGATATAACTGAAATACGGTTAAAAACAGCGTTAAACATTGTAGTTACAAATAAGCCATGCTCTTGCAGCTCTTGCGAAAGGGGGCTTAATGCATCACTGTGATTCATGTTACCAAGCAAGTCATCACATAATTACGTGTCCATAATAGATACATATTTAAACAACCGAATCGATCATGAGGTAGTCCGGTCCTTGGACATAAGACAGAAAATTGACCAATAGCGAAAAGTTTCGGCTCAGGTTAGCCTGCGCGGACTGCGCAGGCTGACCTGAGTCGATACTTTTCGCAGATGCATTAAGATCCCTTTTCATAATGCGTGGCTCCAATAAATATGAAGGGTCAGAAAAGGGTAGTGGGTAAATACGAGGTTTGTCCGGCTTTGAACTCCGCTGACCGGTGTTCGACCTTTCATTCTTTCACTTAAGTTTAGCTAACATTATTTACACTATTTATTTTAGTCAGAGTCGATAAAAATAGTGAGGCTATATCCTTAAAAGCATGACTTGATTGTCTGTTTGTCTGTTTATCTGTCGATGTGTCTGTCTGTCGTGTCTGTCATGTCTGTCTGTCTGTCTTTTTTCTCTGCCGCTCTTTCTCTCTTTCTCTCTCTCTCTCTTTCTCTCTGTCTCACCTTTCTTTCTTTCTTTCTTCCTTTCTTTCTTTCCTTCTTTCTTTCTTTCTTTCTTTCTTTCTTTCTTTCTCTCTTTCTTCCTTTCTTTCTTTCTTTCTTTCTTTCTTTCTTTTTTTCTTTCCTTCTTTCTTTCCTTCTTTCTTTCTTTCCTTCTTTCTTTCTTTCCTTACTTCCTTCCTTCCTTTCTTTCTTTCTTTCTTTCTTTCTTTCGATCTTTTTTCCATCCTTCCTTTCTTCCTTCCTTTCTTTCTTTCTTTCTTTCTTTCTTTCTATCTTTCTTTCTTTCTCTCCTCTTTTTTTCTTCTTTCTTGCCTCTTGTCTTTCTTCAAAATACCCTTTACCACACAATCCCAGGTTTTTACGATACTGAGAGAGTGGGCTGTTGAAAACAATGTAAGAAAAAGATAAAATACTGGTTACCAGCATTTTCTCCTTTTTCCACAATATTTTCAAAAGCCGTCTGGCTCAGGGTCTTTAACAGCCGAGATAGTGTCGTAAAAAGATAATTGTAAACTTTTACCAATGACCTTAGTTTAGTTTAAACATAATTATTTTACATCAATTGAGAAACAAGTTCTTACAACTTATACTAATCTCTCTCGATTCTGCTTCCTAGGAACTACACCAATACTCGCGCCGAATGTGTGGGCCAATGAAAAATCCCAAAGTTGACACCCGCTCCCAGGTATCGAACTCAGGACCCTTAGGTTATGAGGCCGACGCTCTACCTCACGACCACGGACACCACAATTCATATTACCAAAGAAGTCACCTGTGATGAACTTGAACTTCGGGGTGAAATTGTTTGATTGTTTAACCGGGTTATGTATGGATTAGTTCTTTATCTAACGACAAAATGTAAACTTGTTCGGAATGAAAGTATTTACAGACGACAAAATTGGTATCTCGCAAATAATAACTAATTTACTTTGAAAATGTAGAAAACATTATGGGAAAAGGAGAAAATGCTGGTAACCAGCATTTTCTCCTTTTCTCACATTGTTTTCAAAAGTCCTCCATCTAAATATCATAAAAACTCGAGATTCTGAAGAAAGGGAACACAAGTTTCCTTCACAGTTCAGTTTCAGATGACTATAACGAAACATCATCAGAAAAGGAAACATTTCTCAAACAATTCAGATAAGAATTTCTTGTATTTGGCAGTTTTAACTCTTTACCACACGACAAAGTTTTAGACTGGTTCAAATTGAAAGCATTTGCAGACAACAAAATAAAGGTGACTGAAAAATTGAAATTTGTTCTTGGATGGTTAGAAAACAATGTGGGAAATGGAGAAAATGCTGGTTACCAGCATTTTCTCCTTTTCCTACAGTGTTTTCAAAAGGTTTCTTTCTCAGGGGCGTCAAAAGTAGGGATTGTGTGGTAATGGGTTAAGCCGTTTATTTAAAAAAAAAAGAAGAATGATTACACGATCCTGGGACGGAGAGAGAAAATATTGTGGTTTAAAAAGAAAATACTGAATCCTGCTAACTAGCATAACTATTCATCTTTTCTTGTATTGCTTTCTAACATTTTAAAGTTACCTGCTAAATAATTTCATTGAAAATTTCAAGCAGATACTAAAATCCTAAATTTTGCTTTTTCTTAGATATTTCTTTGGGGGGTGGGGAGGTTTGGGTGGAAGGACGATATCTCCTTATCGGACAGTGCAGATTCAAGATCAGACTGCACATTCTGTGCAGTCTGATCTTGATCTACACTGTCTGCAAAAGGACTGTAAGTCGCACTTAGCATCCTAAGGGTTTAAGATATCGGCTAATCGACTAAGGAACTTTTGAGAACCTATTACCGGATTTGTCGGTCAACTTTCTTTCACACATTTTTTTAATCCACCGATAAGAAGCGGAGGAATACCACTCTCAAGTAGTTCGTCCTTCCTTCTGACCGTCTAACAGTTAGTTTTGGAAACTTATTCCTTAGGCTGCTAATAGCGAATCACTGACCTTCTGCGGACAGTGTAGATCAAGATCAGACTGAGAGAAAAATCTTATGAAAATATTGTGGCATAAGCAGATATGTTCAGTGTAACCAGCATTTTCTCTGAATCCCACAAAATTAATGTTTTCAATACTTTCCGAAACAACTTTCGATTGCTTCTAGTTATCTTATCGTCTGCAAATGCTTTCAATAATGACTTGTCTAAAATTTCATCATTGAAGAGGTCATCAGACCTCTGCAACAGTTGTGAGTTTAAAAGGCAGACTGTCACAGAATTTGGTGTCTAAACCCATTTTTCTTGCGAATTATTCTGATACACAGTCTGTTTCGTCATGGTTTTGTAAATAAATCGAAATAAAAAAAAAAAGCGAAACAGGGAATAGACGTCGTTCATATTTTATCACGAATTTCAGAAAATATATTTGTTTCCTTAATTTGCCATTGCTGCCAATGGCCCCTAGAATAATTGTATTTTTTTCAAAAAGTAAATAAATCTAAGCAGAAGAAAAAAATAAGAATAATTTCGTTAAAAAAGAGAAAGAAGACTGCTGGACAAGATCATGCGACTTGAAAACTCGACAAGAAGGCCAAATAACCGTCAAGTAAAGCACATGTCGTTTCTACGCGGTGGCCTTTTCACTTGTTTGTATACATGTACCAAAACGTATTGAAATTAAAAGCCAATGATCTATTTGAAAACATTGATGCTGACCTCTCCTGGCTTCTGGACTTTTTAAAGAATCCAACTTGTTTGGAAAAGGGTTGAATAAGTAAGATGACGTCATATCTGGCAAACCAAGATAACTACACAATGACTGCCTCTTTAATCAAAAGCCAGTACAGGTAAATGAAACAAATGTCCATATTAAAACGATTTCGCCCTTGACTTCTTCATGACACGGAAGGTTTAACCCCTTTCTCCCCCCCCCCACACACACACAAAATACACCGTCCTTCACCGATTTACCTGCCTCGTCATGGTTCAGAAATATTACGCATCAATCTACATAATTATATTGACCTTTAACTCTTTACCACACAAGAAAATTTTAGACTGGTCCAAATTGAAAGCATTTGCAGACGACAAAATAAAGGTGACTGAAAAATTGAAATTTGTTCTGGGAAGGGTAGAAAACACTGTGGGAAAAGGAGAAAATGCTGGTTACCAGCATTTTCTCCTTTTCCCACAGTGTTTTCAAAAGGCTTCTTTCTCAGGGGCGTCAAAATTAGGGATTGTGTGGTAATGGGTTAATCTACCTTGTCTTTTTTTGGACCGATATCAGACTTACGGCCCTTCCCGACGGATCTTGTTCCTGACCTTCTGACAAACAGTGTTGGCTAGATGTTCCAGCCTTGTCAACCCTTATACTACTAAATAACTACAATCTAATTTTCGATTCGATTGTGAAAAGATCCAAATTTTGCTTTTTCAGAGTTATGTTTTGAGGAATAAGATTTCCATATCGGAAAGTGTTGATCCAAGATCAGACTGCACGTTCTCTGCAGTCTGATCTTGATCTACACTGTCCGCAAAAGGTCAGTAATTCGCGCTAAGCAGCCTAAAGCCCCGGTCACATATTCACGGAAGACCGCCGCGGAAGAGCTACGGTCTAATCGCTCACGGATGACTACGGAAATGACAAATTCCGCAGTCCACTACGGTTCCAATACGGATACACAACGGTGTGAGTACGGAGTTCGACGAATCTACAGCCAAAATGTAGGTCACAGTTCCAGGAGTGATACGGACTGTTACGGTTGGAAACGGTTTAATACGGAGCGACACGAATCAGGACGATTGTAGTACGGATACACTACGATTTGCTACGGTACAGGTACGGATTAGTACGAATAAGAACGATCTGATACGTAGTAGTACGAATCGTCACGGATCGATACGGACCTACCACGATTTAGCATTCCGTCCAAATGCTCTAGCTCGCTCACTTTCAAAATGCAACAAGTTCGGCCATGAGAGACTCATACTGGCTATGGACGGGTCTTCGTAAAAGCCAATCTCTAGTCCACATATTCTCTGTCTTTTATTACCTGATTATTATAATCAATAACCCATCACAAATTGACAAAATTTGGCCTCCACGAAATTGAAAGCATCTGCAGACAACAACTGTAAATTTGGTACAAATGAACTTCAGTTCTACAATAAGGTAGAAAGCATTGTGGGAAATGGAGAAAATGCCCATTTTGACCATTTTTTTGCGATTTCCTAGAATCAGAATGTTTTCTTGACTTGTCTGTTGCAGACCCATAAAAAGAAGGGATTGAATGGCAAATCGTTCAATGAAAATATTGATCAATAACGTTTCTCTTATGTTCATAAAATCTGCTGTTTATTCCACAATTACACTGATTATCGTGAATGTTTAAATTTTAAAAGTAAAGTGCTTGTTTTTATAGTTATTATCACCCATTTCGAAAGGGCCAGCCTGACACCAGGCAGGCAACCAGTAACCATACATTTAACTACTTGGCGGTTCACCAGCCAGTCATATCAGAACAAGCTCCTGGCGGGGCTCGAGCCTTTGACCGTCTGTTTTGTTGGCGGTTGTTAGACCCACCAGAAACGGTGACAGTTTTATGTACTCGTACTATTTGGTCGTTTTACTTGCATGTTTAGCATCGTTGTTTGGATAGAATGTCACATTACAATACTGATGTTTATTTATTTTGGTACAATGTTTTGTAAAATATGTAACCTTAAATTAAAGGTATTATTAGTAGTACGATAAAATATAATTACTACATCTATGTATGTCATCAAGCTGCTGGACCAATGCCTTGACATTCTGTGCAATACCAATATCCAGTTGTGCCAATTTATTGCAAACAACATTTGTTGACGGTTCATGATTGTGAACTCAACAACAAAGCGCAGTTGCGTTGTATTCTACAGAGTAAAAACACCCTTGTTGAAGTACATGATTCTGAATTTATCCTACCAGACAATAGTCACGGCTCCTTACCATTCCGTACTGTGTAGTGTTGTAACGTGGTAAACCGTAAAAGACCGTGCGAATCCTTGCCTCTCCGTAGTACAACGTATTAAGGTCGTGACTTACCGTGACAAATCCGTATGATAACGTAACTGAAACGTAGTGTAACCGTGCTAATACGTAGTTCTCCGTATCAAATCCTGAAAAATTTTTGGGCCTACGGATAAGTACGGACTGATACGGTTGAAATACGGACCAGAACGTATCAGTACGGTCTAATACGGACTAGTAAGGATACACTACGGTCGTTTGATCCGTAGCGAATTTTTGTGCATGTTCAAAAATTGTCAAGGACCGCTACGGATATACAAGGACTACTACGAATGACTACGGTTACAATACGGAGAGCTACAGACTAGTACGAGTTGTCACGGACAATGCCGGAACGAATCCGTAGCTCTTCCGTGGCGGCCTTCCGTGAATATGTGACCGGGGTATAAAGCTTACTTTATGTGTTCAATGCCCGCTTGGCCATACTGGCGATACCCAAAGAAGAGTGTCAATCCTTTTTGCAGCATACAAGATGAAACCCTTCTTAAGCCACGCCTTGTTCTATCACGTGCTCTATGATAGCATTGCCATGCTCGATCTCGGTTTTAACTCTTTACCACACAATGACGCCTTTTAACGACCTTTAGACAGAGGCATTTTGGAAACATTGTGGGAAAAGGAGAAAATGCTGGTTACCAGCATTTTCTCCTTTTCCCACAATGTTTTCTACTCTATCAAAGAAAAATTACATCATTTGAGCCTATGAAATTGTCATCCGCAAATGCTTGCAAATTAGATTGGGCTAAAATTTTTGCCATATGGTAAAGGGCTAACCGTCTCACCTGAAGCATTGTTAGTAATGCTAGGTGCCTAACCCTGAGGATCGAACCCACTTCCGAGTTTTGTTGCCGCCCTCCAACTTCCGGACTGGAGTTGCCTTACCCATGTATAGTCTGGCGATCTCGGCAGGACCTTTGTGCCGGCGACATATCTTTCAAGTGTCTGACCTATCATACTGGATGGCTTGCGCTCTGCGCACCATGGTTACAACGGGTGACGGGGAATCTGGGTTCGAATCCCGGTCGAGCCGCGATATATTGGTTAGCTCAGTTGGTTAGTTAGAGTGCAGGAACGGTATTCCTGAGGCCCTGGGTTCGAACCACATGTCGACACGGCCGCACGATATATCACCAAATACCTGTACCCGGCTTCGTCCCGAATTCTGGAGACAGAGAAACATTGTGAAACATTCTCCAGGTGCCTAAGCAGTAGCCATCCACATCGTCGGTTATTTACGTTGGGCGCCGAATGTAACAGGTGGTGAAAAATATATCGCGGCTCGACCGGGATTCGAACTCAGGTCCTCAGGAATACCGTTCCTGCATTCTAACCAACTGAGCTACCGAACCACATGTCGACACGGCCGCACGATATATCATCAAATACCTGTACCCGGCTACAGGTATTACAAAAAGCATAGCTTTTCAATAGGCTAAAGTGCCATCGTAAGTAAACGGACGAAGTACACGAATGTTAAAATCAGGCCGCACAGTGTAGGGTTTTTATCTAGTCTTAATCACCTGCATGTCCGACAATTGACACTCCTTACTTTCCAGTAAAGTTACATTTTCAAACCCAAAAATGAAAACCCCGAAAGGGTCAAAGATATAATATTATGTGACACGCTCTAAAAAAAAGGGGGGTATATTGTACCTCTGTGGTTCACATTATTTCCCGCTAGATCTAATTTGAGCATTCTGGGTACAGAAACGGACTACTTTTCTACGCAACAACTATAACTTTGAATTTCAAACTAAAAGAAATGTATACTCAATAAAACGTTACGTAGTGCGATTCACTCAGCTAACGTATTGATAAAAGCCATTTTTCCATTGCTATTTTATAGCGCGTATTACTAAACCTGCCCCCCCCCCCCCCGCCCCAAAAAAAAAGAAAGTGGGGGAGTGGTGCGTCTTTGCAAACAGGTCGAATCTTCCGGAAGAATAGTACATGCGCAGACAACGCTGTTATCCATAACACCAAACAAATTATCACATGATAACAGATCCGTGAAATCCTTTTTGACTGACACCCCACTGTATCAAGAGTCACAGCGGGTCTTTGACAAACAGAAAAATTACCAAAAACAAAAAAGTTTCGACTCAGGTCAGACTGTGCGGATCGCGCAGGCTGACCTGAATCGATTTTTTTTTGCAGATGCATCAAACCCCCTTTTCACAAAGCACCCCCCTTAATTTTAGGTATCATTATGTAGGCGTGGGGAAGGAAAAGTTCATTGACAGTTTAGGTGGGGGGGGGGGGGGTTCGGCTGGTCACGATCCATGATAAAATATTTGTTTTTTTTTTTCATTGCGTTCCTACCCTTTCTCTCTCGAAGGGGATGACAGAACTGTGAACTAGTCAATATTTAAAGATCTTGCAAGAGGAAACATTAAATCAAACAAGAATAGTCGAATTTCCCATGTCAATGGCTAAAAACATCGTTAAGGAAAACAGGTGAAAATGTTGGTTACCGCCTTTTCCCACAATGTTTTTGAAACGGTCTGCTTTCTCATAGGCTCCAAAACCTAAGATCATAAGATTTCATGGTGGAAGGAAGGTCCCTGTCCACTTTATAACGTTCTATCTCGGTCATTGACCACTTCATCGCGTTCATATTGAATACCCAAACCCTTCAACGCTCCTTTCAATAATATAGCTGCCTTTCGGGACCAATGTAAATCAAGATCACAGTGCAAAAAACGTGCAGACTGATCTTCGATCTACTGTCTGCTATGCTTAAACAATACAAATAATTGCGAGAGAGAAATTAAACGTAAATGGTTAATATTTCTCAATTGAAAATGTCTGTTAACTTGACGCTGCTTAACTCTTTACCACGTAATCCCCACTTTTATCGACCCTGAAAAGAGAGGCCTTTTGAAAACATTGTGGGAAAAGGAGAAAATGCTGGTAACCAGTCTCCTTTTTCCACTATGTTTTCTACCCTTCTCAACACAAATTTCAATTGTTGATTCTCATTTATGTTGTCATCTGCAAATCCTTTCAATTTGGACAAGCGCAAAAGTTTGTCGTTACGTAAAGAGTTAATATATAAAATAAAATTTTCAAGCAGCGAAGAAAAAATCCGAATCATGGTATTTCAATTGATCTGTTATCGGACAGTGTAGATCAAAGATCAGACTGCACGTTCTGTGCAGTCTGATCTTGATCTACACTGTCCGCAAATGGTCAGTGAGTCGCGCTTGGAAGTCTGAGGGTTAAGTTAATTCTAGGGGTGGGTAAACTAGCGTGAACTCTTGCTCCGGAAATTCTAGAAGTAGGTCTTCTTTAGCGATGTTTTCATTTCCCCTTTGTTGGTTTTCGTCCTCTTTGGCCCGTTGATTGACCTTCAGGCTTCCAGACACGACTCAAGGACCTTTCTCCAAATAGTGTAGACCAAGATTAGACGGCAAACGTTGAAGACATAATTTCAGTTCTTAAGTAAGCCTGTTACAAGCATTTCTTCTGTTCTATGATTCCAGTGAAGAAAGCTTTTTAAAACATTGTGAGAACAGGAAAAATACGCTGTTGATTCTCCCATTTCCACCCTACATAAACAAACTTTGACAATAATTCACCATACTTTGTCCTTCAACGTCGTTGGTTGAAGGACTGCAAAGGTGGAATACCTTATTTGTATTTTTTCCCTAATGATTGATTGGTTGGCTGGTTGGTTGGTTGATTGATTGATTGATTGATTGGTCGATTGATTGATTGATAGATTGATTGATTGAGATTAATTACTTGTTTGATTGATTGATTGAATGGTTGCTTAATTGCTTGCTTGCTTGATTAGTTAAGTAGATGGTTAGTTGATTGATTGATTGGTTGATTGATCGATCGATTGATTGATTGATTGGTTGACTGATTTATGAGTTGATTTATTGGTTGATTGATTGTTTGAATGGTTTAATTATTGATTGGTAGATTGCTTGATGTATTGAATGGTTGAATAATTGGTTGGCTGATTGATTGGTTGATTGATTGATTGGAGTTTTACGTCGCTTTCAACGTTATACCAGTCAAATCACGTCCAAGGTTTTACAAAATACAAGGCTTGGATTCTGAAGTGTCTTGCCTAAGGACATTCCCATGAATATACCTGTGTAAGTTTCGAATGGAATCATTTTATAGGATATTACTTCTGGTACTACTATCACACTGCTAAGTCAGACATAGTGGAAAACTGAGTTTTTTTTTTCTTTGAATAATTGAGGAACTCCCATGGAATAAAATCATTTTCTTTTTTGCTATATAGATCTAAATCCAATTTGGTAGAGTCTGCAGGAAAATGATGTAGAACCAATACAGGCCCTACTTTTCATTGTGAACTCCCAGCGTGCGTTCTATAATGGTGGCTGAGGAAGCAACTGGAGTTCATTGAACTTGATGCCAAGGTAGAAAGTAACATAATTTCTGATTGGCCTTGAAGCTTTTGAATTAAGCAGTCATAAGTCTCCTTACTTTCGAAATTTCATATTGGAATACTGACCCAGGCGTCGCACCCTTGCAGCTCTTTCGAATCACTGACAAAAGTCTTTAAACTTTGACATTCGTATAAGAGTATGAATTCACTCATTTAACCGAAATTACTGGGAATACAACAGCAAAAATTGTTGTTCCTTGGCGACAGTGTTGGTAAAGATCAGACAGCAAAGAAAAGGCAGTCTGATCTGGGATCAACACCCTCCACTAACTTGTTACATACATTTGTTTACACTGTGGTCAAAACCCCTTAAAATTCAAATTCTAGGTGTCTAAATTTGGCTGTTTGAAAAATGTCCATTAGATGAAAACAGGCTCAGGTGTTCAACATACAATCTGGAGTTTTAACGACCATATAAGGAAGAATTTTTTTAACCCTTCGGATGACAAGCTCGACTCACTGACCTTTTGCGGACAGTGTAGATCAAGATCAGACTGCACAGAACGTGCAGTCTGATCTTGAATCTACACTGTCCGATCAGGAGATACTATTCCTAAATGCATATCTTTGAAATGGCAATATTTGGGTTTTTACTTTCCAAATGAAAATTCAGTTTTAGTTATTTTAGCAGAAAAAAGGGGGAAATAAAAGAATACTGTGAGAAAATGAGAAAATGCTGGTTACCTTTTCTTCCCAATCAAAGACAAGATCCTTCATTTTTAGTTTTTAAATTTTCGTCTGCAAATGCTTTCAGTTTGGACAAATCCAAAAATTTATTGTTCAGTAAAGAGTGATAAGGTTAGATATAACTATATCCTCCGTCTAATGACGTCATAGTATTTATGAATTAGATATTTCTTCGAAATAACGCAGAAGTAGATTAATTTTGATTGATCGTGCGGGCAAATCAATACTGGTGTAAATACGATTTTTCATTCTCCTGAAATTCACCCTTTTCGGTTCAGCAGACATTTTGAATTACTAGTAACTGTTCACCTTAACTCATCACCAAACTGCAATATTTTAGGCTTGCCCAAATCGAAAGCATTTGCAGACGACAAAATAAGAGTGACTGAAAATTTGGAATTTGTTTTCTGAAGGGTAGAAAACATTGTGGGAAAAAGAGAAAATGCTGGTTAAAAGGTTAAACGGTATTAAGACCGGTTGAATTTTCACCGTATCATTTTCCCGTCAAATCGAATTATCTCATTAACAAACGACAATATTTTAGGTTTGTCCAAATCGAAAACATTTGCAGACGACAAAATAAAAGTGACTGAAAAGTTGAAATTTGTTTTGCGAAGGGTAGAAAACATTGTGGGAAAAGGAGAAAATGCTGGTTACCAGCATTTTCTTCTTTTCCCACAATGTTTTCTAAAGGCTTCTTTGTCAGGGTCGTCAAAAGTAAGGATTGTGTGGTAATGGGTTGACCCTTTCCAAAACGACAAACTGTTAGACTGGTCCAAATTGAAAGCACTTGCAGACGACAATTCAACTCTTCCTGAAAAGATGATTTCTGTCTATGATAGGGTTGAAAACATTGTGGGAAAAGGAGAAAATGCTGGTTACCAGCATTTTCTCCTTTTCCCAAAATGTTTTCAAAAGGCTACTATTCCAGACCCGTAAAAACCAGGGATTGTTTGGGAAAGGGTTAAACAACCTATAATGTGAAGAGTTTGTTGGATGCGCGGAGGTTACAGATAAATGATGCTCGCCGGTGAATGACCTCTACATAACACCGGGCGGTCGAGAAAATGTGAGGGAGGATAGAAAAACAGCAATTGTTATCGTCATGTATAAAGTCATTGCTCTGACAAGAGGGGGTTTAATGTATTTCCGTGACGCATGAATGTTTATACCAAGCATGGGCTTTGGATTTTCCACATCGCACCAGATTAAGAAATATATAAATCACCGAAATTTATATATATATATGTGAAAAAATACATATCATCAATAATGAAGAATCATATAATTACAAAATAAAAAAGGTTGATTGTGTTCCCTTAAAAGGCTACGTAGCCTCTTAAGGTATTTCTAGATTTTGCGCCAGAGATCTAAAAGCTTTGTGGGAATCTCAAGTGACTGACACGTGGCTAATGACGCTTAAATAACATAACAAATATGTAATTACGTGTATTTTCCATAATGTCGTCTTCGGACGCTATGGATGAAGCTTCCCCTTCTGTGTATTTCCGGTATGTAAATGAGCGAGTTGCTCATGTAAAAATAGACCGTGTTTCCCTTTGGTGTCTAACTGGGCTGTAGTAAATCTTTAATTTCTCTTGTTGCCGGATGGGTTTCGACTCCTGGGGTTTTATGAATGAAAATTATAAGGCTTTGGGATGGTTTTTTTTTCTGTATTTTTGTAAAATTTTTCTTCCCAAAATCTGAAGGGCCAACTTTAACCAATTACCAAACGACAAATTTTAGACTGGTCCAAATTGAAAGCATTTGCAGACGACAAAATAAAAGTGACTGAAAATTTCAATTTTGTTTTGTGAAGGGTAGAAAACAATGTGGAAAAAGGAGGAAATGCTGGTTACCAGCATTTTCTCCTTTTCCCACGTTTTCTAAAGGCTTCTTTCTCAGGGGCGTCAAAAGTAGGGATTGTGTGGTAATGGGTTAATGGTCATGATGATAAATACTTTTCAGATAGTGTTAGGTCTTTGCTTTTGACTATATGTTTTTCTTTACTTTTTAAAGTCGTTTTTAAAAGTAAATACCTCCGTTACCTCTAGGCCCATTAGACGGCAATATGCAGATCTTTGGGATTTCAAATGCTGGCAGTCCGCTGCGTAGCCCGCGCTGGCTGACCTGATCCGAAACCTTTTGCTATTGACCAATTTTCTGCGTGTCCAAGGATCATTCTATCCCATGCTTCAGTCGGTAGCTAGATATGATAGACTTTATCTATCCCTGATCACCAGTTTGGTATCAGACATGTCAGGCATTCAATAAAACCCATTTTTCCCAGGGCATGGCTCATTTCTAACACAGTGCGACATCAGTTGCCTTCATAGCTCAGTTGACCGAGTCACCAAAAAGAGTTCGGAAGGTCGTGAGCTCGAACTCCATCGGAGACAATTTCATCCAACTTTTTCTTTTGTTGTTCTTTTTCCGCAGGTGACCGTAAATCATGAGTACTTTTCTCGTGATTCTGCTCCAAAGTTACAAATTATCAACGTTGAACAAATAATGGGTAAAAAACTGGAATTTCGCCCCTTTAACCCTTTACTCCATAGATACTCATTTCTACGCATTGCTTGTGGGAGCCTTTGGAAAACATTGTGGCAAAAGGTGAAATTGCTCGTGACGAGCAATTTCACCTTTTGCCACAATGTTTTCAATGCTATCAAAAGGTGTCATATAAACATAAGAAACAGCTTCATCCTTGCTGGTATTTAAGATCAATTAGAGATACCATAGAAATGCCTTATGGGGTAAAGGGTTAAGTCTCTCCATACCAAAGACCACGCCAGAGGCTTGTGTGGACAGTGCAGATCAAGATCAGACTGCACAAAACGTGCAGTCTGATCTTTCATCTACACTGTCCACTGTTTTATTCTATATGATGAACATACCCTCTCTCAATCTTGTAGCTGACCTGTCTTTACAACCGTGAAAAAAGGTTATCCATTCAGTGGTGAAGCATTGATTGAATTTGAGTTTATTTATCGTTGCCACTGGTTCCCCCCTTCCCTAAAGACTGTTAGTATTGTAACGGGGGGATAGTCTAGATACAAAACTGCATGTACCCATCCTAAATTTTGCCTGATTCTTTAACCCATTCCCAAACAATCCCTGGTTTTTACGGGTCAGGAATAGAAGCCTTTTGAAAACATAGTGGGAAAAGGACAAAATGCTGGTAACCAGCATTTTCTCCTTTTCCCATAATGTTTTCTACCCTATCATATAGAAAAATCATCTTTTCACTAACTGTTAATTTGTCATCTGCAAAATCCTTTCCATTTGGTCTGGTCCAAAATTTGCCGTTTGGGAAAGGGTTAAAGTGCTCGCTGTACATAGCACCTTTACACGGGACCTCGGTTTAGCGTCTCACCCGATAAGTAATTTTAGACGGCCAACCGTTGGGGTCGAACCTACAACCTCATGATCTCGAGTCCTACGCTCTACCAACTGAGCTTTGCCGGTTGTTCAGCAGTGAAAGGGTTCAGAGCCCAGGCAGGTTAAAGTCCTCCGCGACAGACAGGGAAAAAAAAAAGATAATTATGTCTGAAAACGAACGTAATTACATAGCAAAACCGTAAAAAATAAAGAGAAATTTGAGATAGATGTCTTTTTGGTATTTTGTATGTTTTATCTGCCATTTAATTTGGCCCCTGAGTTATTTTTTTTTTCTCGAAAGGTTCGTAAGTTTATTCAAAGTTGAGTTGGGTTCACGTCTATTTACATATACTCGTACATATACTATTACCGGACAACGGCCGGTGAAGTGGTTTTCTTGTCACTATTATAATATACCTTGCAACACGTGAAAAGGGGCATTCGGATATTTGCGTAAAGTGTCGTCTCGGATCAGCCTGCGCAGTCCGCGCAGGCTAATCCGAGACGGCACTTTACGACTACATTAGATTTTGTGCAACAGCAGACTTGCGTAAAACAGAAAGTTACATAAAAACGGAAATTCTTGTCTCCGATCATCCGAAGCGGACTGCGCAGGCTGATCCGGTACGACATTTAACGCAGATGTCTGAATGCCCCTTTTCGTGTGTTGTATATCATATGTGCCTTTTTAAACACTTTTCCCGCTTAATAAATAGCATGGAAATTTTAAGTCGAAACTAAAAACTTTTTTTTTTTCTCATTCCAAGGCTAGCTTTAAAAAGAAAATGTCCATATTGGACAGTGTAGTTCAAAGATCAGATTGCAAATTTTGTGCAATCTGATCTTTATCTACACTGTCTGGTAAAGGTGAGTCAGTGAGACCCTTGGCAGCAAAAGGAATAGTCCTATACCACGCAATCTTGGGTTTAAACAACCCTGATAGGAAAAAAAACCCAAAAAGGTTGAAATCTTGGTTTCCAATGTTTTCTTCCTTCCTCACAATACCCTTCGAAGATCAAATTCTAATTGTCGAGTCACATTTATATTGTCATCTGCAAATGCCTTCAATTTGGGCACGTCTTAAATTTTTTCGTTTGGTAAAGAGTTAACCTTTTATAACATAGCGCATAAAGAAGACTCCCCAAAAATTGAGAGCACTTGAAAAGAATTGAATGCATTTCAAATCATGATTTTCACTTTTGCAATAGAATAAAACATTGTGGGAAAAGGAGAAAATGCTGGTAACCAGCATTTTCTTCTTTTTCCACAATGTTTTCCAAGGCCTTCTTCTTATGTGAAATAAAGTGAAAGAAGCCAAAGATTAAAAGTTTGGGCTTCGAGCCTTAACTCAAGAAATAAGACCGACATAATTGTAACTTCAAGGTTATATACTCTTTTCCAAAGAATATTTGAATACAGTAGACGATGTGAAATAAAGATCAGGCTACACGTTTTGTGCTGTCTGATCTTAATCGACACTGGGCACAGAGACAATTATGGTCTGTAGGTTTTACAGTAGATCCCTGCCAAGACTGTTATTACTCTGAACCTATTCCAAGACGTCAAATAATAGAAAAAAAACAGGGCCCCTATTCACCAACCATTCTTAACCCTTTCCTAAACAAGCCCTTGTTTTTACGTGTCTGCAGGACATGTCTTTTGAAAACACTGTGGGAAAAGGAGAAATTGCTCGTAACGAGCAATTTCTCCTTTTCCCACAGTGTTTTCTGCCCGATCGGATAAATTTCTGCCATTGTCATGAAGGTTAAAATTATCATCTGCAAACTCTTTCAGTTTGGAAGAGTCTAAAATTTGTCATTTGGGAAAGGGTTAAGAACATTCAGTCTTATTTCTTCAGAATTTTGTCGATGTGAAAGTAATAGAACTTCTGATTGGCTGAACCATTCGGCTTAGCCAATCAGAAGGTCTGTTAGTTTCACAGTTGAAAACTGTGGAAGAGTAAGATTCAAACTTAATGCATTTGCAGACGACAAATTAAATGTGCCACAAATGATTAGTTACTTCTGACAGGGTTTAAAATATTGCAGAAAAATAGGAAATTCTAATACCACAATATTTTCAAAACCGTTTTGCTCATTGTCGGTAACACATGGAAATGTCTGATCCCACTCACTCTGTCAGTAGTCACTCTGTCAGCGCAAAATACTTGTTTTTAGATCCACCTCCAAGCCTCTGAAAGTTGGAAAGTTTTTTGTCTTGATTATACAAGCGGACGAAAGGGGTCAAGATCAGACTACACAAAACAACCAATCTAATATTGATCTATAACGTCCACAAAAAGCATCTGCTTTGACCTTTGACCGCGTTAGTCAAGATACACTGGCTAGCGAACCGTAATTTTTGCTGCACCTAGCTTTAATAACATAGGAGTTACCTCCCTTTGTAAAGCTACATAGTATACAACTTTCACTCTGTAAGCTTATAAGTGATAATTTTCAACTGTTAGCATCATTCAGGTATTTCAAAGGCTAATCACCGTCCGCTTTTGTGTAATTCTCTCTCCTTTTTCTGTGTAAGACTTCTGAAGAACACAATCTAATGTAGCCTGTGAAGCGTCGTTTCGGATTAGCCTTCGCGGACTGCGCAGGCAGGTCCGAGACGACGCCTTTACGCAAATGTCCGAATGTCCCTTTTCGTCTGATGCAAGCCATTTATGTACAAACAAAAATAAAAATTGAACATTGTTAAGAAATCCATAGACATGTTACTGGTACAATTTCAAGTTCCGAATATAGCGCCGAATATGTCTTTATTTTAAACATATTTATTTACATCGATTGAGAAACAAGTTCCTTAACCCATTACCACACAACAAAATTTTAGACTGCTTCAAATTGAAAACATTTGCGGATGACAAAAATAAAGGTGACTGAAAAACTGAAATTTGTTCTGGAAAGGATAGAAAACACTGTGGGAAAAGGAGGAAATGCTGGTTACCAGCATTTTCTCCTTTTCCTACATTGTTTTCTAAAGGCTTCTTTCTCCGGGGCGTCAAAAGTAGGGATTGTGTGGTAATGGGTTAAACTTATACTAATCTCTCTCAATTCTGCCTGGGAACTACACCAGTACTCGCACCGAACGTGTGGACTAATGAAAAATCCCAAAGATGACACCCGCTTTCAGATATCGAGCTTGGAACCCTATGGTTAAGCGGGTTAAGCTTACGTTTGAGCTGACGGTTTGGCATCTCGCAGAAAGACCATAACATTTATTTGTCTTCAGACTTAGTTAATGGTACAGTGACTGTTGGTATTAGAAAAAATACCTTAAAGGTCGTCATTTGTTATTAGGCAATGATTTAGCTGTAGATAAGGTAATTGTTAATCCACTTGTAACTGACACACCTTGCATGGATCAATCACCCGATCAGATTGAGGAAGAGATTCTTGACCTTTACTATTCACGTGCATTTAATAGAGCGATGGCAACGAAAACTATTTTGACTGAAAATCAGTCTCATATTGACTTGTCTGAATCTTTGTTGGGTCACCTATTTAAAAATGATATTAACAGGTCTATTTCACAAAACCCGTCTGGACGTCAAACAAATTCTAAACATCAGAATTGGATAACGTATCTTCAGTTTTAGTTAATGAAGGCCATGGAACAAGACCAAGATCAAAACTAAGTGAAGACCAACACAATGATCCAGAAATAGCACCTTTATTTCCAAAAGCTCTTAGTGAAACTGATCTTTCATAGGAACCAGTCTGTTTTTATATAAAAAATGGAATATTAATGAGATAGTAGCGGTGTAATGCAGAGAAATGACCCTCCCATACAAAATGACCATGGGTCATTTCTCTACGTAGAGGAACGACCCGGGACATTATTATACGTAGAGATATAATCCTCTGAGATAATTTCTCTACGTAGAATGATGACACTGGCCCTAAGCCCTATACAATAGAAATATTAAGCTTAGCTCATGAAACACCTATGTTAGGTCATTTCGGTATCAATAAAACCTATCATAAGATTCTTAAGCATTTTTATTTGCCTGGTCTAAAAGCAGATGTATCAGATATTTGTAGGTCTGTCATACTTGTCAAATGGTAGGCAAACCCAATTACGTCACACCTAAGGCTAAAGTACGGCCTATCCATGCATTTGATGAACCTTTCAGCAGGATCATAATTGATTGTGTGGGTCCGTTGCCAAAAACTAAGGCTGGCAATGAGTACCTTCTGACTATTATGTGTGCTTCCACCCGTTTTCCTGAAGCAATACATTTAAGAAATATAAAATCTAACACAATTGTGAAAGCTTTAGTCAAATTTTTCACTTTTGCATGACTTCCTAAATCTGTTCAATCTGATCAAGGGTCAAATTTCATGTCTGGCATTTTCCAACAAGTAATGCATGAGTTCTGAATAAAAAAAAATATAGGTCATCTGCATATTATCCAGAAAGCCAAGGTGACCTTGAAAGGTTACACCAGGCCTTAAAAATATATGATAAAATCATATTGCTTTGACACACAAAAGGATTCGAATGAAGGTATACTCTTTGCAGTAAGAGAGTCTGTTCAGGTATGGCTTGGTTTTAGTCCCTTTGAGCTTGTTTTTGCCCACGCAGTTCGTGAACCTTTAAAAGCTTTAACAGAAACATTTCTTTCACCTGAAGACTTCTTTAAATTTACTTCGATATGTATCTGACTTTAGAAACAGATCAATCAAAGCTTGCAAGGTTACAAAATCAAATTTAGAGAAATTTTAATGCAAAATGAAAGAAAGATATGAAAAGAACACTAAGTCTTAAAGAAATTTCCACTTGGAGAAAAAGGTTTTAGCTCTTCTACCAATTCCTGATAGGCCTCTACAAGCAAGGTATTTTGAACCTTATTCTGTACCCCAAAAGGTCAGTCACTTAAATTATGTGATCACAACTCCTGACAGGCGAAAGCAAAGGCAATTTCATGTTAACCCTTTACCCCATGAGGCATTTCTATGGTATCTCTAATTGACCCTAAATAACAGCAAGGATGAAGTCGTTTCATATTTGTATATGACATCTTTTAATAGCATAGAAAACATTGTGACAAAAGGTGAAATTACTCGTTACGAGCAATTTCACCTTTTGTCACAATGTTTTCCAAAGGCTCCTACAAGCCATGCGTCAAAATGAGTATCTATGGAGTAAAGGATTAATATGTTAAAAGGATTTATAACATGTAATAGGGAAAATTCAAGTATTTCACCAATAAATGCAGTTTCCTCTGTCCCTCAAAATCAAAATCGCATTAACCCTGAAGACATAAATTGTTATTTAACTTTGACAGGTCTAACCCTATTGTTACAAAACTTTAGAATCTTGACATTTTAAGGAATTTAGATAAAATAAAACTTTTATATTTATACAATAATCAAAAAGATGAGTTTCGGAATATGATCACCTGTTCTCTGATATTCCAACACGGACAGATACAGTATATGATGAGGTGGACATTGAAAATTCAAAACCAATGAAACAACATCCATATCGAATGTCTCCCAAGAAATTGGGGCATCTTAGAGAGGAAATCAGGTATTTATTGGAGGATGACTTTATTGAACCAAGTCAAAGTAAATGGAATTCTCCCTGTCTTATTGTACCAAAGCCAGATGAAACTTTTCGTACGTGCACTGAATATAGAAAAGTTAATACTGTTGCCAAGACTTATTCGTTTCCAGTGCCAAGAGTTGATGACTGCATTGACAATACTGGTCATGCAAAATATGTTACTAAATTTGATCTTCTAAAAAGATTTTAACAAATTCCTGTCACTGAAAGAGCTAAAGGAATTTCTGCATTTTATGACTCCTGATTGACTTTATCAGTACAAAGTTATGCCTTTTGGGATGAAAAACTCACTAGCTACATTTCAACATGTTTTTAACATGGTAATATTTGGATTGGACGGCATCTATGATGTCATAATTTTCACAGCGATGATTGGAACGAACATCTAAAGACTATCAGAGAAATTTTTGACAGACCCAGTAACGTCAAATTAACTATTTTAATCTTGTTAAAAGTGACTTTTGTTTTTGCTAGTTTAACATTTTTAGGTCATGTTGTTGGACAAGGACCGGTAAAACCTGTAGAAGCCAAAGTAAACGCTATTTCTGATTTTCCTGTACGTACATGCAAAATACAGCTTATGAGATTTTTTAATATGGATAGTTACTACAGGAAATTCTGTGGTAACTTTTTTGTCATTGGTCAGCCACTGACAAGTCTTCTCAGCAAACGCAAAAAAATATATGGAATGATGATTGTCAAAAGGCATTTGATAAAGTAAAAACCAAACTGAAAAGTGAACCTGTTTTTTTAGCTCCTAATCTTAAAAAAGCTTGCAGTAGATGCTAGTGATATTGGTGCAACTACTCAACAATAGAATCAAAGGACTGAAAGTCCTGAAAAGCGGATTTGTTGAACAGTTTCCAGCTATTTGGTGTGATGTGAAAAATCTTTAAACTATTTTCTCCTATTCCAATAGTGTTTTCAATTATATGAGTACCTGTTCATTTACAGGTATCATTTTCTTTTGTCTGCAGATGCATTTAACTCTTTCCATATTATAGGCAGCACCAGAAGCTTTGATGGACAGTGTGGGCCAAGATCAGACTGCACAGAAAATGCAGTCTGATCTCTGATCTCCACTGTTCCCTGCTTCATTGTAGATTCATGACCGAATTGTTTCTTGATCTTGCAGAAGAAATGTATTTTCAGCCTTTGAGACAATGCAATTAATTTGTTCAGTAGTGAAAGCTTTAAAGTGCCTAAAACTTGCCATATGCGACAGTAATGATTAATAAAATGGCATTAATTTGATTACCATATTTGATTAAAAAACAAGAAGTACCGCAACTTATACATAGATGGTTGACGTAGACTAACCTGAACAAGCTTACAAAATTAACTCCCTTCTAAATGTGGATCTGGGGTCATGCATGGCTCACTAGTAAAGTGTAGGACTTGTTACCTGATGGCCCAGCCTCATTGGATTCACAATGTTTTTTTCTGCAAGAGTGTCCTTAGGCAAGACAACGCAGTGCCCTAGCCTAGTACATGTGCTACTTAAAGCCAGACATACAGAAATAAGCTAGCTGTAGCAGTCATATGACTGAAATAATGTTGAAAGTGACAGTAAACATCATTCAATTAATCAAATGTGGATCTAACATTGGCCTGCATGGTTAACTTTCATCTAACATTTCTGTCAGCCTCACAAAATGTAGCTGTTAACTCTTAGAAAACATTGGTAGACCAACATATTTTCAGTTTTCATTCTTACTTAGGTAAGACTTGTGTAATGGAAAACAGCTATTTCCACTAAATATCATCCTGCAAAATTAGCTATAGTTAAAAATAAGTATTATTGAACTACTTTCACTGATTCATTTTTTTCATTTTTTCTTTGAATTATCATTTGTAAATCTAAATCTAAAACCACTATATTCTCAATTCAAAAAGAGATAATAATTACCTCCCTTTTCAGAAAACTAACAAAAGTATCAAAGATAATTTCAAGATAGGCATAAATGGAATTTCTGATCCGTTAGAAATGTGCAAAAATATCATTTCTGCATAAATCCTTATTTATCCTTATTTATCATCCAATTAGAATATTCACCGGAAATGCATTACACAGGTCTTACCTTAACTCTTTACAACACAATCCCGAATTAACAACTGTTAAGCCCTTTGAAAACAGTGTTGGAAATGGAAAATATGCTGGTAACCAGCATTTTCTCCTTTTCCCACAATGTTTTCTACCCTATTAAAGACATATTCCATCATTTGAGTGACATTAGAATTGTCATCTGCAAATGCTTTCAGTTTGGACATGTCCAAAATTTCATTGTGTGGTAAAGAGTAAAGTCATTTTCTCCATCCCATTTCACCATTAAGGATACAAGGTAAGTGTGGCAATATTATCCCATTTTGAAGGATGTTCAGAAAAAAGAACTTTTGAAACAACTTATCCAATTGGCTGAGCTGTTTTTTTGTCTGAGACATTGCTTTAAATCATATTGAAAATATTAAGAGCTCAGCCTAGGGTTTGTAAACATCTGAGCTTATATAGATACATTGGACATAATGATTCTATCATTCTTTTCTATAGCATTTTAAGCATTTCTAAATTCATCATTGTTCATCATTATGCAAGACTCTTTTAAAAGATTGAAACTTCTGTACTCAGACATTAAGGTTTTGATTTTTACAGTAGCATTTTACAATTCTAGCCTAAGCACAACAATTTCTAAATTTTTATATGGTTGGTATAATCATATAGACTGCAAACAATTCAAATCTAAAATAGTGAGCCAATGAGAATGGAATTTTACTATATTAGGCAGTCTGATCTTACCGGTACTCTACCAGTACATCTGTTACAAACTATTACAGACTGTCTTCATTCTGAGGTATAAAGGATGCATTGTTTTGAAACTAGTATGGTTTAGTAAAAAAAAAAAAAAATACAGGAGTCCTTTCTGGGTAAAAGAAATAGTGGTATTTTGTATGCAAGTTCTTACTGAAAGCACATTGTCCTTTCCATGACTCTTAACTCATAGTATCCTTTCAAGGTTCCTCTTAATTACAACACAACTTCAAACTATAAATTTAAAAATGAAATACAACATCAAACTAGTAACAATAATTTGATTGTTCAGGTAGAGTAATTTCTTCTTTTCTTTCATTAGAATGTTCTTGGTTTCATTCCTGAACTCAAAAATGTTTTGTAATAGTCTGAGAGGCGAAAACTAAGTGATGTGTTCAGTAATTTCTAAGATTTAGACCATGTGCAATTCATAATTATTGAATGTACCTTTCTTCTTTAAATAAATGAAAATTTACCTTGTATCTTCATAAAGAAACAAGTCAAGAAAAGTAATGATTGTACAAAAGAAAGTAAGGTCAACTCATGCAGTGTCACAAAATATTAACTTGAAACCTTCAAGAATAATTTGATGGGGATTATTTTCTGGTTATCAGTAACTATTAGTGTCAACACTGTTTCAGTCTTACAGTGACAACAATTCATCCATTTCTGTACCTTTTGGGTTTTACTAGGGCTAGGCTGGTTCTCTGCGGTGTCTTGTCTATGGGCATTCTACAAAATCCTAGCATCTAGAAGAGGATAGAACCTGTGATAATCCATAAGTGGTCAAAACTGGTCAATAGTGGTCGACTTGTAGAAGTCAATTGGAAATTTAAATGGTCAGATGAGTTTTAAAACGGCAGTTAGGCTAATTTGTGGATGATTTGTTGTGTGGATTTTTTCACTCAGATAAGTTGATTTCATCAATGTGAAAGAGAGGGGTGGAAAAACTGTTTTGTCCCTGCCAAGGATACTCATCAGCTGGCTTTTGCCACTTTTCCAAACTGTGTAGAAGTTCCTAATAAGGTCTTAAGTTTCATGTTTGACACCTAAGTAATTGCTTGATGATAAGATATTATCATGACTACTTACAAGTCATCATTTCATGCTTTAGGAATAAAGCCTGGTGTCAAGGATAATACCCCAAAATAGGGACACATAATTTGTCCCTTTGGTAATTTGATTTAACTCTTTACTAAATGACAAAATTGTAGGCTGTTCCAAATTGAAAGCATTTGCAGACGACAGAATAAATGTGACTGAGAAATTAAAATTTGGTTTGGGATGGATACAAAAAAACATTGTGGGAAAAGCAGAAAACACATTTTCTCCTTTTCCCACAATGTTTTCAAAAGGCTTCTTACTCGGGGTCATTAAAAGTCGGGATTGTGTGGTAAAGAGTTAAGCCACACCCAACTGAGGTAGAAAGGGTCAACTTTCAAACCTTAAACTGTTTCGATGGCACTTTATAGATGTAGGAAGACACTTAAATGTACTTCAAAGACATTGATGTATCCCAAACTATTGTTTATTTAATCAGTTAATGCCTTCTTCATGTGTACCACAAAATTCCTATACATTTCTATTAATAACAAACCTGCATATTTCACATGTTTGCCTATGAATGACTGCTTTTCTGCAATTTAACATGAGAGGTGGAGGGAGGGAGAGAGGGAGAGTGTGTGTGTAGAAACATTATCTAACCTGTGAAAAATGATAATCGACAAAAATTGTTTGCTTAAAAAAATGACCTGAGACCTCTATGCAGGTTCAATAAAGAGAGTCATTCTGACAATTTCTTCAGTTGACCAGCAATACTGTCTTTTGATTTATGATCAAATAAAAAAGTGCCTTATTAATAAAAACTACGATACTGATGATAATATAATGATAAACCTTCATGTACAGGATATAAGAGGACAGCTTTTAATATTAATTTAGAAACCAGACAGGTATACATGTAAGCCAGTGATTTAATCAACTAAATCAACCTCCCCTATCAACCACAGCAATCGACCACTTGTGACCAGTATTGGCTGTTTATAACCGGTTAAAGCTGCCAGGCTGGTCAATACTCATATTGACCTGCTCTTTGCCAACCTTGCACACTATATATTAACTAAATCATTGCAAATATGTGCAAAAAATAACTGTTGTAGCATTATGAGCTACTTGAAATTAATATTTATACACTGGTATAACTGTTATTTATTACATCTAATGCATTTTTGAGTGAATCCATTTTCATGGTCTAAAGAAAAGACTTAACCCTTTCCCAAATGACAAATTTTGGACCCTTCAAAACCAAAAGAGTATTAGATTTGGAAAAAAATGGCAGAAAGTTTTCAAAAAGGGTTGAAAACACTGTGGGAAAAGGAGAAATTGCTCATTACAAGCAATTTTTCCTTTTCCCACAGTGTTTTCAAAAGACTTTTACGGCAGACACGTAAAAACCAGGGCTTGTTTGGGAAAGGGTTAAAATCATCACACATCATCGGACAGAAAATAGTCCTTTTTTTGAATATGTGAATCCAAGCCCTTGGTACAACTGAAGGTACTTTTGCAGCCAGAATGGATGAAGATCACACTCAGTGTGACATATTGCCATGCAGAGTAAAAATTGACTTTAACATAACTAAATTAAAACTTTCAAGTTGAATGTACAAATCCAATTATTACTATTTTGAAGTTAATTCTTCTGGGAAAAATACTTTCTTACAAGGCAGTATGGATCAAAGATCAGACTGCACTTTGTTGCAATCTGATCATAATCAACACTGTCTGCACTTATCAGCAGGGTTCCCACAACTTTCTGCTTGCAAAATTCCAGACTTTTTCCAGACTTTTTCCAGGATTTTTTTCAAAATTCAAGGTTTTCTGCGATAGAAGAACTGCAACTGCAAAATCTGTTGAAAGTTACTTTTTTACATACATTCCTTGTTTTAATGAAAAATTGAGATTTAAAGAACATTCTATCAGCATGATAGTTATTTAATTTCTTTACTTGGCCAGTTACAAAACTACAAAGGACCAAATATAGATTCAGATCAGCCTATCCATACAGGCAGTTTAATAAGGATCCATGCTGTTCTCTTAGAGTTCCTACAAGTAATGTGGAGTTTGAAGGCAAATAGTATCGATCCTTATAAGACTACATAACCAGGCAAATTGGGAATAATAGGACCATGATGGTCCTATATCACTCACCTGAGTACTAAGCAATAAAGGTCAATTCTGACAGGGTATGTAACTGTGCAAAAAGCATTTTCTTCTTTTCCCAAAATGCTTTCACAACCCTTCTTCTTCAAAGTCATTGAAACTCAAGATTGTATAGTACGGGATTGAATTAACTTTCAGAGGCAAGGCATTCGTTCCCTGGTCAAAATGGTGGTCGAATGACAGATTAAAAAACATCATTCGCTCATTGTTAAGACACAAATGAGACTTGTCTCAATGACTTTTTATCAAATTTCAAAGGATGTTGGCTGAGACAGTAATCAAGCCAGTGCAAACTGGGAACCCTAGACTGACAGCTCACAACATTACTGACTAATTTATTGGAGCTCGATAAGTCCAGTATGTGAAAGGTAATCCCTTTTTCCATGACTCATCTTACAAAAGGAAATTGTATCACAAGACTATCCCAAGGAAGACATGTATGCCAAGGACTTTAGAAGATCAAATAACTATTGTCTGTGGCTTAACAAGATGAACTTTAACTACATTTTGTCCTGTAATGAAAGAGATATTGGTCCACAGAGGAAATATACACCTAGCCCCCTTTTTCCATGACATGAGATTTAATGAAAAAATGTAAAATATTGTTAGTGGAAAACTATCATAAGGAACATATGTACATAAATTCCATCTTGTTTCAGAGCAGAAGAATTTTAAAGTTTTCCTCCTTTGTTTTCATGTTCAAACATGTGACCACCAGGGCGTGGCAAGTTTGAAGCCCAGGGGCATCATATGAACAAACTTGGTAGAGGTCCTCTAGAAGATAGTACATGTATACAAAATATCAAAGCTCTAGGACTTCCAGTTTCAGAGAAAAAAAAAAGTTATCCATCTTTGTGCCCATGTTTCAAATTTGTGACCCCTGGGGCGGGGCCAGTTTGAACCCTGGGGGCATGATATGACCAATCTTGGTAGAGGTCCAATAGCAGATGTTGCATACCAAATATCAAAGTTCTACAACTTATTGTTTCAGAGAAATAGATTTTTCAAAGTTTTCTTTTATTATTCCCATGTTCAAACTTGTGACCCCCACAGTGGGGCCAGTTTTGACCCCCAGGGGCATTATATGAACACTCTTTGTAGAAGTTCACTAGGATATGCTACATACCAATTATCACAGCTCTATGCCTTCTAGTTTCAGAGAAGATTTTCAAAGACTTTGCTCTTTTTTTTCTTTGGTTGCCATGGCAACCAGAGTTATGGGTGGAACAACTTTGGTAGAGATTCAAATAAGGGACATCCCTGCCAAGTTTCATCATGATTGGCCTAGCGGTTTAGGAGGAGAAGATGTTAAGAAATTGTGGATGATGCACGACAGACATAGGGCGATGACAAAAGCTCACCTTGAGCACTTTGTGCTCAGGTGAGCTAAAAATGCTTTGTTTTTTCTAATATTGGCAATTGTTTTCTTTATTATTTAAGACACAGAATCAAGTATTTGCATATGATTTACTATCATAGTGCACGACAGTTTAGTTGTAAGCCTTCAAATAGAGGTTCCTTTCCCTCTTCAGTCATTGAAACTAAAACCTAATTCTAAAGTACCATGTTTTACTTTCACTTTAATAGTTCAGTTTTCATGACCTGAAATACATGAATAAATAAATTGGTCGTTTCAAAGGGCAATATCCCTGCTTTTAAAGTTTCTGAAAATACGAATAATCGTAACTTTGTTAGATTTAATACTTGAAGTGTTTTGATCCATGATTGCAGACGAGCACTTAACTTTCAGTTTCCTCTGACTCGTCAACCTCATTCCGACTAGAATCATAACGTGGCTTCATAAAGATAAAGTCTTTTAACATTTTAGACCCCTATAGATTTAAATTTTCAGTAATATTTACTGTTGTAGCTCATTTTCACGCCAATTCACTTCAGCTCGTCTCCCGGAAAATACAAAGCACAGCTGCAATGTGTTTTAGGATTAGTACCGAGTTCTCCGAAATCAATACGCTGGATCCCGGTTTGTCTAAATGTTAGAAAAACTATTCCGGGACCAGTGAACCTACAAAAAGAGCGGATCCATGTATTTCGGAAATTCACCTTCTTCGGTGTTTATATAGAAATTATTGGACCTTTATCCGAAAAATGGAGGACGCTGACCGGAGATTGATATGGTCCTAAATTCTTGTTTCATACCCAAAATGTTTCGTATTTTTCCCGGCTTTTTCCCGACTTTTCATAGATATAACAAAATTCAAGACTTTTTCAAGACCGGGAACGGGTTTTACGAAATTCCCGACTTTTTCCCGTTTTCCCGACTGCGTGGGAACCCTGTTATCAGTCTATGGGTTAATGGCATTGGATCACTCTATAAAAGTTTAAAAACTGTATAGACATACTTTCACGCTAAGGTTTGAATTACATAAAACACAGTCACATAAAACACAGTCACTATCTTAAATATGGGCTAAGCTGCAGTTCATAATAAGAATTTAAATAAGTAAAAATAGTTATATAACTTGCTCTGTAAATGCACTTCTAATTCACAGGATCAGAAATATATCAAAGATGTCAAATCTATATGTCTAAAAGAATGACGTATAGATGCATTTCTGTGCATCCTTTGTCATAAATTATGTACTTACTCGGCATTTTTTTTATTTTTTATTTTTTTTGGCGAAATTACACAAAATAAAATTCAAGGTATCAGAGGGACTAAAAATGGAGTTTTACATCTTGAAGACAAATTGGAAGCCTATCTGAGTCCTTTAGGATTCACGTTAGTGGATGTCTAGTTCACTGAGAAGGACACGATTTTCCATCAAAAACCTTCAGTTAAATTCGTGTCACGGGTTCGTACTTGGTCGGGGCCGTTTGTAAATAAAATATTTCTTACCATCGATGACAAGAGAGAAATATTGGTTCCATGCTTTTATGCTACAGGATGCATATATATCAAACACTTTTTTTTATACACTGCACGATCTCCATACTATCAAAAGTTCTGTAAAAATGTTTCAAACAATTCGGAAATTCATCGAGAGCGTCATACGAGTGGCGACAACTAGGTTAGGTCGACTTTATGGGTTCTGTATATTCGTTATCGACAGGGCTTTTAATTATTTATGGCCAAATTCTAGCTGGCGCTCTGAACAGTGAACATTTTTTTAAACAAGACATGGTTGAAAATGTGATTTTGTCGGGGAAAAATTGCTTAATCTCCTTGTTTATATAGCAGCGGACGATACAAGTTGTGAATGAAAGTTCTTGAATGAAAACGAGGGCAGTGTAAATAATGTTCATACGCTACATTTTGGAAAATACATGAACAGACTCTGTTTTAGTATTTAAAGTAATTTAGATTGACAATTGCTTAGTTTTGGTGAAATTTCGATAAAGAAATCAACCTTTATTTGTATGGTTTGTTCAGGGTCAGAATTGATCTGATTTGTAAATCTGCGTTATTAGCCTATAAATCAGCCATGCAAAACTGAAAGTAAGCGCGCATGCGTCGTTACGGATGATGTATTTGGTTCCGGTCAAAACGATCACAGTAAGCGGATTTGCTATAGCAAATCCGCTAAATTTGTCTTCTCATGCACGCATCACTGCATATAGTGATCATAATCCTCTAATTTTTATCCATAAAATAATGAAAAACAAGAATCAACATTTACTCCGCTTTTACAAGAAAATAACATGGATATCAGACACATAATAATAATAATAATAATATCACTGATGCTTTGTCTAGAGTCAAAATGGTAAATAGTTAACATTTGTCTTTAAGCATAATGTTTATTCATGTACATTTTATTTGTATTGATATTTTCTATCTATTTACTTCTTAAAACTTTCTATTCCTTTTGGAGGGGCGTGTTATGTAGATAGGACATACAGTGACGCGTTTTCAGAATATTCTAGAAACATGGAGAACATTTATTGTTTTTCCATTGTGCTTATTTTTAGAAATACGTTGTTAGTAGACAAGCTGTTTACTAGTCAATGATGTGATCTTTCTTGAAAAAGACTTATCTAGAATTTTTCCAAGCTGAGTTACTTGGTGATTTTGGACTTAAATGTAGACTTGTGGCTTTGTGGATTCAGAATTAGCGAAAAGTGTTGGATTTAACTTGGAATATACATATATACAAGTTGGAATTTTGTTTTATTTTAACAGGTTGCTCATATCTACTTGCAAGTGATGTTACTTTAGATTTTAGGAACCAGGAATTTTATTCTCTTTGTAGAATAAACATTATTCTTAATTTTAAGGGACTTATTCTATTCCTTGTTCTAAGATTAAGAATTGTCAAAGTTTCATTCAAACTTAACTCTTATTGTTCTCTTTTGTTCTGTGTGTGTATGTGTGTGTGTTTTTAATATACATGTACAATTGTACATGTTGATTGTATAAGGCTTATTGCGTGTTTTTCTTTTTTGTTACGCTTGGATCGTAACATTTAGTATACTATGTTTTTTCTTTAAAATCTATTTTAGGTAATAGACACCACTTACGTGCAAACCATGTCTTTTTCCATTTATGAAAAAGAGGTGCCTTCTTTTTGGATAACCGAGAATCTTTTCATTACAATAAAATGGCTTATGTCCACACATGTGGTACACTTTGTTTTTATCCACCTGCCGATTACATTATCAAATTTACAAGGGAAACAAAAGTGACCGATGAGAAGTTTTTCTGAGTATATTTATCAAATGTGTTCAGTAGAATTCCTAGGTTTTTTCTTGGCAATTATCTAGATTTGAATTTAGCACAATTTCTAACGGTTAAACCTGTGAAAAATATTGCCACTCTCTAAATCTGGATCAGAAAAATCATACGATTAAGACTGCCTCCTTGAAACAACAGATTGTTGGGTCACAGACATGGCTTTCGTTAACCCTTTACCAAAAACCTTTGGTTTTATAGATCCTAGGCGATAGGTTTTGAAAACATTGCACGAGAAATCATTATACATCGCTTACAACCATTTCTACTAGATCTTTTTAAATCTGTCCTCCTGTTTCAAAGACAAAGCCAATCATATGAGCCCCATTTAAATCAACGTGTACAAACGCTTTCAGACGAGCTTAGATTCTGTCGTCTGGTAAAGAGATAAGTGTAACGTCATATTTGAAATAACTTTGCACGTGTTAGACAACAACTATGTCAGTTATGATATTTTTATTTGTATTTTAACTTCAGAACATCTTGCGTCGTAAAAACCCTTGTACCAAGATTATTTACGACGGCTACATAAAACCACACCGACACGAATCCTGGTAAATTTAAATTTGTTTTGATGTCGGGATACACTTCTTCAATCTACAATAATTGACAAAAAATGAGGCTTGTCCAAACTGAAATCCTTTGCAGACAAAAAATTAGGACTATACATGTGGCTGAGATAATAGAATTTATTGTTGAGCCAGTGGAAAGCATCGTGGGAAAAGCAGGAAATGAAGGATACAATCGATGACAATTTCTAGCGATAATTCAACATTTTTTAAAATATTTGTCAGAGCTTCAGATTGATAGTGTATTCTAAATTTAAATAAAAATATCAATTATTCTCTTCTCATCGGAGACAGTTATAATGAGTACCCACAACATAGAGTTTGTCAGAGAAATAATGGATTTAGAATACCATCACTCCTCTTATCTGGAGCTCTGTTTTATTACTACACAGACCAGAACAGTCACGACTTTTTGTCTCCGAACCTATCAAACCATGACATACACGTACTTCGAATATCAAAGGTGAAAAACTGAAGGCACCATAAATTCAACCCTGAATCCTTTACAAAAGGATTTTGGTTTTTAAAAAATCTGAAAAAAAAGACACATATTGAAAACATAATTTGTCCAAACACAAAGCATTTGCAGGCGACGAAGAGATGTGCTTCAAAAATTAAAACTTGTTTTCTGAAGGGAGAAAATATTGTAGGAAAAGGAAAAATGCTGGTTTTTAAATGCCCTTTCTTTACTATGTGATCAAGAAGTGGTTTGTTAGTTGGTGTCCATATGCTGTTCCAACACTATTTGAATTCCATGGCGGCGACCCTTGCACACATGCTTTTCAGAACTTCTTTCTTACTTCAGTTACGAGCCAAACGTAACGAGAAAGAAAACCAGCGACAAGCCTTTAACAATTCACAATATTTACTAATGAACAAAGAAAAGAAAAAGTGTACAATGATAGTTAAGTTTGAATGAAATTTTGACAAATTTCAACCTTAGAACAAAAAATAGAATAAGTTCCTCAAAATTAAGAATTATATTTGGATTACAGAAAGAATGAAGTTTCTTAAAAAAGTACTTATCAACTTTCTGTTCTTGACATGTCTGTAAAAGGCTGGGGTGTTTTGTTATGTCAAAGCCATTAATAACATGCAAAGATGTTTTTCTTTACTTTCTTTTTCTAATTCTCACTTTCATCTGAAATTGTCTATCCGTTTCTCTTTCTTCTAATTCACCATTCAGTGTTTCTCAAACGTAACGAGAAAGGAAACCAGAAACAAGCCTTTATCAATTAAATTCTAGATTAGTTTTTTCTAGAAAGATGATATCATAAATTAGTAATCAGCTTGTCTGTACTAACAACCTGTTTCTAAAGATAGCTATTATGGAAAAACCAATAAATGTTCCTCATATTTCTAGAGTATTCTGAAAACAGGTCACCGAATACCATACCTACATAATATTTCGCATGACGTTGTGCAACACTGGCCCTTATAGCGATGAAATTTAGGTTCAAAACGCAACATGTTGAATAAAAAAAATGGATGAAAATGGTATAGAACAGGGTGTATAGTTGCACTGGCAGCAACGCTATATAACTGAACTAATGCTAAAAACGACAGTCAACTCAAAAAGAACAGTAAAGAAGCCTCTTTCTTTTTGAGTTAAAAGTCGTTTTTAGCATTAGTTCAGTTATAGCGTTGCTGCCAGTGCAACTATACGTGGTACATTTTCTCACACAAATTATCATTTTGCGGTAAAGAAAATTAAAAATCTTTGTCTTATATAAGGAAATTCGTCAGATGCAATTACGATGAAGGTTTTGTCAAATATTCAAAATTATTTCCTGTCGTCAAAGTTTGCAACTGTTCTCATTTGAGGAAAGCGTTAGTCCATATTCTGTATCAGACGATTAAGCTTCTGTCTCGTCTCTTACATTGTTTTCAAAAGGCTTCGTTCCTTGGGGTGTTAAGGATTGAACCGGGATATGATTACACAGCTATTTCTTCGGGGTCGTTAAAATTTGGGATTACATGGTAACAGGCTGAATACTTTCTTAAGGTAGAACCATTATATGATGGAAAACAGCTATTTCCACAATTCTATAGTTCCCAAAAAGTTGTTATGATTGAAAATGAGTAATATTGTACTACTTTGACCAAGCCGCTTTTTCCATTCTTAGAATTATCATATATAACTCTATTGTCATCACAAAGAGGAGATAATAATTACCTCCCTTTTCAAAAAACTAACAAAAGTATCAAGAAATAATATCAAGATGGACATTGAAGGAATTTCTGGTCGGTTAGAAATGTACAAAAGTATTTTATCGGTATAAATCCTTATTTATCAACAAATAAGACATTTCATTCCATTTTGCGCTACAAGCGTTAGGACCGTGTAATACCTTACTGCAGAGACTTTAATTTGTGCCATACGGATGTTCAAATTCATATACATGTAGAACTAGAATTTTTATTTTTCAAATGGTTTCCAATTATTAAAAGGAATACCCGTTTACTGAATGGAAATCATGATACTTGAAAATTAACATTTCTTTATAAAGATATAAACATCTGGATAAGACAAAAGTCTCAGTCGAAACCTTATAAAAAGACGACAAAATTTTAGACTCTTCCATATCGAAAGAATCAGCAGCCGATAATAATAATAATGATAAAAATAGGTTGAAATCATGGGAAGTGATATTGAATACGTTTAAAACATTGAGCAAAAAGGAGAAAATACCGGTTACCAACATCGTTTTTGAAAATCTCAAATATCAGGGTCACATTCAGCATCGAACGCATTGAGGTAGCAAACAGTAGTATTGAACAGAACAGAACAGAACATTTTATTGACTTAACCTGTACAGGTTATCATCACATGTTACATTTATAATCATCAAACTACATTACGTGAATCATGCCCTAGACAAAAAAAATCTAATATGATAAGCATACTATCGTATAGAAGAGAAAAAAAGTATGGAAACTGAATAGAAATTAGTTATAGAGGTTTAAATTGCACTACTAGTAAAACTGGTACAGAATTTGAGATGAAAACAAATTAGGTACCAGTTAGTTCATTACGTAATGAAAAAGCCTCATATATATAATGACCTAGCTTCTTTATTATAACTGGGTTTTTGGAATTTAACAACTCGACAAATTTGTACATGCTGGGTCTAACATGGTAATATTTTTTAATGTATTTCTTTCTTAGATGCAGGTAGATCGGACATATCAAAACGAAATGAAATTCGTCCTCTATGTCCGCCCTAGTGCATAAATTACAAACTCGTTCATGTCTATCAAGTCTGTTGCTACCATGGCAACCAGTTTCGATGCTTAGACGATGAGATGAAAGACGTAGCTTAGATAAAACAATTCTATATTTTTTTGGAAGGAGATCTAAATATAATTCAAAACTGACCGTAGATTTAAAAAACTTATAAGAGCACATCGAGCTTTGCAATACTATTTCGTTACACCATGTCTGTTTGAAAACATCAATAGCTCGACTTTTAAATAAAACATGAAAGGTTTTCAAATTGACAGTATACGGATCATAAAAAACGTGAGAAAAACCGTAATTGTCAAGTAATGTCTTTACATTTGACAACCAATTCCTTTTATTGGTTGAAGTACATTCATTAAACATAAGGTTATAGACAGCCTTAATAATTGAATTATTACTTAGTAATAATTTGCTAAGTAATATTGATGGCAAAACATTTGATTTCATATTTGGGGGGGAGGGTGGGGTATTTCATGTATCTAGCAGTCAAAAGGCGAACAGGAGGGAGTAGTTTAGAGTTTAAGTGTCAGGTGGCTGACCTCAGAGGTTCTGCGTTTTAACCTTGTTATGAGCTGGTGAACCATTGGAACTATACAACCCGAGTACTAGTCAAGGTTTTACGAAATTATTCATTGATCTTTGTAGAAGATGTGTAACAATCTCTCTAATTTCTTAACGTCGTTTATCAATTCCGATAGGAGAGTTCAACGACAGATAGACAAACGTAAGTAACGTCATCGATGTTCTTTATGTTGTTGCTCAACGACCAACAGTGGCGCGCCATGTATAAGATCACGTGATTCGCAGTTCAACTGGGAACGGCCGATGTTAGATGTAGGTATGGAATCGGCCGAGTTGTGACGAGTGGACCGTTATACAGACGAGGTTAGATGTAGGTATGGAATCGGCCGAGTTGTGACGGGTGGACCGTTATACAGACGAGGTTAGATGTAGGTATGGAATCGACCGAGTTGTGACGAGTGGACCGTTATACAGACGAGTTTAGATGTAGGTATGGAATCGGCCGAGTTGTGACGAGTGGACCGCTATACAGACGAGGAGACGAGGTTAGATGTAGGTAAGGAATTTGCCGAGTTGTGATGAGTGAGCACAGCACTACCGTGAGAAAGCCAGGAAACACATGCGTGGTGCAATGAGCGCCCTGATAATACTTTTGATGCTAAAACAGCGTTAAACAAAACAAACAAATTAATCCTTACGATCGCTGATAGCATAGATCAAGATCACGGAAAAACGTAATGTGCATCCTGATGCTTATTCCGTCCGCTGGATTTGTCAAGCATCTATCGTTCTGGGTTGCACTGGGTATATTTTCAATCATGGAAAGAGGTCAAATTTACCGGAATGAGTGGGAAGAGTGAGACCACAGTATAAACTGATGTGTTTTGCTTTAACCCTTTTACTGGTATGCGCGACTTGCTGACCTTTTGCGGACAATGTAGAATCAAGATCAGACTGCACAGAACGTGCAGTCTGATCTTGAATCTACATTGTCCGATAAGGTGATGTTTTTACTAAAAAAAAAATAAGTTTGAAATAGCAACATTCGGCTTTTCACTATCGATTTGAAAGTTTCGTCTAAGTTATTAAGCTGGATAAGGGTTGATACCCAATAAGCTGAGGATAGCTATATCAGCAATTGCTACCGATGTGGAACAGTATACTTATGTTCGAAAAAAAAAATGTAAATTGTGGAAACAGTGGTCATATTTGGCAAGTTCAACAGAACTCGATGATGACGCGGTCGGGGAGAGCGAGCGGAATTCTTAATGGTGTCAAGTCAGTTTAGTTCAGTTAAGTTCATTTAAGTTTCAAGGTGGCGGCAGACAAGGTAAAAAAATCGACGACTGCAAAGAGCCAATGGGTAAAGTTCTGCATCATTATTATTCCGTTTAGAACTACCAATCATTTCTTTTTTACTTCAGACCTTTTTCTAGATTATTTAAGCCACATTTGATTTGTCTTCTGCATTTTTTTCAACATGTAAGGATCTAAAATTTTTGTCGTCTGGGTAAAATGTTATAACAGTTTAAAGGAGAAAGGTCGTGACAACCAATTATTATTTAATTCTTCACCATATAATACAGGGTTTTAATGACAATGGGGAAAAAAATGAAAACATTATGGGACAGGAGAAAATGCTTATGAGCAGTATTTTTTCCTTTAACCCACAATGCTTTCTTCTTTTTTTAAAAGGTGCATCCTGTGACTTGAACCACTTTTGATTTACAGCTGCAAATGCTTTCAGTTTGGTCTTGTCCAAAATATTGTTGACTGATAAAGAGCTGAAAAGCTTAAGTCGGCAAAGAGGACTAAAGAACGGGCACTGTTGTCAGGTGTTTATCCAGTAGAACACACGAAGCTTATCAAACTAGACGAGGAAGTTCATGGTGTCAGAATAAACGTAATATTTCTTGTCACTTCTTTTTTGTTTTCTTTTAATGTCAAGAAGTTTTCCTTTCATCTTCATTTACATAAGCCATTAATCACATGTTGAACTTGAAAATACGGTTTTCGTTGCTTTTATTCAAGATCACGACGTTTTGTTCCTTCTTTTTTCAATTTATGAGCTGTGTGGTTAGAAGTGCAGGTTTCGAAGAACTTGATTTGTTTTCGTAAAATAAATAATACCATGGAAAAACCCAGCTTTATTATAATAGGCCAATAAATCTACGATGTGTTACGCTTATCACCTTTTGCACCATGGTGAACATGTGAAAAAAAAGGTGTATACAGTTGTCGCAGAAGTCACGCATCAAACATGTTTCTATAAAAAAAGAAACACTTTTTATTTTGAAAACAACTCAATTGGACATAATCTTGGTAAAAAAGCAATTCGACTCTTTCACACCTAGTTACTTTATAAGCCATATTTAGATATGAAAAAAGAGCTAAGAAAAATAAATTTGAAATTACATCTGAAACGTAGACGCAAATAAGAAAATAGAGGATATATGTTTTTTTCCGGTGAAAGATCGAAATTTATTTCATCGAGTGAACACCATCGGTAATATTTTCACGAGTGGCGCAGCCACGAGTGAAAATATTACCGATAGTGTTCACAAGATGAAATAAATTTCGATCTTTCACAAAAAAAAAAAAAAAAATCTATTTATTTCATGCTTTTTACCCTTTCTGGGAGGAACTTTATCAAAATCAGTACAGTTCTTTTCCCTTATTCCCCGTGGCGTACCCCTCCCGCATAGCAACGTTACGTCAAGCGCGAGAAATGTAAGGTATATGACGTCATATAACCCATCTGGTTGTCAGGCACGCGCAATTTGCCTAGGCAACAAGAACGTGAAAATCGGTATTTTCACTGGTGGTACCAATGTAAGATCGAAAATTATTTTCACTGCTATTTCTCGATATCCTACCGGAAAGCATGAAATAAAATGATAATAATGCACGACTTCTTTGACACCCTTTTGCAAAACCATATTACATGTAACTGCGAACACAAGAAAACCCCTGGATGTGGTTTCCCTATTTATTGTCTTTGATACTAAACCATCTGAAGGGGATTTCACTGTATTTGCTTCGATACTAAACCATCCAGGCGATATTTTCTTGTCTTAGTTTTGTTACCAAAACATCTGGACGGAGTTTCACGATATTACCTTCGACACTTACCGATCTCGACGATTTATCACTTCACTAGTTTCGATACTGGATCATCTGGACTAGGTCTCACTAAATTGGTTTCGCCACTTAACCCTCTGAACAGGATTTCCCTGTATTGGCTTGGATGCTGAACCTCCTTGTTTAGTTTTTTTTTTTGTCATGTATTGTTCTTGAAACTTCTATACTAAATGCTCAAGACGGGGTTTTACCGTATTTGCTTCAATTCTTTTGTACTAAACTATTGGAATCTTCACAATATTTTCTTCGATTTTCTTGTATTAAACTATCTTTATTGTAATAGGCGTGTTTGTGTGTGTGTGTGAGTGTGGTTTTTTTTTCTCTTAATATTTGCATCGGTCCTTTCACGCTATTTAACCATCCAGATGGGATTCTTCTGCTTTAGCACTGATCCTTTTAACGCTTGTTCCTCCTAACGTGGTAATTCTATATATTTTTTACCTCAATATGATCCCTGGAATGCTAAACAATTGGCTTCGGTCCTTCGATTAATTATAAACATTCTGGACGGGTTTTTATTATATTCGGAACGACCCTTTAATAATCAAAGACCCATTTCCAAACAAATGTAAATAATGCGTTAGCCAAATTACATACAGTCATTAAGGTAATAGAACTGTAACGCTTCTAATACTGCATGGAATGAAATTTCTTAATAGTTGATAAATACAGATTTATACAGATATAATACTTTTTCACATTTTTAACCTAGCAAAAATTCCTTTGATGTTTATCTTGAAATTATTTGTTGATACATTTGTTAGTTTCCAGTAAAGGGAGACAATTATCATTTCTCTTTGCATTGAGACTATAGTGGCTTTAGATTTAAAAATGATATTTCTAAGAAGGAAAACAAGGAAAAGGTGGTTCGATTTAAGTAGTACGATAATATTCATTTTTGATCGAAGCAAATTTTGTACGATAGTAATTATTATACTGGAAAAAGCTGTTTTCTATTGCAGATCCACCACCTTTATTCATACCACGATAAGTAGTACGATAATACTCATTTTTGATCGTAGCAAATTTTGTACGATAATATTATACTGGAAAAAGCTGTTTTCTATTGCAGATCCACCACCTTTATTCATACCATTTAAATGTAAAATTTTGATAATGTAATGAAGTTGAATCTGTCGAAGTTCCAATCGCTGGAGGAAAAATGTGTAGTTGTCAACTTTTGTTCTTGCTTTACAATACATTTTTTGGCGCAGCGACTGGAACTTCAACAGACTGCACTGTGCCACAATCTCAGATTCATAATAACGTCCATATTTTCAATTTTGATTAAATTTTTGTCTGCATTTGGACCACAGAATTGTTAACTTTTGGCTGCCAATATGCCTTTAACCATCTAAACTACCTCGGTCTTACACCCCGGTTACACAGACTGTCGGGCTTACATCCATTTCAAATCGGTGTCATTATTTCAAATTTTTTCGCTTTTTTATCGGTTGTCATAGGTGACCTTATTTCAAGCTGTTTGTGTAAACGGCGATAAACAGGGGTTCAATCGGTTTTAAAAATATTCCGTCTAGGCCCAATCGGGATCTGACCGGTGATTAAAGATATATACGGCCACAACATCTTTCCTTCACAATGGAGTCTTCTTGGACTTTCAAGACTTCGTTAGAGACAAACATAACAGTTTTGCCTTGGTCGACAGATTTCTGGGAGTTCCCTTTGACCGACATACTAAGACAAATCGAAACTTGTCACAGAATTGTTACAGAATCAATTAGATATGGCGCTGGTGAATTTTTGTGGAAACTGAATTAAAATGCCTGTCGCGCATGTAACAATGTGTCTCATGGATTCCATACTTTGATTCTTAGCTTTTTTCACCGGTGATTAGTATCAGTTCATCGGTGGCTCTTCGGTGGCTTGTCGATGGCCTAAAGGTGATATCGGTGGTAGATAAGCTGTCAATCGGTTATTTTGTAATATTTTCACCGATGGAGAATTTTAAGCATGTTTAAAAATCTCAACCGGTAACTTTTCATCGACGAAATTCATCTTTTCCCGGTAGCTTTTGATAGGTTGGGAATAGGTGACCAATATGTGACATCGGAGGCAAGTAGGTTTTCGTCGGTTCGCACCCTACTTCAGTTAAAAAGACCACCGATTTATCAGCGATAGCTCTGTGTAACCGGGGTGTTACAATACGTTACTATTTGGATGATATTTAAGTTCAGTATCGTCCTTGGTCCTACAAAACTGTATGATATAGACGGAGTTTATGTCCTTGGTACTACGATAGTATATAATCTGGATAGAATTTTTATATATCGGTGTCGGTACTGCGATATTATACAATCTGGAATGGATATGTCGCTCTCGGTACTGCGATATTATAAAACCTGGACGGGGTTTTGATATATCGGGCTCGGTACTGCGATGCTGTACATTCTGGAAGGAGTTTTAAGAAATCGGTCTCGGTACTACGATATAATACAACCTGGACCGGGTTTTAATATATCGGTGTCGGTACTACGATAGTATACAATCTGGACTGGGTTTTAATATATCGGTGTCGGTGGTGTGACATTATACAATCTAGACGAGGTTTAAATATATTAGTCTGGGTACTGCGATACTATACAATGTGGACGGAGTTTTCATGTCGGTCTCGGTACTATGATATTATACAATCTAGACGGGGTTTTAATATATTGGTCTCCCTGCGACATTATACAATCTGAACAAGTTTGATATTGGTTTTGGTGGTGCGATACTATACAATCTGAACGGGGTTTAAATGTATTAGTCTTTGTACTGTGATACTATATAATCTAGACGGAGTTTTCATGTCGGTCTCGGTACTATGATATTATACAATCTGGACGGGGTGTTAATATATCGGTCTCAGTACTGCGATAGTATACAACCTGGACGGGGTTTTAATATATATGTATCAGTGTCGGTACTACGATACTATACAATCTGGAAGGAGTTGTAATATGTCAGTCCCGGTATCACGGACTATCTTCATCATGCCTTTTGGCAGTGCTTTCATTATTCTTGAACACTTTAATATCTGGATGGGGTTTCTCGATTTCAGCTTTTGCTGTCGATACTAGGCTTGAAGGGGCTTTTCAAAATCTGCTTCGATAAGAAATCGTCTCGACGGGGTTTTAACTTTAATTACTTCGAAAATAATTATTTGGGCGAGTTTTATATTATACATTTAGTAACTTCTCTTTCTTCGATACTACACAATCCGGATTGGGGTTACTAGTTTGTTTCGAGGCTAAACTATCTGGACGGGGTTCCAGTTTCTTGCACTTAATCCTGCAGTACCTAAGCTTTTTGAAATGGTTTACTTTTCACTGTATTAGCTTGAGTCATTCAATACTGAAATTCTTATTAACTTGGTTCTCATCTTTTTTTGCCACGCTGGTTCGCTACTAACCATTGCATGGATCACTTGATAGTTTTTAAATTTCTAGCCCGGACCAAAAAGGTTGTTTAGCCAAGAACAAAAGAATAAAAAAGCTGACAGGAACGGAAAAATAGCTGTGTGCAAAATGCATACAGAATTACCACACGCCCCTGCTTGTTTGAGTGACAGGTAATATTTCACCGTAAATGGAAGATTAAATTATGACGCTAGGTTTTAATGACCTCGCTCGTGTTTGTCAAACGTCTTGGTTCCACCATAGACCCACCTCTTTCTTATGGCAGGTCATTTATTGCTCTGAAATACGCCGAGTTTATGAAATGGCACTCAAAGGTTAATTTGAAATCAGAAGTGATTATTAACTGGAGTCTTTTCCAGGATTATCTTGGGTATAGCAGAGAAACAGAAAAAATGAAGGTAAAAAAAAACAGTGTACATGTGCCTTGTGTCTATTTAGGTCGCATCTATTTTTCTGCGGAGACAGAGAGACAAAGAGAGAGAGAGAGAGAGAGAGAGAGAGAGAGAGAGAGAGACGCAGACAGAGACAGAGAAAGACAGGGGGGGGGTAGGGCCAAGTCGCCTCTGACGTTAAAGGAAGATATCGTCGGTTTACTTCGAAAACCTGGTAACTACAGCTTATTACGTGCTGTAGTTACGAGGTTTTCGAAATAAGTTGACGGTTCATTTCTTTGTAAAACTGTATGTTTTCTCTGTTTCATTTTTTTCCAACGGTTGATATGTAAGCAACAGTGATAACAATTTAACTCATATCAAAAGACAATATTTTAGGCTCGTCCAAATCGAAAGCATTTGCAGATGACAAAAATAAATGTCAATCAAAAATTGAAAATTGATTTGGAAAGGGAAGAAAACATTGTAGGAAAAGGAGAAAATGCTGGTTACCAGCATTTTCTCCTTTTCCCACAATGTTTTCTGAAGGCTTCTTTCTCAGGGTCGTCAAAAGTAGGGATTGTGTGGAAATTCGGTTAATAGTATATAACATCAAAGTGTTGTTACTCGTTTTATGATGATTGATTTTCATGTCATAGGAAAACATTACGTAATACTTTAGGTTCCTCATAAATCTGAAAACATTTAACTTTTATCAAGATTTAGTAAGTGGAGGTAACTTTTTATCATTTGATACATGATCATTGATTCATTAACCCTTTACCAAACAATCGCTGGTTTTCTCTGCCCTCGGAAAGAAGGCTTCTGAAAATATTGTGGGAAAACGAGAAAATGCTGGTAACCAGTATTTTCTAGATTTCCCAACTTGTTTTCTTAAAGACCTAAAGCCAATTCGTACCAATTTTAAATTTATTGTCTGCAGATGCTCTCGCATTGGAAGAGTCTAAAATTTATCGTATGGGAGAGTGTTAAAAATAATATACAACAATGGAATAACGTATATCAATTTTTAAAAAAAGATATGTGACCCTTCACGCAAAAAGGGACCATCTGGGAATTCTGTACATCAATTAGATGAAAACAGATCAACGATAGTGCAGGTCAGTTTAAATTGATAATTCAAAAATTATTGTATAACACGGTAGAATGACCACTTTTCATACAGAAAAGTCTTTAAAGCGAAAAGTGTCAAGCCTGGTCAGCCTGCGCAATTTGCGCAGCCTGACCAGAGTTGACACTTTTCGCAGTTCCAAGAAGGTCCATTTTTGCGTGATGGGTCACTAATGAGCCATGCACGGGCAAGAGGAGCCCAAAGCATCGCAGTGACCCATTATAGTAAGCAAGTAAACAAAAAATTATGAAGACCTCCCCTAGGTGTGGCTGTCTGTGTATCTGTTTGTCCGTCCGTCTGTCTACACTACCTTACTTTTCTCTACCTGCCAACCTCTATACCTTCTTACCTGCCTAGGTACCTACCTGCTTGCCTACTACCTGCCTAGGTACAGTACCTACATGTCTCTCTGCCTGCCTATCTACCTGCCTAGGTACCTACCTGCCTACCTACCTCTCTGCGTACTTATGTGCCTACCTACCTGCCTGCGTACTTACGTGCCTACCTACTTGCCTACCTACCTATCTGCCTGCGTACTTACGTGCGTACTTACGTGCCTACCTACTTGCCTGCCTACCTACCTGCCTGCGTACTTACGTGCCTACCTACTTGCCTGCCTACCTACCTGCCTGCGTACTTACGTGCCTACCTACTTGCCTGCCTACCTACCTGCCTGCGTACTTACGTGCCTACCTACTTGTCTGCCTACCTACCTGCCTGCGTACTTACGCACTTACTACCTTCCTACCTATTTACTGTAGCTTTCAGTCTCTTTGCTAGTTGCGTCCATGTGTATTTCACTTTGTCAGTCTGACTTGGTTTTTTTCTGAGTTTATATTTTTTTGCATGCTAAATACGGTATAAAGCTGTATGATACAGGACTGTTACGCCATTTATAAGGACAAATATGTAAACTATGTTGACGATGACAAAACCGGAACATCCTAAAAATTGTAAAGTCATAAATTGCTTGGAACAAAAATAGATGAAACGACTAACCACATCTTCCATACTTTGAACGAAGGGCGGTGTCCATGTCCCTTATCTTTAATTCGTTTCTGTGGTTTATCTAACCCTTGTGCTGCTATTTGCGACTCACTGACCTATTGCGGACAGTGTAGATCAAGATCAGACTGCACAGAACGTGCAGTCTAATCTAGGATCTGCACTGTCCGATAGGAAGATATATACCAACAAACCCTCAAATTTTGACATGGAGTTTGTTGGTTTTTGCCACCGACTTATTTAACCCTTTACTACACAATGACGACTTTTAACCAAAGCGTTGAGAACGCTGATGTGGCATTTGTCAAGGATTCCACCGTGTAGAATTAATAATTTGAAAGCAAGAGGGTCAGATGGCCATGGAACGCTCACTTGTGTCAATAGGCGAAATTCACTCCTCGTGCGTAATTCAATTTCTGGCCAATTGTCGGGTCAATCGAGCATAAAAGGTGCCCACAAGGTATTTCTTGAATTCGACCAAGTGACTCTGTTCATAACCCATGTGACCCAATTCCAAATTCACCAAATATTTCATCAAGAAAAACATTATGACCATTTTGTTTTCAGTCAGTTGAGCTAGAAATGTAGCCACTAGTTTGAAATTTCTTTCATCTGACCTAGTGATCTAGATTATATCCCCAGATGACCCAATTTTGACCTCCTCCTGTATTTTTCAAGGACTAAATTTCAAGTAAACTGAGCAAAAAATGTGGCCTCTAGAGTGCCCATAACACGACTACTTTAATTTGACCTTGATACCTAGTTTATGACCCTATTTTAACTGACTGAACACGTTGTGCTAAGGTGAGATTACAAACCTAGAAAAGATTCACTACAAATAACCAAATAACGAAGCTCTATGCTTTCCAGTTTTAGAAAAGAAGAATTTTAAAGTTTTCCGTTTTCGTTCCTATGTTAGAACTCGTGACCCCTGGGACGTGGCCAGTTTTGACCCCAGGGGAATCATTTGAACAAAATTGATAGAGGTCACTGGGAAATGTTAGATGCCAAATATCAAAGCTCTACGCCTTCAAATTTCAGACAAGAAGAATTTCAGAATTGTCTTTCTTCGATCCTATGTTCGAACTTGTGACCACAGGGACAGGCCCAATTTGACCCCATGGGCATCATGTGAACAAACTCGGTAGAAGTCAACAAGGCGATGCTACATATTAAATATCAATTTGCTATTTCTTTCCTTTCCGTTGCCATGACAACCAGAGTTACGAGTGGAATTCAATCTCCTGAAGAAATATGGTAGAGCTTCACGTAAAGAACATCCCTGCCAAGTTTCATCAAGATTGGCCCAGCGGTTTAGGAGAAGTTTTTTTAAGGAATTGTGGACAGACGGACGCCAGACAATGACCGATCACAATACGTCACCTAAGCACTTCGTGCTAAGATAAGCTAAAAAAGAAAGAGAAATATTATTTAAATAGTAACTTGAGAATCTAACTCCTGGCCAAATTAATAGGTTTTTTTGTTAAAGGGAGATTGCTGGTGCCTAAGTTTACGTCATTGATCGTCTCCTTTTGATCTTTCAAGAGGAGTCATGAATATCGTCCCTTGATGGAAGGATGCATGATGGGTAGAGAGAGAAATCATGTAAATAGATTCAATTCAATTAAGTTCAATACCTGAATACTATGATCTTGAGATGTCTTTGGCCCTCACGATCTAATTACAACATTACAATAACGTTTTCTACCTATAAAATATTCATGCACAATCAAATAAGTAGAGTGCAGTCATGGGACGAATAAGCACAAGGACGAACCGGGATCAAAGCGGTCGACACATTCTACGCATATCATTACGCCGATAGAAGGCTCTGAGGAGGTGAAGTTATTTTCAATCAAAAAAGGAATATTTCCACGATCGATGGCCTTTTTCAATTTGTTTTAATGACGCCATTTCCAATTCTGTATCTGAGTGATATTAAAAAAACTCATTTGTATAGAAAAAACTGAGTTTAATTGGGTTTATTTCCTTCGGTTTTGCACAAAATACCATGCATACTTTTAAGAATTCAATATTGAACATTTATTACTGATCTCATAGTGTCATTGTTTTCGACAAATGCCACAAAAACCGCTGGTCAATCCTTTTTGTAGATGTGTTAAACCCCTTTTTCACAGAACATGTCACATAATTGGCCTGCAACACGCAGAAAAGGGGCATTCGGACATTTGCGTAAGGTGTCGTCTCGGATCAGTCAGCGCGGACAGCGCAGGCTGATCCGAGACGATACTTTACGATTACATTCGATTTTGTCCTACATTGGAGCAAAAAACAGAAAAATTATATAAGAACGGAAAGTAACGTCTCGGATTAATTAGCGTGTGCGGTGTGCACAGGCTGATCCGAGATGACATTTTACGCAAACGTCCGAATGCCCGTTTTCGCATGTTGCAGACCGATTATGAATAAACCATTTTCCGTGGTGGCGACTATAGATCTATGTCTAGGTTTAGGCGTCAGGATCTTTTAACCCTTTCTCAAACGACTAACTTTTGGACTAGGCGAAATTGAAAGCATTTGCAGACGACAATTCAAGTCTTGCTGAAAAGATGATTTCTGTCTATGATAGGTTAGAAAACATTGTGGGAAAAAGAGAAAATGCTGGTTACCAGTGTTTTCTCCTTTTCCCACAATGTTTTCAAAAGACTGCTATTCCAGACCCATAAAAACCAGGGATTGTTTGGGAAAGGGTTAAAACGCTTTAAGACGTGTTAATAATTCAACTGGTTGAAAATAATAAATGAAATTTGGACATGGCTTAGAAAATTGGACTGGATGTAGTCTTTAAAATGTAGTCTGTCAGAGGAGAAAATACTGTTTCCCTGTATCTTTTTGATTATTCTTTTCCAACAATGTTTTCACAAATAGCCATCTTCATCAGGGTCGTTTAAGAATAAGGGATCGTTTTAATAAAGGTTCAATTTATCACTCCTGACGACTGTTTCATGGGACACTGCTTTCTGAAAAAGTTGGCAGCTTGTAAGTTGACACTTCTAAAGTTGGCATCAATGAGTTCGAACACTTTTCGTAACTTTCGAGAAAACAGTTTTCCTCTCGCGAAGCTGATTCATTTTGATTTTTTTTAAATTGGTCAGATAGGGTAGACAACACTGCTGGAAAATGAAAGGACTGCTTACCAGTTTTTTACAAATAATTTTCCATTACCATTTTTTAAAAAATCATTTTCAAATGATGTTCTAAATATTTAGCTTCTTCATCAGGGTTGATCCAACATGAGGTTTCTTGAAGGATTGTTTTATTACTTTAGAAGACAGTTTCGAGCAAGACTGGTTTCTGAAAAAAATGTTTGCATGCTTTTACTTTATTGCAAAACGACAAAATTTTAGACTTTTCCAAATTATATACCTACAATTAGTATTTGCAGACAACATTATAAACGTGACCGACGTATGGTTATGAATTATCTGTTAGAGTGTAGAAAACATTCTTGTACAAGGAGAAAATGCTAGTGAACAGCATTTTCACCTTTTCCCACTTTGTTTAGAAAGGCTTTCATCCTCAGAATCGTTGAAAATCTTGATTGTGTGCTAATAGGTTAACTCGACAGTGCAAATCATATTGTCAAGACTTTTTTGTACTCCCGATTTGATAGGTTAGTGTATGGCAATATAAATCTTTCAGCACAAAAAATATATGAGCCGTGCTCCGACAAAAGGGGGTTTCAATGCATCTCCGTGATATAAGCATGAATAAAAACACCCATGCTGTCTAACTTTCGACAGAATCACGCCATAATTGGCATGCAACACATGAAAATGGGTATTCGGACATTTGCGTAAAGTGTCGTCTCGGATCAGCCTGCGCGGATTGCGCAGGCTGATCCGAGACGACACTTTCCGTTTTTATGTAATTTTCTGTTTTGCGCAGGTTGATCCGAGACGACACTTTACGCAAATATCCGAACGCCCCCTTTCGCGTGTTGCAAGCCATTGGTGGTAGCTTGACATACAGAAAGTTTACAAATAGCAAAAAGTTTAGACTCATCCAAGAGTATGTGGACTGCGCAGGCTGACACGAATCGATACTCTTTAACATATTTATACCCCCCTCTTTACACGGAACATTTGTTACTTGGTTTTAAAGGTGGGTACTTAGAATTTTCACATCACACCGAATCAAAAAATATATATATCACTGAAATTTATATGAAAATACAATACAAATCATCAATAATTAAGAATCATAAAATTACCTCCCCCCCCAATTTTTTTTTTTTTTTTTTGATGGTATTCCCTTAAAAGGCTACGTAGCCTCTTAAGCTATTTTTAGATTTCACGCCAAAAATAAAAAAAAATGCATTGTGGGAATGTTAAGTGATTGGCACGTGACTAATGTCGCTTAAATTCCATTACATAACAAACGTGTAATTATTTTTCAAAATATCTTCTTCGGGCGCTATGTTTGAAGCTTCGTCTGTGTATTTCGGGTAAGTAAATGAGCGAGTTTTTCATGTAAAAATAGAATGTGTTTCTCGTCGATGTCGACCTTGGCCGTAGTAAATCTCTAATTTCTCGTGTTGTCGGATGGTTTTCGACTACTGGGGTTTAAGAATGACGATTATAAGGCTTTGGGAGTATAAGGATGATATTTTTGTATTTTTGTAAAATTTTCGTCCTAAATTCTGAAGGACCATCTTTGAAGTACCCTACTTAGATAAAGCGGTACTAAATAACGCGACGCTCACGAAATTCGTATATGTCTTGTTTCAATTATAGACAAATTGAATTTCAGACGAAAAACTAAATATTCGGCTATATTAAGAGATCGATCTTACAGAGACAAACTAAATGTTTATGCAAGATATATTTGGCTTTGATATGGAAGAAAACAGTGGAGGGCGTGGATAAAAAAAAAAACACTTTTATTTCTTTGTACACATGGTTAAAATATGCTCAGGATCGTTAAAATGCCGGGCTTTTATGTATAGAGTTAAAATCTATTCGCCTTCAACTTTACTATACTGTCGGCAAAGTTAAGAGTTAAAGCATCATAATTTGTGGAAATTAATCTTTTTCCACACAATTTACTAGGGAAAAACTAATTATTTAAACGACAAAAAGCTATATGGAACTTAAAATGGTCTCTGCACTAGACAAACTTACTATGATGGAAGATCTGTCTTAAGTGGTTTTCCCTTTACCTCACAATTCCGAATTTAAATCACCCCTAACAAGAAGGCTTTTGAAAACATTATGAGAAAAGGAGAAAATACTGGTAACAAGCAATTTCTCTTTTTTCCGCAACGTTTTCTACTAAACCGGAGACGTACAACTCATTTGTTTCATTTCCGACTTTGTCTACTTTAGTTGATTTCAATGCAGAAGTATGTACACTTTGTTGTTTGGGATAAGCTTTAAATTGTTTCTGATGTATACGTTAACACAAAGAGGACAAACGACAGATGCACATCCGCACGACATTAATACCTGTAGCCTACATGGTATTCATCTTGCTTCAACAATTTTTAACTATTTACCAAACAACAGAATTCTGTACATGTCTTATTCAAAGGGACCTGCAGAAGAAAACTTAAACGCGGCTTCCGTTTTCTTCAAAAGCTCATTTTTTCCTCAAGGACGTAAAAGCACAATCACAATATCATTTGGTGAAAAGCTAGATCTTTGTTTCTGGACTTTGAAAAAGCATGAAAATACCAAGTACTACATAAAATTGTTAATGTAACAATATCTAAGTAGAATCGAAACAATGATGCCGACCTCTTTCATTCTATATTCAAATTTCATAAGTTTCTTTGTACAAAATTCTTTTACTAGTTATAACTAGAATTAAGCTTTTTGGCTCTTAGATTCACGGCGCAAACATTACAGCACTGATATGTTTTAAAACTAGAAGGCCCTGAAGGGCCTGAATATGCTCTACTGGCAGAGAATTGAATTTTGCTTTTATGGTAGCAAACATTATGAATTCATGATACAGAAACACAAAAAACACACAAATGTCTTCTTGCAACTAAAATTTGTGAAAATCTGACAAAAATGCAGAATTTAATGCGTAAACAAGAATTGGTAATTTTCAACTTGAAATGGCTACTTTTTCCATACTGCTTGTTCAATTTATTTCAAAATCGATAGGTTTGAAGCTGTTGGTGAGATAAACAAACCGTGCAAGTTTCACAAAAATCCAATAACAAATGCACATTTTATCCCATAAACAAGAATTTGAAATTTTCAACTTGAAATGGCTACTTTTCCCATACTGTTGCTTGGATTTTTCTCAAAATATATAGGGTTGAAGCTACTGATAAGATTAACAAACTCTGTGATTTCCATTAAAATCTGACAAGAGAGACCGACTTTATCGTGTAAACATGAATTAAAAATTTTCAACTTGAAATGGCTACTTTTCCCATACTATTTGTTCGATTTTTTTCAAAACCAATAGGGTTGAAGCTGTTGATGAGATAAACAAACTGTGCAAGTTTCACAAACATCTGACAAAAAATGCAGAGATTTTATTGCGTAAACAAGAATTAGAAATTTTCAACTAGAAATGGCTACTTTTCCCTTACTATTTGTTGGATTTTACTCAAAATCGATATGATTGAAGGTATTGATGAGATAAACAAACTGTGCAAGTTTCACGAAAATCTAACCACAAATGCAGACTTTATTGCGTAAAAAAGAATTTGAAATTTTCAACTTGAAATGGCTACTTTTCTCATACTGTATTTTGGATTTTTCTCAAAATCAATAGGCGTGAAGGTATTGATAAGATAAACAAACTGTGCAAGTTTCACCAAAATCTGACCACAAATGCAGACTTTATCACGTAAACAAGAATTTGTAATTTTCAACTTGAAATGGCTACTTTTCCCATACTGTATTTTGGATTTTTCTCAAAATCAATAGGATTGAAAGTATTGATGAGATAAAAAAAAAAAACTGTGCAAGTTTCATGAAAATCAGGCGACAAATGCAGACTTTATCGCGTAAACAAGAAAAAGACTAACGGACGGACAGACGGACAGACAGACAGACGAACGGACGGACGACGGAAACCACGCCATGACATAAGCTCTGCTGGCTGAAAGCCAGTAGAGCTAAAAATCAAAGGAATAAAGGGTTAGAAAATACAAGTATCGAGCTTTACTTTTAGATGGTGATACACAGTCACGTCTCACCTTCTACATCCTCGGAACCCAGGTTAAAGCATAACGTTACTCTTCGTCAGTTACTAAAAATAGAAATGACGGTATATTTGTGATAAACAAAACTTGAATTTTCACAAATAAAACTGAGATTACCAATCAAAATGCTTCATAAATAATTCATGAGAACGAGGAAACGCCAGCCAAATAACCCGGGGTCGATTACAGTATGAATCGAAACTGGGTCAACGAGGGTGCACCCTCTAATGCCAATCGTCAAACTGAAAACTTGTGACGACTAACCACTTCACTTTTTCAAGTAAAATAGGTCCTCAGAAATCAATGGACAGTCACGTCTGTATCATTTAAGGGGTAAAATCACGTGAGGATTTAAAAATGAGCCAACGAATCACACTAAAAATGAACTTAAGAGTTAAATGTCATATAATTAGCTGTGGATTTGAAGTTGGCCTTGTTTCTCACCTTTGCAAATAGTTTTTTAAGTCTACATCCAAGAATAACAGAGACTTCTCAAAGCACTACAATCCACTTAAAAACAACAAATGTCTTTACACACAAACACTTTCCCAACTCCTATAACTGTCTACAATTCGCCAAGTTACACGATTTTATGGAAAACAGTCATGAAATAATGATATCAATTTCAGAAAAAAAATCAGTGTTCGACCGTCACATGAAGAATATTTAATGAAACGGTCCATCGTTAAAACCTATTCGTTTGCCAATCTCTACCATCTCTCAGTACTTTCAGTGCTTTGATTTTGTTCGAGAAGGTCACAGACCTATGGGACAGACATACGGTATGCTGCGACAGCCATCCTGTTTTAAAGTAAACATCTTGCAAAAAAAACAAAATGTAGACTCCCACTCTAAATCATGTGTTATATAATTTTATCCACAAAACATGTCAAATAATATGTCAACATCCATGAAATAAATCAGATAAGTTATGCTATTATAAAAACCTGGTTTTACGCATCTGCAAAATGCATCGACTCATGTCAGCTGATAATTGTTGTAGATCTATGCATGAACCAATCAGAAAACCGCCGGAACAACGTGTAATGAATGGTCTCTACCCAAAGTTCTTGAGCAAATGCTTATTATGCCACATCACTTTGAACTGCTTGCGGGTCATAGTAGTCAAAAGCAATCTCCGCCTTGGAAACTTTGATAGCAAGCTTTTTGGAAACTTTGATAGAATGCATTTTTGCAACACTTTTTATCATATACAGCGACGTAGGAAGGATTTCAAGATTGGGGGGGCTAACTTCGACATACTGAGATTTTTTGCGTGGTTGCTTCATTGCGCTAAGAACTCGTATTTTAGTTACTATGATTTTCAAAATTATTATTACTAGCCCCCCCCCCCCCCCACCCCCTCGTTCCTACGGGCCTGATATAGAATGGAATGACATTTTTAAAATGTGTTTATGTGTGAAGTGAGTGAAAGTTATTTTTCAGAAACTGTTTTTGAGCATGTGACAGAAAGAAACATAGTTTGCCATGTGGAAGGGCATTCTTTCACTGTAAATCTTTAAGAAATGTTGTATTTGGCATGGAATAGTAAAATACTGCAATTGGTTGAAATTACTTTTTTTGGAAGGCATAGACGTTATACTTGATTTAAAAAAAACTGGGTTTGCCATTAAACACTCAGCACAAGGTTACTATGTTGAATTCGCTAAATTCTGAAACTAGGAAAACGAAAACAGAATTGTGATACCTTATCCTGAAAACTTATCAGTTATTTACACAACATGAACGAAGTTTCAGTGGTTGAAAGTCACGTTTCATGATGATGTAAACACTATTGATGTCCTAATTATTACAACCAGACCATATCCGACTGAATTGAATAGATATATTTCGCGTAAAAAACGGAAATGTTTTTCACTTTGAGAAAAATAACATGAAAAGAAAAGTTAAAGTGAAGAGAATAAAAAGAAATAGGACATTTCTTTTATTTCCGTGCATAATCGAAACTGTTTTTAGCCAGTGAAAAGCAGAGGCCATATTTTCACTAGCAGCTTCGTTTTGACACTCGTGAAAATATAGCGTTTGTTTTTCACTCGATGAGAGGAATTTCGATCATACACCGACACAGACAATTATCCTCTACTTATCACATACCCCTCTACTTGTTTTCAGTACAATATATTATTACGAGCGAAGCGTAACATGAAAGAAAACCAGCAGCAAGCCTCGTACATTTAACAATATTGATCAATGAACAAAGACAAAAGAGTACAATAAGAGTTAAGTTCGAATGAAATTTTGACAATTTTTAATCTCAGAACAAGAAATAGAATAATTGCCTCAAAATTAAGAATTATGCTTACAGTACAAAGAATAAGAAATTTCTGCTTCGTAAAATCTAAATTAACAACAGCTTGCAAACAGATGAACAACCTGTTTAAAAGTAAAATAATCCCAAGTCAAATCCAGAACTTTTCACTAATTCTGTATCCTCCAAGCAACAAATTCTAAAATCACCAAGTAAATCACTCGTATTTATATCAGTTTGAAAAATTCTAGATTAGTCTTATCAAGAAAGATGATTTCATAGATTTGATAAATAACTTGTTTACTAACAACCTGTTTCTAGAAATAATTACAATGAAAAAAAAAAACAATAAATATTTTCATGTTTCTAAAATATTTAACAACAGATCATTGTATATCCTATCTACAAAACACTTCTCCTCCAATAGGAAGAGAATGTCTTAAGACTTAAAACTTTCTTTTGTTAGAATATAAAACATATCGTTACAATTAACTCTTTACCACACGAGAAAATTTTAGACTGGTCCAAATTGAAAGCATTTGCAGATGACAAAATAAAGGTGACTAAAAAATTGAAATTTGTTCTGGGAAGGGTAGAAAACACTGTGGGAAAAGGAGAAAATGCTGGTAACCAGCATTTTCTCCTTTTCCCACAGTGTTTTCAAAAGGCTTCTTTCTCAGAGAGACACAACAACAAGAGACAGAGCAGACGAGTCAAGTATTTCTTCATTAACTAAAAACTGAAAACTATAATTCTGTAAGTCACTGTATATCCAATCTACATAACAACACTCATTTGTAACTTTCTCATTTAAAAAGTTCTAAATAAGCATTTAGCGCCTCACTTTTTACTTCTTTCGGAGAAGTTAATCAGGTACTTGTTCGTGAAAACTGCCACGGGTGGACGCATCGGGCTGTAGATAGATAAATATTCAGACTCACAAAATTCGTTATGTGATTAAACAAAATCTGAAATACGTATTGCTTTTGAGGTATCAAAATGATATCAAAATTTTCCTAGGCTGGTTTGATATAATGTATCTCAAATGCCAGCTTAAGACTAAGTCATATTCCATGTATTTATAAATTTTTTAATGTTTACATTTATACTATTCTTATCAGCTATGGCCGTAGCCTTTTCTACTGTATACAAGTAAAGTTTTACATGGACAAGTGTGCATGGTATATTAAGTATTGGACAAATTTGAAGTTTTACAAATAAACAATAGATATAGAAAGATGCACATGTGACCTGTCATATGTAAAGGGACAATCTTGGAATTCTGTACACCAATTAGATGAAAACAGATCAACGACAGTGAAGGTCAAATTAAGTTAATAGTTCAAAAATGATTATATAATAAGGTAGAATGATCACTGTTCATATAATAAATATCATAAAAGCGAAAAGTGTCAACCCTGGTCAACCTTCGCACTCTGACCAGGGTTGACACTTTTCGCAGTTCCCAGAAGCTCCCTTTTTGCGTGATGGGCTGCATACGTGAAGAAAGAGAATGGAATATAGACTAAGACAGTAAAATGCACCGCCCTAGACCAATCATTTCAAGGAAGAAACGTAAACAATATAGTAGAATGTAAGGTAAAGTAAAGAAACATTCTATTACTGCCGTCAAGTTAAAAATAGTTTGCCTTCTTGCTTTGAAAAAAAAAACACCGGGACAACACTAGTACTAGTAGCGCTTTTGTTTCTTTCTTTAAACTTCAAATATGAATGAGCTAAATGAATGTCACATAAATGCAACAAATTGTGCACACACAAAGAAAAAAATTGTCACATCTTGAAATCTTGTAAGCGTTTTACAGATTTTTTGAGAAAAAAAAAAGAACCTAACTGTCAGCATTGGTACAGACAAAAAATAAAGAAATTGCAAAGAGTGTCGCGATTTAAGTGAAGATAGATGAGATGTGACATTCAACTTAATATATCAGAGCTCCAGATAAGAGCGAGTGATGGTATTATAAATCCATTATTTCTCTTCCAAGCCCTATGATGTGGGTACTCATTAGAATCGTCTCAATGAGACAATTCTAACGAGTAACCTCAACATAGGGTTTAGTTGAGAATAATTAATATTTTCAGTTTTGAAGTCAACTTCACTCCCTCTATCTGGAGCTCTGGTTGGATGAAGATACAATCTTCTGACAACCAGAGCGATTTTTATCTTACAAGCTGTCCACAAAAAGGCTGTGTTTTCGCCCATAGCGCTTAACCCTTTACTCAACGACAAAGTTTTAGGCGGGTCCAAATTGAAAGCTCTTGCAAATGACAAACGTAACTCAAAAGTTTTGTTTCCAGCAGGGTAGAAAATGTTCTGGGAAAGGCGAAAATGTTAGTTACCAGCATTGTGTCATTTTCCCACAATATTTTCAAAAGGCTTGTATCTCAGAGTTGTAAAAATCATGGATTGTTTGGGAGAGCTTTAAGCTCATGTAAATTGATGAAAACGTAATGTAGACATTCGAATCTCTAACGGCCAAGACTAAGAAGTAAAATCTCTTGATCTCCTTGTCCACTGTCTTTGACCACTTACTGAAGTTATTTTCAGTTCCATGAATGGCGTTTTCTTCATGTAACGACTGTTTGATTTTTGGCATTCTCTTACAGCAAAAAGTGGACATACATTGTTTACATTTAATAAAAAGTGGATATTTTCAAAATTTCCCCAGGACTCAACAAACTACTAATTGCATTAACTCCTCATAAAGACTCCGTGAATCTAATAAGTAGTTCTTATTAATTGAGATCTTTGAATGTATAAATCTTCCATACTTTTGCACTGTGAAATAGAAGGCAGTATTGTATCAGAATGGGATAACTTTGTATTGAGGTCTAAAGGCAGCCTATCAAACAACTATAAATAAGTTTAGAAATAACCTTAATGCTGTTCTTTTAAAGTTCGAATAGTCAGATTAAAATAACATGTGTAATGGAACTCAATTCTGCGTTAGGTAAAACTGTCAACTATTTCAGTCTCCATCCTTCTGTAAAGAGTTTATGAGTATGATTAGATGTATGTTTTTCGTACTCATAATTTCGTTCCTCTACAATGGATTTCTACCTTTTTTTCTGAAAAAATGATAAAAAAAACTGTCAATGTGGCTCTGAAGACTCTAAAGATTGGTTTTAAAATGAACGATTTCATCGGCCAAAATGGATGCCCTAGTTCAAAGTCGCTGTCGGCTAAAGTATTAAAACCCAAACTTCCGCAGTATCTGAAATAAAAAGTTGGAAAGAGTAGGGAACAATTGCTCGTCTTGTTCCAAACTGACCGTGACGTTAATAAAGTATTAAAGCCCATATTTCTACAATATCTTTATCAAAGAATAGGAAAAGAGTTGAGAACAAGGGCTGGCCTTGTTTCTAACCAATCGAGGCGTCAAAAAACTCGGACGGCTACGAAATATTCCTTTGCATACATGTATGCCTGAACTAAAGCGTACGTAAATTCTAGGATATTGATAATTTTACAATTGCAACCTGTTTAATAGCATCAGTCATGCATTTAACGGGTAATGTACATAAACACGTGGTTGCAAAGAACGCACTGTCTCATTAACTATGCATTCCTTGAAGTTGGCTTTGATCAACGCCGTCCGGTATTGACAAAAATATTATTGAATTCACAATGCTATATTGTTTGATTTCCTGCTTGAAAAAAAAAAGCAAATTTCATTGATTAAGCTCCTCAATGTTAAAGAGGGTACCGAAAATAAATATTTTATTGGAATGCACCAAGGAAATACTGTAGATCGAGTACAATTCCTTGTTTATTGCGACTTTCTGACCATAGTTTCGACGCATTAATCAAACTATTCTATATATGTGTACCTTGTATAAGGAAGATCGTATCAGGACAAATCGAACTTGATTGGAGGGTCAGCCAAGAATACTCCTGACAAAACGTAATTGATTTATTTCTTGTCATTAATAGATATACATACAAAATTAAAACGCTTGACACCGAGAAGTTTCGGGGGTCAAATTTGAAACTTAATGGTCTTTTGGGTTATGGTCTGTCAAAATGTAGTCTAATCCATCTGCAAAGAGTACCAGCCTATGTCAGCCTATGCAATCCGTGTATAGCTACCATGTGTCAAAAAATCTGTTTACTGTAAGTAAATTTTGTGCATGTCAAAAGACCATCGTTTTTCACAATTCAGTCATTTGTCGGACGAAACTGTGTAATGAAGTGTTTGGTTAATGCATTACTAGTACACATGTGTCATTTTTCTATCTCTCTTGCAGTACTGTAGGTTGTACTTTATTCTTTATGCTAGATACTCTTCCGGAAAAGTTTAGGCTCGTAACAGCCATTCTGTTCTGAATGATCTGCTATGATAAAGTGCAGACACTTGCCATTAATTACCCAAAATAATAACGCAATATCAATATAAATTGCTAAACCGTAAACCCTCGGAAATCCAACAGACCATTTAATTCTTACCAAACAAACACTTGTTTTAGTGACTCTATGGAGGATTTCTTTTTACCATTTTCCACAGTGTTTTTAACTTTCCATAGACAAATCCCATCATTTAACCCTTTCCCAAACAATCCCTCGTTTTTACGGCCCTGAGATAGAAGCCTTTTGAAAACATTGTGGGAAAAGGAGAAAATGCTGGTAACCAGCATTTTCTCCTTTTCCCACAATGTTTTCTATCATGCTGGAAACAAATTTCAATTTTTGGGTTACGTTTATTTTGTCGTCTGCAATGGCCGTCAGTTAGGACTGGTCCAAACTTTTGTCGTTTGGGAAAGGGTTAAACCACATTGAGGTTTTCGACTGTGACCGCTTTCATTAGAACATGTCTATTTTTCCCTCTGTTAAAGAACTTACCCTTGTACTCTTTCGATTCCAGGTACATTACTGCATCTTTCGTTGGGACTCTAAAACGCCAAATGAATACGATGTGCTAAAAGAAAATGGGATCTAATTCATCGTTTTGATGAACAATAGATGGCAAAATGGAACCATCTTACCTTAACTGCATTCTAATTGTTAAAATAAACAAAGGGTTGGATAATGTATTTAACTTGAAATCATACCATAAATATGTATATACATTGTGAAGAGAACAATCAGTTATTGTACAGTTGGTTCAAAAGTTTGTCTCTGGCACGAAAATTATTTAAAAACTAAGCCAAATGTTGCTAGATTGCTCTGTCTTTTGTCTGTCTTTTTATTTGATTTTCATTTTCATTTTCATTACAATGAAAACATATAGCCGAATGGAAAATTTCCATTGTTACTTATTCCGTCATTTGCTTACAGGTACCTAAAAGCTTTGTTCTTTGATCTTCTTGTTTTTAACCTTGATAGAAACTACAAGATGTTCTTTGCTCTGCGTAAAAAAAACTGGACTGTAAATGCTATAAAAAAAGGTGCAAATTTTGAGTTCAAATAATGCGTTAATCGCTTTGCAATCGATAACCCTTTATTTTTAACGAAATCAGATATGACGTCATTGTGCGTACATAAGTTCCTACTTAATCGACGCCTTTGATCGATCAAGTGACATGAACCCCACAAACGTTTGCCTATTGTGTTGCAAAATCTTATAAAGGGAGCTACATAGCCAACATAAGAAAATTCCGCTGGAAAAAAAAGAAAAACATATCTTTTCTGACAATTTCTTTCTAACTGATGGATGGTTAGCCATTGCAGCATTACTTCATTCGATGATTAATTACTTTTGAAGTTTGCTGTAATTATGAAAATCTAGATAACCCCTTTAAACATTTTCTGGGCATTTAGTGGTCACACACACACACACACACCCCCACACCCCCCACACGCACACACACCTGTCTGTGCTCTATTTTTAGATTCAAATTACAAATGAAGTAAGGAGATTGAAGCAAAAACTGTTAAACAAATCCTCGGATGAGTGAAAAGCTTTAAAAATGAAGGTGTCGTGCGCGTTACCAGTTAATCCTCTACAAAACACACCGTACTTTGATCGCACTGAGGCGAAAAGATATAGAGTTTATTTCATCATTGTGGTTAATATGGGAAAATATTTGCCGAAAACGGGAAAAGTCCGCGAAGTTAACTCGTGCCCTTCCCTTTTGAGACAAATATTTCCCTATATTAACCACAAGCTGATGTAATGAATTATATATTATATTTTCTCTGATTATTTTGTCAACGAATGCCACTTTTATTCTATTTTTAGCAAAGTAGAACAAAAAAAGTACTTCCAGATTTTCGGCAGGAGAAAAATATTCACTGTGACGGGGAAATAGGCTACCACCCCCAGCTAAATTACGACATTTCTTTACCCATAACATATCTAAAAATAGACACATGAAAAATAATATTTTGTAAAATCGCTATCTACTTTTTCCACAACCTTTTCTATCATTTCATTGCACTATTTGGCCTGTATCTGATTTATTTTCTACAAAATCCTTTTAGTTTGGATAAGTCTAGAACTGTGTCGTAAGGAAGACAATTAAATGTCATATGTCAGGTGCACCTATCATTCTAGATGCACTTTTATTCTTTCTTTTCATATTTTCACGATTTTAAGGAAACGCTATAAGTTTAATGAATCAGAAGTCCTGTCTCAGTGCTCACACTAACTTTTTTTATTTTAAGGGTACACTTACGCCCTGAGTTGTAGAAATCTACAGGTCATTATATTCATTTTGCGTCACCTCTAATACGCGTTAATTGACAGTAACTGAGCTCGTCGAAACAAAACCACGTGATAAAATAGCAGTTAAAAAGTGATTTAAACGACCGCGAACTTACATAAATATCGTAAAATCGTTGTCGACAACTAGTTGTCTGGCTGAAGTAAAACCACGTAACAAGCTACTATACCTATCAAAAATTATTTAACCCATTACCACACAATCCCTACTATTGACGACCCTGAGAAAGAAACCTTTAGAAAACATTGTTGGAAAAGGAGAAAATGATGGTAACCAGCATTTTCTCCTTTTCCAGAATGTTTTCTATCCTTCACAGAGCAAATTTTCAGTCCCTTTTATTTTGTCGCCTGCAAATGCTTTCGATTTGGATAAACCTAAAATTTTGTCGTTTGGTAATGATTTAAATGACCTTAGACATTCTTCAGAGTCATAAAATCGCTGTCTCCACACTGTCAGGCGTGATGACGAATATGGCCGTGAAGAGATCGGTATGTTACGCCGTTTGAAAAGAATCTCTGTCTCGACGTATCTAAAAGAAATTGATTTATTGAACAAATTTAAATTGCAGGGTACTGAATGGCCGTCCAACCATTAAATTAGATTATTTTTTTTAAACTTTGAATTGCATTTTCCCAATTTGTTTCCACTCTTGTTAGTGTATTAAGCCTCAGAGTGGACTTTTTACTTGGAAAAGTATGACTTATTTTATGGCCATTTATAGGTGGCTTGTGTAAGAAAATCTCAAAGCAAAGTAAATAATGTGGACGACAGATCAGACTGCACCTTCTTTTAAGTCTGATTTTCATCTACTGTAGCCACAAAGGCATGTATAATTCCTGCCCCCCCACCTCTATCACGAATTAAAAGTAATGAAAATGAAATATCCACCTATAAACGGTTTGTAAATACATGTAACAATGCTTTCACAAATCTTGCTTTTAAAAAGGTACGTGCTTGATTAACGCAGTCCATGACCTCTTTCGCCGCGAGCCCAAAGTTTCTTCTCGGTCTAATAGTACATTTCTAGAGCAGTTTAACCCATAACCTGCTAAATAAATGGAATGAAACTTTCAAGTCAATGATAGAAACCCCAAACACAGTAATTCGAAAGGTATTTTTCTCGCCTTCGGCTGGGGGGCGACACGATTCACCACAGTCGTGAACAAGTTTCCAAGTCCCTTGTCACGTGACCGTACAACGAATTTATCATACTGCAAAGTTATACCATTCCAAAGTTTGTTACGCGAATTTTACCTGTTTTTGGTGTAATACATTGAGTACGCTGACAAAGTTGAATTTCCCTTCTGAGTGCCCCATTTCTATAAAAACTGACGTCACTGATGATTGACGTCACTGAAACCTTGGTACTACGTGCTGAAACGTGCAGCTTGGCGCAAATCTTGATGTTAATCTTGATCGACGCCGCCATTTTGGATCTTGTTTTGATAGTGTGGTCATGTATACGGGGCTTCCGAAAGGGAAACTGCTTTTACGTTGGGTTTGCCAGTGAACATGACATATATGTTCGAGACATATTATCCAATCGGATCGGGAGGAATTTCTTTGCAGTATAATAAAAGGCTGGGCCAGGGGATGAAAATCTATGGCCGTTGTTGCGATGCCAAATACGTACGCAAAACGGAAATATAGCGCTCATTTACATTTTCCATTAACCACACACGTATCTTACCCTTTTTAGGTGTTACTGACAACATGGCAAGCCTCTGCAGACGGCGTTGATCAAGATCAGACTGCGCAGAACCAACGTGCAGTCTGATCTCTGATAAACACCGTCGCATGAGCGCTCTAAACGGTAACTTAAATGTTTTGTAGTTTGAAATGAAATGATATTTTCTGCCGTTGGAGACATCTGTTTATTCCGCTGACAATTTAATTTAAGAGTGAACCCTTTATCAGAGGACAAAGGTTTTAGACTTGTCCAAAATTCAGTTTATTTGAAGACGACAAGTTCATTGCTCACTGAAATAATTGGATTTGTCGTCGAAAGGGAAGAAAACGTTGTGTGAAAAGGAGAAAATGCTGGTTACTATCATTTTCTTCTTTTCCTGCAGTATTTTCAAATGCCTTTTTTCCTCGAAGTCCTTAGAATATTGATTGTTGGGTGAAAAGTTTTATCTACATCAAACACAGGCGAGTGCTTTCTGCTCTAAAGCTTTCGGAAAATAAAAACAAATTTCATTTTCTTAAGATTATACGGAAGCAAAGAGAGGACATACAAAAAGTATCTCGTTCCCACGACATACAATTTCGTTCACACAAGTTAATTATCTCGAAATATGTTGTTCCTATGAGATTAACACATTGTTACTACAGCATGCGTTAACCTTTTACCTCATGAGCCAGTATTTTACGACTCCAGGGAGCGTTCTTGAAACAGGTTGGTGAATTCGGACATAGGAAGAGCTTAGTGCATTATTTCTGGTGACGGTGTTGGAGTAAGCTTGGACGTTAGTGTTGGAGTCGACGTCTAAATTCATGTCCATTTCTTAAAGTGCTAACAGTTTCCGAATCATGCGGTAGATTCGTTTTTTATTCGGTATGATGATATATAACCCAGTTCGGTTAACTCTTTGCCACACAAGAAAATTTAAGACTAGTCCAAATTGAAAGCATTTGCAGACGACAAAATAAAGGTGACTAAAACATAGAAATTTGTCCTTGGAAGGGTAGAAAACACTGTCGGAAAAGTAGAAAATGCTGGTTACCAGCATTTTCTCCTTTTTCCACAGTGTTTTCAATAGGCTTCTTTCTTAGGGGCGTCAAAAGTAGGGGTTGTGTGGTAATGAGTTAAGAATGATTAAAGAAAGTCAACAATGGTTTCTTCTTAAAATTGTATCTTTATGAAGCAAGTAGTCAGGTAGACAGTGGAATAAATCAAGTAATTATGAGCATTCAAGCACGCAGTCATCAGCATACAATTAACTACATGAAATCAAGTATCTAAAAAAAAGAAATAATAAAATACTTGTTTCTAAAAAAATAATTCCACACTTCCTGAAAAACAAATGATTTAACATAGGTTTCAACCGAACTTGTCTTATCTGCCCTGAGTACCCACAACCTTGGACGTTATGCTTTATCCGACTCATAATGAAATTGGTTGACATAAACATTCTTTCAATTCTGAGCAGAGTTAATATTGACAATACACCAAAAATTTCGTAGAATAAGACATACAAAAGACATTGAGTTACAGCACATTACACAGTTACTAAAAGATTCACAGAACTGAATACAGGCTGTACTGTCTACACACATTCCAGCTCCACACGGTGCTGCTAGTGATCCATAACGACTAAGATGTTTGATGTAGGTCCATAGATTCATTCAGCTATACCCTGTACAAGCCTATGGCCAAAAGGTCAAGATTACAGACAGTTCCTTGGAAGAAATCCCAAAAAAGCTATTGTGTAAGCCCTTTGCGCCGGAGTAAGAAGACCTGTTGGGTCTTCATTCGAGGCTGGGACCTTGCACTGCCATCTAATATTATTAACTTTTCAATGTGATCTGTACTATTTGAAAGAGAGTTCTTGATTCTGATTGAAGTATTATCTTTGGTTTGAGTTATTTTGTTTCCAAGGCACATTGGACCAGTTGGAACAGGGAGTTTTTTTACCTGCATATCGTCTCAGTGCTTCCATAGGAATAGTTCTATCAAAACGGACATTTCAATGTCTTTTGTGGCTTTATTTTTTTTTCTGTCATATTTTTTTTTACAAACTTTGTTTCGTGAGATTCCTTGTGTTTGAAAAGGATGTGGGCTTTGTTAACATTTTTCATGGCTTCCCTTTCCCTTTATCTGTCTGTCTTTCTGTTTTTATCTGTCAGTCTCTCAGTGTCTAGCTGTCACTCACTATTTGGATCCCGCATCTCTTTCTTTTTACATCCCTCCCTCCTGCCACCCACTCTTTCTCCCTTCCCTGATCTCTTTTATTTTCTGTCTCTATGTCTGTCCATCTCTGTCTCCTTCTAACGTTTGTTTCGACTGAGTACATAATCAAGAAGCTTCTCCTTAACTTTGGAGCGTAGTTTATCATATCAGATAGCGAGCAACTTCGTTAATCTAAATTCCTCTTTAATCAAAGGACAGACCTCAAATTTGAACAAGTCAACAACTGATGTCATACAGTGTCTTAATTTGCACATCCGGTTCGTGCAATCAGATTGACCAATTAAATTGTGTATGAGGTCTGGTCCTCATGGTCATCTGATTGGTTAGTTATAAATTATGCAAAAGAAGACACTACATATCTTACACCAGCGTCTAGACCTATTGCTGTTGCTATATTTAGACACTGCATGTGAGATTATTTGGAATTAATACAGTTCAAATAAAGACACTTAGTTGTTTTCTTTTATTTTACAGAATTTGCCCTTTGTTCATTTTTAAGTTGTGTGATAGAGGGTGAATTTGGTAAAGGGTAAAGAAAAAAGATGTAGGTTGTAAATAGAGATAAAAGAAATGCTTTGAAAGGTGCTCATTCCATTGCAACAAAACTGGTCTACTGCTGTAAATGGAATTTACCAAACGATTCCGAGTTTTAATAACCCTATTGAAGGCGTCCTTTGTAAAAAAGGAGACAGTTCTGACCAGTAACCACAATTTTTTACTTTATTTCAAATTATTTTCTTTCTTTACACAGAGAAATGTCATCGGTTTGGTTTGTCGCCTGCAAAAGATTTCAATATGGACTAGACTGAAATTTCGCTATGCTACAGAGTTATGTAATATACATGTACAACACTGCTTGTGATACAGGAGACCACTCTTTAGTGCATAGCTTCGTCTCGATTTAAATACAATACCTGACAATTGCTTCAGAGAGAATTCTCTTTGGTTCAGTGGTTATGGTGTCAGTCTTTTAAACCTAGAAAAACAAGGATATTTTTCCCTTCAAGGGTTCGAATCCCGTCAGATGCTGTTTGTATTTAAGCTATGCATTTATTTGTTTCTTTGTTTGTAAGACCTGTGTAATAGAAGACTTTGTAGGTACAATAACTTGTTAAAAATTGTACTCCCTGAACTCCCTGCCTTTCCAGGAAAGCTCTATCAGTTCTTGTCTGCGCGCTGAAGTCCTAAAAGGATGTTTTCTCTCTTCTTATTTCAGATACCACGCAATGCATTGCTTATCAGTTGTCTTCTGGAAGTCGCATTCATGTCGACCAGTGGTCAGGTGCATCAGGTGCATCAAGGTGGGTTAAATTCTAAAAAAACACTAATCCTGTTGTAATGGGCCAACTTATGTAAATACACGTATTTAATCCTGCTGTAGTGGACCGACCTATGTAAATACACGTATTCAATCCTGCTGTAGTGGGCCGACCTATGCACACACACGTATTCAATCCTGCTGTAGTGGGCCTTCCTATGTACACACACGTATTTAATCCTGCTGTAGTGGGCCAACCTATGTAAACACACGTATTTAATCCTGCTGTAGTGAGCCAACCTGAGACCTGTGGTAGGACCTGACGCAGTCCGGTGGCTTAACTCGTTACCAACGGCAAAATTTTAGACCGGTCCAAATTGAAAGCATTTGCAGATGACAAAATGAATGTTGTTGAAAAACTGAAATTTGTTGTTGGAAGGGTAGAAAACATTTTTGGATAAGAAGAACATGCTGGTCATCAGCATTTTCTCCTTTTCCCAGAATGTTTTCAAAAGGCTTCTTGCATGGGGTCATTAAAAGCTGGTATCTTGTGCTTATGTGTTAAATGATGGAACACTTACACAGTGAGGCAGGGATGCAGGATTCTAATACCGGCTTGGCCACTACATCTTATCCTCTTTTATCACATATAGATAAAATAATTGATTGAATAGTGTTACGACGTTTTGAAAATAGTTTTAGTTATATCTCTGCGACAGCGTCCTTAAAAAGACCTTTTTAACCGTAATGAAAAGGAAATTCTCGTGATCTAATTGGATAATATCCCACGAACATATATATAATGTACACTTGCAAAAACCCAAGAAAACGAATTTTCCCTTTCGGGAGCCCCGTATATATATGACTACACTATCAACACAGCATCCACAATGGCGGCGTCGATCAAAATTAACATCATCATTATGCGATATGCTGCACGTTTTAGCACGTATTACCAAAGTTTAAGTGACACCAGTAACCAGTGATGTCAGTTTTCATTTACTAGGGGCAGTCAGAAGGGAAAATCTACTTCCTCAGGGTACTTAATGTCTTAAACCAAAAAACAGCTAAAATTCGCTGAAAAAACCACTGGAATGGTAAAACTCTGCAGTCACCTGACCGTACAACTAATATAGTATCGGCTGATAAGAATTTTACCTGAGAATAGTCGGAGCTTCCTATTGGAGGACGGTCTTTGTTTCTTTTTCTTTTTTAAAACCAAAGTTTAAATGATTGTTCTCATGCAGCTTCTAAATGTATCGAAAGAAAATTTTAATTTTTTAAGAATCATTGTTGAAATTTCGAATAAAAAAAAAAACGAAGTAGGCCTCTTTTAGATATTTGACATCTATTTTCTTTGTACGGTAATTATAATGAAAGGTGTTTTTTGTCAGGAAATGTTATCTGTCAGTTTTATACAAAACAAAAGCTTTTTATATCCCTATCTTTGTTTTAATTCATGAGCAAACGGCAAGACTCTGGAGTGGGCCAAATAGAAAGTATATGCAGACGACCAATTTAATGGGATTCAAATGATGATTTCTGTCTTTGAAAGGATAGAAAACATTGTGGAAAAAACGAAAACAAATGCTGGTTATCAGCATTTCCCTCTTTTATAACAATAGTGTCAATTGCTTTCTCCTTCAGGAACGTTTAAACTCAGGATTTTGTCGTGAAAAGTCGCTGGGTCGATTCCCGGCGCGAAAACTTCTTTCCAAGGATTGATGATATAGTCATTGCGACAGGATTCATTCCCCTCTTACCGCTGACCATTGTGTCAACGATGACTATGTAGGAAAGTAGCCGCTTGAAAGAACCTTGTGTGAATTAATGGTAAAAGAGACTCAAGAAGAATACATATACGTCCACTAACAGTTGCACTGTTGCTGAAATAAACATGAAACGGTATTAACTCTTTACCAAACGACGAAATTTTAGACTTGTTCAAGTTGAAAGCATTTACAGAGGAAAACATAAAACTGGTTCAAAAAATTGAAAGTTGACTTTAGAAGAGTAGAAAACTTTGTTGGAAAAGGAGAAAATGCTGGTGGGCAGCATTTTCTCCTTTTCCAACAACGTTTTCAGAAGGCTTCTTCCTCTTGGTCGTAAAAACCAGGGATTGTTTGGTTAAACACTATACAATCAGTCAGTCAATCGATTAATCAATCACGCGACCTACTGCGCTACCGGACGAATTGTCAAACACTCGAAATCTGTATTTCAGTATATAAGATTATCTCAGATAATCATATAGATCTAGGCATATAAATGTGAAAGAAGAACAAAGTCTTGTGTGTTTGTATACGCGTGCATCACACGAGAAGGGTTGTAACGATGACAAAAATGACTGGCGCCTAACGGGCTCTGCACATCGTATATCGTTCAACATATAACCCCAATGACTGATTTAATGCCATTTACTAATTAGGGCTAATTAACAGAACAAAGCAGTACTGAACAGACGTTTATTGTAAGACAAGTACTCGGTTGTACGTAGTCACAAAAAGATAAAATGGTTTGACCAAACTAGCGGAATAGATCAAAGATCAGACTGCACGTGCTGTGCAATCTGATCTTGATCTACTCCGTCTGCAAAAATCTCTCTTTTCACCTATGGCGCCAAAAGGGAAACATGAAATAATACCAGATATAGAGCGAGTATAACAGTGGAAATGACCTACATTGTATACAGTGTAATATTGATACTTTCAGGAAAGTTAAAAGATATGTTTCAGATATTGTAACTTTTCCATGACGGTAGTAAATAATTACACCACCTCCCACAAAGAAGTGGAAGAGGTATATTGGAATGGCTATGCAGGTCTGTCCGTCCGTCTGTCTGTCCGTAGACACAGATTTGTCCGAAGCAATACTCCAAGAGTTTTTCACAAACTGAACTCGAATTTACGCACAGGGTTCCTATATTATATAAAGTTGTGCGATTGCAATTTTCATGACCCTTCTGCGATTTGTTGCGGAATTGTGTCCCCTTGAACTTTTTTCAACTCTTACTTTTGTACTAAACCATTCTGCATTCTGTAATAAAGACCTGTTTTTGTGACAAGGAGCTGGTGGGTGCATAAACACGTTTAGTGATAGCTCTAGTTCACTTCTGACAACAAAAATTGAAAAACCCTTTTTGAACTCTAAACATAAAGCTTAAAAACGGGTGTGGTTAGGGGCCCCAGAGGGGCATTATTGTTTAATATTTGTACACGAATGACATGAAAATCTGAACAAAATAGTCGTATATATAATTTTGGATATTTATTGCGATGATTCTTAATCTTGACCGACAAAACTAGAAATCTTAAGTACAAAAATACATGAATACACGCAGGCCTAATACACATTAAACATATAAAAACATGTGCCATGAACGCGGTGTTCGCAATTTTGATTTAAAAATCTAAAAATAAAAAAACTTTATTATCATTTTCAGTATTTTTTCTTTTTAATATTAAATAAAGACAAATTAATTCAATTGTTTTAAAAAAAATAAGAAAAAAAATTAAATGAATAAAACCCTTTAATCTGCTGTAACGTTAAAAGACGTTCAAAGAATAATTCCAACTGAACCACAGTAGATTTTCTAAAAGTTTGCGAAAAATATGTTTATTTTCCTAGTAAAATTTTGATTAGTATATTACTTGAAGTTTTTGGGACATTCAAAAACGGATATAAATATAAGAAAACAGTTGAAAGACGGGTGCGCGAACATAAATCAATGTTTGAAATAATTTCCATATTAATGGCTGACAATAAATACCTCAATTTCAATCCGCCCTTCAAAATCTGTCAAGGCAATGGCGACAAAATAGCACCTTTGCGGAAGGTATAGATCAAAATCAGACGGTATTGGGATCTTTGATCTACATCTGCTGTCACTGAATCCTTTGGACGCTGAGCGTTACCCAGCGACCATTTGCGGACAGTGTAGATCAAAAATCAGACTGCACATAACGTGTAATCTGATCTTTGATCTACATTGTCCTATTAGGGTATGTTCCCCACCCCACCCCCAATTAAGAAAAACAAACTTTGAACAGTCAAATTAGTTTTTTTACTGTCCCTTAAAAGTTTTGTTTCACTTATTTAATAGGATAAGGGTAAATTAAAATTGTCTCTCTGGTGCTGCAGATATGTTTCTGTAATCGCCGAGCTATTTTTTTTTAATTGGCGATGAGAGAAATATTAACGTTTAAACGAATGCCATATTTGATATACTAACCATTACATAGTTTGACCCTTTACCGAGGGGACGTATGCTGGACTAAGATCAATTTTTGAAAACTTGATAGGGTAAGGAGAAAATGCTGATTACCAGTGTTTAGAATCCTTCAAAGATAAATCCTGTCCACTGAATTACACTGAATTAAACTTGTCGTCCGCAAATGCTTCTAAAATGGAAGGGTCGAAATTTTTGTTATTTTGTGAGGCGTTCATTAATTATCTTTAGAAAAAAAAATAGAACCTGAGATTGTCAAATAAATTGAATAAACGTTTACGGTGGATAGTTTTATGACCGAAAATTTGATAATTTTAAAGTTCGTATTGGACTGTGTGGATCCAGGATCAGGCAGAGCGTTTCATGGAAACTGATTTTAATCTGAACTGACGGCAAGGTAGCCAACTAGCCCAAAGCAGTCGAGGTGTTCCAGAATCGGACTTTCTCTATTGTTACGAGCCACGTGTAACGAGACAGAAAATCAGCAACAAGCCTTTCACTACAAACAGTATATATTAATGGACAAAGACAAAAGAGTACAATAAGAATTATGCCTGAATGAAATTTGACTTTCATCTTAGACCAAGAAGTAAAATAAATTCCTCAAAATTAAGAATTGTGTTTAGACCACAAAAATGATAAAATTCCGAAATCCTAAAATGATAATAGTTTAAGTTGCAAATATAATGAGCAACCTGTATAAAAAAATGAACAGTTCCAACTTACAGATCTATATTTCAGTTTAAATCCATTTTTTTTTTCACTAATTCTGTATCTTACAAGCTACAACTCTAAGTTCAAGTCCAAAAATTACCAAGTAAGTCACTCCTATTTATATCAGCTTCAAAAATTCTAGATTAGTCTTTTCTAGAAAGACGATAGCATGAATTGGTAAACAGCTTGTGTACTAACAACCTGATTCTAAAATTAACCATAATGGAAGAGCCAATAAATGTTTCCCATGTTTCTAGAATATTCTGTTTACAGGTCACTGTATATCCTATTCACATAACACTTTCCTTCCTAATAGTAAATATAGTTTTAGGCAGTAAAACTTTCTTTTGTCTGAAAATAAAAATAATAAAATCAATCATTACACATAAATGTACATTAAAAAAACATTGAAGATAAACACAAATGTTACAAGTTACACTCTTGACAAATTTCACGATTAATTGTTAATCAGTTTGTCGAGAGAAATTATCTGATAGTTTTCAGATGTTAATCCCAATCACCGCTGTGAATGATGGCGTCATCAATATAGGACCTACAGTTGTCCAATCCAAATAGTATCATGTTGAAAAGACACTGAAATCTTGATGGTTGGTTTTTCATCCAAAAACGTCATAATTATGTACTGATAAAGTCCATCAGGGGTCTCTTTAGAACTTTCAGTGAGACGAATTTGCCAAAATCCTTTCAGAAGATCAAATTTGATAATATGTTTTGCATGACCAATATTGTCGGTGCATTCACCTACTCTAGGCACTAGAAACGAATCAGTCTTGGTTACAGTAATCAACTTTTCTATAGTCAGAATATGCACATACGGAAACTTCTATCTGACTTTGGTACAGGAATACAGTGAGAACTCCTTTTACTTTGGCTAGTTTCAATAAAGTTGTTGTCCAATAGATACTTGATTTCCCTTGCTAAGATATCCAGTTTCTTGGGATTCATTCGATAAATTTTATCTTTAGGTTTGAAATTTCTTATTGTATTCTTGTCATATCGTTCTTTCATTTTACATTGAGTTTCCTCTAAATAATTAAGAATTTGAGAGAGGATTTATTGTTAACTAAATGACCTGACATAGGTGTTTCATGAGCTAAGCTTAATATTTCTAATCTATAGGATTTAGGAATAAGAACTTGACGATTGAAAGCCCGCTCATCATCAACACAGACTTCAGGAGGGCGCCACTTTCTCATTTATATCCCATTTTTTATATAAAAACAGACAGGTTCATGCAAAAGTTCAGTTTCACTAACGACTTTTTTTTTAATGTAGGAGCTGTTTCTGGATCATAGTGTTGGTCTTCAATTAGTTTCGACCTTGACCTTGTATCATGGCCGTCATTACCTAAGGTTTCAGATAGCTAATCAAATTCTGATGAATTAAGTTTAGAAATTGTCTGACTTTCAGACGAGTTTTTTGAAATAGATCTGTTACTTTCATTGTTAAATAGATAACCCAACGAAAATTCAGATAAATCAATGTCAGACTGGTTTCCAGTCAAAATTGGTTTCGTTTCCATAGCTCTAGTAACTGCATATAAAAGGCAAAGATATTTCTTCCTCAGTCGGATCGGGTAATTTATCCGTACAAGGTGTGTCATATTCAAGTGGATTGACAATTAAAGCATTTTCGGCTAAATCATTGCCTAACAACCAGTGAACACCTTTAACGGTATTTTTTTCTAATACCAACGGTCACTGGACCATTAACTAGATCTAATATCGAAGACAAATAAATGTTATGAAGCGAAACAGTAACAAATTCACACTCTACATCCTGAACAAGGACATTTGTCCCAGAAGATGTCCTCTCAGAAAAAGGCAGGACATCTGCCAAAATACCAGATTGAGAAGCCCCAGTATCACGTTGAAAATTATTAAGGTAGACTGGGCAAAAACCATTTTAAGGTGGCTCAGAACCATCTGATAAGAATGGTTCATAAATCTCCATAATAGTATCAGTCTTATGTACTTTGGCCTGGACAAAGGTTTGGTCCTTACAGCATGACTGAGGTGTAGACCGTAATGAAGTAAAGCCTGTAGACTAAAAACAGGACATTTAGAAATAATACGGCCTGGTCCTTTGCAATAATTACAAGTGGGTCGAGAGAAGGGATTTTGACCTTTGGCTACATAAGGAGACTTGGGTTTGGGGCTATTCCGGTTGGAAATATCATTTAATTGACTACATTTAGTTTAGGACTAGTAGATAAAAAAGAGGTTTCAAGGGTTTGATTTATTCAAGAAAGATGCCTTATGTGCCAAGGCAAAGTTTTCTGCTTAGCAAGCAGCTTCTTCTACAGTTTCAACTTCTCTCTCATCTAAAAAATGTTTTTTTTTTTATATATCTAAATTAATGCACCACTTAAATTCTTCCACTAACAATAATTGTCTAAGTATTTCATAATCTTAATCTATTCTCTTTCAATGGCACCATTTATCAAATAATTGTTCTTTAGTTCTAGCAAATTCAACTTGGGTTTGACCATTTTCTTGTCAGCAACTCTTTAATTTTGCGTATATACTTCAGTTACCAATTCATAAGCTTTTAGAATCAATCCTTTAACATCATAATTAGAAAGCCATTTTTTTATTTAGTTGAGAAAAAATATCGCGAGCCTTTCCAGTTGCAACACTTTGCAAGAGTAAGGTCCAGTGGTCTTTTGGCCAATTCAAATTTTCGGCAAATCTTTCAAACTGTATAAAAGTATATAATTATCTTCCTGTTCTTCAAATGGTGGAACAAGCCTGAGGTGGTTTGTTATGTCAAAATCATTAATCACATGCAAAGATCTTTTTTTTTTTCTTTATTTTCAAATTCTAATTCTTTCTTTCTTAACTGAAACTGCCTTTCCTTCTCTCTATCTACTGGTTCAGCATGCATTTTTTTTCTAACCAATTTTAAACCTAATTCTCTTTCTTTCATCCTTTTTTCTTGCTCAATTATTTCATCCTTTCTCTTGCTCTATCTTTTTAAAAGCTGTTCTTATTCCATCTGTTCTTTTAATTTTTCTAACTCAGTATTAGAAATGACGCCTGCCTGAGGCACAATAATAAAAGACAGACCGACGATTCAAGTATTCCTTCATCACCCTAAAAGCTGAACGATGGAATTCTTGATTTTTATGCCATAACATATACCTTTAATGACAATCAGTTTATAATGAGAAGCAAGATCTAACAAATCAGACTTTTTTAACAACTCCTGTGAAGGCTCAGCAATAAATTTGTCAAGATCGAAAGACATAATTACTTTTCGCTGATTCAGTAGAATAAAGGTATTTATTATTCTTTATTACCTAATAAATTTCAATTCTGTAACAAGTTCAAAATTATTTCAAAGTACGGTATATCCAAAATTACTAGATGATCCCGGGTGAGCCCTCAATTTCTGTTACGAGCCACGCGTAACGGGAAAGAAAACCAGCAACAAGCCTTTAACAATGAACAAGACAACAGAGTACAATTAGGGTTAAGTCTGAATAAAATTTTGACAATTTTTTTGTAATTTTAGAAAAAGAAATAGAATAGGTCCCTCAAAATTAAGATATTTTTTAGACTACAAAAAGCATGGAATTCCTGGTCCCTGAATGCTAAATTAAGAACAGTTCTAACTTGCAAATATAATGAGCAACCTGTATAAGAAATAAACAATTACAACTTACAGATCTATATTCCAGTTAAGATCCAACACTTTTCGTTAAGTTTGTATCCTCCAAGCCATAAGTCTAAGTTCAAGTCCAAAAAATTACCATGTAAGTCATTCCTATTTATATCAGCTTCGAAAATTCTAGATTAGTTTTTTCTCAAAAGATGACAACATGGATTTGTAAACAGCTTCTGTTGTAATCTGTTTCTAAAAATAACCACAATGGAAAATCCAATGATGTTCCATAAGTTTCTAGAATATTCTGAAAAGAGTTCACTGTATATCTATTCTGGTCTGTTCTATATCTAATTCACATAACACTATTTATAATTAACGAGATACATGGAAGCGCGGTTGACTCTAACCCTCATCCTTCTGGATAAATGAAATGAAACTTTGAAACACAGAGCAAATACCCAAATATTGCTTTTTTAAATTTTTTTTTTTTTTTTTTTTTTTTTTTCAGGAAAAGATGTTTCACTTACGGACAGTGTAGAATCCAGATCAGACTGCACGTAATGTGCAGTCTGATCTTGATCTGCACTGTCCACAGAAGGCTTTCGAGTCACACGTAGCAACTTACCTGTCAAACTATCTGTTGGCTTGGACATGATTGTGTTTCATAGGTCTTCGTATTGTAGCTATACTCAGTGCTCCTTGTATTTATTTTATCCATCTTAGGCTGTCTTCCCACGGCTGACGTCATGTTTTTATTGGATGGTTCAGACAGCATCTCCATCGATGAATTCCAACAACAAATAGAGCTGATGTCTCGTTTTGTTAACGGCTCGCACATAGGACCGGAGAATATACGGGTGGGATTTTCAGTGGTGAGTACCACAATCGGTGACGAGTTTCCGGTAGCTGCTGGCGTAAACAAGGACGCACTAATGGCGGGTATCTTTAACTTGACGCAGCCTCAAGAAGGTAGCAGGACGGATCTGGGTCTTGTTCAGATGGAGCAAATGTTAGGGAAACAAGGTAAGTTTGTTTATTTCATGCTCTTTAGAGAGTTTATCGAGATAGAACGGTGGAATATTGTTTTATATTTCATGATTTTATTTTTCCAACTCTTCAATTGAAGTAGGAAACTTGTTTTTGTTCCGGTGCATAACACCCTTTTCAACTTGCATCCTCTTAAAGGCGTCAGTCATTGCCCTATCCATGCTTGCTTAACATTCTCTCAAATTCATCTCATTCTCCATATATAAATCATTAATTTCTCGTTTCACAGAGCATCGCTCATATAAAATAATGTTGGAAAATAATGTTAAAATATATCTCACATTTTTGTTTAAGTCCAAATTCTCATTGAGTCGTAATATGTTGGATAATTTAGATTACAAAAATTTTGGCCTTCCTCCCTTTGATGTACAACTAAATTCATTCGTAGAAATCTATGTGGCGTGTTAGATATTATTAATGTCAAAATACATTTGTAAAATTTGAGCGAAAACTTAGAAAAAGATTGACGCAGGTGGATATTTTAGATTTTTAAGCAATTCAGCGCATCTCAATCCTTTTTCGCTGACAATTTGCAAACCGATACTAGATTGACACTGTCTGTTACAGTAAGGTATTTTGAAAATCACATTTTTTTATTCTATTGTCCATTATAGATATTTTTAAAGTGATCCAGGTTTTTAATAAAACTTTGAATTGCAACAAAAAGTAGGCTTTCGAAAACATGTTGGTTGCCAGCATTTTCTCCTTTTCCCACAATATTTTCTACCTGTTTACAGGCAATTCCTATAATTTGAACTACACTCAATATGTCGTCTGCAAATGCATGGGATTTAGACGACCATAAATTTTGTCCATTTGTTCAGAGTTAAAGCAAAACAAGGGAATAGGATTTCATAAATCAATTAATCATATTTCGTGAAATTTAACTTAAAAAGAAACAGAAAAAAATACTTGAAATACATTGAGCTTTAAATTATGTAAATTCTATGAATTCATTTATCAGGAAAAAACTGTAGAATTTATGATACAACAACGGAAAGGCTGTCACTTGAAAAGAAATTTAACCCTTTACCAGACAATCCATGTCTGCAGGAAACCTGAAGAAGTATATTTTTGAAAACATTGTTGGAAAAGGAGAAAATGCTGGTAACCAGCATTTTCTCCTTTACCCACAATGCTTTCTACCGTTTCAGAGACAAATAAGAATATCTAAATCATCGTCTCAAAGTGCGTTCAGTATGGACCAGTCTAAAATCGTTTTTGTATAGTAAAGAGTTACGGCACGTTTCAGGAGAAAAAGAACAGCTCAGCCGTATACATCAAATTTCTGGTGTACCTGAATGTACTGGTTTTTCACCTGTTTCTCGGCATTAATGACATCGAAAGCATATTATGGTTAATTCATGATTTTAAGGTAGTTAAAATTGGCAGAGGCCCGAAAAATGGTATTCACGAGGGTTTTAAATTATTGTGTGAGCCTCGGAGAATATCAACGACAAAACAACGTAAATCAAAGCGACATGTTTTATTGTATAAGATAGATATGGTTTACTAATGGTTTGCAACGAAAGCAAAACGTTTCAAAAAAAAAATACAAAGTGCAAAAGAAATGTTCTGGACTTGTACCTGTCAAAACCTGACTTCGACGAAGACGTTTTTGTTACGCGCAGTGAAGGGCCATTGTCAGCTCTATCACTGTTTTGTTCTCCCCATGTAATTCACTACTAATGATTTTTATGACAAAGTGGACTTTTGTGGGATTAACGTGCACAATTTTGGATCGATTACAGCTAGGATGAATGGATGATGTAAATTTCTTGTACTGAAAGACAGCAACGAGATATATCAAGCCAGGAAATTGCCAACCACATTTAAAAAGATGGTCGCATGTGATTGTGTAGAGTAAATCACAATAATTTTTATTCAGATTCCTTTAAGACCGAGATTCTGCGTAAGGTGTTGGTTGCGGCAAGCTAAATACATAAAAAAATGAGATCTGTCATAGAATAATGTCCAAAAGCCCGGACATAGAAGATGAATTGAATATTTCCATTGAATACCAGGTAGGCCTGGGATCAAGGATAATGAAAGAACGAAGCTGGGCGTTAACAGCGTGTGAATGTAGTATTTGATACACGTTTTCCATCGTTAATGCCGGTTTCCCCGTTAGTTTAGGGGCCACGAAACGTATTTTTACGCAATTACAGACGGTACTTCACGATTGATAAAAAAAGATGCACATGTTTGTTTGGCAGATTCTTGTCGGTCTGTTTAATCGCTCATAAATTTACGACACTCATTTACAAGTTATGTTACCCCATCTCAATACCCTTGAGCCTTTAATCAGACTATATATAACAAACTAATGCGACTGGGAATTGCCCTTTTCTCGCAGTGTTTAATTATTTTGATACTTTCATATACATGTACCTTATTGATTAACCTGATACTTTGTGTCTGTATGATTGTAATAGGACCAACAGTTCGTCTGATTTTGGAATCGGCCAAATGATTGCATTCATGTGTCATGGATAGCTACTTATTATGTCAAATTGAGCCTCCAAAACCATGGCTCACCTTAAGTTACAATTTAATGCTTTATAAAGAAACATGTACAACGACAAAAAAATCATTTCGCACCGACAGAAGCCGATAGTAGAGACGACATTTTTGGCAGTTTCAACGGTAAATGTTTAGAGAAATTTTCATTGTATCGGACAGTGTAGCTAAGTCTAATCTTAATCTAAACTGTCCTTAAAAGTCCCTTAACCCATTACCACACAATCCCTACTTTTGACGCCCCTGAGAAAGAAGCCTTTTGAAAACACTATGGGAAAAGGAGAAAATGCTGGTAACCAGCATTTTCTCCTTTTCCCACAGTATTTTCTACCCTTCCCAGAACAATTTTCAATTTTTCAGTCACCTTTATTTTGTCGTCTGCAAATGCTTTCAATTTGGACCAGTCAAAAATTTTCTCGTGTGGTAAAGAGTTAATAGGCCTGCAACGAACGAAAAGGGGAATTCGGACATTTACAAGAATTATCGTCTCGGATCAGACCGCGCTGTCCGAGCATGAACAAGCTTGCAAGTCGCCGGTGTAATGCAGAGAAATGACCCTCTCCTATAAAATGACCCAGGTCATTATTCTACTTAGAGAAATGACACCAGAAGTCATTTCACTACGTAGAGGAATGACCCGGGTCGTTATTCTATGTAGAGAAATTACCCCAGAGAGGTAATTTCTCTAGGTAAAATGATGACCCGGATCATCCTTACTTAGAGAGATAACCCATGGGTCATTTTGTATGGGAGGGTCATTTCTCTGCATTACGCAGGCCACCTGATTATACAACACTCGTATTATACTGCAATGTTTTACCGTTACAAAGTTTTTTAAGCGATATTTACCTGCTTTTGGGTTTAAAAAATTAAATACGCTGACGAAGCAGAATTTCGCTTGTGGGTGCCTAAATTCTATGAAAACTCACGTTACTAGGAACTAACGTCACTGAAACTTTGGTAATACGTGATAAAACGTTCATCTTGGCGCATAATCTTGATGTTAATCTTGATCGACGTTGCCAGTTTGAATGTTGTGTTGATAGTGTAGAGTATGGAGCTCCCGAAAGGGAAAGTGCTTTTATGTTTGTTTTGCCAGTGTACATGGTATATATGTTTGTGGTATTTTATCCAATTAGATCACGGGAAATTCCTTAGCAGAATAGTAATAGATTTTGTCCTGAAAAAGACTTGCAAAAAAAGAAAATTACATAATAGAAGAGGACCATGATGGTCCTATATCGCTCACCTGAGTACCAAGCTGTAAAATCAAACTTGGGATCCCTGGGCAGGGCCAGTTTTGACCCCAGGGGCATCCTAAGAAAAAACTTGGTAGAGGTCCACTAGGAGATGCTACTTACAAAATATCAAATCTCTACGCCTTCTAGTTTCAGAGAAAAAGAATTTTAATTTTTCCTTCTTTGTTCCTATGTTTCGAACTTGTGACCCCTTGGGCAGGGCAAGTTTTGACCCCAGGGGCATAGTATGAAGACACTTTGTAGAATTCAACTAAGAGATACATCATATCAAAGCTCTACTCCTTCTAATTTCAGGGAATAAGAAATTTAAAGTTTTCCTTCTTTGTTCCAATGTTTCAAACTTGTGACCTCCGGGGAGGGACCAGTTTTGACCCAAGGAGCATCATATGCAGAATCTTGGTAGACGTCCACAAGGAGATGCTATATACCAAATATCAAAGCTCTGCACCACCTTGTTTCAGACAAAAAGGATTTTAAAGTTTTCCTTCTTTGATTCTATGTTTCAAACTTGTGACAACCGGGGCGGGGCCATTTTTGAACCCAAGGACATCATATGAACAATCTTGGTAGAGGTCCACTAGGAGATGCTACATACCAAATATCAAAGCTCTGCACCACCTAGTTTCAGAGGAGAAAATTTTAAAGTTTTCTTTCTTTGTTTCTATGCCTCAAACTTGTGACCCCCGGGGCAGGGCCAGTTTTGACCCCAGGGACATCATATGAACAATCTTGGCAAGGGTCTACTAGGAGATACTTCATATCAAATATCAAAGCTCTGCACCTTCTAATTTCAGAGAAGAACATTTTTAAAGTTTTTCTTCTTTGTTCTTAAGTTTCGAACTTGTGGCCCTTAGGGAGGGGCCAGTTTTGAACCAAGGGACATCATATGAACAATCTTAGTAGAGGTCAACTAGCAGATGCTACATACCAAATATCAAAGCTCTGCACCACCTAGTTTCAGAGAAGAAGATTTTTAAAGTTTGCCTTCTTTGCTCCAAATGTTTCAAAATTGTGACCGCCTGGGCGGGGCCAGTTTTGACCCAAGGGGCATCATATGAACAATTTTGGTAGAGGTTCATTAGGGGATGCTACATACTAAATATCAAAGCTCTGCGCCTTCCAGTTTCAGAGGAGAAGATTTTTAAAGTTTTCCTTCTTTGTTCCTATGTTTCAAACTTGTGACCCCCGGGCGGGGCCAGTTTTGACCCCAGGGGCATCATAAGAACAATCTTGGTAGAGATCCACTAGAAAATGCTAAATACCAAGTATCAAAGCTCTACGCCTTCTAGTTTTAGAGAAGAAGATTCAATCTCTTGAACAACTTTGGTAGAGCTTCACCCAAGGAACATCCCTGCCAAGTTTCATCAAGATTGGCCCAGTAGTTTAGGAGGAGAAGATGTTTAAAGAAATTGTGGATGACGGACGACGCACGACGGACGACGGACGACGCACGACGCGCGACGCACGACGGACGACGGACGACGCACGACGGACACTGGGCGATCACAAAAGCTCACCATGAGCACTTCGTGCTCAGGTTAGCTAGAAAAGAAATTATCAGACTTGGAGTTGTCTTTGCAGACTGTACAGGCTGATGTGGAACGACACTTTACAAAAATGTCCGAATTGCCTTTTTTTGCATGTTTTAGGCCATACATATATATCGCTTGTTGTAGCTTATTTGTTAATTAATGACGACTTTCACTGAACTAACAAAAACTATTTATAATAATGACGTGTGTGTACACTTACTTAGATTGAAACGTTCCACGTTGTGAAATTAAGTTGTGATGTATGCATTTTTTTGAATTTTAATGTCTTTTTTTTTTCGAGGTATATGTAAAATTGAAAAATGACTTTTTAAGAAGATGATAAATATGAAAAAAAAAACGACTTAACTGGTGTTGAAGTATGAATTTTGCAACTGTTATGGTTCTGTATGAAGAGAACTAATGAAAATGTGCCACGCCAGATATTGCCTCTGTTCTCTCATTCTTTTGAAAAATGAGTTATCAGGTACACCTTTTAGGAACTTGATGTTAACTCAGCTCATCCTTGGAAAAAGAGTAGGCACTTGTGAAAATGTTGGACCTGAATCATTTGTTGTAGGGTTAAAATTCAACGACGTCGTGTTAAAAAAAACGGTAATTATGAAATGCAAATTATTAAACCATTGTTAATTGATAGAAAACAGGGCTAAATCATGTCGTAACCGCAAAACTTCCTAAAAGCCGGATTCGCTCCTCAATAAGGAACATACGCTACAATCGAACAACTGATCGGTCGTTACAGATGCACCGTCAGTTTGAATGTTTACACTTTATTGTCAGTCGTGAGAGAGTTTTCCCCAATCTTGTTGTTTATGTGCTACAATTGGGCAATACTCTTGTTTCAGTCGAAAGGTCTTCAACATGAGTCCAGCAATAAAGTCAGTTGGGCTCCTTTATCACCTCAATTTTGTTAAACTTTAATCTGCTAAATAATTTTTCTTCCCTTTAAATTTATGTATTTCGTTACCTAATTATTAGTTATTAATGTCTGTCAAATAGATTATAAACAATAGAGGCATGGTATTAAATGTCATTAACCTTGACAACTTGCAATAGATTGTAAATAGCGATCAAAAACGTGCTAAGGCAAGTCAGTCGCTTTGGCATCCCATTGTCTCCCTGTGGTACTTTTACATTGGTATTTATGAAAATAAAAGGTTGCCATTAAGGGTCTTTATGGCAAAAGTGTGCCACCAATGGTTCTTTTGTTTATTTCAATTTTAAATTCATATGTACGCCTTTTGATATAAACATTACATTCGTCAGTGGTACAATAAATGACATTGGGACACTGATTAGTTGTACAATCACGTTATATACCCATCATCAGCGTTGGAAGCATTATCATTATCATTATTACTAGGTCGCCGTGGTGTGCTGAAGATAGGCGTTATCATGACGGACGGACGAGCCAAATTCGAGAAAGCTACAGAAAACGAAGCTGCAGTCGTCAAGAATTCTGGCGTTTTTCTGATTGCCATTGGCGTTGGACGTCTTATCAAGGTATTGTACTACACTGGACCAAATAAGTGCGGGCCCATTTCCATCTACCATTTTAACGACACTTTAAATTTATACCCCTAAACTTTCTAAATTTGATAATTGCTGAATGGCTCAACCGTTTTTGATAAGAGGCATGTCACTCATTCGTCGATTGACTCAACATTTTTGGCAACAGGCCAAGTCGTCATGTCTTCTATTTTCATTTTACGCTCAGTTTAGCGGCTGTACAATAACAGATTGTCGTCTTCAACCCGAATTTGCATTCCTTTTTTAAGTGTTAATTAAAGTTAAATGCAATGTAACACTCGTATTGTTTATCTTTCATAGGTATAGAGGCATTTACTCTGTTCCGAACAACAAAGTTTTAGATTTGTCCATTTCGAAAGCAATTACGAATCATACGTAGCTGAAGTATTTGATTTTCTTTTCCAAAGGGTAGTAAACATTGTTACAAGAGGAGGAATGCATGTTGCCAGCATTTTTTATTTTTCCCATAATGTTAAATTTTGATTGTATGGTAAACAATTAGAGAGTTGAAACCCCTATTTTCTCTTTTTCTGCTATAAAAGATCAGACTTACGTTGACATTTGAGACAAAATTGTATTGAACAAGTGGCGACAAACGTAATAAACGAACTTCGGATGAGCTTGGGGTTTTCGTAGAGCAAGATATCGGCGGTTTACTTCAAAAACCTCGTAACTACAACTTGTTTCAAGCTGTGGTTACGAGGTCTTTTAAGTTAACCGACAAAATACTTTCCCTCCTCAGTTTGCAGAATTAGAAAAGATAGCCTCGACCACAAGTAATGCCTACAGTCTAGTTCCACTGGATATATCATCCAAGCTGCTTACAGACACGATCGAGGTACTGGGACGGGAAAGTTGTGCGGGTAAGTTTTCTTGACAACAAAAGTTTAGACTCTTCCATATTGAAAGTGCTCACAGACAGCATTTAAATGGCGAGTGCTGGCTTTGAAACGGTTAAAGACATTTTGAGAAAGTTTGAGGACCCAAAAATGAGCATTGTCTTTTTTACAACGCTTTGTCATTTGAACATGAAGTTGATTGATCTATATCTAATTTGTTGTCTGATTTTTTTTTTCCATTTGGATACGTCTGAAGTTTTGTCTTTTGGTAAATGTTTCAACAAAAAAAAAAACAGGAGAAAGGCACTTATCTCACAAAAGAGGTTATGTAGGCTGTTTCAACTTAATGAACTTTTTGTTATTCCTCATGTTTTGAGCAAATACAGTAGTCGTGTTCTCTAATATTTCAAATCCTTTTCTCATTCTAAAAACTTTATAGATTTCAAATAAACTAAATTTTTGATCGGCTAAACCAAATCCTTTGATCAATTTGTAAGAAAAGTTTTTCCTCGTTTTACAATAATTTTTTTTGTTTTTAACTATTGTTGCGAGCTAAACATAAATAGAAGGAAAACCAGCCTTTAACAATTAAAAATACAGGCTGTATTTATTTACGAAGAATAGGTCTTTGTAATGTCTCTGGATTTAACTTGGGATATACATCTGAATGTTGGAATTTTGTTTTATTTTAAGAGGTTGCTCATATCTACTTGCAAGTTAAACTATTGTTAATTTAGGTTTTAGGAACTAGAAATTTCATTTTTTTTTTTTTGTAGACTAAACATTATTTTCAATTTTATGGGACTCATTCTATTTCTTGTTCTAAGATTAAGAATTGTCAAAATACCATTCAAACTTAACTATTATTGTACTCTTTTGTCTTTGTTCATTAATGAATATTGTTAACTGTTACAGGCTTACTGCTGGTTTTCTTTATCGTTAGATTTGGTTCGTAATAGAAATTGGGGGGTCGTCCGGGATTGATCATCTAATCATTTTGGATACATTTTGAAATTATTTGAATTTATTACAGTGTTAAAGTTTATTAGGTAATTAAAAATAATATGAAAATAAAATTTGATTTTTTTCTACTGAACCAGCAAAACGTAATCATGTCTTGATCTTGAAAAAAATTGTTGGTGAGCCATCACAGTAAATGTTGAAATTGGCAAAAAAGTCTGACATGTTAGATCTTCTTTCTCGTGATAAACTAACTGTTATTAAAGGTACTATGTTAAAGCATGACATTAAAAATTGTATTGTTCAGATTTTTGTTGATGAAGAAATACTTGACTCGTCTTCTGTGTTCTCTTACTTTTGTGTCTCAGACAGACATTAAAAGTAATACTTAGTTAGGAAAATTAAAACTACAAATGGAAAGAAAAGAGAAATTGAAAAAAAATCGAGCAAGAAGAAAGGTTGAAAGAAAAAGAATTAAAATTAGTGCAAGAAGAAAAAGAATCAGAACGAGAAGAAAGGATGAAAGCAAAGAATTAAAACTAAAATTAGAGGCCAGAAGAAAACAAATCAACTTAAACAAGAAGAAAGAATGAAAGAAAAAGTATTAGAATTAAAATTAGAGTTCGAAAAGATGCATTCTGAATTAGATGAAAGAGAGAAGGAAAGGCCGTTTCAGGTGAGAATGAAAGAATTAAAACAGACCATCTTTGCATTTGATTTAATGATTTTGATATAACAAAACACCTACGACTTGTTCAGCCATTTCAATAACAGGAAGTTAAAAATGCTTGTCACATTTTGAAAGAATTGCTGAAAATTTAAAATGGACAAAAGAGCACTAGACCTTACTCTTAAAAAGCGTTGTAACTGAAAGGGCTCGCGATATTTTTTCGCATCTAAAAAATGAAAAGTTCTCTAATTATGATAATGTTAAGAAATGGATTCTAAAAGCTTATGAATTTTTATCTGAAGAATATAGACAAAAATTCAGGAATTGCAGGAAAGAAAATGGTCAACCCCATGTTGAATTTGCTAGAATTAAAGAACAATTATTTGATAGGTAATACCATTCAAAGAAAAAAGGTTCGATCATGGAAAAATTAGACAACTTCTGTTTAAGGTATATTCATTTAGATGTAAAAAGTTTCTTAGACGAGAAAGGAAGTTGAAACTTTAGAAGAAGCTGCTTGCTTTGCCTTTGCGCAGTTTTAAGCCTACAGGCTTTATTTCATTGAAGTCTACATCTCAGTCATGTTTTAAAGACCAAACCTTTGTCCAGGCCTAAGTATCTGAGACTGGTACTGATATGGAGATTTATGAACCATTCTCATCAGATGGCTTTGTGTTACTAAAAATTGATTTTGCCCAATCTACCCTAGTAAAATTTTACGTGATACTGGAGCTTCTCACTCTCTTATTTTAGCAGATGTCCAGCCCTTTTCAAAGAAGACTTCTTCTGTGACAAGTGTTCTTATTGAGGATGTAGACTGTGGATTCGTTAATGTGCCGCTTCATAATATTTATTTGTATTCAGACTTAATTAATGGTCTAGTGATTGTTGGTATTAGAAAAAAAAATAAAAGTGTTCATTTGTTATTAGGCAATGATTTAGCCGGACATAGGGTAATTGTTAATCCACTTGTAACTGACACACCTTGCATGGATCAATCACTCGATCTAATTGAGGAAGAAATTCTTGACCTGGACCCGCCATTGCAGTTACTAGAGCTTTGGCAAAGAAAGCCATTTTGACTGAAAATCAGTCTGATATTGACATACTTGATTCTTTGTTGGGTCATTTATTTCAAAATGAAAATAAGAGGTCTATTTCACAAAACCCGTCTGAACATGATATTGCAGACGTATCTAGAGTGTCTTATAGTTTGTTCCTATTAGTCGTTTTTTATAAAATATAATACTATAGGAACTTTTAGAATTAGCAAATCCTATAGCGCGATTTTGATACGTTTTTGCTCTTTTCCGCATTTCGGCGTGATGTTGACTCCTCCCGCAAAAGCAGCTGACATTGGTCTAGTGGAAGTTGTTAGCGTCGTCGTAGCTACATGTACATCGAAACGTCGTTTCCGTCAGTACTTTTTTCATATGTCCTATGGATATAAAAAAATATGTATACTTAACGACAACGTTGTTGTTGGTATTTCTATATTGTCTGAAAATCAGACAAATTCTAAACATAATTCATCACAATTGCATTACACATCTTCACCTTTAGTTAATGAAGGCCATGATACAAGGTCAAGGTCAAAACTAAGTGAAGACCAACACAATGGTCCAGAAATGGCACATTTATTTCAAATAGGTGTTAGAGAAACTGATCTTTTACAAGTACCTGTCTGTTTTATAAAACTGGAATATTAGTGAGGAAGTGGCGCACTCCCTCCTGAAGTCTCTGTTGATGATGAGTGGGCTGTCAATCAACAAGTTGTCATTCCTAAATTTTATAGATCAGAAATATTAAGCTTAGCTCACGAAACACCTATATAGGTCAGTTAGATATCAATAAACCTTATAATAAAATTCTTAACTACTTTTTGTGGCCTGGTCTAAAAACAGTTGCATCAGATCATTGTAGGGCTTGTCGTACTTGTCAAATGGTAGGCAAACCCATTCAAGCCATACCCAAGGCTAAAGTACAGCCTATCCCTACATTTGATGAATCTTTTAGCAGTATCATAATTGGATTTTAGAGGTCTTTTGCCGAAAAACTAAGCTGGCAATGAATACCTTCTGACTATTATGTGTGCTTCCACCCGTTTTCCTGAAGCAATACCTTTAGAAATATGAAATCAAACACAATTGTCAAAGATTTTGTGAATTTTTTCACTTTTGTAGGACTTCATAAATCTGTTCAATCTGGCTAAGGGTCAAATTTTATGTCTGGCATTTTCCAACGAGTAATGTACGAATTGTGAATTAAATAATATAGGCTATCTGCATGTTATCCCGAAAACCACGGTTCCCTTAAAAAGTTACACCAGACCTTAAAAAATTTGATAGGGTCATATTGCTTTGACACACAATAGGATTTGGATGAAGGTATACATCTTTTACTCTTTGCAGTAAAAGAAACTGTACAGGAATCTCTTCGTTTCAGCCCCTTTGAGCTTGTTTTTGGCCACACAGTTCGTGGACCTTTAAAACTTTTAAAAGAAACATTTCTTTCAAAAGAAGACTCTCCTTTAATTACCTCAGTATGTTTCTGACTTTAGAAACAAGTTGTTTAAAGCTTGTTATGTGGCAAAATCAAATTCAAAACTAATAGACAGCTCCCTGTAGGCAAAAGCAATTATGTCTATAAATAATGTTAAAAGAATATATTGAATTAGAAAACCTTTCATTAAGTTTCCTCTCAATGATTAAGAATTTTACGATAGGTTTTATTGATAGCTAGATGACCTGACATAGGTGGTACATGAGCTTAGCTTAATATTTCTGATTTGTAAGATCTGTAAGATTTAGGAACGACGACTTGGTGATTGCCAGGCCACTTATCATCAACAGAGACTTAAGGAGGACGCAACTTTGTCATTGATATTTCTTTTTCATATAAAAACAGACAGGTTCCTGTGAAAGATCAGTTTCACTTACAGCTTGTTGAAATTAAGGTGCTATTTCTGGATCATTGTATTGTTCTTCGTTTAGTTTTGACCTTGACCTTACATCATGGACTTCAATAACAAAAAGTGAAGATGTGTAATCCAATTCTGATGAAAAAGTTTTTACAATTTGTCTGACTTTCAGACGGGTTTTGTGAAATAGATCTGTTAATTTCATTTTTAAATAGATGATGAACAAAGGATCAGATAAGTCAATATCAGACTGATTTTGACTCGAAATGGCTTTCTTTGCCATAGCTATAGTTATTGCACATGAAAGGTAAAGGTCGAGAATTTCTTTCTTAATCGGATCAGGTGATTGATCCATGCAAGGTGTGTCAGTTCCAAGTGTATTAATCATTACCTTATGTCCGGCTAAATCATTGCCTTATAATAAATGAACACCTTTAAAGGGTGAATTTTGTCTAATACCAACAGTCACTAGACCATTGATTAAGTCTAAAGACAAATAAATGTTATCAAGTGGAACATTAACAAATTCACATTCTACATCCTAAATAAGGACTCTTGTCCTGCAAGAAGTTCTCTCAGAAAAAGGCAGGATGTCTGCTAAAATACGAGATTGAGAAGCTCCAGTATCGCGTAAAATTGTAATCGGGGTAGACTGAGCAAAATCACCTTGTAGTGAAACAAAAATCATCTGATAAGAATGGTTCATTAATCTCCATAACAATATCAGTCTCATGTACTTAGGCCTGGACCATGGTTTGGTCTTTAAAACGTGACTGAGGTGTAGACTTCAATGTAATAAAACCTTCAGGCATAAACTGTCTTGTTTTCCCCGTTTTCTTTTTAAAACAGGGCATTCAAAAATAATGTGACCTGATTTATTGCAATAATTTCAAATGGGTCGAGATAAGGGATTTTGACCTTTGGCTTCATAAGGAGACTTGGGTTTGGGACTATTCTGAGTGGAGTTATCATTTAATTGATCTAGATTTGGTTAAGGATCAATTCTTGTCGAGGGTTTGATTTATGAAAGAGACCTTATACTTCAAGGCAAAGTTGTCTGCTAAGCAAGCAGCTTCATCTAAAGTTTTAACTTCTTTCTCGTCTGAGAACTGAAATGAAAGCACCTATCAAATAATCGGTCTTTAGTTCTAGCAAATTCAACATGTCTATATGCTTCAGGTACCAATCAATTCATAAGCTTTTAGAATCAATTCCTTAACATTTTCACAACTCATTAAAGAGCTGTTCATTGGTTAGCCGAGAAAAAAGTATCACGTGCCTTTCCAGTTACAACACTTTGCAAGAGCAAGGTCCATTTATCTTTTGGCCACTTCAAAATTTAGGCAAATTTTTCAAAATTTGAAAAGTCTTTATGAACTTCCTGTTCTTGAAATGGCGGAGCAAATCTGAGGTGTCTTGATACGTATACGTTCAAGTCATTTGCGACATGCAAAGATATTTTTTCTTTATTTTCTATTTCTTATTCTTTCACATGATCTGAAATTGCATATCCTTTTCTCTTTCTTCATATTCAGCATACCGTTACACTTTTTTTTCTTTTTCTTTCATTCTTGCTTCTTGCTCCATTTTTTTTAATCTTTCTTCTTTTTCCATGTGTACTTTTAATTTTTATGGCTCAATATGACTTTTAGTGTCTGTCTGAGACACAAGAATAAGAGACAGAGCAGACGCATCAAGTATGTCTTCATACTGCATAATAGTAGTCTTAATTTCTTGCTTTAATATAGTACCTTTAATGGCAGTCATTTTTCGGTTATGGTATTGGTCTTTTAAACATCGATAAGCGAGGATATTTGCCCGTCATGGGTCCGAATCTCGCCACTTGCGGTTTGTATTTCAGCTTTGCATTTGTTGCGAACTTTCATGCCCCTGAGATGGGAGATTGGCCATTGGACCGTTAATCCAATAATCCTTTATTGTCCAAAAGCGGACTGTCTACCTAATAAGGCTCTGAGTCATCAATAAATTGTGACTTTAAGAGCGAGGGTGTTACGGAGACCATTCTTTCATGTATGGTTTTGTTCCTATTCAAATACAATATCTAACTACTGCGTTGGAAAGATATTTGTTTAGCTCAGTGGTTATGTTATCTTAAACCTTGAAAAACGAGAACATTTACCCTTTATGGGTTCGAATCCAGCCAGATGCGGTTTGTAGTTCAGCCATACATTTGTTGCGAAGTTTCAGGCTCGTTAGAGTATCGACACCATTTCAAGTTTAAAGTTTTGATTACAGAATCTCACAATCATGTTTGGGTATTCTTCTTTTTTAAACTCGTTGACTACCGTAAAATGTAAATGACATTTGCAACTTAAGACCTGCATCTTTTTATTCCTGTCAAGCCTTTCTAAAAAGATATTTAAAAATGCAAACAAGTTCATTAGACACATTTCCGTGATATCACTGTGAAAAGTTGGTTCCTTGAGGTTTTTCAGAGACGTTGAAAGTAAGGAAAATTGAGCTCCTTACTAAATAATACCCGTGGCTAAGGACCCAGGGGAAAAGACTTTTTGAAAACATTGTGTGACAAGAGAAAAACGCTGGTTACCAGCATTACTCCCTATTCACATAATGTTTTCCAACCTGTCAAACACAAATGGCATCATTTAACCCTTTACCCCACAAAGTATTTCTATGATATCCTTAAATGACCCTAAATAACATGAAGGATGAAACCGTTTCTTATATGTATATGACAACTTTTGATAGCATGGAAAACATTGTGACAAAAGGTGAGATTGCTCGTCACGAGCAATATCACCTTTTGTCACAATATTTTCCAAAGGCTCCTACAAGCAATGCGTAGAAATGAGTATCTATGGAGTAAAGGGTTGAGGCATATCTAGTTTGTTATCTTCCAGCGATTTAAATTTGGATAAGGCAAAATGTTGTAAGCTGGTAAAGCTATAAGATCATTATGTACATCAAGCCATGCTTTGACAAAAGGGGGCTGAATGCATCTTTATGTTGCATGATAACAATCAAGCCATCACGTAATTATGGACCGATAAAAAGCCACTTTTTTTTAAAGTATGTTTTAGGGAATAAAATCTCCAGATCGGACAACATAGATCAAGATCAGACTGCACGTTCTGTGCAGTCTGATCTTGATCTACGTTGTCCGCAAAACGTCTATGAGTCGCGATAAGCAGCCAAAGGGTTAACAATAGACTTAATCTTTGGGTAGACTTGTCCTTGGCCAAACAGAAAATTGACCATTATCGACTAAAATTTTATCGTCTGGTATCATACAATTCTGAGTTTTAATAACTTGAAAAAGAATGCCATTAAAAATTGAAGGAAAAAGAAAAAAATGATGGTAATCAGCATTTCTTGTGAATACGGACCTTTGTCCAATTTGGTTTAACAAGCTGCTTAGTGACCACGTGACATCTGATTTTGCCTCAATTAGGCGTGATTTGTTTTCTCTTGGTCTATTGAAAGTATAGTCTGATCTGGAAGACATTATACGGATATTTATTCATACTTACGTATAAATATTTACATCCTCGGATACCCCGGGGTCTCCCTATTTGCTACGCTACATCGACCCCTGGGACAATTGACTAATAAAACTTTGAATCAGCTGCCGAAAATCGATACGAAACGTCATAGCGTACAGTCCACTCGCCCATCACAAAATGATGATGGAACCAATGAAAAGCCAGCATTCGGCCAGCGGTAAAGCGAGGGAAATTCAATTAATTGCCCCAGGGGTCGATGTAGCGTAGCAAATAGGGAGACCCCGGCGTATCCGAGGATGAAAAATTTATGTACCCAAGTCAGATTAATCCTTTACCAAATAATCCGTTTTTCACGACCCTGAGATAGTTCCAAGCCTTATGAAAACATGGCGAAAGGAAAAATCCTCTATTTATTTAACTGGAACGTATAAAAAGAAATTAAGAAGCGTTATAATTTTGTAAAGCGGGGAATAGTTGTGTGCACATTAAGGAAGCGGATGTCTAATGATATGAAGCGTGTTTTAAGATATGGAAATTAAACACGACACAAAGCTTTTTATATTTGAATGCATGGGAAATAAAGATTAATGATTTAATATAGTGTAAAATTGATTTAGAGGGGAAACCCTTTACCAATTAAAACTTTGATACTTTCACAACAAGGAATATCAAAGTTTTGAATCGTCATTTTGAAAAGGAGAAAATGATGGCTGCCATCATTTTCTCCTATTTAATATCCTTAATGTTTCCTTCCCTTTCACAAACAGAATTTATTATTTGAGCAAAACTGAATTTTTCGTCTGCAAATGCCTTTACGTTGGACAAATCCTGTATTTTGTCTACTCGTGAAGAGGAAAAGAAGGTTAGATGAACAACGCACAAATGACATTTGAACAGTTCCCATTTATTGCAGCTGGTACCGCAAGAGGGCGCACGTGTGGTTGTAAGAATAAAATAATGAGTGAAAGAAATCGAAACACTTTAAGTAACTATTTTTAAATCGTGTTCTGTAATAAGTTTACAAAACTACTAATCTTGTAATAATAAGAAATCCCTCTGTGAAAAAAAGTTCTTTTCTTCAATCTTCTTCATAATTTGACCAAAACTGCTACCGTGAAAGACCAAGCTAAAAGGTTTATGTATTAGCAGATTTTTCAGTCCCGAATCACTTTTTTATTTTAGCGAAATGAGCACCTTTAAAAAATTTATCACTGAATTTCCGATCATATGTTTAATATGCTTTGAATATGTGAAAACTTTTCCAGTGGTAAAGTAAAGAATCCTGGAGTCATACAGATTTTATTTTCTTTTAACAAGAAAGTTCTTACAGGCATGTTTAATATTAAGCTTTGAAATTGAATTTTTCCTGTAATTTTGCATCTTTTTGGATCTTGTTTGTGTTAGATATACTAAAGCTGTGGAAAAATATTATATATACATATATACATGTATAATTCAATATTAGTTGGGTTCTTTTTTATTTTTGAACATTGATGAGATCTGACTGGCTGAATTTTTTTCATAGCTCCACTGAAAAATAAATCAGCAGTGCCGGGACAACTTTTGAATCAGAAGTCGAGTCACAAGTTGAAATTGCTAGCTGCATTTATTTTCTGGAAATATTGAGAAAATATCACCAATAACTTTAAAGAGAGAGCTGAAAACTCACGTTCATTTTACTGGGTTCTAATAGTCTTATTTTCAACTTGGGTTTGGCGTATTAAACTTCTACCAAACCTGCAAATGTTCAATACTACAATGATATCAGGAATTTACGTCATACTTACGTCATAAACCAGCAGTTTTATCGCGCTATGAAATATGAATGAAACGGACATTAAATAAACATGCTAGATCTATGCTGGATTTACAATAAAAAAAAAAGAAGCAGTTAGATCTAGTATTACTCAAATAAATATTTATTGTGTGTGATATTGAATTATAAAGAAGGAAGAGATTTGTTTTGTTTTGTTTTGTTTTCATAGAGCTAAGAAAAAAAAACTAATCACACTTTTGTATGAAACCGCCTTGAGATTTCATACAGTGTCATTAGGTTTTTTCTTTCTTCGCGGTTTCATACAATGTGATTAGGTTATTTTTATACCCCCATGAAAACAAAACAAAAAAAATTTCTCTTCATTCCTTGAATATATTTTTTATGCCAAAGTCGTTGTCTTTTATTTTGGCTGCGTTACCGTTGTGATCAGCCTTTGGTGATAAACAACATGTTCCTTGATAAAGGTTTGAAATAACCGAAACCAACCGGGATTGATTTTTTTTTTTTTGAAAATAACACTTTAGGTTTGATCTCTCCATTTCATTACGTCCAAATCTTTCCCAGCAGCATTTTAGTCAATTCTCGGTGACAGTTCAAATATCCATTTTTTTCCTTCATAAACACTACTTAAAGAAATTGGTACTTTTTTCAGTGAACCAATAGTAATATCATTAAGTGCAAAAAAATGCATCTGATTTAATATTCACGACAAAAATATGTGCGCTGTAAGATGCGCGCCAACATTTGTCATATACGTCGTTAAGTGCACATAAACATAAAAGTAGTTAAGCGATTTACCAAGCTACCCTTCGAGACTTTTAATTTCAAATACAATTTTTGAACAATATTTTCTACTTTTAATTCTTTACCAAAAGACAAAATTACAGACTGAAGTCGTTAGCAGACGACAAACCAAATGTTGCTCGAGTGATGGATTTGTCTTTGATAGGGCAGAACAGATTGTTGGAAATGAAAACGATACTGGCTGCCAGCATTTCCTCCTTTTCTCATGGTTTTTTCAAAAGCATTCTTCTAGACAAGTCACAGGATTATGTGGCACAGAGTAATAAGAAAGCCACAATCATTGGAGCCACGTCTTATATGGCCTGCAACACACGAAAAGGGGCATTCGGACATTTGCGTAAAGTGTCGTATTGGATAAACCTGTGCAGTCCGCACAGGCTAATCCAAGACGACACTTTCTGTTTTTACGTCATTTTCTGTTTTGCACATGTCTACTGTAGCACAAAATCTATTGTAGTCGTAAAGTGCCGTCTCGGATTAGCCTGCGCGGACTGCGCAGGCTAATCCGAGACGACACTTTACGCAAATGTCCGAATGCACCTTTTCGCGTGTTGCACTCCATATGTCGTCTGCAGCGTTCGGGACTTTGCCGTTCGGTAAAGACTGTTTAAATACTAAATAAATGAGTGACAACTTGACAAAAGGAGGTATAGGTATATGCCGAAACGTTTTTAGATGAATTAATTCCCTTTTTACAGAGCATGTCTTATCTGCACTGTCAAAATAAATATTTAAATGAAACCGAACAATGGACCATAGAGACTTCATCTGTTATCAGCTGATTACAATTATAATTTGACAGGTACTAGAGGAAAAATCAGTCGTCATTGCGCGTGGGCTTATTTGACAGGTCTTGACAGGGCGGGTCTGCACCATTGACAGAATTATGTAGAAAGAGACTGTGGAATTAGTATCAATGGCTTTTTTTGTCAAGCAGTCACGTACATTTTACGTAACTTTTCTGGGGTCAACTAGTAGAGTTGGGGGAAGGTGGCCTCCATCGCTTAGATATGAAAGCATAGAAGTCGCATTCCGACAGTCCAGGGTTCGATCCTTAAACGTGGCATCGATAGGTCACTTTTCCACAGGTTGAAAGTTTTACCCGACATTTTCCAATGTCTTACAGAAAATTTGCAATTGAACAATATTTTGCAGAGCTTTCATTTTTTTGTTTCTATAGAAAGCTTAACATATAGCGTAGATCCAAGATCAGACTGCATTTTCTGCGCAGTTTGGTCTTGAATATTGCTGTCCCCAAAAGCTATGCAAGTTGACAAAGACAATAGAAGAGTTTATAACAAAGCAGTCTATACAAAATATAATGTAACATAACATTATTTACGCTTCACTGTAAGAGGACAGCTGTTATCTTTAAACATTCTACAAAACAAATACGTGTTTACCCTATCCTCAGGCAAAGGGTTTTTGAAAACACCCTGAAGAGAGTAGAAATTTGCCAGTGACCGGCATTTACCCGTTTTCATACAAAGTTTTACCATTCTTTAATGAAAAATCATTACCCATGTCATAGACAAGTAAGAACATGTTCTTTGCTTAAATACCCAGTACGGCCAAAGATAAACAACAGGGGTGTCAAAATAGATTTAGATTTTGATTATATCTATAAAAAATATTAAAAGTAGTGTACAGAAGACAATCTGTTACTGGAGGATTGGTCCAAAAGTCAGTTGCTGACAAAAACATGTATTTAAGATAAACGGTTGCCATTTTTTTAGGCATAATTTAAATGCATTTTACTACCGATCTGTTTACTTTGGGCTGCTATTGGGTCTTTAACTGTTAACTTGTAAATTATACCATCTGAACATTATTAGTTGTACGGTCAGGTGGCAGGGGACTCGGAAACTTGTTCACGGCTGTAGTTAATCATGTCGCCCCCAGCCGAAGGCGAGGTGGCGACATGATTCACCACAGCCGTGAGCAAGTTTCCAAGTCCCCTGCCACTTGACCGTACAACGAATTTATTATACTGCAAAGTTTTACCCTTTCAAAGCGCGTAAAGCGAAATTTTCCTGTTTTATAATTTCACGAAACGAGTATGCCGACGAAATAGAAATTCCCTTGTGTGTGCCCCAATTCAATGAAAACTGACGTCACTGGAAACTGACGTCACTAGAACGTGCAGTTTTGTGCATAAATGTGCAGTCTAGTGATCGATCGACGCCGCCATTTTGGATGTTTTGTTGCACGTGTAGTGATGTTTACGGGGCACTCAAAAGGGACACTGGTTTTACGTGGTTTTTGCCAGGGAAAATAATATATATGTTTCCGGCATGTTAACCAATCAGATCACGAGAAATTTCTTTGCAGTATAATAATATTTTATGTAAACAAGTGTATTGTTGCGATGATAAATCTTTGTCTTTTTTTGTAGGCAATGCAGCTGTCCTGCTTGATATGATAAAGCCAGAAACCAATTCAACAATGAAACAAATAGCTGACATGCCGTTCAAAGCTATGTCAGAGAATATACGGCAGAGCGTAGGCATTCCAAACAGTGAAAAACCTGGTGTATTGTTGAATACCCAAAACAAGCCCTCACAGATAAATCCAGACACATTGGCAAGCAATCAAAACACACTCCCTCAAATAAACCTAGATACATTGGCAAACAGCCAAAACACACTTCCTAAAATAAATCTAGATACAATGGTAAACAGCCAACACACACTCCCTAAAATAAATCTAGATACATTGATAAACAGCCAACACACACTCCCTAAAATAAACCTAGATACATTGATAAACAGCCAACACACACTCCCTCAACTGAGTCAAGATACTTTGGCGAATAGCCAAAATATACCCGCTCAGAATAATCCAGATACATTGGCGAAGAGCCAAGATATACCTTCTCAGATAAACCCAGACACATTGCCAAACAGCCAAAACATACCCACTCAGATAATTCCAGATACATTGGCGAATAACCAGGACACACCTGCTCAGATAAACCCAGATACATTAGCAAACACCCCAAATATAGACACACAGATGAATCCAGATACATTGGCGAACAGCCAAAACATACTCGCTCAGATAAACCCAGATATAGTGTCGAACAGCCAAAATATCTTGGCCCAGATAAACCCAGACGCATTGGCGAACAGTCAAAACGCACCCTCTCAAGTGGTCATTCCAGGAATGAATTTCCCTGACAAGAACTTTTATGAAATACTCAACAAGGTGGGACTTCCATCGCAGTTTCTCGAAAAGACTGCTACCAACATTATTGAACAAATACCAACAAGGGTAACAACTGAGACAATACCCCGAGATTCACTGGCAACAAACGCAGGCCCGTCTGCATCTACTGGATTTGGAATAAATTTCAGTGGTGGAATCGCGGACCCAATGCCAGTCATACACGCCTTGCCAGCCGGAGGTGTTTTCGTACCTGAGAAAATTCCGACTTCCGGTCTGAATATTGGTGTACCTTTGAAGTTTTCGGAGCCATCTATACAGATTCCTGTCATGAAAGAGACTTTTGTATCAGCAGTCAAAACAGAGCGATATACGACGGCCGCACCAAACGGCATTTTGACGCCACCTGCCGGAAACGACATAAACAAGCCAAAAACAGAAATGCAACAAGGTAAAAACTTTGTTTTAGAATTCTTACCATATTTCATGCTGTCTCATTCCGTTTCCGATTTTCGTGGAGATGTCAGTTTTGAAACCTTTACGACAATTTTTGGCATAATGGTCACGTTAAGTTAGAAATTTGTGAAATATGGATTCAGTTTGAACACTTCTGTTTTGAAAACTTGCCAAATATAGAAACGGTAAGCAAAAACAAGTGAATCATGCCTCTACAAAAGGGAGCTTAAAATATCTCCACGATGTAATTTACCAAGCAGGTCATCACATTTCTAAGGATCCGTGAAATCAATTTTATCCAATACCGACTGGTCTGAAGGTAGAATGGTCTTTTGGCATGCAGAAAATTTACTATTAAGCACAGATTTCGACCTGTGGCAGCCTTCACGTTCTGTGCAGTCTGATATTGATAATTGTCGTCTGCAGAAGCCCATGTATTCACAAATGTTGCTGGAAAGGTTACCTTGTAAGACAATAATATTGATCACAAGAGCTGTTCGTGTACTGTGTCTTTATACCGTTTGATCTAACTTTTGCCCGAACCATACAGTTCCACTGCTATGCATATTTAGCTCAGTTCAGATCTAAGATCATGTTGCATGTTTTATGGAGTCTGATCTTGATCTATACCGTCCGTAAAAGACCCTGCTGTTGCCTATGCCGCTGGAATGATCTTAACTTCATCACAAGAAGTCTCCATGTAGGGCCTCGTTATACCGACGACGGCTCTCGTAATCAATCTTTGCCCGAACCAAAATCAAGACGTGCATTTTCATCTTGGTTTTCATTCTCCAGTGCTCTTTAAGAACATGTACCTTCAGTCAGGTGAACAAACTTAACGAAACCACATTTTTTTATGACGATAACAGTTTAAATTCTACAGGATATAGATGTAGGTCAATGTTTGCTATATTTATTTCTTATACCGGACGTTCAGGCATTTGTCGCAAATTATTTCGGTGAATGTTACAGTGAATAAATTATTCTGCTTATATTTTGCGCAAACGCTCTTAAGGGGGTGATATTGAACCTACATGTATATACACCCCCGGCAACTGTGTCGAGTTTCTCATGTGTTGATGTGTTCGACCATTTCATTTCATACCAATGACCAATGTTCAAAGGGCGATATGTTGATGATATTGGACAAACGTACGCCCCGGCAACTGTGTCGACCATTTCGTTCGAACATGGAGGATATTTTACACATTTAGACCTTTGCCATATCAACACTTTTGAAAATATTCCGAGAAAAGGAGAAATGCCAATTACCAACAGTTTCTTCTTTCTTATAAAACATCCCTAAAATGTTTTTCCACCCTTTTATTTTATACAGACCAATGCTCCAAGGGACGATATGTCAATGGTATTGGACTAACGTTTGTCCCCGGCAGTTGTACCAACTTTCTACAGTGTATACGTGAGAATGGTAAAACCAGCGTTGAGGTGGCTCGATGTCCGTTTGAGACCTTCTTCGACGAAAGGAGTGCCGTGTGCAGGTTCCACGGCGAACAGAGCTGCTGGCGAGGTTGTATTAACACGTTATTAAGCCTTATCCAAAATACGAGTCTTAGACTCTTTTCTAATTGTGTAGAAAACATTGTGGGAATAGGAGAAAATGTTGTTTAACAGCATTTTTTTTCTCCTTTTCCTACAATGTTTTTAAAAGTCATCTGCTGATAAGCTCTTGGTTGACTTTACCACTTGGAGTTAAACGGACCGTTTTTGTCATATAAATGCAATAATACCATTTGTACCATAAAACTACTTGTATTTGTTAAATGATGAAATATAATAACCGTGTCCTTATTATCACATCTACCACTTGTTAAATTATAAACTGTAATAATTCATGTTTTTGTAATCACATCTACTCTTTGTTAACCCTTTCCCAAACGACAAGATTTTAGACTGTACCAAATTGAAAGTGTTTGCAGACGACAAATTTGATGTAACGCAAATGATGATTTTTGTCTATGAAAGATTAGAAAACACTGTGGGAAAAGGAGAAAATGCTGGTTACCAGCATTTTCTCCTTTTCCTACAGTGTTTTCAAAAGGCGTCTTTCCCAGCATCGTAAAAACCAGGGATTGTTTGGGAAAGTGTTAAATGATAAACTAAAATAAGTCTATTTCTTTGGCACGAAAAAGTTACGGGACAATTTGTCGTATAATTGAATTCTTTTCTTTTCTCTTCCACTGTCATAAAATATCATTGGCAACGATGATTCTGGTACATTTCTATGAGCAGATTCCTGCAAACATCCGGCCAACTTTGGACGGTCATTTTGAAAATCCTATGGTATCATGTAACATACAGTGTAGATCCAAGATCAGACTGTACATGCACAGAACTGTATTCTTATCTTGAATATACACTGTCTGTAAGCCGATATATGCCTCTGTTATCGTAAATTATCATTTACCCCACACCACACAACAACAAAGTTAATACCCTTCAAAATTGGGAGCGTCTATAGACAACAATTTCAAGCTTGGTACAAGTTCTCTGAAGATCTCTGATATGGCAGAAAACGTTGTTGGTAAAGGAGAAAATGTCAATGACCGGCATTCTTTTCTTTTCCTACAATGTTTTCTCTAAGCCTTCTCATCCAGGCCGTTTGGTAAAGGGTTGACAAAGACGATGTTTGTTCAATTCTAGATCCATGTTCGCAGAAAGGTACGAATTCCTACAAACATCCGGGTAACTGTAGAGCTTACTGGGATTGCAAAACTGGATCTTCCAAACCAGCTTGTTGTCCGCTTGGATCGTCTTTCAATCCGGATTATGGTTGTGTCCGAAATGTGACCTGTCAAGATACTTGTATGGATTTTGGAAATATCAATGAAGTGGTTTCTGCTAGTACGTTATTCCTTTTTTATCGTTAATGTTGTCATTGTTGTCTTGTAAAATAAATGAATGTAAACCAGTGAAACATCGAGACATCTATACACCAGCTGTAAGTGGCGTTACCAGACTTACGAACTTATGCAAAACATAACACATTGAAGTTCCCTCGTATACTTTTTATTGACAGAAAAAAGTCAAACCAAACACCACCAAAAATTTAAGAAAAAAATGCAGATTTTCCATTCTTATTAGATATGAAAACTATGTAAACGCAAAGCCTGTTATCGTACTTGAAGAGCGCCTTAATTCGTTTCTTTTCAGGAAAAGGAGTGAGCAGTTACTGTGTTATGACTGAAATAATTTTGAAAACAGTTGTAAAACACCTTTCAAATGTAATAGAAGATAGGAAAGTGTTCATTTTGGACCCTTCCAAAACGAAAGAATTTGCAGACAACAATTTTAGATTTGGTGAAAATGGCAGAAAGTTCTCAAAAAGGGTAAAAAACACTGTAGGAAAAGGAGAAATTGCTCGTTAGGAGCAATTCCTCCTTTTCCCACAGTGTTTTCAAAAGACTTTTACTGCAGACACGTAAAAACCAGGGCTTGTTTGGGAAAGGGTTAAGTGACTTTTCATCAACCAATCAAATGACATGTTTTGGAAGTGAAATTATAAAGTGGTAAGTGAAAGGTTAAATCAAAAGTCTATGTATAGAAGACAGTTAGTACAACCAAAATGACAGGAACCTTTGACACTGTAAAAAGACATGCGGATAATTGTAAATAAGCTGGTTGGAGATAAATCCAACGCATTTCTTACTTTGATTTGTTGGCATATTACTAAGTTTTAATGAAGAATCACCTCGAAAAACGACTGCCAAGAAAAATGTTCCTAGTGAAGATGACCTTAATATGCTATTGTCTGGTTAAGAGTTTATGGTACCTTGCAACTAATCTGAAATCCATTTATACTGTACATGCCACCTCGAACTTAAACCTTAAAGAACCTTGAATGACTATGCTAGCCTGTATGGACAGTGGAGATCAAGATTGGGCTTCTCAAAACATACAGTCTGATCTTTACCAGCGCTGTAGTATTAAAGACAAACACAACATTAAAACTGCAGTTTTGGGTGTCGTATTTCCAGCATGAAAATGTCTGATAGATTTATTGCCATTTCTATGGGTTAACATTGCAGCTCACATCTCTTATTACAGCTAAGTGTCGATTGTTACCGATGGAATCTAACGACAAGTTTTTCTTCGAGAGGGTATCTGGTGTGGGCTGGATGGTGAGATCCTGTCCCCCTGGGTCAAGGTTTAATCCCGCCGATTGTAACTGTAACAAACCGGACAAGATATTTAAACCATGTAAGTTTATGCTTCATGTTTGTGCAAACTTTAAATCTATCAATTAAAAACAAAAAAGGGCTTGGACAAAGATGTTAGTCATTCTAAGTGTACATTATTAGTTTTACAGTCAAGAGGCAGGGAACTTGGAAACTTATTCACGGCTGTGGTGAATCATGTCGCCCCGAGCCTTCTTCGGCCTAGCCGTGAACATGTGTCCAAGTTCCCTGCCACCTGACTGTACAACAAATTTATTATCCGACAAAGTTTACTATTTCAACGTGCGTTAAACGAATTTTACCTGCTTTGGTTTAAAAAATTGAGTTCGCTGACGAAGTAAAATTTCCCGTCTGAGTGCCCCAAATGAAAATTGACGTCACTGAAACCTCGGTAAAACGTGCTAAAACATGGGTTTGGGGCCTAATCTTGATGTTAATCTTGATCGACGCCACAGTTTTGGATGTTGTGTTGATATTGTAGTCATATATACGAGGCTTTCGAAAGGGAAACTTCTTTTACATTAATTTTGCCAGTGTACATGATATATGTACTCAGGGAATATTATCAGATCAGATCAGGAGAAATTTGTTTGCAGTATAAAAATTCCTTTTCGAATACAGAAAAGTAAATTTGAGTCATGCTCTTTGAAAAGGCCAGCTTATTGACTTATTCACGATGCAGACGACATTTAGTTGTAGGAAAGTCGAGCCTACCTCCTAGTGTTCTCAAAATGCATGTTTCCCATCTTCCATCTTAGCTTAAGAAAATGGTCTGGTTAATTTGTGAGCACCCGTGGAAAATATCTGGAAATCTAGAAGAGCTTGTCCTAGTCCAAAATTCGCCGTTGGCAATTGTACTTCATCATCAAAGTCCTGGATCTTGCTTGTAGCTGGATGTCTCTGTCTGTAATTTGCGCTTTTAAATTCTATTTGATAAAACTGTTGAAAATATTGTTGTATTTTTGTCGATCCTTATCTATCGTAGTAACTGGAAATGCCATCATAACGTTAGCTATTTCATTGATTATTACTTATGTTTCAGCTTATATGCATATATGTTTAAGACCTGTCTACTGGTTGACAGCGAAATACTTAATCATAGTACATGGTTAAAAGGAAAAGGTAGAATATGAATAGTATTCTTTCTGTTCTCGATGACATTCGATTATCTTAAAAAACCTGCTGGCACTGTTAATAAAGTGAATAAACGTTTTGGACAACCCTTGCATATGGATTTTGAACACGTGAACTTAATTTGAGTTTGATTAAATGTGTGAGTTTGATTAAATGTATGAAACTCCAAGTTTATTCTTAAAACAATTTTGTTCGTCCACAATATTTACTATAATCTGTTCTGACTCAGATTCGGCAATTCACTATTCCATTACAAATCACAGTGTCAGATTTTATGCGGCGCTAGCCATTGAAAAATAAGCACTCATCATCATAAAGAAAATGTCGCTGTTTAGTTCCTTACAAGCTCTACACTGAGCTTCTAATGCAGAATGTTGTTGGTGAGATACATGTAAGTTGATACCAGCTCTTTCATTATATGACATTCAGACGGCCAAGACGGAAGATCAATAATTGGTTTTATTCAAATCAAGTGTTATATTAACGTGTGATATCTTACTCAAAAACTATTATTTAATTCGCGACTAGTAACAAAGTGCGCGATAAAGAGACTCGAATCTCATACCCCCTATTTCTTCTTACTTTTTACATGATATTTTGGGAGTGACCTCCTTCAGGAAAATTTAAAAAAAAGAAAGAATTGTGCTGCAATTTGTTCTGGATCAACCCCCATACTTCACTAATTTGACTAGACTAGTAGACCTTGGTAAAAAAAATGTATTCAGCTGAAGTGATAGAATTTGTCTTTAAAAAGCTGTTTTTACCACAATAGTTTCTACCCTTTCAATGACTAAACATGTCACTTGAATTATATTTATCAGTTACTAATACGTCCAATATTTACCAGATATGACATTTTGTCCCAAGGTAAAAAGATAACAGCTTATTTATTTGATTTCTATTGTTTATCGTCACCATCGGTTACCCATAGGGGTGACACCCTAGAAGGTTGAATATTAGTTACTAGTATGTTGTTCGGGATAGTGCAAGAAAGTCAGTCCTAATCTATGCTTGGTTCCTTAACCTTTCGGTGTATAGAACCGTCATTACAGACCTCTGTTTGACGTGCCACCCGAAAGACTATCAGTATTCTTTAGCCGGTCGGCTAACCCAACATCTCGAGTGTCTGATTTGTGTTGCTTACAGGTCTCACGCCCCACCATTTGAAATAATCTGACTGATAAATGTATCAGTATTTGATGTTTTTTGTATTACAGCTTGCCGACCTGAGCTGTATCTGACTTTTGAAGATGGTGTATATGACAAATCCGGGAACCAACTTGCTATGGGAAATGAGAACGTTGGGGTAGAGTTTGGCTCCGGAGAATTCAACGGACGTTCACATTTGACACTGTGGAGATTTTCGGGGTAAGAACCTTAACTCTTTCATAGTCAATCGGGACATAAAAAGCTTTTACGGACGGCGTAGATCAAGATCAAGATGCATAGAACGTTCAGTGTGATCTTAGATCTACACACCTCGCTATCTCATGCTTAAGTTTGAAAAAGAATCATTCTCGACTGTGAAGGGAGTGAAGGGAAATGTTCAATGCAGATGGCCACCATCCTTGATATAGCCGTCGCATACGTATGTAGGTACAACAGAAGATCTCTCGGGCAGCCCGTTCTTGATCTTGATCTACAGTGTGCCCGCAAAAGCAGCCAAAGAGTTCAAAGAATCTTTCAAGACGTTAGAAAAGACATGAATATGGCTCTTCCAAACTAATGTTTTTGATAATTGTCACCCAGTCGGATAGAAAATATTCAAGATTAGACTGAATTTTATGTGCATTGTCATCATGATCTACAATGTTTGTACAGAAATTTAACGATTTCTAGTGGCCATGGGTTCACATTGATTTACTGATTTTTTTTTAATTGTTTATACCGGGAGTTCAGTCGGATCCTTTATTTCAAAATGATGATCTCCTTCCGATCCTTTATTCATTCATTTATTGGTATCTTTTCCATTTTTTTATGAAATGGTCTCTTCCTGAGTCTTCATCAGTTTGTATATCTATTTCCGATTCTTTGTATAAATATAGTCTCTTGCGACTCTTTAAATATTTAATGGTCTTTTGGCGATCCTTTCATGATGTCGCAGGAATTTCTGTTTCCTCGCCCTCGTCCAAAAAGGAATTGCTCCAAAATACTACGGAAGCGTATCTTCTACACACATATTGCCATGGTAACAGGTTTAGTACCTTTTTACACGCTCAAGCTGGCGGAATATTCTTCTTTGTTTCTATTGATACCAGTGGCTCCTTCTTCTATTCTTTTTCTCTGTATTCTTCTTGTAGGGCGTTGAGAAGGTAGCTGTTCCGGTTTCGGCGCCTTTACGGCGTCAATCGGATACCTATCTCTTTCCCTTGACTCTTCTACGAAGGCTTTTTTGTTCTTCACGAATGCGGAGTTCTCCTCGCGGAAACCAGTAGGTTTCTCTACTGTATTTGTCCCCTACATTTTCTACGCTATTTAATGTCGCGTCTAGCCATCCCACAAACCTTTGTTTACCCATAAGACCATGGTTTTCTTTTTTGACGACGACTCTGCAGCAGCACTCTCTCTTAACTTGATTTCTATAGCCTAAGAGGCGCCGATGATTTACGAGATACGTGTTGTTCTCTGTCCGGAAAGCGCGTGTTCCACACATCTACGTACGCCTAGAGATACGTCCACTAATTTCCCGTTTCCTAGATATAGAACAGAGGATCCTCTAGCTTTTTCTTTCTTTTTTCCACTTTTATTTTGTGTTCTAGTTTTCGCTTCAGAAGGGTCATCGCGTTTCCCGTCTCCACTTTTCCGTTTCTATGTCTTCCTGGATTTCTTCCTGCCGATTTGCGCGTCGTCTGGTAGAGAAGATAGATACTATGAGTTGCACGGCTCTCTGCGGTAACTCTTGGACGAAGAAACCCCTACACCCTTTCGTCTTTCTCCAAGATTTGGACTTGGTTTCTTCGACAGGAAAACAAGTAGACACTGGGAAACTTTGGTGTCTGTTTTAGATAGATGTTTCGTTTTAGGAGACCGACCAAACAGTAGGATAATAGTTGTGTTGGTACGTGCGTATGATACCCGTAGACTCACTCGCAGGCGTCAGAATATCTCCGACGAAACACGTTCGTGTGTGCGAAGACCTTTCTTGGGGCTATAGGGGATTTTGGTTTTTCAGGCTATCCTATATTTTACGCGGAAATTCTATCCATAAAGACAGACGTAGAGTTTAAAAGTCCGGACTCCAAAACTGTACATTGCGCTTGCAAAAAGCCAACGAGTCTACATCCAGAAGCTCCTCCGCCGAACGATTTTCTTCCTCTTACAACCGTAATAGAGTAGAAATAGAGAACGACGAAATGCCAAACCGTGGGCGTGACGGTTTCTTTGTACGAGTTCCAAGAGGTACTGCAGATAGCCGCGCAAAGCAAGGTGTCTATTCTTTCTACAAGAAAATGCACGAATCAGCAGGAAGAAATCTGCTCTTCCGAGAGATTGCCCTACGAGAGGAATACACAGAAAAGAGAAGAAGCAAGAGCTACTCATACTGGTAGAAACAAAGACAAGCATTCTGCCAGCTTAAGAGTGGATAAATGTACTAAACTTGGAACCGGGGCAATACGCGTGTAGAATATAGTATTTCGGGGTAATTTCAAAACGATATTGTCCCTTTCTCGAGAAGACAAGGACATAGAAATAACTGCTACTGGAATTTTCTTAGAAAAAGGGGCTTGGCAGTTCGACCTGGGAAGCACAAAGCAGCTTATTTTTGCAACGTGGGAAAGAAAAAAATGACGCTGCAAAAAAAAAATACGGGTTGTTTCGTAGAGCTATGACTAGTACTCCGATATATATATTCTAGAAACAATATATAAATGTATATCTCCGTTGCAGCGGGCATAATACCGTGGACGCATTTGGGAAAAAAAGTAGCCCAAACTCGGGTAGACCAAACCGGAAAATACAGTCTCCTAACCCTTAGTGCAAGGTCATTAAGCGCATTTTTAGCTGGAACACCCATGCGCAAACGTCATATAGTACATCTTGCACCTGCACAGTCGATTCATATACTTCTTTAATGGTCTCGTTTCAATCCTATATTTAACTGTTTTTTAAAGATACTGTAATTAATGGGGTCTTTGTGGTCCTTTACTAAATGGTCTGTTTTCAATCCTCCAATTCGATCATTTATGTAATGATTCTCAACAACTTTGTATTCAACGTTTTCTTTTTAATCCTTCATGTAATGGTATTCATACGATCGTCTATTGAATGATATGTTTTCGAACCTACGGTCATTTTGATCTTGTATGTGATGGTCTCTTTTACGAATCCTTATCAAATGGTCTGTTTTCGACCCTTTATGTAATAGTCCGTTTCCAATCCTATGTAATGGTTGTTTAACGATCTTGTATTACATGGCGTCTTCGAAATCTTTTATGTCATGATCTCTTTTCTATCCATCATTTCAGGGTCACCTTTGGACAGAAGCTCAAGATAACGTTTCGATTTCGAACCAGCGTCTGGGCACCCAAAAACCTACTTATGCACGTCGTATCCAACTGTTGTTATAAGTGTGGTTATATTCCAAAGCCTTCCATAGATATAGCTATCATTCCAGGCGATGACGGAGGTGTAGCCGTATTTAGAGCTTCGACGGACGAGGCAGGAGAAACATTTATCTTTGTTCATTATGCGGATACTGTGAGTAGAATTCTACAGAAGTATGTTTATGACTTTTAACCAAATGACAGTTTTAGACTTGTCCAAATTGAAATCATTTGCAGATGACAATGTGAATGTTGGAAAACTGATAGGCTTTGTCTTTGTTAGACTTGGATACACCGTGGGAAAAGGAGAAAATGCTGGTTGCCAGCATTTTCTCATTTTTCCACAGTATTATAAAGTCAGGGTCCTTAAAGTGTAGGCTTGTTTGGTATAGGGTTAACTCTTCACCAAACGACAAAATTTAACACTTGTCGGAATCTCAACCATTTGCTGACAATAATTTAATTATACCCCAAAGATCAGCATTAGTCGTAGGATTTGGTAGCAAACTATGTGAGAAAAGGAGGCTGATTTCCATCATTGCATAGCGCTTTTTCGAGGATGTCTTCCCTCAAAGTCCTTTGGCAACCATCATCATCATCATCATCATTACCATCAAAAACAACAGCACCCTTTAAATCATTATTATTGCAGTTTACTGGGTGGAACAGGCTGACTTTTACATACGACGGTGCGACTTTATCTGGCACAGTGAATTCTGTAATGGAAAGTAAAAAGGTTATAGGTATGTATTGTTTGAGAGAGGGAGGGAGACAGAGAGAGACACAGAGAAAGAGAAAGAGAGAGAGAGAGACAGACAGACAGACAGTCAGAGACAGACAGAGGGCACTATGTCCGAGCAGGAGACCTTCTCTTCATGGTTGGCTACATGTGTTCTCTGACTAGTTCGTCTTTTCGATTGCTCCGCTCTGCCTCTGCCTCTCTCTCTCTCTGTCTCACTGATCTGTATTTCTTTCTACGTCCACTGATCCACCCTCTGTCTTTTCACATTCTGTCTGTCTCTCTTGCAGACTCTCTCTCTCTCTCTCTCTCTCTGTCTCTCTCTCTCTCTGTCTCTCTGTCTCTCTCTCTCTCTGTCTCTCTGTCTCTCTCTCTCTCTCTCGTCCGTGTTTATTGCCTCTCCCTCTGTCTTTTCACCCTTTTCAGTCTTTCTCCCTTTAACTCCCTCTCAGTCTCTTTCATTCTCTGTCTCTCTCTCTCATCAAATAGATATTTCAGTCACGATATGTCTTCCGGCCATAATTAAAATTTTACAACATAGATACTCGTAGATGACAATTTTTTAGGCTCGTCAAAAAAACTTTAGAACTTGAAATATTTAGATTTTTAGTTGTCAGTTTGATCGTTTTATATCTTCGTTTGTCATAAAATTGCCTTTGCAATAAGTTGATTTTTGTCTGATAAAAATAGTATTCCCTTACACTCTACTAAAGAATGCTTCAATGACCAGGAAAAAGGGGGTTTTGAAAACATTGTGAGAAAGGAAAAAATACTGATAAGCAGCATTTTTCTCTTTACGCACAATTTTTTTCTTCCTTTTCAAATATTATTCCACCATTTCAGCTGCATTTAATTTGTCGTCAACGTAGGTATGTAAGTTGGACAAATCTAGGATTTTGTTGTACAATAAAGAGTAAGAAAAACAAAAAAACAAGTTAAAGGACACTGGCATTAATGAATCTCACGCAATTAAAGTCCCATCAAGTAGCCATTAAAGTGAACATATCTTCATAAAGATTTCTCTTCGGAGGGTGGTTTTGTCTTGATTAATTATCTTTTTGAAATGAATCAACACTTAATGTAAATCTTTAAACTTGCTATATGTCTGCTTACACTTTACCCAACACTTTACCCAATAACCTCGTGCTTCAAAGAACTCGAGGTTATATGGTGTTGTGTCAACCCTTTACCAACCGACGAAGTTTTAGACTGGACCAAATTCAAAGCACTTGCAGACAACAAAATAAAAGAAACTTAAAATCTAAAATGTGTTTCCAGGGTGATAGAAAACATTTTGGGAAAAGGACAAAAAGCTTGTACCAGCACTTTCTCCTCTTCCCACATTGTTTTCAAAAGGGTTCTATCTCACGGATTGTTAGGTAAAGGGTCAATGTTTTTCATTAAATATAACAGCGGTGTTCTATAGAGAAAAAAAAACTTCTTAATACATTACACTAAGCAAATCGCTGTACGAAACAGATCCGTCTTATTTTCCGAAAACTCGACTGAGCCATAAGAGGGTGTTCCATTGACATGCAGAAAATTCACCAGTTGCAAAGCACTTTCGACCTATGTCAGGCTGATATGGGTTGATACCTTTTCCATAGCATTAAACCACCTTTCACAAGCATGACTTATACGTAAATATCTTTACCTTTAATACAGGGGACATTCAGTTACGACCGGATCCATTAATGATTGGCGCATGCAGCGATACAGGACCTTATCAAGGATTACTGGATGATGTAAGTAGTTCTGTATTATTGTTATCATCGAATGTTCTCATCGTTATAGTTAAAATTATACTTCCCGTTAACCCTTTATTCCATAGATACTCATTTCTACGCATTGCTTGTAGGGGCCTTTGGAAAACATTGTGGCAAAAGGTGAAATTGCTCGTGACGAGCAATTTCACCTTTTGCCACAATGTTTTCTACACTATCAAAAGGTGCCATATACACATAAGAGAGGGCTTCATCCTTGCTGTTATTTAGGGTCAATTAGAGATACCAGAGAAATGCCTTATGGGGTAAAGGGTTTAATTAATGCAAATGAGAAAGGCTGCACAGGGTGCTGGGTGCTTTGTGTAGATATATGATTTGAGGCTTATTCTTTTAAGACTATTCCTTGCTGGCATAAATTGCCACAGCTAAGCACTCCATTGTGCTTGGGTGACTGTATTATCTGGTACTTGTTGCTACCCACTGTATGCAATAAGAATGGTGTGAACTGTATCGAGGAAAAAGGCGTCTATGTTTAGACTGGCTAAAAGAAACTGTTTTGCACTGCTTAAAACATTATTTTAATCACATCACGGTGACAGCTAATTTATCGATGTGTGTCCCAAATATCGGTAGTGCTAGGTTGGGCTTAGGAAGGATTTTCAAAGCATATTTGAAAAAGAAAAAGAAAAATTGTACTTGCTTTTTTCTGACTTTATTTTCAAAAGCTATTGTTTTCAAGGTCGTTAACCCCTAGGCTACTAAGCCTGACTCATAGACCTTCTGCAGATAGAGTAGATCAAAATCAGACGCCATAGACTGACATACAGTCCAAAAACTTGGATCTGTACCATCTGATAGGAAGATACTCCCCTTCCTTTAAAATGCTTTTGAAATAATAGTATTTGGGTTTTTACTGTCGACACTGAAGTGTCGTTAACTCATTAACCATATTAAGGGTAATATTAGGGAATGTTAGTTTGGGACAAAAGAGAACAATCATTTCCTTTGGAAAGAGACATCTGTGCAGCTCTCAAAACCAGTCACTTCTATAGTCATTTTGTGCTCCCCTCTCCCAGCAAAGTTACATAAAGTAAGGTATACTGGAATCGAGGTGTCCGTCTGACTGTCCGTCTGTAGACACATTTTTGCATTCTCTTTTTCCCCCTTCCTCACAACTAACACCATTTTTACCAGATATTTTACTAGAAACCTTGTAATCAAGGGAACTGTTCACCTGCAATTTCCATTGTATTATTTAGAATCTTATAGGAGTTAGCTCGCTTTTATTTTTGATCTTTGATTAAATACAACTGGTTGACTTCGAGCACCAATGTGATAGAAACCATTTCTTCTAGGGTGAGAGGGAATCGAATCCTGTTTCAATGAATACCATCGTTCATTTTGACAAAGAGTCGAATCACAGTCCCAGTATGTAACCACTACAGCTACCACTCTCGCCTATGCTTCTTTCCATCTAGCGCGATCTTCTACCGGCTTGCAGACCAACCAACAATCTGCCCTATCCGCCGTCCCACCTTAGTGTCTATCAATCTACATTCTCCTGGCATTCATTCATTCATTCATTCATTCATTCATTCTGTCTTGTTTTTTCAGTTTGAATTTTACATGTGTACGGCGCAATAAAACCAGAAATACCACTGCGGGACCCGGAGACAGCTTTTCACCAATACTCATGATAATTGTAAATACAGACATTCATAGAAGAATAACGAAGATGCACCTTGGTCGAATTCAGTCGAAAAGTTTCGATTCTATGAAATCGATCCATGCTTTGTGAAAAAGGGGCTTAAATATTTACCCATGTCAGCCTGCACAGTCCATGTTGACATGGGTCAATATTTTTTGCTATTTTGCTACTGGTCAATTTTCTGTATGTCCATAAATCTACCTCATGATTCAGTCAGTTTTTTAGGCTTGACTAGACTAGCGAACGATACATATCAAAGATCAGACTGCTTAGACTGCACGTTCTGTGAAGTCTGATCTTGCTCTGTGCCGTCCGTAAAATATGACTTTTCGTCCATGGTGCTGACTTCAGGTGTTTACCCTGAAGATCCCTACTTTCACGAAGAGTTCATTGTCTTTAAAGATGATGACTGTTAAATAAGAGACGAGCAACATATAATTGAAGAAGCTTGTTTATCTTACTTCAGCTCAAGACATAAATTTGCTGCAAACGAGTCAGGAGCTATTATACATTTGTATAAATTATGCTAGTATAACTTTTGTATATACCGTTTCCGTAAGTTATGTATAAATATCTTTCTTGCGGCTTTATCTATATGTGTTTGTCTAAATCGCTTTATTAATCAAAACGACAAATTCTTCGTTCAATAGATCCGTTGATCGATTTATTTATATTTGTTTTAATACTTTATTACTAATTGCGCATCTTACTTCTAAAAATAGTTACAGGGTTATTTCGAGAGCATCATCATGGCCTGTATTCACCAAGCAGACTTAAGAACAATTGTCGTGTAACTCTCAAGAATTTGCTAAATTTAAAAGTAACATACTTTTTGCTTGCTAAACTGAATAGTTTTATTGATCAGAAAGTGTGCACATTCAAATTTAGATTTTTTTCTCTTTTAACCCTTTACCAAACAATCCCTGGTTTTTACGGGTCTGGAATAGTAGCCTTTTGAAAACATTGTGGGAAAAGGAGAAAATGCTGGTAACCAGCATTTTCTCCTTTTCCCACAATGTTTTCTACCCTGTCTTGTTTTCAGCAAGAGTTGAATTGTTGTCTGCGAATGCTTTCAATTTGGTCTAGCCCCAAAGTTTGTCGTTTGGGAAAGGGTTAAGAAGTAAGACTGTAAATGTTTTACAGGAAGACTGATGAAAAACGGGCCCTGGTTTTTATAGAAAATGTCAACCTCAGTTACCGACAATACTTTGATAATGTTCCACTTCATTTACAGACCTGTAGGCTTAGTTGACTGATTGACAAATCTCGTTACGATGGAGCATTTCAATGTTACCATACTGAATTTTGAACGGGGATGATGACTAATTAATAAAAACAACGAAATTTTAGACTGGTCCAGATTGAAAGCACCTGCAGACTATAAAATAAACATAACTCAAAAATTGCAATTTGTTTCCAGCAGGGTAGAAAACATTGTTGGAAAAGGAGAAAATGCTGGTTACCAGCATTTTCTCCTTTCCCTACAATGTTTTCAAAAGGCTTCTATCTCAGGGTTGTAAAAACCAGGGATTATTTGGTAAAGGGTTAACGATAGGGTCTTCCCTGGTCTAAATATGGAGTCAATAATGGGGAAACTGCATGATGTGTATATAGAGATGGATGTTATCCTTCTATCGGACAACCTTATGTTTGAACGACCCTATCTGAAGTGAGGTGGGAAAAGGAACAAAAATACTGGTAGCCAGAAGAATCTCCTTTTCCCACGACGTTTTTTATCTTTTCAACAGTAAATTCCATCATCTCAGTCACAATTGAATTGTAGCCTACAATTCTTTCTAAAAATATGGGTCGGAAACTTATTGTTTGGCAAAAAGTTAAATACTCACTGATTTTATTTAATTTACTTGCATGATCTGTTCCCTATCGCCTGTTTCACTGCTAGTTCACGTAATTTTGTTGTTGTTTTTGGTGCTGTTGTTTTAAAATTATGTACATAAAAATATATAACTAATTTTGTTGTTGTTGTATTTCGGTGAACACAATTTTTAACACACCTACTACTGTCGCTTGTTGGCGGAAAGTTGACCAGTGATTGATTGATTGAAAGGTATTTTACGCCGCTTTCAACATCATTTCAGTCATATTACGGCAACAGCTCTCATATTTATTATTTCATAGCTCTAGCCTAGTACTGTTGAACCCCGGGAAATAAATAAACAGGAGAGCATGAATGCTCGTTTTCGCATATTGAAGGCCATTTTGAAAAGGATGATGCTTCGATGCACGTCGGTAAATGTGATAACTTTTTCGAGGCTTGCTGAAAACAACATTTAATTTCAAGCAAGTTTGCATAACTTTTTGTTAATTTTCAACATCATTTCAGCAATATCGTTTTGGATAACACACAGGTCTAACCGTACGTTCCTATAATTCTATATACTAGCACTGCGTACAAGACACTTTTCAAACCATGGATGGTCTTACGAACAAAGTCCGTAGCAAAGAAACAAATGAACAAATACATAGCAGAAATACAGGGACCTGGCAGGATTCAAACCTAGAACGCTCCGACGAAAGGCCAACACCATAAGCATTGCGCTAAAAAGAACTCTGGCTAAAGCAGTTGTTGGGTGTTATTTAAAAGCCTTTCTAGGCAGAAAGTCCGTTTTTGGACAACAAACGGGATTAATGACTCATGACAAATCCTAGACGAGCCCTTATCATATGAACAACGTTCGTGATGATAATTCTCCCAATCTCAGTTGTTATAGGTGTTGTATTCAAATCGCGATGAAGCCATGAAGGAGTGGTCTCCCGTAACAACGGTTTTACGATACAATCGTCGTCGAAATTAACTATATACACCTTTAGGAAAAAGTTAAGCATATTTCATCTCATCCAGTTAACCCTTTACTCCATAGATACTCATTTCTACCCATTGTTTGTAGGAGCCTTTGGAAAACATTGTGACAAAAGGTGAAATTGCTCGTGACGAGCAATTTCACCTTTTGTCATAATGTTTTCTATATTATCAAAGGGAGTCATATACACATAAGAAACGGCTTCATCCTTGCTGTTATTTAGGGTCAATTAGAGATACTATAGAAATGCCTTATGGGGTAAAGGGTTAAAAACAAATCCTTTCGCCCAAGTATATTGTTTTCTTTATATCTTTGTTTAGCGTTTGATTATAAACGAACGCAGGAAATGCACCAGACAAAATAAAGTCATATGCCATGTCAAGTTGGCCTTTGTTTACGACTTTTTCAAGGACTATAAAACTTGCTTAACTTTTTCCCATAGTTATATAAGCTTTGCTGTGTACAAATCATTCCGTGCTTAAATAACGACGCTTAGTCAGAAGACAGTCGAAACGTTATGTAAAAGAATAAAAATGCATGTCAAAATACCAGTCTTATTTTATAACAAGGACATGAACCCACAAATGAGCAGTAATTATTTTGCCGTCTAAAACTGCTTAGTAATATGGACAAATCTGGACAACATTTTTTCCACGTTTTATGGCTAAAATCTACAGCTTATGCACTAGTTTGTAAACCCTATACCAGGAGACGAAATTTTAGAAGTGTCCAAATTTAGATTAATTGCACACGACAAATAAAATGTGGCTGGATTTGTGAAATTCACAGCAGAAAGGGCAGAAAAACATTGTGACAAAGAAGGAAACGCTGTTTATCAGCATTCTCTCCCTCACACTCATACACTCTCTCTCTCTCTCTCTCTCTCTCTTTCTCTCTCTCTCTCTCTCTAGGTTCGTTACATCTTGGGATTGATTAGTAACGTTATTAATGATTCAAACAAATATGAAGTCGATGTATAACACGAAAACAAAGGGGTTATTAAATAATTGTGTCTCCTTCTAGATAATTACTTTTCAGTTCGGTAAAAATTTGTTTAAGGAATAATATCTTTTTCTCGGACATTGAAGAATAATATCTTTTTCTCGGACAGTGAAGATCCAAGATCAGACTGCACGTTCTGTGCAGTCTGATCTTGATCTGCACTGTCCGCAAAAGGTCAGTGAATCGTGCTTAGAAGCTTAATAGTTCGCTGACATGATTCTTAAGTTATGCTATATCTTGAAAACTGAGGGGTTAGATAAATACGTAAGGTGACGACTCTAAAACGTTCAGCTGATAATAAACATTTATGATAAGGAATTTAAAATTTGGAATTTTAAGTCGAAAAAATAATTCACCAGACATCAGACCACTTTCACGTTTTGGACTTTTTTGGATAAAAATAAAGATAAACGGATCTCAGCTAGGAAGCAAGTTTGATTGTTTATTTGTTTTTGTTGTAATTAATACCGATTTCAACATCATTTTTGTCACATTGCACATTGCAGCAGTTTCAGTGCACGTTCTCATAACCGGTGGTTCAGTCGGCTACGTACAGAAGTTGAAACGAGAGAATCATGGGTTCGATTCCAAAGTATGGCCACTGTCTATTTGAGAACTGGTGCTTATCACCCATTCCACTCTGATCATTGTTTCGAAGATGGTTATGTGTGATTACAGAAAGAAAGTTTGGAAGTATATTGTGCAAAGTACTGGAAGCGGAAACTCTAGGAAGGCATGGATATGTGCTCTAGTTGCAGCAAGATAACTGGAATAGTGTGGAAAAAGGCGTTAAACACTACACAACCTATCCATCAGTTCTTGGGGGCTCCTTTATCATTATTCTAAACATTTTCTCCAGGCAACTGGCTGCTTTTTCATATGAACATTGTCGAAACAATGTTTAAGCTGCGGTTAAATAGCAAGTAGATACAATATCAGGGGCGTAACCAATGGTTTGTGTTTCGTTTATTTATCGTCACCACTGGTTGCCCATATGGGCGACGCCCCAAGAGAATTGTTAGTTATGTAATGAGAGATAGTGCAAACATATAAGCTATGCTGTGTAAAAAGGGGGCTTAATGCATCTGCGAAAGGTATCGACCAAGATCAGCCTGCGCTGTCCGCGCCCCCTGACCCGGGCCTAAATGCTTTTCGCTTTTGGTCAATCTTCTGTACGTCCAAGGAAAAATCTTCGTCCAGAATCAGGCATTTATTAGACTAAATGGAGTTAATGGCTCCATAATTATGCGATGAATCATGTGACATAACGGATCAATGAGATGCATTAACCCATTACCACACAATCCTACAATTGACGCCCCTGAGAAAGAAGCCTTTAGAAAACATTGTGGGAAAAGGAGAAAATGCTGGTAACCAGCATTTTCTCCTTTTCCCATAATGTTTTCTACCCTTCACAAAACAAATTTCAAATTTTCAGTCACTTTTATTTTGTTGTCTGCAAATGCTTTCAATTTGGACCAGTCTAAAATATTGTCGTTTGGTAATGGGTTAAACCCCCTCTTGCCAGAGAATGACTTAATTAAGAAAGGAAACCCATCCTTAGTTTTGCTCAGCACTTTAACAGCTAGGTGTATAGCACTGTCCCTCGGTTTAAGTCTCATTCGAAGGACTCTTTATTTTTTTAAATAAATCTAGGCAATCTGTCGTGGTTTGTACTGCAGTTTTGAATTGTAGCACATTAAACTCGAAACTGCTGTCTAATCCTCAGGCTGATAAGTTAGACTTAAAACGCTTTTATGGACTATGTATATCAAGATCAGAAGCACAAAACATGTAGTCTGATCTTGTTCTACATTACCCTTTACATTGATAATTCCAGGTGAAGATAACTTTTCAGTTATCTTTCAGCCGTGCAAGGTATGTACTACTTTTTGTACTACCTTAAGTTCTACCGGTAAAAAAGGGGGTATAATGATTGTAACTGGCATTTTTTTCAACAGCGTTCCTCCCCCCTTGGAAGAAGGGTACCAACATTTTAGCAATACATTTGTTCGTAAAAGCTTTGGATGGGATCAGTCCAGAATTTTGTCTGGTAAAGATTTTAAGTAAATCTACTAATTGATTTACAGAATGATAAAACTCGGATATTTCCTGACTCTGTCATGTGTCGTGACCCTGAGTTTAGCTGACCACTCGTGTGTGTGTAACTACGATAATGATAACCTTGTGCTGTCTCAGCCCGACAACCAGTCCGCAGCCATAGACCATATGTATGAATTCGATTGTAAACCCTCCTACAGTGGATATAGTGGAAGTAATTTTGTAGCCGTACAAATTGGGGGAAAAGTAAGTATAGAAGTACATTCTTCACCTTCTTCACCTATCCCTTAACTTCTATGGATGTCGTTGTGCCACCTGTGAAAAGGTTTCCAGCACTTTCCTCCATGTCTCCCTGTCCTCCACCTCCCTCTGTGATTCTGCCAGGCTCAATCCTGTCTATTCCTGTATATTGTCTTCCAATTCTTTCTCTGTCTTTCGTGCCTCCATCCTCCTTTAACTGTACCTTGCAGGGTTTATTTTTCTGTGTAAGGCCTCTTGAACGAGAAGTGTACTCATGCCTTTTTTAATTTCCACTTCTTGACAACAGTGAGGTCATCGTGGGGCTATATCACTTCCAAGATCTTTCTGTGAAGCTCTTCGTTTGTCACATGGCCTGTGTAATGGATGCCTAGTATCTTCCTGTTGTATCTTATCTCGGTACTCAGGATCCTCGACTCTTTCTAGCTCTGTGGTGAGTGTACAGGTTTCACAGGCGAGTAACCGAGCGTATTTGTTGGATTTTCAAGACTGGTGTTTCTCTGTCTCCAGAGAGTTTTTAACTTTACCACGGCCGCAGTTATTTTTATGATCATCGCCATGGTTATGTAATGAGAGATAGTGCAAAAATCTTCAGCGATGATGGTTTCCGCTACAGGTTTCAGCCAGTTCAGTAGAATCTTCTGTATGATTTTCCTTGGGTGGCTAATTAAACTGACACTGCCATAGTTGTTGCATAACTAAAGCAGTATTATCTTTGATAAGGTGATGATCAGTGACTGTGTCCAGGTGCTTGGCCATATGACAGTGTTTCAGATATTGTTGTAGATGGTTGTGACGGCTGCGATCAATCACTGCCTCAACCAGTTCCGAAGGTACTAGTATGTAGCTGATACCTGCCGACTTACCATGTTTCATTGCTTTTTGACTGCCACTTCGACTTTCTACCATAATATGGGGAGAGGGTCCTCCTCTGGTTCTGCCAGTAAGAACAACTTTATATTGCTTGGTCTCTCTTGAGCCGATAGTTGAATTATTCGAAGTAGTATACTGTCCATCTATATATCGTTTTTCTGTAATTAGGCATTTTCCGAACTTGCTTTTGATGCTTGTTGGTCTTACCTGTTCTCTGTTGTTAGGTTTTCTCTACTTGGTATGCCTTCTTAATGTTGTCCCTTCGGAAATTATCTTAAGTTTCTTTGCATTGTTATGCAATCTAGGGGTCTTTTGCTTTTTTCGTCTCCTTTTTTACTTTGCTGTTTGTTTCTCGGTATTTCTGGGCTCTTTCTGTTTTTTGTTTCCCTTTATCCAGCTCCCGTCTTCTGTCACATAATTCCTAAACGTCGGCGTGCCCCATGGCTTTTTGGTGCACTGGTGTTTCCCAAGATCTCGATGGTTGTTTCAACAATTCTGCATTGAACGATTCGACGCTGGTTCAAGGTCGAAGTTGTCATCACCCGCTTTCGTCGGGGCTGCAAATTTCCCTCCGATCATTGTCTGGAATTGTGATTTTATGATTGGGTCTTTGAACTTACCAAGGTTAAAAAGAAGTCTAGTAAACTTCGCTTTCTTGATCTGGTTTAGGTCAATCTGAACGACATCATGAACATATCATGATCGCTTCGTTTGTCTGTGTGGGAAAAGGTATGCTCGCGAGCAATGTCTGCTCTGAAGCGTTTGTGGACCATTGTGTAGAGGATCTGATTTCGTTGTTGGCCGTCTGGACTGGGCCAAGTCTTTTTCCTCGATACCTTGTGTATGCCGATCGTTTTTTTAATATGAGCTTACTAGTGGGAGCGAACTCAAGCAGCCGATGGCCTCCCTTTCACTTGTTGTAGCGTTGCATAAGGGTTGAAAGGTGCCCTTCCAGATTGCTTGAGCATCTTTTCCAACTTAAGCATTCCAGTCACCTTGTACCACTAAGATGTCTTTCTTGGGTTGAAGTTGGCCGTAGAAATCCTCCACATCGCCATCAGTATGGTCCATAGTACGGACATATCCTAGTTCAACCGTGGCTTTAAATTTTCCGGCTTTCAGGTGGATGGAGATCAGTCCGCTAGAGACCGGGCGACAACCCATGACTGTGCTGACGACTCCTTCTTCGCCTTTGTCCTCTCGTCTACTGTAATACACCTTGTGTCCGTCCATTGTTGTTGTTTTGCCTATGCCTTTCCATCGTATCTCACATTCTTGTAGGCCGGGATGATTCCAGAGATATATGCTCATCTCATGATCTAACTCCTCTATCTCCCCCTTTTGTCTCATGGTTCGTGTGAACCATGAGCCCAGGAAAATGTTTTCTCTGGCACGTAACTTGGGGAACCCGTAACGCACTTACCTCCTCTACCCTAGTGTGCAGCGATCCTTGTTCCGGGCGACGACCGAGCCGGTATCTAGATCTAATAAAGATTGTCCTCATCACGGTGTGTCTTGGGTAATATGACCTGGCAGGGCCTATCCCTCTCCAGGCTGTCAGCCACAGTCAAATTCCCCTTTAATCAGGTGAATCGCATTGGCCCTGAACACTTTGTTGTTGAACTTATCTGGAAGCTCATTCACCCCGGCCATTGACTGATGATGCAGCTCTTCCGCCCTCCTAGTTGTGCAGTGTAAACATGGCCTCTCACATGGTTTGAACCGGCAGCTGAAGTGGTGTGCCGTGGTGTGGCGGTTGAAGGCAGCACGTCAGAGATTAGGGGATGGATAAGAACCGGTGAAACTCGTACACGCTATTAGTAAGGAAGCAACATGTTAGACATTAAGGATGCTGCCTCTTACCAGAGGCCCCTACACCCCGTCGTATATTAAACTAGAGAAATGATGTGACGGACGGACGGATAATTGCTTGAAAGATTCGACAGATTAAAGTCCAAAAAATAGCGACCCAAAACAATTCAAGCGTTAATAAGAATGCATTTTGATTCAAATCATGCATTTACAGGATATAGAAAATATTGGACAGATGACAATTTGTTACTATGTGGCCGGTCAACGTTTAAGTTGTAGGCAGAAAAATGCATTTTAACCCTTTACCCCATAAGGTATTTCTATGGTATCTCTAATTGACTCTAAATAACAGCAAGAATGAAGCCGTTTCTTACGTGTATATGACACCTTTTGATAGTGTAGAAAACATTGTGACAAAAGGTGAAATTGCTTGCCACAATGTTTTCCACAGGCTCCCACAAGCTATGCGTAGAAATGAGTATCTATGGAGTAAAGGTTTAAATCTTAAAATCATGTAAACAGAGCTACCTAGCTTCTTTCAACCTAGTTTTCCTGCCAATTTCAATTTCTCTGCCAAAGTTTTAATTTCTCTGCCAATTTCTCTGCCAAAGTTTTAATTTCTCTGCCAATTTCTCTGCCAAAGTTTCAATTTCTCTGCCAATTTCTCTGCAAAAGTTTCAATTTCTCTGCCAAAGTTTTAATTTCTCTGCCAAAGACTAACGCTTAGACTGACCGTACAAGAACAGATTGTCATCCACACAATAATGTCCTTACCTTTTAAATGGTTTGATTAAAATCGAATTGCGTTTAATACCGGTGCTGTAGACATGCATATGGCCGCTACCGTGCCTTTTCTGTATGGCTGATTGGTTCATTAATGTTTTGGAGGCCCTCAAACGAATCACTGTTGTCTTATTCGGTTTTAAATGATTACAAATCCTTTGTGTTTTCTTCTCCTTTACACTAAATATACATGGGTAACTTATCTTTATTTACAAACCTTAGATATTCTAGGCAACTTCAAGTCTTAAAACCTCTAAGGATGTATCTTAAGTCAGTAGAAGGATTGATAATTGGCTGTCTGAATGATAGGCAGGTCGGTTGTCTAATCGGCTGGCTAACTGATAGACGGGCCGATTGATCGACTTGCTTGCTGCTTGATATACGTGGATGGATGGATGGATGGATGAACGGACGGACAGATGGACGGATAGATGGATGGATAGTCACCAAAGGAACATGCGAGTAAAAATGTATTTTCTTGGTGTTTCAACTATTTTACTTCAAATGTGTTTAGAACTGACAAACCTTTCTGGATTTACTCTCTGAATAAAAACTCAGATTTGTGTATGGGCTGGCAAAAGAGGTCTTATGTATGTCTCTGATACAATATTTCAAAGATAAATATTGAAATCTATTTTGTACAACAACCGTCTGAATGATATGGTAGACTAGTGTTTTTGATATACAGAAAATTGATCAATAGAAACAAGTTTCGACCGAGGTCGAATGCCAGGATAGGACAGTCTGACATGAATCAATACTTGTTGCAAAAAACTGTTTAACCAGAGCATGAATCAATCTTTTTATATCTCTATGTACTTATTGATTCCGCAGTGTCAATTTCGAAATCATGACCAGGAATGCTATTCAAAGGTGAAAGGATGGGATTTTTGCGGACTGCAAAGCTAATACCAGACAGCACAGCTCTGTAATTGATTGGTCTTCGTTTATCTAACGTCATTGCCTCCAGATGAATGTAAGCAAGATACAGGATGAAACCATTCTTAGTTACGCTTGGTTCCTAAAAGTGCGCAGTGTATAGAACTGGCACATGAGACCTCTATTGAATGCCTCGCCAGAAAGACTACTTATAATATTCGAACGCCAGCAATGAGGATCGAACCCATTGTCAAAAGAGGTTTAGTTTATAGATCTACATTTTGCACAGAAAGGGTAAGACTGATTTTTTGTATTTATAAGCAGGTTTTAGATATATGGTAAAATTGTATAGGTAGGATACATAGATGCAAAGTCAAACATTCAAGTACAGACATGTGCGGGTGATCCTTCATCATTTGATGTAGGTAGGTAATAGCCTGTCCATCTGTCTATCTGTCCATTTGTCTGTCTTTCTCTTTCTATATATGTTTCTTTCTCTCGACCTGTCTCTCTGCGACAAAAAGAAACTTTTCTGTTTGCATAAATAAGAAACAACGACTGCTGCAGGTACATGATGAACAAAATTTTATGTCTTGCTTTAGTCTGTAAATCCTCTATTAAATTATCCCGTGTCTTAGCTATCCTAATTTTAAGAAAAGGATTTTTAAATGATTGTAGAGTAGGTAATGGAAGAAAATGTTAGTTTCCATCATTTTTCTTCTTTTTCCACAGCACATATAAATCTTTTCATACAATGTTTTCTACGCGTCAGCAGGTACACAAATCCCGTAATTTGAGTTATAGTTTCATTAAGTTTTTCACCTACAAAGGTTATCAATATAAAGTATTCGCTGTGTTATGAGAAAACTATGGTATGAAAAAGTTATTTTATGTTACTTTATGGAAAAAAATCATTCAAAATCGACAGTAACGGTACCGACAACACAAAGACCCACAACTCTGTCTTCCAAACAAATGTTTCAAACAACCCAAACAAAGACAACAACTTTCCAGCTGCCAACCACCTTATCTACTTCACAGACATTTACAAATGTAATGTACCACAGATGTAAGTAATCTAGTATTTCTATCAGTATTAGCTTTTTTTAAACAGTAATCCAGCAATCCCGTTTTTTATGTAACCTCACAACTTTCTTAGTTGCCACTGCAGTCGCTAACATGACTAAATACATATCTGTTGTCCACTGTGGTATCATGTGCCAATAAACAGAGAGTTGCATTATGTCGGTGTATCATACAATAGAATCAAATGATGCATTATCACCTAACGTCACAAACACAATCAGCTGGATAAAAAGTACTTTATATGACCTCAGTGATTAATCATTTGACTTAATATCTGCCAATGTGACTGAAAGCAATTTGCAGCCCATTGGAGTCTCATATCGTCTGACTAATATATTTGTAAGTATAACTTATATAAATATGTAGGACTTCAAGATTTACTTTAAAGCTACATGTATATTATGCAATAGCACAATGTATCAATTTATCTGTGTTACAACTAAGAGGATGAACTTTGGCTCCAGCATATTGGTGCATCATACTCTCCCATCGATGTATGATAACATCTAATGTGACGAATTCATAGTTGCAGTGTTTTGCGGTACCATACAGTCTACTAATGTACCAGTTTAGATTGCTATTAAAGGTATATCTGTACAGCTAAATGCCTCACTAAATCGGTGTATTTTACAAACAAACTAATTTATTATTTGCTTTTCTTACAGCGAACGTGACGGAATTACAGCAGCAATATTATTGAAGGGCTTACAGCTTCTGTATATCAGTGTATCACTCAATGTCATCAATTTATTACTTCATAGTATAAAAGCAAACGTGACCAGCGCAGTCCTGCAGCATGTTCTCGTATCATTCAGTATCACCAATAGTTCAACAGTTATTGAAATAACTCAATCGATGAATCTAAACAGTTTATAGGTACATGTATAATTGTAAAAAGATACTGTCGCTCCAGCCATCAAGAAAAACATAATGCTGCATTGTATCATATTTGTGTATCATGTACAATTAATTTTATTGTTTCCTTTCAGGCCGGGGGCCAGATGCAAAGCTGGAGTATAGTTTTGTATTAAATACTTCACCAACTGTATACATTATAACGTGTATTGTTAACTTGCTATTGTAACTGCTAAAGTGACGAACATACATCTATCCATTATAGTGCAGTCTTACTATTGCAATGAACGCTATTTAATAGCTGACGTGACTGACTGCAAACTTTCTCCTAAAATTCCGTTGATGTTATTCGTTAATGTAGTTTAAAGGTATTTATTTCACATTTATTGAGAAACAAGTTCACGCAAACGACAGTAATATCTCTCGATTCTGCTCTCTGAGTACTAAATCAGTGCTCGCTCAGAATGTATAGGTTGATGAAGAGTCCCAAAAATGACGTGCAATTCAGGGTTTCAAACTCTATGGTTACGAGGTCAGCGCTCTACCTCACAACCATGGATACTTTTTTTTATTTTTTGTTATTAGCCAACGTGACAAATACAACTCTCCAGTATATCGGTATATCATACAATCTCACCAACGGGAATCCTATTCGAGGTACAGAAACACCTTCAATGACCGATCCTGGTCTGTTGCTCGGTAACCAGGTCTTTCAGGTAAACGGTAGCCCTTGAGCTGTTACATTGATTAAACTTGTTATTTAGATAGGATATACAGTGACCTGTTTTCACAATATTCTAGAAACATGAGTAACATTCATTGGTTTTTCCATTGTGGTTATTTTTAGAAACAGGTTGTAAGTAAACAAGATGTTTACTAATCCATGATGTCATTTTCTAGAAAAGACTAATCTTGTATTTTCTAAGCTGATATAAATAGGACTTTCTAGGTGATTTTTTTATTTGAAGTTAGACTTGTGCCTTGGAGAATTCAGAATTATTAAAAAATGTTGGATATAACTTGGACTTTCGATCATGTCTATTTGCAAGTAAAAACAAGTGTTAATTTAGGTTTTAGGAACCAGGAATTTCATACTTTTTGTAGTCTAAACGTAATTCTTAATTTTGAAACACTTATTCTATTTCTCATTCTAAGATTAAAACTTGTCAAAATTTCATTCAAAATTAACTCTTGTTGTATATTTCCTGTAGTCATTAAATATTGCTAATTGTTAAAGGCTTGTTGCTGGTTTTCTTTCTTGTTACGCTTGGCTCGTAACGAACTAAAGATTTCCAGCCTGCAGTAAAAACACATAGTTTACGGTTTTAAAACTTAAAAACTTTAAAACTTTACTTGATGGAGAAATCTCACCCTATCGTGATCTACAAAACACCCCACACACACACACACACACACACAAACCGTCGCTTAACGCCATGTTCAACATATATATATATATATATATATATATATATATATATATATATATATATATATCGAGGTGGCAAGTGCCTATTCATGTATACATGCTGTCCTAGAGTTTCTCTTTTATAAGTACTTTGAATAATATTCTTTCCAAGCTTTTTCCCAACACTGGAATGACCCAATCAACTTTTCTGATTGATAGAAAAATCTAAGCTTCTGCCAAAACAACGACAAGATAGTGATTGGCGATAGATTTTCTAGTCAGACTATCTTCCGGTTTTTTTTTTTTTTTTTTTTTTTCTCCCTTTTATTCTAAGGATTTGCTGTATCAAAGAAACATCGTGGAATTTTCAAGTAGCACTGTCGTCATCGCTTTTATGTCGTCTTCGCCGAAAAAATAAACATTTTTTCCATATCTCAATATTGGAAGACGTAAATTTTGAAATATGGCGAGCTGTGAATTATCGATGGAAAACCCAATGCTATGGGGTGAAAACTCTGAAATAGGCACTCTGGTTGCCTCCCTTTTCGACATACACGTTTAGTTGAAAAAGTAACCACAGCCAAGCGTCAGCACCTGAGTGGAGTGCACTTTTTCAATTCTTTCCATTTCCTCAAAGCTGAACGAATTCCCCAACGGTACATGGCGAGAAGTAGAACTTTCCAACATGTCTGGACATTGCTTTACTCAGTATTCGTTAATTCAGAACGGGAGAAGCTACCAAGAAGAGCTACTTACCCTTGTTCGACCTACAGGTTAGTCAACTGATTGAATGATGTTTGCGTGTATGTTGTTAAATGGTAGATTTTTGTCTTTGAAAGTTTGGAAAAAATTGTTAGATTTTCAGAAAATGCTGGTTACCAGAGTTTTCTCTTTTCCCCTCTATGTTTTCTAAAGCCTTTAAACCCCATTGATCGTTAAAACTACTGACCGTATGGTATTTTTTTAAGATTTAGCTGATGATGATGATGACTTTGTAGGATTAAGGTCTCACGATGTTCTTGACATATACTGTATGGTAAATTAGAGAGATAGAATCGGATTCAACGAGATCCGGATACAGGCCCTTAGCTCTTACTCGAATATACCTCCTTGTTTCTTTAACGATCTCGGTGTAAAGTACCAATACAAGGGAGGCTACCTCTAGGTTTCAAATCGGTCCACCTGTAGTTAAGGTGGGAAATATGAAGTGTCTCAGAAAGGCCCTGGCCAGGCTGGTATCGAATCTTCTGACCTTAGGTTTGGAAGTTCAACGTTTTACCACTGCATAACCGCTTCACTCAAATGTAGAGTTATATCTCAGGTAATATATATCCCATGTCTCATGCCTGACCACTTGAGCTTCTCCTGTGTATCTTCTGTAAGTGGACAAGGAAGTAGTAACCTTATGTATAGTACTGAAATATGAGCCATACTCTGGGAACACGGAGTTAAATGTATCTTTGTGACGCATTATATCAAGCAAGCCATTATGTAATTATTGATCTAACAACCATCGGAATCATTACGTAGACTGGACCTTTGATGTGCAGAAAATTTACACCTATCAAACAATTTCGATCAATATCAGCCTAAGCGGACTGCGAAGGCTGGCAATGACCATACTATTTTTTGCAAATGGACTAGGCTCCTTTTTACAGAGCATTGTTATATATAAGCCCTTTAACCCTTTCCCAAACAATCCCTGGTTTTTACGGGTCTGGAATAGTAGCCTTTTGAAAACATTGTGGGAAAAGGAGAAAATGCTGGTAACCAGCATTTTCTCCTTTTCCCACAATGTTTTCTACCCTATCATAGACAGAAATAATCTTTTCAGCAAGAGGTGAATTGTCGTCTGCAAATGCTTTCAATTTGGTCTAGTCCAAAAGGTTGTCGTTTGGGAAAGGGTTAAAACTCTTTTCCCTTCATTTCAGTTCAACACCCGCACCAGCTAATAAATTCTTCTTTTATGTTCAATACCGGTACGTCGAAGATTTTTTTACTCTTCTTGCTCTTTTCTCTTTCATTTTCACCTAATCTTCTTTAACGGCGAAAAAAATTGTTTAATTCTCTCTCTTTTTCATTCCTGATATTAAAGAAGTTTTTGAGAGACTGTATTTACATGTAGCTGCATTGATCTCTATTTTATCCCCTAAAGCTTTCAAAACTACTATGCTATGTATTGTTCAACAACATACTAATTTCGTATAACTACTAATAAATGTATCAGAAAAAAACTTACTCTATTTTATAAATCAAACTCTGACACAATTTCACAATGTTTTTGTCGGCAATTCTTCATCCTTTTAAAGTTAAGCGTTTTAGCATGTAATTTTCAGACATTGCAGATATAGAGTAAACTGCACCAAACTAGAAATCAGGGTCCGTATTCACCAACCAGTCTTTAGAATATTATTAGTCTTATTCTTCAGAATTTTGTCAATCTGAAAGTAACAGAACTTCTGATTGGCTAAACCATTTGGTTTAGCCAATCAGAAGTTCTGTTACTTTCACAGTTAGATAATCTTGAAGAGTAAAACAAAGAATGTTCTTAAGAATGCTTGATGAATACGGACCCTTATCTTGCAAACCTGTACATTTTCCAGGGTTTACTGCATCGTGATAAATTACCTAGTATTGCTTACTCTCCGTACTTTCATTGTTACAACTTCAGAGTTTAAAAAGGTCCGTTCCTATACCGAAAACAGACAAAGCACCAATTTATACGAGGATTCGCTCACAATTTGCTCTCATGAAAAACTAAGATTAAGAGACGAGCTGGCCGATACTGATCCATTATCGATAACACGTGACTTCGCCAAAGACGCCTGTGATTTGCCATTGATTTATGACGTCACTGAGTATGTAAATTTCTTGGATAAATGGGGCACAGTAAGTTGTATTTTTTATGTTTATTGTCACTTGAATGACTTTGCTTTCCACTTTTTACTTTTTAGTCCATTTTAACTCGAAGAAATTAAATGACTTTGCTTTCTACTTTTTACTTTTTAGTCCATTTTAATTCGAAGAAATTTAATGACTTTGCTATCCACTTTTTACTTTTTTGTCCATTTTAGCTCGAAGAAGTTTAATGACTTTGCTTTCCACTTTTTACTTTTTAGTCCATTTTAACTCGGAGAAAACTTGACAAAGTCAAGCTTACTAGGAGGGCACGGGGGGGGGGGGGGTCGTAAAAAGAGAAAAGTTACCTGGTTTACGAGATTTATATATGATATTTCTTTTCCACGGTATTATTTCTCATAAAACCGGGTTCCAAAGAGGTGAATTTAAGATATACCTTAAATTTAATGGAAACAAGACTATAACTTATGCTGACGAAATCATGAGCCTGATTTCATAATTATATGTTATGAAACAATGCAATTATTATCTACTCTGATTCATTTAACCCTGCTTTTGACATTTTTACTACATACTTTTAGAGCATTGTTGTGGAAGCAGTATTGGGGACGAAAGAATTGAAAAGATACCAAACAACTGAACAAGAACTCTTTCGCACTGTGGATCAAAAGGTACGAGCAAAATGTATCTGAATGGAATGTATGAGCAGAATTTAACTGCATAGACAGATCTATATTATATATCCCCGAAAAAATATGCTTACAATATACTCATGTGATAAAATACTGAAAAAACAAAAGCAACGTATCTATCTATGGCTTTAAAGCAAGATTAGCACTGAAAAACATAGAATCAGAGGATGCAACCTTGGCTGAATTGAATGAAAAGTTAAATTGTGCATTAAATATATCATTTAAAGGGTTTGTACATAATTTCATTGAATCAGGAGTTTATCATGGAATACTATGGAATCAACAGATAATCACAGAAAATATCTTAGCATAACGTTGGGCATTAAGGTTTCTGAGAAGCAAAAGGTCTGTCGATAAAAGTTTGAATTAAAAAGTCTGGACACATTATGGAATAAATGCACTACCTGGAATACAAATTGTCACTAAATAAAAAAGTTTATAAATTTAATTTTATTGATTCAAAAGGTATAGATAGTGTATTTAATAAAGGAAGATCAAAAACATCATGTTTTTAAATACAATGTAATTTACAAGATCTTATTGAATTAATTATATACGAAATATTATTGAATGAAAAGATTTTTTTAATTTTTTAATCAAAATGTATATATAAAATTTTAAATCAAAAGGTACATAGTAAATACATTATATTATTCAATAAAGAAGATTACAGAAATAATACTAATTATAATTGAATGAAAAGATATACATGTACATCTATATATGATATTATTGAATCAAAAAGTAAAGAGCTATACAGTATTAAAGGGTATAGATCTATGCATAAATCGTTGAATCAAGTGGTAAGTAGATAGAACATGGGATTCAAAAGGTACGCAAATATTATAGAAATCTAAGGTTATGCACATTACAATATTGAATCAAAAGGTATGTGCATTATGTTATGAAAAAGAAAGACGCGTGCGCAATATTATTTACCCAAAAGTGTATATACAAAATGTTATTGAATAAAAAATCATATGCATGATAAAAGCAAAATATCAGTGATAAAAATGCATATGCACAGCTTTAAAGAATGAAGAAAATGTATATATATTCCCAATATTATTATAAACTACAGGTTGGTATTTGATATAATCTAATAATAAGATATAAACAATATGATAATGGATGAAGCGTGTAAACATGATATCATTGAATTAAACGGTACGTATATATATATTGAATTTATTTATCTTTTTATTTATCTTTATTAAAGTCTCATTCATGTGCAACAATATTTACAACTGATATAAAAGACATGGAAGTACATGTACATGACCATTCTATATAGAATTATAAGAGACTATCATAAAAACAATGCATAAAATATTCTACATATTCTACATAAGTGGTAAAATTCAGTTGCGGATTTTACCATAAAACATAATTTTTAAAACGTATTTAAAAACTACAGTTTATGGCTAGTTTCGTGTTGTAGTCTTCGGATCGCTCGGATACTATCCTGGGATATTTGTTATAAATCAGCAGCTGAATCTTGTAGAGGTAAAAAAAAAAACATGGAGATAAGAAATATTGTTATTTACTGATAGAAAATGACCTTAGCTTAAGAATGTCTAGGCAGGTTTTGGCACAAAATTTTATCAGATACTGATTTGATAATAAAAGACTTAGTTGATCTGGTTTGCTTAGAAATAAAAAGTTCGGTTTAATTTCTACTGCTTTTAAAAATATATTGAATGATTGAATCAAAATTTATAAAGATTGTATTGATGAATAAAGAAGGTGTATACGTACGAGTATATCTAATGAAACAAAGTATGTATTCAATAACATTATTTTAAAAGGTAGTTACATAATTTTATTGAATGAAAAATGTGTACAAAATATTAATTAATCAAAAGTATACTATGCACATATTTAAAATCAAAAGGTGAATGCATAATATTAATTATTCGAAAGATATATCCATAATACTATAGATTCAATAGGTATATACATTGCATCAAAAGGTGTGTGCATATATAAAGATATGTCTAATCAAAATGTATCCAAAGATTAGAACGACATGATACAGAATCGAAAGGTATGTACATAAACTACTAAATTTCAGAGTTTATTAATATATAAGGAAGTGAAAAGCACAGAACATTAAAGAACCAATAAGTAGTCACAGAATACTAAAGGATCCAAGGGAGATGAAGAATATTACTCAAGCAAAAGGTAAGAACATCTTATAATGCTTCAACAAACAAAATATAAATATTGCAAACACTTTAACGATACGTTTATGAGCCTTCATAAACATGCAATGGATACTTTTATGAAGTACTACGAACGTCCTATGGACACTTTTAAATCGTAAATTTACAAAAATTATTCGAAAGATTTTCCCTCTCTTTTTTCAGAATTCAAGCCTTATCTACCATTCTGGTGCCTACATGGGCTATGCCTCGTCCTTGACCTTCGCACGACAGGATTATGTCACCTATCTTGCTAAAACCTCAAACCCCGGGTCAGCTGCAACAGTCTATAAAACTGATGGGGAAATAGTGCCAGTTGGACTTAAACTTGAGCCTATGACTTATGCCTTTGCTTGGAAATTTTGGAAAGATGTTCGTAACATTTTAAAATAGTCTGTTTCTCAGTCTCTTTATCATCTGTTCTTGTGTCTGTATGTCTCGTAGTTGTGTGGTTGCTTATTTGATGTACACTTGTATTATTTTTTTGTCTGTTTGTGAGGTATCTTGTCAGTCTCTGAGCCTGGCTTTCTCTCTAAGTCTGGCTGTCTGGTTGATTGATATTCTGGTTGTCTGGTCATTTGTTTTGTCGAGTTGCAAAGTTTCATTTTTATTTTTTTTGCGTCTGTTTGGCTGATAATTGAGTCTTCTGTAACTTCATTTCTGTCTTTAATTAAAACTTAATCGTTGGATGTTTAACCCATTACCTCACAATCCCTACTTTTGACGCCCCTGAGGAAGAAGCCTTTTGAAAACCCTGTGGGAAAAGGAGAAAATGCTGGTAACCAGCATTTTCTCCTTTTCCCACAGTGTTTTCTACCCTTCCCAGAACAAATTTCAATTTTTCAGTCGCCTTTATTTTGTCATCTGCAAATGCTTTCAATTTGGACCAGTCTAAATTTAATTAAATTAAATTTAATTTGGGTTAAGAAAATCCATTAAAATGGATGAATACAGTAGCCTCTGTGGTGCTGACTGTAGTCAATGCTAAAGATGCAGGTATCGCGGTTTCAAAGCTGTTTTTGGCAAAATGCATGTATCTTGTAGGATCCAACATCAAGGACACAGCTTAGGTTCAATGGTGACAGGTTTTTATTAAACAATAGATGACGTCAAATCCCTGTGAGATGTTTCCATTAACAAAAACAAACTTAGTTGAGAGATTCCATTCCTACGAAATACCTTATTTGTTTATCATTACAGGTGTTTTACACAGTGTCATTAGTTTACCCTTTACCCAATAATGCATTTCTAAGGTATCTTTAATTGACCCTTAATAACAGCAAGCATGAAGCCGTTTCTTATGAGTATATGACACCTTTTGATAGCATAGAAAACATTGTGGCAAAAGGTGAAATTGCTTGTCACGAGAAATTTCACCTTTTGCCACAATGTTTTCCAAAGGCTCCTGTAAGCAATGAGTAGAAATGAGTATGTATGGAGTGAAGGGTTTTCCATTTTGCTGCTAAGTGTGGATGGGGCTTTTTTATGGAAACTATAGAATAGAATAGAATAGATCAAGATAATCCTGCAGAAAATGCGTAGCTTGAGCTTTGACATGCATTTTCCGATACGCTATTTTCTTTCCGATGACATCGACTATGGAGCCGCAAAATTTAGGGTTTTATTATTGAGCGGAAGTTTTCATTTCATTCGTTAAGCGGTTTAAGGATTTCTTTATTTAATTTCACCTTCATTTATTTCAAAGGTACTTGGAGAGTTTGTGGCAGCAGGGGTGTGCAGAGAAGGAATAAAAATGGACAGCATTCAAATAATGGCAGAAAATATCAACAAAACTTTACCGCAGTATTTTGCAGCAAAGAATACTATATCTGGTCTACATGTATCTCTTCTGACAGGTATATGACGATTCTTTTCTGCGCATATTATAGTAGTTCTTTCTTATAACGTTACATATACTTTTTGTTTGTTGATTTGTGCATTTGTTTGTTTGGTTGTTTGTTGTTTAGATTGTTAACCCTTATCTAAATCACTAAAATTGAATTTTTAACCCATTACCACACAATCCCTACTTTTGACGCCCTTGAGAAAGAAGCCTTTAGAAAACAATGAGGGAAAAGGAGAAAATGTTAGTAACCAGCATTTTCTCCTTTTCCCACAATGTTTTCTACCCTTCACAAAATAAATTTCAAATTTTCAGTCACTTTTATTTTGTCGTCTGCAAATGCTTTCAATTTGGACCAGTCTAAATTATTGTCGTTTGGTAATGAGTTAACTTGATATTTATAACCTGATATTGCTATTTCAAAATTATGTCTTCGGAAATAATATCTCCTTATCGGACAGTGTAGATCAAAGATCAGACTGCACGTTCTGTGCAGTCTGATCTTGATCTACACTGTCCGCAAAAGGTCAGCGAGTCGCGCTTAGCATATAAAGGGTTAAGATTTTTATTGCCGTTATTTTTGTCGTTCCTACCCATTTTTCCAAATGGGTTTTGTCTAGATCGTTTGAACTTAGAATTGTTTGTGAAAGGGTGAAGAAAAGTTAAGGGATCATATATATTTTTTGTTGTTGCTTGAGCGTGACTTTATATTGTTTGGCAAGTTTATATAGGAAATCTCAAAAAAAGACTGTTGGTTTTCGTTTGCTTGCAAACACAGGTTAAAATTTTAAAAAAAAAAACTTGGATAGAAAAGCATGTAACAAATAGAGGCTTGTTTTCATTTTTATTTAGCTGTAAAATTCCGTTAGTAACGGTTCAGTTATTTTTTTAAAATCATTATTTTAGCAATATATTTGATTTGACGTCTGCAGATGCTTCCTTTAATTTGGACATGCCCAGAATTTTGTCTTTAAATAAAGTTGATACTTCTTTAATACAAGACAGTGTAGGCACAAGCTGGAATATCTTAATTCAAAGACTTGACAAAAACGTAAATAAATGTAGAGTTTGCTTTCTAAACAATACAATCACGTTCAGGGCCATGGGAATGGAAAAAATTACAACACTGTTGGAAGGTGGACATGCTGGTGATTACATTTTCCCCCTTTTCCACAAGTTTTTCTATCCCATTATGGACAAAAACTGATATGATCCACATTTTATATGTCGTCTGCAAAATTGTTCTCGAGAAAAGGATTACACATTACCTCTGTCGATTTTCTTTTATTAGATGGAGATCTACAGATGCCAGTGACTTGGCCTAAAGGCACTTACGGTCTCATGAAAGCCACCAGTGGATGTCCAAGTGGTCACGTGACCTGGCGGGAAGGCTGGAGGGCACAAGATTCAATAAGCCATATAAACATCCACCATCATTTCACTGCTGGCATTTCTAATACACTGTCAGGTAGGATTTTTACCGTCATTTCACACGAGCGAGCGGAAGGCCCAAGACCATCTTGGCAACCCAAGGTTACAATCACTACGTGGATCATCTTCGCGAGCCACGGTCACGATCACTACGCACCATTTCATTAAAAAATTATTCATCTGCTGGTTGAAAACATTATTATTTTCGGGTCCCTATAAACTGAGAAACGGAACCGAAACGAAACGCAACGAAACGAAACGAAACGGAACGAAACGTTACGAAACGAAACGAAACGAAACGCAACGAAACGGAACGAAACGCAACGAAACGGAACGAAACGAAACGAAATAGAACGAAACGGAATGGAACGAGAACGAAACGGAACGAAACGAAACGGAGTGCATTTTTTGGTACAAAATCAAGCAGAAGGAAAACATAATTTGTTTTTGTAAATAACCCAACTTTTGATTGCCGAAATTGTTACGAAGTAAGACTTAAAATTTTGACGGCGCTCTATGATTGTGATACTTTGGTGAATTTTGACAATTTAAATGAAGACATTTTATTTTAATGTTGGTTTGAGTGAACTTAGACTATTGTTTACTTTGTTATGACATAAATCTCCAATAAAATGTTCTTCATGTTTCTGGCCATTTCCGGGAGCCAAGGTTACGATCACTACATGGACCTTACCTTGGCTGATTGAGCCCGATTTCGAGATTCCTGCGATGCGCCCTCTATTACACCTTTACATCATATTTCTAAAGGCCAATGAAATATCGGTTTACAAACCGCTTACGAATACACATGAAAGCGATAAGCAGACATCCACGTGGGTTTCCATGTTTGCCTTCTATTCGAAAGGTAGTGATCTTGACCTATTTTTATCAAAGATGAAATGCTACGAGCGATTTCATCCGTTGCAGTTAGGGCTGGCTGCATCCAATGAAAAAGCGTATTGGGGGAAATGTAAAAATCCCGCCAAGGGTAGAGTAGCGTAGTGAATCGTCAGCCTTGGCTGGCAAAGATGGTTTTTGGCAGCCATCAGTACTGCAAATACGTCGCAGTCTGGTTGATATTTTGTTTATTGTTTCCATAAATACTGTGATTAAAAATTCATGTCCAAATTCAGCAAGGTTGAATGCACTGATAACCGATTATGAGTGATTGATTTTGTATGGCGTTAAACGCAGATTTCAACATAATTTCAATTACAAAGCAGCTGCCAGTGCAGGTCTATCGGTGCTTTCCTGGAATTTCTTACAAAAGTTTTCAGCATTACGTTGTTTACATGCCATTTTTCTGCTTTTCTACATAACCCTCGCCTTCGAAGAAAGAGGAATGAATCTTATTGCAATGACCATCATCAATCGTCGACAAGAAATTGGCAGAGTAGGGAATCGAACCAGCGACTATCTGTTCTCAAGTCCTGTACAGTACTGACTGAGCTACCGAGATCTTTTGATAACACCTACTGCCGGTCATGAAACCGGTTTGGATTCTTACAAGATGCTTTAGAGAAATAATCCATTTTATATCAGGCGAATTAGAATGCCGGTTTTGAGTCTTTATTCAAATTTTGTACATTTGTGCAGATATCACCTTTCTTCATGCACTGTCTGTTTTTCAATCACTTTGATTTCTATCCCAAAATAGAAGCCTCGAAGACCTTATGTCACTGAACATGGCTAATTATATTGAACGTCTTTTTTTTGCATGAAACAGACATACATAAAAAATCGTCGAGACCGGGACAGACGATTTTGATTGATTGACTGATTCTAGATTAAACACCGCTTTCAAACAGCTCACAGATTAACGTATTGTGAGTTCCACCAGTACTTGGCTAGGGTTCTGAATGATCTTGCCACAAAAAAGCCAGTGGATCCAGTGAGGATTGAGCCCAAAGCCTCCAGGTCACAAGTCCTACACTTTACTACTGAGCAACTCAGGACCCTGGAAAATGTTAGGTTTGAAATTATTTTTCTAAGAGAAATTATGTCTGCGGCATATGTACAATTCATTTTAAGGTTTCTGGATACATCAAAAGTTTTATGCACTATTTTTCCCATTCAGTCACTGTTTGAAACCTTCCAGTTTGCTCTGTCCTACTTCATTTTAAATAGAAATAGAGATTTCTTAAAAAGTACATAAAGAAATTTTAACTAACAGTAGCCCCAAGAGATGACTTTAAAATAAGTTAATACTAACTTACAGTTCACAAAATATACAATGAACCATGCTCCGGCAAAAGGGGGCTTAAACTCTCCGTGATGCACAATACCAAGTAGGTCCTCACACAATTTTAGATCCATGAAGTCTTTTTTTGTGTGTAACTTCACACTGTAACATGAAGTATTCTGGTCCTATGACATGCAGAAAAGTGACCAATAGGGAAAGGTTTCGGCTCACGTCACCCTGCGGGGACTGCGCAGGCTGACCTGGGTGGATACTGTTTACGGTTTACGGATTCGTTAAGCTCTCTTTTACAGAATATTGTTCAAATTAAGAATTAAAACCCTGGGAAAAAACATACTTGAAATATTCCAACGCTTGATTTTATTGACTGTATAGTGTCTAACACCCTTTTCAACATTATTGTGTGGCGTCCGTGGTCGTAGGGTTGAGCGTCGGCCTCATAATCATCAGGTCCCGAGTTCGATACACGGGAGCGGGTGTCAGGTTTGGGATTTTTCATTAGCCCACACATTTGGCGCGAGTACTGGTTTAGTTCCGAGGAAGCAGAATAGCGAGAGATAAGTACAAGTTGTAAGAACTTGTTTTTCAATCGATGTAAGATAAAAATGTTTCAACTAAACATTATATCAGTTGTATCGCTGCATGGCGCAATCTGTGCAGGCTGATCTTAATTGAAAATGTTTGCTAGTTAGTCAATATTCTACCTAGTCAATATTCTACCTGTCAAAGGACCAGTGTACATCGTGATTCAGGCGGCTTTTAAACAAAGAAGGAAATTATGTATCCATAGTAATACGATGACCTACTTGGTATCATGCATAACTGCGAGGCATTAAACCCCCTTTTGCCAAAAGCAAGGCTCGTGTCTAATCGTAGTGTTACATTTTCAACAATATGCACAACAAAGAGGAAAGAGATGAAATTGCTTGGGTGGTAAAAACAATAAAAAACGTCAGCAGAGTCAACCGATGCAGTCATAGAATTGAAATCGTATGAAAAGTGGTGTAAGACGCCTTACAACCCAAAGGCCAGCTAAAAATTGTTAAGCTATGTCGAGATAGCGACGGTCACAGACCTGCCGTGACCAGGATTCGAACCGGAAATGTCGGCTACTTCGCAAAGCACTAACCACCATACGATCACAGCTCTCATTGCAGAACAGATATGACCTCAGTTTTCGATTTAAACATGAAAGAAACAACCCCTTGTTATAAAATCACGAGTTTCACCGCCGCTAAAGGAGAATACTAGTACTTTTGAAAATGTTTTAAGAAAAGGATAAAATGTTCGTTACCAGCATTTTCTCTCTTTACTACAATGTCTTAAGATCTAACGCCCTATACAACATGAGTTGTGTCGTTGCATGCATCGCTACATTGGGCCCGGCCGGATAGCTCAGTGGTTAGCGCATTAGACTCGTGATCTGGACCTGGTCAGTACTGGTGTGAAAAAGCCAGGAAACACATTAGTGCGACACTGACCGCCATGATATGACCTACGCTAAAAAGGCATTAAACTCTAATACAAACCAAACAAAATCGCTGCATTACACCTATCTGTGTTTTCCTGCAGTTCTTTTTACAAGTACTTCGAGAGTAATATTCTTCCCAAGCCACTGGCTGCTTTTAATCGCTTACTATCGGTGATCACTGGAGAGAGAGGAATGAATCCTGTCGCAATGACTATCATCAATCTTTGGAAAGAAATTTGTCGAGTGGATATTTGGACTGGCGACCCATGTTTTGAAGTCCTGTACGCTACCAACTGTGCTACCCAGGCTCGCCATATTCCGGCGCCCTGTGATAATACTCTGATACCATAGTGACAGAACAAAATTAAATTTTCTCTACACGTCAAATATTTAAAATTGCACCTAATATGCTTTTTGTGCAACCTTAAAACCACACTCCCTTGTAGAGGATTATCGTTTGAAGTGCTTAATCTTGACTTTGACCAGATTTTCAATGCAAAATAATCGCAAAAATTCAGCGACATAATCCTTTTTGTACCTTACATACACTGTGGGATAAAACAATTGGAAACAGTACAACAGAAAAACGATAAATTGAGACAAAAAAATAAGTTAAAAAAAGAAAAACGCTGCTAGATTTCATTTCGTTTCGTTCCGTTTCGTTTCGTTCTCGTTGTATTCCGTTTCGTTCTATTTCGTTTCGTTTCGTTCCGTTTCGTTGCGTTTCGTTTCGTTTCGTTGCGTTTCGTTCCGTTTCGTAACGTTTCGTTCCGTTTCGTTGCGTTTCGTTTCGGTTCCGTTTCTTACTTTATAGGGACCCATTATTTTCTTAGCCTTTTTTCATGACTGTTTTCCGTATATCAGTGCTTCAACCGTTCTGCGTTTGGTTTTAGGAAAGTGATTTAGGGTGTAATAAGTATGACAGTAGTTTAGGGAACATGTAGTTTGGGTGTTTCTCATACTTAATCGTCTGCGATGTAGACTTTATAAACTACGTCATATCAAGGCTGCAAACCGTGGCGTTTCAAAATTTCTAGAAAAAAATGATCTTGTAAATATGAATGTTTATATATTACCATTTCTATCAAACAAGCATTCAGCAAACCTTTGATGATCCGTTGATCAAGTTCCTCGGCTGTATTACGTTGCTCGATTTTAAATACCTATAGACACGGTATACACGTATTTCTTTGCCGGTGTAATGCAGAAAAATTACCCCCCCCCCATTACAAAATGACCCATGGGTCATTTTTCTACGTAGAATAATGACTCAAGTCATTTTTATAAGTAGTGAAATGACTTCTGGGGTTATTTCTCTACGTAGAATAATGACTCGGGTCATTTTGCAGGGGAGGATCATTTTTCTGCATTACACCGGGAATATACCGCTATACCATTTACATTTTAATACTGTCCTACACTCAGTAAGAAAAGTCACGATTTTCTCCGGGAATCTTCTACGTACATTTTTGATGATATACATTTTGTAGATTTATTGTGTAAGTCGATCTATCATTTCCGTTGGCACTTGTTCATCGGCAGGTTGTTTACTGCCGTGGCTGTTGTTGTCGTTCCTAATCGATTTATCTGAGGCCGCTATGTTTAAGATCATGTGACTGGCGGTCTTTCAAAATGGAACCCCCATTTATACACATGAGTTTAGAGGTAGGTATGGAATAGGCCGAGTTGTGACCATTAATGGGGGCCATCCCTGTCAAATTAAATTATCTCCATTGCCAGATAAAGACTGGGGGTAACCAAATAAAATTGTGGTCCTTTCACCTATGTTCCCCTGTTTTCATCCCTGGTTCCCTTACGAACGTTTCAATAATCATAACAATTATTTATGATGATGTTTAAGGTACACATGTAATTCAAAACAAATTCTGTCACCGGGAACTCTGCATACATCAATTTGTAAAAGATTCTAACTAGATTTACTTGAAATATAGCTGTTCAGTGCAAGAAAATCGAAAATAAAACACAAGTAATTCCCATATCAGGACCGATGTAGTTCTGAAGAAGAATCAAGGGAAATAACTGAAGAATGGTCTTCATCACATAAGTAAACGAAATTATGTGCGCTTTGGTGAGCTTCATATGTAATTTAGTCAACTATGTTCATCGAGAAAAACCGTGTTGTGATTTTCAAGTTTAGTCAACTTGCTTGTTGTATCAATTGTATCAAGCAAGTTGACTAAACTTGAAAATCACAACACTTTTTTTGCGTATAAGTCTTCGCAATAATGACGTCACTTTCTCACGAAATCTTGAAACAACACAATTTCCGGCACGTACCGTGGTTTATTTGTCGGCTTCACGAGCTTATGAATACAAATTGATCAGAAAACTTGAACCCCAAAAACGATATACAGTGTATTAATGTGACGAAAAAAATCTGTTCATTCTTAAGAGCTGATATGTTTTAACTATATGTATGATCTAAACTACTCTTTCAAATTTAGAAATATTGGTCAATAAGTGCCAATAGAACAATTCAGGCCTGTATGTGCCTCTGGTTTTTTATTACAGGGACATTCAGTGACAGAATCGTAACCCGTTTCTGCATGAAAACAGACTCAAGCGTTAGTCCTTACGATACTGACTGGCCAAGGGGAAGTTACTGTGTATTGAAGAAAGGCAACTGTCCGTCAGGTAACAATAATGAAGACAAGCAGTCAAATCATTTTAGGTCAACCTGGCCGGTATTCACCAACCATCCTTTATGAATGTTCAGTCTAAAATTGAAATTAACGTAACTTACAGGCCCATATTTACCACCCATTTAAGATTAAAAATGTCCTTTGTCTTATTCTCCAGAATTTTCTATTTTCGAAAGCAACACAGCTTCTGATGGGCAAAACCAAACGGTTTAGCCAACCAGAAGTTGTGTTACTTTCAAACTTTGAATATCTATGAGAATAAGACTAAGAATATTCTCAAGAATGGTTGGTGAATACAGGCTCTGATTGGCTAAACCAAATGGTTCAGCCAATCAGAAGTTGTATAACTTTCAAATTTAAAAAAATTCTGGAGATTAAGATGAAGAACAGCCCTTCAGAATAGTTGGTGTATGTTAGATCTGAATACATGTGATCTGGGTGAGACGTTGCAGTCTTTTACCATGTGCTGTGTATCAACAATTATGAAGCATTTCCCATATCTCATCAGATAGACCAAACGAATTCTAACAGCATTGCTTTGGTCATACTCGTTCTATGACTGGAACATTGCATAGAGTTCCATGGCAACAAAATGAAGAAAACTTGGCTTATCTTTCGTGAAAATCTGCCTGTCTGATAACATCAGGCTTAGGGCTCACTTACGATATCAAATCATCAATCTCTACCAAGACTCTTCAAAAAGTGTAGATTTAACCCTTTACTAAAAAATTCCATGTTTTTTACGACCCAGACAAAGAAGCCTTCTGAAAACATTATTGGAAAAGAAGAAAATGCTGGTAACCAGCATTTTCTCCTCTTCCCACAATGTTTTCTACTCTTCTAAAGTCAAGTTTCAATTCTGAGTCATATTAATTTTGTCGTCTGCAAATTTGGACAAGTCTGATTTTTTTTGTCGTTTGGTAAACAGTTAAAGAAGTCTACAATTGTGTCTTCTCTTTAACCCTTTACCCCATAAGGCATTTCTATGGTATTTCTAATTGACTCTAAATAACAGCAAGGATGATGCAATTTCTTATGTGTATATGGCACCTTTTGATAGCATAGAAAATATTGTGACAAAAGATGAAATTGCTCGTTACGAGCAATTTCACCTTTTGCCACAATGTTTTCTAAAGGCTCCTACAAGCAATGCGTAGAAATGAGTATCTATGGATTCAAGGGTTAAGGTAGTGAACCCCTAATAGAAAACAGCTATTTCCAATATAATATTATCTTAAAAAATTTGCTATGATTAAAAATGAGTATTATCGTACAACTTTAAGCGAGCCGCGTTTTTCCCTTTTTTCCCCGTCTCAGAATTACCATTTATGAATCTAAAATCACTATATTCTAGTTACAAAGGGAGATAATAGTTACCTCCCTTTTCTCGAAACTAAAAAAAAGGATTCAACAAATAATTTCTAGATAGACAAGTTTGAAACAGGAACAAAGAAGGAAAACTTTAAAATTCTTCTTCTATGAAACTAAAAGGGGCAGAGCTTTGATATTTATTATGTAGCATCTCCTAGTGAACCCCTACCAAGATTATTAATATGATGCCCCTGGGGTGAAAAATGGCTCCGCCTCGGGGGGGGGGGTCACAAGTTCGAAACATAGGAACAAAGAAGGAAAACTTTAAAAACATTTTTCTCTGAAACTGGAAATCGTAGAGCTTTGATATTTCATTATGTAGCATCTTCCAGTGGACCTCTACCAAATACGATACGACGATCTTTTCGGAAAAGAAGAATTTTCAGGAATTTCTGGTTGGTTGAAAATGTGCAAAAGTATTATATCTCCATAAATCCGTATTTTATCAACTTTTAAGAAATTTCAGTCCATGTTGCACTAGTGTTAACTCTTTCAGCGGCAAATAAATAAACTCAACTTCTTTCGAAGAACATAAATACAATCCATTGAAATTTTCAAAGATTTTGATTGTATAGGCCTGACTACACAATCGTACAGTATAGATCAAAGATCAGACTGCACGTTCTATGCAGTCTGATCTTTGATCTATGCCGTCCACAAAAGTCATTGTTTTCACCTATGGCACCGAAAGGGTTAATAGTTTTCCCTCTTACAGGTTTTGCTGCTGGGAGCGTGTATTGGGATGATGCAGATTTTATCAACCAGAATGAAAAGGGTGGAACATTGCCAGACGGTTCTTATAACAAAAACACACGAATGGATTACTGCTGCAGGTTAATCCGCGGGTTTTCTTTTTTTTTTTTTTTTTTTCTTATTTACTTTTTATACCGTATTAATTCATGTACCGTATATAACAGGAAACGATACAAAATCTTGAGAGCTTGAATGGGTATGCATGACTGTATACACCAACCACTTTGAATATAGCATTATCCATCTGATTCTATATTCAGAGAGTATATAAAGAACGTAATATGAGTTGATGTTTAAGATATATAAGATCTGATATGGATTGGGTTTTGAGTTAGAATTTTATTAAACAAAAATGCTACTAGGCGAGCTTTAGGCAAGCTTAATAAAATCTTATCTCAAACACCAACGAATGACAGATTTTGTTTATTGTAACGAACCAAGCGTAATGAGGAAGAAGACCTTTAACAATTAACAATATTTATTAATTAACAAAGACAACGAGTACAATGAGAGTTAAGTTTGAATGACATTTTGACAATTTTTAATCTTAGAACAAGAAATAAAATAGTTCCCTCAAAATTAAGATATATGTTTAGACTACATAGAGTATGAAATTCCTGGTTCCTAAAACCTAAATTAACAATAGTTTAACTTGCAAGTAGATATAAGCAACCTGTTTCAAAATGATAAATTCTAACTTACAGATCTAAAATCCAAGTTAAATCCAACACTTTTCACTAATTCTGTATCCTCCAAGTCACAGGTCTAAGTCGAAAATCACCAAGTTAGTCACTCCAATTTATATCAGCTTGAAAATTTCTAGATTACTCTTTTCTAGAAAGATGAGAAACCTGTCTACTAATAACATGTTTATAAACATAACCACAATGGAAAAACCAATGAATGTTCCACATGTTTGTAGAATATTCTGAAAACAGGTCACTTTATATCCTATCTACATAACACTTCCTACCCTAAAGGAAAAGAAAGTTTTAAGAATAAAAAATCTCTTTTGTTAGCACATAAAACATTTCATTACCCTTAAAACTGTACATGAATATTCATTATTCATAAAGATAAATGTTAACTATTTACAAGCTAGACTCTAGACAAAGCATTAGTGATAATATTATCCCTGCCTGTTATGTGTCTGATATCCATGTCTTATTCTTGTAAAAACAAACAACATCAGAGCAAAAGTTGATTCTTGTTTTTTATTTAATGGATAAAAATCAGAGGATTATGATCACGATATACAATGATAGGTGCAGGAAGAGAGGACATATATATTTCGAAATGCTGAAAAGCAAGAATAAGATATGAACACTCTTTTTCTATTGTTGAATAGTTTTTCTGATGTTTGTTAAACTTTTTAGAAAAATAAATAACTGGATGATCTACACCATTAAAATCTTCTTGAAGTAAAACACCACCTGCACCAGTATCACTAGGACCTACTGCAAGCTTAATTTCTTTTCCAAAATTAGGAGCTAAAAGACTGGTTTACTTTTTAGTATGGCTTTTATTTTATCGAAATCTTTATGACAATCATCATTCTATATCTTCTTTTGCGTTTGCTGAGAAGACTTGTCAGTGGCTCAGCAGTGACAAAAAAAAATTTACCACAGAATTTTCTGTAGTAACCAGCCATAACAAGAAATCTCATAGGTTGTCTTTTGTATGTAGGTACAAGAAAATCAGAAATAGCTTTTACTTTAGCTTCTACAGGATTTACCTGTCCTTGTCCAACAACATGACCCAAAAATAAAGAAATTCACTTTAAACAATATCAGTTGTTACTTTGGCTTTACTCAGTCTGTCATTGATGTAGGCTCTACAGTCATCATATCCAGATATTATCATGTTGATAAGACGCTGAGATGTTGCTGGCGATCTTTTTTTATACCAAAAGGCATAACTTTATACTAATAAAGTCCATCAGGAGTTACACACACAGACGGAGACTTGGGTTTGGAACTATTCTGATTGAAATTGTCATTAAATTGATTAGAATTTGGTTTATTACCAGTAGATAAATAGAAAAGTTTTCGAGTGTTTGATTCATTTATGAAAAAGACCTTTTGAGTCCAGGCAAAACTGTCTGCTGAGCAAGCAGCTTCTTGTAAACTTTCAAATTCATTCCCGTCTAAGAAAGTGTTTGCATCTAAATTAATACACCTTTTAAATTCTTCAACTAATTAATGCACCTTTCAAATTCTTCAACTAACAGTAGTTGTCTAAGTTTTGCATGATCGGATCCAATTTTCTTTGAATGGCACCACCTATCAAGTAATTGTTCTTTAGTTTTAGCAAATTCAACATGGGTTTTACCATTTTCTTTCCTGCAATTCCTAAAATTTTCTTTATATGCTTCAGGCAACAATTCATAAGCATTTAGAATCAATTATTTAACAGCTGTTCATTACTTAGTTGCAATAAAATATCGCGTGTCTTTCCAGTTACAACGCTTTGCAAGAGTAAGGTCCAGTGTTCTTTTGGCCACTTCAAATTTTCAGCAAATCTTTCAAAATGTGAAAAGTGTTTATCAACTTTCTGTTCCTGAGATGGCGGAACGAGTCTGGGTTGTTTGCTATGTCAAAGTCATTAATCACATGCAAAGATTTTTTTTCTTTATTTTCTATTTCTAATTCATTCATTCTCAACTGAAACTTCCTTTCCTTCTCTCTTTCTTTTAGTTCAGCATGTGTTTTTTTCAAAGTCTAATTTTAATTCTTTTTCTTTCATTTGCAGTTTTAATTTTTCTACCTCAATATTACCTTTCACTCCTGCCTTACAAACGAAAAAAGAGACATATAGCAGAAGAGTCAAGTATTTCTGCATCAACTAAAAACTCAACAATGTAATTCATAAGTTCATGGTTTAACATAGCACCTTTAATGACAGCCAGTTTATAATGAGAAGCAACATAAAACAAATTGGACATTTTTGCCAAATTTAGCAACTCCTGAGACGGCTCAGCAATAAATTTTTCAAGATCAAAAGACATTCATGTTTTTTGCTAATTCAGTAAAATAAAATTTAACTTTTTATTTTTTAATTCAATTATTATTTGATAAACTTTAACACTGTAAAAAGTTCAAAATAATTTAAAAGTATTCTCCAAAATGACTAGATGATAAATCCTGGACGAGCACCCCCCCCCCCCCATTTTCTGATCTGAGCAAAGCGTAACGAGAAAGAAAACCAGCAACATTAAGCCTTTAATAAGTATTTAATTATTTCATTAATGAAAAAAGACAAAAGAGTACAATAAGAGTTAAGTTTGAATGAAATTTTGACAATTTTTAATCATAGCACAAGAAAAAGAAGAGTCCCTCAAATTTAAAAAAATATTTTTAGACTGCTAAAACCTTCATTAACAATAGTTTAACATGCAATTAGATATGACCGAGCTGTTCAAAAATAAAATACATATAATTCTAACTTACAGATCTAAAATCCAAGTTAAACCCAACACTTTTCACTAATTGCCTATCCTCCATGCCCCATGTCTAAGTTCAAGTCCAAAATCACGAAGTAAGCCAATCCTATTTATATCAGCTTAAAAAATTCTAGATTAGTCTTTTCTACAAAGATTACATCATGGATAAGTAAAAGACCTGTCTACGAACAACCTGTTTCTAAGAATAATCACAATGGAAAAACCAACTGAAAACAGGTCACTGCATATCCTATCTACGTAGCATTGTCACATAACGATATTTTAGAAGAATTAGGTCAGATGATGAATAACACCTATAGATCTATGCATTCCATATCAGATGCACTCCATAAAACCCATTTATTTCTATGAAATACGTGCAAAATTTCGAAATTGACGTCTAACAAATATAATATCAAACGTGTATAAGATAATAAAAAAAAATGCAATGTGCATATTGCACTGAAAACAAGGGAGGTTATGTGATAATACAATTCAGAAATACAGTCTTTTTTTTTTTATTCTTGAGCATTAGATTTGGAAAATAACAACGAATGGGGGATGAATACTGCCCACGACAGTGATGTCATAAAATGAGTGGCTCTCTGGATAACAAAAAGAGAGTTTTCAAGGGTCTTTGTGCTAAACTTCAAGTCTTCATATATCGTCGAGTGTCCTTATACTATGAGTGTCCTCGTTCTCCGGTGGTTTGTGTTGACATCTCGTACAGCAAATAGTTTGATGACGTCACACCTTATTTTGGCTCGTAACCCTTAGCAATAATAGAACATTATATTGCCCATTGATTTCAGCAAAATGCTTTTAAAAGTCAATTCATTGTCTGATTTCAAAGAAATTCACATCATTTCTCTAATATCTAAATCACGTTCCTTCGCAAAAAAAATTGCAAAGATCTACAAATGTAATGCTATAAATACTACTCAATTACCGGAATTGGGTCACGCCAAGTTTACTATAAGGAAAAGCCAATAGCATGCTTTTTTTATTTTATTCATATACATTGAACATAAGAATTGCTAGATCTCTGTTTTTTTTTTTTTTTTACATGTAAGCCATTAGTAATGATTTTTTCTATGACGGTAAGTACTTGTAATATCTAGCTCATGTTCCTGTCAGAATTCTTCATTCCATTATGTTGTTATCCTACCATTACGAATTACGGACATTCGAGGCTATTTATCATGCTCTCTGAAAAGGCAGTTTAATGTTTCTCCGTGATTCATGATACAAAGCAAGCCTTCATATACTTACGGATCCATAATAGCCAGTTTCTTTTAACCCTTTACCCCATAAGGCATTTCTATGGCATCTGTAATTGACCCTAAATAACAGCGAGGATGAAGCCGTTTCTTAAGTGTAAATGACACCTTTTGAAAGCATAGAAAATATTGTGATAAAAGGTGAAATTGCTCGTCACGAGCAATTTCACCTTTTGCCACAATGTTTTCCAAAGGCTCCTACAAGCCATGTGTAGAATTGAGTATCTATGGAGTAAAGGGTTAATCCTTAACTAATTATGGGCCCTGGACAAAAAACAATTATAAGTGAAAAGTTCCGACACAAGTCAGCCTCCGCAAACGGCGCAGTCTGACCTGGGTCGATACAATTCGCAGATGCATTAATGTAAGACCTGTGTAATGGAAAACAGTATTCCACTAAAATATCATCCTGCAAAATTAGCTATAATTAAAAATGAGTATTATTAAACTACTTTCACCTTTTCAATTTTCCCTTCATTCAATTATCATTTATAAATCTAAAACCACTATATTCTTAATTCAAAAAGATGTAATAATTACCTCCCTTTTCAGAAAACAAACAAAAGTATCAAAAAATAGTTTCATGATAGACATAAACGGAATTTCTGATCCGTTAGAAATGTGCAAAAATAGTTTTTCTGCAAACCAATTATTTATCAACCAATTAGAATTTTTGTCCCATGTTCACCGGGAGTGCATTACACAGGTCTTACCTTAAGCCCTATTTTCGCAGAGTATGGCTCGAATCTACTTTTGTCTTAAAACTGCCTCATCATTTAACCCATTACCACACAACCCCTACTTTTGACGACCCTGAGAAAGACGCCTTCAAAAACATCATGGGAAAAGGAGAAAATGCTGGTTACCAGTGTGGGGTTTTTTTTCTGTCGAAGTATAAAATAATCTTCTTTTCTTTTTTTTTTTTCTCACGTTTTTGTTAGATTCTTTCATGTATTTACTGCCACAGTAGAACTGTTTTAGCAGTGATGATGATCATGATGATGATGATCATGGTGAAGACAATGATAATTATTACTATTATTTCAGAAATGATGGATCAACTTCAAATCCGATAAATCTTCCAATAGATCGTCCATTTGTGTTGCTACGTTACAAAGGATTGTGTCAAAAGGTATACGGAATGAGCATGCGCGAAGTCTTCATCCAATGGGACACGGCAGATCTCTTTAACGATGACAGCACTTCTGGTGCCCATCCTCTAGATGACGGTGGCGACGGTCACAAACTCCATTTCTGTTTCTACTATTTTAATACGGGTGGGGGTATAATCGGATAGATTGAACAGCTTTTTTAAGGGACCAATTGACTTTTTATTCCGTAAATCGAAATTTCTTGTAAAACAATGACATATAAAATTATATATATTTTACTCTGCAGTAGATCTAGTATAAACTTAACCTAAGCGGGGACATTCAGTTAAAGGTGAAACTTTGGCCGTTTACATAAAGGAAATATGGCTTTGGAGTCAGTAGTAACTCAGTCTATTTTCATTAGCCTAAATCACATAGACATTACAATCGATGCATGTTATTGATCCTTTGACATTCCAACAAGTCTTTGCAAAACCGCCGCGAAATCTAAAAATATCTAAAGAGGCTACTAGTCTACAAACTTGTTCCTATCTAATTTCTGTCTTCCTTTTTTCTTGGTGATTTAAAAGCTTCTCCTTACTTTAAATTTAGGGAGGTTTAAAAAAGAACTAGAGGCCCTTTATAGAAATCGCTCTACTGGCAGTGATTTTGCTTTTATGCTAGCATACATTATGAATTCATGATACAAAAAGAAAACAAGAGGAACATTTGCCCTGCACCTGAGACTATAGCATAATATGAACAAACTTGGCAGATGTCCACTAGGAACTGCTTCATGCCAAATATCAAAGGCTCTATGCCTTCTAGTTTTAGAGACGAAGAATTTTAAAATTTCTTTCTGGCTTTTTGACTCCCCATCCCCCCCACAGGGCCAGTTTTGACCCCAGGAGCATCATAGGAACAAACTAGGTAGAGGTCCACTAGGAGATGCTACATTACCAATTATCAAAGCTCTATGTCTTCAAGATTCAGAGGAGAAGATTTTAAAAGTTTTCATTCTTTGTTTCTGTGCTCAAACTTGTTTCCCCTGGAGTGGGACCAATTTTGACCCTAGGGGCATCATTTGAAAAAAAATTGGTAGAGGTCCACTAGGAGATGCCACAGATCAAATATCAAAGCTCTACGCTAAGTAAAGCAGTAAATACCTACATCGTAAAGGACAAACTAAATGTTTTGTGCCACACACCAAATATCAAAGCTCTATGCTTTCTAGTTTCAGAGAAAAGATTTTTAAAGTTTTCATTCTATGTTCCTATGCCAATACTTATGACCCACGGGGCGGGGCCAGTTTGGACCCCGGGGCCATCATTTGAACAAACTAGGTAGAGGTCCACTAGGAGATGCCACAGACCAAATATCAAAGCTCTACGCTAGGTAAAGCAGTAAATACCTACATCGTAAAGGGCAAACTAAATGTTTTGTTCCACATTCTCAAACTGTAGATATCTGCACATAAAATACTTCAAATCGGTCAGCCAAAGAATCCCCATTGGATAAAAACCTAGCATTTTTCCCATGATGTTTTCATAAGAGTCTCCCCTTCTCATGTACTGAATTTCGTAGAAAACCATTTTAGCCCTTTCTCACACATTCCCATCTTCGCGAATCAAGTTAACGATCACTACGTGGATCTTACCTTGGCTGATTGAGCCCGATTTCGAGATTCCTGCGATGCGCCCACTATTGGATGTTGGTTATTACCCCCCTTTACATCATATTTCTAAAAGCAAATGAAATATCATTTTACAAAGCGCTTACGATTACACATGAAGCGATAAGCAGACATCCACGTGGGTTTCCATGTTTACCTTCTATTCGAAAGGTAGAGGCCTTGTTCTATTTTTATCAAAAATGAAATGCTACGAGTGATTTCATTCGTTGCAGCTAGGGCTGGCTGCATCCAATTAAAAAGCGTATCGAGTGAACGTAACTAGAGGCGTTTGAGCGCCTGTATCGCTCCACATGCCTGATTTTTCTGTAACGGCGAAGAGAAGTTTTTAACAATTACCATTCATTCCTGCATTTTAGGTCACTATAGAAAACAAGAGGGCCAAGATGGCCCTGGATCGCTCACCTGAATTTTTGAGATGGCCATAGCCTTTTTTTTTTTTTTTTTTGAGGTATTGAAACATTGGAACCAAATTTATAATTTTGCCAAGCAATTTTCAAAAGGTCACGTGCAAAATTAATTTCGAAATCTGACCATCAGTTTTAAAAAGAAGAATTTTTAAGAATTCTTCATTTCTGTATAAGAGCAATTATCCCCAATCCACGAGAGCCATGTTTCTTGATGGATCAAATTTACGAACCAGTTTTGAAAAGGGTCACCCAAGGAACATTTCGGAAAATTTCTTTTAAAATCTGACCAGGGGTTTCAGAGAAAGAGAATTTTCAAGAATTTCATCATGTCCATATAGTGCAAGTAGCCCCCATTCACAAGACCTATGATCACCCAAGGAACATCTCTGTCAAATTATTTTTAAATCTGACTAGGGGTTTCAGAGAAGAACAATTTTCAAGAATTTCTTCATTTCCCTATAGTGCAAGTAGCCCCCATTCACCAGAGCCATGTTTCTTGACGGATCAAAATTTTGTGAACAATTTTTGAAAAGGGTCACCCAAGGATCATCTCTGTAAAATCATTTCAAAATCTATCCAGCCGTTTCAGAGAAGAAGAATTTTTAAAAATTTCCTCATTTCCCTATAGTGCAAGTAGCCCCCATTCACCAGAGCCATGTTTCTTGACCAATCAAAATTTCGCAAACACATTTTGAAAAGGGTCACCCAAGGAACATCCCTGAGAAATTATTTCAAAATCTGACCAGCGGTTTCAGAAAAGAATTTTTTTTAAGAATTTCCTCATTTCCCTATTGTGCAAGTAGCCCGCATTCACCAGAGCCATGTTTCTTGACCAATCAAAATTTCGCAAACACTTTTTGAAAAGGGTCACCCAAAGTACAACTCTGTGAAATCATTCAAAATCTGACCAGCGGTTTCAGAGAAGAAGATTTTTTAAGAATTCCTTCATTTCTGTATAGTGCAAGTAGCACCCATTCACCAGAGCCACATTTTTGACGGATCAAAATTTCACGAACAATTTTTGAAAAGGGTCACCCAAGGAACATATCTGTGAAATAATTTCAAAATCCGACCTGCGGTTTCAGAGGAGAAGATTTTTAAAGAATTCCTTGATTTCTGTATAGTGCAAGTAGCCCCCATTCACCAGAGCCACAATTTTTGACGGATCAAAATTTCACGAACAATTTTTGAAGAGGGTCGCCCAAGGAACATATCTGTGAAATAATTTCAAAATCAGACCTGCGGTTTCAGAGGAGAAGATTTTTAAAGAATTTGCTAAAAAATTCCATTTGGTTGCCATGGAAACCAGAGTTTTTGACAGAATCAAATTCTGAGAACACTTTTCAAAGAGGACCTCCCAAGGAACATTCCTGCCAAGTTTGGTCCAAATTGGCCTAGCGGTTTAGGAGGAGTTGATGCTTAAAGAATTGTTGATGACGCATGACGGACGACGCACGACGGACGACGGACAACCAGTGACCCTAAAAGCTCCCCTTGAGCACGTTGTGCTCAGGTGAGCCAAAAAGTCAAGGAAAAGAAGCACAGGAGAAAGAGAAATGTACAATTCGTAAATCAAAGTACCGATAGCTCTGAGACTGACTATGACCAAAACTATGTTTTCAGTGTTGATGATGCAAACAAATATCCAAATAAACTGTTTGCAAAAGTTTTAGTCAACAATCATCAAGTTACATGCCAACTGGATTGTGGTGCAACCGTTAATATCTTATCAGACACTGACTACATGAAAGTCTGTGATGATCAGTGGTTAGAGAAATTAGAAAAAAGCAAAGTAAAACTGATGATGTACAATAAAACTGAAATTAAGCCTTTGGGAAAAAGAAAGTTAGAAGTGCAAAATCCTAAGAACAGGAGAGATTATACATTAGAATTCGTTATCGTCCAAGGAAGTGTACAGCCATTATTGGAAGTACAAGCCCTACAAATGATGGACTTCATCACCGTAAATAAGGAGTACATTTTAGTACATTTTAGCTGTGAATGTGTCTCAGAGTACTGAAATGTTAGTAGAAGAGTACAAAGATATCTTTGAGGGTGAAGGAAAACTTCAGTAACAGTTACATCTAGAACTTGAGCCGAACTCAAAACCAGTCAAGCAACCGGTTCGAAAGGTACCGGTAGCTGTAAAACCCAGATTGAAAAAGGAAATTGACAGATTAGTGAAACTAAGTATCATAGAGGAAGTCAAACATCCGACCGAGTGGATATCCAGCATGGTAGCTGTGAATAAAAGCAACAACAAAGTGAGACTGTGTCTTGACCCAAAGCCATTAAACAAGTGTCGTAATAATAGAGGACATATTGCCAGAACTATCTAATGCAAAAATATTTTCTGTGGCTGATGCAAAAAATGGGTTTTGGCATGTTGACCTATATTCAGAATCAAGTGACCTACTAACATTTGGCACACCATGGGGTAGATATAGATGGAAACGTATGGCTTTTGGGATTTCGGTAGCCCCAGAAGAGTTCCAAAGAAGGATAGATGAAGCCCTAGAAGGATTAGAAGGCGTAAAAGCCATTCATGATGATATTCTCATCTAGGGATCCGGCAAGAATGAAGACGAAGCAGTAGAATATCACAATCGGAAACTATCAACATAATTACAGCGGTGCACAGAAAAAGGTTTAAAACTCAACAGGGACAAGTTGAAACTAAAACAGAGAGAGGTAGTATTTATGGGACATATTATAAACAATAAAGGACTCCAAGTTGATGAAACAAAAATTAAAGCTATAAGAGAAATGCTAATACCCAAGGACAAACAAGGAGTACAAAGCCTTTGAGAATGGTCAATTATGTCCAAAAATTCGCACCAAGACTGTCGGAGATAACGGAACCTCTACGTCAACTTATTAAAAAGGAAAATGAGTTCCACTGGGACAGCATACATGATATATGTGTGGAAGAAATAAAGTGAATGCTGTCCACGACACCAGTATTGAAATATTTCGATGCTGAAAAGGAAACCGTCCTACAATGCGATGCATCGGAACAAGGGCTTGGGACGTGTCTGCTCCAAGAGGGACATCCGATAGTGTATGCTTCTAGAGCACTTACGTCAGCAGAGAGGAATTACGCGCAAATGGAGAAAGAGCTTCTCGCGATAGTGTTCGGTGTTGAAAGATTCAAGCAATATGTGTATGGGAAGCATGTGAAAATTGAAAGTGATCATAAGCCTCTGGAAATTATTCATAAGAAAAGTTAAGTCACAGCACCCAAAAGGCTTCAAAGAATGTACTTAAGTTGCAGAAGTTTGATATAGATATTCAATATAAGAAAGGTGCAGAAATATATATGGCTGATACCCTTAGTCGCGCGTTTCTAAGAGAAAGTGATCGATCATTCACAGAGGGAGAAGTAGAAAAAAGAATAAATTGTGTAGACATAATTTGGTCATTGTTTTTATTGAATCCTGCGCGTATAAGAACCGATACACCATATTGTGCAAGTAGCCCCCATTTACCAGAGCCATGTTTCTTGACCGACCAAATTTTCGCGTACAGTTTTTGAAAAGGATCACCCAAGGATCAACTCTGTGAAATTATTTCAAAATCTGTCAAGCCGTTTCAGAGAAGAAGAATTTTCAAGAATTTCTTCATTTCCCTATAGTGCAAGTTGCCCCCATTCACCAGAGCCATGTTTCTTGACCAATCAAAATTTCGCGAACAAATTTTCAAAAGGGTCACCCAAAGAACATCCCTGAGAACTTATTTCAAAATCTGACAAGCAGTTTCAGAGAAGAAGAATTTTTAAGAATTTCTTCATTTCTGTATAGTGCAAGTAGCCCCCCATTCACCAGAGCCATATTTCTTGACCGACCAAAATTCCGCGAACAAGTTTTGAAAAGGGTCACCCAAGGAACAACTCTGTGAATTATTTCAAAATCTAAGCAGCCATTTAAGAGAAGAAGAATTTTTAAGAATTTCTTCATTTCCCTATAATGCAAGTAGCCCCCCATTCACCAGAGCCATGTTTCTTGACCAATCAAAATTTCGCGAACAGTTTTTGAAAAGGGTCACCCAAAGAGCAACTCTGTGAAATTATTTCAAAATCTGACCAGCGGTTTCAGAGAAGAAGACTTTTTAAGAATTCCTTCATTTCTGTATACTGCAAGTAGCCTCCATTCACCACAGCTACATTTTTGGACGGATCAAAATTTCGCAAACACTTTTTGAAAAGGGTCACCCAAGGAACATATCTGTGAAATTATTTCAAAATCCGACCGGCGGTTTCAGCGAAGAAGATTTTTAAAGAATTCCTTCATTTCTGTACAGTGCAAGTAGCCCCCATTCACCAGAGCCACATTTTTGACGAATCAAAATTTCACAAACACTTTTTGAAAAGGGTCACCCAAGGAACATATCTGTGAAATTATTTCAAAATCCGACAAGCGCTTTCAGAGGAGAAGAATTTTAAAGAATTTGCTAAAAAATTCCATTTGGTTGCCATGGAAACCAGAGTTTTTGATGAAATCAAATTCTGTGAATTTTTTTTTTAAGAGGACCTCCCAAGGAACATTGCTGCCAACTTTGGTCCATATTGGCCCACCTGTTTAGGAGGAGTTGATGTTTAAAGAATTGTTGACAACGCACGACGGACGACTGACGACGGACACCCGGTGATCCTAAAAGCTCCCCTTGAGCACGTTGTGCTCAAATGAGCTAATAAAAGTGCAGAGGTTCTCTTGCTTTATATGAAAAGGATTATAGACTGTGTAAAGCAACGATCTTTAACTCTTTACCAAACAACAAAATTTGGGATGTGACCAAACCGAAAGCAATTGCAGACAACAAATTAAATATTGATGAAATGATGATTTCTCTCTTTAATAGAGTAGAAAACATGGAGGGAAAAGGAGAAAATGCTGATTACCAGCATTTTCTCCTTTTCCAAGAGTTTTTTTCCAAAGACTTCTTTTTTAGGGTCGTTAAAAGTCAAGATTGTATGGTAAAGACTTACCAACCATAGGAACTAACCTGCAATACAACAATTAAATCCAATGAATAGTTTGAGAGAAGAATTTTTTCAAAGCTTTTATTTTATACCATAAAAGGAAAATGAGTCTCCCATAAAAGTCATGTTTTTTGACGGATCTTTTTTTTTTTTTAAGGAATTCTGTAGACCTCTATCTAAAGAACATTCTTGCAAAATAATGCTATCCAATTAGCAATTTGGGAGGAGAAGATTTTTAAAGGTTTTTTACCTTGGTTGCCATGGCAACCAGAATTATTCATGGAAAACAATTATTTGAAGGAATTTGAAAGAGGACCACCTAAGGAACATTCCTGTGAAATTTGGTAAAAATCCAGTCAATAGTTTCTGAGGAGAAGTTAATTAAAGAAAAAGTTTGCGGACGCACGCACAGATAAACAGATGAACGGACGCACGACAGACACAACACCATGACAATAGCTCGCTGGCCTTCGGCCAGTGCAGTTAAAAATCAAGCTCGATCCGCCAAGGGTAAATTTACGTAGTCTTGGCTTGCGGAGATGCACATTCCCGACTTTTTTGAGTCGGAAAGAGTTAACTTTTTACAACACAATCCTGACTTTTAATGACTCTGAGGAAGAAGCCGTTTGAAAACAATGTGGCAAAAGAAAAAAATGCTGGTGACCAGCATTTTCTCCTTTTGCCACAATGTTTTCTGTCTTATTAACTGTCTTATTTGAATGGTTTTCTGCAAATGCTTGAATAGTAGACAAGACCATATTTTACTTGAGAGGTAAACAGTTAAGTCTTTACATCACAGTCCTGACTTTCAACAGCTGTGAGGGCAAAGTCTTTTGAAAACATTATGGCAAAAAGAAAGAGTGCTAGTAAACAGCATTTTTTTCCTTTTCCCACATTATTTTCTGCTCTTTAAAAAACACGTAACATCAGTTTAGGTATATTTAACCCTTTCCCAAACAAGCCCTGGTTTTACGTGACTGCAGTACAAGTATTTTGAAAACACTGTGGGAAAAAGAGAAACTGCTCGTAACGAGCAATTTCTCCTTTTTCCCACAGTGCTTTCTATCCTTTTTTGAGAACTTTCTACCATTTTGATCGAATTTGAAATTGTTGTCTGCAAACTCTTTCAGTTTGGAAGAGTCTAAAATTTGTTGTTTGGGAAAGGGTTAAACTACCATTCTTAAATTTCAGTGAATCACTTCACCAATTCAAGGAATGTCTATCCTTTAAATGCTTATTTAGATTACTTCGGTGATTATATGCATTTTCACACAAAGTACACTTGTAAGGTTTGATGCCCAAATGAATGACCTTATGTTTTGTTAGGTTTGTACTTTGAGTAAATGACGCTGCACACTGATCACATTTAAACGGCCTATCTAAATGCACCATTCGATGCCTTTTCAACTGTGTTCTGTTGCTGAATATCAAGTCACATTTATCACATGGTAATCTTTGATGCTGCGTTCTCTGATGTTCGCTACGCTCACTAGGCCTGCGGAATGATTTCTCGCAGTATTTGCACTCATACTTTTTTTCTCCGGTGTGCAGAGTACTGTGCCGCTTGAAATTCACTTGTTTGTGGAATATGAGACCGCAAACTTCACAAATATAGTCCTCATACTTTTTTTCTCCGGTGTGCAGAGTAATGTGCCGCTTGAAATTCACTTGTTTGTCGAACATGAGACCGCAAACTTCACAAATATAGTCAGCATGATAGAAGTGTGTCTTTTTGACATGCATGTCAAAATTCGTACCACTACGAAAAGACAGTTTACAAACTTTGCATTCATAAGGTTTCTCATCTGTATGTGAGGTTTCATGCTTTCTAAGACTCGGTAAAGAGGTCACTTCCTTAGGACAGAATCTGCATTTATATAATTTTCTATCGTCCATATGTTGTACTATGTGTTTTATTAGGTATCTTTTCTTTCTAAAACCCTGATTACATGTATCACAAATGTATTCATTCTCGCCGTCATCTGCCTCAGTCTTCCGAAAACTATCACTATAATCATTATAAATATCACAATTAGACTCCCCATAGCATAATCTGGCATTTACCTGTCCATTTTGACCGATACATTTATTTGTTTTGGTCACTGAATAGTTGGAAGAACTTGGTTCTTCAAAGACTTCCTTGTCTTGTAATTTCATGTCAAAATGACTAGCTGTTCCACTCTCATCCACCAACCATTTGTCAATAACATTAACCATTCCCTTTTCATTTTCAAACAGTTCACACTCAAAACTCCTGTGAATAGTACCATTCATTTTATTTTTCTCTCCTATAAGATCTGTGAGTCTGACTCTCATGTCATATCTCTCTTGTTTTCATCTTCCACTCTGTTTTGCCTTCCAAAACACTGCCGGCATGTTCATTTACAACATTTTCACCTGCTGAAGCATCATCAGTGTCGGGAATCACACCGTTTCTATTTCCTCCATTTTAATTTTTTTGTTCAGGCCCTCTTTCCTACAGAAAAAAAAAGAATAAAAGAAAGTCAGGGTCCGTATTCACCAACCATTCTTAAGAATATTCTTTGTCATGTTCTTCAAGATTTTCTAATTGTGAAAGTAACAGAACGTCTGATTGGCTAAACCAAATGGTTTAGCCAATCAGAAGTTCTGTTACTTTCACACTGACAAAATTCTGAAGAATAAACACAAAAAAATATTCTTAAGAATGGTTGGTGAATATGGGCCTAGATCTTTGATTCTTGGCCAGATGACACAAGTTTACACTAAAAATTGAAAGTATTCTGCTGAAGAAAAATCGTATGTGTTCTAATTGATAGGATTTCTCTAGTGAAGATGTCTTTAAAAAAAGAAATACCCTGATTACATCCATATGTTCTCCATTATCCACAATGTCTTGATTGTCTTCTACCCTTTTGAAGGTAATTTTGGGTCTCATTTAACCCATTATCACACAATCCCTACTTTTGACGACCCCGAGAAAGATGCCTTTAGAAAATATTGTAGGAAAAGGAGAAAATGCTGGTAACCAGCATTTTCTCCTATTCCCACAATGTTTTCTACTTTTCATAAAACAAATTTCAAATTTTCAGTCACTTTTATCTTGTCGTCTGCAAATGCTTTGAATCTGGATAAGTCTAAAATATTGTTGTTTGGTAATGAGTTAATTAATAAAAAAAAAAGTCCTGAGTTTTCATACTCTCAGTTTGAGAGTCCTTCGGAAACGTTTATTATGGGACAAGGAGAATTTTTTCTCCTTTTCCCATGATGTTACATACTCTTTCAAGGATATGGCTCATCATTCAAGCTGTCTAATGTTTTGTCTGAAGATGCTTTCAAGTTCATAAGTCTAAATGTTTGTTGTTTGGTAGAGAACTAATATGACATCTGTAAGTGCATTTGGTCTTAACCCTTTACCAAACAATCCCTAGTTTTCACAACCATGAGACTGAAGCCTTTTGAGAACATTATGGCAAAATGAGAAAGTGCTGGCAATCACCATTTTCTCCTTTTCCCACAATGCTTTATATAATACCCTACTGCAAACCAATTTCCAAGTTCTATTTATTTTGTTGTCTGCATGTGCTTTCAATTTGGATCAGTCTAAAATTTTTTCCTTTGGTAAAGAGTTAAAAAATTCTAAAACTTTGTCTGGTTACCATCAGCTTGTCAAGCACTGGTTAAATGTACCCTAGGAAAGCACATCTTCGCAAGCCAAGGCTGACGATTCATTATGCTACTCTACCCTTGGCGGATTGAGCTTGATTTTTACATTCCCCCATACGCTTTTTCATTGGATGCAGCCAGCTCTAACTGCAACGAATGAAATCGCTCATAGCATTTCATCTTTGATAAAATAGAACAAGGTCGCTACCGTTCGACTTGAAAGAAAATATGGAAACCCACGTGGATGTCTGCTTATCGCTTCATGTGTATTTGTAAGCGGTTTGTAAAAACGATATTTCATTGGTTTTTAGAAATATGATATAAATGGGGGGGGGGTGGTAATAACCATCATCCATCATCCAATAGAGGGCGCATCGCAGGAATCTCGAAATTGGGCTCAATCAGCCAAGGTAAGAACCACATAGTGGTCGTAACCTTGGCTCGCGCAGATGATGAAGATGAGGAAAGCATGAATTGGAACAATGGCTACCAAGATTTAACCCATAACCACACAATCCCTACTTTTGACGACGCTGAGAAAGAAGCCTTTATAAACAATTCTGGGGAAAGGAGAAAATGCTGGTGACACAGTGTCAGACTCTGTTGCACCTGCATGCTTGCCATGACTGAATTGAAACCTCATGTTCTTGAGAGGGCATGCCAATGGCGGGGGAGGGAATACAGGGATGTATTGCCTTCCCAGCCTGGGGCTTTTCAAATCTTAAGAGTAAATTACAAACATTTGGCTTTGGAAATTTTTGGCCAATGATTTTTAAGAAAGTTCATGTTATGAATTCAACTTCTTTCATCTAGCGTGAAATTGCTTTTAATTTTGCACGGAAAGTGAAAAGCATAGTTGAAAATATTTTTTTGGAAGTCAGCTTTATACAGAGCTGAATTTGGTTAAGAATAGAGAGTGGTATCTCCACAATTGTGGAGAAGCTGTAATTGATGGTAGTAAAGGAGTTAAGGTGTCCACTGGTCGTTTGTGGTCAACTGCTGTATTTAATGTAGTGCGACACTGACACGGTCAGTGTGCAGTGATAGTCACACAGTGTTTCAGCTAGCGGGGAATAAAAAGGGCGCGGCGCCCTGTCCCTCCTTCCAGACACCTTATCCTTCTTCTGGACGCCCTGCCCTTTTTCTGGAAACCCTACCACATAATAACGCCCTGGATTGCCTAATGTTCAGTATTGTAACAACTAATCTAAACTTTGCCACAAGTCTATTGAAGATATCATTTATATCCACTTTCGAATATACAATCAAATTAACAACGTGCCTATAATCCGCTCCAGGCAGTGAAATGTGAAAAGACCGACCCTGACTGTATGTAGGGTCATACATCCTCTATATGTATGTAGGGTGCCTACATACAGAATACACAAGGGCTGTGGTCAATAGAGAATCCATCATTGTCTTTTACGTTCTACCTAAATTGTTTATCGTGTCTTTAAGATGCAACAATATTGGAGACTGTCTCCGAGGATTAGTTTTTCTTTAAAGTTTGCTATCAATCTCGATTTTATCGTTAATGTCGAAGATCTTGCTTAATTTCCCGTATCAAGTTACATGTTCAGAGTTGAGCTGGCCACCCCATGGACTTTGCCACCGGAAACTGGCGCCCAACGGCAGGTGGTAGCAAGGCATAGGGTGACTATGGAAATAAGAAGCGGAGATCCTAGGGGTCAGGGCTGGTGTTTCTGAACTGTCACAGAGTGATGCAGGCCACGTGTCTGGCTCTAATAGAGACTGGACTTGTGTCATTAGCAACAATGGCAAGATGGTGCGTTGATAGTGAATCTGTTCCGAAGAAGTAGCATATCAAGATTGGAGGGCTGCAACAGGCGTTGGAAGACTGTATTATCAGTCTGATTGGCTAACACGACATGAGTTGAGAAGAAAGCCCCACTACATGATGACTTGTGTCGGTTTGTCCAGCTGTGCATGGAGTAGAGACTTGCTGTAATCAGTACATGGGGGGAATAGGCGCTGATGTAGTGTGGGCAACCAATGTGGTAGCTGTCTTGCTATCCAAGACATTACGAGAGGAGCTGTGCTGCCAGGGACCAGGGATGACCATTATTTACGTGAAATTCAGTGGTGTCCTAAGCGTTCGATTAGGGACTGATGCTCAACACTGGGGATTGAAGTTGGATCTGAGAATCGACTATACTGGACAAACAGTTTGTCTAGTATGTAGAACAACAACAGATGCCCTGCGAAGAAGCTTAAAGATGTGTGTCCACAGAGAAGAAGGCTCCTATTCCCTCCTATGGAACACTGGATGGGAACAGGTGCAGCTTTTCTGATAAAGAGACCAAAGTTCATGTGTCACCTATACTGGCCTGATGTTTGCAAAAGTCACAGACGGCAATCCCTCCAAAAATTGAAGTGGGGTAAGAGCGTAGTAGATGTAGGTCAGTCTATCTGGGGTTTCCCCGAAACTTTCCAGAGATTGCCGAGTTTCCTGTGACGTCAAGGGAGGTTCTGAAGTCTCTTCTGGTAGGCCAGGGATGGGGTATAGACATCCCATGCAGAGAGCGGCTATTATCCCTTATATCGGGAACACTGGACTAAATACAGGTAAGCGATTGAATTGTGTAATGTCTCAGTAGTAAACACGAGTTACTTTAACAGTTAGAGATTTCCAGCTCAGAAATGTACCGTGGAGCCTGTATGTGTATATGAAGTTAGACAATGCATAGCAATCGAGGGATTTGAACAACGGATAACTGGGAACCCGAGGTTGGCCGAACGTTACTAAATTAATATTAAAGCTGTCAGTGTCAAGGGTCGCCCGAAAATAGGTTGTCTCCGAATTTATGTTATACCATAGACTTGTAGAGTTGGGGTCTGGCACTTCATTTCGCGACAATGCCTTAACATGAAATAGAAAGTTGTAGATTTAGATAATATTTTTGTTTATTTTGGATGCTGTACACCAAATAACACCAGGTTTGAAGTTTTACCGATAAATATTATCAGCTCTTGGATGTGATCCGGTCTTGATCGTTGAGACGCTGTGCAAATTTGATCAGTTTCGTCCCAAACTATGTCCGTCCAATAGCTTGTTCATCCCTGGGTTTGTTTGCCCTGACCTTTTCGTCCAATATTAGAAGCCGCTTATATTTGAGCGGATTCATCCGTAATATCGCTCGGTTCTGAAAATTTTATATTACAAAATATGTGATATGATATACTAATCAATGAGCTTTCGTTAGAACTCGTGTTATTTTACACCTCATGCCATCGTCGACACTGATAATTTATACGCTACATATCGTCACTGGATCGACTACTAACTTAACCTTCTGAGAGTTAAACACTTGAGTTTAAGTGTTTCGTTTGGCTGATTGCTTGCAATTATCACTTTCGCACACTTTCCAAAATCTATCGCTTTAAAATACCATACAAAGTATAAAGATCTACTGCTTACCCTGTGTGTATGCGTATACACACACATTTTCCATAAATATGTTCTGGGAGATTGTTAACCCATGGCCTTTCATCAAAATTTGATAAAAAAAAATGAGCTTTTAAGCTTCGTTACATGGTTGAGTTGTAACCTTTGACTGACATTGTCTTATTTTAAAGATGGCCCTTCAGATTTTGGAACCAACATTTTACAAATTAAAAAAAAAAAAAAAACGTCCTTAAACTCCCAAAGCCTTGTAATTTTCTTTCATAAAATCCCTGTAGTCGAAAACCATCCGAGAACAAGAGAAACTAGAGATTCACTACAGCCCAGGTCGACACCGACGGGAAACACGATCTATTTTTACATGAAAAACCCGCTCATTTATATACCGGATATGCACGTACTCGTGAGCTTCAAACATAGCGTCCGAAGAAGACATTATGGAAAATAATTACATGTTTTGTTATGTTATGGAATTTAAGCGTCATTAGTCACGTGCCTGTCACTTAACATTCCCACAATGCTCTATTTAATTTTTGGCTCGAAATCTAAAAATAAAATAGCTTAAGAGGCTACGTGGCATTTTAAGGGAATACTATAAAAAAGATTTTTTTTTTTTGTAATTTTATGATTCTTAATTATTGATGTTTTGTATTGTTTTTTTATATATATGTAAATTTCAGTGATATATATATTTTTTTAATTTGGTGTGATGTGAAAAATCTAAATATCAACCTTTGAGATAACAATCACGACTTTATTTGCATTTGCAAATGGTGCAATGTAAGTCTAGACGTGTCATTTATGGGATAAGACTAGCAGTCACATTTTTGACACTTCATTGTGCACTCGCCACAACTCGGCCAATTCCGTAACTCCTCCGTAACAAGGATCCATTTGTCAGGTATTGTATTTAAATCGGGACGAACCTACGCATAAAGGAGTAGTCTTCCTTAACACCCGTAACACAATCTTGTCTAACGGTCGACCGAATCCTGAAGTAGAATTATTCTTAGACAAGCATAAAATTCAAAAATAGCTCGTATCCGCCTGCGCAAGGTGAAGTGGGTCGATACTTTTGGCCCTTCAGATTTTGGGACAAAAATTTCACAAAAGTGCAAAAAAAACATCCTTATACTCCCAAAGCCTTTTAATTTTCATTTATAAAGCCCAAGTAGTCGAACACCGTCCGACAACACGAGAAATTAGATTTACTACAGCCAAGGTCGACACCGACGGGAGACACATTCTATTTTAGATGATCAATTCGTTCATTTACATACAGGAATACACTGACGGAGTTTGAAACATAGCGTCTGAAGAAGACATTATGGAAAATAATTATAACATTTTTGTTATGTAATAGAATTTAAGCGTCATGAGTCACGTGCCAGTCACTTGGCATTCCCAAAATGCTTTATTGATTTTTGGCGCGAAATCTAAAAATAGCATAAGTGGCTACGTAGCCTTTTAACTCTTTACCACACGAGAAAATTTTAGACTGGTCCAACTTGAAAGCATTTGCAGATGACAAACTAAAGGTGACTGAAAAATTGAAATTTGTTCTGGGAAGGGTAGAAAACACTGTGGGAAAAGGAGAAAATGCTGGTTACCAGCATTTTCTCCTTTTCCCACAGTGTTTTCAAAAGGCTTCTTTCTCAGGGGCGTCAAAAGTAGGGATTGTGTGGTAATGGGTTTTAAGGGAACACCATCAAAAAATTTTTTTTTGTAATTTTATGAATCTTAATTATTGATGATTTGTATTATTTTTTCATATGAATTTCAGTGATATATATATTTTTTAATTTGGTGAGATGTAAAAATTCTAAATACCCACCTTTAAACCATCTTTTCATAGGGAATATCTCAAATGTAAACTCGTCCACTTTCTAGGGATAAAAATACCATCCACTGAAAGGGGGGCGGGAAGATTTCTAACTCAATACCAAACGACAGTATTTTAGGCTTGTCCAAATCGAAAGCATTTGCAGACGACAAAATAAAAGTGACTGAAAATTTGAAATTCGTTTTGTAAAGGGTAGAAAACATTGTGGAAAATGGAGAAAATGCTGGTAACCAGCATTTTCTCCTTTTCCCACAATGTTTTCAATAGGCTTCTTTCTCAGGGTAGTCAAAAGTAGGGATTGTGTGGTAACGGTTTAAGTTACAAGCTTGACTCGACAAACGGGTGGTATTGATCTTTGCAGTCCGCGAAAGACCTTTTTTACCCCGAGGTTGCCGAAAGAATTTACTAGATCGATACCTCAGCAGCAGTGTTGCCTGTTCGGTACGCTAACTCTGCAGCCTTTTTATTCGAGGGTAGATAGAGCACAGGAATCTGACATTCTATAACCAAAATAAATGATAAAATATGGAAAAAAATCCCCTCCTATATAATATAAACACAAGGAGTGCAACGTCTTGATTGCTGGCGCGAGCACCCGACCGCCTTTCCCAACCAAAATCACCCACGAAACAAACATTTATCATAATCTCCTTCAGCCTAGCGATAGACAAGACATTAATGTACCTGTACATCCGGCGATACCTTAGTAGACACCTTTCAACCGGAGATATCCGTCATGTTTTACAGCTCTATCAGGACATTTTGATTTATCCGGGTGGCCATTCGCTGACGTCACAAGAAGGGCAAGGAAGCGTATATTCGTGTTACTTATTGCTATTATTTTTTTCGATTTTAAGACATTTATGGACATCAAATGATACTAAAGATTCTAGAAAAATCTGTAGTATCATGTAATGTCCATAAGTATATTAAAAACGAAAAAAAATAATAGTAATAAGTAATACGAAAATACGCTACCTGCTACTTTCTGTGACGTCAGCGAATGGCCACCCGGATAAATCAAAATGTCCTGATAGAGTTGTAAAACATGACGGATATCTCCGGTTGAAAGGTGTCTACCGAGGTATCGCCGGATGTACAGGTACATTAATGTCTTGTCTATCGCTAGGCTGAAGGAGATTATGATCAATGTTTGTTTCGTGGGTGATTTTGGTTGGGAAAGGCTGTCAGGTGCTCGCGCCAGCAATCAAGACGTTGCACTCCTTGTGTTTATATTATAGATCTATGGGGGGGGGGGGATTTTTTTTCCATATTTTATCATTTATTTTGGTTATAGAATGTCAGATTCCTGTGGATAGAGCTACGTGAAACTGAGCAAATATTCTACGTAATGAAAAAAGCTAGAAACTCGCCAGATTCGTCATGGCAAGAAGGGTCTAAAAAATCCATGGTTAAGTTCGAAACCCAACATTCGAGAAAGCAGGTGAGTTTTAAAGGGGATACTATTTTGAATCTCAAGAAATGGTTATTAAAGCCAGTGTTAGCCTCGACTTATCATGCCTCAGACATTTGTAAGTATTATCAGTCAGAATCGCTAGACTCGACATGCCAGACCTGTTCGAAAGGAGTCACCAGTTTAAATCCAACAACTCATCAGGCTCATCAGCATTCTTAGTCTTATTCTTTAAAAATTCGTCAATGTGAAAGTAACAATACTTCTGACTGGCTAAACCAAATGGTATACCCAATCAGATTTGGTTTAGCCAGTCAGAAGCTCTGTTACTTTCATATTGAAAATATTCTGAAGAATAAGACTTGAAAAGAATGTTCTTAAGAATGGTTGGTGAAAACGGGCCCAGGTCTGAGTTATCATTTAGAATCCCTAGACTCGATTTGCTAGGCTTGCAATACCAGAGTTATCAGTAAGAATCCTTAAACTGGACAGTCCAGGTCTGCAATATGGAGGTTATCATTCAGAATCCCTAGACTCGATTTGCTAGGCCTGCAATACCAGAGTTATCAGAAAGAATCCATAGACTCGTCTTGCCGACAGCAGTTCTAGAGTTATCAAATGGAATCCCTAGATTTGACATACTAGGTCTGTCATAGTACAGTTGAAATGCATATGCATACATGACTTGCCAGCACTGCAATACTTGAGTTATCGCTTAGACTTCTAAGGTACAATCCAGCCAAGTTTGGTCCAAATTGTCCCAGCAGTTTAGGAGGAGATGATGTTAACTCATTACCACACAATCCCTACTTTTGAGGACAAAATTTTAACTTTTGAGTCACAATAGTTTTGTAGTCTGCAAATGCTTCCAATTTGGACCAGTCTCAAGTTATGTCGTAAAGAGTTAAAAAATTGTTGACAACGCACGACGGACGACGCTCACCGGGTGATCCTGAAAGTTCCCCTTGAGCACGTTGTGAGCAAAAAAACAAGGGGGCCATGATGGCCCTGTATCGCCCCACTGGCTAATCTGGATAACACCACAAGCAAAACATTACAGTACTTGGCCAAATAGTTTCAAACTTAAGACTTACATTTTTTCTATAAAATCCTATGAGAAAATTAATGACCCCAGGCAAAGCCATTTTTGACCACAAAGCTTTAATTACTTGAATCCTGGTGGAGGTCTACAAGATAAAGCCCCATACCAAATAATACAGGTCTAGAGTGTGTGGTTATAGACAAGAAGATTTTCAAAGTTACCTCAATAAAAGGCCTTGTAAAGCATGAGACCCATGAGCCAGAGCTAAATTTTGTAGCCATAGGTCTTATTGTGGTTAGTAACAAGAGGATTTAAAAAGTTTCCCAATGTAAGCTCATGTAAAACAAGGAATTCTACAGAGGACCATAGCATTATCATTTCTGTGAATTTCAATCAAAATTGGATGGTAGTTTCAGAGAGGAAGCTGCTTGAAATAAAAGTTAACGCACGCACGACGGACATCGGGCCATGACAATTGAATTCATGAGATTTTTAGCACCTTTCTAATTTATGATGTCATTCGAAAACATCATTAAGACTTGAGGAATCCAGCCACCTTTTTAAGGGTAAGAGTTGTTTCCCTTACACTAGAGAATTCGTAGTTTTTGGATGTATTAGTTTTCAAGACTTTGTTAGACTTATCGGCATCGCAAAATATGCTTTTAATAACGCGTGCATTTCAGTAAAAAGGTGGCATTTTGCGTGAATGGTTTTCAGATTTTGGGAGTATTCTCGGAAATAAAGGGGCAATGCAGCAATGCCTCACACTGGATGCATCACTGCTAGTAAAAAACATCCTTTTGAAAAGCTTTCAGAATCAAACACACGAAGCAATTAGAAATTATTGTTCAACCATCCTCCAAACCCACACTGTATGCTCGAAAAAAAGCAAAATCCTGCCTGTAGAACGATTTCAGGCCCTTAATGGCCCATAGTTGAAAATATTGACAGCAAAATTTCAAATGGGTATTTACAATGGGTTTGTGATCCCCGGGGCTGGGCGAGTTTGACCATAGCAGCATCCTTGGAACAAACTCGGTAGAGGTCCACTCAAAGATGCTACATACAAAATCGAAGCTCCACACCCTCCTGTTGAAGAGGAAAAGAAATTTAAAGTATTCTTTCTTTGTTCCTATGTTCCAACCTGTGACCTCAGAGGCGTGGCCAGTTTTGACTCCAGGTACATCATATGACCAAACTTGATAGAGGACCACTAGAAGATTCTGCATACCAAATATCAAAGCTCTGCACCTTCAAGTTTCAGAGAAGAACATTTTTAAAGTTTTCTTTTTTTGTTGCTGTGTTCCAACATGTGACCCCCGGGGCAGGGCAGGTTTTGATCCCAAGGGCATAATATGAACAAACTTAGTAGAGGTCCACTATGAATTGCTACATGCCAAATATCAAAGCTACTAGTGTATGCCTTCTAGTTTAAGAGAAGACGAATTTTAAAATTTTCTTTTTTTGTTCCTATGTTTGAAATTGTGACCCCCGGGGCCGGGCCAGTTTTGACCCAGGGGCATCATATGAATAAACTTGGTAGAGGTCCACTAGAAGATTACTAGCCGATATAGCTCAGTAGGTAGAGCGTAGGACTCGTGAACACTATGTCCTACAGGTTGTGGGTTCGAATCCCCGTCCTGGAGAGGACCATGTAAGAATCATTTCTATGAAGTTTCATCAAAATTGAGCGGGTAGTTTCAGAGATGATGTTTGAAATAAAAGTTAACGCAAGCAAGGACGCACGCACAATGGACACCAGGCCGTAGAAAACAATGTGGGAAAGAAGATAAGAGGAGACTACAATGGTCCTATATTGCTCACCTAAGTATTAAGCAGTAAAGGTCTAAAGTGAGATAAATACCAATTATCTAGGTTAAAGGCCAAATGATAATGAAACAATGGCAACAAATTGTCGCATGATATGCCCCTCCGGCCGCTATGGTGGCAAGGAGGTATAAAAATTGCAAAGGGCAGGTAATGCAACAAGCATGTTTATTAAGTCTCAAGTCAATTTGACTTGAAACTTCAAATTCTATTCCCACAAGCAAGAAATACTACAACTAGAAGGCCCTGAAGGGCCTAAATATGCTCTACTGGCAGAGATTTTGCTTTTAAATATAGCATACATTAGGAATAAATTATGCAAAAAGACAAAAAAAAGTGACATTTTCAATTCAAAATAGCTACTTTTCCATTACTGTTTGTTGAACAGGGTTAAAAAGCAATTGATGGGATAAACAAGCTGAAAAATTCACCAAAATCTGATCACAAATAAATACTTTATCTTGTAAACAAGCAATGAAATTGTTCAACTTGAAATGGCTACTTTGCCCATACTGTTTGTTGGATATTTTTCAAAATCAATAGGGTTTAAGCTATTGATGATATAAACAAGCTATGCAAGTTTCATGAAAATCAGACCTAAATGTAGACTTAATCACGTAAACAAAAATGAAAGTTTTCAACTTCAAATGGCTACTTTTCCCATATTGCTTTTTTTTTTTTTTTTTTTTTTTTTTTTTCAAAATCAATGGGGTTGGAACCATTGATAAGATAAACAAACTCTGCAAGTTTCATGGAAATCTGACCACAAATACAGACTTTATCGCATTAACAAGAAATGGAAATTTTAAAATTGAAATGGCTACTTTTCCCATACTGTTTGTCGGATTTTTTTTTTTTTTTCAATATCAATAGGGTTAAAGCTATTGATTAGATAAACAAACTGTGTAAGTAAGTTTCACGGAAATCTGACCAAAAATGAAGTCTTTATCGCATAAACAAGAAATGAGAGTTTTCAACTTCAAATGGCTACTTTTCCCATACTGTTTGTTGTTTTTTTTTTTTTTTTTTTTCAAATTCAATAGGGTTGAAGCTATTGATAAGATAAATAAACCCTGCAAGTTTCAAATAAATTTGACCAAAAATAGACCTTATCGCATAAATAAGAAATGGAAATTTTAAACTTGAAATGGCTACTTTTCCCATACTGTTTGTCTGATTTTTACAAAGTCGATAAGGTTAACGCTATTGATGAGATAAACAAACTGTGTAAGTTTCACGGAAATCTGACCAAAAATGAAGACTTTATCGCGCAAACAAGGAATGAAAGTTTTCAACTTCAAATGGCTACTTTTCCCATACTGCTTCTTTTTTTTTTTTTTTTTTTTTTTTCCAAAATCAATAGGGTTGAAGCAATTGATAAGATAAACAAGCTCTGCAAGTTTCATGGAAATCTGACCAAAAATACAGACCTGATCGCGTAAACAACAAATGGAAATTTTAAACTTGAAATGGCTACTTTTCCCATACTGTTTGTCGGATGTTTTTCAAAGTCGATAGGGTTAAAGCTATTGATGAGATAATAAACCTTGTAAGTTTTAATAAAATCTGACCAAAAATGAAGACTTTATCGTGTAAACAAGAAAAAGACTAATGGATGGAGGACGGAAACCACGCCAAGACATAAGCTCTGCTGGCTTTCAGCCAGTAGAGCTAAAAATGAAGATCTACAAGGAATAACTCAAAATCCATGCTAGGAAAAGTTATTGTTCTTGTGTTTTCTTCTCAGTCGGTCATTTTGCATCGAATCAAAAAAAAACAAAAGAAAAAGTCTCGGGAGAATGGGTTATTGTACATGTGTATAAAGTTTCATGAAATTCAGCCCAACGGTATTGGAGATATTTGTCGGGACGGACGGACAACGCTAAAACTATATCCCTCCGCCTACGGCTGGGGATAATAACTCCAGATGTTCTAGTCTGATCACACCCATAATCGAACTCATCCGAGATCTTACAGTCTTATATATTTTCACCAAGTTTGGTTATCGGTTGTTATTTGTAGATGTTAGAGTGTAAACAAAGAAATCTGAACGGACGGACGAAGGACGGTGAGTGGTCACAATAGCTCTCTTTAAGCACTTTGTGCTCAGGTGAGCTAAAAATTTACAAAAACCTGATCACAAATTAATACTTAACAATGTGAACAAGCAAATGAAAATGTTCAACTTGAAATGGCTATTTTTCCCATACTGTTTGTCGGAATTTTTTCAAAATCAATAGGGTTAAACCTACTAATGATATCCACAAGCTATGCAAGTTTCATGAAAATCTGACCTCAAATGCAGACGTTATCAAAAGATAAGAAAAGTTTTCAACTTGAAAAGGCTACTGTTTGTTGGATTTTTTTCAAAATCAATAGGGTTAAAACTGTTGATAAGATAAATGAACTCTGCAAGTTTCAGGAAATCTGACAACAAAGACAGACTTTATCGCATAAACAAGAAAAAGACTAACAGACGGACGGAGGGACAGACAACGGAAACCACACCATGACATAAGCTCTACTGGCTTTCAGCCAGTAGAGCTAGGCATGAAGACTGGAACCCAGGCTAGTGCAGTGGTAGGGAGTAACTTCGTTTTTGGAAGGCGAGATTTTCATTCTCGCCTTCATATGTCAACGCTCGGCAGGTTGCTGAAAATGCCTCTGAACAGTATTATCCAAACGCCTTTCAAATAGTTCGATACTTCTCGAGTACATTAGAACAAAATAATGTCGAGACCATTGTAAATCTAATCAGAACAACAAGAAGAAACTTCAAGTTTCTTGAAGAAATAATATCGAATTCGTAAAAAGCATCGTTTTTGACAAATGCAAAATACTTTGGAACAGTTTATTGATATCATCACGTTGCTACAGCAACAAATAAACCATAGCTATTAGAAGCCAATCGAAAGCTACTAACATGACGTCATTCGGACCTACTTCCACTTCACAACGCATAAACAACTAACCAGTGGGATCGTACATGTAAATTTACTATCCTAGAACTAACCAATCGGATAGCTTCTTTGAATGACGTACCGCTGATAGACCCCTTTCCTCTGTTGGCAACCTTATTCTGTCTTTGTGAGAAGTAAAATTGAAATAAATTCCTTTGAATCAAGTGTTTAAACAAAATTTTGTCTTTCAAAGAAATATTTTTCTTTTAACAAAGTTGTGCTTGACTTTATGATTAATGACTAAGTTATTGTTACGCATAGGCGTGGCCGAGTTTTGATTCCGGAGACCCGTGAAAAGAAAAAGGTAAATCAGTTGAAATCACAATAGATGTGTCATTTCGAAGTAGTTCTGGTCAGTATGATGAACCGATGTATATAGCCTGGGTTCCAGTCTGATCACTTCTTTCCTCATATACGAGTATGATCGGATTTTACTACGTCAAAAATGACAATAACATGCTCTGTAACCGTTTTAACCCATTACCACACAATCCCTACTTTTGACGCCCTTGAGAAAGATGCCTTTAGTAACCAGCATTTTCTCCTTTTTCCACAATGTTTTCAACCCTTTCCAAGTCAAATTTCGATTTTTCAGTCACTTTTATTTTGTCGTCTGCAAATGCTTTCAATTTGGACCAGTCTACAAATTTGTCGTTTGGTAATGAGTTACCATGCAAAGAATTTTAACCTTTTCTTTTGGTCGTCACGTTGCTTAACGTTCAGCAATTATTCATAAATATTTAACCCTTTACCTTGAAACGACTCTGAAAATCAAGCTTTTAAAAACATCGAGAGGAGAGGGGAAATTACAATCGGAAATCGGATTTTTTTTCATTTTACCGCAATGTTTCTACCCTATCAAGAACAAATTTTGTCGCTAATTTGGGCCACCCTGAATTTGTCATCTGTATGAATCAGTGCTTTGAAATTCAACTTATTCTGAAATTTCTTTGTCAGGTAAAGAAAGAGGCAGGGGCTAGAGATACGGTACCGTACCTCTAGCCTATATTAAAGAAATGGCTAGAGATACGGTACCGTACCTCTAGCCCCGGAGTCTAAAGATACGGTACCGTATCTTTAGTCATTCCTTATGATATAGGCTAGAGGTACGGTATTTGTAGATACATGTAAGAAATTATAAATTTACCTCAGTTTTGATTATTATCGTTATTAGTATGTATTTGTAGTAATTGATCGGCATCAAAGGACAGAAACTCATCAAGTTGCAGTGTGCGAATGTGCACTTATGAGCGAAAATAAAAATTGCGTTGATTATTAGGTTTAGTTTAAACATATTTATTTTACGTCGATTGAGAAACAAGTTCTTACAACTTATACTAATCTCTCTCGATTCTGATTATTAGGTGAACTTGATTACTTAACCCAGGGATTCTATATAACATACGTATTATCCCTGCTTATCCCTTTCTCAAAAGACAAATTTTACACTCAAAGAATTTGTAAACAATTTAAATTTTGATGAAAAATGGTGGAAAATGGTCATCCAAATGGGTAGAAAACACTGTTGGAAAATGAGAAATTAGCATTTTCTCTTTTTCCTACAGTGTTTTCAAAGGACATGTACTGCATGTAGGAAAGCAGTCAGTGGCTTAGAAAGAATATTGTGCCGAGTACTGGTTATAAAAACTAGAGGAAAGCATGAATAAGTACTGAAATACTGTTGAAAACGGCGTTAAACACCATTCATTCAATCAAATTCCTAAAGTTATTTACAACCATGTGCAGGCCTAGCCCCATAGCTCAGTCGGTATAGCGTACCGGAACTGAGAACAGGAGATCGCCGTTCGATCCACGGCTCGGCTAATAAACTTTCCGAGGATTGATGAGTCATTGCGACAGGATTCATTTCTCTCTCACTGCTGTCCAGTGTTTCGACGATAGTTATGTGGGAAAGCAGCCAGTGGCTTGGAAAGAATATTGTGCGGAGAACTGGTTAAAAGAACTCATTGTTCACATTATTTTTTGGCCTTAATGTTTGCAATAAATATTTATATATAATTCATGCCGTAAAATTCTGCTTCTACCATACATAAGCAATAGCCCACACCAAATTTCAGTTCGAATCGTGCTTACCAGACCCGAACATAAACACGCAACTCTATCCACCGCTCCCAACCCAAGAGTAGATAAATAAATGAATAGATAAAATAACTTAATAAGTATAAATAGATGGATGGTAGACAGACAGACAAACAGACAAACAGACAGACAGACAGATAGATAAACTTTGTTCTCTCACTCCTGTCCCTCTGGCTATGAAATTCTTGCCACCATGAATACAGTATTTAAAGCGATATCCCGTAATACTTTATCCTTTCTTTTATTTTTGTTTGTACGCGCGGCTGGGCTTTTTGTATAGTCCTAGAATCCCTCTAGTAAAACTGCACCCTTTCTGCACTTCGATAGCACTCTATTGCGCTTTTAAATGTTTGAAAATCTTCAAATTTCTTCCCGACGTGAATACTATGAGCCATTTTGACCGTATGATACAAAATTGGCTTGAAAGTGCTTTCAGAAAATTTTCCGTGTCTGAGTAATAGATTAATTATCAATTTCCGTGATTGAGTAATTGATTAATTATGTCGTTTTCCATAATCAATTAAAGAACAACAAAAGCTAAAATAATTTAAGATCCGCATACATCTTAAGCAATTAAATTCACCTAACTAATCAATGCAATTATTATTTTCGCGCATCGATGCAAACTCGCACACAGCAACGAGTTTCTGTCCTTTGATGTCGAGATTGATACTAAGCCATACTAATAACTATAATAATCCAAACTGAAGTAAATTTATAATTTCTTACATGTATCTACAAAATACCGTACCTCTAGCCTATATCATAAGAATGACTAAAGATACGGTACCGTATCTTTAGACTCCGAGGCTAGAGGTACGGTACCGTATCTCTAGCCATTTCTTTGATATAGGCTAGAGGTACGGTACCGTATCTCTAGCCACTGCCAAAGAATAAACGCTTATCGCAATGATTTGTTATCATAATCACTTACCTCCGTCATTATTAGAACTGAAATCTTTACCTTATATATTCCCATTTATTTTCTTCAAAATGATTTCCTCCAACTATACACTTTTTTTCCAAAACTGAATAACACAATGATAAAATTAACTTGACAGGGAGAATCCCACTGTCCTAGAGTGCATCGGACGTGTTCATGATTTTCTAAGAACACGGACCAAGGACCTGTATCTGTGTAACTGTACACGATATATTTTTGTCGAACAAAGGAGTAGGGTGTATCTCAATATTGACAAGTTGGCAACCGGCATTTTGCTTTCATGTTTGCCGACAAGCTGAACGTAAATTCCGGTTATGCGGGATTAATGAAAGACGAGCGTTAATGTCAATGAACTCTTAAATCGTTTATTACGCTAATCTCTTTTGAAGCCTAAGCAGACGATTCTATAGTCTGCACAGAATATGCAATCTTATGTCGAATTAGCTATATTGTAATAACCCGACCAAAACAGCCCAGGGCGAGGTTGCAATAATTAAGCATTTTCCCCGAGATGTAAAATGCCATTTTCATCAATCCAGCACTCTAGTATAAGGGTTAACAGAGTCATAGATTACAAGAATCGTTTAAACGAAGAACACCTTTCGACGTTCCTTATAGGACCTAAGAAGTCAACCATCAAATGATGTTGGTTGGTTATTCTTGATAGGATGGTAAACATTGCGCAAGACGGAGAAAATGTTCGTTGCCAGTTATTTTCTCATGTTCTTGCATGCTTTCAAAATACCCTTCCCTTTCTAAAAAGCCCCATTCTTTAAGGTCATTAAAACCCAGCAAATGTATTGTAATCTAAATGTTAAATCTCCGTTTTGAACATTGAAAGTCGTTTGTTTTGAAAGTCTTTTTCAGTCTTGATGAAGTATATTTCAAATAAAATGGTAAACAAATTAAAACAAAAAGCCTTTTAACTGAACGACACTGAAATTTTGACAACCTCAAGGGAAAAAAAGTTTCAAAATACTTTTGGAAAAGGAAAAAACGCTATAGTCACTGTATTTTCTCTTTTTATCACTATGTTTTGTACTTTTTCCCAGCCAAACGGCACATTTTCAGCTGCTCTTAACTTATTATCTGCTTTAAATGCTTTAATGTAGACGGCCCTAATTTTTTGTTATTTTCTGAAGGGTGTTGTAAAGGGTTACTTAGATCGAAAACATTGTAGGAAAGTCAAACAAAAGGTTGATTATCATTATTTGCTACTTTTCCTACAATGCTTTGAAAAGCCTCTTCTTCAACATTGTTGAAAGTCAGTATTGTGATCTAAAAAGCTGAATCTCAGTTTCTATACTCTAAAATGTACCTTTCTAAAAACTCTTTGCTCTCTCAATAAAATTATCCATGGAATAAAATGGTAAAGACTTTCAAGAAATTAATCATCTCATTACAGAATTACAGTTTTAGACCTATCAAAATTGATTGCATTTTCAAGCAAAAACTATTCTTTAATCCTTTACCATACCCCATCAAGTACAGTTTTAACATCCCTGAGAAAGAGGCCGTTTAAAAACTTAATTTTGAAAAGGAGAAACTTTCTTGACTCTTTACACGAAGAAAAAAATTCAGACTTTCCAAAATTGAATGCATTTTCAGGTAGCAAGTTTTTGATCTGGCACCATTGATGGAACCTGTATGAAATAGGATGGAAGACATTTTAGGAAAAGGAAAAAAATGTCAATTAGCACCGTATTCTCCTTTTCAGACCAAAAGTTCTCAAGTCTTCTTCCTAGAACTTTTAAATTCATTATTGGGGTAATAGAGGGTTAGATCTACGTTTCTATACAACGTAAAAACATATACGGGTAACAGCAAATTAAAACTCTTTGCCATTACATAAAACTTTTCCTTCAAATGAAATGGAAAGGAGTTTCAGAAAAGTCCATTCGTTTTATTTTTTTTCAACATATTTTCACAAGCCTTCTTCAAGTTTGTTTAAACTCAGGATGGTAAATTGGTCTTCATTGCACAGGAACATTGCCAACTCTATAGACTTTGCTGTATTAGGAGAGGCGATTTAAGTACAGGAAAATGTATTTCAATATGTTATGCCTATATTCTAAACTCGCCTTCCAACAGTACTTTCAGTACTTTGATTAATGAATGGCGCAGCGAGATAACTATCGTAGATTAACTCTTCACCAAATGACAAAATTTTATTAGACTGGTCCAAATTCAAAGCACTTGCAAACAACAAATTAAATGTAACTTAGAAATTGAAATCTGTTTCCAGCAGGGAAAAAAACATTGTGGGTAAAGGAGAAAATGCTGATTACCAGCATTTTCTCCTTTTCCCACAATGTTTTAAAAAGGCTTCCATCTCAGGGTCATAAAAACCAGGGATTGTTTGGTAAAAGGTTAACCCATTACCACACAATCCCTAATTTTGACGCCCCTGAAAAAGAAACCTGTAGACAACATTGTGGGAAAAGGAGAAAATGCTGGTTACCAGCATTTTCTCCTTTACCCACAATGTTTTCCACCCTTCACAACACAAATTTCAAATTTTCAGTCACTTTTATTTTGTCATCTGCAAATGCTTTCGATTTGGATTTCGATTTTGTTTGGTAATGGGTTAACATTTTGACCTTTCCAATCAATACATATGTATCCCTCTAATCACACCATCTTTGGAACCATATTTGACTCTGTTTGGATACATATTTTTTTTCTCACTTGTGTGATATTTTATCAGAGTACAATACCTGTGTTTAAAAAATAGTCAGGTGTATACATGTACATGTAACAATGTGAAAAACTTCATCAATACACAGAATGCCTTTCCTTAAAATGTTTATTTACATTACTTTGGTGAGCGTATGCTTTTTTACACAAAGTACATTTGTAAGGTTTAATACCCAAATGAATGACTTTGTGTTTTGTTAGATTACTATTTTGAGTAAATGAGGCATCACACTGATCGCATTTATACGGCCTATCTAAATGCACCATTCGATGCTTTTTCAACTGTGCTCTGCAACTGAATATTAAGTCACATTTGTCACAAGGTAATCTTTGATGCTGCAATCTCTCATGACTACGACACCTGTCAGGTCTGCGAAATGATTTATCACAGTATTTGCATTCATACTTCTTCTCCCCAGTGTGTACAGCGCTGTGCAACTGCAAACTCTTTACTCTGTGAAATGAGAGACCGCAAACTTCACAGATATAGTGAGTATGATTGCAGTGTGTCTTTTTGATATGGCTTTCAAGTCTGTCTCTAGTACGAAAAGATTCTGTACAAACTTTGCATTCATAAGGTTTCTCATCTGTATGCATTGTTTCATGTTTTTTTAGAACATATAGTGAGGTCACTTCCCTAGGACAGAATCTGCATTTATATAATTTTCTATCGTCCATATGTAGTTTTATGTGTTTTATTAGATATCTTTTCTGTCTAAAACCCTGATTACATGTATCACAAATGTATTCATTTTGTTTATCAGCTGCGTCAGTCTGCTGAAACTCATTACAACAATCACCATCACCATTGTTACTTTCATAATTAGGATCCCAATAGCATATTCTGGCATTCGCATGTTCATTTTGACTGACAGATACATGTGTTTGGGTCACTGAAGTTTGGGAATTATTTAGTTCTTCACGGTTTTCCTTGTCTTTTAATTTCATGTCAAAATGACTAGCCATTCCACTCTCAACCACCAACCCTTTGTCAGTATCATTAACCATTTTCTTTTCATTTTCAAACAATTCACTCTCAAAACTCCTGTGAATAGTATAATTCATTTTAATTCTGATTCCAAGAAGATCTGCAAGTCTTATTTCATAATCACTCTTTTTTCATCTCCAATTCTTTTTTCACACTGCAAAATCATTGCCAACATGTTCTGTGACTACATTTTCACCCTCTGAAGCACTTTAAGTGTCTGATGTCTCACCATTCTTCAGCATTTCCTCCATTTTACACTTTTTGTTTAGGCCCTCTTTCCTATAGCAAAGAGAATAACAGAAAATCAGATATTTGACTCTTTACCAAACAATAAAAATTTTTACACTCGTCCAAATCGGAAGCATATTGTTGACAAATATGAGATAAGTTCTAGATCTAGTTGATGGAACTTTTCTCAGGAAGATTGTCTTTGAAAAACATTGAGTAAAAAAAGAAAATGCTGATTACCTGCATTTTTCCTCCTTTCCCACAATACTTTCTACCCCTTTCACCAACAATTTCCCCATTTTAGTCTCATTTATTCTTTCCCACCATGTTATATACTTTTCAAGTATAAAACCCGTCCTTTGAGCTATCGAATATGTTGACTGTAGATACTTTCAAGTTGGACAAGTCTAAATTTCTGTTGTTTGTTGGAGACTTAATTTGTCATCTGGAACTGCTTTGAATCTATGAAATTTCAAAACTTTTTTCATTTGGTTAAGGGTTAACTCTTTACCAAACGACAAATTTTTGGACTGGTCCAAAGTGAAAGCATTTGCAGACGACATAATAAAAGTGACTGAAAATTTGAAATTTGTATTGGGAAGGATAGAAAACATTGTGGGAACAGGAGAAAATGCTGGTCACCAGCATTTTCTCCTTTTCCAACAATGTTTTCCAAAGGCTTTTTTTCCAGGGTCGTTAAAAGTCGGGATTGTGTGGTTAAGGGTTATCATAAGCTTATCCAGCAAAATTTTACTGGTAAAAAAAAAAGCATCTATAGGTGAGCATGAATAGGTGCAATGGCTGCCCAGATATAACAGTAAAAATTTTCAAAGTGATGTGAAACACCAGTCAAACAAACTAGCTAACAAGTCCAATTCAGTCCAGTCTGATTGTGTGCGAGATGCAACTGCATGGCTAAAGTCATATACAAGTATTCAGCCACTTAGTCCAAATACTTAGACATGTACATGCCTATAGTGCCTTTAACCCAATACCACACAATCCGTACTTTTGACGACCCTGAGAAAGAAGCCTTTAGAAAACATTGTGGGAAAAGGAGAAAATACTGGTATTTAACCAGCATTTTCTTCTTTTCTCACAATGTTTTCTATATATATCCTTCACAAAACAAATTGCAAGTTTTCAGTCACTTTTATTTTGTCGTCTGCATTATGCTTTCGATTAGGACAAGCCAAAAATTTTGTCGTTTGGTAATGAGTTAACATCTATTTGATGTCAAAAAAAAGTTTGGAATGGCTTGTGGAAGTCCACCAAAAAGAATTATTGTAAAAACTTGTTGCGTGTGCTGGAATTAGAACAGATAACTGTCCACAGAGGTGATGTTACTTTTTAGCGGATTTGCTATAGCAAATCCCTTACTGTGATCGTTTTGACCGGAACTAAATACATCATCCGTAACTACGCATGCGCGCTTAATTTCAGTTCTGCAAGGCTGATTAACCCATTCCCAAACAATCCCTGGTTTTCACGGGTCTGGAATAGTAGCCTTTTGAAAACATTGTGGGAAAAGGAGAAAATGCTGGTAACCAGCATTTTCTCCTTTCCCCACAATGTTTTCTACCCTATCATAGACAGAAATCGTCTTTTCAGCAAGAGTTGAATTGTCTAGGTACAGAGACAATCAAGACAAAACCAGATGAAAGTTCTGCACAGATTTTGTGCGCAAATAATTGGAAATAGAGCACAAATACAGCCTTTCCCACCCAATATCACCTACGAAACAAAAATTGATCATAATTTCCTTTAGCCTAGCGATAGACAACACAAAAATGTACCTGCGACATTCAGCGATTCCTCAGTAGAAACCTTTTAATCGGAGATATCTGTCATGTTTTACAATTTTTTGACAATTTCTATCCATCGAGGAAGCCATTCGCTGACATCTTGGGAAGAGCCAGGAAGTGTATTTTTGGATTACATATTAGAGTCAAATATCTTTTCTTTAAAGGTGGCCCTTCAGATTTGGGAAGAAAATTTGACAAAAATGCAAAAAAAAATCATCCTTATACTCCTAAAGCCTTTTAATTTTCATTCATAAAACCCCAATGGTCAAAAACCATGCGACAACACGAGAAATTAGAAATTTGCTACGGCCCAGGTTGACACCAACGGGAGACACGTTCTATTTTTACTTTTTTAGATTATCAATTCTCTCTTTTACATACAGGAATACACAGACGAAGTTTCAAACATCCGTCCGAAGAAGACATTATGGAAAATAATTATTACATGTTTGTTATGTAATGGAATTAAAACGTTGTTAGTCACGTGCCAGTCACTTGACATTCCCACAATGCTTTATTGATTTTTGGTGCGAAATCTAAAAATACCTTAAGAGGCTACGTAGCCTTTTAGGGGAACACCATCAAAAGAAAATTTTTTTGTAATTTTATGAGTCTTAATTATTGATGATTTGTATCATTTTTTCATATAAATTTCAGTGAGATATATATTTTTCAATTTGGTGAGGTGTGAAATAACCACCTTTAAAAGAGAATACAGTCGAATACTTTTATTATTTACTTCTAGAAAAATCTTAAGTATCATGATTGTGATGTCCATAAATATATCCTAAAAACGAAAAAAATAATAATATGTGATATGTAATATGTGATAGGTGCTTCTTGGTTCTTCGCCTGACGTCAGCGAAAGGTCTCCTCAATGGACATGAATTGTCAAAAAATAATTGTAAAACATGACTGATATCTTCAGTTAAAAGGCGTCTACTGAGGAATCTCCGTATGTCGGAGGTACATTTTTGTGTTGTCTATCGCTAGACGAAAGGAAATTATGATCAATGTTTGTTTCGTGGGTGATTTGGGGTGGGAAAGGCTGTCTTGTGCTGGCGCTGGCAATCGAGACATTGCATTCCTGGTGTTTATATTATATAGGAGAGACTTTTTTTTTTCATATTTATTTTGGTTATATAATGTCAAATTCCTGTGGATGAATGTATCCGTCCAGGGTTCGAAATTTATTTTTTCATCCACTTGCAAATTTTATCAAGTATTTTTTATTTCCACTTGCAAAATCAAAATTGGACTCCCATTTTCTTTTGAAGCTCAGCTTGCCTATCAATTGTACAGACTGTTCAATTCTGTTCTATTACGTAACCTGTCAACTGAGACAACAACCAAACAAAAAAGGAGCATTAATTGATATTAAAACCCTCATTTAGCAATCAATTTAATTCCAGCTGAATTTCTGTTCTAATACCAAGTTAAATTTCTATAAAACTTACAATGGTGGACGATTTTGTAAATGAAATACGGATGTATCACATCCGAATATCTGCATGTCCGGTAACTGGTTTATTGAGTCCACCACTCCGACTCTCTTCCCGTTGCTATTTGTGCATAATCATTAACTTTTCATGAAAGATTGACAAATATTTTTGCTGTATAATCAGAGATTGAATTCGCCTACTGTTTTTCCGTATAAAAAATGCAAAACCTCTGTATCGGGTGTGAGTGCAGACGAACGCACTTGCCTCACGAAATTCGGATAACGAACGACAATTGGCTTCAATGGCGACATGTAAAACTGTCAACAGCCGTCGAAGGGTATTCTCAGTGCGACATGACTGATGTTTATCAAGAACGAAAAGAATTACCTTTTTTTTGTATTCACATAGAAAATTTAGTACATTCGGTAACTGTTCTTCAATAATTTGCACTCGCATTTTTTAGCAAGTGCTTGAAATTTCAACTTGCATTTTCCAATTTTGGCTTGCATTTTGCGAGTAAATATGTGGGAATTTCGAACCCTGGGGTCTGACCATATTAACCCTTTCCCAAACAAGCCCTGGTTTTTACGTGTCTGCAGTAAAAGTCTTTTGAACACAGTGTGGGAAAAGGAGAAATTGCTCATAATGAGCAATTTCTCCTTTTCCAACACTGTTTTCTACCCTTTTTGAGAACTTTCTGCCATTTTCTCAAAATCTAAAATTGTCGTCTGCAAACTCTTTCAGTTTGGAAGTGTCCAAAATTTGTCGTTTGGGAAAGGGTTAATCCACAAGTTACAGCCGAGGGATATGATGGCTCCCATTACCCCGAGATATGCCGAATGGAAGGAGTATATCACCTCATTGTAGTGCAGTCAAGAGATGTGACCAACGGTTCACCCCAGTTTGCTAAACGTTTTATAACCCATTACCACACAGTCTCTACTTTTGACAACCATCAGAAAGAAACCTTTAGAAACATTGTCAGAAAGGGGAAAATGTAGTCTCAATAATGAGACGCTCCGGTGGTCTTTTTCATATTTGGACATTACTGTACACCGTACCGTCTCAAGTCTATCAAATATAGCAAATGTAGCCAATATAGAGCGCTATACTTATCATCGGTTTCGTCAGTTTTATCTGTATTGTAGCAAAATGCAAATAACTTTTGGTAATAAACATGACCAAGAACAAATTGTTAAACTATTCATGAGTTAAAGAGCTTATAGAAGTCGCTTATAATATTTTTATCACGGAAAAAACACTGACGAAATTTATCGTGCGTGGTGGCCATTTTCTATGTTTTTCGGGAATGTAAACATCTCAAGTTACTGATGAAATGCACAGTGTTTTCTCACAATCAGCGTTTAAATTGAAAATATTTGTATGTCAAACGAAAGAATATTGAATACGCAAGAAACAGGTATGTTTAAATTCTAGTTTTGTGCTCTATTTGCGAATATATGGGAGTTCAAACTTGCGCACAAAATCTGTGCGGAGCTTTCAACTGATTTTGTCCGTATTATCTCTGTACGCAGAGGTGACCAGTCAAAAAGTAACATTGCCTTTGGGGACAGTTATCTGTGCTAGGAGAAAATGCTGATATGTTTTCAGAAAATCCCTCTTTTGTTCATTTCCTATCACTAAGTCTGATTGGTTTCATGCTGTTTGAACAGCACAAGAAACAATCGATATTGCACTTTCTTTCACCGGCGTTTGTGTAGCCATTTTGAGTTATGGTCATGTGACAAAAATATGACGTAATGACGGACTACTTTCTGAGCCCACTACAAAGGTGAATGTAATGATTCGGAGTGCAAGAGAGTGCTGATTATAGCTGAGTGAATTGCACTAGATAGCCTTTTATTGAGTAAACGTTTATTTTACTTTGAAATTCAAAGTAACGGTTGTCGTGTAGGAAAGTGGTTCGGTTCTGTACCCAGGATGCCCAGATTAGATAGATGGGTATTTATAGAATGCCACCTAGCGGGAGATAATGAATTTTATGTCGACAAGTGGCTTCTTTAAAAAAGAAGCCATGAGAGGTCGACATCATTATTTTCTAATAATTTTTATACCTTTAGGTTAAATATATCTAGGTACATGTAAAGAAACAAGCAAGACAATAAACGGGTAGTTGAAATCTGTTCAGTTGTAAATACACATTCATCAAAGTGGATGGCAAAAACAGGATTCCGTATCATCCGTCCTTGTAATTTATGTAAGTCACATGACCTTCTTCCCACGTTTTACGGTCACGTGAGTTTTTCCGCTGTGTTCGTTTCTATTTTTAACGAAATTCTTTTTCTTTTTCTTCTTTTTGTTTAAGATTTAAGAATGTAATACAAAAATTAAAATTGTTGGAAAGGGAATATGCAATTAAATCCTTACAATTTTGTTGAAATTCGCAATATAGAAACAAACCACATCTATTTCCTATTTCAGTTTTTAGACTTCGATTTCTTTATAAGATCATGACGAAACAGACTGTGTATCGGAACAATTCCCCTACAAAGATTGGATTTAGACAGCAATTTCTGAGGCAGTCTGCCTTTTAAACTCAACACTGTTGGAGAGGTCTGATGACCTCTCCAATTAATCTTATGTTGTTAAAGCCTGGAACTGAAAATGCAGAAAAAATGTCCGAATAATCACAAAGACTTTATTTGGTAATGTTGGTAATTTAAGCAGTTAACCCTTAAAGCGCTGGAACCAACTTAACTTGTTTTTGTGGACAGTGTAGATCAAGATCAGACTGCACAGAACGTGCAGTCTTACATTGGATCTACACTGTCCACTATTTTGTTTCATATTCTGGCAAAAAAAAACCTTGGTACAGCAATAAAGATGTTTTTCCTATTTAAAATGTCTCTTTATATTAATTCAGCACTTTAACCCTTTCCCAAACAATCCCTGGTCTTTACGGGTCTGGAATAGAAGCCTTTTGAAAACATTGTGGGAAAAGGAGAAAATGCTGGTAACCAGCATTTTCTCCTTTTCCCTTAATGTTTTCTACCCTATCATAAAGAAAAATAATCTTTTAGCAACTGTTGTCATCTGCAAAATGCTTTGAATTTAGTCTGGTCAAAAATTTGCCGTTTGGGAAAGGGTTAAGGGTTAATGTACAATAATAGACAAGAGCAAATCACTGTGAAGTCTTCATGCAATGGTGTGGCTTGACGCAACACTCTTAACTCTTTACCCCATAAGGCATTTTTATGCTATATCTTAATTGACCCTAAATAACAGCAAGGATGAAGCTGTTTCTTATGTGTATATGACACCTTTTGATAGTCTTGAAAACATTGTGGCACAAGGTGAAATTGCTCGTGACAAGCAATTTCACCTTTTGCCACAATGTTTTCCAAAGGCTCCTACATGCAATGCGTAGAAATGAGTATCTATGGAGTAAAGGGTTAAACAGAGAAGTGAAGTAAGATATGTGGAATCAGCTCTATGAGAGTCACAAACGTTAACCGCACCACTGAATACAGAGATTCAGCAATGACTATTATCGCAACAAGTCACTAACACATACAGTTCGCTACAAGTGAAAAGGAGATGTAAAGGTAAGATATTACATGAAGTTAAACATATGAGAATACCTGAATTGTAAGGTGACAATTACAATGTCAACTTTAAAGGTGGCCCTTCAGAATTTGGAACGAAAATTTTACAAAAATACAAAAATATTATCCTTATACTCCCAAAGCCTCATAATCGTCAATCATAAAACCCCAGTGGTCTAAAACCATCCGACAACACGAGAAATTAGAGATTTACTACGGCCAAGGTCGATTTCGACGGGAAACACGTTCTATTTTTACATGAACAACTCGCTCATTTACATACCGGGAATACACAGACGAAGCTTCAAACATAGCGTCCGAAGGAGATATTATGAAAAACAATTACATGTTTGTTATGTAATGGAATTTAAGCGTGATTAGTCACGTGCCATTCACTTAACATTCCCACATTTTTTTTTTTTTTTGGCGCGAAATCTAAAAATAGCTTAAGAGGCTATGTAGCCTTTTAAGGGAAAACCATCAAAAATTTCTTTTATGATAATTTTATGATTCTTAATTATTGATTATTTGTATTGTTCTTTCATATAAATTTCAGTGATATATATATTTTTTGATTTGGTGTGATGTGAAAATTGTAAGTACCCACCTTTAAAATACAAGGTTATAAATAAAAGAGTACAGGTTTATACCAGTACTTCATGAATTTCGGTGATTATATCAGATAACAAAATGCTGAGATATAACTGATTTACACTTTAATAAAATCAAGTTATTGAATCACAGTATTAAACAGCAGTTTAAATTACAAACTCTCAACTTCCAACAGAAAAAGGTCATGGTTACTAACAATTAATTTCGAGAAAGACCCAGAAGTGAAGAAATGTCAATAACTGATGCTTAATGACAAAAAAAAAAACATGTAGAAATTCAGTTAACAAAAATAAGAGAAACAGGGTAGTAGTAAAGAGAAATTAAACATGAACTTACCTACAAATGCAGAAGAAATGCCCCAATAAACACAAAGACTTTATTTGGTAATAGAGGTAACTCGTCAAAGCAAATAATATCTGACCAGCAAAGGTCTTGGTTTATATAGGCTACCATTTCAGGTGTTGATTTTAGAGTAGGGTTCTCAAATACCTTATTTCCTGTCTAGATAATTGTTTGCATTTGAAGACAAAGATGTCACAAGGTTTGGCTGGATTGTTTAACCCTTTCCCAAACAACAAATTTTGGACTCTTCCATACCTAAAGTGTTTGCAGACGACAATTTTTAGATATGGAGAAAAGGCAGAAAGTTCTGAAAAAGGGTAGAAAACACTGTGGGAAAAGGAGAAAATGCTCGTTACGAGCAATTTCTCCTTTTTCCACAGTGTTTTCAAAAGACTTTTACTGCAGACACGTAAAAATCAAGGTTTGTTTCGGAAAGGGTTAAGACCTAATGCAGACAGGTAAATTTTCATTTACGCAAGAAGTCGAAAGAACGTCTATGGATTTGTTCATAACCGAATGGTTAACAACACTGAATAGTACTACCGGTACATCCGGAAAGGGTCGTAACAAATTACGTACATATAGAACTTTTAAACACGAATTTAAAACAGAAGAATATTGTAAATTGATTCTACCGCCAAGTCATAGATCAGCGCTTTGTAAATTTAGATGTGGGGTAGCTCCTATACGAATAGAAACTGGCCGCTTTGAGAACCTGAAATTGAATGAACGTAAATGCCCCTTTTGTAGTGCAGTCGAGGATGAGTCACATGTTTTATTAGAGTGCAATGTTTACAATGATCTGAGAACTAATTTATTTTCAAAAGCAGTAGAAATTAAACCGAACTTTTCATTTCTAAGCAAACCAGATCAACTAAGTCTTTTATTATCCAATCAGTACCTGATAAAATTTTGTGCCAAAACCTGCCTAGACATTCTTAAGCTAAGGTCATTTTCTGTCAGTAAAAAACAATATTTCTTATCTCCGTGTTCTTTTTTTTTTACCTCTACAAGATTCAGCTGCTGATTTATAACAAATATCCCAGGACAGTATCCGAGCGATCCGAAGACTACAACACGAAACTAGCCATAAACTGTAGTTTTTAAATACGTTTTAAAAATTATGTTTTATGGTAAAATCCGCAACTGAATTTTACCACTTATGTAGAATATGTAGAATATTTTATGCATTGTTTTTATGATAGTCTCTTATAATTCTATATAGAATGGTCATGTACATGTACTTCCATGTCTTTTATATCAGTTGTAAATATTGTTGTACATGAATGAGACTTTAATAAAGATTATTATGAGGTAAATCCCAAGCCAAACTGTGGAAGTGTTAGAAGGGCTCAGAGACTATAATCACTTGGGAGTGTTTGCCCATTGTTGTGTCAACAAGGAAATACCTACTTGACTGGAAAGGTGTAAACACACGTTCCTTAACATCAGAATACAAAGCCTAAATGTGAAAATAATGAAACAGTCTATTGAATGGACAAAACATAAAAAACAAAAATGATACAAAATATATGGGATATTTTTTTTTTCGGTGAAAGATCGAAATTTATTTCAACGAGTGAACACCATCGGTAATATTTTCACAAGTGGCGCATTTATTAGTCGCTGCGCAGAAGCGCGCGACTATTTTTTTTAAAGTTTTTCGAGTTAGGACATGGACAATGGGAATTTCATTTTTATAGGGGTGTTAAGATTAACAATGAATCTTTCTACTTCGCCTTAAACTGGCTTTTTAATTCATTCTTAAACTACGAAGTATATACAATACGATACTAATTTTCTGTTAATACTTAAAACATAAAAAAATCAGCCCAATTTTTACTTTTATTTTCGCTATTCGTGAGAAATGGACTCATCCAAATAAATGCCTTGTTTCCATTGGTCAAGGCTGTACAGGTTTCCAGTCATTTCGTACCAAGTCAATTTCTACCTAGGTCATTTCGCACGATTTTGGTCATTTCGTATCTACTTATACTTTCAATAAAGAAAGTTTTTTTAACTTTTTTTTTTAGCAGGTGGAGGATTAACTTGGATTATACAATTAATTAACCCGTTACCACACAGCAAAATTTTTGAGCTATCAAAATTGAAAGCATTTGCAGATGACAATTTCAAACTGGCTCAAATGGTGCAATTTTGCTCTGATAGGGTAGAAAACGTTGAGGGAAAAGGAGAAAATGCTGATAACTTGCATTTTCTCCTTTTACCAAAATATTTTCAAAAGGCTTCTTCCTCAGGGGCGTTAAAAGTTGTCATTATGTGATAAAGGGTTAACAGCGTAGGGTGCAATTTAGATAACTATTTAACTCTTTACAAAACAAAACATTTTATCTCTTTACCACACAACAAAATTTTAGACTGGTCCAAATTGAAAGCATTTGCAGACGACAAAATAAAGGTGACTGAAAAACTGAAATTTGTTCTTGGAAGGGTAGAAAACACTGTGGGAAAAGGAGAAAATGCTGGTTACCAGCATTTTCTCCTTTTCCTACAGTTTTTTCAAAAGGCTTCTTCCTCAGGGGCGTCAAAAGTAGGGATTGTGTGGTAATGGGTTAAGGCCCTCCACATTAAAAGCTGTTCCAGACGATAAAGTTAAATGTGGTTAAATTGGTGAAAACATATTCTAAAAAGGTTGGCAACAACATGAGAAAAGGGAAAAATGCTTGTAACCAGCATTTTCTTCTTTCTTTTCTCGCATTATTTTCAAAGGGCTTCATCCCCACTTCTGTGTAAACTCGGGATTGTGTGGTAAAGGGTTAATATACAACACGTTAAACAACAGTGTAACATATCAGTTTCGCATTCAAAATGATCTAAATAATGAATGACTGGAGGAATGAGAGAGGTTCCCTGGCCAGTGAGGGTTTATGTTGCTGGGATTTGCTACAAGTCACCTGGGCATATCATTTTCAGATCCATTCATACTTTTACGTACTGCGGAGTAGGAATCAGTGATACGAGCCCGATTTACATATAGGTCACTTAATTATATATAAGCAAGCATTATTTACCTTATCAATGACATCTTGTACAGCCTATTGCTTTGAAAATGGACAACGGCAGAGTTCTCGGAAACGCCAATACTGTCGTCTGAGACGACAACTTTTCCCCGCGGACGACAAAAAATCTTAACATAGGATTCCACCGGACGACAACTTTTTTTAGGACACGCGTCCAAAACCAGCTGCTCAGCTTAATCAGGGATCGTATATAACTTGTAATTAACGATGTCAGGCTTGATTAGTCGCCGCGCAGAAGCGCGCGACTATATTTTTAATAGTTTTTCGAGTTAGGACATGGATAGTGGGAATTTCGTTTTTATAGGGGTGTTAGGTTAACAAGGAATCTTTCTAACGTTACTTCGCCTTAAACTGGCTTTTTAATTCATTCTTAAACTACGAAATTGCAATACGATACTATTTTTGTTCTATTAATACTTACAGCATAAAAAACCGCCTAATTATTTCTTTTATTGTCGCTATTCGTGACAAATGGACTCGTCCACATAAATGCCTTGTTTCCATTGGTCAAGGCTGTACAGGTTTTCAGTCATTTCGTACCTTGTTAATTTCGTACCTAGGTCATTTCGTACGATTTTGGTCATTTCGTACCTACTTATACTTTCAATTTTGGTCATTTCGTACCCAGTTGGTCGTTTCGTACAACCTTCGTACACAGGTTTAATAATCATTTTGATTATTTTGTAGATAGTTTTTCCTACTATTTGTGTGTTTTTTGTTGAATGACCACTGCTAAAATTGTGCATTGCTGAAATTGTGCTAAATTCCGCCGAAGAACGGGTATGATGGTTATGATTGTATCTGACCATTATTGGTTACTTATTTCTAAGTTTAGTTTTTACAACAAAGATAGTTTAGAACTCCTTTGTTTATTTCTCAACGAGCTCTGCATAAATTTAATTTGTGGAAAAAATCTGGAGAGAGGCCACTTTTTCGCTGTGTTGTTCATAATGATAAAGCGCGATGCAAAACCATGATTCTTTATGAACACTGTTCACCAAACACTATAGTCTTAGACTTGTTTAAATTGAAAGCATGCCTTGCAAACTTACGTCCTCTTGAATCATACTTTCCTAGGATAGCAACATTTTAGTAACTTAGCCCTGCTTTCACCACTTTCCCAAACAAACACGGGTTATCACGTGTGTGCTATCAAATTCTTTTGTCAAAACATGTTGGATAAGGAGAAATTGCTCGTTATAAGCAATTTCTTCTTTATTAAATACTTTTTCCCCACTACTAGCGAATTTTCCACCATTTTTGCAGCTTTTTAAATTGTCATCTGCCAACTCTTTGAATTTGGAAGAGTCTGATATTTGTCGTTTGGAAAAGAGCTAAGAGAGCGCTGTGCTAGGGTATTAGATACTGTAATTGAAGACAAGTTTTGATATAGGTTACTATTCACATAATTTCATAATGTGTTAAAAAATCTGCTGATGAAAACTGACATTTACTTACTTGACCTGGCTTTCTTGAAGCATTAAACAAATTTTTTTGCGGCGACTTTGATGCTTTGCATCAACTTTTTCTTGTTAGTTTATTAGTTGATTGTCAGATATTTAGCGAGGCGGAAAATTCTCACATGTTTAGGTAATCCCTAAAGTCGGGTAGTCGAAGAGGTAGGCGTGGCTACCTGGGAGAACTAACGACCAATCGAAATGCGTCATTCTTTATCACTCGCCCAGTAACCGTTACACAATGGATAACAAATAGCTAGTGCCCTTATCACCGTAATGTCGTTTGAAATCTGCAAATTATGCATCAATCAACAGATTGCAGACGAATTTATGCTGAAATTGGTCAATATAGTTGATTAAAAGACAGGTTTTGATCATCTCGTGATGCAATCGAGAGTTAGCAACGAAAATAATTGAGTCCGTGACATTTCAACTTTCTGAATATTATTTGGTCGATCTTTTGGCTCGAAAGTCAAATCTCTTTTTAATATTAGATCATCTGAAATCAGTTTTCCGACGCGAGCAAATTATTGTGTAGATCATTTTACAGACTTTAAATTGGCGCAACAAATGTCAATTACACACGAGACCTCACGTAAGAAAAGGCACTGACAAAACAGGCCATTATCCGCTTATCGCGGGTAAAAAAAGAGGTTTTGATGCTATTTATTATTCTTATATAGAAATTTATATCGAATCATACGGAAATACCTGTCAAGAAATAAACAGAGATGAAAAACGTCGGTAAAAAAAAACACACGGAAACCAATGACACAACAAAATGTCTACTTGACATTGTCTGATCAGAGTCACTTTAGACTGTTTTTTTCTGCATTTTAATGATTTTATGCAATAAATTTACATAGATATCTTATTGTAGCAGGTTTTTTCCTTGCAAATCATAAATTTATATGGATTGCTTTACTTCTAGTTCGGAAACAATAATTTCTAATATGAAATCTTACCCCAAGTTTTTCAGCAAAGGGTGTAAGTGTACCCTTGAAATAAAAAGCTAGTAGGACCACTGAAATACATTGTACATGTTTGATAGTAACAGAAAATGAGTTTGAAAATAAAAAAGAGAAATTTATGGGGATTAAAAGAAAAGCTCCAGATCAGCCGAAAGATCAGACTAACACTATGCAAAATGATTAACATCATAGTCCATACCAACAAATAATTCTAATTCAGTTCTGATTACAAATTGATATGAAATAAGAATTACAAATGTTTAAGAAAATAGGTCCAGAATTGGTGTCGTTATTACTATGAATATGTAGAACATGTAGGCCTATATTCTGTTGAATCATCTTGATAGTTTAAATAAAAGATAAAGAGATAGTGAAAAGTAATTAAACTTCTGTCATCCATTGCGCCAATAAATACATGCAATGTCTCCATGATACAGAAATCTAAATTACCAGTTTTTAAATGTTTATTTCTCGCGTATGGAAATTTATCCTGACTGGGAATCTAACTTTGTCAAGCTGGAATCCAACTTTTCAGTTTGAAATCAAATTTTTGTCTGAGTTGGATTCCTGGAATCCAACTTTCAAAATCCTGGTGAGAAAACTTGTCACAAGTTCAAATTGGGATGGTAGAGATTCTGCGCTTTAAGTCAAAGTTGTCATAATGACTGAATTAAGATTTCTAACAGCAAGGAGTTAGTTTTCTGTGAGGCAGTATTTGGCAACTTTGGGGGGGGGGGTTATATACATTGAGTCAAACTGGATTGGTATTTTCACTGGTCCTACTTGTATAAAATCAAAAATTAATACTGCAAAGGTTTACCCTTCAAACCACGTTAAGCGAATTTTTCCTGTAATATAATCTTAAGAATCGAGTATGCTGACAAAATATTCATTCCCTTCTTAGTGCCCCAATTCAATGAAAACTGACGTCACTTGAAGCTGACGTAACTAAAACGTGCAGTTTGGTGCATAAATCTGCAGTCAGGTGATCGATCGACGCCGCCATTTTGGATGTTGTGTTGCACGTGTAGTGATGTTTACGGGGCACTCAAAAGGGAAACTGGCTTTACGTGGTTTTTGTCAGGGAACATGATATGTGTTCCTGGCATTTTAACCAATCAGGTCTTGAGAAGGTTCTTTGCAGTATAATAAGTAGATGATATTTGTTTTTTTCGATGAAAGATCGAAATATATTTCATCGAGTGAACACCATCGGTAATATTTTCACGAGAGGCGCAGCCACGAGTGAAAATATTACCGATGGTGTTCACGAGATGAAATGTATTTCGATCTTTCACCGAAAGAAACAAATATTCCATTTATTTCATGCTTTTAACCCTTTCTAAGAGAAGCTTAATCAATATCCAGTACAGTTCTTTTCCTTTATTCTCCGTGGCGTACCCCTCCCGCATAGCAACGCATTACAATATTACGTCAAGCGCGAAAAATCTAAGGTATATGACCTCATATTTCCCATCAGGTTGTTAGGCACGCGCAATTTACCTAGGCAACAAGAACGTGAAAATCGGTATTTTCACTGGTGGTACCAGTGTAAGATCGAAGAATCTTTTCACTGCTATTTCTCGATATCCTACCGGAAAGCATGAAATAATAGATTTTACCAAGTTTCTGTTGCACTATGTTTATAGTGCCGAATCCATGCGTCAAGTTAGAATACTCCTTTTATTAGATACCAACAGCTTTAACAACAGAATTCTACAATGATTGACGTTTTTATTCGTAAACAAAATAAAAAGTAAAGGTGCAGAAGATAGTAACTTTGTGATTTTTTATGAATATCAGAATGAGATGAAGATTATAGCGTGACCATTCAAATGAGAATGAACGCATCAGAGCTCCAGATATGAGGGAATGATGGCAGTCAAAATCCATAATTTCTCTTCCAGACCCTATTTGGGTGTACTCATTAGAATCGTCAATCGTCTCGATGAGACGATTCTAATGAGGACCGACAACATAAGGTTATGTGGAGAATTATTAACGTTTTCAATTTCGAAATCAAAATAACTCTCTTTGTCTGGTGCTCTGATCGCATGTTTCACGTAAGATCATAACACTAGATTTGGAACAATATTTTACAACTGTATAGATACAGATTTTTTTATTGTTGTGTCTGACATTTTACGCGCCTACGACACATGTCGTCGGTTTACTTCCAAAACCTCGTAACTACAGCTTGTAACAAGCTGTAGTTACGAGGTTTTGAAAGTAAACCGATGAAGTGTTTGAGCAGAATGAAAAACAGGTTTATGACAAAGTGAAAGACTTCATCAATACACAGAATGCCTTTCCTTAAAATGTTTATTTAGATTACTTTGGTGAGCATATGCCTTTCCACACAAAGTACATTTGTAAGGTTTAATACCCAAATGAATGACTTTGTGTTTTGTTAGATTACTATTTTGAGTAAATGAGGCTTCACACTGATCGCATTTATACGGCCTATCTAAATGCACCATTTGATGCTTTTTCAACTGTCTTCTGCAACTGAATATTAAGTCACATTTGTCACAAGGTAATCTTTGATGCTGCGTTCTCATATGTTTAGAACACAGATTTGATCTACGGAATGCTTTCTCACAGTATTTGCACTCAAACCTTTTCTCTCCAGTGTGTACAGTGCTGTGCTGCTTTAAATACATCTGTCTGTGAAATGAGAGACCGCAAACTTCACAGATATAGTGAGGATGTCCACAGTGTATCTTCTCGATGTGCAATTGAAGACTGTTTCTAAGACGAAAAGATAGTTTACAATCTTTGCATTCATAAAGTTTCTCGTCTGTATGTAATGTTTCATGAGCTCTAAGACTCTGTTTTGAGGCTAATTCCTGTGGACAGAATCTGCATTTATATACCTTTCTATCATACACATGTTGTACTATGTGTTTTATTAGATATTTTTTCTTTCCAAAACCCTGATTACATGTATCACAAATGTATTTATTCTCGCTGTCATCTGGCTCAGTCTTCCAAGAACCATCACCATAATCCCCATCACCATAATCCGACTCATCATAGCATATTCTGGCATTTGCAGGTCCATTTTTCTTGATAGATACGTGTTTTGGGGACATAGAATTCTGGGAATAACTAATTTCCTCAAGGACAACCTCATTTTCCAATATTATCTCAAAATGACCTGCTGTTCCACTTTCACCAACCACCCCTCTGTCAATGCCATTAGCCATTTCCTTTTCACTTTCAAAAATTGTCAACATTAACTTTTAGACAGTTTGTATTCACACTCAAAACTCACGTGAATAGCGTAATTCATTTTTTTCCAGACTCCTCGAAGATCTATAAATTAGATTTCATACACCACTCCTTTTTTCATACATCTCGTAAAATGGCTAGCGCTTACCAGGACTATCCGCCAACAGGTTGTTTCCGAATTTACGTGATGAAAGACTATTTTTGTTTCGTGTCCGATATTTACCACACGAGTCCGTGTTTACACATAAAATAGACAGTTATAGATTGAAATGAAATTCTTGTTTAATTTAGCACGCCTTTCACGAAAGTTTGTATTTTTTCTGATATATCAACTCTAAATTCATTTGGAAAGGTAAGCCTAAGTCATCGGTAACTCGACATTTCGCCCCATAACAACTTCGGCTCATATCAATTCGGCCAATACAATTTCAATCCATAGCAATATCGATTCCTAGTTAGTGTATTATGCGAACTGCACGATCTGACAATCCTTTTGTAGTATACTGGTCTATCCCACACATTCGATTCCCGGCATCGGAACCAAATGTAATGTTGAGTTCTCACAAACAGCAGTCACTGGCGGGATTTGAACCCTGGACCTCCGAGTTTCAAGGCAAACACTCTACCACGTCGCTACAAAAGCTAGCTCTATAGCAAGGCATTATAAGTGTTCCCTTATACCAACACAAGCTATAATTTCTCAATCTACTTCTAACGTTTTTTTGGAAATTGGAGAAGAACTTTAAAAGCTGTGGCTTCCGTTCTGATCTATTTCTTCAGTACATGTGTAATATGACTTACGTTTGTTACTATTTGTTATATACTGATGAATAAAATATGTTTAAACTAACACAGGCTATACCCATGCAGCTTTTTGTGGGATACACCAGTATACTACACTTTTACGAGTTGGATGGTTCCTGCAATTGCACCCCGGAATCGTTGTCTGCGCATATCATATGCTTCGAAGATTCGACCTGTCCCCAGAAGCATATCACATGAACAAACTTTGTAGAGATCCACTAGATGATGCTAGATGCCAAATATCAAAGCTCTATGCCTTCTAGTTTCAGAGAAGAAGATTTTTAAAAACCTTGCCTTTCTTTCCCTTTTGTTGCCATAGCAACCACAGTTACGAAGTTATGAATGGAATTCAAATAGGAATATTCCTACTAAGTTTCCTAAAGATTAGCCCAGTGGTTTAGGAGGAGAATATGAAATTAAGGATGACGGACGACAGACACTTGGCGATCACAAAAGCTCACCTTGAGCACTTCATGCACAGGCAAGCTAAAAAACAAGGCAACTACAAAATAAACAAAGAAATCTATTTCTTATCTTATGTACCTGCATATTTACATACAAAAACAGGTTCGGTGACTAGAACTAAACTCTTACTCCAAATCAACTAGAGGCGCTTGAACGCCTGTATCGCTCCACAGTCCTGATTTTTCTGTAACGGTGGAGAACTTTTTAACAATTACCATTCATTCCTGCATTTTAGGTTACTGAAGAAAAAAAGCTATGAAAAACATTGCGAGACAAGAAGAAAATAATGGTAACCTGCATTTTCTTAGTTTTCCACAATAATTTCTACCCTTTTTGATACAAGTTTTACTAATTTGAAGATATATTATGTTATCTGCAACATCTTTCAATTATGACCAGTTATAAAAATTTTGTCTTCTGGTTATAGTTAAAGAGGGTCTTGTCACAAACTATTTTGGGTGGGTAAACATCAAAATATAGAAAATATGTATTGTAGCAATTGTTTTATTGAAGTTGCAGGATCAGTTTGATTGGGTAACAAATGCCTTATCACAACAGTACAGCTCTCCCACTTCGAACTAGGTCACCATTTGGTCAACTAACCTTTACCAGAACTAATAAAAGTGCAGAGGGTCTCTTGTTTTATATGAAAAGGACTATAGGTTATGTAAAGCAACCCTCTTTAACCCTTTACCAAATGACAAAATTTGGGATGTGACCAAACTGAAAATATTTGCAGACAACAAATTAGACATGGATGAAATGATGATTTCTCTCGTTGATAAAGTAGAAAACACTGAGGGAAAAGGAGAAAATGCTGATTACCAGCATTTTCTCCTATTCCTAGACTGTTTTCCAAAGACTTCTTTTTTAGGGTCGTTAAAAGTTGGGATTGTGTGGTAGAGACTTACCACCAAAGGAACTTACCTACAATACAACAATGAAATCCAAGGAATAACTTGAGAGAAGAAACTTTTCAAAGATTTCACTTTATACCATAAAAGGAAAATGAGTCTCCTATAAAAGCAATGTTTTTTGACGGATTTTTTTTTTTTTTTTTAAGGAATTCTGTAGACCTCTATCTAAGGATCATTCCTGCAAAATAATAATGCTATCCAAGAAGCGGTTTAGGAGGAGAAGACCTTTAACCCATTACCACACAAGAAAATTTTGGACTGGTCCAAATTGAAAGCATTTGCCGACGACAAAATAAAGGTGACTGAAAAATATAAATTTGTTCTGGAAAGGGTAGAAAACACTGTGGGAAAAGGAGAAAATGCTGGTAACCAGCATTTTCTCCTTTTCCCACAGTGTTTTCAAAAGGCTTCTTTCTCAGGGGCGTCAAAAGTAGGGATTGAGTGGTAATGGGTTAAAGGTTTTTTACTTTGGTTGCCATGGCAGCCAGAATTCTTCATGGTACACAATTATTTCAAGGAATTTGATAGAGGACCATCTAAGGAACAATCCTGTGAAATTTGGTAAAAATCCAATGAATAGTTTCTGAGAACAAGGGGACCACGATGGTCCTATATCGCTCACCTGAGTACTAAGCAGCAAAGGTTGACAACAAAGATCATAATTACCAAATATTGAGATTCAAGGGCTAATGATGATGAAACAAGAGCGGCAAATTGTCGCAAGATATGCAATGCCAGCGCAAGTTGTAAAGGAGGTAAAATAGTTGCAAAGGGTAGGCAATGCAACAAACAATTTGACTTGAGACTTCAAAATTCCACTCTGGACAAGCAAACGATACTATTATAATAAAGATCAAAGTGGAATTACTCAAAATCAATGCTAGGTAGAGTTATTGTTCTTGTACACAGTGCTCAGTTATATCACAACAAACATGCATACCAATTTTGAAGTCTTTCTGACTTGAGATGACAAAGTTATATTCCGAACAAGCATTAAATGCAGACTCATGTGAGATTTTATTGAGACAGACATTCTAACCAATTTTCAATTCAGCTTAGCAAGAAATGTGGTCTCAAGAGTGCTCACAAGAAGACTTTTAAAGATTTCCATCTTTATCTCTATGTGAAATCTGAGACCAACAACATAGGGCTAACTTTCACACCAGGACCATAATTTGAAGTATTTTGGTAGAGGGCCACTAGATGATGATACATGTACATGCCAAATATCAAAGCTCTAGCCCTTATGGTTTGGGACAAAGAGGTTTTTAAAGATTTCCTTCTTTATCACTATGTGAAATCTGAGACCCACAACACAGGGCCAATTCTTTACATCAGGGACATAATTTGAAGTACATGTATTTTGGTAAAGGGGCCACTAGATGATGCTACGTGCAAAATATGAAAGCTCTGGCCATAACCATTTGGACAAGAAGGTATTTAAAGATTTCCTTTCTTTTCTCTATGTGTAATCCAAGACCAACAACATAGGTTTAATTTTCACACCAGGGCCATAATTTGAAGTCTTTTGGTAGAGGGCCACTAGATGATGCTGCATGCCAAATATAAAAGTTCTAGCCCTTACGGTTTGGTACAAGAAAATTTTCTAAAATTTCCTTCTTTATCTCTTTGTGAAATCCAAGACCCCACAACATAGGGCCAATTTCCACACTAGGGCGATAACTTGACGTAGAGGTCCACTAGATGATGCTACATTCCAAATATGAGAGCTCTAGCACTTATGGTTAGGGACAAGAAGATTTTCTAAGATTTCCTTCTTTATCTCTTTGTGAAATCCGAGGACCTACAACATAGGGCCAATTTCAAAACTAGAGCCATGATTTGAAGTATTTTGGTAGAGGGCCACAAGATGATGCTACATGCCAAATATGAAAGCTCTAGCCCTCACAGTTTTGGAGGAGAAGATTTTTAAAGTTTCTTCACTTGGTTGCCATGGCAACCAGAGTTCTTCATGGAATTAAAATCTTTGAAGTCTTTTGAAAGTGCATCACCTAGGGATCATTTCTGTGAAGTTTGATTAAAATCTGATTGTTAGTTTAGGAGGAGAAGATTTTTTAATAATTGTGAACGGACGAACGGACAGACGGACGGACGGATGGCTAGGCGGACAGACAGACGGACGACGGACATTGATCGATCACAATAGCTCCCCTTGAGCACTTCGTGCTCAGGTGAGCTAAAAAGTTTACAGATGCACATACGGACGAACGGACGGACGCACGACGGACACAACGCCATGACAATAGCTCGCTGGCCTTCGGCCAGTGGAGCTAAAAAAAGTTGCAATTGACTAATCCAAAGTGGACCAATTAATGAGATTTTGCTCCTTTTCCCACGGTATTTTCCCAAACCTTCTCTGTTGAGGTTATTAAAATTTTGGGTTACGGGGTAAAGGGTTATAAGACATCAAACTAACTTTGGTTTTGATCATGGTTCAGCATTATTTATGAATTATAATCAAATTTGCAGCTTGATCTACACCAAGATCGCCACGATACACACAGTGGTACCGGTATTTAACGCCATTTACAACATTAAGTACTGTGGTTATATCGCAATGCACATATGAATACTTTTCTGGATTTTCAGTCTCTGGCTTTTTTGCACAATACTTTTCTAAAGCCACTGACTGTTTGTAATCATTTTAACCAGCGATTAGACTCTGTCCTCATGCCCCGTACACTACCAAATGCGCAACCAGAGTTCTGCTTTTGCTTAATCAGTGTGCACATTTGAATCATTTTTTTTTTTTTCAATCAATTTGCACCCGAGTCAGCAGGTTGCTATGTTGCGCAAGACTAAAATAAATATTTCAATTATTTGTAAAATCAATGTTTATGTTTACATCATTCTGTTATTTTTTTGGTAAGTTTGAGAGATAATATGACTATTACAGCTTAACTCTTTACCACACAATCCCGACTTTTAAAGACCTAAAGAAAGAAAGCTTTTGAAAACATTGTGGGAAAAAGGAGAAAATGCTGGTAACCAGCATTTTCTCCTTTTCCCACAATGTTTTCCATCCTTCCCCATAAGGCTTCTATCAAATCGGATGTTGCCTGCTGTTTATCAGAGGGTTACAGGAGAAATTTGGGGTACCAGTTTAATTTAGGACCTTGTAAGTAGTGGAGAGCTATCAAGCCAATTAACTCTTGTCTTCCATTGTTCATAACAGAATTTCTAATCCTTTACCAAACAAAAGAATTTTAGACTTGGGGAAAAATGTAGCATTTGTTGTCCATATTATAAACTAGTATTATGACTAAAATGATACACAAGTTTTAACTGATCTATGAAAGGGTATAAAGCAGTATTTTCTTTCAGATTATTTCAGACTTCTTTTTCTTGGTTGCTGAAACGCGGATTTTTTGTTGTTTATGAGTGCAACTCTGATGTGTACCATTTCAAAGCTGTATCGGCTGTCTATCTAAGACATGCGGCTGACATGGAAGTAGAAGTATGGAAAAAGATTTTGGATCGAAAGCAACATTTATTACATATAAAAGATGAGTAATCCTTTTAGCTCTTTACCAAACGACAAAATTTTAGACTGGTCCAAATTGAAAACATTTGCAGACAACAAATTGAATGTAACCAAAATAATGATTTCTGTCTGCGGTAGGGTAGAAAACATAGTGGGAAAAAGAGAAAATGCTGGTTACCACCAGCATTTTCTCCTTTGCCCACAGTGTTTTCAAAAGGTTTCTTCCTTTGGGTTGTTAAAAGTCGGGATTGTGTAGGAAAGAGTTAAACAAAATTACAGTATAATTCTCCTTTGAGTGACTAGAACTGCATTTAGTTGGAGGTACTATGACTGTGGTAGGCAAAAAAGCCAGTACTGTGTTAAACAAAATTACAGTATAATTCTCCTTTGATTGACTAGTACATGTACTACATTTAGTTGGAGGTACTATGACTGTAGTAGGCAAAAAAGCCAGTACTGTGTTAAGTCAAAGTCTGCACAGAGGTATTTGGCGGAGTTTTGTAGGAACAAAAATGTTTAGACTTTAAATGCCTATAAAGATGGTTTTTGTCAGCATATGCAACTCCACATGTGTCACACTTGTGTGGTTTGATTCCAGAATGAATCACTTTATGTCTTCTCAAATATAATTTTCGTGTAAAACATGCCTCACACTGATCACATTTAAATGGTCTATCTAAATGCACCATTTGATGTTTTTTCAACTGGCCTCTGCTGCTGCATATCAAGTCACATTTATCGCAAGTTAACCTAAGATGTTGAGTTTTCATATGTATATTAAGTTGCTTGCTTTTGCGAAAGGTTTTTTCACATAATTTGCATGCAAACTTTTTCTCTCCATTGTGTACAGAACTGTGCTCCTTTAAATATCTTGCTGTATGAAATGAGAGACCACAAACTTCGCAGATGTAATGAGAATGACTGCAATGCATCTTTTTGTGATGCAATTCAATAATTTTTTTAGTATGAAAAGATAGTTTACAAACTTTGCATTTAAAAAGTTTCTCGTCTGTATGTAATCTTTCATGAGCCGTGTGACTTCCTTTTGTGGTTAATTCCTTGGAACAGTATTTGCATTTATATAACTGTCTATCATACATATGGCATTGTACATGTTTCGTAATAGATGTTATCGACTTGTAACGCTTGTTACATGTATCACAAATGTAGGTATTTTGGCTGCTATCGGCTTCAGTCCGCTGAAAAACATCATCTTCACAGACATTACCGATCGACCCAACATAACTCGTTCTATTTTGATTGATTGATGAATTTGATTGTTTCACTGAAGTTTGGCAATAATTTGGTTTCTCATGAAGTTCTTCAGAGTCTTTCCTAAAACTGTCAGCCACATTTCTAGGCTTCACCATACTTCTGTCAACCTTCCCAATTTCACTAAACAAACCTCTATTAACATCTTGAGCCATTCTTTTTCTATCCTTAAAGCTTCTATCAATTTCAACAACAAATGAATTTTCCAATGGTTTATATCATTATTATGCATTCTCAATTGCCATTTATAATTTTTGTCAACATAATTACATAAATCAAAACCAGCGTTTAATCAAATACCATCAATTAATCTTTTTTCATCTTCTATACTTTCATTCGCATGAACTGACGATCTCCTTCGATGTTCCATTCCTTTTCCATCTCGCAATTCGTTATCACCTTCCAACTCACTGTCAACAATTTTAGTGACTTCATTTTCATTCACCTGAAGCATCATCAGTGTCTAAACATTCATTATTCCTCATCATTTTCTCCATTCAACATGCTTTGTTTCGTCTATCTCTGCTACAAAAAAAAAAAATTAAATGGATTACCATTTACAATGCCGAATTTTAAAGACCCTTGCACAGAGAACTTTTAAAGACATTTTGAACCAAGAAAGCAATAATGACCCTGAAGTAGGTCACCTGACCAACCATGACCCATTTTCAATCTTGGCATGCATGTTCGACTTTTGCTTTTTCTCAGTCATCTTCATTGTTTAACTACGTCCCTGATAATATGCGAATAAAATGTTGGGAGCCAAAATTTGAGCCACATATGATGCTTTTTGAGACACATATTAACCCTAAAATCCATCAGGACCATTTACACACCAAGATGAATATCTGTACAGAATTTGAAGGACCTAGGTCAATTCTATAATTAGCTATCATCTGGATAAGGTTTGGTCTACATTTATCATTAAGTTGAAGGCCGCTGTGATCTTAACCTTTAATGGATTAATCTCAAAATCGATAGTGATCATTTTCACTTCGAGATGAATATCTGCATGTCAAGTTTTAGTCTAGTTATTATCTGGACAAGCTTTGGTCTATATATCATTAAGTTGAAGGCCACTGTGACCTTGATCTTTGATGGATTAATCTCACACTGATAGGGATTATCTACATTCCAAGATAAATTTCTGTGCCATATTTGACGAACCTAGGTCGATTCTGTGTCTGGACAAGGTTTGGTCTATATATCAACATGTTGATGGTCACTGTGTCGTGTGACCTTGAGATTTGGCCTCAAAATCATAAGGGATCATTTACACTCCGAGACAAATGTATGTGCCAAATTTGATTAACTTAGGTCAATTCTGTGTCTATTTATCATCCAGACATGACGGTCACTGTGACCGTGACATTTGACCGATTGACCTCAAAATCAATAGGCTCATCTAGGTTCCTTGATGTATGTCTGTGCCATATTTGACAAACCTAGGTCAATTCTGTCTCTAGTTATCATCCAGATAAGGTTTGGTGTATATATTAACATGTTGATGGTCACTGTGAGTCTGTGACCTTTACCTTGAAATTTGACCAATTGACCTCAAGATCAATAGGGATTATCTACACTCCGAGATACATGTCTGTGCCAAATCTGACGAACTTAGGCCAACTCTGTGTCTAGTTATCTGGACATAAGGGGGGCATAATGATATCAAACTTCCGTGGTTATAATTATAAAGTAATGGATTGAAAATTTGGCCTCTGGCTTGTGCAAAAGCTTTTTCCTAAATTTCCCCTAATAACTTGCTTTTTAGCCAAGCATGGCCCATTTTTCCCCATTGTAGATGGTACCTAAGCAACAATTCTGACTATCTTTCATAAGTATGAAACCCAAAATGCAGCCTCTAGAACTTACACAAGGTTTTCTTAAGATCTGACCTAATGGCCTAGTTGTTTAGCTTACCCCCAATGTGACCACTTTTCAAACTCATCATGTATTGATCATCAGTATAACATCCCAATTTTCATAAGTATTTGACAACAAGAGCGGCAAATTGTCGCAAGATACGTCCGTCTTACCCCAAGTTGTAAAGCTGGGGCATGCACCGGACAAAATTCAAGTATGAAAAACAACAAAGGGCAATAACTCAAAAATTAAGCAAGCAAGAGTTGTGATTCTTGTGCAATGCACTCCCCATCGATGAGATCTATCCACCCATGAAATTTCATAACCCTAGCTAGTATAGTTTTGGAGATGTGCTTTGTACAAAAATCAAGTATGAAAAACGACAAAGGGCAATAACTCAAAAATTAAGCAAGCAAGAGTTAATATTCCTGTGCACTGCACTCCCCCTCGGTGAGATCTATCCACGCATGAAATTTCATAACCCTAGCTAGTATACTTTTGGAGATATTCACCGGACAAAATTCAAGTATAAAAAACAACAAAGGGCAATAACTCAAAAATTTTTCAAGCAAGAGTTATGATTCTTGTGCACTGCACTCCCCCTCGGTGAGATCTATCCACCCATGAAATTTCATAACCCTAGCTACTTTAGCTCTGAAGATATGCTCCGGACAAAATTCAAGTATGAAAAACAACAATGGGCAAGAACTCAAAAATTAAGCGAGCAAGAGTTACAATTCTTGTGCACTGCACTCTCCCTCGATGAGATCTATCCACCCATAAAATTTCATAACCATAGCTAGTATAGTTTTGGAGATATGCTCCGGACAAAATTCAAGTATGAAAAACAACAAAGGGCAATAACTCAAAAATTAAGGGAGCAAGAGTTATGATTCCTGTGCACTGCACTCCCCCTCAATGAGATCTATCCACCCATGAAATTTCATAACCCTAGGTAGTATAGTTTTGGAGATATGCTCCGGACAAAATTCTAGTATGAAAAACAACAAAGGGCAATAACTCATAAATTAAGGGAGTAAGAGTTATGATTCCTGTGCACTGCACTCCCCCTCAATGAGCTCTATCCACCCATGAAATTTCATAAACCTAGCTAGTATAGTTTTGGAGATATGCTCCGGACAAAATTCTAGTATGAAAAACAACAAAGGGCAATAACTCAAAAATTAAGGGAGCAAGAGTTATGATTCCTGTGCACTGCACTCCCCCTCGATGAGATCTATCCACCCATGAAATTTCATAACCGTAGCTTGTATAGTTTTGGAGATATGCTCCGGACAAAGAACTGGATGCTGCCTGCCCGCCACGGGTGATCCCATAATACGTCCCGTCTTCGACGGGCGTATAAAAACTGATAACTATAGCTACTCAAGCTATTCTAACGATATCAATATCAGTCTAGATATCTATTTGATAAACACTCTGACCAACTTTCAAGTGTTTTGGACTGAAAATTTGGCCTCTAGTGGATACATATAAAGCTTTTTTCAGGATCTAACTTTTAACTTTGTGAACTAGTTTTTTGACCCAAAATGACCCATTTTCAAGCTCATCTAAGATATCAAGATAAATATTTTGACTTGCTGTTAAGAGATTAGTACTGAAAATGTGGCCTTGAAATTGGAAATTTCAAAATTTTTTACTCAAACTGGACCTAGTGACCTACTTTTTGATGCGACATGAATCGTTTTCAAATTTGTCTGAGATATTGTCGAAACAAATATTTTGACTAATTTTCAGGACTTTTTGACTGCAAATGTCATGTGGCCTCTAGAGAGTATGCAATTTGTTTTTTTTTCCCAAAATTTGGGCTATTGACCTAGTTTTTGACTTGACATTTTCGAGCTTGTCCGAGATATTATCAACAAAAACATTCTGACCAAGTACCATGAGTATTGGACTGACTGAAAATGTGGTCCCTAGAGCATATACAAGGTAAACGTTGACGACGCATGTCTAACGATGGACACCGGACACAGCACGATCACAATTCAAGGGTTCAACGCAAGACTGTAGTAACTACCTTTTTTTTCCAAAATTCATGTTTTTACAGTTTTGTACATCTTATGCACAATACATGTCCTGTAAAAATATTAGCTCTCGTATCGAACAATTTTAGGGGATATTTTATAATTGCCATATAGTAGTAAGTCAAATTAACAAATTCTGTAATTGCAAGACTGTACTCTTCATGATAGCATCAATTATGACATCACATTATCTGTTATAAATCACTATTAATTATGACATAACACTTTCTGTTATAAATCACAAGATGCACAAACAACAGACACGGAATAAGCATTTAAAATATATACATGTATCTCCTTCGAAATCAAGCTATATTTTTATTGTTTGCATGTATGTGTATGTGAGAAAGAAAAATACATAAGAAATAGCTCCCCCCATCCCCCCTTGAAGAAGAAAGCTCTTAAAAACACTGTGGAAAAAGAAGTTAACAAAATGCTGGTACCTGCATTTTCTCCTTTTTTTTGTATTTTGGCTTCTACCCCTTCAGGGTGATCTTTCTTGCATACATGTCAATGTGACTGAAGTCTGCTGTTCTCTTATCAAACACCTTGAACGTCATAGTAACTAATAATTTCTTTCTTTAACTTATTAGGACAATAATTTGAGTTAAAATGTCATTGTATTCTGATAATTTATATTCCTTTTTTTAAAAAAAAGAGCTTCGCAGAGTGGTGTACATACGCCTGAAGGGGCTTGTCAGTGAAATGAGTTGCATTGACGGATGGGCCATAAATGAAGAGCAGTTATTCTCCATGATATGTGAAAAATATTAAAGGGCAATAACTAAAATAATAATAAGGGTGGCAAAGTTACAAATTTTGTGAATTGCTCTTGTCCACAAGGTGTTCTATCAGTCTTTGAAGGTTCAAGATCATATCTTTTATATTTTAGAAATTGTGGCCCAGACAAAAATTCAAAGTGAAAAGGGCAATAACTCAAAAAGAAGGATAGCAGCGTTATGGTTCTTGTGCAATGCACTTCTTCATAATGTGTTCTATTAGTCTTTGAAGTTTCAAAATGATGGATTTTGAAGTTTGAAAGTCATGGTCTTTACAAAAATTCAAACTGAAAATTAACAAATGGCATAACTCAAAAAATAAAGGTGGCAGAGTTATGATTCATGTGCAATAAACTTCTCCATAATGGGTTCTATCAGTGTATGAAGTTCCAAGTTAATAGCTTTTATAGTTTTGAAGTTATGGCCTGGACAAAAATTCAAACTGAAAATTAACAAAAGGCAGTAACTCAAAAAATAACAGTGGCAGAGTTATGGTTCATGTGCACTGCACTTCTCCATCATGTGTTCTATCAGTGTATGTAGTTTCAAGTTGATACCTTTTATAGTATGCAAGTTATAGCCTGAACTAAAATTCGAAGTGAAAAGTTGGTTATTTCAGAATCAGGGGCAGATAATTTTAGAACGCAAACAGCTATCCAAATTCTATGACCCAGGTGCACAACTAGATATCATGAAGATTCATTGTGGCAAGTTTCAAATAATTCCGATGGAAACTGTAGGAGGGGTTGTGCACGCAAGAAATTACTAACAGACGGACGACCCGGGGTATAACATAATGCTACCCTTCGGGCATATAAAAAAGTGGAAATGAGGAAACCCTATTCTTATTATATAAAAGTATTTATAAACAATATATTCACAAGCAAAAACATTTATTCTAACTGATCTCAGGTTATGTTTAAAGGGAAGCCATGTTCTCTTGTGAATTGATTAATGCTGTAATACTGTTATACACTGTGCATTTTTATTTCGCAGTATGTAATTGTATTCAGAATAACAAAAAAATGTAGGTATAATACTGTAGATTTTTAATAACCTTTTTAATACCCACAAATGACATAAAAATCAGTTGGAAAGAAGACTCATTGAAAATGAAATGGTTATTCTAGTCCTTTACATTATAGAAGAGATACAGCCAGCTTAGTGTGAGTGGTGTGATGGGCTGCCACATATGACTTATTTATTTGGGCATACAGGTATATAAATTTATTTCATATAACATTTTTTCTTCTTAATGAAGTAACATTCTGTCACTTCATATAGCCAAAGTCTCTGACAATACACTACAATTTACAAAGTAACTTACAAGACTTGTACATTTTTATTGAGGTGACTGACAGAGCCATTTTTGGGGGGTCAAGAATGAACTGTATCTTGTTACCAGTTTTGTTACCTGTCTACAATAATTTCTACAATATTTGATATCTGTGAAAATGGTTTTAGCAATAGCTGATAAGATTATAAAATATTTATAAAATGAGTATTCATTAAAAATTACACTCATTACATAAATGTCATTCTGTCTACTACTGTTGACATTAGGAAAATGGGAGAAGACCCGACAATCAAATATTAGCGATTCATGGATACTGAAAAAACATGTATGAAAGGGAGTCTGAATGAATATCACGCAGCTCTTTATAAGCACAAATCCAAACTGTTTCAGTTATTCTTTATCTTTATTCAAAGTTCAAAATTTGAATTATTCAGATTAATACAGTTTTGTCAGAACATAATTATGTAACCCTTTACAGAGCAATCAAAATTTAAGTAATACGAAAACACTGAGCTTTTGAAAACATTTTGGTAAAAAGAATACTGATAATCATAATTTTCTTTTTTCCAAACAATACCTTCTGTACTAATACACATTCCACAATTTTTAACAATTTGTCAATTTGAAATGCTTTCAATTTGGACAAGTCTCAAATTTTGTTGTCAGTAAAAAAGTTCACACTTCTCTGAAGATTTATGCCTGTCAGTGTTTTGAAATTAGCTCAAATTCATTACCGTAAGTATTGCTCCTTTTGCTCTGTGTGTGTGTATTTTTGCATAATGATATCCTGGAAAAAGATAACTGTGATACAGACATAGAACACATAAGTTAAAGTATGTGATGTCATTAGAGATTAGCTAGTGAACAAACTAACATAATTTCAAATTCTAAGATTTTAATGAAAGTCTGTCATCAATTGGTGTTCAATGTTAGATAAATAAAATGATGCTAGTGTAATTTGCCCCATTTAGATTAAGAGTAAGAGATTGCTTTTTGCATTAGTTACTATGAGTTACTATTCCTTGTAATTGTCATTTATATTTGGGTTTTCTTTCTGATCATTAGCGTTTCAGAATGACCCTCTAGCCACCAGTTCAAGTTTTGTCAATGCAGCATTTATCCCATTTTTGTGGATCACAATCTGGGATCAATCATAAAGATGTGCTGTAGTCATTTTGCAGACACATCATGACCTACTTGTATCATTTGAGGTTTAATTTCAAGGTTATGAAATACAAGACTGGTAGGACCATTCGATATTTGGAAGTAATGGTTTTATGATTTATGGTTTATGGTAGGGCAGGGGTTAAAAAAAAAACATCAAGTCTAAAGTTCATCTATTGCTAATCATAAAGAATAAAAGTCATTTGACTGTCATACCAATTTCATCTGTAGAATTTAACTTTTACTACATTATTGCAAAAGTACTTTTCTCCTAGATGTATGACTTTTGATATGTAAGACTGTAGTAACTCAAGTTTAGTACTACAGTCTTGCGCTATTTTATGGTGTCAGTTACAGGTTTATTTGGTAGATCTATGAAATCATATACTAGTATGTACATGTTATATATAGAGAGAGAGGGAGAGAATATGAAATAAACATATCACCAAAATCTGTGCGGAACTTTCAACTGATTTTGTCCGGATTGTCTATGTAACCAGAGGCGACCAGTCGAAACATCGTCTTTCAGGACAGTTATCTGTACTAAGTGTCTGACATCCTAAAAAAAGCACAGCGACCAACTTTTTTCTCTCGATATTACGCAATACTGAACTTACCTGAATTATCATAAATTAAAATTTGGGAAGGGAATGAATACTAAAATAGATATTCGAATATTCTTTTTTGATATTCGTATATATTCGAATACATGTATTCGTTTTTATCAAGTTTATAAAGTTGGTAACCATGTATCCGAATACAGGATAAGTCCGGGTACCAGTACCTCGTTCTCCTATTTTATTTCACGACCTTCGTCTGAAATTTCATGTTTTGTTGGACTGTTTTGGTAATCTCAATTAATTTCTATAACCAGATAACGAAAGAAAAAACAAACATTGCAGTTCACTTTTCTTTTGTGATGAAGATTACCTTGTTTGATAACGATCGACCTCACCAGCATCTTCCCCTTTCCATAAATAGGGCGTGTTCCTTTCGCTACTCCAAACACTCGGGAACATGTTCTAGGTCAGCAGTAGAGTATTTCGGAACACTGTGCCGTGTTCCTTAGTACAGATAACTGTCCCCAAAGGCAATGTTACTTTTTGACTGGTCGCCTCTGGGTACATAGACAATGAAGACAAAATCAGTTGAAAGCTCCGCACAGATAACTCCTGCAGCTATATATCTAATCACCCTATGCCCGTCATCCAGCGTCCGTCGTCCGTCAATAATTTCTTTAGACATCTTCTTCTCCTAAACCACCCGCCAATCTTGATGACACTTGGCAAAGGTGTTCCTTGGGTGAAGCTCTACCAAAATTGTTAAAGGAATTGACTTCCACCCATAAGTCTGGTTGCCATGGCAACAAAAAGAAAAAAATCCTTGAAAATCTTCTCCTCTGAAGCTAGAAGGCGTAGAGCTTTGATAGTTGGTATGTGGCATCTCCTAGTGGACCTCTATCAAGATTCAAATGATGCCCCTGGGGTCAAAACTGGGGGGGGGGGGTTAACAAGTTTGAGCATAGGAACAAAGAAGGAAAACTTTAAAAATCTTCTCCTCTAAAACTTGAATGCGTATAGAGATTTGATGTTTGGTATGTAGCATCTCCTAGTTGACCTCTACCAAGTTTGTTCATATTATGGCCTTGGGGTCAAAACAGGTCCAGCCCCGGGGCTCATATGTTCGAACACGGGAACAAAGAAGGAAATTCTTAAAAATTATCTTCAAATGATGCACCTAGGGTCAAAACTACTCCCGTCCCGGGGACACAAGTTTGAGCATTGGAACAAAGAAGGAAAACTTTAAAAATCTTCTCTAAAACTTGAAGGTGTAAAGCTTTGATGTTTGGTATGTAGCATCTCCTAGTGGACCTCTAACAAGTTTGTTCGCATTATTCCCATGGGGTCATAATTGGCTCCACCCCGGAGGTTACAAGTTAAAACATGGGAACAAAGAATGGAAATTTAATATTCTTCTTCTCAAAAACTAAAAGGCATAGAGCTTTGATATTTGGTATGTAGCATCTCCTTGTGGACTTCTATAAGGTTTATTCATATGATGCCCTCGGGGTCAAAACTGGCTCCACCCCGGGGGTCATAAGTTCGAACACAGGAACAAAGAAGGAAAATTTTAAGAATTCTCTTCTCTGAATCTTTGATATTTGGTATGTAGCATCTTCTAGAGAACCTCTACCAAGTTTATTCATGAATGCCCCTGGGGTCAAAACTGGCCCTGCCCTGGGGGTCACAAGTTCAAACATAGGAACAAAGAAAGAACATTTTAAAATTCTTCTTCTCTAAAATTAAAACTCTAAAACTCCAAAACTCTAGAACTAAAAGGCATGGAGCTTTAATATTTGGCATGTAGCAATTCCTGGTGGATCTCTACCAAGTTTGTCCATATTGTGCCCTTGAGGTCAAAACCGGCCCAGCCCCGGGGGTCAAAAGTTCGAACACAGGAACAAAGAATGAATTTTTTAAAAAATCTCTTCTTTGAAACTTGATGACGTAGAGCTTTGATATTTGGTATGTAGCATCTTCTAGTGGACTTCTACCAAAGTTTGTTCATATGGTGCCCCTGGGGTCAAAACTGGCCCTGTCCCGGGGGTCACAGGTTCGAACATAGTAACAAAGAAGAAAAAACTTTATAAATATTGTCTCTGAAACTTGAAGGTGCAGAGCTTTGATATTTGGTATGCAGAATCTTCTAGTAGACCTCTACCAAGTTTGGTCATATGGTGTCCCTGGCGTCAAAACTGGCCCAGCCCTGGAGCTCACAGGTTGGAACATAGGAGCAAAGAAGGAAAACTTTAAATCTAGAAGATGCAAAGCTTTGATATTTGGTATGTAGCATCTCCGAGTGGACCTCTACCAAGTTTGTTCCAAGAATGCTGCTTTGGTCAAAACTGACCCAGCCCCGGGAATCACAAGTTCGAACATAGGAACAAAGAAGGAAAATTTAAAGTTCTTCTTTGAAACTGGAAGGCGTAGAGCTTGGATATTTAGCTCACCTTATCACGAGGGGCTAAAGGTGAGCTATTTTGATCGCACTATGTCCGTCGTCCGTCTACGTTTTTTTTTTTTTTTTTTTTTAACAATCTTCTCCTAAACTGGGCAAATCTTGATGAAACTTAACAGGGATGCCCCTTGGGTGAAGCTCTACCAAAGTTTTTCAAAGAAATGAATTTCATCCATAAAGTATAGTCTCAGGTGAGCGCTCCAGGGCCAGTTGCCCTCTAGTAGTAAAAGAGTTGTTGGTTCGAATTCCAAGACTCGGCATACCAGGTATATAAGGAAAAAGTTGATTGTGCGTATCCTAAGACTCATAAAATTAGGGCCCGTATTCACCAACCATTCTTAAGAATATTATATATCATGTATGTTTAATTTTCATGATATTTTTGTTGTCTGCGCATGTCATATTCTTCGAAGATTCGCCCCGTCTGCCCGAATACTTGAGAAGAGTAGGGCTTCAACCAGATCTTACCCAAGCCTGTAAGGACTGTTTAAAAAAAAATGGTTGGTACATAGGGAATTAGGTAAGCGTTTATTTTGGTTTGAAATTCAAAGTAACTGTTGTAGCGTAGAAAAGTAGTCCGGTTTTGTACCCATATACCCATATAAGATAGATGAGTAATTCTGTAAAGTGCCATCTAGCGGGGGATAATGGACAAATTTCTACAGAACTAAGAATGGTTGGTGAATACGTACCTAGAAAAGGAACTGGATGTCATTTCTCTGAAATTTGATTTGCTTGAAAAATATTTACTACGATAATTCGTCCATATATTCGAAATTTATCTACATAGTGTGGTAATTTGTAAAATTTTTTATTATTATTATTTCACTGTGTAAACATAATCAGTCTAGATAAAAATGGTGTCGTTCAGTGTTTTCCATTAATTTTCCTTGGAAAATGGAATATTCTAGAAATTTGTTACTGTAACAAATTCTGTGTATACAAGTCAATAGACATTTAACTAAACACTGTCAAACATAAATACGCTCTCACAATTATGGGGGAATGAAAAAATAAAAACAGAAAATGTTTTGCTTTCATCCACACGAAATAGATGTAGAAAAATTTCAAAAGGACAACATAAAGTCTTAAGTCAAGGATCGTATATACATGTATATAAGATCCGTGCTTTTAAATGTCAAAAGCGGACTTTTTTTTTTTCGAAAATGGTCGATATATGTAAATGGGCCGTTTTGGTCGTGGGCTGTTTTGACCCGGCCCCCCCCCTTTCTTTTTTAGGCCTAATGACGTAATTAAGCATCCGGGTAACTAGAGGCGAAAGTCGCCATTTGCAAAGTTTCCATACCGAGCAGAAGCGGTCGTCAGATCGCACTTCGAGTTTCTTGGCGTTTTACAACGTCATTCTAGGGGTTGGATAAGCCCCTAACCTTAAGTTTTCAGCTTCACATTTATTTTGCCATATTCTATTCTAGCACATATTGTTTCTTCATTTTTTCTTTACTTGTTCGTTGACAACCATGGAGCAGTAAGAATGTTGTCCCAAACAGTTAGATGTCAAAGATCGGCCGGAGGGTCACAAAATAGTTGCTTGAGAGTTGATGTCATCAGACGATTACGGGGAGAAGATGGACAAAAAATCAAACCAGAGACAGCAATCATCAGTTCAGAGGAATTATAATGGTACAAGGAAAACTATTTTATAGGGATAGGGCTTTGATACCTTCAGTCTGAAGTGAAGGTCTGCTCCGATGCTATTTTTGTTTCTGGTCTCCGCAGGCCTTCATATCAGCCCTCTTTAAACCCTTCTGGAATTAATATGATTTTACCCACATCTTTTCAAATGGCTCTAGGCGACAAAGTTTCCAGTGATGGCTAATAAAATGGGCATGGATTAGCCAGGACAACAGATTTTGCGCATGCGTAAATCCTATCTGTCGCAATGTTATCTGAGTGTAGAAAAACGAACAAATACAAAAAAACGTTTCAGAATATTAACCAAAGCATTAATTAAATTGATCAAATAAATGACAAACATACAAAAAGAGCCAAAGAACATTCAAAATAGACCTTCAAATGTATTTAGAAGCATTCTCAAATATCCGTTTCCTTCCGGTCGGTAAATCATGGACGGCGGAATTTCGGGAAACCCAAAACAAGAGTGAATTTACGTCATGGCATATAATGAATTCAACCAATAAAAAAATGTGATAAATGGCGGGGACTGCATCATAGAGGTTCAATACAGGGTTTGAAGATGATTTAAAAAAAAAAAAATGTATCTAACAGAATTTTATTGCTTCAGTCACTTTGCGTTTTTTTGATATTACAAAATGGTCTGATGGCTTATTATAAATATTTGAAAATGTTTTTTGTTGTATTTTAATGCCTATTCTTCAATCTTATACCATTTTTTACCACATTCATTCATGCGCTTTTGTGCGCTTTGCGTTTAGAAAACCCACTGCAAACCCCAGATTGTGACCTTGCTTTTTGAGTTATTTCCCTTGATTGAATACTCTTCAAATATTGCCAACAGCTCTACTAAGTTCACATCCCGGCACTTCTCAACAGAGTAAAACATAATATATTTAAAGGCAATTGTTTGGAAAAAATTGTGTTTTATGACACATAAATGACCACGATATTTGTTCAAATCATTTTGGTACTTATTTTATGACAGTTATCCTCCAATTGTATGATAAAATATTGACTTGGTTTTTTTTGAGTGGGTGGGGTAAACCCTGGCCTGGGCTTGAACCGTCGTGTGTTATATTCATGCTGTCCTTTGCTGTACAGTACTTTTTTGTTCATAATAAATATATGATATTGAATGTAGAATGTTGTTTGCAGATAAACAGTTAGTACAAAATGTTGACTCCGTTTTGTGTGAAAGCCTTGATTGATAAGACCCCGTGTGGCGTGACGCCTGGCTCTGGAGACAGTCACAGCAATGCCTTATGATCTTTTTCACTTTAGAATTCTAACTAATCATTGCATTTTGTAACTTGCAACCCATCTGATTTTATTTCAGCAGTAACAAAATTCATCTATCACAGACACTGATGCCCCTGAGAAAGAAGCCGTTCGAAAACATTGTGGTAAAAGGAGAAAATGTAACCAGCATTTTCTTCTTTTCCCACAATGTTTTCTACCCTTCACAAAACGAATTTCAAATTTTCAGTCACTTTTATTTTGTCATCTGCAAATCCCTTCAATTTGGACCAGTCCAAAATGTTGTCAATTGGTAATGGGTGAAGAGGAAGGGAGGTGCAGACGACAAAATGAATATTACCTCTAACTTTTTTGTACATTTTTTAGTAGGGTAGAAAACATTTCATCAGAAGTTAATCCTGGTTTCTAGCATTTCAAAATATTTGCCGATTCCTGAAAACCCAATTTTGTTTGGTAAAGAATTAAATCCTTTCACAAAGGACAAAAGGTTGGACAGGAAAATATTCATAGTATCTGCAGACGACAATTATAATATATTAAAAATGGGTTGTAAAAACCAGTGATTGTTTTGGGAAATGGTTAACTAGACATTTATGCCTAAAAAGATTAATATACACATGTAACATAACAAAAAATGCAAAATCTAATGCATGTTTCTGCTATGCAACCCATCCTGCACTTGCATGTGCATCACTGTAATCGTTAGTGATCATAGACTAAATTCATTTACATTTTAACTCGTTACCAAACAACAATATTTCAGGCTTGTCCAAATCAATAGCATTTACGGACGACAAAATAAAAGGGACTGAAAATTTGAAATTTGTTTTGTGAAGAGCAGAAAGTATTGTGGGAAAAGGAGAAAATGCTGATAACCAGCATTTTCACCTTTTCCCACAATGTTTTCAAAAGGCTTTTTTCTCAGGGTCGTCAAAAGTAGGGATTGTGTGGTAATGGGTTAAATGCCCATTCCAACAAATTGTTTCAATTATGATTATTGCCTTGAGTTTTGAATGATTTGCTAAATTTCATTAAATGATGGTTACGGATAACAATGCTAACTTGGTAACCCTCATCCTTAGCAGATGTTTTCCAGACTTTCACATCAGAAAGCAAATGAAGTAAAGTGACAAACTATAGAAGACAGTATGGAGAATATATCAAAAGCTTCTTGCTATTGAGCTGTAAAAGTGTTTATAAGAGGTAAAGGGATAACCTTATAATTTAGAAGCTCTCCATTGCTAATTTGTTCATCATCAACTGGAGCTGAATTACTTACTGCTTTAGTTTACATTTTATTATGTTTACCATGAAAAGAGTTACAGATATTACCACCCTAATGACTTATTAGTCTTAGTCTTTTAGATAATCTTTAACCCATTACCACAGTGACTGGTATAACATTAAATATTCGGGGGGTTTGGCTATCTACACATACAAATTACTGGATGACTACAGTCAAGGAGACCTTCAGTTACTGGTCCAATGACAAAAGGTGATATTATATTAATTGTAAACATTTTTTTTATACTTCTAATCGTTTTCTTTCATACCAAACATTTGATTGGATCGCTTGAAAGACAATATGCAAAAATTGGCAGACACTTTTCACGATACTGGCCGTTTAAAAAAAAATAAAAAAAATATTAATTTTCCGTCAAACTCATTTTAATTTGTGGTTTTGTGCTTCTATTTGGACACTTTATAAGAAACAAAAAAGTTTTTAGTGGTTTTATTTTTTTTTCAAAATTGTGTTGTCCTGGCTACATGGATCGTTGGATAAATGATTAATTTTTAAGAGCACACAAAATATGCTGCAAAATACCAATTAAATCAGTGGCAATTTACCTTTTTTCCCAAAATAAATAAATCCAGCATAATACGTAAACAACTAACATGGCGACTTCCGTTAGGCATGCGCATTCAACGGAATTTGAATTTTGCACCGTCCGGTTCCTACCTTCAGTCTGAATGTGTCTGCTCCGATGCTATTTTCGTTACTGTTCTTCGCATACACCTTCAGGCCAACCTTCAATTACAATATCTGGAAAAAATATGATTTTACCCTTATCTTTTCGATCAGCTCTATGCGACAAAATTTCCAATGACGGCTAATAAAAAGAGCATGGATTGTTAGATAAATGATTAATCACCAGTTCTTTTGTAAAGATTAATCATTTATCTAACGATCCATGCCCATTCCAATATCTGGAAAAAATATGATTTTACCCTTATCTTTTCGATCAGCTCTATGCGACAAAATTTCCAATGACAGCTAATAAAAAGAGCATGGATTGTTAGATAAATGATTAATCACCAGTTCTTTTGTAAAGATTAATCATTTATCTAACGATCCATGCCCATTTTATTAGCTGTCATTGGAAATTTTGTTGCATAGAGCAGATCAAAAAGATGCGGGTAAAATCATATATTTTACAGATATTTTTAATAATGAAGGTTGGCCTGAAGGGGTATGCGAAGAATAGTAACAAAAATAGCATCGGAGCAGACACCTTCAGACTGAAGGTAGGCTTTGAAGTCTCCATTTAGTATTCATGACTTTACATGCATGAAATGAGACTAAAGCATTTGCAGGTATTTCTGAATACATGAGCAACAAAAAAAAGGAAATCAAGACTACGAATATAAAAAAAAGCTAGCTGACAAACTGAAATGACACTATTACAGTTTAAGTTCCTATACCCAATCAATTTGCTATATAACTTTAATAAGTCTGTTACGGAACTTGTTTTGTTACGGAGACATCTATCACCTAATGATTCTAGGCGATACTAAGTTCTGTTGCCTTGTTATAGAATGTTATGAAAGTTTATATAATATGCACTGTTGATTTTATCATCTGTTTCTAGTGCTGACCAGTATGTGTCTGTATACTTTAAATCTGAAGGTGTCTGCTCCGATGCTATTTTTGTCACTGGTCTTCGCATACACCTTCAGAGCAACGTTCATGTAAAGTATCTGGAACTAAAATGATTCTACCCGCATCTTTTTGAACGGCTGTATGCAACCAAATTTCCAATTACAGCTAATAGAATGGGCATGGATCGTTAGATAAATGATTAATCTTTACAAAGTTAGTTAATATCCAAATCTTAAAGGTTTGTGCAAATCTGTACTTTTCATCGTAAAACACTGACCTACTTCACCAGAAATCAAAACATGATGATATCATAGATGCGCATGTCTTGGCAGAAATCGCAATATCTCTGACACATTATAGAACCATTAAGTTGCGAATATGGCTGTTAACAAACGCACCTTGAGCGAAAATGGTTGTAGGGGTAAGAGAACCAGACTGTACAAAATTCGAATTTCGTTTAGTGCACATGCCTGTTTAACAGAGGTCACCGTGTTGGTTGTTTGCAAATTACACTGGATTATTTACGCTGGGGAAAAAAGGTTAATTTCCATTGATTTAATTGGTATTTTGCAGCACAGTTTGTGTGATGTTAACAATTAATCATTTATCTAACGATTCATGCCAATTTTATTAGCTGTCATTGGAAATTTTGTCGCATAGAGCCAGCAGTCCATCACTACTAGGTCTTGACCAATACAATTCATTTTGTCTAACAACCAATGAAACCCTGCAGTAAACTGGTCCTCTGACATACAGAAAATTGATTAAGGGCAAAGCGGATATGGTCTATACTAGAGTCCAAAAAGTTTCAGAATTCTTACTTGTCCTCTTGCCATCGTCCTACAGTTGAGACACTTGCCCTCACCAAATCTTTACTATTGAGGATGAGTGGATTTCTTTCAACACTGGTCTATACTATTAGCAGATAGATTTAGCCCCCTCTTCTTAGAGGATGGATCATATTTTTTCATTTATCTTTCAGAACTGCAAAGAAATCAGCGTTCAGGAAGAAGAAGAGGTAATGGCTCGAATGGTGGAAATTACTCGTACAGTGAGGGTCCGTCTAGAAAACCCACTCCCCAGAAACACAAAAATACATGGGATAAGCGTCCTCGACCTAGATCAGACCAGCAGCCGAGAGGAAGGAGTGACGTAAGTTGTGTTTGGGTTATTCAATGTTGTGACCATACCTTATATGGCTGCAGAAAGTCTTTCCAGTCTGTCATTTAAAACCTGAATTTGATAGGTTGTCCAGCGAATTTTTCCATAGTCAGATAATACTTTGGGAGAAATTATTAAAGATCAGACCTATTTAACCCTTTATCACACAGGAAAATTTTAGAACTATCCAAATTACAAGCGTTTACAGACCACAATTTCGAAGTAGCTCAAATGACCAAATTTTTCTTTGAAAGGGTAGAAAACTTTGTGGTAAAAGGAGAAAATGCTGGTAACCAGCATTTTCTCCTTTTTTCCACAATGTTTTCAAAAGCCTTCCTCTTAAGGTGGTTAAAAGTCGTCATTGTGTGGTAAAGGGTTAAACCTTTGCCTAACATCTTGTTTTTTTACAACCTTAGTTTTCAAGCCTTTTTGACCGAAACAAGCTGTAGTTAAAAGTTTTCTTTAACTAAACCGACGATAAGCTGGTGTAAAACAAAATAGAATGAAAATGAATAAAACATTTCAGAAGTATGGCCACATTGCATATTCTTTAATACTAAAACATTACAGCTCAGCCGAGTAAGTTAGTTATGTAGAGGTCTTGAAACAGGGGAAGTCAGAGAAATTGGTTTGATGATGTTCACGTGCGAACACAGGCACTGGATTGGAATGAATGTTTTTTGAAGCATTAAGTTATCCTGTTACCTAAAAACATTTTAGACTGGCCAAAATCGAAAGCATTTGCAGATGACAAAATAAAAGTGACTGAAAATTTGAAATTTGTTTTGTGAAGGGTAGAAAACATTGCGGGAAAGGGAGAAAATGCCGTTTACCAGCATGTTCTCTTTTTTTCCCACAATGTTTTTCTAAAGGCTTCTTTCTCAGGGTCATCAAAAATAGGGATTGTGTGGTAAACCGTAATGGGTTAATGAAATCCTAATAAAGTATGGATAGGTGCACTGACTGCAGCAGTATGTCTGATATAACCTTGAAAATGGCATTGAACACTGAGCAAGCCTATTTGTTCTGATCTGTTGTGAACCGCTCCAAGTTATCAATAACAAGGGAGGTAATACATTGAATTAAAAAAATGAATTGTGATCTGTGTTGTTTCCCTTTAGTGTATTTCACAACAGGCAGACTATTTTGGCAAAGTCTTTTGTTGTAGTTACAAAAATTTAAAAAGTGTACAGGAAAAAATGAGTAACGGTTGGGATTATTGGTTGGAATTTCCTTGCAAGTATAGAAAAGGGCGCTGTGGAAAACTGGAAAAAAATTCTTATAAAAAAAAGAAAGAAATCAAACATCATTTGTCTCTTTGGACGCTTTCTGTTACAGTTGGAAATATTATGGAACAATGGATGCTTTATAACTGTGTGGGTAAATATTTTTTCTGCCTGTGATTAAACCTTAGATCATAGAAATTGGAAGGGTTATCAGTTTGAACTAGGGGTTATCTAATGTTGAGGTCAGTGTAGATTTAAAAAATTAGACACACCTGTGCAATCTGATCTTGGATCTAGTGTCTGCTTTCTTGCTGGGTATTTTAGCAAAAACGGCTTCAAAATTTCAATATCGGCTTCTTCATTTAGCACTTTTTAGATGACAAATGAACTGTGGCTCAGATAATGGGTTTTGTACCTGAAATGGTATCCCTTACAATCATTTTCTACCTTTTTCTCTTATTAACCCATTACCACACAAGAAAAATTTAGACTGGTCCAAATTGAAAGCATTTGCAGACGACAATATAAAGGTGACTGAAAAATTGAAATTTGTTCTGGGAAGGGTAGAAAACACTGTGGGAAAAGGAGAAAATGCTGGTTACCAGCATTTTCTCCTTTTCCCACAGTGTTTTCAAAAGGCTTCTTTCTCAGGGGCGTCAAAAGTAGTGATTGTGTGGTAATGGGTTAATCAAGTCATTTGCCCTTGAGATTTGTATAAGATAGATTTTGAATCCTTGCAAATTGAGGAAATGTTAGACATGACAAAATTGAAAGCATTTGCAGCCAACAAATGTGGCTGAAATTATGTGATTTATGTATGAATATGTTAAAAAACATAATGTAAACAGAAAATGCTGGTTGCCAGCTTTTTCTCCTCTTCCCTACAAATGTGGCTGAAATAATGTGACTTAAATCTTTGAATGGGTTGAAACATTTGAAAATAGAGAATGCTGGTTGCCAACATTTTCTCCATTCCCCACAATTTTATCAAAAGTTGTTTCCTCAGAAAACACAAGATTGCTTTGTTAATTGTAGGGTTGGCCACAAAGACAAATTTACTATAATATAATATTTTTTTCTGCAGCTAGAAGTTGATGTTGACGCAGCCGAATATGGCTCGGCAATACAGACAGGGTCGAAAAAGGGCAACCTGAACCATTTACTTAACTTTACCTATGAGCAGCGGGATACTACCTCTTACAGAGGAGGAAATGTTGGCTGGTATCCCGGAAAACATTCTAGGTATAAGGGAAGTCACCTGAGAGGTTACTATAATAAGGAGAGATATCTTCAAGCTAAGTAAGTTTGCTATAACAGTGTTCCCACTCTCACAAATTATTGTGTAAAATAAATCATGTTATAAAATTGATGTTTACATAACAATTTTGTTTGTACTGGAGACCTCACATAAGAAGAAAAAAAATCATTAAAAAAAAACAAGATCCAATTAACTCTTTACCACACTAGGAAATTTTAGACTGGTCCAAATTGAAAGCATTTGCAGACGACAAAATAAAGGTGACTGAAAACTTAAAATTTGGTATGGGAAGGGTAGAAAACACTGTGGGAAAAGGAGAAAATGCTGGTTACCAGCATTTTCTTGTTTTTCCACAGTGTTTTCAAAAGGTCTCTCTCTGAGGGTCGTTAAAAGTCGGGATTGTGTGGTAAAGAGTTAACTTCTGTAAAATGACTTGATTTGAAGTTACTTGCTGCCCTTATTGATAAAATATTGTCAAATCATGCAGAAATATCTATCAATGAATTAACACATATGAAAAAATGTTTGATGCAAAAAACATGGAAACCCATGACACAATATGTTCCTTCTTTCATTAACCTATCTGATTCTCATTAGACAAGCTTATCAGCTTTTTAATGACTTTAAGCTGTAAATGTCCAAAGATGTCCTAATATAACAGACTTTTGCACTGCAAATCATCAAAATCGACTGCAATACCTCTTCTTTAAAACCATTATTGTCATACCATCTAATATGAAATCTTACCCCCCAGATTTGCGACTAAGATACAGCAAAGATAAACTATTGACAACAATCCAAAGTTTAATCACCTCGACATAAAAGAGCTTTGAAATCGGAGAAAATTGGAGTAACCACTGGTAACAAATAACATGGTTTCAGCTGAGTTTGACACATCACATGCAAATAGTTTCCATATGGGCAATTCTCAAATTGTTGTTTTGTCATAATCTTTCAAAGAACCAAACACCAAGCAAAAAAAACTAAGTTAAATCTTTACCACACAATCCCGACTTTTAACGACCCTGAGATAGAAGCCTTTTGAAAACATTGTGGGAAAAGGAAAAAAATGCTGGAAACCAGCATTTTCTCCTTTTCCCACAATGTTTTCTACCCTGCTGGAAACAAATTCCAATTTTTGAGTTACATATAATTTGTCGTTTGCAAGTGCTTTCAATTTGGACCAGTCTACAATTTTGTTGTTTGGTAAAGAGTTAACTTGCATAGGAGCCCTGCTTTGTGAAAATGGGTTTTAATGCATCTGCTAGAAGTATCAACCCAGGTCAGCCTGCACAGTCTGTAGACTGACATGGCCTGAAACTTTGTTCTATCTGATAATTTCTTGATTCAGTCAGTCAATAGACGAAATGATTTTTCTGGAACCATCAATATGTTGGTGTCATGTATCAAAGAGATTGACTAAGCCCCATTTTCACAGGGCTTGGGTCATTTATTGATCACTGTTTCAGTTGTCAGTTTCTGGTGAAGAAGGATGGAGACTATCATGTCCATTTGATGGATCCAGATGTACTAGTGGACTGGGATTCTGTGGAACAAGTTGTAAGTATTTGACCAGCTGGCAGGGGTGATCACCCTGCCCTGAGATAAGTGTAATTTACTCATTGTTAAACAGTGTTCTTGTACAGGTTTTAAAAAAAAAAAAAGCATGTGTCTGTTTCAGATTATGGAGAACTATTCCATAACTTGTGCTTGTACCATTGAAAAAGGTGGTTTACTGTATCCTTGTAATGTGTTATACTAAGCAAGTTTACCAATTATTTCAATATAGATCTAGTCTGTTTAACTCTTAACCAAACAAGAAAATTGTACACTGGACCAAACTCAAAGCATATAATTATGTAGACAACAAATGAAATTTGGACTTTTATAGGTAGAAAATATTGTGGGGAAAAGGAGAAAATGATGGTTACCAGCATTTCCTCCCCCCACAATGTTTTCTATAGGTTTCTTTCTCAAGGTTGTTAAAAGTTGGGATGGCATGGTAAAGAATTTAATTGAATACAGAAAAACTAACTATATGGCAAAAAACTTTGACTAGGGTCTGGCTCACATATGGCCAGCAACCCAGGAAAAGGGACATTCGAACATTTGTGTAAAGTGTCATCTCGGATCAGCATGCGCAGGCTAATCCGAGGCGGCACTTTATGACTATATTAGATTTTGTGCTTAAGTAGACTTGTGCAAAACAGAAAATTACTTGGAAACGGAAAGTGTCCTTCCAGATTAGCCTGCGTGGACAGCACATGCTGTTTGTAGATGACACCTTACGTAAGTGTCTGAAAGCCCCTTTCGCGTGTTGCAAGCCATACATGTATATCAATACTTTTCTTATTGGTGCTTTAAACTACATCTTCACAAAGATTTGAGGCTGTTGTTAAGATTTATGAATTTTTCTGAATTAATTTTCTCACTGCCAAGGGTTTTTCATAGTTACAGCCATCAAAGGGTATATGGTTTCAGAGTCCAATCTTGACTAGTCTAAGATGTTGCATAGTATGTATGTAAAAGTCAGGGGTTGCCTCGATAGAAATAATCAATGTTGAAATCCGGTGAAGCATCATCCAATCAAGAAGTAATTCCTGTCATTGTTTTATTTCTCTCTCCAGAGAGTGACCAACACAGAAGAGCCTTCCTGTCCAATATGCTTGCAGTATCCAATAGCCGGCAAAATGACTCGTTGTGGACACATCTACTGCTGGGCTTGTATTCTTCATTATCTGGCTTTGGGGGAGAAGTCCTGGAGAAAGTGTCCCATCTGTTATGAGTCTATCCACTCTGAAGATTTAAAGAGGTATGTGTGAGGTGTTGTTCATCTCTGAAGATTTATAAGGATTTCTGTGTTGAATGTCTATTTAAAGACCATCTAGGAGTATTAAAAAGTCCAAAATATGTATATGTGGAGTACTGATTTAACTCTTTACCAGTATTTCCTCTTTTAACACAATGCTTGCAAAAGTCTTCTATGTCAGGGTCATTAGATTTCAGGATTGTGTGATGAAGGGTTTGTATATAAGTGGTGTGTTGTACAAGTTATATTATTAAGCTATTTTTGTGTGTGACTAGCTACTACAAAAATTTGACAATCAGCAATATTTGACAATTAGCACCTGAGCCTTGGATAAGGTTTGTAAATATAGGAAAGATGCAGACTTTTAACGACCCTGAGAAAGGAGCCTTTTGGGAACATTGTGGGAAAAGAAAAAAATGATGGTAACCAGCATTTTCTCTTTTTCCCACAATGTTTTCTACCCTTTCCAAATCAAATTTCAATTTTTGATTCACATTTGTTTTGTGGTCTGGAAATGTTTCAATTTGGACAAGTTCAGAATTTTGTCTAGTGGTAAAGAGTTAACCTCCATTAGTTGATTAGGCAGGAAAGAGGTATTTTATCTCTCTCATATTGTTTTAGTGTGGAAGTCCGGCAAGTGAGTAACTATAAAGTTGGAGACACCATTACCATGACACTGATGAAGAAAGAAAAAGGGAGTATTTATGCTGTTCCAGCCTCGTCCTGGCAAAAACAGCCCAAAAAATGTCATAGCATTACAGGTGTGATTTTTGTTACCTTCTAGAATGTCTATTATATCTCTTGTTATGCAAATGTTCATCTATACAAATGTGCTACTGAATTCAGCCGATCAATCTGCCCATGTATTTGCCATCTATTGGTTAGATGTACATATTGGTATGGTTGAAGACAGGAAAAGGTCAAAGATACTTATTACAACCCAGTTACAGGTTCCCTTCCAAGAAGATTATATTCCGCATTTCTTGAAGGTTGGTTTCATAAAATTTAATGACGATGGGCGGGACTAAAATTTGTACAAGATACAAGGCTTTACAGATGATAAAAGTTTGCAGTTAGGGCCATCAGTCTGTTGTTGGTTTGTCTGATACTTGCAGTATTCTGTCAAGTTGGAATTCTTAAACATGTCCCACTGAATAAGAAAAAATGTACAATTTAATGCACTTACACAGGTGAGACATTGTTCTCATCAAAGTAAGTCATGAGTACATTCCTCTAAATTCATTTGCAAAGAGGAAAAGGAGGGGGGGGGTGTAAGTTTGTCTTCACTTCAAAAGAAATACTTCATTGTATGAATGCTGACAAAGGAGTTGATGTAAGGTTTTTTGTCCATCATAATTTATAATCAGAACCATTCAGTTGGTATAAAGATTTCAGAGCAGATGCAAGCGTTCAATGACCCTGGGCATATATCCATGTCAGTGAGTGCTTGTATCTGCTCTAAAATCTTAATTGCCATCAGAATGATTATTGTCATAATTTAACGATGGATGGATTTTTAAGTATGTAAATATTTTCACAGATTCCAAGGAAGTAACTTGTTACCAAAAGCTCCTGAGTGTCACTAAAGAACAGGTGCTTGACATGATAAAGGATGAGAGAGATCATCTCCTGATTCAGCAAATAGATGCCGAGGTATTTTGTTTGTTCAACCTTTTCTGCAATGTTTTAGGTTGTTACTAGACAACAAAATTTGAGACTTTAACCCTATTCCACATAATCTTGACTTTTAACGACCCTAAGAGAGAAGCCTTTTGAAACATTGTGGAAAGAGAGAAAATGATGGTAACCAGCATTTTCTCCTTTTCCCACAATTTTTTTTCCACCCTATCAGAGACAAAAGTTATAATTTGAGCTACTTTTATTTTGTCAACTGTAAAAGATTTCAATTTGGACTGGTCTAAAATTTCCTTGTGTGGTAAAGGATTAAGTAACTGAAAGCAAACTGCAGATGATAGACTTTATATGTCTCCCTTGACAGGATTTTTCTCAGTTGGCGTAGACAGGTTGTAGAGTGAGAAAATGAATACAAAACTGAGAAAATGATGCATGTCTCTAAATGGATAGAAACATTTTATTGTAGAAATTGCTGGCTTCCAGTATGTTCTATTTTACTCACAGTTTTCAAAACCCTTTTTTCTCAGGGTTGTTAAATTTTGGGATCTTTGATAAAAAGATAAACCTTTGCCATTCATTTTGTGTACTATTAGCCTAGAGAAAAGGCTTATTTTCTACCCTGTCAAAGATCATCAGTTCTTTTGTACTCATTTGCAATTTACAGTAGTGATTATTCTAGACCAGGCAAAAGGGCAGGGAGGCTGGAAAAAAGGGCAGGGAGGCAGGAAAAAGGGGCAGGGAGGAACAGTGCCTTGTTGAATGACTTCTCATATCAAAGGCAAAACAGTGTCCTTTACTCTTTTCGAAATAAGTTCTAACTATAATTTTGGATATGAATTGCATATTAAAGAAAACAATAATAAAAGATTCTTATCAACTCATAGGCTCAGACAACACAATCTGACTATACAGGTTTTGATTGCCATGTAATTTATGATCCTAGGATGCACAGTCACACTTATAATATAGCTTTAAGGTAGCAGACCCTTAACACTGTTAGTGCAGCATGGAATAAAAGTTCTAGATAGTTGATAAATATGGATTTATACAGATATAATACTTTTGCACATTTTTAACCGAGCACCTTAAAAACAATTGTTGATCCTTTTGTTAGTTTTCAGAAAAGAGAGGTAATTATTAATCTGCTTTGCAATGAGTGGTTTCAGATATATAAATGATAATTCTAGGGAGGAAAAAAAAGGAAAAAAAATGGTTCAGTTAAATTAGTACAAAAATACTCATTTTAATAGTAGCAAATTTTGTAGATAATAATATTGTGGAAATAGGGCTCTAGCTGTTTTCTAGTACAGGTCTACTACCTAACTTCTTGTCAGATAACAAAAAAATGTCCAGTGTAATTATTAAGGAAAAACTTCTTCTCAGCTGTTTTAAGAAATAACAATAATTTTGATTAAAAAACATCAAAAGGACTTCATTATTACATAGAAAGAATAACAAAATGTGTAGGTCCTCTGATGGAGTAGTGTACTTCTGCATAGCCATTCTATAAATAGACTGCTAAAAATAGAATACTGCAATGCAGATTTTGCTTTCAAAAAATTGCCGATGCTTGAATGGCAAACATAGAGTATTTTCAAGATACATGTAGTTGGCAACTTTGATTTACCATCCATACTTGTAATTAATGCACAAAATATACGAAATGATAATTTCCAGCTGTAAGAAGAGTTAATTCTGCTTTATTATAATCTGTTCATGTATTGAGAAATATCACTGATTGTGTGACGTCATTTAAAGAAATCAGCAGACGCTAAAGTACCTAGTGGGGGAAAAAAGGGATTAAGGGATGGTTTAGCAAGTCAATGACAGAGAAGGATTATAACACCCTGCTGTCCTGTCTTAACTGACGAAGTTGATAAAGGATAATCAGTGTCACCCTTAGTCTTAGATTGGCTGTATTTCATGAAAATAGTCAGGTCCAGGGATTCTACATACACACTCGGGTAAGACACAATATAGGGAACAGTAGTGTTGCACTTGGGGGTGAAAAATGAAGGGCCCTTAATTGACAAAAGAAGTAGTTTTTCATTTAGTACTATGCTTTAAGTTCAAGAAAGCAAAATATCTTGTAGATTGCTGCGCACGAAATACATTTTTTGTTAGCAGACAAATTAACCTTCTAGAGCTTGTTACGGACACTACACAGGGATATAACATCAATAAAATACTTGAAATTATGTTTTTCTTTTTTTTTATGTCATACAGTTCAAATTTCCTCATATTTTTAACTGGTATAAAACAAAAAATACAACCCAAAATGATAATTACATCTCATAATCCTTACAAGAAATCTTGCAAAAAATATTGCTGAAAAATTGCCATGTTTCAACTCTGCTCAAAAATACAGTTCTCATCTTTAGACACTGTTATTACACAAAACTTGAAGTTTAACTTATAATCAACATACACAAATAAAAAAAGTTTTATCAGACTCTGTCTATATCAATTCAAATTTCGAAAACGAAAAAGCTGTAAGTTTGGTTACGGACTCTACATGAATATATGACAAAGGCAAATCTGTCTATTATCTTGAAATTTGTATTGAACTGTGCTTGTTTCAATACTTTATTATGTAATTTATGATGTAATTAAAAAAAAATCCCTGTATATCAGTAATTTTTGCAAATACAAATATGAACAATGCAGAAAAAAGAAATGAACTCTTTGACAACTATCTGTTTTTGTATGAATGATATCATATCATGTTCTCATATACCTATTTCTGTAGGAATAAACATGAAAACTATTAGTAAAGGTTCTTTTTTTGGGCACATGATAGTTCTAATATGGATAAATCTGTTCATGACACTACGCATTTTCCTTTAAAGGTGGGTATTTAGAATTTTTACATCTCACTAAATTAAAAAATATATATATCACTCAAATTCATATGAAAAAATAATACAAACCATCAATGATTAAGATTCATAGAATTACATTTTTTTTTTCTTTTGATGGTATTCCCTTAAAAGGCTACGTAGTCTCTTAAGCTATTTTTAGAATTCGCGCCAAAAATCAATAAAGCATTGTGGGAACGTCAAGTGACTGGCACGTGACTCATAACGCTTAAATTCCCTATCATAACAAACATAATGTCTTCTTCGGACACTATGTTTGAAGCTTCTTCTGTGTATTCCTGTAAGTAAATGAGCGAACTGATCAGCTAAAAATGGAATGTGTCTCCCGTTGGTGTCAACCTGGGCCGTAGTAACTCTAATTTCTTGTGTTGTCGGACAGTTTTCAACTACTATGAATGAAAATTAAAAGGCCTTGGGAGTATAAGGATGATTTTTTTGCATTTTTAGCTCACCTGAGCACGTTCACAACGTGCTCAAGGGGAGCTTTTAGGGTCACTGGGTGTCCGTCGTCCGTCGTGCGTCGTCAACAATTCTTTAAACATCAACTCCTCCTAAACCGCTGGGCCAATTTGGACCAAACTTGGCAGGAATGTTCCTTGGGAGGCCCTCTTTAAAAATTGTTCACAGAATTTGATTCTGTCAAAAACTCTGGTTGCCATGGCAACGAAATAGAATTTTTTAGCAAATTCTTTAAAAATCTTCTCCTCTGAAACCGCTGGTCGGATTTTGAAATAATTTCACAGATATGTTCCTTGGGTGACCCTTTTCAAAAATTGTTCGTGAAATTTTGATCCGTCAAAAATTGTGGCTCTGGTGAATGGGGGCTACTTGCACTATACAGAAATGAAGGAATTCTTAAAAAATCTTCTCCTCTGAAACTGCTGTTGGATTTTGAAATAATTTCACAGATATGTTCCTTGGGTGACCCTTTTCAAAAATTGTTCGTGAAATTTTGATCCGTCAAAAAATGTGGCTCTGGTGAACGGGGGCTACTTGCACTATATAGAAATGAAGGAATTCTTAAAAAATCTTCTTCTCCGAAACCGCTGGTCAGATTTTGAAATAATTTCACAGAGATGTTCCTTGGGTGACCCTTTTCAAAAATTGTTCGCGAAATTTTGATCCGTCAAGAAACATGGCTCTGGTGAATGGGGGCTTCTTGCACTATTGGGAAATGAGGAAATTCTTAAAAATTTTTCTTCTCTGAAACCACTTGTCAGATTTTGAAATAATTTCTCTGGGATATTCCTTGGGTGATCCTTTTCAAAAAGTGTTCACAAAATTTTAATCTGTCAAGAAACATGGCTCTGGTGAATGGGGGCTACTTGCACTATAGGGAAATAAAGAAATTTTTAAAAATTCTTCTTCTCTGAAACGGCTGGACAGATTTTAAAATGATTTCACAGTGATGATCCTTGGGTGACCCTTTTCAAAAACTATTCACAAAATTTTGATCCATGAAGAAACATGGCTCTGGTGAATGGGGGCTACTTGCATTATATGGAAATGAAGAAATTCTTGAAAATTCTTTTTCTCTGAAACCCCTAGTCAGATTTTAAAATAATTTGACAGAGATGTTCCTTGGGTGATCCTTGCTCTTGTGAATGGGAGCTACTTGCACTATATGGACATGATGATATTCTTGAAAATTCTCTTTCTCTGAAACCCCTGGTCAGATTTTAAAAGAAATTTTCCGAAATGTTCCTTTGGTGACCCTTTTCAAAACTTGTTCGTAAATTTTGATCCATCAAGAAACATGGCTCTCGTGGATGGGGGATACTTGCTCTTATACAGAAATGAAGAATTCTTAAAAATTCTTCTTTTTGAAACTGATGGTCAGATTTGGAAAAGAATTTTACAGGTGACCTTTTGAAAATTGCTTAGCAAAATTATAAATTTGGTTCCAATGTTTCAATACCTCAAAAAAAAGATATAGGCTATGGTCATCTCAAAACTCAGGTGAGCGATCCAGGGCCATCTTGGCCCTCTTGTTGTAAAATTTTCGTCCCAAAATCTGAAGGGCCACCTTTAATGGAAATAAACATATTTATAGTCTTTCATCAACTTTTGGAAATGTCTGTTATTTCTTTGGGCTCAAAAACAAAGTGTAAAATGTTCAATTTCACCTCCCGCCTCTGTATCAAGTGGGAAAGTTGTCAGCGACATGGAAAGAAGGTTGTGTAAGTACTGGTGTGAGTAAGCCAGGAAAACATGGGATGCCGTGATATAACAGAGATGTTGAAAGGAGCATTAAACTCCAATCAACCAGAAAATGAACACTAGACAAAGTAAGTAAAAAGAACATTTCGAGTCCAAAACTGTTGTAACTCAAAACCTATCTAAAACCCCAAGTTTAGGGGCACAACTGACTCCTTTATAGGGGTTATAAGATGTTTTCTTCAGTAAACAATGTAAATTTAGGTGCCATTGCTCATCATGAGCAATGGCACCTAAATTTACATTGTTTACTAAGGAGTCAAATTTGCCTCTAAACTTGGGTGTTTAAGATGGGTTTTTAGTTACAATAGTTTTGAACTTAGCCCTCGATTTGTAGGCATCTAAATTATGTTCATGTTAAACAGTATATTGTAATTGATTTTGGCCTTAAAGTAAGTTTCAACGTCTGGCTTGTAAGTGTTATCAAAATCAATTAACAAAAGCTATGTTATTATTATTTCTGTGTAACTAAATGTCAAAATATTTGATACATATATGCTATATATTAAATCATGTAGTGTCCGTAACTTTCACACCATTCTTTATTATCATCTGTGTAAAGAACATGTTCTGGTATTTTATTTGGAATTGTATCCTGTCTGAATAATGGATATTTAAGCTTTGGAAATATGTATGCCTTTAAGTTACTGACGCTTATAAAATACTGCAATTATTCTCAATGAATGATATTAAGGGAGAAAACTACCATTTCAACAAAATGTATCTTGAAAATAGAAATTGTGCCAAAAAAGCTTTCTCAATTAGTAATGTTACCTACAGAATGTAAAAGACAGCTAAATTTTGTTTTTTGTGCAGCAAAAGTATAATTTTAGTTTTATAATAATTTGGTTACGGACACTACACAATTATTGGTAAAGAAAGATGGGAAATAAACTTAACTTTATTAACTTATTAGCTGGAAAACTTTGGTGTTTTCTAATGTAGGAACCATATTAAGCTGATAAAACAAACTGATTTATAATGAATCATTTGAATAGATTTTCTATGACTAAACTATTTACAGTGATGCCACAGTGGAAAAAATGGTGTTTATAGATATGATACAATCAAGGAGATTTACTGTATTACATCACCAATCATGATCCTCAAAATAAACAAGGGATGCTATATTTGATGAAAAAAAAACATTAAAACATAATTTGTGATTTTAAGTGGGGCAAAAAAAATGAGGAAAACGGGGGTTTTTTTTAAGGTTACGGACACTACACATTTTTTGTAGAGTCCGTAACCATTAAAGTTGGTTAACCGCTTTGTCTTAGGGGAAAGATGTTGTCGAATGTATTTTCTGAAATCTGTGTAGGTCATGAGTGAATAATGAATTGCTGTGAAGTATCTTTAGAGACTTATATCCACTGAATTTTACATGGTTACGGACTCTACTATTTTTCTGAAAAGGCATTTTGTACATTTGAAAAAATCATGAAAATTTTTTTTTGTTAATAACACTTCCAAATGCTTTTCCATGTTGATCAACCTTATCATAGTTGTAATTCTGTAACAAAAAGTACTTAAAAAAGTTGTATTAAGAAGGTTTTTTCATCCTATAACAAACAAGAGATATTCAAGATTAAATTTGCATAACATGCTACTACATTTACAGTTTTCGTCATATTTTTCATATTCTTTAACCAATTTTAACAAATCAAACATCAAATTAATCCTTGATAATTTTACTATCTGTTGAATATACCTACTGAGCACTTACCAGAATATTTAACAAGTAGTGCAAATTGAAAAAAGACTGAAATTCTAAGTGCAACAACATAACGCAAAAAAAGTACCATTTTGGGGGTATGTTTCAAGTTATATCTCGGAGGCCTTTTGATCTTAAGTGCTCAAATTTTGGCTGAGACTTGAACATACACTAACAAATGATTACACATAGGTTTCACTGATGTAGGACTGGTGCAAATATAAAATAACTTGACATAACAACCAATTTTTTCAAATGATCCCTATATTGTGTCTTACCCGACTCTTATATATGATCCCTGTCAGGTCGGAAGAAATTTATGCCGAAATTTTGTGACTGTGCAAGCTTGACGAGACGGAGCCAAGACAATTTAAGCGAGTTTTTTGCCCAAATAGCCTGGTTTATCGTTCTCTGAAACCAGAAGAATACACAGACAAGTTTTGTATGTATATGATAAGGGCAACCGGGCGGGTGATCACAGATTCGAGGGCACAAGGGCGGAGTGAAAAAGGGGCAGGGCGGGGCGCCCTGCTATTCTGCTCTAGAATAAACACTATTACAGTGTGTATGTGCTTTTAATTTCGAGAATTTTTCTGAAACTAACACAACTTGATCGACTAAATCATTTGGTTCAGCCAATCATAGGTTATGGGTTTTTCAATGTTGAAACTCTTGAATAAGGCAAAGGAGCATGCAGACTCAGCTGAACTTCAATTCAGCCTTGTTTTAATGGGGAAGGCAGTGAGTGGATTTGAAAAAATGTTTCAGGCATCACTATACTGTTTGCAAGAGGGCAAATATACTGAAAGCCTTTGCAGACGACCAGTTTCTCTGGCTCTAGTTTAATGATGCATCTTCGAAAGAGTGGATAATAGTGGAACAGGGAAAACAGAAACTGACAAAGTCTCGCCTATTTGTGTTAAGCTGTGCTTTTCTCTCTTTTTTTCTAATGCTTTAGGTCTCAGAGGAACCATTTATTAAAGGAGCTTTAGACCAGCTACAGGTAAGTTTCAAGAGGATTTATTCTTTCACACTGAACAGGGTCTGTTTTCACCAACCATTCTTAACAACTCCTGATTCTTCAGATTTAAGAATGGTTTTTAACAGTGTTAATAGTAGTAAAATGGATCTCAAGTAACAGACTTATTTGGTAATGGGGTCTGTCAGTAGACTTCAGCAAAGTAAAGGACTGATGTTTTGTTATAACATGGGGCTTTAGTGCATATTTCTTTCAAGGCTTTTTCCAGGCATTGGCAAATTTAGAAAAAAAATAATCGACAAAGTGCCAAAATTGGGAAAATAATATTGACAAAACAAAAAGTCCATAACATATTTAACCTTACAAAAAACTACTGAATCGATACTGTTTTTTGCTGCATGTACCCGAGGTGGTTGCCCAGAGTTAACATGCTATTTTTACGATGTGTAAACAAAGAACGATTTTCAACCAGATAATCGAGTCATTGCAAGATCAATTGGAAACATTGAAAAATACAGACACAGTCTATAGTTCATTTGCCCCCAAATAGTTTCGAACTTACAATATTATGATAGTTGATTTCCTGCTTGGTTTGTGTCAGGGAAAACTCTGGCTGATACATGAGACTACCGGTATTTTCTGTTTCTAGCATCTAATTGGGAAGTTATTTTATGAAATTGGCAAAAAAAATACACTTTTTGTCATTTGGAATGGGCCAAAATTTGGCCTCGCAGGGAAAGGAAGAAAAATCTGTCTAATGAAATAGGGGTCCTTCTTGACACAGTGGCGCAGGTGTTGAATTTGTTTTCTTGGCTTTGGCTGTCACTAAAGACTTGGGTTTTTTTTAAGGGAGAGCCCTTTCATTAAACACTGTAGAACTCTTGGCTAATACTGGTAAAACCAAGGGACCACTTGAAAATGTGAACTGTATACAACAGAAATAATGTTGAAAGCAGCCTAAAACACTATCCAGTTCAATTAAACTTAACCATGAACTTTTTATTACAGGCAAGGGAACTTAGTGCTAAAGAAGCATTGAAAAAATATCAAAAGAAATCAAAGACTTCGAAAGTTCCTCCGGAACCACAGAATGTTCCTATTCCCCTGAAGCTTGAGTTGAAAACACCGGAGTCAAAGGTGTGTTACTTGTTTTGAATAACCGTCCATTTTTTCTGTCTTTAACACTTTACCACACAGTGATAACTTTCACTACCCTGAGGAAGAGGCCTTTTGAAAACATCATGGGAAAAGGAGAAAATGCTGGTAACCCGCATTTTCTTCTTTTTCCACAATGTTTTCTACCCTATCAAAGCAAAATTGCACCATTTGAGCCACTTTGAAATTGTCGTCTGCAAATGCTTTCAAAATTTTGCCGTGTGGTAAAGGATTAAATGTAAGGAGCTGTGTTCTTGAGTGTGTAGAATCAGGACTTTCTATAAAGACTCAAAACATTTATTCGTGACTGAAAACTGATATAGAACTCTTGTAAGATATACCTTTCGTAGCATGATCTGTTGGATGTCCTGCTTGCCTTATTTGGCGACGTCGGAAATAAAATCAGGTAGCCAGGAGTTCAGTCTTTGCTAGAGGAAAAAATTCCAGACTTTTCTCAAATGGAAACTTTAAAATTTTGCAGATGAGAGTTAAGCAAAGCTCCAGATATGGAGTACAACACGCAAAAAGGTGCATTTGGACATTTGCGTAAAGTGTCATCCCGGATTAGCCTGCGCAGGCTAATCCGAGATGACACTTTACGACTACATTAGATTTTGTGCTACAGTAGACTTGCTTAAACCAAAAATCACATAAAATCTGGAAGATTCGTTTCGGATTAGCCTGTGCGGACTGCAAATGCTGATCTGAGACGACACGTTACGCAAATGTCCGAATGACCCTTTTTGCGTTTTGCAAGCCATCAGAGGGAGTGATGGTACCCTAAATCCATTATTTCTCTTTTCAAACCCTAAATTGTGGCTACTCATTAGAATCGTCGCGATGAGACGATTCTAATGAGCACACAACAGGGTTTAGTGAAGAACAATTAATATTTTCAATTTTGAAATCAAGATTACTCCCTCTATCTGGAGCTCTTGGTAAGATATGGCTTACATTATGAGATTTGTCTGTGAAGGGTTAGAAAATATTGTGGGGTAAAAAGAAAAAATGCTGGTGACTAGCATTTTCTTCTTTTCTCACAAAGTTTCCAAAAGCCTTTTTCACGGTTGTGAAAGCACAGGATTGTTTAGTAAAGATTTATAAGCTCTAACCTTACAATCATGAAACCAAGGAAAAACATATGAAGATGAACTGTTGCAATGTTATGACTGAAATAATGTTGACTATAGGGTATAGTACAATTATTTGGTGGTTGTTGCAGAAAATCAAGCAGTATAAAGATGCATTTGATGAGGAAATAGATGAGGAAGCATGCGCAGGGGACAAGGCAGATCAGATGACAACCAGTGAAAACAGGTGAAGTTTTAACAGCTGTCCAAACAGTTCCTTGGTTGAATGATAATGTGGCCTGAGTCTTTTTGAAATATTGCGGGAAAAGGAGAATGTGCAGCAGCATGTAGTTATGATTACTTAACTCTACAACTTAGTCCTGGATTTCAGTGACTCAAGAGAGAAGGTTTTTTTATCAATGTTGTTTGAGAATCCTACCATCTACCGTAATTTGCTTAAATTTTGGGACAGTAAAAAATAATTAATTTTTTTCGTGTCCCAAAACTTTGGTCTACAAAAAATAATTATTTTGTCAGCTGTCCCAAAACTTATGGTCAAACAAGACTATCTGTCCTTCTGAAAGTCACTCGCCCCTAACCCGTTGAATATTGCCGACGTTGAAATATTGGAACGTCGCTGATGTCAGGTTTGCAAGGTGATCTATTTTTAAGTCGCACGTTTGTCAAAACGTTCGACTTTTTGCGATGAGCTCGAGGAGCTCAGGGTGGGTTGGGGGGTGTCTATAGTGGGTTGAAGAATCATGCAAAAAATTGGATCAAAAACGTCGTATATACTTCATAAACGAGGTGCAGTTACTCTGCTTTTAACCCAATCGCTGTAGAACTACTTTTTCTTTGGTATGTCTGGAATTTGTTCTTTATGATGGGACTGGACCCGGTAACTCATATAACTCATATACCTACGCTAGAAAAAGGAGAACGTGACTCAAATTTTAAATTAAAAAAAATGCGGGTATTTTGTATATCATGTGAAAATTTAACATCTATCTTTGTTTAGATGGGTAAAGAAAACACAATTCAGCTAAGATATCCCCCATCAATGCTTAATTTGAGTTTAAAAGGGATCGCGGATTAATATGGCTTATCGAGAGCACCTTACTGTAAATATTCATGTATTATCGAGACCGGTAGAGCTTCGCTAATAAGGGTGGAATTTCGGACTCGAGTGATGTCATTTGAAATCAACTCTTTTAAACCATGCAAACCATGAATTCAGGGTTAAATATCGTAAAACTCGCTCTAAATTTGAAAATTTGTTTCGTTCCGCAGCTTTGACCTAGTTTGTAACGCACGTCTCGGATGAAACACCCCAAACCACTCGAATACCCCAAAACACCCAAAAACTATTCCATTACACATCAAAAAACTTTTGTAACACATAAAACTGCATGCGAAACGCTTACATACACGATTTTATGGAAATCAGACATGAACTTTTGCTATCAATTCTAGTATTTTAGGTCTTTGATCAGCTTAAGTTTGAAGTACAAAATTGTACTTTGATTAAGAAAATGCAAATGGCGGACGGGATAGAAAACAAATGCACATGTATAACGATTAACACCAGTAAAGTTAAAATGTTGATTACTGCATTTGTTCGGACCCCAAAAGAGTGGCGACAAGGATATTTCATCCCCTCCGTATACAGTAAATACAACATGAAATATGAAACGCAAGGTAAAGTACAGCAATTACGACCGTACATTGACAGTTGCACTGTTGAGGGGGGGGGGGGGGGGGGGTTACAGTCAAAACGTACCCAAGTCAAAACGTACCCGAATGGAGTCAAAACTTACCCAAATGAAGTCTAAACCTACCTAAGTGGAGTCAAAACGTACCCAATGTGTAGTCAAAATGAACACATGATTTTTATAGTATTTCTAACTTCAATTTATGTAAAAATTAATAGAAATTACGTATTCGTCATCAAGACGATTTATAACTCTTGCTTTATTTTAAATTTGCCTTACATGATTAAAACCAATGATGAAACTTATTTAACAATAAACATAGTGAAGTGAATCAAATGCTTAGTGATAAAATCACGTTTTTCTTTCTATTTTTTTTTTAAGGAAGATAAAGTTACTATTAATGAAAAAAAAAAAAGCATATTGGATACTTTAAAAATATTTATCCATCATTATAAAAATATGTTTTATATATGAAAAAAAAAAGCATAAGCATCAGCACATTTAACTCTTTACCACACAAGAAAATTTGGACTGGTCTAAATTGAAAGCATTTGCAGACGACAAAATAAAGGTGACTGAAAAACTGAAATTTGTACTGGGAAGGATAGAAAACAGTGTGGGAAAAGGAGAAAATTCTGGTTACCAGCATTTTCTCCTTTTCCCACAGTGTTTTCAAAAGGCTTCTTTCTCAGGGGCGTCAAAAGTAGGGATTGTGTGGTAATGGGTTAAAGAAATGATATAACAGAAATGTGATACATTAATTACATTGTTTGGATAGCAAAGATACAATTTCAGCACTCAAAAAGAGTGTAACAAATTTAATGTGGTGATTAACCCATTACCACACAATCCCTAATTTCGACTACCCTGAGAAAGAAGCCTTTAGAACACATTGTGGGAAAAGGGAAAAAAAAGCATTTTCTCCTTTTCCCACAATTTTTTCTAACCTTCACAAAACAAATTTCAAATTTTCTGTCACTTTTATTTTGTCGTCTGCAAATGCTTTCAATTTGGACAAGCCTAAAATTGGGCTGGTCTGGTAATGAGTTAAACTAATTATTCACAATGGTCTTTAACCTGTTGTAGATTGCATAGTTATTAATTACTTTGCAAATATTTTTTATAGTTTGAGAGTCAGTTTGGTTGAGATGAAAAACCTTAGGACTGTTTTTTCAGCTAACCTGAGCACAACATGCTCAAGGGAAGCTTTTAGGATCACCTGGTGTCTGTCATCCGTCATGCGTCATCAACAATTCTTTAAACATCAACTCCTCCAAAACCGCTGGGCCAATATGGACCAAACTTGGCTGGAATGTTCCTTGGGAGGTCCTCTTTGAAAATTGTTCACAGAATTTGATTACATCAAAAGTTTTGGTTGCCATGGCAACCAAACAGTTTTCTAAGAAATTCTTTAAAAATCTTCTTCTCTGAAACAGCTGGCCAGATTTTAAAATAATTTCACAGAGTTGTTCCTTAACGTAGTGGACCCGTAATAGAACACAGCTATTTCCACTATAATATTACCCTAGAAAATTTGCTAAGATTAAAATTGAGCACTATTGTACTACTTTCACCGAGCCACTTTTTCTTTTTTGTCCTTCCTAGAATTATCATTTATAAATCTATAACTACTATAATTTCATTACAAATGGATATGATAATTACCTCCCTTTTCTGGAAACTAACAAAATTATCAACAAATAATTTCAAGACGGACCCCGAAGGAATTTCTGTTCGGTCAAAAATGTGCAACAGTATCATATCTGTACAAAATATGTCTTATCAACTGTCCAGAAATTTTATGCCATGCTGCACTATGCTTATTACGGGTCCACTACCTTAAGTGACCCTTTCCAAAACTTTTTCGTGAAATTTTGATCAGTCAAGAAACATGACTCTGGTGAATGGGGGCTATTTGCACTATACAGGAATGAAGAAATTCTAAAAAATTCTTCTTCTCAGAAACCACTGGTCAGATTTTGAAATAATTTCTCAGGGATGTTCTATGGGTGACCCTTTTCAAAAATTGTTTGCGAAATTTCAATCCATCAAGAAACATGGCTCTGGTGAATGGGGGCTACTTGTACTTATATGGACATGCAGAAATTCTTGAATATTCTTACGTCTCTGAAACGGCTGATCAGATATTGAAAAAAGTTCACAGAGATGTTCCTTGGGTGACCCTTTTAAAAACTTGTTCGCGAAATTTTGATTTGCCAAGAAACATGGCTCAGGTGAATTGGGGCTACAGTATGGAAATGAAGAATTTCTTGAAAATTCACCTTCTCTGAAACCCATGATCAGATTTTAAAATAATTTCAAAGCAATCTTCCTTGGGTGACCATTTTCAAAAATGTTTTCGAAATTCTGATCCATCAAGAAGCATGGCTCTGGTAAATGGGGTCCACTTGCACTATTCGGACATGAAGAAATTCTTGAAAATTCTTCTTCACTGAAATGGTTGGTCAGATTTTGAAATGATTTCACAGAGATGTCCCTTATGTGTCCCTTTTCAAAAATTGTCAAGTGCTAGCATCGGTATGCAGTGGCACTGTTTCAGTAAGTTCCAAGTAATAGAGGTGACCAATGACATACATTTAATATTGTTTTGGGTATATTATGTCAGGCTATATGCCAACATGGATATATTAAAGAAAAAGAAAAATGAAAAGATCTAACTTGGTGGGAAGCTGCCTATTACAAGTAACTGCATTTGCTCAACTAAATTGCAGACTAGTCAAAATCGAAGAATTGCTGAAAACTAATCAAATTTGACTTACGGTAAACCATTAAATTTGAGTCTAATTGGAAGAAAACCTTGAGTAAAAAAAAATGAGTTTTTCTTTCTTTCAGCTCTGTTTTCCAAAGCTGTTTGAATTACGTAAAAGCAAGATTGTCCTGTAAAAGGGTGATGACCACCTATCAGTCCCAAAATATCAAGGTTTCACCATTAGTGATACTTTCAGGACCTTCAGTCCTTTGATTAGACATTGGAATTCCACCGATCAATTTCAGCACTAAGAGTTTAAAACTTCGCTTTTTCTCATTATTTTTGTTGATTATTAACTTATCACTCGTTATTGTCTGGGTCTTTGGATCGCGATGAAGATGTTATTGTGCGTTTGTAGATAAATTCACAACAGATCCTACCTGCTTATATGTATGTGAGGTGACGTTAATTCCACTCTGACAAGTACCTACTCGGAGCGATCTCAAATTTGATTGGTTTGTCGATCCTCGATCGATAAACCTTGGGTAAAACTGTGTACCTTGATTTCTATTTATAGACATTTCAAACTCAATTGACCATGAATTACACGCGTGTCAACTCTGTCAACTGCGGATATATACACACGTTATGGATCTTGGATAGAAGTTTATCACACCCTTTTTACACTTACGTCGGAATTCTGTTTGATTTAGGGTTTAAATTAGACTGTCAGGTGATCGTTTTTTTGTCTTGAATCAGGTAACTCCCATTGAAATCGTGAGGGTTGGGAAGCATGCTTACGACGTTGTGTGTGGAGAAATAATCTACGCGAAAGCCGAAATAAATATTTGCAAACAAACGTTTTCAAACGGATTGAAAGATTTTCCTTTTCTCTAAATAGAATTTTCACTGTCCCAATTCTTTGGAACAAAAAAATACTGATCCTGCTTTGCAATTTTTAGTATGTCCCAAATCTTTGGGTCATGAAAAATAATTATTTTCGTGATTTTTGATGGTGTCCCAATTTTTTGGGTGTCCCAAAACATACGCAAATTACGGTATAAACTTCTTCACGGCAAAAAAACAGTTGAGTATATCTATTTGACAGCTTATAAAAGCTAAACTCATTCCTTCTCTTCAAAACAGCCGGGCACATATCAGTCCTACCAACTCGATGGAAGATGGTGAGCTTTTATCTCAATCCGAAGAAAGTGGGGAAAACAGTGTGGAAGGTGGCCATGAGGCTAGTCCATCATCACCGACATCTCCAACTGACCTTGAGGAGAGCTTTACTGTAGGTTCTCCAGATGCAAAGCCCATGCCACCCATAGAAATGATGACAGATGGTTTACCAGTTGAAGAAGCGGCAGAACATTTGGAATTGCCTTCACAAGAGGAACGTAGCGATAGATCTAGGAACATGTCTGGGGATAACTGTTTCTATTTCTACCAAGGTTTGTACAATTTGATCTCTACAAGAGAGATCTTGGTTTACACTGACTTGGTCTTTTTGATCTACATCTCATCTGAAATTATTTTAACTCTTTACCACATGAGAAAACTGTAAACAAAACTTTACTAGCTGTCATTTAACCCTTTACCAAACAATCCCTGGTTTTTACGGCCCTGAAATAAAAGCCTTTTGAAAACATAGTGGGAAAAGGAGAAAATGCTGGTAACCAGCATTTTCTCCTTTCCCCACAGTTTTCTACTCTGATAGAAACAAATTTCAATTTTTGAGTTACTTTTATTTTGTTGTCTGCAAGGGTTTTCCATTTGGACCTAAAACTTTGTCAGTTGGTAAAGAGTTAAATGAAAGATACAAAGAACATTGAAAGGGTAGGTAGCTTGCTAATGTTTTATTACAAACGCTGATCCTAAATGAATAAAAAGAGATCAAACTCCAAATATCATTTTGAAAAGATATTTTAATCCCCAAGAATTGATACTGAAAAACGTTGCTAAATACTGACTTTTAATTTTGTTACACAATTTTTACCGTGCATTACAAACAAGAAATGAATAAGAAATGTTTTATCATTTATATTTCTACTAAAAATCTAGAAAACTCTCTGAGTGCAACCTGTTCTAATTTAACTTGTTACCAAATGACAAAATTTTAGAATTGTCCAAATAGAAAGCATTTGCAATTGAAAAATACCATCACAATGACTTTTGTTGGTAAAAGAGAAAAATGCTGGTTGTCAGCATTTACTTTTTCGACAACAATTTTCGAAAGTCCTCTCTCTAACAGTTGTTAAAAGTCGGGATCATGCAGTTATTGATTAACATAACTTTCAGCTGAAGATGGCCAGAATGTCTATTTGCACTCGTTGAATGCGAAATGTTTGGTGAAGGAGTATGGCAGTTTACAGAATTCTCCACAGAAAATCACTGCAGAAATTGTAGAAAAAGAAAGTGGATTTGTGTCAGATGTAAGTCTCAATTATCAGGTGTTATGTGCTGGTAGTAGATCTTATAGTTAGGTTGAATCCAATAGCTGGTTTTATTAGCGTAAAAGGCTGGTTATACAATGTGTTTTTGATTTGACACCTAGTTTAGCTATTCCAACTTCTCTCTCGGGATTGATGATGGCCATTGAAATAATATTCATCTCTGAATACTTAATATAATTATTGACTGTTAGGCTGCTAAAAGTGACTCACTGACCTTTTATGGACAGCGTAGTAGATCAAGATCAGGCTGCACAGAACATGCAGTCTGATCTTGATCGACAGTGTCCAATAGGTAGATATATTTCCTCCAAAAATACCGTTCAAACAGGCATATTTGGATTTTACTGTTGGCCTGAAGGTTTCATTTCTTTTATTTAGTAGGATATTGGTTTCTGTGATGTTTATGAGGGGAAATAACCAGTAGTTAGACATGGAAAACTACAGTATTCTGATACTTTTGAAACCTGTACGGTATTTTTGACCATAATGGAATGTCATCCTTACAAGCCTGGGTTTCACAAACATTGCATTGGTAAAAGTGCTGAATATTAATCCAGGGTGCAGAATTGTGTACTACAAAATGTATTGTCATAAGGTCAAAATGAATGATAAAATCTTTACTATAGGAGTCATGTCTCCAGCACAGCTGAACTTTGTTTCAACAAAAGCAGCTTAGTGGTATGAAAAGTATATTGTATTCAGTACTTGTAGAAAGAAGATTAAGCAGAGCATGGATAGATGTGCTGGCTATTGCCATATGAATAAAAAAATGTTGAAAATGGTATTAACCCTTTCCCAAAGGACAAATTTTTGGACTAGACCAAATTGAAAGCATTTGCAGACGACAATTCAACTCTTGCTGAAAAGATGATTTCTGTCTATGACAGGGTATAAAATATTGTGGGAAAAGGAGAAAATGCTGGTTACCAGCATTTTCTCCTTCTCCCACAATGTTTTCAAAAGGTTAATATTCCAGACCCGTAAAAACCAGGGATTGTTTGGGAAAGGGTTAAACACTATAGAAACATATCAAGGCAAATGATGGGATTAGTGTTTTTGAAAATAAAGAAAATAGAGAAAGTACCGATTACCAGCATTTTCTACTGCAAAAGCTGTCTTTCTCAGGATAAACTCTTTACCAAACAACAAGATTGTTGGCTTGTTCAAATCGAAAGCATTTGCAAACAACAAATGAAAGTGACTGGAAATTTAGAATTTCGTTTCATGAAGAGTAGAAAACAGTGTGGGAAACGGAGAAAATGCTGGCTACCAGCATTTCCTCCTTTTTCCACTATGTTTTCTAAAGGGTTCTTTCTCAGGGGCTTCAAAAGAAGGGATTGTTTGGTAATGGATCAAAACACAGATTGTTTTGCAAAAGGTTAAAGGATCATTTTTCATCAAAACCTATGTTTTGGGTAATCATTGACACTATGCAAAAAATTGTCTTGATCTGTAGCTTTGTGTTATAGCCATCGCTGACCATATATTTCAGGAATTGAGAAAGCGCCTAAGATATTTGAGCCATTTACCTGTGACATGCAGTTTTGATGTTGCTGAGCTTGTTCTGAAACCTCCGCTAGTTAGCAAAGAGACTTTGAAACATTTTGCTGGTATGTCTTCAATCTTTTTTTTTTTTTTAACTCTTTGCCAAAGGCAAACAGCTTGAAATATCACAGTTACAGGTTGGTTTTGGCCAGAATATGTGGCAAAGCAGCAGATAGGATAGTCAGGGTCGTTTAAAATCGGCATATGGTAAAGGGTTAAAATGGAAAACAAAAGACGCTCATAACCAGCATTATTTCATGCAATGTTTTCTACGCTTGATAAACATTCTGTCATTTGAAATATGTTTAATTTGTTCTTTGGAAGTGCTCTGTCAATTTGTACTTGACTGAAATTTTCTTTGTGATAAATTGTTAACTTATGTACTTCACTTCTCCTGTTTTACTGCAGATGATATAGAAAAACGCAAAAGAAAGAGACAGAAGAAAAGTAGAGATGAAAGAAGAATGGCTAGAAAAGTGGAAGAGCATGAAAAGAAAAGACTTGGTCTGTGTAAGTATGTTTTGTTGTTTTTCGATGAAATGAAAAAATTATGAAGCCCTTTGTCTACAAAATTAGCCTGCAAAAATATGTTTGACTGTTTTCCCAGGATACATGAATTTGATTGGTGAAAGCCATACGCCTACAGCTTTGACCTTCCAATTTTTTGTTTGTTTTTAGCTCACCTGAGCACAACATGCTCAAGGGGAGCTTACAGGATCACCCAGTGTGCGTTGTCCGTTGTGCGTCGTCAACAATTCTTTAAACATCAACTCCTCCTAAACCACTTGGCCAATTTGGACCAGACTTGGCTGGAATGTGCCTTGGGAGGTCCTCTTTAAAAATTGGTCACAGAATTTGATTCCGTCAAAAACTTTGGTTGCCATGGCAACCAAATGGAATTTTCTAAGAAATTCTTTAAAAATCTTTTTCTCTGAAACCCCTGGCCGGATTTTAAGATAATTTCACAGAGATGTTCCTTGGATGAGAAATTTTGATCCTTCAAGAAACATGGCTCTGGTGAATGGGGGCTACTTGCACTATACAGCAAAGAAGAAATTCTTAAAATTTCTTCTCTGACACAGCTGGTCAGATTTTGAAATAATTTCAGAGATGTTCCTTGGATGACCCTTTTCAAAAATTGTTCGCGAAATTTTGATCCGTCAAGAAAGTGAATGGGGGCTACTTGCACTATACAGTAAAGAAGAAATTCTTAAAAATTCTACCTCTCTGAAATTGCTGATCAGATTTTAAAATAATTTCACAGAGATGTTCCTTGGGTGACCCTTTTCAAAATTTGTTTGTGAAATTTTGATCCCTCAAGAAACACGGCTCTAGTGAATGGGGGCTACTTGCACTAAACGGCAAAGAAGAAATTCTGAAAAATTCTTCTTCTCTGAAACCGCCGGTCAGATTTTGAAATAATTTCTCAGAGATATTCTTTGGGTGATCCTTTTCAAAAAGTGTTTGTGAAATTTTGATCTGTCAAGAAACATTGCTCTGGTGAATGGGGGCTACTTGCACTAAACGGACATGAAGAAACTCTTGAAAATTCTTCTTCTCTGAAATGGCTAGTCAGATCTTGAAATAATTTCACAGAGATATTCCTTTGGTGACTCTTTTCAATAAATGCTTGCGAAATTATGATCCATCAAGAAACATGGCTCTGGTGAATGGGGTCTACCTGCACCATACAGATGTGAAGGAATTCTTGAAAATTCAGATTTTAAAATAATTTTAAAGAAATTTTCCTTGAATGACCCTTTTCAAAAATTGTTCGCCAAATTTTGATCCATCAAGAAACATGCTCTGGTGAATGGGGACTACTTACACTATATGGAAATTAAGAAATTCTTAAAAATTTTTCTTTTCTGAAACTGATGGTCAGATTTTGGAATGACTTTAACAGGTGACCTTTTGAAAATTGCTTGGCAAAATAATGATTTTGTTTCCAATGTTTCAATTCCTAAAAAAAAAAGGCTATGGTCCTCTCAAAAATTCAGGTGAGCGATCCAGGGCCATCTTGGCCCTCTTGTCTGATAAATTTGACCTGTAACCTAGGCTTTTCATGAGAGTGTCCTACGGCAAGACACTTCAGAGCCCTAGCTAAGTACTGTTGAACCCCAGGAAAAGCATGAATATGTGAGCTGTTGCTGTGACATAATGTGAAATAATGGTGAAGTCGCCACAAATCATCATTTTGATTTGTGAAATCTATACATCTGCAGACTTGATAGGCAGTAGTGCCTTATTTGATTTAAGGATCCTGAAAAATCATGGTAGCAGCAGATTTTCGTTATTCCAAATTGTTTTCTTCCCTAGTTAAGGAAATGACCTTGATTTGAGCCATATGATCATTTCATCTCCAGTTGAGTTCTAAGTTTTACTAGTCTAAACATGTTTCTTACTGATACAGAGTTTAGTGATATTTTTGTTGGGTTTGCAGCAACTGGTATCCATGTGAAAAGTGAGTTTTATCAACCTGATCGACTGAGTGATACTAGAAGTGATACAAGTTCTCCCAGCTTTGATACACCCATTGGAAGTCCACCAGGTATTATTACACTTATTTAACAACACAGGACAAATATCGTGTTAAAAAACATTGTGGGAAGAGTATGAAATGCTGGCTAAAATTTTCTGGTATTGTAATCAGCCTGCAACATAAACAGAGACATTCTGACATTTGCAGTAAGTTCCATCTGGGATCAGCCTGTGCATTACACAAAGGTTAATCCACAAAAACACTTTGTCTGAACTCTTTACCACAAGAGAAAATCTTAGACTGGCATATTGAAAGCATTTGCAGATGACAAAATAAAGGTGATTTAAAAATAGAAATTTGTACTGGGAAGGGTAGAAAACACTGTGGGAAAAGGAGAAAATGCTGGTCACCAGCATTTTCTCCTTTTCCCATAGTGTTTCCAAAAGGCTTCTTTCTGAGGAGCGTCAAAAGTAGGGATTGTGTGGTAATGGGTTATTGTCATTTTCAGTTTTGAAATGTATACTGGTGAGCAAAATGTAATGTAGTTGTAAAGTGTCCTCTTGGATTAGGCTGCACAGATTGTGCAGGCTGATACGAGACGACACTACACAGATGTCAGTCTGTCCTTTTCTGCGTGTTGCAGGCCATATTTGAATACAAGTTCACTGGAATTTTCTGTATAGACAGATTTATATAATTTAGCAGAAGACAGAAAAAACCTGTTTGTGTTACAGTTTTTGAAATTCTACCATTGTGTTCAATGTATCGAAATGAATTAAGAAAATTCAATCATGTTCAAGGTTCTAGAGAGAGGTTAAAGTTATGATTTATTTGATCTTTTATTGTTACATTGACAGACAACTCAACAAAATAGGGAGGGGAGAGATGGAGGCATGGTATTTAACCCTTTATCACACCAGAACGACTTTTAACAAGCCTGAAAGAAACAGCTTTTGAAAGCATTGTGGGAAAAGGAGAAAAAGCTGGTTACCAGCATTTTCTCCTTTCCCACAATGTTTTCTTCCCTTTCAAAGAAAATAATTTCATATGAGTCACATTGAAACTGTCATCAGCAAATGCTTTGAATTCAGACAAGTCTAAAATTTTGTCTTGTGGTAAAAGGTTAAGAAACCCAATGTGTAGTACATTTTGTCAGTTTAGCTTGAAAACCTCGTAACTACAGCTTGTAACAAGCCGTAGTTACGATGTTTTCAAAGTACACCGATGATTTGATACTTACAATTTATTTTGTCATGATCAGGTTTGAATGTGAATGCAGCAGAGTTCACACCTCTAGGAAGCAGCCCGAAGGCTACAGCTGAACAAGAGGAAGGCAGTCAAACTACTGTTATCTCCTTTGCTCAGGTATGATTTGCCCTATCTTAACTTTTTATCAAATGCTTTCAATTTGGGCTAGTCCAAAATTTTGTAATTTGGTATAGTCAACTCTACCATACCAGAAAATTTTAGACCTTTCCAAATTCAAAGCATTTGCAGACGGGAAAAACATTTGCAGATGACAAAATAAATGTGAACCAAAAATTGAAAATCGACTTGGAAAGGGTAGAAAACATTGTGGGAAAAGGAGAAAATGCTGGTTACCGGCATTTTCTTCTTTTCCCACAATGTTTCCAAAGGCTTTTTTTCTCAGCGTCGTTAAAAGTCGGGATTGTGTGGTAAAGAGTTAAGTTCGTTATGCTGTTACCCATTATTGAGTTTACCATATTGCTGGTGTTTACTGTAATCCTAGGCAAATGATAAGGGTGTGTAAAATTTTTAAAAAAATGTTAAATGGGTTTGTTGACATCAGTTTGTTTCCAATGCTACCTCAAATTGCTTGATGCCTCAACAAACAATCAAGTATTTAGTAACCCTGACGGGGAAAGCTTTTGAAAACATTTTGTCAAAAAGAGAAACAAGACAACACCTTTCTGTCTTTAATGATTTTCTGTTTCACACAAGTCTACTTTAAGACAAAATCTAATGTTAACATTAATGGCTGTCTCTGATTAGACTCTGCAGGCTGATCCAAGACAACACTCTATGCAAATGTCGGAATACCATTTTCCGCATGTTGCAAGCCATATTCAGTATTGTGAGAGTTTTGTCACCTTTAGTTCTAAAATGAGTTTTAAAATCTTGTGAAAAAAAGACATAAGAGCATCTTGGCAACTGTTTATGTAGTTTAACCCTTTCCCAAACAATCCCTGGGTGTCAAAGCCCTGAAAAAGAAAGCTTTTGAAAACGTTGTGGGAAATGGAGAAAATGCCAGTAACCACCATATTCTTCTCTTCTCACAATTTTTTCTACCCTCCTGGAACAAATTTCAGTCTTTGAGTTGTGTTAATTTTGTCGTCTGCAAATAATGCTTTCAGTATGGGTCACTCTAAAATTTTGTCGCTTGGTAAAGAGTTAAATACTAATTTTTAAACTTTTACCTTCTGAATAATAGCAGATTGTTGTCTTCACAGTGATTTCCATAATTTCCAATGATATGAGTTAAAATTTAAATGCAATGTAACTCCCCATGGCTTCCACTTGTTCACTAAAGGGCCTTTGACTCGTTACCAAATGACAATATTTTAGGCTTGTCCAAATCGAAAGCATTTGCAGACCACAAATTCAAAGTGACTGAAAATTTGAAATTTGTTTTGTGAAGGGTAGAAAACATTGTGGGAAAAGTAGAAAATGCTGGTTACCAGCATTTTCTCCTTTTCCCACAATGTTTTCTAAAGGCTTCTTTCTTAGGGGCGCCAAAAGGAGGGATTGTGTGGTAATGGGTTATGGATTTATCCATGCTTTTTCAGATGATCAGAGGTGGTACCCAGGCCACTGTATGGCCAAAGGCAAAGACTGAGACCCGAGAACCAGCAAGACCTAGACAACTGTCTGGTTCCCAGCACACAGGAAGTGATGAGAGTGATAATGAGGACAGGGTACCAGTGCCTCAATTCCAGGATTCATTTGGCTCTGATATTCAGGCTGCACTCGAAAACATTGAGAAGAAAGCACAAGGTAGCAAATGGCTTCTGCTATCACTGTCTGTTGACCCCAATATAGCATTAATAGAAAAGCGTTTTATGAAAAGGAGCTATTTCTTCCTAAATCAAACAGAAAAGGGTCCCTTTTACAATAATATTTAAAACCATCGAAAAAAGATACCTTTACTCTTAGCTATAAATCTTTTTTGTGTCTTGTGTAACTGGTTTGCTATTTTTCTAGCAACAAATTCCTTTTTATTGAATCAGACTTGATGCCACTTTTAGCTGGCGATAGAGGTGAAATGTATTTAGGGAAAAAAAATGGTAATGGCTTGTCACAAAGAAATAACTGTTTGCCTGTTTTTACACTTTTATTTTTTTCTGATAGACACTGCAGTGATTCTTTCACTTCCCACTGTTTGTATTTCACGTATTTTAAAAGCTTCGGTAGTTTGGTAGGTAACCATTAGTAAAGCACAGTGCATAGCAGTGACGGGTATGGTCCTATTGATCAACCCTGAGTGGAGCAAAAGCATAAAAAAGTAACTAACTTCTGTATCTCTTTACTTCACAATGATGACTTGACGACTATGAGGTAGAAGCCTCTTGAAAACAGTGTAGGAAAAGGAGAAAAAGCTGGTTACCATCATTTTCTCCTTTTCCCACTTTTGTTTCCTTCCCCTTCCAGATCAAATTTCAAGTTTTCAGTCATCTATTTTGTTGTTTGCAAATGCTTTCAATTTGGACCAGTCTATAATTTTGTTGTTTGATAAAGAGTGAATTGGTTACCGAACTACAAAATTTTAGACCAGTTCAAATTCAAAGCATTCGCAGACGACAGAAAAAACATTGCCCAAAAATTATAACTTGTTTTGAGGCAGGTAGTAAACATTGTGGGAAAAGAAGAAAATGCTGGTTACAAGCATTTTCTCCTTTTTCCATAAAATTTTTGAAAGGCTTTTTCCTACGGGTCATTAAAACTCGAGATCGTGTGGGAAGGTTTTAGGTTAGTCAGGAAAGATAAGTCTAGAATTCTGTCATTTGATAAAGCAAATGACCGAATTCTAGACTTGTCCCTGTTGGAAGCAATAGAAGGCCACAACTTGATTTAGCTGAAGTGATGGGATTGGTTGTATGATAGGTTAGAAGACATTAAGGAAAATGAGAAATCCAGCTTTCAATTGTCTTCCCACAAAGTCTCCAAAAGACTTAGGGTCTGTCATTTTGAATGCCATTATAATAAGCATATTTGAAAATTTTGTAATGACGCAAACATTGTGGATTCAAGACCAGACTATAATTGGTGTAGGATGATCTTGTTCTGCACTGACCTCAAGCACATTTGATGTTTTGAAAGACCCCTCAATAAAAAATTATGGTTATTGAATTCTATTTTACCCATCTTCACTGTCACAGGTACCCCACAGCAAAACAATAATCCTTCAAACAATGTGGTAGGAGGAACAACTAGTGGAGGAAAGAAGAAGAAAAAACAACTTGTACTATTTTCTACTTCAATGGCTAGAGGAGGAAATTAGTGATTTTGAACGGAGTAAATTACATGGAACACTAGATGATCTTGTATAGAGAAATTTACAGTGAACACTAAATGATGCTGTGTGGAGGAATGAACAGTGAACACTTATGTGATCTGATGATGAGGAATTTACAGTGAACACTTGTCTTGTCTTACATCCTGTTTGAATGATTGTAAAAATATTATCAATCCTTACGAAACAACAACCTGCAACCCACTGACCTGCAAGACCTCTGTTGTGATTGTACATCCTTAAATTTGCTCGATTGAACTTGCATTTGAGGACTACTAGCTGTAAGAGACCACTCATTGCGCTTCTGTTTGGTGGACTTTAAATACAGGATTAACTTGATGGTGATTTATAAAATCAGTTTGTATTCTTTATAGTGTGATATTATCTATTTTGTTTTTGTTCTCTAAAACTGAACGACCTGGTGTTGTAGAGGTCGTAAAGATTTACACAATCCTGTGAAAATATGCTGAACAGAAATAGATGTAAATCTCAGATTTACACAGTCCTGTGAAAATATGCTGAACAGAAATAGATGTAAATCTCTTTGAAGGTGAGAGCACTTTTTGGATATTTTTTAATGTGTGCTTGTTGCTTTGCCACTGATAAAAGGTACTGATTTTTAGCTCACCTGAGCACAACGTGCTCAAGGGGAGCTTTTAGGGTCACTGGCTGTGCGTCGTCCGTCGTGCGTCGTCAACAATTCTTTAAACATCAACTCCTCCTAAACCGCTGGGCCAATTTTGACCAAACTTGGCAGGAATGTTCCTTGGGAGGTCCTCTTTAAAAAATGTTCACAGAATTTGATTCCGTTAAAAACTCTGGTTGCCATGGCAACGAAATGGAATTTTTTAGCAAATTCTTTAAAAATCTTCTCCTCTGAAACCCCTGGTCGGATTTTGAAATAATTTCACAGATATGTTCCTTGGGTGACCCTTTTCAAAAATTGTCTGTGAAATTTTGATCCGTCAAAAATTGTGGCTCTGGTGAATGGGGGCTACTTGCACTATACAGAAATGAAGGAATTCTTAAAAAATCTTCTCCTCTGAAACCGCTGGTTGGATTTTGAAATAATTTCACAGATATGTTCCTTGGGTGACCCTTTTCAAAAATTGTTCGTGAAATTTTGATCCGTCAAAAAATGTGGCTCTGGTGAACGGGGGCTACTTGCACTATACAGAAATGAAGGAATTCTTAAAAAATCTTCTTCTCCAAAACCGCTGGTCAGATTTTGAAATAATTTCACAGAGATGTTCCTTGGGTGACCCTTTTCAAAAATTGTTCGCGAAATTTTGATCCGTCAAGAAACATGGCTCTGGTGAATGGGGGCTTCTTGCACTATTGGGAAATGAGGAAATTCTTAAAAATTTTTCTTCTCTGAAACCACTGGTCAGATTTTGAAATAATTTCTCTGGGATATTCCTTGGGTGACCCTTTTCAAAAACTGTTCACAAAATTTTGATCCATGAAGAAACATGGCTCTGGTGAATGGGGGCTACTTGCACTATATGGAAATGGAGAAATTCTTGAAAATTCTTTTTCTCTGAAACCCCTAGTCAGATTTTAAAATAATTTGACAGAGATGTTCCTAGGGTGATCCTTGCTCTTGTGAATGGGAGCTACTTGCACTATATGGACATGATGATATTCTTGAAAATTCTCTTTCTCTGAAACCCTGGTCAGATTTTAAAAGAAATTTTCCGAAATGTTCCTTGGGTGACCCTTTTCAAAACTTGTTCGTAAATTTTGATCCATCAAGAAACATGGCTCTCGTGGATGGGGGATACTTGCTCTTATACAGAAATGAAGAATTCTTAAAAATTCTTCTTTTTGAAACTGATGGTCAGATTTGGAAATGAATTTTACATGTGACCTTTTGAAAATTGCTTAGCAAAATTATAAATTTGGTTCCAATGTTTCAATACCTCAAAAAAAAAAAAATAGGGTATGGTCATCTCAAAACTCAGGTGAGCGATCCAGGGCCATCTTGGCCCTCTTGTTAATTTCTTGTCCACTCGCTGAAATTATATTTTGATTTTGCAGTAAAACATAAAGTAATCCAGTATTCCTAATGTTTTCAGACAGAATAGAAATGTACTACTATATTTACGTCAAGTCTTTACTTAATGGAGAATTAACTTTATAAAAATAATATTTCCTGACCAGTTAGTACATAAAAGGATTTGCATATCGGCAAGTTAAATAGTACTGGAGCATATCTATCAAAGAGTTTAAAAGATTTTGAAAATGGAGAAAAAGCAGGATACCTGCACTTTCTTCTATTCTCACAAAGTTTTCAAATTTCTTCTTTCTCACGATAGTAATGACCACCAGTGTTTGTTATAAAGGAAAAGACTTTGACTTCTGAAATTGACTTCTGAGACAAATGACTAAGTAACTCTTTACCACACGAGAAAATTTTAGACTTGTCCAAATTGAAAGCATTTGCAGATGACATAATATAGGTGACTGAAAAATTGAAATTTGTTCTGGGAAGGGTAGAAAACACTGTGGGGAAAAAGGAGAAAAATGCTGGTAGCATTTTCTCCTTTTCCCACAGCGTTTTCAAAAGGCTTCTTTCTGAGGGGCGTCAAAAGTAGGGATTGTGTGGTAATGAGTTAAAATTAAGGATTGTCTTTGAAATAATACAAAAAATTGTTGTAAAAGGAGAAAATGCTGGTAACCATCATTTTCTCCTTTTATAACAAAATTTTTAAAAGCCCCTTTTTACTCCTGGTCATCAAAGTACAGGATTGCCTGGTTAAGGGTGAAATGAAATGACCGGTATTGTTTGAAGAGGTACAGTGCTTAAACCTTTTATTCCATAGTGTTTCAGGAACATGTCAGTTGGCTACAGATGTGTTATATAGGTGTATACTTTTGTCGTTTTCAAGATTTAAGTTAAAATCATAAACTTGTGAATGTTATTGGTTCAAGATTAAAGCTGAAACTAGCCATTTGTGAATTTCATGCCTTCGTGTTCCTTTTATTCATTGACCTGAAAGTGATTCCTTTTGTTTGCACATCTGAGTAGCAAGTCCTGAAGGCTGAAGGTGAGCTTTTGTGATCATGCTGTTTTTGGTGTCGAGTGAGTGGTCTTGGGCCAAGGATACTGGTATTTTCTATTAACCTTCTTCTCTGAAACTACCCTTCCAATTTTTATGAAACTTTGCAGAAATGATCCTGCCACGGTCCTCTTCAGAATTTCTTGAAGTTTTTTATTCCTTTAATAAAACGTGGTTGCCATGGCAACAAAACTGAAAAATGTTGTAAATCTTTGAAAATCTTGTTGTCTAAAACCATAAGATGTAGGGCTACCAAATTTGGCATATAGGTTTATCTAGTAAACCTCCCTGAAGTTTCTTAACTTATTTCCAAACGACAATATTTTAAGCTTGCCCAAATTGAAAGCATTTGCAGACGACATAATAAAATTAACCGAAAATATGGAATTTGTTTTGTGAAGGGTAGAAAACATTTTGGGAAAAGGAGAAAATGCTGGTTACCAGCATTTTATCCATTTCTCAAAATGTTTTCTAAAGGCTTCTTTCTCAAGGGCGTCAAAAAAAAGGATTGTGTGGTAAAAGTGTAACCCTGAGCTCAAATTTGATCCCGCCCTGGGTGTCACAAGTTTTACGTCGGCTTATATTGAGAAAGCTTTAGAATTCTAACTAGCCTTAAGGCTTGGGATTGCCAAATTCAGCATGTTGCTTTTTATGGTGGGTCTCTACCAAGAATGCCCAAATTACAGCTGTGGGGTCAAACTTGACCCCACCCTGGGGGTCACAAGTTTTACATAGGCTTATATACTACCTTTTAACTCTTTACCACACGGTATTGGACTTGTCCAAATTGGAATTGTGGACGATGTTTTCGAAAGCTTTCTCACGGTTGGTTTCGGGATTGTGTGATATTTAATCCTTTTGACAGGGGCCTGTTGAAACATTGTGGCTAAGGATGAAATTGCTGGTAACCAGCAGCATCTCTTTTTTCCCACAATGTTTTCTTCCCTGCCGAAAACACATTTCAATGTTTGAGCTGTTTCTTTCGTCGTCTGCAAGTGCTTTCAGTTTGGACCAGCCTAAAATTTTATCGTTTGGTAAAGGGTTAAAGAATTTCAATCTTTTACCACACACCCCTGACTCAATGATTACGTACGATGTATGACGCTGCTTTCAATATTATTTCAATCGTGTGGCAGCAACCAATGCACCTACTCATGTCCTCTTGGGACTTCTTTCAGTGTTTCAATGAACACTTCTCCTGCTGAATAAATTAAATGAAACTTTTCAGGCCAATACCAAAAACCCAAACGAAGCTATCTCAGATGAATTTTGTAAACGAAAAAGATCTCCATATCAGATAGTGTAGATCCAAGATCAGACTGCACGTTCTGTGCAGTCTTATCTTAATCTATGCTGTCCGCAAAAGGTTAGCAAGTCGCAATAAGCAGGATAAAATTTAACATAATATTCTTTCTAAGTCACTCGCTGCTTTTCCACATCATCATCATCATCATCATCATCGAAACAATGATCAGTGAAGAAATGGATGATTCCTGTCCCAATGATTATCATCATGTTGCCGAAAAAGAAATATGCCAACCTGGGAATTAGAACCAGCGACTCCTGTAACCCATTACCAAACAACACAATATTAGACTTCCAATTTGAAAGCATTTGCAGACGACTAAATAAAAGTGACTCGAAAATTGAATTTTTTTCCCACCAGGTTAAAAAACATTGTGGGAAAAGGAGAAAATGCTGGTTACCAGCAATTTCCTTTTTCCACAAAGTTTTCAAAAGTTTTTTTTTTTTTCACAGGGTCGTAAAAACCAGAGATTGGTTGGTAAAGAGTTAACTCCTTACCACACGAGAAAATTTTAGACTGGTCCAAATTGAAAGCATTTGCAGACGACAAAATGAAGGTGACTAGAAAATAGATATTTGTTCTGGGAAGGGTAGAAAACACTTTGGGAAAAGGAGAAAATGCTGGTTACCAGCATTTTCTCCTTTTCCCATAGTGTTTTCAAAAGGCTTCTTTCTTAGGGGCGTCAAAAGTAGGGATTGTGTGGTAATGGGTTAAGGCCCGTAAAGTTCTGATGGGGCCTCTATTTAGATCCAACCAATTTAGTTGTGTGGTTAGAGGTTAACAAGTCTTTTCACTTATTAGCACCAAAATTGTTTCCAAACGCGATCTATATAAAGACACGAGATATTTCATCCGCGTCAGTTTATGTGCTTTCGTCCAGTTTTAACCCTTAACCACACAATGACGACTTTTAAAGATCATGGGGAAAAAGCCTTTTGAAAACATAGTGGGAAAAGAAGAATGCTGGTAACCAGCATTTTCTCTTTTTCCCACAATGGTTTCTACCCTATCGAAGAAAAATTGCATCATTTGAGCCAATATGAAATTGTCCTCCGCAAATGCTTTCAATTTGGATAGGTCTAAAATTTTGCCATGTGGTAAAGGGTTAAGAGAAGCGCGCATCATGACCCTAGATGGCAATGCGCCACAAAACGCAAAACATTCACATTCGCGAAGAGAAGGTCTGTGGTACTGAGAATTTTTAAGAACTGCCGGAAGTTTGATTTTGATGCATCTCTGTCGAACAATTTGCATTAGATCTAGTCTGGTCTTAATTGCAAAATTGTGATCAACATGTTATTGATTTTCTTCTTTATTTGTAACAACAAACTTATTCTGAAACACGGTGAACGATTTGTGACGACCAAAGAATGGTATGAACCGGGAACGAAACAAACGTGGTACGAAACTTACCATGTACCTTGGATATAAGTGCATTATGCACCGGGTCGAACCGGATCAGACTGAATTACCGAAATAGAATCACTTTATGTCAAAGGGAAAATTGATCTTGATAGGGTTTACATAACTTATCCTTGATAGATCTATATTCATTTTGTGAACCAAATGCTCATAGATAGGTTTATCCTGTCCGATTTTTAGACCAAGTTTATAAGGAGCGAACGCCCAGGAGAACTGGTACCATGAAACTCCTACCCCCACTATTTTTATGCCGTTATTGTGATGTTGATTTTATTAAAATTTGTGGGGTTTTTTAACATGTCTTGAATAGACATAGTCTAAATAAAATCAAGAAACTTGTGTTTTTTCTTATGCCGTGTTTATATTTTGTGTTTGATAATCCGGAGTTAAATTTCTTCACAAGTTAACTCTCTACAACACAATCTCGAGTCTGAACGAACCACAATTTGAAAGATTCTGAGGACCTTGTGGGGAATGGAAGCGGGTCAACTCGGCGTGGTCCCAACTCGGCCCCTGGGTCAACTCGGCCTCGGGTCAACTCGGATGGATCGACTTGGCATTCTGTAGGCAAACTGGGGTATCGGATATGTAAATAATTTAAATCTGTATGTTTTAGTATTAATAAGTGATTCTGAGATGGTATAATGTTTAAGTACTTGTCAGAATATGGCGGAAAAAACGTTCAGTTACAAATCAGCAAGAATTCATAAACATTTCTTCTTATTAAATGATTCGGCAAACATATACTTAATCAAGTTGATTAAAGACATTGGCTAATCTCTGCAAGAAAAGTTTTCACACTTGAAAAAAATGCGACAATTAAAGACTTATAAGTCATTATTAATTGCAGCTGTACTCTAAGAACGACGTGTGTCAATCTCTCAGTATTAAGAATGAAGACAAGAACGGATGAACATTTACGGTGAAAGCACTGAACTCATTGCCAAACGATAAAATTTTAGATATGTCCAAATCCAAAGCATTTGCAGACGCCAAAATAAAAGTAACTGGAAATTTGAAATTTGTTTTGTGAAGCGTAGAAAACAGTGTGGGAAAAGGAGAAATTTCTGGTTACCAGCATTTTCTCCTTTTCCCACAATGTTTATAAAAGGCATCTTTCCTAGGGTCGTCAAAAGCAGGGCTCGAGCCGACCTGACCCGAGGCCGATTTAACCCGGATTCGTGGGGAGTGGAAAAAATTCTGATAACAACCAGGGTTTTTTTTTTATTTTCCACAATGTTTTCGACCCTCTTGAATGCTATTGTTTCATTTGTCTCTCTTTCGTATGCTTTTTTTTTTTCTCAGAAGTTTTCAATTTAAAAAGAGTGTGGAATTTGTCGTTTGGTAGTTAAAGCAGTATACATGTGTCTACTGCCATCAAAAATTTGCTGGGAAGTATCAGATAAACATATCTGCACAGAATCGTTGTTGTACGGATTCTGTTTGTATATGTCTTAGAAAAGACTCTTTCGTGCGTTTCCAGGCTTTGGCTGTTTCCATATCAATTTGTGCGATTTTTAGAAGTTCCTTTATTTCATAAACAGTTTCACTTTCTCTCAACTCTGTTTACACTGATTTACGCCAATGGACAGTTGTGTGTAGCACGAAACAAAACCGGCTAAAAATTAGGAGTAAATTTATGGTCGAAGGGAGAAAACTCGTATTTACTTACATCACTTTTTTATGGCAGAGTTACTTCCCTTACATTTGCAGTCTGCATAAAACCGAAGACGAATAAATATCATTGCAGCTTGTGAAGACGATCTCTATCGGAAAAAAAAAATGTTCGTAAAACTGTCATTTCTGTCATTTTTATTTCTGGTAAAGTTCAAGACAGCCTTGCAGATGCTGCTTTTTCTGAAAATATCATAACAGAAGACAAAATAAAGAAAAAACAAATTACAGACGTGGTTACTATTTTGTAAACAGGTGGTGGTCTCCCTTGTATCCCGTTACATTTGTAAACAAGGCGACCGCCGAAATTTAAAAAAAAAAAAAACTTGGAAGTAACAATTAATTCAGTTATCAAAGTAATCTTGAGCTCACGCAGAATCTAAATGTATTTGTTACAACTGAATTTATCAACTGATGAATGTATACAATAAATGCGCGAAATATTATGTTACAATATTTAAACTTATGAACCAACGACATGTTTTCGTTCAATTAGATTTTCGAGGTTATTGGTAAATATGGGTAATATTGGCTGAATTGTCACGTTCTAATAATTTCTCTGATCATTGACCTTATGGAACAGGTGACAGATAGTGAAAACATACAGGTCTGAATATACCAAGCAAATAAATGGAGATGAAAGCTATACTTTTCCATGATTTCATTAATTTTGGTCCCAGTTTAGACCTAAAATCCTCCCTTTTCTTTAGTCGAAGGGGTTGTAAAATAGGAGGTAACTAGATATTAATTTGAACACTTAATCCCGGAGACAATGAATTGATTTATGCCTTTGACTGAAAAATACCAGCGGGGAAACAATCAGCACAGACTTAACTCGGGTGTACTTATAAATGAACGTGCAGGCTGCTCTTGAATCTACACGATCCATTCAGAACAATTTTCCAACAGAAAACTCCTTTGAAATACCAAAGATTGGGTTTCAAATTCGGCTCGATCGGTCTCAGTTTACTTATTTTGCAGAATAAGTGTCAACAGAGGGTCCTGATTTTTCCATAGAACGTATGGGTATAAATTAACCCTGCACCGGTTCTTAAAATTTCGGTTTCGCTGTGACTCTAATGGTTGAAAAAAAGACTGTTCCGAAGTGGGGGGGGGGGTTAACAATAAGGGAGACTACTCTTCACTAACTAATGGATAGCAGATTTTTCGAGTTATTTCCCTTTGACCATAAAATCCCAATGGAATCCAATGGTGAACGTATACAAGACAGATCCGAGACCGATCAACAGCGATATTTAGGAGCTTTCTCTCGTTTTTAACTCTACTGTCTAACTGTCTCTGTCATGGAAGGATTTCCACCGTCCGTCCTTTCTTCCGTATGTCCGTCCGTCTGTCTGTTTGTCCGTCTGTCTCTCTATCTGTCCATCTTTTTCTTATTTACGCGATAAAGTCTGCATTTCTCATCAGATTTTCGTGAAACTTACACAGTTTGTTTATCTCGTCAATAGCTTGAACCCTATTGATTTTCACAAAATTCCAACAAACAGTATGGGAAAAGTAGACATTTCAAGTTTGACATTTCCATTTCTTTTTTTTTTTGCCATAAAAATCTATATTTGTGGTCAGATTTCAGTGAAACGTGCACAATTTTTTTGTATTATCAATAGTTTCTGCTCTATTAATTTTGATGAAAGATCCATTCAACAATATGGGAAAAGTAGCCATTTCGTGTTGAAAATTACCATTTCTTGTTAATGCGATAAAGTCTGTATTTGTTATCAGATTTTTGTAAAACCTGCACAGATTGTTAATCTCATAAATAGCTTGAACCCTATTGAATTTTTAAAAAACTCAAACAAACAGAATGGGAAAAGTAGCCTTTTGCTGATGAAAATTTCCATTTTCTGAGTTTATGCGATAAAGTCAGCATTTGAGGTCGGATTTCGATTAAATTTACACGGTTGCTTTGCCTTATCAACAGCTTATATCTTATTGGCTTTGAAAAAGAATCTCACAATCATTATGGGAAAAGAAGCCATTTAATTATACATTCCTTGTTAATGCGATGAAGCAGGGATCTTATATATGTATATAAGATCCCTGGATGAAGTCAGTATTTTGTGCCCGATTTTCATTAAACTTGCACAGTTACAATTTCAAGGGTCAAGGCCTTAGGGTATGAGTTATCCAGAGAGATCGTTCCCCCACTGAAACATGTAATGATAATTTACCACCATGTTGTCAACGTTTTATTTTTATGCCGTTATAATAATTGTGAACAGCCGCGGAACAATATTCGATATTTTGTAGTATCCGGCTATAGAATCAGGTCCGGTGAATCTGTGTACCGCTGCGAGCGCGACATTCAAGCTGTCAACATTCTCTAACATAATTGAGTTGCACCCGTCTTTACCATTACCAAAAAGTTTTTTCAGCGTTAACGATAAAAGAGTAAGACAAAATTAATCATTCTTACGAAAGTAAATGCGAATGGAATGTTATTTAAACTTCGCGACTCACAAGTGTCCGGGACATTTCGGCCCATAACAATGTCGACCTTTACAATTTCGGCCCTCAACAAATTCGGCTTGTAGTTTGTATTACCCGATACCAATTGACCCTTTACCACACGACAAGATTTTAGTCCTGTCCGAATTGAAAGCATTTGCTGATGACAGTTTCAATGTGGCTCATAATCATATGATTGAAATTATTTTTCTTGGTCCAAGACTTGGATAGGGTAGAGAACATTGTAGGAAAAGGAGAAAATGCTAGATTACCAGCATTATCTCCTTTTCCCACACAATGTTTTCAAAAGTCATCAATATGTGGTAAAGGGTTAAAGGGAATTTTAGTGTTTCTCTGTTTTATTAACAGTGAGCGTGCATGCACAGGCCTGTCTAGTTATCAGCGTGACGCTTTAGTTTATTTCCAGTAGCTGTTTACCAAACAACATTTTTTTTTTTAATCGTCCACATATTTGAAGTAAATCAAGGGAGAAAAGTGTGCCCAACGTGGGACTCGAACCCACGACTCCTGGAACACTAGTAAAGAAATAAAGGAAAAAAAACTAGTATCACAGCTCTACCAATTGAGCTAGTGGGGCATGTGGTCATCTATCCGCCCAACGTCATATATCACTACACCCCTTCCCCTCCTGATTTTTGGGAGTAACCAACTTCCCTTTCAGTGCCCATGGACCGCAGATGTCTCATCCTGCATTCGCCAATTTATCTCATCGCCAATAAAGTAATTCAAGGAAGAAAGTGTGCCCGACGCGGGACTCAAACCCACGACCCCTGGAACACTAGTACCATAGCTCTACCAGTTGAGCTAGCCGGGCATCTGGTCATGAGTCCACCCAATGGCATATATCACAACATATTTAAAGTATTTGCAGACGGCAAAATAAAGATGACTCGGAATTTGAAACCTGACTTTAGGAGAGTAGAGAGCATTGTGGGAAGAGAAGGAAATGCTGGTGAGCAGCATTTTCTCCTGTTCCCACAATGTTTTCAGAAGATGTCACCCTCTGGATCATATAAACCATGGATTGTTTGGTAAAGGGTTAAATGACAGTATTATAGCTGTTGATGTTAGTTCATGTACAGATTTATAACTGTTCCTTAACCCATTACCATACAATCCCTACTTTTGACGTCTCTGAGAAAGAAGCCTTTAGAAAACATTGTGGGAAAAGGAGAAAATGCTGATAACCAGCATTTTCTCCTTTTCCCACAATATTTTCTACCCTTCACAAAACAAATTGCAAATTTTCAGTCACTTTCATTTTGTCATCTGCAAATGCTCTCAATTTGGACCAGTCTAAAATATTGTCGTTCGATAATGGGTTAAAGAGATTTTAATTTTTGCCTGGTAGCCTCTGGGTATGGAGACAGTGGTGGAAAAAAAAAAATTGGAATCTGCATGCAGGTTTTGTGTGCACCTTTGAGCCCGTATAATTTAACAAATGGAGCACACAACTAGGATTTTAACATTCCTGATGCTTGCCTATTCTATCACAGGAATCGGACGTTTAGTTGGTGAAAATAGCTGATTCATTTTCAGCTGAAGTGGTCACTCTCTATTTTATAAAAGAGAGTGACCACTTTGGCTGACATTCAGCTATTTTCACCAACTAAATGTCCCATTCCTGTGATTCTACAAGCCTTTACTTAAATACATACACCAAATATATGAAGAAAAAGTTCATTATACCCCTGCAAAACAAATGTTTTCAGGAGTATACCAGAATCAGGCTGTCTCTCCATGTGTCTGTCTGTGTGTCTGTCTGTCGTGTCAGTCCATGTGTCTGTCAAAGCGCTGGAGGGAGTATAAAGTCATATTCATTGACAGCTCTAGTTTCATCTGTTAAGGTGTGTATGTTCCCAGCTTCTATTTTGATAATGATTTGATCCCATATTCCCATTTGTATTTATAAAAGAAAAACATTTTTATATTTTATTTCATGTGTCTATTTTTAGAAATGTTATGGGTAAAAAATGTTGTAATTTAAGCTTGGGGAATTATTTCCCCATTACAGTGAATATTTTCCTCCTGCCAAAAATCTGGAACTACTTTTTTTGTTCTACCGTTAAAAGTGGTGTTCGTTGACAAAATAATCAGAGAAAATATGATATATAGTTCATTTCATCAGCTTGTGGTTAATTTGGGGAAATATTTGCCTCAAAAGGGAAAGATCTGCAGCACACGTTATTTTCGGATACCTTTTCCTTTTTCGGCAAATAATTCCCCATATTAACCACAAGCTAATGAAATAAAGTCCATTTATTTCTAGCCTACTTACAGATAAAGATCAGATGCACCCTGAGAAAGAAAGCCTTTGAAAACATTGTGGGAAAATGAGAAAATGCTGGTAACCAGCATTTTCTCATTTTCCCACAATGTTTTCAAAGGCTTTCCAATTCAAAATTCAATGTTTGATTCACATTCATTTTGTCATCTGCATATGCTTTGAATTTGGACTAGTCCAAAATTTTATTGTTTGGTTAAGAGTTAAACAGACAAAAGAGAAAGTTAGTACAATACTGTAGCTTTGCTATTGTCACGGCGGGGAATCACGTGACACAACAACAACAACAATGACCGTTATTTGAAAAAATTCCCCGACTTCAGGTAAGAAAATCTTCAATAATTCCGTCAATACATGACCGATTGGAATTTGGTTTGAAGCAGAGAAGGCGGAAGGACTCCAGGGATTTGCTTGATGTGTTAGATTTTTTAAACAAAACCCGATAAAAAAGTTATTGACGAGCAAACAAATTTTTTACCCTGGATAATTTGTTTGCTCGTCAATAACTTTTTTATCAGGTGTTTTTTAAAAAATCTAACACATCAAGCAAATCCCTGGAGTCCTTCCGCCTTCTCTGCTTCAAACCAAATTCCAATCGGTCACGTATTAACGGAATTATTGAAGATTTTCTTACCTGAAGTTGGAGAATTTTTTCAAATAACGGTCATTGTTGTTGTTGTTGTGTCACGTGATTCCCCGCCGTGTATTGTGTAATGCATGAATCAATGGACTTGAGATGGTGTGGTGCACATTAAATGTCTAAATATGAAGAGAAGCATTATAAACATCTTGTTACTGAGACTTAGTCTTACAGCAATATTTTAGACTAATCTAAATTGAAAGCATTGGCAGACAACGACTTATACCGGTATGTGGCTAAAATGATTGGATTTTATTTCTGAAAAGTTTGGAAAATTGGGGGATGAAGGAGAAAAAGATGGTTGCCAGCATTTCTTCTCTTCCAACTATGTTTTCAAAAGTTCCCAGTGCTATTGAAACTGGGATTGTGTGGAAATGCATAAACCCTTTACCAAGCAATCCCTGGTTTTTACATCGCTAAGGTAGAAGCCTTTTGAAAAAATTGTGGAAAAAAAGGAGCATTTTCTCCTTTTCCCATAATGTTTTCTACCCTGCTGGAAACAAATTGCAATTTTTAAGTTACATTTATTTTGTTGTCTGCAATACATTTATTTTGTTGTCTGCAAGTGCTTTCAATTTGGAATGCTGTAAAATTTTCTTGTTTGGTAAAAGAGTAATATATTACTTTTCCATGCCAGTAACATGTTGTTTTTTTTTTTATTCAACAAGACAGAACAGTTAAGAGAATGCTTTCACCAGGACAAAAGCACCAGAAGGGGTTAGAGGATAAAGATGAATTTGATGAAGCCAGTGATTTGTCAAATGTTTATTGTAATCAGTTAACAGAGACAGAATATGATAATCAAGGAATTTCAGAAACGGAGAAAGCTTTAAAGGTGGGTATTCAGAATTTTCACATCACACCAAATTAAAGAATATATATATGTCATTGAAATTTATATGAAAATACAAAACATCAATAATTAAGAGTCATAGAATTACAAAAAAAAAATTTGATGGTATTCCCTTAAAGGTGGGTATTTAGAATTTTAACATCTCACCAAATTAAGAAATATATATATCACTGAAATTCATGTGAAAATATAATACAAATCATTAATAATTAAGATTCATAAAATTACCAAAAAAATTTTTTTTGATGATGTTCCCTTAAAAGGCTACGTAGCCTCTTATGGTAGTTTTAGATTTCGCGCCAAAAATCAATAAAGCATTTTGGGAATGTCAAGTGACGGACACGTGACTCATAACGCTTAAATTCCATTACATAACACACATGTAATAATTATTTTCCATAATGTCTTGTTCGGACGCTATATTTGAAAAACTTCAATGGTGTATCCCTGGATGTAAATGAGCGAATTGATTAGAGCTGTAACGATACACTCGAATATTCGGTGCACCGAATATTTTTTTCCCGGCGAATACGTATCGTATTCGTCAGTCCAAGAACCGAATATCGGCGAATACAACACAAATAAATTGTTAGGAATGCTGACTGGTCAGTAAAGTTCAAAAAGTTTTCCCCGAAGAACAAACCTGAATTTTATCTATATCTGTAAACGATGATCGAAAGGGAAGCAACTTTGAGAGGTTTGGATGACGCTTTATGGCATATGTCGTAAACTACTAGGAAAGGAATTATAAACAATTGAAAATCAAAAATTGTTCTAAATTTCAATAATAATAATTTAAGAAATAAAAGTTTTTATTTATTAATCGTCATTGTGTACAGGTTTAACATTAATATAGCGACATATTGTAAAGGAGTCTCTCGCATTTCCCGCGAAGTGTCAGACGAGATTGTTAGTCCACCGGCAAAATTTAAGTTCCCCGAGTGGAAATATTTCGGGTTTCCACGAGTAAAGGAGGGTGGCAAAGTCATAAAAAAGCAAACCCCGACAATATGCAGACTACACAGTCATGAAAAAGTATATCAAGATTAATATCAATCAATTTTAATAGGTCGAACTGACCAAATATGAAGTCGGCCCCTAGTCAAAACGGCCTCGGTCTGTCAAACGTACGTGACAAGAAGTCAAACCGACACCATTCATAAATGAAAAATATAACCGGTCAAGCCCAGAAATAGGCACTTTGGCCCTGTTATAGTATAATTTTTCAAATATATGTATTTATAAAGATATTTCTTGGATATTTGTATATTTTTGCTGAGACTAATTAGGAAGCCAGTTTGTATGAAGATTACAAATGATTGGCGTATCAATGTTGAGTTAACAGATTTAGAGAGTGCATAAAATATGTTTTAGATGTTTCCTACAAAAAAATAATAGTAGAGCTGATTAACCCATTACCAAATGACAAAATTTTAGACTAGTCCAAATTGAGAGCATTTGCAGAAGATAAGATGAATATTGCTAAATTGATGATCTATGTCTTTGATAGAGCAGAAAATATTGTTGGTAAAGAAGAAAATGGTGGTTACCAGCATTTTCTCCTTTTCCGACAGTGTTTTCTATCTGTTTGAAGAACTTTCTGCCATTTATATCAAATTTGAAATTGTCTTCTGCAAAATCTTTCAGTTGAGAAGTCTAAAATCTAACATTTTGGAAAGGGCTAAATCAATATTTAAAGCCAGGTATGCTTTTTTCATTACTTTATTAATATTGATGTGACTTTTTTTTAATCCAAAGCATTGAAAAAGTAATTCATTTTGTGCCTGGAAAAAATTTATATTCATGAATAAATATTCGTATTCGTGCCCCTGTATCGTGATGTGTATTCGTATTCGTGACCTCCTGTATCGTTACAGCCCTAGAATTGATCATCTAAAAATAGAATGTGTCTCTCGTTGGTGTCAACCTGAGCCGTAGTAAATCTCTAATTTCTCGTGTTGTCGGATGCCTTTAGACTACTGGGGTTTTATGAATGAAAATTAAAAGGCTTTGGCAGTATAAGGATGATTTTTTGCATTTCTGTAAAATTTTCGTCCCAAGATCTGAAGGGCCACCTTTAAAAGGCGTTGTGGGAATGTTAAGCTAGGGAACGTGACAAATCATGCTTAAATCCTATAGCATAACAAATACATAATTATTTTTCATAATGTCCTCTTCGTACGCTATGTTTGGAGAGCTCTTCATCTGTGTATTTCCGGTATGTAAATGAGCGAGTTGCTCATGTAAAATTAGAACGTGTTTTCCGTCAGTGTCAACCTGGGCCATAGTAAATCTCTAATTTCTCTTGTTGTCGGATGGTTTTCGGCTACTGGAGTTTTATGAATGAAAATTGTAAGACTTTGGGAGTAAAAGGGTGATTTTTTTGTATTTTTGTAAAATTTTAGTCTCTAATTCTGAAGGGCCACCCAGTCTGCATACTTTACAACTACATTAGACTTTGTACCACAGTAGACTTGCGCAAACCAGAAAATTACATATAAACTGATTTTAAATTAGCCTGCATGGACTATGCAGGCTGATTCAGGGCAAAACTTTACGCAAATATCAGAATGTCCCTTTTCGCCTGTTGCAGCCCATCTTGAAAGCATCTGTATTCTACAACATTTAGATTTGCCTCAAACAACTTGATTTCTCTGTGAAAGGGTAAAAAATGTTTAAAAAAAAAATAACTAGCATATATTCTTTTCCCAAAATGTTTTAACCCATTATCAAACAACAATATTTTAGACTGGTCCAAATTGAAAGCATTTGCAGACGACAAAATAAAAGTGACTGAAAATTTAAAATTTGTTTTGTGAAGGGTAGAAAACATTGTGGGAAAAGGAGAAAATGCTGGTTACCAGCATTTTCTCCTTTTCCCACAATGTTTTCTAAAGGCTTCTTTCTCAGGGGCGTCAAAAGTAGGGATTGAGTGGTAATGGGTTAAAAGAGATTTTTATCTCAGGTTCGTTACCGCAAAGGATGGTACATAAAGGATAAACGAATTCTGCTTATGAACTATATTGCAGGATCTGATGGAGTACCTAGATACTCACCCCGATGAGTTTGGAGAAATGTTGAAGAAACGAAAGAGACAGGACTTGGAAAATGGCGGGATGGTATCCTACTTGAAGGCATGTAGATTTGTGTTACGGGAGATCACTCTATTATGCAGGGCCTCATCCTGGTTTAACTCTCTACTAAACGACAAAATTTTAGACTGGTCCAAATTGAAAGCACTTGCAGACAACAGACTAAAAATGACTGATAATTTGAAATTTGTATCGAAGAGGAGACAAAACATTGTGAGAAAAGGAGAAAATGCTGGTTTCCAGCATTTTTTTTTTTGTTGTTTTTCAACAATGTTTTCGAAAGACTTCTTTCTCAGGGTTGTCAAAAGTCGGCATTGTGTGGTAAAGGGTTAAATACAATACTTAACAACTGCATAAGGGAAGATTCTCATTAGCTCAGTGGTCTTTCAAGGACAAATTCCTTTGTTTTAGACACATTTAGATTTTAGTCTGCAGAGCCACTAAGTTATGGCAAGTCTTAAGTCCTTTTTTTTCTTTTTGTATATCTCATTACCAAACAACAAAATTATAGACTTGTCTGAATTGAAAGCATTTGCAGACAACAAGATAAACATGACTAAAATATAGAAATTTGGTTTGGGAAGGGTAGAAAACATTGTGAGAAAAGGAGAAAATGCTGGTTACCAGCATTTTCTTCTTTTCCCACAATGTTTTCAAAAGGCTTCTTTCTCAGGGTTGTCAAAAGTCGGCATTGCATGGTAAAGGGTTAAATACAATACTAACAACTGCATTAGGGAGAATTCTCATTAGCTCAGTGGTCTTTCAAAGACAAATTCCTTCATTTTAGACACATTTAGATTTTAGTCTGCAAATCTACCAAGATATGGCAAGTCTAAGTTCTTTTTTTTTTTCTTTTTGTATAGTTAAGAATCATACACTAAACAAACAATATATATACGAGGGGCGTTCAATAAGTAATGCCCCTGACCCACTCCCAATCGTCTGATCTAGCTGAAATTTCTCTGTGGGTTATGTGGCAAATTACAGATCTGAACTAATTGTGGTTTCTGATTTACAGGTGTTTGAACTGAGTCAGGTGTGACTGACATCTGATAAAAAAAAAAAGAGTAATAAAATACTTTTTGTAACCCAATGGTCATTTAAATTTTAGCCCTGACATCCGGCCATGTTTGAATTTACCATGCCAGCGTTTTACAAGGTCATATGATGAGGGAATCACCGTAAGTTTCTTTCATCTCATCAAAAAACGGGATCACTGCTCGACACTCAACAGGCTCCCATTTCAAACCTGACTCATTTCAAACACCTGTAAATCAGAAACCACAATTAGCCCAGAGCTGTAATTTACCACACAACCCATAGAGATATAAATCATTATACATGCAAAATTTCATCTAGATAAGACAAAATGGAAGTGGGTCAGCGGCATTACTTATGGAACGCCCCTCATATGTTTATCCTTTGTCAGGTGAAAGTAATGGATGTCATATATGGAAGCAGCAGCCCATTGGTACAAGTTTCGGAGAAAGAGAGGGAGAAAAAACTGAGAGAAATGAAAAGAAATATGCAAAAAGCTTTCGAATACACAGTTGGTAGGTCAACTTTAACACTTCAAGCATCAGATAAGCCCTGAAGAAATGATCAGTCAATGAACAACACCCGAATAGTTGCAGTTATTCTTACGAACGAAGTCCGTAACAAAGAAACAAATGAATAAATGCATGGCAGAAATAAGGATCGGAGCGGGATTCGAACTCCGAACTCCCGGACGCAAAGCCAATAACCTAACCACTGAGCCAAAGAGATATCTCCCTGACGCAGTAGCCAGGTATTGTATTTAAATCGGGAGTATGCCATGCAGGAAGGAGTGGTCTCCCATAACACACCCCCTCTTAAAGTCATCATTTATTGATGACTCAAAGCCTTATTAGGCAGGAAGTCCGATTTTGGACAACAAATGGGATTAATGGCTCAATGGCCAATCCCGGACGAGCCCCCATTTTTCGAACGAAGTCCATAACAAAGAAACAAATGAATAAATGCATGGCAGAAATAAGGATCGGAGCGGGATTCGAACTCCGAACTCCCGGACGCAAAGCCAATAACCTAACCACTGAGCCAAAGAGATATCTCCCTGACGCAGTAGCCAGGTATTGTATTTAAATCGGGAGTATGCCATGCAGGAAGGAGTGGTCTCCCGTAACATTATAAAAAAAATAATGCGTCATTATATAGCCTTCAACATGTGAAAAGGGCATATAGGCATTAACTCTTTACCACACAATCTTGACTTTTTACAACCCTGAGAAAGAAGCCTATATAAAACATTGTGGAAAAAGGAGAAAATGCTGGTAAACAGCATTTTATCCTTTCCCCACAATATTTTCTACCCTATTCAAGTCAGAAATCATCATATTACTAAGATTTAATTTGTTGTCTGTAGATGCTTTGAATTTGGTCCAGTACAAAAATCTATTGTTAGGTAAAGAGTTAAAATAAAGTGTCATCCCAGATCAGCCTGCGCAGACCAAGTGTGATTGTCTATTTCACGCTAGCCAATTTAGGACAAAATCTATCGTTGAGGTAAAGTGCAGTCTGGATTAGCCCACAGCCCTACACACTTTATGCAAATATCCAAGTGCCCATATCAGTATATGTGTGTGATTATACTCATTCATCTCCCTACCAGATGGCAATATTCTAAATTAAAATTTTGTCCATATTATCAACACATTTGCAGCCAACAAACTATTATGGCTAATTTACAAAAAGTGAGAAAACTACTGAGGGAAAAACTACTGAGAGAAAAGCAGAAAATGAAAGTATCTAGAAATGTTTTCAAAAAGTATTGTTCCCCAGGGTTGTTTGAGTGGGATAGGAATTTGAAATGAAGGAAAGTTTAAGAAATGTTTTAGAAAAGCAATAGTTTTACATGTTTCTTAGGTATGTAAAAAAGTTGATTTTTTCTTTTGTAACTTCATACAGAAAGCAAAGAACGCAGAATTTCAAAACGCCTCCAGGCAAAAAAAGAGAAAAAGGAAGCTGTAGGAATGGTGGAAAGTAAAAAAATAAAAAAGTCGAAAAAACAGTCATCAGCTGCTGCTGTCCCACCACCGCCTCCACCACCCCCTGTACCACTGCCTGCACCAACCCAAAGGCCACCAGCTCCGCCAGTTCCACCCCCAGTACCAACAGAGATGCCACCACCCCCATCCATACCATCAGCAAAAAAGAAAACAGGCATGAAATATGAAGTAACACCACGACGTCCATTCAAACCACTAGAGGAGAGACTTAATAGACAGGTAACACACCTCTATCTTGTTTGGACATTGCTTTCATCAGTCTCATTATGATTATCTAAGTCATATGTATATTTTGGTGTTTTAACTCTTTCTTCCCAAACAACAAAATATTGGACTAGACCAAATTGAAAGTGTTTGCAGACGAAAAGTCAAATGTAAATAATCATTTTTGTCTATCAAAGAGTAGAAAATAATGTGGGAAAAGGAGAAAATGCTGGTTACCAGCATTTTTTCCTTTTCCTACAGTGTCTTCAAAAGCCTTCTTTCCTTGCATCATAAAAACCAGGGATTGTTTGGGAAAGGGTTAACTTTTTAGAACACAAAATTTTAGACTTATCAAATTGAAAGCATTTGCAGACAAATTATTTGATTTTAGCACATAAGATATTTCTCTGTGCCATGGTAGAAATAATTGCAGGAACAGAGAAAATTCTCCCCACCAGCATTTTATCCTTTTCCTACAGCATTTTTCAAATGTGCTCTTTGATTGATGGGCAAAGGGCTACAAAACTTCCACTGTAGACAAGAACAGAAACTTTCATCTTATGAGGAAATATCCCTGTAATATATGATCCCATGTTTAAATGACCCCTGGGTAAAAGGGCTGTTTCAGCTCCATCACTGAACAGAGAATTTATTGATTACCATTATTTTCTTCATCTTAACCCTTTCCCAAACAACCTCTGGTTTTTACAGGTCTGGAATGGTAGCCTTTTGAAAACATTGTGAGAAAAGGAGAAAATGCTGGTAACCAGCATTTTCTCCTTTTCCCACAAAGTTTTCTACCCTATCATAGACAGAAATCATCTTTTCAGCAAGAGTTAAATTGTTGTCTGCAAATGCTTTCAATTTGGTCTAGTCCAAAAATTTGTTGTTTGGGAAAGGGTTAAGCAAGCATTACAGAAGATGCTTCAATTTGCATGTTTTACCATTTTACCATGCATGCACTATATGATGCAGGTTTATTCACAGGGAACCTGATGCATGATTGAAAGATATGGCCACTATATTTACTATATCAAAATTTCTATTTATAGAACAATGTGCCTATTAGTGGAAAGAAACAAGAAGATGCCAATGAGTAAGTCTTTGTTATTTTGATATATGCCTTAAAGGTGGGTATTTAGAATTTTTTCATCTCACCAAATTAAAAAATATATATATCACTGAAATTCATATGAAAAAATAATACAAATCATCAATAATTAAGATTCATGAAATTACAAAAAAAATTTTTTTTGATGGTATTCCCTTAAAAGGCTACGTAGCCACTTAAGATATTTTTAGATTTCGCGCCAAAAATCAATAAAGCATTTCGGGAATGCCTAGTGACTGGCACATGACTCATAACGCTTTAATTCCATTACATAACAAACATGTAATAATTATTTTCCATAAAGTCTTCTTCAAAGGCTGTGTTTGAAACTTCGTCTGTGTATACCTGTTTGTAAATGAGCGAATTGATAATCTAAAAATAGAACGTGTCTCCCCTCGGTGTCGACCTGGGCTGTAGTAAATCTCTAATTTCTCATGTTGTTGGACGGTGTTCGACTACTGGGGTTTTATTAATGAAAATTAAAAGGCTTTGGGAGTGTAAGGATGATTTTTTTGCATTTTTGTACAATTTTCGTCCCAAGACCTGAAGGGCCACCTTTAACTCTTTCCATATCTTAGAAGCTCTTTTGCACAGAATGTGTAGTCTGATCTCTGATCTACATTATCCACAGCTTTATTGTAGATTATGACTGAAGTCTGGCTTGATCTTGGAGACGATAAAATAAACTTACCGGTAACTCAAAAATTGAAATTGTTTCCAGCAGGGTAGAAAACATTATGGGGAAAAAGAGAAAATGCTGGTTACCAGCATTTTCTCCTTTTCCGACAATGTTTTCAAAAGGCTTCTACCTCAGGGTCCTAAAAGCCAGGGATTGTTTGGTAAAGAGTTAGGGAATGCAACATATAGGCTGGAAAGAGTATTGTACGAATTCCTTGTATTACTTGAACAAATTGACATGAAATAAATTACCACTGTTACCATATTTTACTCGCTTTAATTATTGTCCAAACTTAGCTTCGGCTAAGGTCTGCATGTAGAACTACATGTATGTGCATGGTTTTTAACTCTTGTGTGGCTGGTAGATTGTTGTGTCTTTAAAAGATACTTAACTCTTTACCACACAATCCTGACTTTTAACGACCCGAGAAAGAAAGCCTTTGAAAACATTGTAGGAAAAGGAGAAAATGCTGGTAACCAGCATTTTCCCCATTTCCCACAATGTTTTCTACTTTTTCCAAATCAATTTTCAATTTTTGATTCATATTTACCGGTATTTTGTTGTCTGCAAATGCTTTCAATTTGGACAAGTCCAAAATTTTGTTGTGTGGTAAAGAGTTAAAATACCTGAATAATAAACATGATTTTGTTGGTTTGATTTGGTAATATGTGGCAAATGACATAGATCTAAGATGTATGTTCTGTGCACTTTGATCTTGATGTATGCCATCCGCCAAAGCTCTTAATATTTTGACTATGGCAATGTAAGGGTCAAACCGTACATTTACAGTTAACAGAATTCCGTAGCATCGGATTATACCCGATGATATAAATATTCACTCTTTAATTATTCTTTGCATAAAGGTCAATTTCAGGTCAATTTGTTCGATTAATACATGTAAATGAAACCCCAGGACAGCAAACAGTGCACTGCCTGCCTTGATATAACTGCAGAAATGTTGACTGTAGCTTTAACCCATTACCACACAATCCCTACTTTTGACGCCCTGAGAAAGAAGCCTCTAGAAAATACAGTGGGAAAAGGAGAAAATGCTGGTAACCAGCATTTTCTCCTTTTCCCACAGTGTTTTCTACCCATCCCAGAACAAATTTCAACTCTTCAGTCACCTTTATTTTGTCGTTTGCAAATGCTTTCAATTTGGACCAGTCTAAATTTTCTCGTGTGGTAAAGAGTTAAACACCAAACTAACCAATCTTGAATATTTTCAGCTCTTTTGGATCTATGGCATCCCTAGACTGTTCCTTGACAAGTTTACATCAGGAGTTGCTCTCATATAACCCATGGAAACAATTGAAATGTGTTGATGAAAACAGGTTAGTCACCTAGCAAACTATAAGCCTTTACCAAACAATCTCTGGTTTTTACAATTCTGGGAAGGAAGGCTTTTGAAAACATCATGGGAAGAGGAGAAAATGCTGGTCACCAGCATTTTCTCCTTTTCCCACAATGTTTTCTACTCTTCTAAAGTCAAGTTCCAATTTTTGAGTCACGTTTATTTTGTCATGTGCAAGTGCTTTCAATTTGGAGGTCTAAAATTGTGTCATTTGGTAAAGAGACACTTTTTTCTATCCAAATGGGAACTCTATCCACATAAAACAAGCGTAGACTTTACCAGATTGAAAGCATATGCACACAGCATTATTAAATGTGACTGATATAAAAGGTTTTGTCTTTGATAGGATTCTATGGTAGTTATTGCAATAGAGATCATTTCTCTTTTACCACTGATTATTACTGAGCACTGTTTTTATACGAGGCAAAGAAAACCATAGAGAAAGCGAGAAAGAAGGGAGAGAGAGAGAGAGAGAGAGAGAGAGAGCGCTAACTTGTGATATTGGACATGATAAATGTTTTGAAAATCGTCTCAAGTGAGATAAAAACACTTAAACCCTACTAGTGCCATATGGCAGTACCATATGACAAATTTTGGACCGGATCAAATTTTAAACATTTGCAAACTACAGATTGAATGCAGCTGAAATTACCTTTTATTTCATTGAGTAGAAAACATTGGTAACAAGCATTTTCTCCCTTTCCCACAATGTTTTTAAAAGCCTTCCTGCTTAGGGTCGTTAAGACAAGTACACTTTATCAGTGCTATTTCTATAAATAGGTCTCCTGGAGGTACCCCAACAAAGGCGAGGAAGAACATAGAGCCAGACACACCAAGGGAGCCCTTACATTTGGCCTTGATGAACAAGTTTAGAAATGTTCTGTCCCCAGACACAAGTCAGATCAGTGCCGATGGAACAAGCTTCCAAAGTGAATTTACCCCTTAACTTTTTACCAAATGGCAATATTGTAGACTTGTCCAAATTGAAAGCATTTGCAGATGAAAGTATAAATCTGGCTCAAAAATTGAAATTTATCTGTTTTGGGAAGGATAGAAAACATTGTGGGAAAAGGTGAAAATGCTGGTTACCAGCATTTTCTCTTTTTCCCACAATGTTTCATAAAGGCTTCTTTCTCAGGGTGGGTAAAAGTCTGGATTGTGTGGTAAAGGTTTAAATGCCATACTAGACAATCCTTTATTTTCAGCTTGGCTATTTTCAGAGAAAACATAGAGGTATTGCTATAGCCCTGGCGTTGTGTTTATTGTCAATGCAAAGACCCACATTTCTCATGTCTCTGTTATTACTGAATATGTTTATTTCAACCTCTGACAAGTTATTAACTATCAATAGGGGAAGTTGTACAACAATGGCAGTTAACCCATTACCACACAATCCCTACTTTTGACGCCCCTGAGAAAGACGCCTTTTGAAAACACTGTGGGAAAAGGAGAAAATGCTGGTAACCAGCATTTTCTCCTTTTCCCACAGTGTTTCTACCCTTCCCAGAACAAATTTGTATTTTTCAGTCACCTTTATTTTGTCATCTGCAAATGCTTTCAATTTGGACCAGTCTAATATTTTGTCATGTTGTAAAGGGTTAAATACCAAAATATTTTTGACAGTTATGCCCCTTTTCCAACTTAAAAATTCTTCTAAAAATCAAGCAATTTCAGCCAAGCATGGGTACCCCACATGCAGTGCTCTTGTTATCAACCCGAGATATACATACATGTACTTAACTAAGCCTTTTCAAAGAAAACATGGAGGTATTCCATACTAATGTCAACATTGGTTCAAAAGGTTTGGGCATATTCCATTCACCTTTTCTGGTACAGTGTTCGGTAATCTTGAATGCTTTCCTGGAATATTTGAAAGGAATAGTTCAGAACACATACACTGTTCTGGAGCTATGTTCAGAATGGAGCATTTTTGGAACACTGTTCTAATCAATTCCGAAATGAATATATACATTGTCATGATTGCTCTTGCAAGAGGCGCTGTCTTAGCTGTATTGGTGAAGTATATTAAACAGCTGCGGAGAGGGAGTAGAGACTGACATTGGCGAGTCTACAATGCTCCTGTTTATGGCATTTATATAGCAAAAAAAGACAACTGAAAGTTTTGCCTTGAAGAATTGTTTGTCTTTCAAATATCTTGTATCACCCAGCAATCATTTAGCAGGTGCGCTGCACCTCAATTGTATTAAAACAGTCAGAACATGTTGTGAAGAACATGGCACAGTGTTCTGAAATACTCTATTGAACTAGAACATGTTCGAATTGTTCGGAGTAGCGAAAGGAATACGCCCTTTGACATTTTCTCATATCTTTTAACTCTTTACCAAAAGAAAAAATTTTAGACTGGTCCAAATTGAAAGTATGTGCAGACAACAAAACAGAAGTGACTGAAGAATGGAAAGTTGTTTTGGATAGGGTAGAAAACATTGTGGGAAAAGGAGAAAATGCTGGTTACCAGCATTTAGTTGTTTTGGATAGGGTAGAAAACATTGTGGGAAAAGGAGAAAATGCTGGTTACCAGCATTTTCTCCTTTTCCCACAATGTTTTCTAAAGGCTTCTTTCACAGGCTCCTTAAAAGTCGGGATTATGTTGTAAAGGGTTAACATGAATAAAAATATTTACTTAAAAGTTCAGGCTCTTTGTTGATTGTAGCAAGGGGAACCCATACCAGTGGGGCAAGTTACCCATAACATTTTTTATATGATTATGCCCTTGTCTAAATTAAAACTTTTCAATGAAAAACTATCTGCAGCTTTGCATATGCTGGTGGTGCACTTTTTATCCTTTTAACAATCCCTGGTTTTTACGACCTAGAGGAAGAAGCCTTCTGAAAACATTGTGGAAAAAGAAGAAAATGCTGGTTATTTTTCCCACAAAGTTTTCTGGTAACCAGCATTTTCTCCTTCTCCGACAAATTTTTCTACCCTATCAAAGAAAAATTACATCATTTGAGCCACTATAAAATGGTCATCTGCAAATGCTTTTAATTTGGATAAGAATTTGTGCAGAGTGTGTATATCACACTAATTTTGAAAAGCTCCCCAATTTCTTTTAGTTTGCGTAACAATACCACCCCTCCCCCTCTCTTCAAACAATCCTTTATAAAAGATCCTACTAATGTTGTTATTTAGGGCAATATAATGTACTTTATTTAGTGTTCTTTTGTTTTAAGCTTTCGTAATGTTATATTTTAATATGTTCAGAGTTTTAGTATTACAATTGTATTTGTGGTGCGGCATAAACGACAGCACTATATTTTTATTCAAGTTTTGAAAAGTACCTTTGGAGGCAGCCATATTGTTTACTCTGCTTCAAGTCATTTCATAACTAGGTAATTTCATACCAGTTTGGTCATTTCTTACCCACCTATTCTTTTTATTTTCACCATTTCATACCCACTTCCATCCTTTCATATACACTTTGGTCAATATTCATATCAAGTTTTTTAGCTCACCTGAGCACAAAGTGCTCATGGTAAGCTTTTGTGATTGCCCAATGTCCGTCGTCCACAATTTCTTTAAACATCTTCTCCTAAACCAATTGGCCGATCTTGATGAAACTTGGCAGGGATGCTCCTTGGGTGAAGCTCTACCAAAGTTGTTCAAAAGGTTGAATTCCAGCCATAACTCTGATTGCCATGGCAATCAAAATGAAAAAACAGCAAAATCTTTGAAAATCTTCTTCTCTGAAACTAGAAGGTGTAGTGCTTTGATATTTGGTATGAAGCATCTCCTATTAGACCTCTACCAAGATTGTTCATATGATGCACCTGGGGTCAAAACTGGCCCTGCTCTGGGGGTCACAAGATTGAAACATAGGAACAAAGAAGGAAAACTTTAAAAACCTTCTTCTCTGAAACTAGAAGGGGCAGAGCTTTGATATTTGGTATGTAGCATCTCCTAGTGGACGTCTACCAAGATTGTTCATATGATGTTCCTGAGGTCAAAATTGGTCCCGCCCCGGGGGTCACAAGTTTGAAACATAGGAACAAGGAAAGAAAACTTTAAAAATCTTCTCTGAAACTAGAGGGTGCAGAGCTTTGATATTTGGTATGTAGCATCTCCAAGTGGACATCTACCAAGATTGTTCATATGATGCCCCTGGGGTCAAAACTGGCCCTGCCCCAGGGGTCACAAGTTTGAATCATAGGAACAAAGAAGGAAAACTTTAAAAATCTTCTCTGAAACTAGAAGATGCAGAGTTTTGATATTTGTTATGTAGCATCTCTTAGTGGATTTCTACCAAGAATGTTCATATGATGCCCCTGGGGTCAAAACTGGCCTGGCCCTGGGGATCACAAGTTTGAAACATAGGAACAAAGAAGGAAAACTTTAAAAATCTTCTTCTCTAAAAGTAGAAGATGCATTTTGCACAGTTACATACCCTGTCAGAATTATTTGACCTTGAACTTTGATATATTTATTTATCTTCATTGTAGACCTTTACTGCTTTGTACTCAGGTGAGCGAAATAGGACCATCATGGTCCTCTTGTAATATCAATTTACTGATTTGGAACCTAGTTTTAATACACATGTACTATTTTCTAGTGTTTTTTCTGGAATGACTACTGCTTTTGTACATAGCTCTATTTGAAATTACGTAAAATTTTGGTAAAGAATGCCTATGATTGTGTCTTACCATTATTGGTTCTTTTTTTTTTTATTTTAAGTTGTATTCTAAGGATTGTTTAGGACTTCTCAGTTCATTTCTCACCGAGTTAAGCAAAAATTTACTTTGGTCATTTCAAAATGCTGTTATGTGCCTTTTTCTTTTCAGAAACAACTATTATAAATTTGCAGCGCCATTGATGTTATGCATCTATATTTTCTTGTTTTTATCTTTGGAATGACAAAAATCATATAACTAGATGCTGTTTAGAAATCGTTAGGTAAGTTGGACTGCACAGAACACTTAAAATGACTAAAATAGTCTATGAGATGTTATGTTTAAACTCTTTAGCACACAGTCCCGACTTTTAACGACCCTGAGAAAGAAAGCCTTTGAAAACGATTGTGGGAAACGGAGAAAATGCTGGTTACCACAATGTTTTCCACCCTTTCCAAATCAAATTTCAGTTTTTGAGTCACATTTATTTTATCGTCTGCAAATACTTTCAATTTGGACTAGCGCATAATTTTGCCGTTTGGTAAAGAGTTAAACTGCATTGAAGCCCCAACTTTCTGTAAACTGAAAGAGTTAATTGCAATAAGTTGCATTTTTTTTTTCCAACCCTTTACCCATTACCACACAATCCCTACTTTTGAAGCCCTGAGAACGAAGCCTTTAGAAAACATTGTGGGAAAAGGAGAAAATGCTGGTAACCAGCATTTTCTCCTCTTCCCAAGATGTTATCCACCCTTCACAAAACATTTAATTATAAAATAAACACAAGATTTCGGCGGTACAACCGCCTTCTTCAAGTGTGATCCTGTGATAAAATGCCTGCAGTAATGTTCAGTTGTTTACGCAATTTGTTCACAAAACAAATATCAAATTTTCAGTAACTATTATTTTGTTGTCTGCAAATGCTTTCAATTTGGACCAGTGTAAAATATTGTCGTTTGGTAATGGGTTAAAGTGCTTTTCATCACTTTTATTGCCTTTGCAGCCATCATAGTTCAAGATCAGGCTGATCTACACTGTCTGCTTTGTTGGAACACTGTAGACAAAAGTAGCCATGAAGTTGCAATTATTTTGGTCGTACATGTATTTCTGGAATGAAAAATTCTTTTGGATTTATTCAGGGTTAACAAGTCAATTAACTCTTTACCAAATAGCAAAATTTTAGACTGGTCCAAATTGAAAGCACTTGCAGACGACAAAATAAACGTAAGTCAAAAATTGAAATTTGCTTCCAGCAGGTTAAAAACATTGTGGGAAAAGGAGGAAATGCTGGTTACCAGCATTTTCTTCTTTTCCCACAGTTTTTTCTAACAGCTTTTTTCTCAGGGAAGTCAAAAGTAGGGATTGTGTGGTAATGGGTTAATAAAATGATTTTGTCAGTAGATCTATTGTTTCGTTACAGCTATCTTTGGTTGTGTCAAATGTAATAGATTCTTGTGTGTATAAACAATATTCCTGCAACGGAATTTGCCAGACTATCATGTTATGTTTTTAGTAGTTATATCTGTTTTGTGATAATTATGTCTTTTGTAGCTTTGTATCAGACACTGAAAATCAAATATTTTTAAATACTGTCAAGCTTGTTGATCTGTCTACATTTATTCAGTATGAACCTTCTTTTCAACATGCAATTTAACCCTTTACCACATAATGATACCTTGTATTGACCGTGAGAAAGAAGCCTTTTCAAAACATGAGAAAAGGAGAAAATGCTGGTAACCAGCATTTTCTCTTTTTCCAACAATGTTTATACTCTATCGAAAGCAAATTGCACCATTTGAGCTACATTGAAACCGTCATATGCAAATGCTTTCAATTTGGGCTTTGCTAAAATTTTGTTGTCTGGTAAAGGGTTTTACAAGCACTAGAAAAGATACAGCCAACAACATTCAGTATTTATGGTACTTCTTAACTCTTTACCACACGAGAAAATTTTAGACCGGTCCAAATTGAAAGCATTTGCAGACGACAAAATAAAGGTGACTGAAAAATTGAAATTTGTTCTGGGAAGGATAGAAAACGCTGTGGAAAAAGGAGAAAATACTGGTTACCAGCATTTTCTCCTTTTCCCACAGTGTTTTCAAAAGGCTTCTTTCTCAGGGGCGTCAAAAGTAGGGATTGTGTGGTAATGGGTTAACTCATTACCAAACGACAATATTCTAGGCTGGCCCAAATTGAAAGCATTTGCAGACTACAAAATTATAAGTGACTGAAAATTTGAAATACTGAGCTTTCTTAGGTAATTTTCTGTTCTCCGCTAGTATCTTGTAGAACATAATCTTATATAGTCAAAGTATCATCTAGGATTTGCCTGAGTGGACTGCGCGGGCTGATCTGTTAAGACAGTTTACGCAAATGTTTGAATGCCCCTTTTTGTGTGTTACAGGCCATATCATGATAAACTTGAACAAGAATGTCAGTATACAAAATGAAACATCCTGGGTTAATGATGGGAATGCAAAATAAGCTTCGTAAAGAAAGAAAAATCTTTCACTCATTTCTGAGAAAACTGATGTTCTTTAACTCTTTACCACACGAGAAAATTTTAGACTGGTCCAAATTGAAAGCAATTGCAGACGACAAAATAAAAGTGACTAAAAAATAGAAATTTGTTTTGGGAAGGGTAGAAAACGCTGTGGGAAAAGGAGAAAATGCTGGTTACCAGCATTTTCTCCTTTTCCCACAGTGTTTTCAAAAGGCTTCTTTCTCAGGGGCGTCAAAAGTAGGGATTGTGTGGTAATGGGTTCATTTCTTTGTATGTCTTCTGGTATGTAGACTAAGAGGATGGAATAAAATATTTTTGTTTATGATATACATGTTATGTCAATCTTACTTTATTATGATAGGAAAGAGAAATGGTAATTAATGTTATCCTATATAATCCTTTTTTTTTTTTCATACACTCTCGGAAAGAAAACTTTCAAAACATTGTGGAAAAACAAGAAATGGTTTTCTTACAAGAAATGGTTTTCCTACATTTACAACATTCCTTTTCCTAAAGCTTTTCTTTTTTTTCCCCCACAATGTTTTCAAAAGCATTCTTTACCTATTTCAATAAAAGCTGGGGATAGCCTAGTTAGGAGTTCATGTGTCCCTTCAAAATTGTATTTCTGGCTAAAATGAAACACAAAATCTTTTGTGTTGAAATTCTATTTTTTACTCTTAACAAGGTTTGTATGGTAACAAATTAAAATAATAAACAACAATATAGCATTATTATACATATGGCAACAATGACTGATATAAAAATATCAAGCATAGAAATAGATACTGCTCAAAATGTGATATATAAGATCTGTCATTAATCGTGGATTAAGTCTTTACCAAACAACAAAATATAAGACTTGACAAAGTTGAAAGCAATTGCAGACAACAAAATTTATAAAATGATACTCAGATTATGGGATTCATATTGAAAATCCCCTCTTCCCACAATGTTTTCAAGTTGTTAAAACTTGGGATTGTACGGTAAATAGTTATAATACAAAGTTCTATTAACCCTTTCCCAAACAATCCCTGGTTTTCACAACCCTGAAGGGGAAGCCTTTTAAAAACAGCAATCAGCATTTTCTCCTTTTCCAACAATGTTTTCTACCAAACTGAACACAAATTACAATTTTTAAGTTATAATTATTTTGTCGTCTGCAAGTGCTTTCAATTTGGACCATTCTAAAATTTTGTTGTTTGGTAAAGAGTTAACTCTTTGCAAGACCACATTTTTAACTGACCCATAATGATGCCTTAACACCTAATAGCTCATTTAGTTTTAGCCTTAACCCTTTACCCCACAAGGCATTTCTATGTTATCTCTAACTGACCCTTAATAACAGCATGGATGGAGCTGTTTCTTATGTGTATATGACCCCTTTTGATAGCAAAGAAAACATAGAGAATTCCTAACCCTTTACCACACAAGTTTTAACAAACATCGGGAACAAGGCTTTTGACAACATTGTGGAAGAAAGAGAAAATGCTGGTAACCAGCATTTTCTCTTTTTCCCATGTTTTCTACCTTTTCAAGCACAAATTCCACCATTTATGCACATAAAAGTTGGCACCTGCAAGTGCTTTCACGTTGGACAAGCCAAGCCGAAGATAGTCACTGCGACAGGATTCTTTCCTCTCCCACCGCTGACCATTGTTTCAATAATGATCAAGTGGGAAAGCAGCCAGTGGCTTGGAAAGAAAGTTGTGCAAAGTACTGGTAAAAGAAACTCTAGGAACACATGGATAGGTGCAGTTGCCGCCACAATACAACTAAAATAATGTTGAAAACGGTATTAAACACCACACAATCAATCAATTTGCACAAGCCTAAAATTATTGTTTTGGGAAAGTGCTAAATTCAACAAGCTTTGTGTAAAAATCTTAAGCTATTCATAGCTTTGTGCATTTCTGCATGAAAAAGAGTTAAAAAGCTTGTGATCGTGTTTCTACACAAATTATAAAAATCACGGGGGTTGAAAATCCGTACAAATATATGAAGCACATTTTAAGATACATACATAACGGTGAAAAGTTAAATGTTGTGTTCCTGAATTCAGGATATTCACACAATCTCAAAACATCTTTCAGGATTTTTCAAAAAATCAATCACTGTTCATGCATACAGAGATTCATTCATAATCAATGAGCTGTCTATCAGATCAAATATTTAGTGTTGCTGGCTCCCATATGCAAAATCCTTGTCAAGTCTCTTTCAAACTAACCAGAACATTTCTGGTGTATTGGATAAAAAATCTGTATAAAAAAGCAGGCACATTAAAGATACATGCATAGATTCATGCACATGTGGTTGACTAAATAAGAGAACAAACATCTACTGTGGCTGGTTCCTGTTGTGTAAATCCTCCTCCAAACCCAACAGTCTCTTCCAAGTCGGGTATCAAATCACACATGGGACACTTCCTGTTCCTGACCTTAGAAGCTCTCATCCAAATAATCAAATTATACCTTGCTCCACCAGAGATGGGTCGTGCACCATGTTTGTGCTGCCCTCTATGGAGAAGACCAACAGTTGGCTGATGCTCGATTTCATCGTAATTGCCGTTATTGATTTCTGTCCTCATTGCACCGAAATATAATTTTCCACCTTCATAAGAATCTTTTGGAGACAAAGCAACATTGAGAGTTACTTCTGCATTGTCAAAATGGAAGCTTAAGTCTCGATCTTCACTGACCTTGTACTGTACAATGAATGCTTTGTGAGAGTCAAGCTCGACCCCGCCCCAATCCGGAAACAGAATGTTAGAAATAGGACACAGGTAACTTTCTCTCAACTCTGATACAAAGTCATTGAAGCCAAGCTCATCTAGGAGAACCTGTAATCATATATGGCTTGCAACACGCGAAAAGGTGCATTCGGACATCTGCGTAAAGTATCGTCTTGGATTAGCCCGCGCAATCCGCACAGGCTGATCCGAAAGACACCTTCCGTTTTTCTGTAATTTTCTGTTTAACGAAAGTCTACTGTAGGATAAAATCTAATGTAGTCGTAAAGTGCCGTCTCGGATTAGCCTGCGCGGATTGCGCCGGCTGATCCGAGACGACACTTTACGCAAATGTCCGAATGCCCCTTTTCATGTTTTGCAAGCCATATAGAAGTGTGTTTTCTACTCCATCACATGCAAATCAAATTATCCAAGTCACATGAAGTCTTGTGAAATACTGCAGTCTGGTCAAAGATTAATTCTGTATTACCTATCTCCTTGATATAAATATTTAGTAAGAAGATTAAATTTTATACTTGTACGCTACAGGAGACCACTCCTTCATGCATGATTTCATCCCAATTTAAATACAATACCTAACAACTGCGTTAGGGAGATATCTCTTTAGCTCTGTGGTTAAAGGTGGGTACTTAGAATTTTCACATCACACCAAATCAAAAAATATGTATATCACTGAAATTTACATGAAAAAACAATACAAAACATCAATAATTAAGAATCATAAAATTACACAAAAAAATTTTTTTGATGGTATTCCCTTAAAAGGCTACGTAGCCTCTTAAGCTATTTTTAGATTTCGCGCCAAAAATAAAAATATGCATCGTGGGAATGTTAAGTGACTGGCACGTGACTAATGACGCTTAAATTCCATTACATAACAAACATGTAATTATTTTTCATATCTTCTTCGGACGCTATGTTTGAAGCTTCGTGTGTGTATTTCTAGTATGTAAATGAGCGAGTTGTTCATGTAAAAATAGAACGTGTTTCCCGTCGATGTCAACCTTTGCCGTAGTAAATCTCTAATTTCTCGTGTTTTCGGATGGTTTTCGACTACTGGGGTTATAAGAATGACGATTATAAGGCTTTGGGAGTATTAGGATGATATTTTTGTATTTTTGTAAAATTTTCGTCCCAAATTCTGAAGGGCCACCTTTAAGGTATTAGTCTTTTAACCATTGAAAAATTAGGATATTTGTCCCCATGGGTCTGAATCCTGCTGAAGCCATTTGTATTTTAGTTATGTATTTGTTGTGAGCTTTCATGTTCGTAAGAGTGAATTAAAAGCATTTGCAAAAAAAAAAAGAAAAGAAAAAAATTGCTAGCAAACCAGCATTTTCACTTTTTCCAACATTGTTTTGTACCCTTCATCATCAAACCTCAGCATATGTGTCACACTTAAACTTGAGATGGTCTAAAATTTTGTTGTCTACCAGAGAACTAAACTGGAGAGCTTGCAGGTCTTGTTACAGGCATTTTCTCCATCAGCCATAATGTTTCCAAAGGCCTTCATCCTAAAGGTCGTCGAATCAAGAGATTTTTTGTTACTGTTTAACTCTTTACCAAACATTAGAATTATAGACTAGTCCAAATAGAAAGCATTTGCAGATGACAAAATAAATGTGACTTAAATTTCAAAGGTTGCTTTGAGAAAGGTAGAAAACATTGTGGGAAATGGAGAAAATGCTGATTACCAGCATTTTCTCCTTTTCAAACAGCGCTTTCAAAAGGCTTCTTTTTCAGGGTAATTAAAAGTCGGGATCGTGTGGTAATGGGTTAACTTACCCCATAATTGTTCATGGTATTTGGTCTTCCTTTTGGACAATCACTGTCCTCGAAATTCTGAATTTCTTCAAGAAATCGTTTACAGAAGTCCTCTGTGAACACAGGAACCGTATACGCTCTACTGACTGTAAAGATGAATTTTGTTTTAAGCCAGTAGCCAACTCTTTTCAATGTGACAAAATTTCAGCTTTGATGAAATTCAAAGAATTTGCAGATGATAAATACCGGTAAAAAAGTGTCTCGGAAACTGAAATTTGTCTTCAGAACTGTGAAACCCTTGTGGAAAAAGGAGAAAATGCTGGAAACCATCATTTTCTCCTCTTTCCATGATGTTTTCAAATGGCCAATTCTTGAGGGTGGTCAAAAACTCTGAACTCTTTGAAGAAAGCAAAGTTCTTTGGAAAATCTCGTGGAGGCCAGTACAACCATAGTTCCTTTCACCAACACTTTGCAAGGCCACCAGTTCCTCAAGCAAGTCCCTGTAGTGCACTCAGCAGCATATAGGACATGAAACCAGGCAGTCACTGGCTTGAATCCCCAGGTTGGCAAGGACTGATAATAGTGATTGCAACAAGATTTATTTTTCTATTCCTTTCTTAAGCCTGCATGGGTGCTCGGTGGTAAGCATGTCGGACACATGACCTGGTGGTTGTGAGTTTGATATATGGTTGAGACGAACTTTCTTGATGGTGTATTTTCGCCTCTCACCTCTGCTGAAGCATGTGAGAAAAGTAGTCGGCAGCTTTGGAAAGAAAGTTGTGTTAATACTGGTATGAGAAAGCCAGAAAACATAATGTGAGTCACCGACCGCCATGATATGACCTTAGCTGTTGAAATGGCGTTAAAACACAATACAATTAACCAACATCCTGTCTTACCCCCAGATTGTTATTTAGACACTGGTTACGTGGAAAAGCAGCCAGTGGCTGGAGAAAAGAATTTTTCATCTTTTTCTTTGACCAAGACAGCAGAACAATTTTTCCAGATCACTGGCTGCTTACTCAAACATAAGAGAAACAATATACAGCAGTCGGAGAGAAATGAATCCTGTTGCAAGGGGTATAATCAATCATTGTAATGAAATTGCCTGATCTAGGAATTGAACATGTGACCCCTGGATACCATGACATGCATGTACAAGATAATCTATGAAGACATATTGGTTGGTCATATAGAAACAGGCTCATTCGATTTAACCCATTACCAAACAACAAAATTTCAGCTTTGTCTCGATTCAAATTATTTGCAGACAACAAAATAAAAGTGACTGAAAAATTGAAAATCGTTTTGTGAAAGGTAGAAAACATTGTGGGAAAAGGAGAAAATGCTGGTTACCAGCATTTTCTCCTTTTCCCACAATGTTTTCTAAAGGTTTCTTTCTCTGGGTCGTTAAAAGTAGGGATTGTGTGGTAATGGGTTAAGTTAAAGAAAACTAAATACACAAAGCTTTTTGGTCACTTACTGTTTGTTTCCTTCATTGGAGTTTCATCAAATAGTTCCTCAAATGTGGCATCTCTTCTGTTACAGTAATCAACAAGCTTAAGAAATTCTGGGGCCAGGAACTCTTTCTAAAATTATCCAGTGAAAAAATGCTATGTAGAGATTATGCACCTAAACCCTTATCTAAACAGTATACAAAGAGTTTCACCCTTTACCACACAATCCCCGGTTTCAAAAACCCTGATAGTAAAGACTTTTGAAAACAGTAAAAAATGCTGATAACCAGCAAGTTCCCCTTTTCCAACAAAGTTTTCTACCATACCAAGTTCATGAAAAGTTGGGAATCTTTAGTAAAGGGTTCATAGGTTTTCAAAATCAAACAGGTATTGAAAATGCCTAGTACAAAGCAGGCACAGAATACCAAAATTGCTATCTATAGAAGGAATGGTATTTTACGCCACTTCTTTGTATTCTAAATAAACAGTACAGCTAGAGTGGTTACCAGATGTGGCTCCAATAAGATTTGTCTTCAGCCCTTTACCAAACAATTTCGACTTTTAGCAACCCTGATGAAGAAACCTTTTGAAAATATTGTGGGAAAAGAAGAAATTAAGAAAATGTTGGTGACCAGCTTTTCTACATTTCCCACATTGTTTTCTACCCCATCAAAGACAAATTCTATCATTCAAGCCACATTGAAATTGTCATCTGCAAATGCTTTCAGTTAACCCTTTACCACATGGCAAAATTTTAGACCTATCCAAATTTCATAGACGACAATTTCATAGTGGCTCAAATAACACAATTTTTCTTTGATAGGGTAGAAAACTTTGTGGGAAAAGGAGAAAATACTGGTTACCAGCATTTTCTCCTTTTCCCACAATGTTTTCAAAGGGTCTCTTCCTTAGTGTCATTAACTCTTTACCAAACAACAAAATTTTAGACAGGTCCAAATTGAAAGCATATGCAGACGACAAAATAAACATGGATAAAAAATTAAAAATTGTTTTGGGAAGGGTAGAAAACATTGTAGGAAATGGAGAAAATGCTGGTTACCAGCATTTTCTCCTTTTCCTACAATGTTTTCAAAATGCTTCTTTCTCAGGGTCATTAAAAGTCGGGATTGTGTGGTAAAGAGTTAAAAGGTTTCATTGTGTGGTAAAGGGTTAAGGCAATTCTGCATTGTTGTGAGGTTAAGAGTTAACAGGGTAGAAAAAAAAGTTGGAAAATCAGTAATGGTACAGCTGACCAGTATTTTCATTTTTCTCGTTATGCTTTCAGACTCCTCTTTTCAGGATCGTTGAACACCCTGGTCGATAAATTTACCGACCAATCTTAGTTTTATTCCTGGTCTTATTTTAGATTTATCAAGTGACAAACCTTCTGCTTATCTAACTGATTTGGTTTTAGCCGATCAAAGTTGTGTTACTTTGCATTTGAGAAAAATTCTTGTGAATAAGATGTAGAAGTTTCATAAGAAAAGTTGGTGAATACAGACCCAGGTTGTGTGGTAAAGGGTTAAAAGCCCTGCCAACTGCTTTGACCCTTTACCAAACAACCCCAAGATTTAACAACCCTGGGAAAGAAGCCTTTTGAAAGCTTTATGGGGAAAGGAGAAATTGCTGGTAAACCATGTCTTTTCAAAGGCAGATAACTCTTCAGTTCATAATCTTTATTTTTCTTACTTTTTCAAACTGAAAGCATTTGCAGAAAACAAATAATAAGTGGCTCAAACACTGAAAGAAAATACAGCAAATGGCACTGGTTACAGCATCTATTGCAGAAAAACAGACTGTGACTAAAAATGTATACATAGTTGAAATTGATAGAGCTTCAGCTCATAATGATATACAGGTATATGCCCAAGGAGCCCATTAATTTTCCTAATACCTATCTTATTTGCATTTATTAAGGGGAGGTAATTATAAAAGCAATACCAATATCCATATCTACAAACAGACAGACAAAATATACATACAACCTGATTTTCAGCATACATTTCAGGACATTCATTTTGATGTGATGAAAATATTGGTCTACAGTTACCTTGAGCTGGAACAAGTCTGGATGTTTTCTCTTGTACTGTTTTGCTATCAGGAGTTGTCTCTCTTGTGAGGCTCTAGACAGGCCCCTCCTTCTTGCCACTTCTTTTTCAATCTAAAATTAATTTATTGTAAAGAACAAAAGCATCCTATGGGGGTGCCTGTCTTTAGCTGTGCCCAGTTTTTCACAAAAAAAACTTCAGTTGAAGGAAGAGAAATAAATGTGTCCAAAAACATTTAGGGTAACCTGCTCTAGTTACATGGGTTTCCCTTTCAATGTTTACAATTTAGCTAAAGTTTAAGGTAAATATCTTTGGCAATATAAAAGGTAACAGAAAATGTCCAACAATGCAAAAAAGGGCATAAAAATGTAAAAATATTTTATGATTACTTGTCCCCATTGTGTAGGTTACCCTTTCGATAGATTGTTTCAAATCAAAAGCATCTGAAGACATCAAATCATAAAGTTCTGATTCTATGACAAGGTAGACTGGCTACCAACATTTTCAACTTTTTCCACAGTTTTTAAAAAGGCCTCTAGCTTCAAAGTTTTCACATGAAAAAGCCGCAGACAGAAAGGCTATGATAATAGATCTACCTAACGAAGACAAAGTCAATCATCTGATGACCTGAAAAGGACCATTCAAACATTAAAATAAAGTGTCATCTCAGATTAGCACACAAATTGAAGTCTTCATGACACTGAAAAGAGGGCTTTTAAAAAATAAAAACTGTCAGGCAATACTTGTAAGTATAATGAGACGCTCTGGTGATCTTTTTCATATTTGGACATTTATTGTACAACGTACCGTCTCAAGTCCATCTTAAATTTTCCGGTAGCAAATATAGAGCACTATACTTACTTTTTGTTTCGTCAGTTTTATCCGTATTGCAGTGAAATGCAATTAACTTGTAGTAATAAACATAACCAAAAATAAATAGTTAAATCATTCATTACATAAAGACTTGTATAAGTCTTTTAAAACATGTTTAACTCCGAAAACTCACTGACGAAATTTGTAATGCATGGCAGCCATTTTGTATGTTTTCTGGAACGTAAACAACTCGAGTAACTGATGAAATACATGTTTTTTTCTCGTGTTCAGCGTTTAAATTGAATGTATTTGTATTTCAAACTGAGGAATATTGAATACACAAGCAACAGGTATGTTTAAATCCTACTTTTGTACCCTATTTGCGAAATTATAAGAGTTCAAACTTGCGCACAAAATCTGTGCAGAACTTTCAACTGATTTTTTACGGATTGACTCTGTACCCAGAGGCGTCCAGTCAAAAAGTAACATTGCCTTTGGGGACAGTTATCTGTACTATACTTGTAAGCAGGTCCTTTCATTGGCACGAAAGGAAAAGTTCTTGGGAAACAAAAACTTGAGTGACAGAAACCTTACTTAGAAATTAATATTCCACTCATGTGAGCATAACTATTAGCATCAAAATGAATCACTCTTCTTTAAAACAGAATATTTTCTATCTAGCACCAATCATATATCAGTGTGGTTTGAAAATCAAGGGAGATAAACAGTGACAATTCTTTAATTCTATATTAGAAGAGTTATTTCCCTTGATTAATGTTTAAATTGAAGTGACTATAAATGAAAGCCCATGTTTAAAAATTTGTGAACCTTGGGATGGAGGAGATTTTCAAAGAAAAATTCTTTTTTAGTTTTGTTGCCATAGCAACCAGAGTTTATGAAGGAATCAAATTCTTAAAAGAAATTCTGAAGAGGACCATGGCGGATCATTTCTGTGAAGTTTCATCAAATTTGGATGGGCAGCTTAAGAGAAGATGTTTGAAATAAAAGTTAACACATGCACGGAAGCAAACCGAGCCATGACATACGCCTGCTGGCTTTTGGCCATTTGAGTAATTACGTTCAAATGGAAAGTGTCGTTCTGAATTAGCTTGCGTGGACTCCACAGGCTGGACCAAGAGAACACTTTACGCAAATTTCTGAATGTCCCTTTTCGCTTGTTGCAGGTCACATAGACTAGTCTAAAAATTTGTTGTCTTATAAATAGTTCAGATGTTACCTCATCTATAAGCTCCTGTTTTTCTTCATCTGTCTTTACTCCAACATCTGCCAATATCTGATGTTAAAATATACAATGTACATATTTATAGAAACATTTCGAAAAGTCACACTTTTTTTTTAAACCCATTACCACACAATCCCTACTTTTGATGACCCCAAGAAAAAAGCCTTTAGAAATCATTGTGAGAAAAGGAGAAAATGCTGCAAAACAACTTTCAAATTTTCAGTTACTTTTGTTTTGTTGTCTGCAAATGCTTTCGATTTGGACAAGCCTAAAATATTATCTTTTGGTAATTCTCAAATATTTCTTTCCTATTAGTTCATTTACAACTTAATATGTTTGAGCCGAGCTCTGTGAAAATGGGGCTTAACTCATTACCAAACGACAAAATTTTAGGTTTATCCAAATCGAAAGCATTTGTAGACAACAAAATAAAAGTGACCCAAGATTTTAAATTTGTTTTTGTTTCTTCCAATTTTGTTTCTACTTTTGCCAATTAACCAATTTTGTTTCTACTTTTGCCAATTGACCAATTATCAATGATTTCTGAATTAACAAAGAAAAACACATTAGCCTAGAATCAATCAAAAGATTCATATTTGGGGTCAGACTCTAATCAAGAACAATTTTATGTCAGAGTCCAAAATGTCTTAATGCAAAGTTCTATAAAATCCATCATCTCCCATTAGTCTGCACAATCTGCGTCAAAACTTTCTGCTATTGGTCAATTTTCTACATGTCAAAGGACTAGTATGCCTCATTGTTAGACCGCAGTCTGATCTTTGGTCTATAGATACCAGTCACTCTGTTAAACCATTACCAAACAATCCCTGGTTTTTACGACCCTGAATTTGCCTGAAATAGAACCCTTTTGAAAACATTGTGAGAAAAAGAGAAAGATGTTGGTAACCAGCATTTTTTTCCTTTTCTCGCAATGTTTTTCTACACTGCTAGAAACAAATTTCAATTTTTGAGTTACATTTATCTTGTCGTCTGCAACTGTTTTGAATTTGGACAAGTCTATATTGACTAAAATCCTGTCGTTCGGTAAAAGGTTACGACATTTTACACTCTAACATAAAATTGTTTTTGATTAGAGTCTGACCCCAAGAATAAATCTTTTGATTGATTCTAGGCTAATGTGTTTTATTTTTGTTAATTCAGAAATACAATGGAGTGATAATTGGTTAATAATTGGCAAAAGTAGAAACAAAATTGGTTAATTGGCAAAAGTAGAAACAAAGAAGTCAAACCTACATTTCTGTGTGAATCCAAGAATTCTGCCCGATCGTGATACTCTACGTGAATATTAAATCGTTGCAGAAAAATGTTCTTAGAGTAAAGGCATTTGCAGATACTGAACTTCTTCATTTTGATGCGGAAATTGTTGCTGGCACCAGTCTCCAAATTGACAGGTACGACAGGAACCAGCCAGTATCCAAGATGGCCGCGCCCTTGGTTCAGTAGCGGCCTAAACAAAATCATGGGAATGGAAAACACCGGTAATAAAGACAAAAACTTCCCCCATCTTTATGAATCAGACTCTGCGGAAGCAACAATATGGATGGAGAAATTTATCAAAGGAGTTGGTATTTTGTCTGTTTTGAGTTTGCGATTGGAACATGCTACCGATTGCAACATGTGTTTCTTTAACCTTCACAACTTGTTCAAAGACAAAGTTAAGGGATATTTCTGAATAACAAACTTTTAAATTTTTAAACTTTTTAACCTTCACAACTTATTCAAAGTTAACGGATATTCCTGAATAACAAACTAACTTTTTAGATCAGGCTTATAGCCTTTATGTTTGAAAGACCAAATAATACATTTAGACTCATTCAAATTGAAACCATTTGAAGATAACACTGACAGAGGGATAAGTCTTTGTAATAGTTCTAGGTTGTAAAACTTGCAAGTATTGTAGAACAGATAACTGGCCCCAATGGCGATGTTACTTTTTCACTGGTAGCCTCTGGTTACAGAGACAATCAAAGACAAAACCAGTTGAAAGTTCCGCTCAGAATTTGTGCGCAAGTTTGAACTGTCATAATTTTGCAAATAGAGCACAAAACTAGGATTTAAACATGCCTGTTGCTTGTGTATTTAATAGGGGTGAAACAATATGGTAAAAAGCGTATTGCAATACATTGCAAAAGCGTATTGCAATACATTGCAATACGGCTTACCACTTATTGCAATACGCTGTATATGCTGACATTTAGCATATCTGACCACTTGTAGTCTTAGTTAGGGTAGCATATGCTAAAAAAATTGACTAGTATTTAATACAGACTAGACTGAAATGACAAAGAAATTAAGAATGATCCATAGAAACAAGTAAATGACTTCCTGACATTTCAAGTCATGTTCATTTTCAAAAATATTAGCATGTCAACCTTGTCAGCACCCAGAGAAGCTCTCTTTGCTGACAAAAAGTCACCAGCAGTAATGAACACTCGCTCAGAGGGCGTATTTGTTTATGTAGAAGCCAGTCCTGCTATACCGAACTTTGGGAGCCCAACAGAGAATTGAGACAGTGCGATGAACTAACTTACTCTGTTGCTCAACTAACACTAATACATGTACTTTCCCCCTTATCAACCGGGATAAGTGTGAGCAAAGTTATAGGAAATGAAACTCTGTTGGTCCAACATCACTAATACGGTCAACGGTTATTTGGAATTCTTGTAGCGAATTTGAGGTGGTCATAATTTTACCTGAACACCGATGACACCGCCTGTGGAAAAAATAAACAACTTAGACTTTCGTAAATGTTTCAGTAAATGAAAAACGATCAATTTGTGACAGAATATTTGGGAAAACCGGACTTTCTAATCCAATTAGGAGAAGTTGACATATTGCAGAAATGCCGATACGGTAAAATTCGTACCGGTTTCGGTTTTTTCTTTGAACAGACTGCGGTTAATCGGTATATCGGTAAACCATTTCACCAATAGTATTTAATAATTCTTTGTTTGAAATTCTAATATTTTCAAGTAAAACACTGAACATAGAGAAAACCGTGCATTTCATCCGTTACTTGAGTTACTTACATTCCCAAAAACACTCAAAATGGCCGCTACGCATGATAAATTTTGTGTCTGACGATAAGAACATAATACTGGTAATGTCCATAATATGCATGAATAAGTGAGCTTATTTTTCAGAATCTCAACTTTGAAAACTTTACTTGGATGATATGAACGTGCACAAACTTGTCTTAGGGACTAACTAACCTTGCTAGCACTTGTGCCTAAAAATTCTGACATTCATATTGAAAGCATTTGTGAACAACTGGTTAGATGTGGCTAAGGCGATCAGACTTGCCCTAAATGAGACCTGTAAAAAAAAAATTAGCACAGGAAAAGAAAATACTTGTTACTATCATTTTATACCTTCTTAACCCATTACCACACAATTCCAATTTTTTAGGATCCTGAGAAAGAAGCCTTAGGAAAACATTGTGGGAAAAGGAGAAAATGCTGGTAACCAGCATTTTCTTCTTTCCCCACATTGTTTTCTTCCCTATCAAAGATAACTTCAACAATTTTGGTCACATTTAATTTGTCCTCTACATATGCTTTTGGTTTTGACAGGTCTAAATTTTTGTTGTGTGGTAAAGGGTTAACCCATTACCACACAATCCCTACTTTTGACAACCCTGAGAAAGAAGCCCTTAGAAAACATTGTGGGAAATGGAGAAAATGCTGGTAACCAGCATTTTCTCCTTTTCCAACAGTGTTTCCTACCCCTTCAAAATAAATTTCAAATTTCCATTCAGTTTTATTTTGTGTTCTGCAAATGTTTTTGATTTAAACAAACTTCAAATTCTGTCATTTGGTAATGAGGTACGGGTCCATATTTACCAACCATTCTTTGTCTTATTCTCCAGGGTTTTTGTACAACTGAAAGTAACAAATTCTGATTGGCAAACTTAATTGGTATAGCCAATCAGAAATTGTGTTGCTTACAAATTTAGAAAAGCTTGGAGAAAAAGACTTAAGAATTTTCTCAAGAATGGTTGGTGAATGCAAGCCTGTGGTCTTTCAAAAGCAACCTTTCACAGGGTGATAACATATATTGAATTGTTTGCAAAAGATAGAACTAAACATTAACATGGCTGTGACAGATTCTTGCTTGGTGACATTTTCTTTTATTTTTCGCTTCAGGTCAGAAACTGCGCATATTATTATGAAGAGTACAAGGAGTGCAATAGTATGTATGAAGTTTTAGAATTTATCATAAAAGTATGTGATGGTGATATACATGTACTTTGAAGGCTCATGTTAACCTGTTACAAAAAAAATCCCTGGTTTTTTAAAACTCAGAGGAAGAAGCCCTTAGAAAACATTGTGGGAAAAGGAGACTTGTCAAGATTGAAAGCATTTGCAGACGACAACATAAATGGTAAGTTAAAAATTGAAATTTATTTCCAGCAGGGTAGAAGACATTGTGGGAAAAGCAGAAAATGCTGGTTACCAAAATTGTTTTCGAAAGGCTTCTATCTCAGAGTCGTAAAATCCAGGGACTGTCTGGTAAAGGGTTAAAAGTATTTTGTTAAGGGACACATTGCCTGTCTGGTAAAGTGTTTCAAGGGTTCTCCATGGCTTAGTGGTAAAGTGTAGGGCTTTATAACATATAGGTGACACATATTGTAACATATACTAGGTGACAGGTTCAAGTCGCATTGAAAGCATTGGGTCTTTTGTCAAAGTATTTTTGGGCTATGCACCTCAAGAGTCCGACTCTAGTACTGGCGAAACCCAGAATGTGTATGATCATGTGACCTATCACTGAAATGACTGAAATAATGCTGAAAGCAGTTTAACCCTTCACCAAACAACCCTTGTTTTTTACAACCCTGAGATAGAAACCTTTTAAAAACATTGTGGCAAAAGGAGAAAATGCTGGTAACCAGCATTTTCTCCTTTTGCCACAATGTTTTCTAGCCTGCTGGAAACAAGTTACAATTTTTGAATTATGTTTAATTTATTGTCTTCAAGTGCTTTCAATCTAGCCAGTCTAAAATTTTGTTGTTTGGTAAAGGGTTAACTCTTTACCACACAACAAAATTTTAGACTGTTTCAAAATGAAAGCATTTGCAGATGACAAGATAAAGGTGACTGAAAATTTGAAATTTGTTCTGGGAAGGGTAGAAAACACTGTGGGAAAAGGAGAAAATGCTGGTTACCAGCATTTTCTCCTTTTCCTACAGTGTTTTCAAAAGGCTTCTTTCTCAGGGGCGTCAAAAGTAGGGATTGTTTGGTAAAGGGTTAAGACATCAATCAGTCAATCAATATCAACTGACCTACAAGGCTTTTCACTGATTAACTCATTACCAAATGACAATATTTTAGACTTGTCCAAATCGAAAGCATTTGCAGACAACAAAATAAAAGTGACAAAAAATTAAAAAGTTGTTTTGTGAAGAGTATAAAACATTGTGGGAAAAGGAGAAAATGTTGGTTACCAGCATTTTCTCCTTTTCCCACAATTTTTTTCAAAAGGCTTCTTTCTCGGGGGTCGGGATTGTATGGTAAAGAGTTAAGTAACTGCAGCCGCATAATGGCATTCACTCTTGTTGAAAGAGAAATTGCTTGTCTGGTTAACCCATTACCACACAATCCCTACTTTTGACGCCCCTGAGAAAGAAGCCTTCTGAAAACATTATGGGAAAAGGAGAAAATGCTGGTAACCAGCATTTTCTCCTTTTCCAACAGTGTTTTCTACCCTTCCCAGAACAAATTTCAATTTCTCAGTCATCCTTTATTTTGTCAGCTGCAAATGCTTTCAATTTGAACCAGTCTAAAGTTTTGTTGAGTGGTAAAGAGTTAATTCTTTACCAAATGACAAAATTTTAGACTTGTCCAAATTGAAATCACTTGCAGATGACAAAATAAAGGAAACTCAAAAATTGAAATTTGTTTCCACTTTCCAGCAGGGGAGAAAACATTGTGGGAAAAGGAAAAAATGCTGGTTACCAGCAGGGTAGAAAACATTGTGAGGAAAGGAGAAAATGCTGGTTACCAGCATTTTCTTATTTTCCCACAATGTTTTTAAAAGGCTTCTATCTCAGGGTCGTAAAAACCAGGGATTGTTTGGTAACGGGTAAGAGTTCTTGATTTCAGGTATGAGAGGGAAGTTGTACAATCACTTCACATACGGAGAAAAGTTAGATTGTAATCACTGGTTCAAAGCGTATAAGATGTGTGAGAAGGTGAAAAAATATAACGATGCAGAGGCCCTGGTAGGAAAAGTTTTGTTTTCATTGCAAATTTAACCCTTTTCCACGCAGTCCTGAGTTTTTTACAACCATGGGGTGTATACTTTTGAAAGAATTGTGAAAAAAGGATGAAATACACAAAATGCATGGCGTTTTTTACTGTTCTTACAATTGTTTTCTACTGTAACGTGCAACGACCTGGTCACCCATCCAGGCACTAACCTAATGCATGTTGCTTAACTATCATGGAGAGAAATACACCAAACCGCATCGCTGTAAAAGCTAGCTCAACAGCAAGGCAGGTTTTAAGTGCTTATATATATAACCTCTCTCCGTGACATTACTCCCCCCTTCGACAAGTCTCGACCCCGAGACCTATATACAAGCATGTATAAACAGGAACACCAGGGGAATTTACATGGGTAAGGCAACTCCAGTCCAGCAGTTGTCATTATCCAACCTCTGCCACCAAATGTAACGTGCAACGACTTGGTCACCCATCCAGGCACTAACCTAATGCACGTTGCTTAACTATCACGGAGAGAAATACACCAAACCGCATCGCTGTAAAAGCTAGCTCAACAGCAAGGCTGGTTTTAAGTGCTTATATATCTAACCTCTCTCTGTGACATTACCCTTTCAAAGACCAATTTAATCAGTTGGATCACAGTCAATTTGTGATCTGCAATTGCTTGAGATTTGGGCAAGCTCCAATTTTTTTCTCAAATTTAAGAGACCCTAACAAAAAGAAGCTTTGAAAAAAATTGTGGGAAAAGAAGGAAATTATAGTTACCAGTATTTTCTTCTTTTCCCGCAATGTTTTTTATCCTATTAACCCATTACCACACAATTCCTACCTTTGACAACCCTGAGAAAGAACCCTTTAGAAAACATTGTGGGAAAAGAAGAAAATGCTGGTAACCAGCATTTTCTCCTTTTCCCTCAATGTTTTCTAATCTTCACAAAACAAATTTCAAATTTTTAGTCACATTTATTTTGTCGTCTGCAAATGCTTGAAATTTGAACAAGCCTAAAATATTGTCGTTTGGTAATGAGTTGAAGATGAAAACCCTGATTTTACAGTGTCTTGTAATTTGTCATCTGCAAATGCTTTCATTTTGGACAAATCAAAAATTTTCTAGTTAGGTACAGGGTCAGTGAGTGATTCCATGTACTGGCATTTGTCTCATTTTTACTATTTTCTTTTCAAATACTGCTTTGTTGGGTCATTAACTCATTACCAGACAGCAATATTGTAGGCCTGTCAGTATAGAAAGCATTTACAGATGACAAAATAAAAGTGACTGAAAATTTTAAATTTGGTTTGTGAAGGGTAGAAAACATTGTGGAAAAAGGAGAAAATGCTGGTTACCAGCATTTTCTCCTTTTCCCACAATGTTTTTTACAGACTTCTTTTTCAGGGCTGTCAAAAGTTGGGATTGTGTGGTAATGGGTTTAAGGGCAGTGACATTAAAATGATGACAAGCATAACGAGGGGTTATTGGTAAAAGGGGGTATCTGCACTTTTGGTCAAAATTCACTTTTTTGCACAAAAATAAACATTGTTTGTATGTCTTTCATGTGTAAAAATATGGTAGTTGTGAAAGGAATACTTTTAGAGATATGAGCAAAAGTATAAGGCGTTATCTGCAAAATGAGTTTAGAATGCATGGTAAAAGGGGTTATATGTGCATATACCGCCTTTTTCCGCCAGAATATTTTTTCGGGAATCTAAAAATATAATGGTAAAAGGAGATATCTGAAAAAGTAACCAGTAATTATAAACAAATACCATAGTTTATTGAGTTAGTGGCTAATGTATCTTGTTCTGTGAGAATGTTTATGCCTTCTTCTGCTGTTGTGGGTGAGAAATAGTATCAAATATCTGCTTTATTTAATCAGTATGGCAAAAGAAAACAATCCTAGTCTTGTCTATGACTAAACATGAAAAATTTTCATACATGGCCTACTCTGATGTTAAAAACCTAGAAGAAAATACCTTCTGTTAGCCCATTTACAAACAGTTGCAACTTGTACTGAATCTGAGGAAGAAGGCTTTTAAAAACTGTGTCAGAAAAGGAGAAAATGCTGAATGATTTATAGCAGTACTTCCTTTTTTTACTATGTTTTTACTTTATCAAGGACAAATTGCGTCATTTGGGCTTCCTTTAATATTTAGGAAATGATTTCTAATTTGGGCCAGTCTGAAAATTTGGGGTTTTACGCTGTTTTCACCAATATTTCATATATATTGAGGCGGCCAGTGCACCTGCCCTTACTTTCCTGGAGTCTGTTTTATTAGTACTCTGCACAATATTCTGTTCAAGCCACTGGCTGCTTTCCCACTTAACTATAGTGTCCTCTTCTTTGTATGAATGCTCTTATTTATACAAACCTTAGAGGCAATGTTTGTAATAAGTATATGAAGTTAAAACAAAAGAAGGGTTCCGTCAGTTTTGTTTGTTGGCCAGTCATGATATCTTGCATTACATGTGCATGTATTTCAAATGTTATGTATGAGATAATAAAAGAAAGCTAAATGTTGTTCTGATTGTGTGCTCTTAAAAAAAAGAAGTTGCTACTGAAGTGCAATAATTCTTACTATCAGGTGCAAAATGCAGAGTTACATGTATAAATTAAATTTCAGGCCACATCTACTTTTTGTAGTTTTTTTTTAAAAAAAAGCAAGGACAAATGTTGAAATGAATAAAGAAGTGAATTTTCAATTGTCCTCTTCATATCACTCTTCAAAATGTCAGTAAACATATGGGGTAAATGGAGATAAGTATTAGCTACCACCCTTTTCATTCAACTATGTTACTCAATTCATCACTCCAGCAGAGGTAAAAGGTGTTATGTGTGCAGATATCTCCTTCTTCCATCTGACTGCAATTTGGTTTGCTACCCAAATCATTACTGGTAAAAGGGGTTATCTACATTTTTGCCCATTTATGGCTAAACTTTGGACTTTCTCAGACTGTAAGTACTTGCAATTAAAAGATATAATTATGCCCTACAACATTCCTAAATATCACTTCAATCGATTGAGAACCTCATTTTTTGGAACAGTTCAAAGTTGTTTTTTCAATTTCCCGAAAGTTTTGAAAAATGCAGATACCCCCTTTTACCTGTAACCCCTCGATAAGTACCATTTACTTCATTTATCATGTGTTTTTCTTTACAGAGCTATGTTGTGGAACATGAAATACTAAGACGTGAATTTCGATTACGATCTGCAAGAGAAAATGATGTCTGGGAGTACAGATTGTCTCCGCCAGAGGATTGGGCTTTAGCCGCAAAGAAATCTGTGAATACGGATAATGAAAATAACAGGGAGATAGACAGAAGTGATAAAGACAAGTCTGATCCTAAAATATCTGGTAAAATTGTAAATAAAAGCGATACAGAAACTGAGCCTAAAATATCAGATAAAAATGAAAATTCAAAGAAAGATGAGGAAACTTTAATACGAGAAATTTTTGCTAGTAAACCCAAGGTTAATCCGAAATATGACAATTCTGTTCAAAGATGTGTTATATTGTAATAAAAGACTAGATGTGGCCTTTTCTTTTTCCTATTTTCAGCTCGGCCAGCATGAAGTGCTCATGATGAGCTTTTATGATCTTCCTTTGTTTTCGGCATACATTGTCCGACATCAACAATTCCTGTATCCCTTTACCAAGCAATCCCGAGTTTGAACCCTGAGGAAGAAAGCAACTAATAACATTGTGGTAAAATGAGAAAATGCTGATAACCAGCATTTTCTCCTTTTGCCACCATGTTTTCTATGCTGATCCTATCAGACAAATTTCATCATTGTAGCTACCTTTTACTTGTCTGCAGATGCTTTTAAGTTGAATTTGTCCAGTATTTTGCTATTCATAGGAGTTTAACAGTTTACTATTTCTCTCAAACAACATGACCTTTCAAAATTGAACTTCACTCGAGTGATGCTTGAATGACAACTTTCAAAGTTGGTGTAAAAAATGGATTCCAAAAAGAACTTTGGATGCTATGACAACAAAAAGAGAATAACCTTATAACTCTTTTCCAAACGATAAAATTTTGGACTGGTCCAAATTGAAAGCATTTGCAGACGACAACATAAATGTGAATCATAAATTGAAATTTGATTTGGAATGGGTTGAAAACATTGCGGGAAATGGAGAAAATGCTGGTTACCAGCACTTTCTCCTTTTCCCACAGCGTTATCAAATGCTTTCTTTCTTAGAGTCGTCAGAACCTATGGTTACCAGATTTTGCATGGCGCTTCATCTGATGACTTTACCTCAGTCAAACTTGTTTAACCCATTACCACACAATCCCTACTTTTGACACCCCTGAGAAAAAAGCCTTTAGAAAACATTGTGGGAAAAGGAGAAAATGCTGGTAACCAGCATTTTCTCCTTTTCCTACAATGTTTTCTACCCTTCACAATACCAATTTCATATTTTCAGTCACTTTTATTTTGTCATCTGCAAATGCTTTCAATTAGGATCAGTCTAAAATATTGTTGTTTGGTAATGGGTTAAATGATACCCAGTGTAGGTTCCTATGTGGCTCAGTGGTGAAGTGCAGTACTTGTGACCAGGAGGTCCTGGGTTCAAACCTCACTAGTTCCACTGGGTTTTTTCACAGGAGTGTCCTAGGACAAGACACTTCAGTGCTTAGCCTAGTTTTGGTGAATCATGAATAATTATGTGAGCTGATGCCGTGATGCGACTGAAATAATGTTGAAAGTGGCGTAAAACACCAATCAGACAAACAAACAAACGATGCACAGGGTCTCAAAATTGGCCTTACATCAGGGACTACAACTTGTGGATACTGTTTGCAGATGTATTACCACACAATCCCGACTTTTAACTACCCTGAGAAAGAAGCATGTAGAAAACATTGTGGAAAAAGGAGAAAACGCTGGTAACCAGCATTTTCTCCTTTTCCCACAATATTTTCTACCTTGTCAGTCAGAAATCATCATATTAACAAGATTTAATTTGTTGTCTGCAGCTGTTTTGAATTTGGTCCTGTCTGAAAATTTGTCGTTTTGGAAAGAGTTAAGCCCCTTTTTCATAGAGCAAGGCTCATATAGAAGTCCAAAATTTATCATTTGGTAAAGAGTTAACCCTTTCCCAAACGATAAATTTTGGACCCTTCCAAACCGAAAGAGTTTGCAGACAACAATTTTAGATTTAAAAAAAATGGCAGAAAGTTCTCAAAAAGGGTAGAAAACACTGTGGGAAAAGGAGAAATTGCTCGTTACGAGCAATTTCTCCTTTTCACACAGTGTTTTCAAAAGACTTTTACGTAAAAACCAGGGCTTGTTTGGGAAAGGGTTAACATTATAAAATGTGACCAGTCACATGAAAAGGGGCAATCTTGGATTTCCGTACATTAATTAGATGAATACAGATCAAAGATAATGCAGGTCAAACTAAGTTAATGGTTTGCCTGCCCGGGTGGTGACTGTGTTGGAGTCATAATCTGGTAGTTGTGAGTTCGATACCCGGTGGAGGCGAATTTTCTTTCCAGTGTATTTTCGCCTCACACCTCTGCTTAAGCATGTGGGAAAAGTAGTCGATGGCTTTGGAAAGAAAGTTGTTTTAGTACCGGTATGAGAAAGCCAGGAAACACATGTGGGTCACTGACCACATGATATGACCTTTGCTGTTAAAGTGGCTTTAAACTCCAATACAACCAAAGTTAATGGTTCAAAAATGATATATATAATGTATAGTAGAGTAGAATTGTCACTTTTCATGCAGAAAATATTGTAAAAGCAAAAAATGTCGACCTTGGTCGGTCTGCGCTATCTGCGCATTTTGACTAAGGTCGACACTTTTCACAGTCCCAAGATGGTCCCCTTATGCATGATTGGTCACAAATACTTGGGGTTTAACTTTGCATCCCGCAGCGCAAATAATCATCTTTCAAATATTATGTGAGGTAAAAGAAGTTTACATCACTTACCTGAGGTTAGCCCAAGTAACCTTTTACTAAACAATCCCTGGATTTTACGCCCCAGAGATATAAGCTTTTTGAAAATATTGTGGAAAAGGAGAAAATACTGGTAACCAGTATTTTCTCCTTTTCCCACAATCTTTTATATCCTGAGGGAAACTAATTTCAATGTTTGAGTTACATGTATTTTGTCATCTACATGTGCTTTCAAGTTGGACCAGTCCAAAATTTTGTTGTTTGGTTAAAGGTTAAACCCTGCCTCTCTTCAGCAAGCAAAATTGTTGGCTTGTCCAAATTGATGAATTTTGCAGACAACAAATTAAATGTAAATCAGATAATGTAATTTGTTTTTGAAAGAGTTGGAAAAGGATGTTTTCGAAAGGTTTTTTTTCTTTGCGTGAATAAAAGTTAGTGGTGTGGTGGTAAAGGCCCAAAGCTCCATTCACAATTGTAGTTGTTTTGCAACAAGTGCAGATCAAGATGAGACAACACAAAACATGCAGTTTGAACTTGACCTACACTGTCCACCATGCTTAGACATTCTGGACAACAGCAATCTTGAAATCTATATTGTTAGGATTTTATCTCTAGAATAGAAACATCTGTTGAATTTATTTGATGCTCTGAGGATTAGAGATAGGAAATCAACTTGAAACAGGGTGTGGTATATGAATGTGTAGCAGGTAGTGAAAAAATACCACGGCTCGACCGGGATTCGATTCCAGGGCCTCAGGAATACCGTTCCTGCACTCTAACCAACAGAGCTACCAAACCACACGTCGATATGGCCGCACGATATATCACCAAATACCTGTACCAGACTACATTATACCTTTATATCTATTTGTGGGATAGACCAGTATACTACATATGTATGGGTGGAAATGCAAATGTAGAAATGGCTTGTTAAAATAAATTTCTCCTTTTGTGACAATATTTGCTGAAAAACAAATTGTAATTTTGTGTTTGTTTTTTTTTTTGTCGGTAGTGTTTTGGCAAACCAGACAGTGTAGATCAAATATCAGACTGCACATTTATTATTTAGAATAAGACACAGATGATCATAATTTTGTGATCTCATTTTGTCTGTAGTGCTTCAGTAGCGCAGCAATGCCGATTAAAGATCAGACTTCACATTTTGTTCAGTTTTATCTTGATCAGCACTGGCTGCAAAGGTAACTTATAAATGTTAGCCCATAACCCATTACCACACAATCCCTACTTTTGATGCCCCTGAGAAAGAAGCCTTTTGAAAACACTGTGGGAAAAGGAGAAAATGCTGGTAACCAGCATTTTCTCCTTTTCCCACAGTGTTTTCTACCTTTCCCAGAACAAATTTCAATTTTTCAGTCACCTTTATTTTGTCTTCTGTAAATGCTTTCAATTTGGACCAGTCTAAAATGTTCTCGTGTGGTAATGGGTCAACCCCCTTACCACACAATCCCATGTTTTGTTAGCCCTGAGACAGGAGGCTTTTGACAACATGGGAAAAAGAGAACATGCTTGTAACCAGCATTAATTTTTCCCCTTTTCTACAATGTTTTATACATGTATTTGTAATCTTTTCAAGACAAATCCTATTACTCATTGCCACCATTTAATTATATTCTGCAACAACTTCAAGTGTTGACAAGTCTGAAAGACTATATTTTGACATCTGTTATGAATTAACGAAAGTATGAAGGGGAGATCAGCATAAATTTGTTTGAATTTACATATTCAATGTGCATACATTTTTTCAAATGCTGTATACATACATGCCATTGACCCTTTATCAAACAATCCCTGGTTTTACCTACCCATAGCAATAAGCTGTCTGAAAATATTGTGGGAAAAGGAGAAAATGCTGGTAACTAGCATTTTCTCCTTTTCCCACAATGTTTTCTACCCTGCTGGAAACAAATTTCAATTTTTTAGTTAACATTTATTTTGTCATCTGCACATGTTTTGAATTAATGGACCAGTCTAAAATTTTCAGGTTTGGTAAAGAATAAACCCTTTACCACACATTGACAACTTTTAACGCCCCTGAAAGAGATGGCTTTTGAAAACATTGAGGGAAAAGGAGAAAATGCTGGTTATCAGCATTTTCTCCTTTTCCCACAATGTTTTCCACCCAATCAAAGAAAAATAAATTTAGTATGAGCCACACTGAAACTGTCATCTTCATATGCATTCAATTCATACAGTCTGAAATTTTGTCATGAGGTAAAGGGTTAAGTCTTGCTAAAATGTTTTATCTATGTCAGTCTGCACACAGTACACAGGCTAACATTACTATTTGTAAATTTCCTGCATGTCAAAGGGCCATTTTACCTCCAGATCCTGTCTTTTGTTAACTCATTACTAAACAACAATATTTTAGTCTTGTCCAAATCGAAAGCTTTTGCAGACGACAAAATAAAAGTGACTGAAAATTTGAAATTTGTTTTGTGAATAGTAGAAAACATTGTGGGAAAAGGAGAAAATGCTGGTTACCAGAATTTTTTCCTTTTCCCACAATGTTTTCTAAGGGCCTCTTTCTAGGGGTCGTCAAAAGTAGAGATTGTCTGGTAATGGGTTAACTCATTACTAGACAACAAAATTATAGACAGGTCCAAAGTGAAAGCATTAAATTTTGCAGACGACGAGTAGATGTGACTGAAAAATCAAAATTTGGTTCGGGGAAGGTAGGAAACATTGTGGGAAAAGGAGAAAATGCTGGTAACCAGCATTTTCTCCTTTTCTCACAATGTTTTCAGAACACCTTTTTCTCAGGGTCGTTAAAAGTCAGGATTATGTGATATTCATAGATCTTTTAATTCTTTACCAAACAATCACTGTTTTTTACGACTCTGAGGTAGAAGCCTTTTGAAAACATTGTGGGAAAAGGAGAAAATGTTTTTTTAAAAAAGTCTTTTAAAAACACTGTGGGAAAAGGAGAAATTGTCTGTAACGAGCAATTTCTCCTTTTCCCACAGTGTTTTCTACCCTTTTTGAGAAATTTTTTGCCATTTTCTCCAAATCTAAAATTGTCTTCTGCAAACTCTTTTGGTTTGGAAGAGTCCAAAATTTGTTGTTTGAGAAAGGGTTAAAGAACCCATGTCGGTGAGAGATTTGTGTAGGCAGCCCGGTAGTTCGGTCGGTAGAACACTGGCCCTGCATGCGAGGGGTCCTGGGTTCCAGCCCCACTCTGGATGCATAAATTTTCTCACCTAGTTACATTTGGTGCCCAACTTGGAACCGCTGCGATGATTGCTTGGTCAGTTAATTAGTTCTCCCATGTATAGCTGCCCTTGGGTTTGTCACGGATATAGCAGTTTGTTCTTTGTCCTGTGAATTTGGTGACAAAAATTCCAAATTGGCAGCGGAGTATGTAACATCCTATAATGTAACGGTTTAACCCTTTACCACACAATCCCGACTTTTAACGACCCTATGAAAGAAGCCTTCAGAAAACATTGTGGGAAAAGGAGAAAATGCTGGTGACCAGCATTTTCTCCTTTTCCCACAATGTTTTCTACCCTTCATAAAACAAATTCCAAAGTTTCAGTCACTTTTATTTTGTCGTCTGCAAAAGCTTCCAATTCGGACATGCCGAAAATATTGTCATTTGGTAATGAGTCAAAGAACCCATATGGGTGAGAGATTTGTGTATGCAGCCTGGTAGCTCGCTAGGTAGAGCACTTGGCCTGTATGTGATGGTCCCAGGTTCGAGCCCCCGTCTAGCTGCATAAATTTTAGCACCTGGTTACATGCAATTTTGGTCAGTCTATAACTTTTTTGTTAAGTAAGAGTTAATTTGGTGAAAGAGCACACAGTGATTGTATTTATTACAGAAGATAGGAAAAATCTTGGTTTATAGTTAGTTCCATTTATACCCACAACTAAAAGGGGGGCAATTTTGTGAAGAAAACAAAGATAACCCTTACCTAAAAGACATTGTTATGATCAAAATTGAGAGGAAGACTTAACTCTTTACCAGAAGAGGTAATTTTGGTCCACTGACATTGAAAAAATTTGCAGACGACAAATTCAGAATGGCTAAAATGGTAGTATTTTTATCTGTAACGGAAGAAAACATTGTGAAAAATGGAGAAAATGCTCCTCATGAGCATTCCTTCCTTTTTCCATAGTGTTTTCAAACTCCTTCATCCTCAGAGCCGTAAAAAACCAGAGTTTATCTGGGAAAGGGTTAAAACATTTTGGACACAGAGAAAATATTTGTGAGCAGCCTTTCTTTTTTTGCCACAATGTTTTCTTCTCTTCTAAGGACAAGCACCATAATTGTAGCCAGATTTGATTTGTGGTTCTGTCATCTGCTTTTGGTTTCAATTTGGACCAGTCTAAAAGTTCTGTCAAGAGGGACAGAGCTTATTACAGGTGTACATCTCAGTATTTGCACAGTCTTGTCTTTTTGTAATTGCCACCACTGTACAAAGGACTTAGTATCTTGTTAGTCTACTTTGTGTTTTTTTAACCCTTTACCAAACAATCACTGGTTTTTACAACCCTGAGATAGAAGCCTTTTGAAAACATTGTGGGAATAGGAGAAAATGCTGGTAACCCACATTTTCTCCTTTTCCCCCAATGTTTTCTACCCTGCTGGAAATAAATTTCAATGTTTGAGTTGCGTTTATTTTTTATTTTGTCATCTGCAAATGCTTTCAATTTGGACTAATCTAAAATTTGTTGTCCGGTAAAGAGTTAACTAAAATTAATATACCTTTTAGGGAGCATTTGTAGGTGGCAATTTAAAATTGCTCAAATGAACTTTGACAGGGTTTAAAACATTGTGGGAAAAGGAGAAAATGTTGGTTACCAGCATTTTCCCCTTTTCCCACAATGTTTTCATAATTCTTCTTTTATAGGGTCGTTAACCCTCTACCACACAATCCCGACTTTTAACGACCCTGCGAAATAAAATCTTTTGAAAACATTGTAGGAAAAGGAGAAAATGCTGGCTACCAGCATTTTCTCCTTTTCCCACAATGTTTTCTACCTTGCCGGTACAAAGTTCATTTTTTTAGTCACGTAAATTTGGTTGTCTGCAAATACTTTCGGTTTGAAGAAGTCTAAAATTTTGTTGTTTGGTAAAGAGTTAAAACACAAAACACAAGTTTTTTTTTACAGTTTGGTTAAATAATTTGGAGGAAGTGAATGGTGCTCTTTAGTCTCTGGATAAGTTGACAAGAAAAACAGGTGAGAAATACATTTCAGGGATGCATGTTGTGTGAAAAGGGGGAATTTAACTATTTACCAAACAATCCCTGGCTTTCACAACCCTTAGATGGAAGCCTTTTGTAAACCTTGTCGGAAAAGAAGAAAATGCTGGTAACAAGCATTTTCTCCTTTTCCCACAATGTTTTCTACCCTGCTGGAAACAGATTTCGAATTTTGAGTTACTCTGAATTTGTTGTCTACACTTGCTTTCAATTTGGACCCGTAAAAAATTTTGTTGTTCGGTAAAGGGTTAATGCATCTACAAAATAGCTTAAACCTGCTTGAAAACTATTGTAAGAGGTGGGGTTTAGAAGTTAATACGGAAAAAACTAAAGTCGTGGTTTTTAGAAAACGGGGTAAAATACGAAATGATGAAAAATGGTTTTATTGTAATAATGTTTTAGAAGTAGTAGATAATTTTAATTATTTGGGAAGTGTTTTCAATTATACTGGAACTTACAATCTAAATTATGAAACCCTTGCCGGAAAAGGACTGAAAGCTATGAATCTCTTGTTGCATAATACTAAACGATTTGATTTGAAACCATCGGTGTTGATACAGCTCTTTGACGCTTTTGTTGGCTCTATATTAAATTATAGTTGTGAAGTAAATGGATTTAGTAAAAACAAAAATTTGGAGAGGATTCATTTAAAATTTTGTAAAAGAATATTGAATGTTAAAAATTCCACTTCAAATATGGGGGTATATGGTGAACTAGGTCGTTACCCGCTGTTTATAAACCGTTATTCACGGATTGTCAAATACTGGTGTAAGATAGTTGAAAGTGATAATATTTTGATAAAACATATTTATAACTTACTTCTACTGGATGTACAGAGGGGTAAACAAAATTGGTGTAGTAATGTAAAGTACTTATTGGATAGTTATGGGTTTTCTTACGTTTGGGAAAATCCGTCTTCAGTTAATTTAAAAGCCTTCCAGGCTGAAATTAGATTAAGAATTATTGATGTATTTAAACAAAATTGGTACAATAGCTTAACTAATTCTAGCTCATTATCTTTATATAAAGAATTTAAGGTAACATTTGAATTTGAAAAATATTTAGATAATCTACCATTTAATACTAGAATAGCTATGGCTAAACTGAGACTCTCTTCGCATAAACTTAGAATTGAAACTGGTCGATATAAGCAACAAAGAACCGATAGATCCTTAAGGAAATGCCAATTCTGTAATTCTCAAGATTTGGAAGATGAATATCATTTTTTACTTATTTGTCCATTGTACACAGACATCAGGAAAAAGTATATTAGTAAGTCATATTTTGTCAGGCCTAGTGTTTACAAATTTGTTTATCTTATGAGCAGTACTGATACTTATATCCAGAAGAAACTAGGTCGATATGTAGATGAGTCCTTTAAATTAAGAAAATCTCTCATTCAATAATACCACTTTATTGTTTTTCATAATGGTATCATGTTCTTCCTCCTAATGCACTTTTCTTTAAACAGCTTATTCTACTATCTCCTAAGTATCCCATGATTCCTTTCCCTCTTTCTCTTCTTTCTCTCTACTCCGCTTTTATTGTAATGATACGTAGATGAGTCTTTTAAGCTAAGACAATCTCTCATCCAATAATACCACTTTATTGTTTTTCAAAATGGCATTATGTTCTTTCTCCTAATGCACTTCAAACAGCTTATTCGACTGTTTACTAAGTATTCTATGATTCCTTTCCCCGTTTCTCTTCTTTCTCTCTATTCCGCTTTTATTGTAAAATGTAAAAGAACAGCATGATCTTCAATGCTTTCATTGTTTGTATATGTGTCGCTGACCTATACCGTAATAGATTTGTTTATATATTTTTTGTTGATGACGAAAAACTTGTATAGTTTAAGTCAATAAAATATTCTGATTCTGATTATTCTGCAAAATGTATCTTCTCGGGGCAGTCGGCGCAGGTTGACGTGGTTCAAAACTTTTTGCTATTGGTTAAAAATCAATTTCTCGAAACCCTTAACCCTTTCCCAAACGACAAATTTTGGACCCTTCCAAATTTAAAGACTTTACAGATGCCAATTTTAGATTTGGAGAGAATGCAGAAAGTTCTCAAAAAGGGTAGAAAACACTGTGGGAAAAGGAGAAATTGCTCGTTACGAGCAATTTCTCCTTTTCCCACAGTGTTTTCAAAAGACTCTTACTGCAGACAAGTAAAAACTAGGGCTTGTTTGGGAAAGGGTTAATCATGAATCAACTGGTTCTCAGAAAAAACAGATCCATATCATGGCAGTAATTGCTTTGATACTGTATGAGTAGAAATTTTTGGGGATGTGGAATTTTACTTTGTTATCTGCAAATACTTTCGATTTGGACAAACCAAATATTTCATGGTTTTGTAATGAGTTAAATAATTTTGTTGTCTGTAAATGCTTTGAATTTGGTCAAGTCCAAAATTTTGTCATAGGGCATAAATCTTCGTGAGCTAACGTTATGATCACTACATGGATCTATGTGTTTAGAGTAGCATAATGGATCTTCACCCTTGGCTTGCGAAGATAGTCATAGGGTAAAGAGTTAATTAGTCTAAAATAACCATAAATAAAAAGAATGTGATTATTAACCCTTTACCCTATAAGGCATTTCTATGGTATCTTTAATTGACCCTTAATAACAGCAAGGATGAGACCGTTTCTTATGTGTATATGACACCTTTGGATAGCATAGAAAACATTGTGACAAGAGGTGAAATGGCTCATCACGAGCCATAGTACCTTTAGCCACAATGTTTGCCAAAGGCTCCTACAAGTAGTGCGTAGAAATGAGTATCTATGGAGTAAAGGGTTAACCCTTTGCCTAACGACAGAATTTTTAGACTAGTCCAATTTGAGAGCATTTGTGGATGGAAAATTAAAATTCTTGCTTAAAGATAAATTAATCCTTCATCAAAAGATGAGATATATCTTTGATTTAATAGAAAACATTGTGAGAAAAGGAGAAAATGCTAGTTTCCAGCATTTTCTCCTTTTCCCACAATGTTTTCAAAAGGCTTCTTTCTCGGGGTCTTTAAACTCGGGATTGCTTTGTAAAGCATGAATTACTATAAAATGGCACAGAAATATAAAAACATGAATCAGAATCTTTCTCGACTTCTATATATACATGTATATCATCATATACAAAATGTTTTTTTTTTTTTAACAAATGGCATGGTTCTAGATAGAGTCTGTCTCTCTGTCTTTCTCTCTTTCTCTCTTTTTCTCTCTCTCTCTCTCCCTCTACATACAAATATGACTAGGGCATGATCAACAGGTAGCTGTAAACATGACATGTATTTTGGGCCAGTGGCCTATATTTACAGTAATAAAATGTTCTGTTCTGTTCTGTTCTCTCTCTCTCTCTCATGTACATGTATGATATATTAACTCTTTACCAAAGGAGAAAACTCCCAAATCAAAAGCATTTAAAGCTGACAAATATCAAATATAGCTCAAGTGTTTGATTAAAAAAGATTTGTGAAAAGGAGAAAATTACCAGCATTTACACAGTGTTTTCTTTGCAAAAAGCTTTCTTTTACAGGGTCTTTAAAGCTAGGAATTTCGTAGTAGTAAAGCATAAGTAGACAATAATATCAAAGTGACTCAAAAACTGTAATTTATTTTGGGAAGGGAAGAAAATATTGTGGGAAAAGGAGAAAATGCTGGTTACCAGCATTTTCTCCTTTTCCCACAATGTTTTCATTATTAAGAGTTAATAAGGGGTAAACCCTTTACCATATAATCTCAGCTGAGTGGTCTGAGAAAGAAGCCTATTGGTAACAGTGTGGGAAAAGGAGACAATGTAACTAATCAGTATTTTCTCCTTTTCCATGTACATATTTAGTGATAAATAGAACCAATTTTAAAAAGAATTTGTCATCATAGATATTAATGAGCGATTAGGAATAGATCAATATCTTAACCTTTCACTCAAGATCCTGTATTTTAGCAAAACTGTCAGACAGCTTTTGAAAACATTATGGAAATAGGAAAAATTTTTGTGATCGGCAGTTTTTCCTTTTTCACATATTTTTCTACTCCATTATTTATTTACCACACAACATGAATTTGGTCGAAAACCCAAAGCATGTGTTGACAACTTCTTAAATTTGGTTCACAAGAAGTTAAGAAGCCTTCTTTCATAACTATACCACACAATCTTTGCTTAGAACTGGACTTTTGAAAAAATGGTATCCAGCATTTTCTCCTTTTTCCACAATGTCTTCTACCCTATCAAAGACAAATTTCATTATTTGATCGTCATTTGAATTGTTGTTTGCAGGGGCTTTTAATTCGATTTAGGCCAGAATTTTGTTGTTTGGTGAATGCTTAAGCCATTATCAAACAATCCCTGCTTTTTAAAAACACTGAGATAGAAGCCTTTTGAAAATATTGTGGGAAAAGGAGAAAATGCTGGTAACCAGCATTTTCTCCTTTTCCCACAATGGTTTCATCCCTGCTGGAAACAGATTTCAATTTTTGATTTGCATTTGTCTTAGAACTGCTAATGCTTTCAATTTGGACCAGTCAGAAATTTCATTGTTTGGAAAAGAGTTAAGGATCGTGAAAACTCAGGACTGTACAATAAAGGCTTAACAAAAAAATCACTGAGATGTTAAATTGAAGTGACATATTCAATGTCATGACCAGGTATACTTAACTGTCTCGTGTGGTATGTATCTAACTCTGTACATAAAAACAAAATTAAAGGCCAGTCCAAATTCAAAGCATTATAAAATTTGCAGACGACCGTACAAAGATGGCAAAAAAAATTTTATTTTGATAAGGGTAGAAAACAGCATTTTCTCCTTTTCCCTCAATGTTTCTACTCTGCCCAAACCAAATTTCAATATTTCAGTTAGGTTTATTTTTGTCATCTGCAAATGCTTTCAATATGGACCAGTCTCGAATTTCGATGTTTGGTAAAGAGTTCGGGGTTTGTATAGGGGAGGTGGAGGTGGGGGTGGGGGTAGGGGGGGGGGACCACTGGTAGGGACGGCACTTTAGTTGGAGAAATATGGTATGTTTGTATGTGTAATTGTCTGTGAATGATCAGAAAACATAAGAAAAGTGGAAAATTTTGATATTTTTTTTCTTTTCCCTGCTAGGTGTTCCAAAGTCTATTTTTCCAGGGTTGTTAAAATCCAGGGTTCTTTGGTTTAATTAGTCTATGTTAATGGTTTACTACATACAATTAATGTCATCTTGCACTGACATAAGAATAATTTTTCCCCACCTAATGTTGACCCATTTCAGCTCTTCATTCTATCTTTATGACTCTATTAACTCTTTACCAAATGAGAAAATTTTAGACTGGTCCAAATTGAAAGCATTTGCAGACGACAAAATAAAGGTAAATGAAAAATTGAAATTTGTTCTGGGAAGGGTAGAAAACACTGTGGGAAAAGGAGAAAATGCTTGTTACCAGCATTTTCTCCTTTTACCACAGTGTTTTCAAAAGGCTTCCTTCTCAGGGGGGTCAATAGTACGGATTGTGTTGTAATGGGTTAACTACCCATAATTATGTACCAAATGACAAAATTTGGACTCTACCAAACTGACAACATCTGCAGACAACATGTTAAATGTAGCTCAATTGATAATTTCTGTCTTTGATATGGCAGAAAACATTGCAAGAAAAGGAGAATTGCTGGTAAGCAGCATTTTCTCCTTTGCCCACAATGTTTTCAAATGCTGTCTTTCTTTTGTGTCGTTAGAACCAGAGATTGTATTGTAAAGAGTTAACTCTTTTCTACACATTCCAGAGCTTTAACCACCCTAAGAAAGGAGCCCTTTGAAAACATTTTGGAAAAGGGAAAAAATGCTGGTAACGAGCATTTTCTCATTTATCCACAATGTTTTCTATCCTTCCAAGGAGACATTTCTGATTTTCAGTCACAGTTAATTTGTCACCTGTAAATGCTTCAAAAAAAAAAATGCTAGTAACTACGGTTTTCTACTCTTTCAAAGGTATATTTCATGATTTGTGCAAAAGTTTAATTTGTCAGTTGCAAACCCTTTGAATTTGAATCCGTTTAAAGTTTTGTCTTTTTGTGAAGAGTTAAATGGGTAGAAAATGTAACCCCACAATGTTGTCAAAGCTGTCTTGTTCATGGATTGTTCTGTACATGCAGGGTTGCCAATACGGTAAACAATTCAACTCCTTAACCCATTACCACACAATCCCTACTTTTGACGCCCCTGAGAAAGAAGCCTTTAGAAAACATTGTGGGAAAAGGAGAAAATGCTGGTAACCAGCATTTTCTCCTTTTCCCACAATGTTTTCTACCCTTCACAAAACAAATTTCCAATTTTCAGTCACTTTTATTCTGTCGTCTGCAAATGCTTTCAATTTGAACCAGTCTAAAATTTTGTCGTTTGGTAATGAGTGAACTCTTTACAAAATGACAAATTTATAGATAAGTCCAAATTGAAAGCATTTGCAGGCGACAAAATAAATGTGACTGAAAAATCAAAATTTGATTTTGGAAGGGTCCTCAGGGTTGTCAAAAGTCCTGATTGTGTGGTGAAGGTTTAACAAACAAAGTCTTGGAGATGTCCAAATTGAAAGCATTTGCAGACGACTAATTAAAGGCAACTCAAATGACAAAAGTAGTTTTATAGGGTAGAAAACATTGTGGGAAAAGGAGAAAATGCTGTTATTTTGAGCTCACCTGAGCACAAAGTGCTCAGAGTGAGCTCTTGTGATCATTCACAGTCTGTCAGCGTCCGTCGGCCCTCTGTCCATCTGTTGTCTGTTCATAATTCCTACAAATATCAACCAATCAGCACCAAACTTGGTCAAAGTCTATATGACCATAAGATCTTGGATGAGTTCAATTATGGGTCTATTCGGACCAGAACATCTGGAGTAATTTGTCCTTGAATTAGAAAAATTCCTATATTTCTTTATGTTCAAACTGTAACATCTACAAATATCAACCAATCAGCACCAATTTTGGTCAAAATATATGTGACTATAAGATCTCGGATGAGTTTTATTACGGGTGTAATCGGACTAGAACAACTGGAGTTATTTGCCCTTGATTTAGAAAATTTCTATATTTGACTTTCTTTACACTCTAGCATCTACAAATATCAACCAATCAGCACCAAACTAGGTCAAAATATATATGACCATACCATCTCCGATGAGTGTGAGTATTAGTCTAATCTGACCGAAACGACTGGAGTTATTAGCCCTTGAAATGGAAAAATTGCTAAATTAGGCTTTGTTTAGTCTATAGCATCTACAAATATCAACCAATCCGCACCAAACTTTGCCGAAATATATATAACCATAAGATCTTGGTTGAATTTGATTATGGGTGTAATTGGATTAGAATGGCTGGAGTTATTTGCCCTTGAATTAGAAAAATTGCTATATATGACTTTGTTTACACTCTAGCATCTACAATTATGAATCAATCAGCACCAAACTTGGTAAAACTATACATGATTCTAAGATCTTGGATAAGTTCGATTATGGGTGTAATCAGATTAGAACAAGTGGAGTTATTTGCCCTTGAATTAGAAAGTTCCTTAGAATAGTTCTTATTCCGTAGTCTTTGTCATCTCCAGTCTGATTGACTTGGCATTTGTGTTTGTTGCAATTATAATACAGAGTGCAGTGTGAAAGAACCATAACTCTACTCATACTATCTATGACTTATATCCCTTTGATTGTCATTTTTACAGCATTTTCTGCCCGTCCGGTATATAACTTTGTCATCTACTGCGTAACATCTTCAAATTTGATATGTGTGATAGTTGAAAAATTATGAGTGCAGTGAACAAGAACCACTACTCTTCCCAGCACAAGTTTTGAGTTATTGCCCCTTTGACCTTCATTTTAATAGCATTTCCTGCTTGTTCAGAGCAAAACTTTGTCATCTTAAGTAGGGATGACTTGAAATTTAGTGTGCTTATTTGTTGCAATATTTGGAAGTGCAGTACACAAAAATTGTAACCCTACCTCATGCTGTCTTTGAGTTATTTCCTTTTGAATATCATTTTTACAGCATTTTGTGCCATCTGGAATATAACTTTGTCATCTCAAGTCAGAACAACAACATATTAAGTCAGAACAACTTCAAACTTCATATGCATGTTTGGTGCAATATTACGGAGTACGGTATGCAAGAACAATAACTCTACCTAGCACAAATTTTGAGTAATTGCCCTTTGATGTTAATTTTTAAGTATTTCTTGCTTGTCTGGAACAGAACTTCGAAGTCTCAAGTCAAATTGCGACAATTTGCTGCTCTTGTTTCATTATAATTTGGCTTTGAACCTTGATATTTGATATTTACCTTTATTTTAGACCTTTGCTGCTTAGTACTCAGGTGAGTGATGTAGGACCATCATGGTCCTCTTGCCTCCTTATCCCACAATGTTTTCAAAAGCCCACTTTCTCATGGTAATTAAAAGTCATGATTGTTTGGTAAGGGGTTAATTTGATATTGTACATTTCAGATCCTAAGCACCCAGTAAAAGTATGGGAGTTTTGCATAAGATATGGATGTTAAGAAATGCCATCGTAATTTTACTTACACCCATTCTGCTGTCCCCTCTTCTGGCAAAAGGCACCCAGGTAAGATAGGCTTTTGACTTTGATTACTTACATTCCTTTGTCCACAATTTTTTTAACCCTATGACTGAGAGAAATCGTCTTACCTACATTCAAGTTGTCGTCTACATTTGCTTTCAATTTGGTCAAGTACAAAATTTCATTTTTTGGTAAAGAGCCATAGAGTGCAAAATGAAAAAATCTTAGACATTGAAATTACTGGTAGACAGCAAATTGTGGCAAATGGCTACTGACAGGGATTGGCCGTAATTTAGGAGTATATAACTTTTATCTGTTTCACTACTGGAAATATATAAATAATTTGCTAGTATATATTGACTTTTTTGAACTTGGGTAACCGTTTACCAAAGCTTTAGACTGGTTGAAATTCATTTGGGGACAATAATTTAGATGTGATGCAAATAATGGTAATGTCTTTAAAAGGGTAGAAAACAGTGTGGTAGAAGAGGAAATACTGGTTACCAGAATTTGTTTTTTTTTCTCTAGATGTTTTCCAAAGTTCTCAGTACTTCAGCATCAACAAAAATTGGGATTGTGTGTTAACCCTTTACTCCATAGATATTCATTTCTACGCATTGCTTGTAGGAGCCTTTGGAAAACATTGTGGCTAAAGGTGAAATTGCTTGTCTCAAGCAATTTCACCTAGCAATTTCACCTTTTGTCACAATGTTTTCTATGCAATCAAAAGGTGTCATATACACATAAGAAACAGCTTTATATACATCCTTGCTGTTATTTAGGGTCAATTAGAGATACAAAAGAAATGCCATATGGGGTAAAGGGTTAAAGGGTTAGAAAAACTGCAATTAGGTAAAAATATGTTTTATCTAAATTAAGGCATGATTTTTTGTTTCTATAATTCGCTCTTTTTGATAGAAAACCAAGCCTCTCATACTATTAATTTTAATTTGAATGTAACACTATGTATAATTGGCTGAACTATTTGGGCTACCCAGTTACAAACTGTGTTGTTTTGAAATTTACCATTTCCTTGAGACTTCATATAGAATGCTTTTTGAAATTGTGGAAAAAAATCGCTCTGTAATTCCTTTCCGCCGCAGCCCAAGGAACAGGCCTTTCCTAATAATGGCCGGCATCATCCGAAAAGGAGCTAATCTGAAAAGCAACTTTCAGTTTTTACATACTGTAATTTTCTGTTTTGCGCAAGTCTATTGTAGCACAAAATCTAATGTAGCTGTAAAGTGCCATCTCGGGTCAGCCTATGTGGAATGCCCCTTTTTGCATGTTGTTAGCCATATCTGACTGCACAGCAAATGTTCATGCTCTTCCAAAATTGAAAGCTTTGAATTTAGACTGAAATGTGGCTTAACTGATTTATCTCTGAAAACATAGGTCTGTGTCTAGAAGAATACAGAAAACATTGTGGGAAAAGGAGAAAATGCTGGTAAGCAGCATTTTCTCCTTTTCCCACAATGTTTTTTACCCTTTAACAAACAAATTTCAAATGTTCAATCACTTTTATTTTGAAAATGCTTTCGATTTGACAAACCTAAAACTTCGTCGTTTGGTAATGAGTTAACAACAATGTAAATTACAGGAAGCAGCCGCAGGGTTCTGCCTGATTCTGATGGCAGTTTATTGGGCGACGGAAGCTTTCCCGATTGCAGTGACAGCCCTGCTACCTGTCATGCTGTTTCCCATGGTTGGACTGATGAAAGGAAAAAGTGTTTCTAGAACTTACATCAATGTAAGTGTTGCTTATTTTGGTATTCTTATCTTGCACCAAAATATGTCAAAGATTGATAAGCACTGTTGTGCAGGATAAAATTGTTATGTTCAAAAGTGGGCAATATTGTTCACAACTGTACAGATTATAAACAGATATATAGAGAATAAATTCTTCAGAATCTGACAGGACCACAACATTTTGTGCCAACACAACATGTAGTAAAGGGTTTTACCTTGTGACTTTATCACTAACAATCATCTGGTGAGAATGAAAAAAAAATAATGGAAAAAAAATTGAATTTTATGGACTTAACTCATTACCAAACGACAATATTTTAGGTTTGTCCAAATCCAAAGTATTTGCAGACCACAAAATAAAAGTGACAGAAAATTTGAAATTTGTTTTGTGAAGGTAGAAAACATTGTGGAAAAAGGAGAAAATGCTGGTTAATGGCAAAGTAAAACACCACATAATTATAAGTATAGCCAAAATTTCAGACTTCGGTGTCTTTTGTATGCAGATAACACACTTTGCATTTCACTGAGTAAGAAAGCTGTGTGCTGGGTTTTTTTTGCTCCAGGACAATGCTCCTGTTCACACAGCACAAGTGGCAGTTGCAGAATTTGAAAGATGCGGCTTTGAACTGTTGCCCCATGCACTTTACTCTCCAGATTTGGTACCATCAGACTTCTACCTTTTCCCCAAACTGTAATCCCACTTGCGGGGCCGCCATTTTGAGAGTGACAATGACGTCATGTGTGCTGTTGAAGGGTATCTTAGGGCTCAGACTGCAGACTTCTAACAAGAAGAGATTGCAAAGTTTGAACATCAGTGGTCAAGGTGCATTGAAGTTCAGGGGGGCTTTGTTGAAAAATAATATAGAAACAATCTGTCTTTGAGGATGTTTTCTTTTTGAGGCCGAGAACTTTTCGAACTACCCTCTATAAACCTGCTGAGAGAAATAAGTACGGCTCTGCAAGCTTCTTTGTATAAGTCTTCTAGTCTATTCATATAACATTGATAGTTTTTAGACACTAACATACCAGCTGCCATGTGTTTGATCCTCACTCGGAGGTTTTTAACCCTTTACCAGACAACAAAATTTAAGCCTTGTCCAAATTGAAAGCATTTGCAGACGATGATTTCAGTGTGGCTCAAATGGTGTACGAGGGTCAGTCAAAAATAAATGAGCACTGCCTTATAACTTTTTAAAACTACATAGTAAACAAATTACGTGCTTATAATCCCTCAAAGTAATCTCCTCTGGACTGGATGACAGAATTCCATCTCTTTGGCAATGCTTGGATGCCGGTTGCTAGGCTACCAAAGTTGATTCGTCGTACCTCCCTTTTCACGGCACACTCAAGTTCATCCAAACTCTCGTAGCGTATTCCCTGTAAGGGCTCCTTAAGTTCTGGGAACAAATCAAAGTCAGGGGAGCTCAAGTCAGGGGAGTAGGGGGGATGATCAAGAACTTCCCACTGGTATGACTCCAGCAGCTCCTTGACAACGTTGGCTTTATGGGGTGACGCGTTATCGTGTAAAATTAACGGTGTGCGGTCAATCATCTTCGGCGTATTGCCAGACGAAGTATACATCTTATAGTACTCTTTATTCACAGTCTCACCAGTTTGTACCCTGTGTGCCATCAATACTCCACGAAAATCATACGCAAAGATCATCAACATTTTGGCACAGTTCTGACTTCGACGGAATTTTACGGGTCTTGGGGAGTTTTTTGTATGCCATTCACTGCTTTGGCGCTTTAATTCGGGTTCAAAAGACCGAATCCATGTCTCATCGATTGCAACGATGTGTTGTAACATTTCATCGCCATCTTCACCATATCTTTTTAGAAGTTTACGGGCAATGTTTACACGTTGGTGTTTTTCACTTTCCGACAGCATGTGGGGCACCCCATTGGGCCGCGATCTTTCTCATTTGCAGACGTTCTGTTAAAATTAGATGAACTGACCCGTGACTTATGTCCAACTCATGAGCAATTTCATCACATGAATATCTTCTGTCATCGGTCAGCAGTTTTGCAACATTTTCCACATTTTCAACGGTCGTTGCTGACAAAGGCCTTCCGCACAGGTGCTTGTTGCTAACTGTATTGCGCCCGTTGTTGAATTGTCTTACCCATCGGGTGATAGAACTATATGGAAGTACAAACTCTGAACCTACTTCCTCGAGTGCTTTCTGAATTTTTACCCCGCCTAGCCTCAATCTTAATATATGTTACTTGTTCGTCGCGGGTCAGCGTGAACGCACCGTCTGCCATGACAGTTTTGTAATGAAGTCATATTTACATGACGTCATGTAACATTGTTTTTTTTCCCGCGAAAGTTTTGCACGAGACATTAATGAACAATCGTGCCAAGTTTTGTTAGCCTACGTAAAAAAAATAAAAAAGTTATGAGGTAGTGCTCACTTATTTTTGACTGACCCTCGTAATTTTTCTTTGATAGCTTTTTCTTCTTTTCGCACCAAGTTTTCAAAAGGTTTCTTTTCCAGGAGCTTCAAAAAAGTCAGCATTGTGTAGTAAAGGGTTAAGGAGTGTCAAACTGATCTCTTATAGATGATGTGCAAGGACACACATCAGTAAATGATTTGTTGCCACGTAATTACTGAATATCTTTGATGAAAAAGATGTTGAACATCACTCAATCCATCATTTGTTTCAGGATTCCTCCATGTTGTTTGTTGGGGGTTTAATCATGGCCGCTGCTGTAGAAGAGTGGAATATACACAAACGTATCGCACTGAAATTGTTACTTCTGATAGGGACACAGCCTACAATGTAAGTAAATGACCATTATCTCCCGTTAGATGGCATTCTAGAAATACACATCTATCTAATATGTGCATTCTGGGTACATAAGCGGACTAATTTTTCTAAACGACAACCGTTACTTTGAATTTTAAAATAAATATTTACTCAGTAAAATGCTACCTGGACACGTATTCACCAACCATTCTTGAGAATATTCTTGGTCTTATTCTCCAAGGTTTTCCAAATTTGTAAGTAACATAACTTTTGATTGGCTAAACCGAATGGTTTAGCCAATCAGAAGTTGTGTTACTTACAAACGTAGAAAATTCTGAACAATAAGACAAAGAACGTTCTTAAGAATGGTTGGTGAATACAGGCCCTGGTGTGATTTATATAGTTACGATCAGCTAGCAGGTAATCTATGCACCAGCCATTTATTAAAACAGTCCCTACAGGCTTGGATTTAGCTTCGGTATAAGCCCTACTTTTTCCAAGTATCGGGGAATGGGTGATGCATCATATAAGACAGGTCAAATCTTTAAAGAACATGACATGCGCAGACAATAAGTAAATGACCACACAGACTTGTTATATGTATCCCTGTACTATTTTGATTAGTTGAGGCAAATCATATAGCACTTTTGTTTTATGATCTTGCATGTTGTTTGTTATGAGTTCAATCATGGGGGCCTCTGTGGAAGATTGGAATACAAGCAATTATATTTCCTGAAGTTGATGCTTTTTACTGGAACATAGTCAAACATAAAAGTAGAAGAGCATTATATACAATTTTTATCAGATGTGCAATATAGGGCTATAATTGCCCTCTTGTCCTAGAATTTTTTTTTGTCGATTTTGTTTGATGGTGATTTAACTCTTTACCAAATGAAACCATTTTAACTTGTCCAGATTGAAAGCACTTGCAGATGGAAATAAAAAACCTCAGACAACGCAATTTTTGACAGAGGAGAAAACATCTTGAAAAATAGAGAAAATGCTGCTTACCAGCATTTTCTTGGTCTCAAAAAATATTTTCAAATGCTTGTTCCCGGAGGGTATTTAGAACACCGGATTACACTGTAAAGGAAGTACTGGACTCTGCAAAATTGAAAGTATTTCCAGAATGATAACTTTGGTGTTTGAAAGTGTTAACCCATTACCACACAATCCCTACTTTTGACAACCCTGAGAAAGAAGTCTTTAGAAAACATTGTGGAAAAGGAGAAAATGCTGGTAACCAGCATTTTCTCCTTTTCCCACAATGTTCTCTTCCCTTCACAAAGCAGATTTCAAATTTTCAGTCACTTTTATTTTGTCGTCTGCAAATGCTTTCATTTTGCAACTAGCCTTAAATATTGTTCTTTGGTAATGAGTTAAGACATTGTGTAACATTCTTTTCCTATTACTAGAAACAAATCCAGTCAAGTGAGCCATACTAAATTTGTCGTCTGCTTAAGCCTTCAATTTTGACTGGCCTAAAATATTGTGGTGTAGTAAAGATTTATATTATTCTGAAATATATTCTAGGTTAATGTTTGGCATGATGCTACCATCTTGGTTTCTATCGATGTGGACCAGTAACATGGCAACCACAGCCATGATGTGTCCCATTGCTGATGCCCTGCTTAAAGAATTACAGAAAGGGGAAGAAGTGGGACCGGATGAAACCAGTAAGTTTGTAGTACACATATTGGCCTTTTGCAGTTCATGCTGTAATCTGCTGACAAAAGCAGAGATTTGTTAACCATTTGTCATAATTTATGCATATTCTTTCAGTTTGTGCCAGTCTAAAAATTTTTATACCCCCGCATAACAAATGTTTTCCGGGGTATACTGGAATCAGCCTGTCTGTCTGTGTGTGCGTCTGTGTGTCTGTCCATATGTCTGTCTGTGTACAAAATACTAGTAATTTTGGGTCACGAATTCCTCCTACAGTTTTCCTTCAGTTGTATTGAAACTTTACACATATACTCTTCATATATTGATGATGTGCAAGACACAATTTTCAAATGTCACATCTTCCTGCTTGAGGAATTAAATCCCCTTGAATTTGACATTTTTTTCTGTCAAAGCACTGGTGGGGGTATTGAGTCACATTCAGTGACAGCTGTAGTATCATTTTGTAAAGAGTTAAGTTTTGATTTTAGAACCAATGATTATTAATCCAAGGTAAAGGTGAGCACTTAACTTGGCATCAGCATTACTGTTGGGTCTCCTTGGCCCATATTCACCAACCATTCTTAAGAACGCTCTTTGTCTTATTCTCCAGAATTTTCTACAGTTGTAAGTAACACAACTACTGATTGGCAAAACCATTAGTTTTGCCAATCAGAATTTAAGTTCTGTTACTTACAAATTTAGAAAACCTTGGAGAATAAGACTAAGAATATTCTCAAGAATGGTTGGTGAAACGGGCCCTGCCCTTGCTACAACACTGTTGCTGTTTCAAGGCAATGCTGCTCCCAACTAATAATTTTTCCAGGCTAGCTCTGCTGTTTACATACGGTTCTTGTTTTTTTATTTACTCTTTCAAAGAACAAATCTTACCATTTAAGCCACATTTGATTTGTCATCTGTAAGTACTTTCTATATGGATGACTTGTGTCCTGTGAAGAGTGAAGACAGAGTTACAAACAACAAAAGTTTAAACTTGATCAACCAGAACACATTTTCATTGTTGCTGAAATGATGAGATAATTATGCTCTGAAGGGGTAAAAAACATTGTGTGAACAGAAGAAAATGGTCACCACCATTTTCTTCTTTTTTTTTCTGTTTTCAAAAGGCTTTTCCCACACTCAAAACTCAGGATTATTTTGTAAAGGGTTAAATGTACATGTATACCAGACAATTATAATGGCCAGCTGTTAATCATACATATACATGTATGTACATGAATGTGTACTGACAGCAACTTTGGTCAACCACTGTTCCAACAATGTTTTCAAAAGGCTTTTCCCCAAGGGTTCTTAAAACTCAGAATTGGCAAAAACATTAGCTGTTATATACCAGACAAAAATAATGGCCAAATGTTATTCATAACCATGCAATATAATTATTTACTGACAGCTCCCTTGCTGACCCACAAAGTGACAGCTGAAAGTAAAGGTACTTCCAGTAATATCAAGACATTTATAATGAGCCTGTATAAATGCTTGTACACCCACCTTTCAACTACTCTGAGGCTCTATTTACAAAGCATTTCAATTTGACAAATGTATTTATCATACAAAGATGACCAAAAAGATAGCTATTGTATAACTTAACATAGCTCCAGATAGTAATTTTGATTTCAAAGTTGTCTTGAAAATATTAATATTCTCCACTAAACCCTATGTTGTGGGTACTCATTAGAATTGTCTCATCGAGACAATTCTAATGAGTACCCACAACATAGGGGTTGGATGAGAAATAAAGGATTTAGAATACCATCATTCTCTTTTATCTGTGGCTCTGACTTACAAGATTAAAAAAGATTTGAAAGATTTGATGTTCAAATAGGGCCTATGAACATATTCCCCACACCGCATACTTGCTCTTTTATCAGATAGCAAAATTTTACAAATACCGGTATACTCTTTGAAAGTATTTGCGTTTGGCATATTAAGCCATAAAAACCAATAATACACTTTTTGTCCGTAATGATCAAACTTATTTTAATACTTTTAACAACTCCTGAGGATTATGCCTTTTGAAAACATAGTTGGAAAAGGAGAAAATGCTGGTAACCAGCATTTTCATCTTTTCCCACAATGTTTTCTAACCTATTTAAGGTAAATACCACTATTTGAGACACATTTGAATTATTGTCCGCAAGTACTTTCCATTTGGGCAAATCCTCATTTTGGTCATGTGGTTAAGAGTTAACTATTAAAGGAGACTTGCATTATGATCAAGCATAATTCAAGATCATACAACACATTTATTTGTTAACAGCTCCAAAGGTTAAACCTGAAAGTAAAGGTACTTGTGGTAATATTTAGCGAAATGTATATACCTATGCACACCCACCTTTTTTCCCTTTCCCTTAGGGCCATATTTACCAATGGGTATCAACTCATTTTTTAGCTCACCTGAGCACAACGTGAGCTTTTAGGGTCACTGGGTGTCCGTCGTCTGTCGTATGTAGACCGTCGTGCGTCGTCCGTCGTCAACAATTCTTTATACATCAACTCCTCCTAAACCGCTGGGCCAATTTTGACCAAGCTTGGCAGGAATGTTCCTTTGGAGGTCCTCTTTAAAGATTGTTTACAGAATTTGATTCTGTCAAAAACTCTGGTTGCCATGGCAACCAAATGGAAATTTTTAGCAAATTCTTTGAAAATCTTCTCCTCTGAAACCACTGGTCGGATTTTGAAATTATTTCACAGATATGTTCCTTGGGTGACCGTTTTCAAAAATTGTTCGTGAAATTTTGATCCGTCAAAAATTGTGGCTCTGGTGAATGGGGGCTACTTGCATTATACAGAAATCAAGGAATTCTTTAAAAATCTTCTCCTCGGAAACCGCTGGTCGGATTTTGAAATAATTTCACAGATATGTTCCTTGGGTGACCCTTTTCAAAATTGTTTGCGAAATTTTGATCTGTCAAAAAATGCGGCTCTGGTGGATGGGGGCTACTTGCACTATACAGAAATGAAGGAATTCTTAAAAAATCTTCTTCTCTGAAACCGCTGGTCAGATTTTGAAATAATTTCACAGAGTTGTTCTTTGGGTGACCCTTTTCAAAAATTGTTTGCGAAATTTTGATCCGTCAAAAAACATGGCTCTGGTGAATGGGGGCTACTTGCACTATATGGAAATGAAGAAATTCTTGAAAATTCTTCTTCTCTGAAACCCCTAGTCAGATTTTAAAATAATTTGACAGAGATGTTCCTTGGGTGATCCTTGCTCTGGTGAATGGGGGCTACTTGCACTATAGGGAAATGAGGAAATTCTTAAAAATTTTTCTTCTCTGAAACTGCTGGTCAGATTTTGAAATAATTTCTCAGGGATGTTCTTTGGCTGACCCTTTTCAAAAATTGTTTGCGAAATTTTGATTGGTCAAGAAACATGGCTCTGGTGAATGGGGGCTACTTGCACTATAGGGAAAGGAAGAAATTTTTAAAGATTCTTCTTCTCTGAAATGGCTGGACAGATTTTGAAATGGTTTCACACAGATGATCTTTGGGTGACCCTTTTTAAAAATTGTTCACAAAATTTTGATCCGTCAAGAAACATGGCTCTGGTGAATGGGGGCTACTTGCACTATATGGAAATGAAGAAATTCTTGAAAATTCTTCTTCTCTGAAACCCCTAGTCAGATTTTAAAATAATTTGACAGAGATGTTCCTTGGGTGATCCTTGCTCTTGTGAATGGGGGCTACTTGCACTATATGGACATGATGAAATTCTTGAAAATTCTCTTTCTCTGAAACCCCTGGTCAGATTTTAAAAGAAATTTTCCGAAATGTTCCTTGGATGACCTTTTTCAAAACTTGTTCGTAAATTTTGATCCATCAAGAAACATGGCTCTCGTGGATGGGGGATACTTGCTCTTATACAGAAATGAAGAATTCTTAAAAATTCTTCTTTTTGAAACTGATGGTCAGATTTCGAAATGAATTTTACAGGTGACCTTTTGAAAATTGCTTAGCAAAATTATAAATTTGGTTCCAATGTTTCAATACCTCAAAAAAAAATTGGCTATGGTCATCTCAAAAATTCAAGTGAGCGATCCAGGGCCATCTTGGCCCTCTTGTTTGTGCTTTGGACAATCTGTCCAGCCAGCTAAACAGCAAGCATCTCACTTTACAATTAACCGTTTACCACACATTCCTGACTTTTATTGGCCATGAAAAAAGAAGCATTTCGAAAACATCTGTTGGAAAAGGAAAAAATGTTGGTAACTTGCATTTTCTGTTTCTACATAAATGAAATTGTGCATGTGCCATTTTTAAGCCAGGGAATCCCTCTCAAGGGATTCCCTTACCTATAGGGATTGTAAGCTGCCTATTCAGACAAAAATGTTGGACGCTGTGTCCACTCTATATCGCTGAGTCCGCCAAAACAACTAGTTTCCCAAGTATATACAGAGATTGCTTATCACACGGTGTAAATGCTTTCCTATCCTCAAAGCTTTCATCTGCAAAATGCCATAGAATTGCAAGGGTATTACGACCCTTTAATAAGTAATGAGTATTTAATTTTTATCCCGTTTTTGTCATTAACACTGACCTAATAAAGGCGTAACCTAATAAACTTAGCTTTATCCGACAGTTGTGTATTCCTACGCGCTATATACAGTTAATATCTATAACGCTCTCTCTTGCACTTCAGATCATTTACATTCATGTATGGGTGAGAGTAACGAACGACAACTCTGCTCGGAATTTCTCTATAACGTTGTGTTGACATTTGAACATACATGTATGTGTCACAAAACGCGTCTCCGCTAAAATGCGATTGTAAATAAAGCAAACTACATATAGAATATTGGCCCGTGTTATGTTTATCACTTTTTCTTAAGTATATCGACTAAATCTAGGGTACTTCAGCGGAATGCTGGAGAAATCGGCCCCTGGAGAAATCATCCCCAAACTGCTTGGCTCGTGTTATGTTTATCACTCCGGAGAAATCGTCCCCTGGAGACGATTTCTTTGGTGAAATCGTCCCCAAATAAAATTTTAGAAAAATCGACCCCAACATCAAATTTCATCCATATCGTTAATCAAGTTGTCTATAAAAATATTTTTGAAAGTTCGTTTTTTTTTTAAGTATGTACATTATGTGTATTAGTTACCTTTATCCAAGAGTTATTTGGTAGTTTTGTCATTGTTTATACTGCCTATTTCACATTGATAGGATGTATTTCACACCTTTTACACCTGTCACAATAGATTACACCTGTGTGATTCTTAAAAATGTCTTTGATTGACTTTGATTTGAAACCAAATACATGCTTATAATTTTTTTCTGTAGTCGTTCGCTTGTCATTTAATGTATTTTTTTATCTCTCTCTCTACAACTGTCATATGACATACCTGTGACCAATACCATTTAGCAGGGGCATCAGTGTCTCTGACACACATATTTCTAGTTTTCACTAGGGCTTGTGTGCATCCGAATATTTCCGGTCCATAACTTCTTCAATTGTGAATGGATTTCAAAATAATTTGGCACAACTGACCTCCGTCACGAATAAATGTGCCATTTGAAATATCTGTTGAAGTAGGTTGAAGATCAAGGCCACATTGAAGGCCAATTTTTCGTCCGAACCATAACTCCTTCATTTTTGGATAGATTCCGATATAAATTAGCATAATGCATTGTTCTCCATCATGAGTTGAAGTTCCCTTTGAAACATTTATTCAGGTCCAGGGTCTAGGTCAAGCTTGAGAGTCAAGTGTTCGCGTTGTGTTTACATTGATATCTATCTTACATGTATTTTCATTGAAATCAATAAAAATAAATATGTTCTTGCGTCATAAATGTAAAAAATAACGTCATTCAGGACTACAAGACATCACATGTCTCAGAAAATTTAGATAATCAAAGTTGGTATTGCACCGATTGAATAGTTCAAATTTGACTTGGGATTGTTTACAAGCACGACAAATAACTAAGTATTCTAAGCCATTATCAAGCACCCCATAACTGTGTGCACATGCCTAGCTCTGGCTTAATTAGTTTCTGGCTGGTGCTTTCTAGTATCAGTTAAAACCAAGAATTCCAGAGGCTTAATTAGTGGAATCCGCTTGTATCTCTGTCCGTCTACCTGTTTGTATTAATTAAAATTGACCTCTTGTGTTCTTTTGTATCCTCAATTTCCTGGCCTTCAGTACTATCAGTACTTTGATTATGATCCTGCTGTGATGTGTTGCAGAATTATCTCCCCTTCCACTTTGCAGTTTTCACTAAATTGTATTGCTTTTGTTCAAAATTTGTCCAGTGTAATGCTCTTTTACTTTGTAATATACAGAACTAATTGATATTGCGTTTTCTACTGTGAATTCTGTTTTTAACTCTTTACCAAACGACAAATTTCTAGACTGGTCCAAAATGAAAGCATTTGCAGTTGACAAAATTATTGTAACTCAAAAATTGAAATTTATTTCCAGTAGGGTAGAAAACATTGTGGGGAAAGGAGAAAATGCTGGTTACCAGCATTTTCCCTTTTTCGCCACAATGTTTTCAAAATGTTTCTATCTCAGGGTCGTAAAACCAGGGATTGTTTGGGAAAGGGTTAATATATAATCAGTCCATCTGTCCGTCTATCTACATGTATATACACACATTTGTTCGTTGAAATACACCTACAGGTTTTCAGGTACTGAACTCAAATTTACACAATATTTCCTATATATACATGAAGTTGTGCATGTGCAATTTTCATGACTTTGCTGCCATGTGTTTGCAGAATTAGCTCCCCTTGAACTTTGCAATATTTGCTGAATTATATCACTTTAATTCACAATTTGTCCAGTGTAATACCCCTACAATTTTTAATGTACAAAACTATGTGACTGTAAATTCCACATGTGTTTAATTTGTGTGAATAACAAACATTCACACCCTGAAATACTACAGTGAACACAGTTTGATTACAGCTGCAATTCCACTGATAAACATGTTCTGTAATATCAATCAGTGGTTATGTTACCTCTATATCATCCCAATAGTTCAAATTATTGCCTATGTATATTGCTTAAGATGTATTATATACCTTCGTCTCTGTGTTCTTAACCCTTTCCCACATGACAAATTTTAGACTCTTCCAAACTGAAAGAGTTTGCAGATGACAATTTTAACTTTTATAACAATGGCAGAAAATTATCCAAATGGGCAGAAAACACTGTGGAAAAAGGAGAAATTGCTCGTTTTTCAAAAGACTTGTAGTGCAGGTACATGAAAAGAAGGGCTTGTTTGGGAAAGCGTTAATGATTACAAATTACATGTAATAACCTCACCCCTTAATGAGTGCAAATCCTTTCTAGGTTCTTTTTTTTTTTCAACTCTATAGTCTTACTTTTGTGCTTCTGGTAAAGCTCTTTATGGTTGTTGAATCTTGACCCTGATGTTTGTTTACCAACCATTTGTAACTGGTTACCAGACAGCAAAATTTAGACCTGTCCAGATTGAGAGCATTTGCAGACAGTTATTTCTAAATGGCTCAAATGATGCAATTTTGCTTTGATAGGGTAGAAAACTTTGTGGGAAAAGGAGAAAATGCTGGTTACCAGCATTTTCTCCTTTTCCCACAATGTTTTCAAAAGGCTTCCTCCTCAGGGATGTTAAAAGTTGTCATTGTATAGTAAAGGGTTAAGGACATTTTCAGACTTAACTTCTGCATTCTGTGACAAAGAGCTGTTTTGTGTTTGTGACAAGGAGCTTGTGTGGGTGTGGGTGTGGGTGTGTGTGTGTGTGGGGGGGGGGGGGGGGGAAGGGGGGGAATAGCTCTATTTTTGACAGGTCTTAGAATTTTTTGTTTTGTAAAGAGTTAAGCAAGCACATTTTGAATATCCCATAATTATGTGCTTGTTTGATATACAGGTTTCAAAGTTTTGTCGCTTCTATACATGGACATTGTAACCATATCATACAGATTTTAAGCAGCCTTCAAAGTAAGGGCATAATTATGTAAGATCTGTTTTGTGACAAGGATCTTGTGGGGGGGTATGATCACGTTCAGTGATAGTTCTAGTTTTGTCAGGTCTTAAAATTTTTTGTTTCGTAAAGAGTTAACCCTTTACCCCATAGATACTCATTTCTACGCATTGCTTGTAGGAGCCTTTGGAAAACATTGTGGTAAAAGGTGAAATTGCTCGTGACGAGCAATTTCACGTTTTGCCACAATGTTTTCTACACTATCAAAAGGTGTCATATACACATAAGAAATGGCTTCATCCTTTCTGTTATTTAGGGTCAACTAGAGATACCATAGAAATGCCTTATGGGGTAAAGGGTTAAGCAAGAACATTTTGAATATCCCATAATTATTTGCTTGTTTGATATACATGTGTGTTAGATATCAAAGTTTTGTCCCTTCTATACATCAGGCCTGTTGGAAGAAAATTTCATTTGGTCTGGCCGGTATGGCGAGCGACGAAGTCGCGAAGCCATGTTAGGGGGGTCCGGGGGCATGCTCCCCGGAAAAAAGTTTGGAAATAAGACTCTCTCTGGTGCATTCTGGCGCATTTTTTGAGGTCTATGTTACGCATTTAAGCCATGGCGATTTGGACCAAACTTGGCTGGAATGTTCCTTGTGAGGTCCTCTTTAAAACTTGTTTACAGAATTTGATTCCATCAAAAACTCCATCCTCGGATACCCCGGAGTCTCCCTATTTGCTATGCTACATCGATGTAGCGTAGCAAATAGGGAGACCCCGGGTATCCGAGGATGCAAAAACTCTGGTTGCCATGGCAACCAAATGAAGTTTTCTAGGGAATTCTTTAAAAATCTTCTCCTCTGAGACCGCTGGAGAGATGTTCCTCGGGTGACCCTTTTCAAAAATTGTTCGTAAATTTTGATCCGGGGGCATGCTCCCCCGGAAAATTTTTGAAAAATAAGATGCTCCCTGGTGCATTCTGGCACATTTTTTGAGGTTTATATTATGCATTTAAGCCATGCTGGGGAGGGGGGGTCCGTGGGGGGGGGGGGGGGAAGACACTTTCTGATGCATTCTGGCGCATTTTTTTAGGTTTATATTAAGCATTTAAGCCATGCTGGGTGGGTCCGGGGGCATGCTCCCTCGGAAAAAATTTGAAAATAAGATGCTCTCTGTTGTATTCTGGCGTATTTTTTGAGGTTTATATTACACATTTTTTTTTTTTTTTGAAAATTGATCTGGCCATTTTTCATTTTCGGCCGAATACTTGGTCCGGCCATGGCCGGACCGCTTCTGACGGCCTTGCACATGGACATTGTAACCATATATATTATACAGATTTTAAGCAACTTTCAAAGTAAAGGCATATGTAGATATATAGAAACAGACAGTTGGAGAAAATGAAATTCAGGTAACCAGCATTTTCTCCTTTTCCCACAATGTTTTCTACTCGGTCAAAGGAAAGTTTCATCATTGGAGCCACATTGAAATTGGCGTCTGCAAATGCTTTGAATTTGGATGGATCAAAATTTTGTCTTGTGGTAAACAGTTAAAAATCAGTTGAAACCCAAAAGTAAGAATAATATTGCGAGAATTTAACTCTTTACCACACAATCCCGACTTTTAACCACCCTGAGGAGGAAGCCTTTAGAAAACATCGTGGGAGAAGGAAAAATGCTGGTTACCAGCATTTTCTCCTTTTCCCATAACGTTTTCTACCCTTCTAAAAACAAATTTCAAATTTTCAGTCACTTTTATTTTGTCGTCTGCAAATGCTTTCGAAATGGCTCGAATGATGCAAATTTGCTTTGATAGGGTAGAAAATATTATGGAAAAAGGAGAAAATGCTGGTAACCAGCATGTTCTCCTCTTCCCATAATGTTTTCTACCCTTCTAAAAACAAATTTAAAATTTTCAGTCACTTTTATTTTGTAATCTCCAAATTCTCTCCATTAGGACAAATCTAAAATTTTGTCGTTTGGTAATCCCTACTTTTTACGCCCCTAAGAAAGAGGCCTTTTGAAAACACTATGGGAAAAGGAGAAAATGCTGGTAACCAGCATTTTCTCCTTTTCCCACAATGTTTTCTACCCTTCCCAGAACAAATTTCTATTTTCTAGTCACCTTTATTTTGTCGTCTGCAAATGCTTTCAATTTGGACTAGTCTAAAATTTTCTCGTGTGGTAAAGAGTTAAGTATTATTTCCGACCTTTTTTGTTACCATATTAGCAAAGGTTTCCCAACCATTACAAAATGATACAGAGGAGGTGCAACTTGAGGTCAACACTGACAAACATGTACTCAGTGCAGATGGCTCTGGTGAACCCACAGAAACCAATACTGATGAACTTGGCAGGTAATTTGTTAGTTACATGTAATACATTGTATAGATATCTTACTTTTCTGAATTTATACTTTAGTAGGATGTCTCTATTGAACATTTTATTCTATTGACTCTTTACCAAACAACAAATTTCTAGACTGGTCCAAATTGAAAGTGTTTGCAGACGACTAAATAAATGTAACCGAAAAATTGAAAATTTATTTGGGAAGGGTAGAAACATTGTGTGAAAAGAAGAATATGCTGGTTACCAGCATTTTCTCCTTTTCCCACAATGATGTCAAAAGGCATCTACCTCAGGGTTGACAAAAGTTGTCATTGTATGATAAAGTGTTTATAGAATTTCCTACATCCCTACAGTACTTTTAGGAAAAAATTGTAAAGAAAAAAAAAGTATTTCTTTTTACAAATAATGAATACTGTGTTTCACTTGTACTGAGCTTTTATGCTTTGAAATATAGCCTGTGCAGCAATAGCTTATCTTTCTGATAAACAAAAAAAACTTTAACTTTGCAACATTTAAAGCCTTTACAGGTCAGAATGAAAGTATGACAATTATCTTCGAAACAATAGAACACATTATGAGAAAGGAAGAAAATGCTGGTTACCCCTTTTCCATCTTTGCAAACAATGTTTTTAAAAGCCTTCCATATTAAAGGTGGCCCTTCAGAATTTGGGACGAAAATTTTACAAAAATACAAAAATATCATCCTTATACTCCCAAAGCCTTATAATCGTCATTCATAAAACTCCAGTAGTCGAAAATCATCCAATAACACGAGAAATTAGACATTTATTATGGACCAGGTTGACATCAACGGGAGACACGTTCTATTTTTAGATTATCAACTCTCTCATTTACACACTGGAAAAACACAGACGAAGCTTCAAACATAGCGTTCGAAGAAGATATTATAAGAAATAATTACATGTTTGTTATGTAATGGAATTTAAGCGTCATTAGTCACGTGCCAGTCACTTAACATTCCCACAATGCATTTTTTTTGTTTTTGGCGCGAAATCTAAAAATAGCTTAAGGGGCTACGTAGCCTTTTAAGGGAATACCATCAAAAAAATTTTTTGGGGTAATTTTATGATTTTTAAGTATTGATGATTTGTATTGTTTTTTCATATATATTTCGGTGATATATATATTTTTTGATTTGGTGTGATGTGAAATTTCTAAGTACCCACCTTTAAAGATGTATATTTAGATTTTTCACATCTCAAATTAAACAGTATATTTATCACTGAAATTTATATGAAGAGACAATATAAGTCATCAGTAATTAAGAATACAAAATTTAAAAAAAAAATTGATGCAGTTCCCTTAAAAGGCAACATAGCCTCTTAACCCTTTACTCCATAGATACTCATTTCTATGCATTGCTTGTAGGAGCCTTTGAAAAACATTGTGGCAAAAGATAAAATTGCTTGTGACAAGCAATTTCACCTTTTGTCACAATGTTTTCTATGCTTTCAAAAGGTTTTATATACACATAAGAAATGGCTTCATCCTTGCTGTTATTTTGGGCCAATTAGAGATACCACAGAAATGCCTGATGGGGTAAAGGGTTAACCCATTACCACACATTTCCTGTTTTTGACGACCCTGAAGAAAAAAGGCTTTGAAAACATTGGGGGAAAAGGGAAAATTTCTCTATTTCCCACAATGTTTTCTATCCTTTCAAAATCAATTATCAAGTTTTGATTCACATGTATTTTGTCATCTGCAAATTAATGCTTTCAATTTGGATAAGTCCAAAATTTTGTTGTTTGGTAAATGGTAAAGCTATTTCTAAACCAAAGACATGCTATGTCACTGCATTACTCTGATGATTTTGGTGCATCAAACTGTTGATTTACAAGTATTTGATTTATTTTGCACTTATAAATTATTTTCATGTTTGTTTAACCCCTTACCACACAATTCCTACTTTTCATGACCCTGAGAAAGAAGCCTTTAGATAACATTGCGGGAAAAGGAGAAAATGCTGGTAACCAGCATTTTCTCCCTTTCCCACAATGTTTTCTACCCATCTCAAATCAAATTTCAGATTTTCAGTCACGTTTATTTTGTTGTCTGCAAATGCTTTCAATTTGGATATATGTAAAATTTTGTCGTTTGGTAGAGAGTTAACCCTTTACTCCATAGTTACTCATTTCTACGCATTGCTTGTAGGAGCCTTTGGAAAACATTGTGGCAAAAGGTGAAATTGCTCATGATGAGCAATTTCACCTTTTGCCACAATGTTTTCTATGCTATCAAAAGGCGTCATATACACATAAGAAACAGCTTCATCCTTGCTGTTATTTAGGGTCAATCAGAGATACCATAGAAATGCCTTATGGGGTAAAGGGTTAAGAGGACTGAGAGAAGAAGTCCAATGGGAGACTTGGGATACTTTGCAACTTTGTTTCCATTATGAAATTGTAGATTTTAGATGGGATTTTCTTCAAGAAAGTAGTCTAACTCAACATTTAAATTTCAACGTATCATGCACTGTTCACATATTACTTATTGCACTGCTGATAGCTACAGATTTGGTGGATAAAGGATAAACCTATTTTAGTGTTTGTCTCAAAATAGCCTGTTTTGTAACGGCTGATCCATTTCTCATTTCTTTGTATTTTTCTTATTTGTAGCAAAAGAAAAGCACCAAATCCTTTGTCTAGCTCTAAAGACCATCTACAACTAGCCAAGGCAATGACAATCAGTATAGCATATGCTGCTAATGTGGGCGGGACTACAACAATTACTGGGTGTGCCTCAAATATTATCCTCAAAGGACAAGCTGATGAGTATGCACTTATCTACATATATCTGATTATATAGGTTGTATTTATATTATAATTATGCTCAGGCAAAAGAAGTCATGAAATGAATGTGGATTCATTCATTTACACACTTTTACTTGTTCCCTTGTTTCCATGACTTAGAAGAAGCAAGACTGATCAAAAACTGAACCTTGACAGTTGGTTTTATTGCCTAGCAACACTTATTTTCAGTGTAATACAGCCATTACAATTTGTCGTACCTTACACACATTTGAGATTAAAAAGATAGATGTAATACTATATTTAGCCAAAGCTCTGTAATCACGTATATTTCTCAGTTCCGAATTTTCTTAATTCAGCTTCCTCTACAAGATTTATGGTCAAATTGATGATCGTTACAATGCTGCAAGTTTTATCATCTGTAAATTCAAAACATAATCAGTATGTGTATATGCCATCCTGGGAACCCAGTTTTGAAGCATTACGTTACTTTCCATGCATCTACCCCTGAGATAATTAACTAGCAATTTGTCATTTGTCATGAAGTTACCAGCATTTTCTCCTTTTCCGACGCTTTTTTCAGATAGCCTCTTCCGCAGGGTCGTAAAAACACAGGAATGTTTGGTAAAGGGTTACAAAGCATTTGTGTAGACTTGTCTTATAAAATTCTTTCTCAAATACCAATTAAAGTCATGTCAGATCATACATTATGATACACAAATGTGTATACATAAAATACATAATTATGTATTTAGTTATGGACCATGATTTATTAATCTGATTCTGAATGGGAAGACTATAGCTGTCTGGATTGCCAAGACAGGTTCAGACGGAATGTCTTGTATAATCAGAAGTTAAGTGTAGACAATCAGAACCCTAAGGTTCTCAATGCCGACACGTTCTCCTTCTGGCCTGTGTATATCATGATCATTCTACGTAAAATTTGCAGTCAGATATATTTTACGTACTATGTGTGTTCTACGAACACATTCTGGATTGTATTGAAATGTCTCTTATTTGGATATAATTTCTAGAATGCAAATGCCTGCTGGGTTTATCTGGCTCTTTAACTCTTTTCCACACAATGACGCTTGAGGAAGAGCCCTTATGAAAACATGTTTCATGGGAAAAGAAGAAAATGCTCCTTTTCCCACGAAGTTTTCAATCCTATCAAAGCCAAATTACACCATTTGAGCCCTGTACTTTAAAATTGTCATCTGCAAATGCTTTAAACTTGGACAGGTCTAAAATTTTCCAGTGTGGTAATGGATCAAGACAGTTTGGTGTTTACCATCCGAGCCCAAGTACTAAATAGCTCAGATTGCATGGATATGCCAAAGTTTGACTAAAAGTGGTTTATGTTGCCTATATACTACAAATTCAACACATCCGTTATTTCAGGTTGTTCAAGGACAAAGGCCTGGAGGCTTCTGGGATTACATTTGGTTCCTGGCTTGTACTGGGTTTTCCTGTTTCCCTGCTTATATTTGTAGTTCTCTTCATCTGGCTTTCTTTGTACTTCAGAGGATGTGGGTAAGTCTATTTGTTTGACGTTTAACACCATTTTCAACATCATTTCAATCATATTGTGGCAACCGATGCAGCTATCTGTACTTTCCTGGAGTTTCTCATTTGCTGGTGACAAATTTAAAGTATGTGTTATTAACAATAAGAAGTGTATTTTGTGGAGAACATTATCAGAAAAAGGAAAAATGCAGGTTTCTTTGATATTTTTTTATTCCCAACAATGCTTTTTGAAAGAATTTTTGCTCATGTGGTAAAAACACATGATGTGATATTTTCATTTTTCAGATGTCTGAAAAGTAAGATGACTGGTTCTCAAAATGTTAGAGAATATGTCAAAAGAGAGTATCAAGCTTTAGGACCAGTCAGGTACTTTTTCAGTATATACAACTTGTCTAGGTGGTCACTTCTGGTTAGCAAGCAATCTGTGATAGGTGGGCATTCATGACTTTCCAGGGTCGATAAAAATATTCAAGTCGCTGAACTAAACAAACATCTGTCTTAGGCAGGTACACTGTAAGTTTCTTAAATGTGCTTGTTTAACCCTTTAACACACAATCCCAAGTTTTAATGACCTAGAAGATATGGGCCTTTTAAACACATTGTTGGAAAATATACAAAATGCTGGTTACCAGCATTGTCTACTTTTCCTACACTTTTTCCCCTTCATTGGCAAACTGTATTATTTGAGCTACATTTATTGTTTCATCTGCAAGACTTAATGCTTTCAGTTTGGACCAGCCAAATATTTGACATTTGGTCAATACAAACTGGACTGTACTCCAAAACTAAGGGCAGTAACCAAGTTGATCGATTTTGGACTAGTAAGGCCATGTAGAGAACTATATATCTCTTTAAGTACAGATAAAAAACAGGTTACCTGGCAACTAAAGAGATACATTTCTCTAGATCTTGGCCAGTCTGGCAGTGCAGAAAGTTTTGTCATTTGAAGAAGTTTTGTTTTAATTATTGAGTATCTTTATGTGTACCAAATCCTGGTACAGTGTATAGGTCTAGGTTAATGTCTGGGTATGTACAGCATGGGGCAACTTGATTACCATTTGATGTCAATGTATGTCAAACATTCTTTACTCAAAACTCAACCAATTTGCAGATTAGGAACTACAGTACTAATGAGGCTTCCCATTCTACAGCCAAAAAATATATTGCTGCATTATTGTGAATTCAGTATGCATCAATATACCCCTCCCACCCAACTATGCTGCTTCTATCCCCAAAATTGGGAAAATTTTAAGAAAACCATTAACCCTTTACTCCATAGATACTCATTTCTACGCATCGCTTGTAGGAGCCTGTGGAAAACATTGTGGCAAAAGGTGAAATTGCTCGTGATGAGCAATTTCACCTTTTGCCACAATGTTTTCTATGCTATCAAAAAGTGTCATATACACATAAGAAACAGCTTCATCCTTGCTGTAATTTGGGGTCAATTAGAGATACCATAGAAATGCCTTATGGGGTAAAGGGTTAATACAAAAATAAAAATCTTTAATGTTCTTATTCTGCAACTGTTCATATCATTAATATGGTACTTTAATTGAGTTTACATGCTTTATTTGACAGGTTTCCAGAAATTATGGTGATAGTTCTTTTTGTAATACTGATTGTGCTTTGGGTGTCACGTGACCTTGGAGGAGCTGGTGGGTGGGGTAATATCTTTCTGAAAGGGTTGGTATCTGGTTTTCTTGGTATATGTATATTTCATAACTTTTAGTGCTACTTACTCACTGTAAGTTATTTCTTTTGACTTGTAAGAGTTTTTTTCAGTTCCACTATCTATTGCTCAATTTGATACAATTCCACTAGACAACAAAATTTTAGCCATATCCAGAGCATTTTTAGAAAGCAAATCAGTGTTGCTGAAAAAAATAATAAAAATAATTATGAGACTTTGGCTGAAAAGGCTAAATACAGTAACTAGCCCACTTTTGATCCCTAGAGCACTGAATTGACGAAACGGACCTGTTGGATCAGGAAAAAATATCTTTAATATAAGTAGTGAACAGTGTAGATCCAAGATCAGACTGCACATTATGTGCAGTCTGATCTTGTCAGTGCCTGCAAAAACAGGTGAAGTTGGTTCGAGTTAAGTTTTATGATGCCTGTCTTTCAGATATGTCACAGACTCTGCTGCCCCTACACTTGTTACAGCATTGCTTTTCTTGATTCCTGCAAATTTACCACAATTTTTGTCCAAAAGTAGGTAATGTAAACTGAGTTTTATTTGATCTTCAAACTGCTTAATCCCCTGTCACAGAGTCCTGAGTTTAACCCATTACCATGCAATTCCTACTTTTGACGACCCTGGCAAAGAAGCCTTTAGAAAACATTGTGGGAAAAAGAGAAAATGCTGGTAACCAGCATTTTTTCCTTTTCCCACAATATTTTCTACCCTCCACAAAATGAATTTCAAATTTTCAGTCACTTTTATATTGTCGTCTGCAAAATTAATGCTTTCAATTTGGACAATCCTAGAATATTGTTGTTTAATAATGACTTTTAAGTCTTTACCAAATGCCAAAATTTTAGACTGGTCCAAATTGAAAGCACTTGCAGACGACAAAATAGATCTAAATCAAAAATTGAAATCTGTTTCTAGCAAGGTAGAAAACATTGCGGGAAATGGAGAAAACGCTAGTTACCAGACTATATTCTCCTTTTCCCACAATGTTTTCAAAGGCTTATATTTTCGGGTCGTAAAAACCAGGGATTGTTTGGGAAAGGGTTAAACAACCCAAAGGAGAAAGCATAATTGCAACCATTGTGGGCAAAGATGGAAATGCTCAAAGTCAGCATTTCTCCTTTTTCCACAATATTTAAACACTTACAAGTACACAATTCAGTTCTTGAGTCACATTTACCTTGTTGTCTGTAACTGTTTTCATTTTGGACAAGCCTAAAGTTACTGCCTGTTAAAGAAGTAAGAATGTTCAAAACAAGAATGTGAACAAATTATTCATACTCTCTAACTCACATTCCAGTGTTTTAAAGACCCTGAAAAAATCCTATTTACAAAACCTTGTGGGAAAAGGATTAATAGCTGAATTTCTACTTTTTCTTACTATCAATTCAGATTCAGAACTTGATATGTCATCCAGTATAGACAAATCTCATGAAATGAGCAAATATCAACACATATCACTACTTAGTTAGTCTTACGTCATGCAAAATGAAACATTCCATGCCTCTGCAAAAATATCACAAGGCCACAATTTTGATGTAAATTAGAAAATATCTATTGGAAGGCAAAATGATATTGGTTACCAACATCTCTCCCCCTTTTCTCACAATTTTTTAAAATCCCCTATTGTAAAAGTTAAACCTTTACCAAACAATCCCTGGTTTTTATGACCCTGAGATAGCAGCCTTTTGAAAACATTAAGGGAAAAGGAGAAAATGCTGGTAAGTAGCATTAAAAGTATTTTCTTCTTTTCCCACAATGTTTTCTACCCAGCTGGAAACAAATTTCAGTTTTTGAATTGCATTGTCGTCTGCAAGTGTTTTCAATCTGGACCAGTCTAAAATTTTGTTGTTTGGTATAGAGTTAAGAAAAGAAGAGATTGCTCGATAGAGGAATAAGGGTCATTCACTGTTTAATAGATGCTGTCACAACTCAAATCAAGCCTCTATTGACATGGAGGACAGTCCATGATAAAGTACCATGGGGCCTATTTCTGCTTTTTGGTGGAGGTTTTGCCTTGGCAGAGGCCTGCAAGGTGAGTTAGTCCTTTACCATCTTACGAACATGAAAGTTCCACCAAATACATAGCTGGAAAACATACTGCATCTGGTGGGATTGGAACCCATGACGGGCAAATATCAACGTTTTTTGAGACCAGTACCATAACCACTGAGCTAAAGAGTCACCTCTCTATTGCAGCTGTTAGGTATTCGGACGAAGCCATGCATGAAAGAGTGATCTCTCATAACAACCATGTAACAAAAATTTTAGACTGGTCCAATTTAAAAGCATTAAAGTAATATGCAAAGGACATGTTGTGTATTAAATTTGCTCAAATTAATGGTGAGATTTGTCTTTGATAAGGCAGAAAACATTCTGGAAAAAATGAGAAAATGCTGATTACCAAGTAGTAGTACTGGGACCAATTATTTCTATGTGTCAGTTCACAGTTTGTGTAGTTATATGCTGCATCCCATATGTTTCAGACTATGTAGATCATGTAACAGGTAAGGCTGCCAACCCTGAAATAAGGAAAAAAAAATCAAAAATCTGGAAAAACCATAAGACAGACAGCAAATATCGTTTTGCCAAATAGGAACATCCTTTACATGGGACAATATTCTATAAGTCTAGCCCTTCACCAAACAATCCCTGGTTTTTAACACCTTGAAGAAGAAGCCATCTGAAAACACTGTAGGAAAAGAAAAAAATGCTGGTAACCAGCATTTTCTTCTTTTCCCACAATATTTTCTACTCTTTAACCCTTTACCACACAATCCCAACCTTTAACAAACCTGGTAAAAAAGCCTTTTGAGAAATTGTAGGAAAAGGAGTAAATGCTGGTAACCAGCATTTTCTCCTTTTCTCACAATGTTTTCTACCCTTTTCAAATCAAATTTCAACTTTTATTCACATTTATTTTGTCATCTGCAATGCTTTCAATTTGGACTTATCCAAAATTTTGTTCTTTGGTAAAGAGTTAAAAGGCAAGAATCAAATTTTGACATTTAACTCATTACCAAATGACTATATATTAGGCTTGTCCAAATCGAAAGCATTTGCAGATGACAAAATAAAAGTGACTGAAAATTTGAAATTTGTTTTGTGAAGGGTAGAAAACAATTTGGGAAAAGGAGAAAATGCTGGTTACCAGCATTTTCTCCTTTTCCCACAATGTTTTCTAAAGGCTTCTTTCTTAGGGTCGTCAAAAATAGGGATTGTGGTAATGGGTTAATTATTGACAGTTAACATTTTATTGCCACATTATTTCAGTACAAGTCATGCTCTAGTGGGGGGAAGGGGGATGAATTATGATGAATTATACCTTGCAAATCATCACATACTTATGTGTAACCGTGTAACCAGGTGAGAAAATCTATGCAGTCAGACTGGGACTCGAACCCAGGACCCCTCGCATACAGGGCGAGTGCTCTACCCACTGAGTTATGAATTCACTGTAAAAGAACAAATTGCTATGTTCTTGACAAACCCAAGGGCAGTTATACATGGGAGAACTAATTAACTGACCAAGCAATCATCGCAACAGCCTCAAGTTGGGCACCGAATATAACCAGTTAAAATGATAGATAAAATCCATTTTGTCTGTTAACCCTTTCCCAAAACTAGCCCTGGTTTATGTGTCTGCAGTAAAAGTCTTTTGAAAACACTGCGGGAAAAGGAGAAATTGCTCATAACGAGCAATTTCTCCTCTTCCCACAGTGTTTTCTATCCTTTTTGAGAACTTTTTGCTATTTTCTCAAAATCTAAGATTGCCGTCTGCAAATTCTTTCAGTTTGGAAGAGTACAAAATTTGTTGTTTGGGAAAGGGTTAACTGGGAACAGGACATTTGCCCCCTGGACATCTTTCCCCCCCCCCCCCCCCCCCCGGTTTTTTGCCCCCAGACTTTTGCCCTCGTAGGACACCTGCCCCCTGGACATTTGCCCCCTAAGGACATCTGCGCCCTCAGGACATCTGCCCCCTGGACATCTGCCACCCGGACATTTGCCCCCGTAGGACATCTGCCCCCATAGGACATTTGCCACCCGGACATTTGCCCCCTGGATATCTGCCCCCCTGGACATTTGCCCCCTTAGGACGTCCCCTCCTGGTCATTTGCCCTGCTAGGAATCTGCCCCTGGATATTTGCCCCAGTAGGACAACTGCCTCTTGGGAATTAATAAGCCTCTTCTAAAAGATGTTGAAGAACTAATAACACCCTTAATTTTGCTTTATTTCTCTTAAAATGCAAAAAAAAGAATTTTTGATCGGGGTTTACAGCAGGCGTGCCAGATGAGTAACTGACTCTATAGTTATCATACTGGAAGTTTGATATTAAAACTGAAATCAATTAATCAGATTTTCAACAAAATAGCTAAGACCTCTTTTCCATAGTGTCAGTCAAAATTACCATGTACACTATACATGTATATCTCAAAGTTGCTTTTTTGAGATTGTCCCTTAAAGGAGCTAGACGTCCAAGTTGTAAACAAACTGAGGGGGGGGCAGATGTCCAGGGGGCAGATGTCCTAAGGGGGCAGATGTCCGGGGGCACATGTCGGGAGGGTGCCACATGTCCTAGGGGGCACATGTCCTAGGGGGGCAGATGTCTGGTGGGCAGATGTCCTAGGTTGGCAGATGTCCGGGGGTCAAATGTCCAGGTGGCAGAATGATGTCCTAAGGGGGCAAAAGTCTGGGGGCACAAGTCCGGGGGGCAAATGCCCTAGACCCGGGTTAACCAGCTTAATATAGAGATAGAATGGTTCTTGGACATGAAGAAAATTGACCAAAAGCAAAAGGTAAAAAGGTCATCTAGCGCAGACTGCACAGACTGACCGGGGGTCGATACTTTTTGCAGATTCATTAGACACGTTTTCACAGACAATGGCTTGTGCATTGCCATAATTTTTGTGTAAGGAAAACATGTATATTTTTTTCTATCAGGTATCTGGGTTATCAGCTACAATCAGGGAAGCTTTAACAGTATTCAGTGATCTACCTATATGGCTTACAAGTCTACTAGTGGCCATTTTAGTGTCTTTTGTGACTGAAGTTGTCACAAACACAGCAACCTGTACATTAGTTCTGCCAATCATAGCTCAGTTGGTAAGTGTCATTATTCAGCCAATAATTGCAAAGTAGGTCAATTATTGTAATATGGCTGACAGGACTTTTGGTGGCAATTTTCGTGTTTTTCTTTTTTTTATGGAAGAATCAGTGAAGATTTATGATGCACTTACAGCCAGGATCATTCAGATCATATAACAAGCAGAGTAGTGGTATAAAGAATACACAGCATCAAAGGTCACTATAAAAGAAGTGCAAGTCATCAATATGAAACAAGCATAGTTCATCATAGCCAGAAAGTTATGAATATTCAGATCAGGCATGGGATTGTGTGGTAATGGGGTAGAGTAATTTGTAACTGTGTCCCCTAAAGATCCAAGGAAGAGAAATTCTCAAAACCTGAAAAAAAGATTTGTGTTTTGAAAAAAACAAAGTGGGAAGAGGAGAAATGTTAAGTCCTTACCAAATGTTAAGAAGGAAATGTTAAGCTATTAACAAAAAAAGATGTTAAGAAGGCAATGTTAAGTCCTTACCAAATGTTTAGGAGAAAATGTTGAGCTCTGACCAAATGTTAAGAAGGAAATGTTAAGTCATTACTAAATGTTAAGAAGGAAATGGTAAGTCCTAACAAAATGTTAAGTCCTTACAAAATGTTAAGCAGGAAATGTTAAGTCCTTACAAAATATTAAAAAGAAAATGTTAAGTCCTAACCAAACAAGAAATTTTAGTTCAATCATTATAGAAACTGTTTGCAAAGGAAAATAAAACATGCCTCGAATGATAGGTTTTGTCTTTCAAAGGGCTGAAAGCATTGTGGGAAAAAGAGAAAATGCTGGTCACCAGCATTTTCTCTTTTTCCAACTGTGATTTCTAAAGGCTTCTCTCTCAGGGTGGTTAAAATGTGGGATTATATGGTGAATGATTTGCAGAAGTCAAGATCAGCTATATCATTTTCTTGAATGCTTACATTACACTTTTTGTATTTCAGGCTCTAGGTATTGGAATCAACCCACTATATTTGATGATACCTACTGCTGTGGCAACATCCTATGCCTTTATGTTGCCAGTAGCAACACCACCAAATGCCATGGTGTATGTGCTTGGGTACTTCTCTATCACAGAGATGGTGAGGTTATTTTTCACATTCCTTATTACAGTGTAAACTAAATGTTAGTGTGTATACCCTGGGGAAGAAGCCTTATGAAAACATTGTGGGAAAAGGAGTAAATGTTGGTAACCAGCATCTTCTCTTTTTCCAAAAATATGTTCTACCCTATCAAAGACCATAAAATATATACAGATGGTTTCAATTTGGTCAAGTACTAAATTTATTGTTTGGTAAAGGAAATCTGAAGATTAGTAATTTTCTTATGCCTTAGGATCATTTCCTTTCTGAATATCGACCTATTTATGTATCATGGACAGCTTTCTTCACAGTTGAGGCACATTTTGGTGTTATTAACCCTTTCCCAAATGACAAATTTTTTACTCTTCCAAACTCAAAGAGTTTGCAGATGACAATTTCACATTTGATAAAAATGGTAGAAAGTTCTCCAAATGGATAGAAAAACACTGTGGGAAAAGGGGAAATTGCTCGTTACGAGCAATTTCTCCCTTTCTCACAGTGTTTTCAAAAGACTTGTACTGCAGACTCGTAAATACAAGGGCTTGTTTTGGAAAGGGTTAAATTAGCTCCTTCTTCAAAAAATACTATTTACTCAATTACTACACAATCGCAAGCTTCAACCACCATGATAAAGAAGGCTTTTGAAATATTATGTGAGAAATTGTCTCGTGTAATTGGTTGTGATTAACCCTTTACCAAACAACAAAATTTTAGGCTGGTCAAAATTGAAAGCACATGCAGATGACGAAATATAATTATGTAAAAGTAACTCAAAAATTAAAAATTTGTTACCAGCAGGGTAGAAAACATTGTGGAAAAAAAGGAAAATGCTGGATACCAGCATTTTCTTCTTTTCCCACAATGTATTCAAATGGCTTCTATCTCAGGATCCTAAAAACCAGGGATTGTTTGGTAAAGGGTTAAGTAATAGAGGAATATTAGATGTGTGGATTATAATTGAAGGACAAGTGACATTTTAAATGCAAGTTTAACCCATTACCACACAATCCCTACTTTTGATGCCCCTGAGAAAGAAGCCTTTTGAAAACACTGTGGGAAAAGGAGAAAATGCTGGTAACCAGCATTTTCTCCATTTCCCACAGTGTTTTCTACCCTTCCCAGAACAAATTTCTATTTTTTAGTCACCTTTATTTTTTCATCTGCAAATGCTTTCAATTTGGACCTGTCCAAAATTTTCTCGTGTGGTAACCAGTTAAGTAACTCTATACCAAACAATCCCCAGTTTTCACAGCTCTGTTAAAGAAGTCTTTCGAAAACATAATCGGAATAGGAGAAAATGCTGGTAATCAGCATTTACTCCTTTTCCCACAATGTTTTCCACGCTTCCCAGGCAGGTTCAATTCTTGAGTCACATTAATTTTGTCGCCTTCAAATGCTTTCCATTTTGGACCAGTCTAAAATTCTGTCATTTGGTAAAGAGTTAAGTTGATAGGGAATCAGAAGAGTGATTGCTTAACCTTTGAGCTGTAGCTCAGTCGGTAGCATACAGGACTTGAGAACAGCAGGGGGTTCTGAGTTTGATCCCTGGCTTGGCCAGTTTCATTACGACAGGATTCATTCCAGTCCAACCGCTGACCACTGTTTCGATGATGGTTATGTGGGAAGGCAGCCAGTGGCTTTGAAAGAAAATTGTGCAGAGTACTAGTAAAAGAGACTCCAGAAAAGCATGGAAAGGTGCACTGGCCCTCCAATATGACTGAAATAATGTTGAAATCAGCGTTAGACACCATACAATCAATCAATCAATCTTAACCTTTGACCAGGTAGCACAAATTTAGACATGTCCATAGTAAAAGTGTTTGCAGACAAAGAAGAACATGTTGTTCCAATGCTTAAATGCATCTTTAAAAGAGTGGCAAACATAGCGGGAAAAGGAGACAATGTCAATTACCAGCATGTTTAATATGTCGTCTGCAACTGCTTTCAATTTGGATAAGACTAAAATTTTTGTCTTTTGGTAAAGAGTTAATACAGGTTACCCTTTTTATGATCCTATTTCTCTTTCTATTACAGATGAGAGCTGGTTTTATTTGTAATCTCTTGTCAGTCACTATCCTGACATTTGGACTGAATACTTGGGGAGCAGCTTACTTTAACCTCAACACTTTACCTTTTGATATTGAGACTAGTACAGAACATATTTTGATCAACACAACTGTATCAACTTTAAATGTTCCACAACATTCAACTCAAGTATTACATTATGATAAATAAATACTGTAGTAGCGGTACTGTTCTACATCAAAATTTTTATCAGCAAAACTTTATTATATTTAAATGTAACCACAACATTAAGTCTTTACCATATGACAAAAATTTAACTTTATCCAAAGTAAAAGCACTTTGTAAATGAGAAATAAAATGTTGCTCAAACTCTGGGAACAAGATTTATCTCTTTTTTTTTCTACACTTTTTCAATCTCCAATTCCGTCATGGTTGTTGTCACAATTTTGGGAAAAGGAGACTATGCTGGTAGCCGTTGTTTTCTCTTTTTGACATATTTTTTTAAATTTACTCAGACATCTCACATTATGCACTATGTCAGTAAATTGCCTTGTGATGCTTCAAAACAGACAAGCTAAGAGTTAACCTTTTCCCAAACGGCAAATTTTGGACCAGACCAAACTGAAAGCATTTTGCAGGTGACAAATCAACAGTTGCTAATAAGATGATTTTTCGATATAACAGGGTAGAAAACATTGTGGGAAAAGGAGAAAATGCTGGTTACCAGCATTTTCTCCTTTTCCCACAATGTTTTCAAAAGGCTTCTATTTCTGACTCGTAAAAACCAGGGATTGTTTGGGAAAGGGTTAAGGTATTCAGCTGCTTTCCATACAACATTTATATAGATTAATCAAAATTGAATGCATTTGCAGACAACAAATTTGACTCAAAAATTGTAGTTTGTTGTAAAGAGGGTAGAAAACATTGCAAGGTAGTTTAGAGTTTGGATTGTGTGGTAAAGGTTAAGATGGTAATCTTGGCATCTCAGGTTTAATCCCCACCTGAGGCAGTGCATTTTTTGCAAGAGTGTCCTTTGGAGAAACACTTCTCTACCCTAGCCTTGTACTCTTGAAACTTTGGATACGCATGTTTAAGTTTTCTATGATTTTAAGATGACTGAAATAATATTGAAAACGAACTGATGACAAATTTCCATATTCAAAGTGTTTGTAGACCACAGATCTCAAAACATTCCTTACACTATTGGATTTGACCATGAAAGGCTTGAAAAAATAGAAAAATAAGAAAATGCTGGGTAGCAGCATTTTCTCCTTTTTCAACAACGTATTCAAAAGGATACTTTCCAATGCTGGTTACCAGCATTTTCTCCTTTTTCAACAATGTATTCAAAAGGATACTTTCCAATGCTGGTTACCAGCATTTTCTCCTTTTTCAACAATGTATTCCAAAGGGTACTTTCCAATGCTGGGTAGCAGCATTTTCTCCTTTTTCAAAAATGTATTCGAAAGGGTACTTTCCAGTACTATCGCCTCAGGTTCATGAAAAAAACTGGTTAAAAATTCAAATAGACTATGCCACTGGTTGTTTTCACCAATACACTCTTTTTAATGTAAAGGTAAAATTCAAGTAAAATGAAATATGCATAATAATATTTGTAGCACAGTAAAAATAAATACAAGTACATTTTTCTTTTATATCTTTTATTCTTGAAACTGTTAATTATTCTGATTAACAATAATACTATGTATCATATAATATCATGTAAGCTTTTGCAACCTCTATCTCCTATATCAACTGGAAGTGAAATTTTCCCACAGCTTTAATTCATTACCAAACAACAATATTTCAGGCTTGTCCAAATCGAAAGCATTTGCAGACCACAGAATAAAAGTGACTGAAAATTTAAAATTTGTACAGGGTAGAAAACATTGTTGGAAAAAGAGAAAATGCTGGTTATCAGCATTTTCTCCTTTTCCAACAATTTTTTCTAAAGGCTTCTTTCTCAGGGTCATCAAAAGTAGGAATTGTGTGGTAATGGGTTAAGCAAACAAGAGCATTGCATGCTGGTGCCAACGTTCTGCCGTACCTGCTTTCAGAAATGGACCGATTTTCAATGAAAGTTTTGAACAAAAAACGGTGCGTAATCTTGTCAAAAATGTTAAAATGGTTACCTGCTTTTGTTTTATGGATTCCCCTTTTGGTGGATGAAATCTAGTCCAAGTTTGAAGTAAAAATCTTAACCTTTCACCAAACAATCTTGAGTTTTAACGACCCTGAGAAAGAAGTCTTTTAACCCTTTACCAAACAATCCCTTGTTTTTACGACCCCGAGACAGAAGCCTTTTGAAAACATTGTGGGAAACGGAGAAAATGCTGGTGGCCAGCATTTTCTCCTTTTCCCACAATGTTTTCTACCTTATCAAAGAACATTTACACGATTTGACCCGCATTGAAATATTTGTCTGTAAATGCTTTCAGTTTTACAAGGCTAAAATTTTGTTGTGTGGTAAAGGGTTAACAAGATGGCCCTGGATTGCTCACCTGAATTTCTGAGAGAACCATAGCCATTTCTTTCAAAATGTAATCAGCCCTTTCAGAGAAGAAGAATTTTTAAGAATTTCTTCATGTCTGTAAAGCGTAAATAGCCCAGTCATCAGAGCCATGTTTCTTGATGGATCAAAATTTCTAGAGCAATTTTTGAAAAGGGTTAGCTAAGAAACATTTCTGAGAAAATATTTCAAAATCTGATCAGCCATTTCAGTGAAAAAGAATTTCTTCATGGCCAAATAGTGCAAGCAGCCCCCATTTACCAGAGCCATGTTTCTAGACAAATCAGCATTTTGCAAACAATTTTTGTAAAGGGTTACCAAAGGAACATTTCTGTGAGATTATTTCAAAATCTGATCGACCCTTTCAGAGAAGAAGAATTTTAAAGAATTTCTTCATGGCCATGTAGTGCAAAGATCCCCATTCACCAGAGCCACGTTTCTTGATGGATCAAAATTTCACAAACAGTTTTTAAAAAGGGTCATCCAAGGAACATTTCTGTGAAATTATTTCAAAATCTGACCTGCAGTTTTGGAGAAGAAGAATTTTTAAGAATTTCTTCATTTCCCTATAGTGCAAGTAGCCCCCATTCACCAGAGCTGTGTTTCTTGACGGATCAAAATTTCACAAACAGTTTTTGGAAAGGGTCATCCTAGGAACATCTCTGTGAAATTATTTCAAATTCTGACCAGCTGTTTCAGAGAAGAAGAGTTTTTAAGAATTTCTTAATTTCCGTATAGTGCAAGTAGCCCCCATTCACCAGAGCCACATTTTTTGACGGATCAAAATTTCACGAACAATTTTTGAAAAGGGTCATCCAAGGAACAATCTTGTGAAATTATTTCAAAATCTGACCAGCGGTTTCAGAGAAGAAGAATTTTTAAGAATTCCTTCATTTCTATATGGTGCAAGAAGCCCCTATTCACCAGAGCCACATTTATTGATGGATCAAAATTTTATGTACAATTTTTGAAAAGGATCATCCAAGGAACATATCTGTGAAATTATTTCAAAATCTGACCAGCAGTTTCAGAGAAGATTTTTAAAGAATTCCCTAGAAAATTCCATTTGGTTGCCATGGCAACCAGAGTTTTTTATGGAATCAAATTCTGTGAACAATTTTTCGAAGAGGACCTCCCAAGGAACATTCTAAGCAAGTTTGGTCCAAATCGGCTCAGCGGTTTAGGAGGAGTTGATGTTTAAAGAATTGTTGACAACGCACTGATGCACGACAGACATCGGACACCAGGTGATCCTAAAAGCTCCCCTTGAGCATGTTGTGCTCAGGTGAGCTAAAAACATTGTGAGAAAAGCAGAAAATCCTGGTAACCAGCATTTTCTCCTTTCCCCACAATGTTTTAGATCTTTCTGTAGTCAAAAATCAATTTTGATTCACACTTATTTTGTCATCCGCAAATGCTTTCAATTTGGACAAGGCCATAATTTTGTCGGTTGGTAAAGAGTAAAGCAATGACCGAGATATAAAGTATCAAAGTTTTTCTAAGACAAATTCCAATCAAAAAGGGGGATAACTGTGTAAAAGTATTTTGATGGTCACCTGCCCTTCATGGCTTCCCCTTTAAGTAAATCTTTAAGAAAATCTTTTTTGTGATTATACAGATATCATAAGACACTTTTCAAAGGATGAATTCCAAGTCAGGCATAACTGTATCAAAAATATTTTACAAGCCCTTTTTGATACTTAACAACTAGTTGGTTTTTACTACTGTTAAAGATGGCTTTTGAAAACATTGTGAGAAAAGGAGAAAATGCTGGTGACCAGCATTTTCTCCTTTTCCCACATTGTTTTCTACCCTTTACAAACACTTTTCAAACTTTTGGTCATTTTTATTTTGTTGTCTGCAAATGCTTTCAATTCAGGCCAGTGTAAAATTTGTTGTTTGGTAAAGAGTTAAAGTAAAGATTGTTAGTAATGACAGAGATATTATAAAATATCAAAGTTTTGCACAACAATGCTGACAATGGCACAGCTATGGCAATCTCTTGATGTTTATTTTTTTTCTTAAAAACAACCAAGCTAGAAGCAAAGAGACATTTTAAAATTGCATTCAAATTCTACATAATTTTGTTAACTACAAATAAACACAATTTTCTGATTTGCTAAATCAAACATGATGAAATTACCACTTTCAAAACCATTTACCTCATCTAATAAGTTAAAATAGCCGATAAGTTAAACTGGTCAATATTTCTTTCACAGTTTCTATGATCATTTGTTCAACTGCTTTTGGTCTATTTTGCTTTCCTTAGTTTCCAAGAAATTTCATGGAAAAAAAAGATGTTTACATGAAATGAAAAGACAAATGATGAAGTAATGAAACCGTTAGCTTCCTTTCTTATTTGTATACCTCTTTACCCAATAATCCCAAGTTTTAATGACCCTCAAAAGAAAACAGCTTTTGAAAACATTGTGGAAAAATGAGAAAATGCTGGTAACCAGCATTTTCACCTTTAACCCTTTACCACACAATGACGACTTTTAATGACCCTGAGAAAGAAGCCTTGGAAAGAATCGAGTAAAAAGAAGAAAATGCTAGTTATTAACATTTTTTTCTTTTTCCATAATATTTTATTTTGTTACATAAAACAAAACCCAAAATTCAAACCACACTGAATCTGTCATCTGCATATGCTTTTGATTTGGACTAGTCCAAAATTATGTCATAATTTCTCAGATCAAACATGTACACACATTCATTCAACATATTAACCCATTACCACACAATCCCTACTTTTGACGCCTTAGAGAAAGAAGCCTTTAGAAAACATTGTGGGAAAAGGAGAAAATGCTGGTAACCAGCATTTTCTCCTTTTCCCACAATGTTTTCTACCCTTCACAAAACAAAATTCAAATTTTCAGTCACTCTTATTTTGTCGTCTGCAAATGCTCTCAATTTGGACCAGTCTAAAATATTGTCGTTTGGTAATGGGTTAAATGTATTTGAAAGCATAAGAATACAAACTTTACACACAAAATGTCGTCCGATAACAATATCTGCATAGAAATATCACATGGGAACCTATATGGTCCCATTTTACCTTCACTCTTTACCAAACGACAAAATTTTGGGCTTGTACAAATTGAAAGCACTTGCAGACGACAAAGTAAACGTAACTCAAAAATTGAAATTTGTTTCCAGCAGGGTAGAAAACATTGTGGGAAAAGGAGAAAATGCTGGTAACCAGCATTTTCTCCTTTTCCCACAATGTTTTCAAAAGGTCTATCTCAGGGTCATAAAAACCAGGGATTGTTTGGTAAAGGCTTAATCCCTCTAAGCCCCCAACAGACCCAACAGATATATGTATTTCAGTCTAGAGATAAGACCTATGTATAGTTGTCCTCGATGGTACCGCGTCATCTATGATACCGCAGTAATCTGCGGTAATCCGGAAAATACCTAATTTGCTTCCTAACCACTGTTTACTCTCTCAAATCGAGAGAAGTTTTCTTTGTATGGCATTGGTCAAAAATAATAGATATTTCATCATTAATAATAAGTTACTTTCAATATTCACAAATTGCTATGATAAAGCACAATTTTCCTCCATGTTTTGAAATTAATTACCCACAACTCTTAAAAAAACCGACAATTTATTTTTGACAAGTAAAGGTCATCTGCTTTGGCGTCATAGTCCTCGCCAGAAATAAAAAAAAAGGTACTTGAGTCATATTTTGAATATAAATCTCATATTTTTCATGATTTTCGAAATTTCAGGTGTTAACGTGGTACCATGGCGGACTCCTTTTGGAGAACTTGTAGTCAACATGTTTGCTTGACCTAGATATTTTTGTCTGAAAAACATGACTGAAGCTTTGATAGTTCAGTTATTGTACCTTTTCATGCAACTGTTTATTACAGTATTAGAAAATAATATGTGAGTTTCCTATCTTGTAGTAATTTTCAGCAAAATTAAATACTGCGGTACCATCGACGACCATCCTAATTGCAACTTCAAAGATAAGACTGCATATTTAGTGCAATCTGATCTTGATCTACCCTGGCTGCAGAGGTAACTACAGCTGTGAATGGTGCTTTAGAGGTTATCATGGCCCCTTTTTATCAGTGCAGGTACTAGTATTAGGTAACTACAGTCAGGAGATTTGTCTTGCCTAGACAATCCTAACAAGTCACTGTGCCTCTAGTTATTCTAATCAAGAAATTAGGACAAAACCCAGAGCCTGTGTTGGTATAGGGTAGAACACAAATTTCAACATTATTTCAGTTGTATCAGGTGGTTTATTGTACCTATCTACATGTAGAAACTCCCGGAATTTCTTACACCAAATAATCCTGTATTTTCTCTTATCTGAAGCAAAAAGGCTTTTGCAAACATTGTGGTAGGGTGAAAATGCCCTTAATACACACAGTATTTTTCCTTTTTTCACACTTTTTTCTTCCTTTTCAAATCTGACAACTTCAGCCACTATTACTTACCATAAAATGCTTTCAGTAAACACAAGCCTAAAACTTTGTCTTTAAATCTAAACAAAGATCTAGGCTTGCTGTCATTGTATTGGTTATTCCTTTCCAGAAATACAGAATCTTAGAACAGAAAATACTGCAGGAAAAACAAAAAATGCTGTTTACCAGCCTTTTCTTCTTTTCCCACAATGTTTTCAAAAGCTTTCCTCTACTGATTTGAAAAAAAAAAAGATTATTGAAAAATGCTTTCAAAAGCATCCTTCCTCTGGGTTATAAAGGCATTAGACTGTTCAGTAAAGAGATGTCCGCATCAATACTCGCTAAGTTTTTTTCTATACAAAAACAAGCAACACTGTTCTACTGTTTATCAAGACACTTTCTGCTCTCCTGATCTTTGCACAGCATTTACCTGAAATATTGAGACAAACATCAAGGCAGTTGTTGAGACATTTGACTTAAAAATCTACAAAATACATATAGTCTGGTGTTCTGATGATATTGACATAGAGAGAATTTTAGAAATATTTTTGGAATAGGGAAAAAAAACTATTTGTGAACATTTTGTCCATTTTCCAAAATGCTTACAAAAGTTAACCCTTGTCTACATTGATTATACAAGAGATAAGTTGAATATTACTTAAACATAATAAAATATCAATAAAAGGGTAGAAATCGTAAGTTGGAAAAGAAGAAAATGCTGGCTACCAGCAATTTCTCCGTTTCCCACAACATTTTCAAAAGACCTGTCCCCCAGAGTACTTGCAGGATTGTGCGGTAAAGGGTTAAATGCAAGTCTGAAACTTTGTTTACTTCTAAAAGTAGTCTGCATTACACTTAACTCTTTACCATATGATCCTCAACTTTTAACGACTCTGAGAAAGAAAACCTGAAAACCTTTGAAAACATTGTGGGAAAAGGAGAAAATGCTGGTAACCAGCATTTTCTCCTTTTGACAAAATGTTTTCTACCTTTTCCAAATCAAGTTTCAATTTTTGATTCATATTTATTTGGGCATCTGCAAATACTTCAATTTGGACTGGACCAAAATTTTGTCATTTGGTAAAGAGTTAATAGTCGCTCAAATTATCAGATTTGTCTTTAAAAGAGTACTTAGCATTGTGGAAAAAGGAGAAAATAATACATGCATTTTTTTCCCCTTTTCGTTCACTCCTCCTTTGGGTTTTAAACACATGAAATTGTTGGGTCAACGGATGACTCTAACCCAGATGGTAAACTGAAATGTTAGAATATTTATGAAAGGGAGAAACCATTGTGGGAAAAGACAGTGCAGATTTTCAACATTTTCGGTTTCATCTTCTCAATGTAACAATGTTTTCAAAAGGATTCTTTCCATGGGTTGTAAAGTCAGGTATTTGAATACCATCCAATCAAATCAAAGCAGATAAGATCAAAGTACTATAATTACCTTATCTTTCAGTTGCTGACATTGCTGTATGGCTAATGTAAACAATATCACAGCTTCATTCAACCATTGTACGGTACATTCAACCTGTAAACAAAAAAAGACTTAAACAATAAATAATTAACCCTCTACTGCTTAACCCTTTCCCAAACAAGCCCTTGTTTTCACGTGTCTGCAGTACAAGTCTTTTGAAAACACTGTGGGAAAAGGAGAAATTGCTCGTAAAGAGCAATTTCTCCTTTTTCCCACAGTGTTTTCTACCCATTTGGAGAACGTTCTGCCATTTTTATCAAATTTGAAATTGTCGTTTGCAAACTCTTACAGTTTCGAAGAGTCTAAAATTTGTCGTTTCAGAAAGGGTTAAAATTTCACACTGGTCAATTTCAAAAGGAATAGTAAATGACAAATCAACCATGGATTACAAGTTATGATTCGTGTTTTAAAAGAAAATATTTTGGGAAAAGGAGCAAATGCCAGGAACTAGCATTTTCAACATTTCCCAAAGTTTCTTCCTCTGAAAACCTTCTTTCTCTGGGTTGTTAAAACCCCATATTGTATGGTAAATCATTAACTCTTTACCAAGCGACAAAATTTTAGGCTTGTCCAAATGGAAAGCTTTTTTAATACCCCCACCAGTGCTTTGACAGAAAAAAGTGGCAAGTACAAGGGGAGATAGTTCCTCAACCAGGAAAAGCTGACACTTGAAAATTGTGTCTTGCAAATCTTCTATATGTGAACAGTATATGTGCCAAGTTTCAATACAATTGAAGAAAAACTGGTAGGAGGAGTTGGCGACATAAAATTACTAGTATTTTTTACAGACGGACACACAGGTGAGCAGACAGAGATGTATGGACCGACACACGGACGGACAGGCTGATTCCAGTATACACCCCCCCCCCCCCCCCCAAACCCTCACCCACCCCCCGAAAACATTCGTTTTGCGGGGTAACAGACAACATTGGACAATGGCAGACAGACAGATTGAAAGACAAATGGAGCACAGACAGACAAAAAAAAGACAGACAAACCTGATGACGACTGATGATGTCTATCTGTTGATTGGACATGTATTGAAGGTGGTAAATGGCAAGTATCAGCTTGTTGGAATGTATATAAAAACTAACGGCTACATCATTTGGCACTGGTGGCTGGAAGTTTTGCTGAAAAAAGGGATGTTATTTTACCCATTACCACACAATCCCTACTTTTGACGCCCCTGAGAGAAAAAACTTTTGAAAACATTGTGGGAAAAGGAGAAAATGCTGGTAACCAGCATTTTCTCCGTTTCCCACAATGTTTTCTAACCTTCACAAAACAAATTTCAAATTTTCAGTCACTTTTATTTTGTCGTCTGCAAATGCTTTCAATTTGGACCAGTCTAAAGTATTGTTGTCTGGTAATGGGTTAACCCTCTAATTTGCTTTCTACAACTGAAGCTGCTTTTGCAACCAGAGTAAATCAAGATCAGACAGCACAAAACATGCAGTCTGATCTTGAATCACACTGTATGCTTTGCTGAGACATCCCAGATAAAAGCAACTTTGACCCTTTCCCAAATGACAAATTTTGGACTCTTCCAATTTAGAGACAACAATTTTTTGATTTGGAGAAAATGGCAGAAAGTTCTCAAAAGGGTAGAAAACACTGCGGGAAAAGGAGAAATTGCTCGTTACGAGCATTTTCTCCTTTTCCCACAGTTTTTCAAAAGACTTTTACTGCAGATACGTAAAAACCAGGGCTTGTTTGGGAAAGGGTTAAAATTGCAATTGTTGGGTCTTTATTTCTATACTTACTATGAGTTGGGTTTATGAAGGTTCATTTACTTCATCAAATGACAAAATTTCAGAAAAATCTTAACTGAAAGTAGCAGAAAAAATTTAAAAGGCTAGTGACATTGTGGTTTTTGTAATAAATTCTTTACCAAACAAAAAAAATTTAGACTGGTAAAAATTGAAAGGATTTGCAGACAACAAATCAAATGCTACAGAAATGATTATTATTTTTTTTCCTGACCAGGTAGGAAACATTGCGGGGAAAGGAGAAAATGCTGAATATCAGACTTTTCTCCTTGACCCATAATATAAGGATTGTGTGAATAGTTTTTTTCTGAATGTGACTCTATATCCTCGCCAGTGCCTTCACACAGTATTTTGTACACAGACAGACACATGGACAGACAGGCTGATTCCAGTATAACCCTCCCCCACCCCTCGCCCCCCTTTGCAGGGTTATAAATATTGGTAACCAGCACTTTCTGATATGCCCATGATCTCAGGATTATAAAATGTGTGTGCTATATGGCTTATTAACCCATGGAGGATTTTAATGGGGAAGACATATATACATATACTAAAACCCAACATGACTAACGCAAAAAGAAGTTCAAAGGGCTAAATGCTATACATCTACTGAGTCTCTATACAATGACTGTAATCTCTGGATGAGTTTCTGACAAAAATTTACCATGAGAATGTCCACAGATGGAAGGACAGGCTGACAGAAAGGCTGATTACAATTTATGCCCAAAAACAATTTCTACAGGGTTATAAAAATCCTAATATTTACCATATTGGATGCTCTGATCAGTTCATCGATGGATTTTCTCTTTGGGAAGGCTAAACAGGTTCTACCTAACGTCAATAGCTTCATAACTTCATCTAAAATCTGAGGGAAATCAGTGATAATAATTTAGTAGTTTTATTTCTTTATCGGACCATTCCATGATTAAATGATCCTTTAACCCATTACCACACAATCCCTACTTTTGACGCCTCTAAGAAAGAAGCCTTTAGAAAACATTGTGTGAAAGGAGAAATTGCTGGTTACCAGCAATTTCTCCTTTTCCCACAATATTCTCTACCCTTCATAAAGCAAAGTTTAAATTTTCAGTCACTTTTATTTTGTCATCTGCAAATGTTTTCCATTTGGACAAACTTAAAATTTTGTCGTTTTATTATGAGATAAAAGAGATTTTGAAAACAAGGAGGAAAATGGAGGCTTTCAGTATTTTCTCTCTTTTCCACTAAGTTTTCAAAAGTTGTCTTTCACAAGTCTGTTAAAAGATGGATTGTGTGGCAAAGGGCTAAACTTGTTTTGCATGTTTTCAAAATTCTTCATCTGTTGTGAAGTTAACTCTACGATGCAATCTCTAATTTTAGCAACTTTGAGATAGATATCGAGATTAATGCCTTTCAAAACATTGTGGCAATAGCAGAAAATGCTGGTTACCAACATTTTCTCCTTTTCCCACAATGTTTTTGACCCTTCCAAAACAATTTTCAAATTTTCAGTCACTTTTATTTTGTCATCTGCAAATGCTTTCAATTTGGACCAGTCTAAAATATTGCTGTGTGGTAATGGGTTAAACCCCTTTTGTTAGAGTGTGGCTTATATACATTTACAACTTAATCTCATATACATACTAATTCAACTTCTTTAGCAGTTTTAAACACATGATCTGGATCATACGAGTTGACAACACACAGAGTCTTGGCAAGATGGTTGGCTGCATCTTGTACCTGAAACGAAAGTGAAAAAAATTTAAATACACAATACTTTTATTGTAAATGTGTTCCTTTAACCATTTCCCAAACAATCTCTGGTTTTCTCGACTCTGAAAAAAAGACCTTTTAAAAACATAGTGGGAGGAGAAAATGCTGATAAACAGCACCTTCTCCTTTTCCCACAATGTTTTCTACCCTCCAAGAACAGATTTCAATTCTTTAGTCACATTGATTTTAACATCTGCAAATGCTTTTAATTTGGACTGGTTTAAAGTTTTGATGTTTAGTAAGAGTGAACCATTTCCCAAACAATACCCAGTTTAACCTTTACCACTCAATGATGTCTTTTAACACCAATGAGGAAGAAATTTTTTGAAAACATTGTGGGACAAGGAGAAAATGCTGGGAACCAGCATTTTCTTCTTTTCCCACAATGTTTTCTACCCTATCATGGTCAAATTCCATTATTTGAGTCACATTTAAATTGACGTCTGCAAATATTTTCAATTTGGACGAGGCTAAAATGCTGTTGTCTGGTAAAGAGTTAACTGTGGAAATTGCAGAAAAAAAGGAGGAAATACTGGTAATCAGCATTTTCTTTCTTTCAAAGAATGTTTTCTACCCAAACAAATGGCATATCCAATCATTGGAGCCATTTCTGATTTGCAGTCAGTAAATGCTTGTGATTTGGACAACTCGAATGTTAAGTTGTTTGGTAAACTAGAGGCGCACGGACGAACAGACGGCCGGATGGACAGACGTACGCATGCACGATGGACACGACGCCATGATAATAGCTCGCTGGCCTTCGGCCAGTGGAGTTAAAAATTAATCATCATTACCTGTTGCAGTTTCCACTGTATATCATGAGCTAACTTTGTTTTAAAGATATGATTTTCCTTCCCTGATTTGTGCTTAAAGCTGATATCCTGTAATGAAGTGAAAATAGAAATAAATTAGAGCTGTCACTCAATGTGACTTATTACCCCCACCAGTGCTTTGACAGAAATAGGCAATTTAACAAAAAAGTTTTCTAAGTTCAAGGGGGGAATTACCGTTGAATCATACAAAGTAGATAACTGAAACCTGCATCTTGGACAACTTCAATATAGAATCAATGTATTAAGAAACTTTCAATACAACAGCAGCAAAACTATTGGAGGTGTTTGCAACACAAAAATACTTGTATTTTTGTACAGACAAACAAATGGTCGGACAGACAAACAGACAGGCTGATTCAAGTATACCCCGAGAACATTAATTTTGTTCTGCAGGGGTACAATAAGGGATAAAAACCAGTTTTAATTCAACAAGTTCTTTAACCCTTTAACATTTGACAAAATTTTACACTTGTCCAAATTGAAAGCATTTGCAGACATCATATCAGGGTAATTGTCTTTGATAGGTTAGAAAACAATGTGGGAAAATGAGAAAATGCTGGTTACCAGCATTTTCTCCTTTTCCCACATTGTTTTCAAAGCCCTCTTCATCATCGTCATGAAAAGCTGAGACTGTAGGGTAAAGAGTTCTAGTCCAATCAAACGGTCTTCCTCACAAGCTTTGTATTCTACTATTCTAGACTATGACATGAAATATAGTTTACCCTAAAACAATAACCCTGCTTTTGCAGACAGTATAAATCAAGATCAGAATGCCCATTCTTAAATTCTGATCTTTGACCTACAATATCTACTACTTAGTAAAATTTTTTGGTTATGACAGGCTTGCAATTGCAATACACGATTTTAGACTTGTCAAAATTGAAAGCACTTGCAGACTACAAAATAAACATAACTCAAAAATTGAAACTTGTTTCCAGCAGGGTAGAAAACATAGTGGGAAAAGGAGAAAATAATGCTGGTTACCAGCGTTTTCTCCTTTTCTTGCTATGTTTCAAAAGCCTTCTTTCTTAGGGTCGTTAAAAGTCCTGATTGTGCAATAAGGAGTTAAATTTTTTTTTACTGATTGCCATATCAAGTCCACTTACTGAGATTAGTCTGACCGGGCGAAAACACTGTCAAATTGCACACGATCGAATCAAAAGGGGAGTGAAAGAAAGGGGCATACATGAAACACAATAAAAGATTACAATATAAATACATACTGCATCACATACGCTGTCACCAAGTAGAGTCACCACACATTTGATTTGGCCTGTATTGCTGAAGTGAAAATGAAAACATTTAGGAAAATGTAAGCAAATTTACCATAAATTTGTTTGTTTGTCAGAATGGTGTAAAATGCTGTTTTCAACAGTATTTCAGTTCTGTTGCCATAGCTAGTACACCTATCTAGGTTTTCATAGAGATTCTTCACTAGTTCTACTTCCCACAATGTCCTTCTCAGGCAACTAGCTGCTTTCTTTAAAAACCATGGTCAAAACAATGACCACTGGTTAGAAAGACAGGAATTGTGTCATAATGTTTATCATCAACTTTTTTAACTCTTTACTAAACAACAAAATTTTGGAGCAGTCTAAATAGAAAGCATTTGCGGACAAAATAAATGTGACTTAAAAATTGAAGTTTGATTTGGAAATGGTAGACATTGTTGGTAAAGGAGAAAATACGCCCCCTTCTCCCCCACCTCCCCCGCAGATTTAACCCATTACCACACAATCCCTACTTTTGACGACCCTGAGAAAGAAGCTTTTGGAAAACATTGTGGGAAAAGGAGAAAATGCTGGTAACCAGCATTTTCTCCTTTTCCCACAATGTTTTCTACCCTTCACAAAGCAAAATTCAAATTTTCGGTCGCTTTTATTTTGTTGTCTGCAAATGCTTTCAATTTGGACAAGTCTATAATATTGTCGTTTGGTAATGGGTTAAGTCCCGCACACTCCTGACTGCACTACCAGGCTAAGATAACTAACATTTTTATTCAGCCAATACTGCAGAAAGAAACATTTGAAACATTATCATTTGCAATAATGGACCAATCATCAACCTTGTTCTAAACCTGACCATTTACCGGACATAAATTTTGATTGGCTAATGTTGGTGAAAGTCCAGGTTGAAACAAATTCTCATCTTATTTCATCCTTTCCCAAAGCAATCCTGAATTTTCACAGACTTCAAGAAGAAGCCTTTTGATAAATATTGTAGGAAAAGGAGAAAATGCTGGTAACCAGCATGAAAATTGAGGATTGTGTGCAAAGAATTTAATGCTCAAGTAATATTTCAGTCTTCATTTATGTAATTTATGCTCCAACATGCAAACCTGTTTGACTACAGCAGCAAGGTCAATATGCCATCAATACATATTTTAGGCAAGCAGTCCCAAAGTGCTGATCCAAATTCCCAGTTCACATTCTATCTACAATCTTCCTCCTTCCATTTTAAGATAAGTTATCATGAACTAATGGTATGAGAACTATCCTTATCAAGGAGTTGTCATGCTTTTTAAATCTTAACCAAACGACAAAATTACAAACTGGTCCAAACTGAAAGCATTTGCAGGCAATAAAATTCATGTGACTGAAAAACTGAAATTTGGTTTGGGAAGGGTAGAAAACATTGTGGGAAAAGGAGAAAATGCTAGTCACCAGCATTTTCTCCTTTTCCCATAATGTTTTCAAAGGGCTTCTTTCCAAGGGTCATTAAAAGTCGGGATTGTGAGGTATAGAGTTAAATTGAAGAGTATTCTTTCAAAACATGGACATTCCATAATTATGGCAACCAGACCATGATTTATGATCGGAGCTGTCTATCACCCATCTCAACAGCAATAATACACTAGGACAGCAGCAATTTACTCTTTACCAAAAGACAAAATTTTACACCATTCCAAATCAAAAGCAATTGCAGACAGCATAATTATTTATTAAAGTGGCTCCTCTGTGCATATCCCTGAACTTACAGGGTATACAGGTATCTAACAGAGATATCTGATGGTAACTGATCCAGGTTTAGCCACTAGTATCATTTATAATTCAGGATCATTTTACCTTGAATCAAGGTCCTTAAAGGTCATCTAAATTCTTTACAAAAAAGCCCTATGTATTAACAACCATGAAAACAAAGACTAAAATGCATTCATGGTAAATTGCATTCTCTCTTTTCTAACAGTATGTTCTACCCTATCAAAGACAAAAATATTGATCTGGAATGCATACATTGTGTGGTAAAGAATGAATTATTTGTTTTCGTCTTTGGGAAAATGTCAGAGATAGGATTCATTAACCCTTTACCACATAAACCTGAGTTTTAACTACCCTGTAGAAGAAGTCTTTTAAAAAACATTGTGCGAAAAGGAGAAAATGCTGGTAAACAGCATTTTCTCCTTTTCCTACTATGTTTTCTACCCTCACAAAGACAGAATTCATCATTTTGATCTACTTTTAATTTGTCCTCTGCAAACAAAGGAGGTCACAAGGGGGGTGAAAAATTTCATGGCTGTTCCCATCATGTGGTTAAGGGTTAATGAATTATTTGTTTTCCTCTTTGGGAACATAATAAAGATCAAATCCATTAACACTTTACCAAACAACAAATTTTAGGCTTGTCAAAATTGAAAGCATTAGCAGACGACCAAATGAAAGTGATGGAAAAATTGAAATTTGTATCGGGAGGGGTGGAAAATGTTGTGGAAAAGGGTTAACTCATTACCAAACAACAATATATCGGCTCGTCCAAATCATAAGCACTTACAGATGACAAAATAAAAGTGACTGAAAATTTGAAATCTCTCTTGTGAGAAGTAGAAAACATTGTGGGAAAAGGAGAAAATGCTGGTTACCAGCATTTTCTCCTTTTCCCACTATGTTTTCAAAAGACTTCTTCCTTGGAGTTGTTAAAAGTCTGGATTGTTTGGTAAAGAATTAATGTTGTTTTTTCTCTATTTTCCCCTCATTATGGTGCACACAATCATGCAGTTTTTGCTGGCTATTTTGTTTCAATGGAGGGATTTGGAATGCAAAAAAAATTCATTTTTCTCGGATTTTAGATTTTCATGCAGGATTTTGGCAATCACTCACGATGCAACCCTGGGAGTGAACTCTGTCCCAATGCCTTTCAACAATTTGTCAAAAGAAATTGGCCATGTTGGGATTCCAACAAGCTACAACTGCTTATATGTAACTGTCTGATCTACGCTAGGCAAAGGCTGTTAAAACTAGAGCTGTCACTGAATGTGACTTAATGCCCCCGCCAGTGCTTTGACACAAAAAAGTGTCAAGTTGGGGGGAAGTAATTCCTCAACCAGAAAGAGTTGACACTTGAAAATTGTGTCTTGCAAATCTTCAATATATGATCAGTATGTGTGCAAAGTTTCCATACAATGGAAGGAAAACTGTAGGAGAAGTTTGCAACACAAAATTACTAGTATTTTGTACACAGACGGACAGACCACAGACGGACGCACAGACGGATGCACAGACGGACGGATACACAGACAGATGGACACACAGACAGGCTAACTCCAGTATACCCAAAAATGGGAAGATGAGTTGCTTACTTTGGATTTGATAACAGATTTCTCTGTGGCTTGGCTACTGTCCTATCATCTGAAACGAAAGAGAAAGAAAAAATTCATTCTTCAAGAAATTTTAAAAAATCTATTTTGCCACCCCGGCCAGTGTAAGTCAAATTCAGCATAAAACATTCAGCCTGATCTTTTATCTATTCAGTTTTCTTTTCTGAAGCAATCTGGACAATAGAAACCTTTGGCCATTTTTTTGGTCTTATTTTTTGACAAAAAATGTCATAGATTTATCCTCACTCTACGCGTGCAGACTTAACCCTTTCCCAAACAAGCCCTGGTTTTTACATGTCTGCAGTAAAAGTCTTTTAAAAACACTGTGGGAAAAGGAGAAACTGCTCATAACGAGCAATTTCTCCTTTTCCCACAGTGTTTTCTACCCTGTTTGAGAACTTTCTGGCATTTTCTCCAAAATCTAAAATTGTCATCTGCAAACTCTTTTCATTAGGAAGAGTCCAAAATTTGTGGTTTGGAAAAGGGTTAATGGGATCTACCATATTCATAGCATAACCAGGGGGTCACAATAATTATGTACTCCACAATCAAGAGTGCTATTTACACCTTAGGCTGTTAAGTATGATGCAGAGAACCTCTGCAGACAGTGTAAATAAATTAAGATCAGACTGCAAATAACGTGCAATCTGGTCTTTGTCTACACGGTGCAATACAGTAAGCATTTGGTTAGACTGGTCCAAATTAAAAGCACTTGAAGAGAACAAAATAAACATACGTGTACTTCAAAAATGAATTTTTTTACCAGCAGATTAGAAAACATTGTGGGAAAAGGAAAAAATGCTGGTTACCAGCATTTTCTCCTTTTCCCACAGTGTTTTCAAAAGGCTTCTTCCTAAGGGTTGTAAAAAACAGGGATTGTTTGGTAAAGGGTTGAGAGATCTGACCTTCCTCAAGGTCAACAGTTTGAAAAAGAGTTATTTGAGGCATGGTCTGTGAAAAGGCAGCTTAATGTGTCCACAAAATATGTCAGCTCAGGTCAGCTTGTGCAGACTAAGCTGAGCCCACACTTTATGCTATTTGTCAATTTTCTGCGGCTCAAAGTCAGCTGTTACACAAAATTAATTTTCTATAATCCGTTGGTTGGTTGTATTGGGGTTTAGCGCCACTTTAACAGCTAAGGTCATATCGTGGCCGTGGGTGACGCATAATATCATGTCTTTCCTGGCTTTCTCACACCAGTACACAAATTTCTGTCCAAAGCTACTGACTACTTTTCTCACATGCTTCAGCAGAGGTGAGAGGTAAAAATATGCCAGAAAGAAAGTTCCCCTCAACCTGGTATCGAACTCACAACCACCAGGTCATGAGTCTGACATGCTCACCACTAAGCCACCAGGGCAGGCTGGATATATAATACCGTGCTTGGCATGATAGAACAAAAAAATGCACTAAGCCCCCTTTTGCCAGAGCATGACTCATTTATCTCAGATACCACACAATCTGTTTACCACAAAAGCCCAAGTTTTACCAATTATAGGCTTTTGAAAACCTGGAAAACGGAGGAATTACTAGTATTAGAAAGTGGCAGTTTCCTTTTTATCCCACTGTGTTTTCCACCCTGTTAAAGAAGTTCAGATAATTTGTACCACTGTCAAATTTATCCCCTGGAGATGTTTTTGAACTGACAGGGACTGAAATTTGTGCTTTGGTAAACCTTTTAGCACACAATCCCGATTTTTAGCAACCGGAGAAAGAAAGCTTTTGAAAACATTTTGGGAAAAGGAGAAAATGCTGGTAACCAGCATTTTCTCCTTTTCCCAAAATGTTTTCTAATCCTTCCCAACCAAATTTTCAACTTTTGAGTCACATTAAGTTTGTCATCTGCCAATGCCTCCTATTTGGACAACTGATAGTCTAAAATTATGTTGTTTTGTAATCCTTTACCAAAAAATATTTGGTGTTAAAGACCTGAGGATGAAGCCTTCTGAGAACACTGTCGGAAAAGGAGAAAATGCTGGTAACCAGCATTTTCTCTTCTCCTCACAATGTATTTTACTCTTCCAAACTCAAGTTTCAATTTTTGACTCGCATTTATTTTGTCGTCTGCAAATACTATCAATTTGGACAAGTCTATGACTCTATCATTTGGTAAAGCGTTAGGAGTAAACTCAGTATCAAATGACTAAATTTTAAACTTGTCCAACTCCAAAGCTGTTGCAGAGGACAAAATAAATATGGCTCAATTAATGGAAAAAGAGACATGCTCTTTACAAGCATCTTTTTCATTCATTCATACAGTAATTCAAAAGGCTTCTTTTTCAGCATCATTAACCCTTTACCCCATAAGGCATTTCTATGGTATTTCCAACTGACCCTAAATAACAGCAAGGACAATGCCGTTTCTTATGTGTATATGACACCTTTTGAAAGCATACAAAACATTGTGACAAAAGGTCAAATTGCTCGTCAAGAGCAATTTCACCTTTTGTCACAATGTTTTCCAAAGGCTCCTACGAGCAATGCATAGAAGTGAGTATCTTTCGAGTAAAGGGTTAAAATAGGTTCGGTACAGAGCTAAGAATCAGAATCAATGTTAATATGATTATCAAGGTAAGACCCAAATCAATATACAACATTTACTCAAATATTAATTTTTCTAAACCTTTACCACACTGTCCTGTATTTTTCACAAAACTGAGGAACACAGATTTTAACTCTCTACCAGATGACAAAATTTTAGGCTGGTCCAAATTGAAAGCACTTGCAGACAAGATAAACATAACTCAAAAATTGACATTTAATTCAAGCAAGGTTAAAAAGCATTGAGGGAAAAGGAGAAAATGCTCGTTACAAGCATTTTCTCCTTTTCCCGCAATGTTTTCAAAGGCTGTCTTTCTCTCGGTTGTGTGGTAAAGGGTTAAACCATGCTCTCGGTGATTTATCTAAACTGTAGGAATTTGTAACTATAATAGAATAAAATCTGTTCAACTATTTCACTTTGGGACTGTCTGGTTAACAGTAGACAACATATCAAAATTAGATAAAATGATGGCAGTTTAAGTAAAGTTTAACCCATTACCACACAATCCCTACTTTTGACGACCCTGAGAAAGAAGCCTTTTGAAAACATTGTGGGAAAAGGAGAAAATGCTGGTAACCAGCATTTTCTCCTTTTCCCACAATGTTTTCTAATATTTACAAAACAAATTTCAAATTTTCAGTCACGTTTATTTTGTCATCTGCAAATGCTCTTGATTTGGACAAGCCTAAAATATTGTCGTTTGGTAATGAGTTAAATAAAATGACAGTAGTTGTTAGTAAAAGTTTAGATAAAATGATGGCAGTTTAGCAAAAATTGATGGCAGTTGTCAGTATAGGTTTAGATAACATTTATGGCAGTTTAGATAAAATTATGGCAGTTTCCAATTTAAAGTTTAGATAGAATGATGGCAGTTGTCAATAAAGGTTTATATAAAATTATGGCAGCTTGTATAAAAGGATGGCAAGTGTCAGTAAAAGTTTAGGTAAAATTATGGCAGTTTCGGCAACATGATGGCAGTTGTTAATAAAGGTTTAGAAAATTTTGTAGGAAAAGGAGAAAATGCTGGCCACTAGCCATAAGTAATATACTCATATGCCTTCTTTTTCTGGGTGGTTAATCCTTGACGACACAAGGCTGACTTTTAACGATCCTAGAAAAGAAGCGTTTTGAAAGCATTGTGGGTAAAGGAGAAAATGCTGGTAACCAGCATTTTCTCCTTTACCCACCATGTTTTCTACCATATCAAAGAAAATTGCACTGTTTGCATCACATTGAAATTGTTGTCAGCAAATGCTTTAAATTTGAACAAGGCTTAAACTTTGTCGGCTGGTAAAACAAAAGGTTAGGACACATCATAGTTTTGTACAGGGTTAAACAAATTAGGGAAACTATTATAAATTGATTACATCGTGCCAGCCTAGGGGATAGGTACAAATATTGGTTCAAACAGACAACAGTTGGGTTTCAAATATTTACTTTCTGTTGACAAACTCTCTCTACAATTTAAATCAATGTTGTCCATGTTCTAAACATTATTTAAGCTTTATCCCTGCAACCAGTGTGACACTCCATGCTTTCCTAAGGTGTCTTTTAACAGCACGGTACTGTGAACATTCTTTCCAAGCCACTGGCTGCCTCTCATAAAAACATTTTTGAAACAATGTTGAGAGGTGTGACATTGTTTCAAAAACATTTTTATAAGAAGTAGCCAGTGGCTTGGAAAGAATGTTCACAGTACTGTGCTGGTAAAAGACACCTTAGGAAAGCATGGAGTGGCACACTGGCTGCAGGGAACATGTAACAATGGCTATTATCAGTCCTCTGAAAAAACTTGGCTGAGCTGGAAATCAAACCTGTGACCCTAGGTTGATTGTATGGTGTTTGATGCCATTTGCAACATCATTTCGGTTATACTGTGGCAGCCAGCATTTTCTCTTTTTCCCACTATGTTTTCACCAGCCTTCTATCTCAAGAGACGTTAAAAGTTGAGATTGTGTGGTAAAGGGTTAAAGGAATGGTTATGCCACTGAGGTTCCAAGCATGAGTGCTACATTGGTCTCCAGTATGTCAATTATCAATTATCCCTTTGCCACACAATTCTATGTTTTAATGATCTTTAACCCTTTACTCCATAGATACTCATTTCTATGCATTGCTTGTAGGAGCCTTCTAAAAAACATTGTGGCAAAAGGTGAAATTGCTCGTGACGAGCAATTTCACCTTTTGCCACAATGTTTTCTACACTATCAAAAGATGTCATATACACATCAGAAAAGGCGTCATCCTTGCTGTAATTTAGGGTCAATTAGAGATACCATAGAAATGCTGTATGGGGTAAAGGGTTAAGAAAAAGACTTTTGAAAACATTGTGGTAAATAGAGAAAATGCTGCTAACCAGCATTTCCTCCTTTTCCCATAATGTTTTCCGCTCGATCAAAGACAAGTGCCACCATTCAAGCATCAGTTAAGCCTTTACTCCATAGATACTCATTTCTAAGCATTGCTTGTAGGAGTCTTTGGAATACATAGTGGCAAAAGGTGAAATTGCTCGTGACGAGCAATTTCACCCTTTGTCACAATGTTTTCTATGCTATCAAAAGGTGTCACAGACATATAAAAAACGGCTTCATTCTTGCTGTTATTTAGGGTCAATTTAGAGATACCAAAGAAATGCCTCATGGGGTAAAGGGTTAATTTTTAGTCTGCAAAAACATGTAGTTTTCAATTTGGATGAGCTTTCAATACTGTTATCCATTACTGGTAACTCATTACCAAACCACAAAATTTTAGGTTTGTCCAAATCGAAAGCATTTGCAGACAACAAAATAAAAGTGACTGCAAATTTGAAATTTGTTTTGAGAAAGGTAGAAAACATTGTGGGAAAAGGAGAAAATGCTGGTAACCAGCATTTTCTCCTTTTCCTACAATGTTTTCTTCATGCTGCTTTCTCAAGGTTGTCAAAAGTAGGGATTGTGTGGTAATGGGTTAAAGAGTTCTACAAACCAATTATTACCAAGCAACTGCCATCTTTCTCACATAAATCAAATGTTCATTGATTATATACTTCAAACCTTAGGCTATCTTGTACAAGACATACAAATTAAATGTGCCTCTATTGATGAAATCCGTCATAAAAACAGTTAGAAAACATGGTCAGAGAATAAAATGCTGGCTACCAGCATTTTCTGCATTTCCCACAATGTTTTCTAAAGCTCCCTTCATCACAGCTATTTTTTAATATATACTTGTGTTCTCCTTTCTCCCTTCACCTAAGCATAAATAAGCTCACAAAATTCACATTTTAGGTCAAGGAATCAAAATTTTTATGTAATGATCAAATATAAAATTTGAATCAAACTTGTAAATGAAAAAAGTCACTACAACTTGAATCAAAAGATTCTATCCGACGATTTTTTCAAACCCACCTCACCATTCTGGGTAATATGGCCACTTTCTCATTTTTCCATTCATTTGATTGAATGTCAAGGCCGGTCGCTAAAGACTGATGAATATTCTACACTCTAGTTCAGATGGACTAGCTTATTCATAGTAAAGGGTAAACACAACCCATTTAGGCATATTTAATGTTGGAAAAACATTGAAAATTTGCTTTTTATTGTATCTACTGAAATATTTTCTTTCAAATGTGAAAATTACTCTCTTTTACTGCATTTTTGCGTCTTATTCGATAGAAAAATACTGTCGATGTAGGATAGGATGTTATGCATACTATCTGACAGAGTAGAATAGAACTAGGGTGGAACAAAACGTCACGAGCGCTAATTCCTTCCGCTTTAGTACATGATCGGAGAAGCGAGAATGAACAGAGAAATGAGAAAAGGCTATACATATTATTGTACATCCCACTTTGTATCCCAATTTGACACAAGGTCACAAGGAAATAAATCAAGGGGTTAGAGCAAAACTATTGTAAGTTGGTTGGTTGGTTGGTTGGTTGTATTGGGGTTTAATGCCACTTTCACAGCTGAGATCATATTGTGGCGGTCGGTGATGCAAATGTGTTTCCTGGCTTTCTCACACCAGCACTAACACAACTTTTTTTCCAAAGCCACCAACTACTTTTCTCACATGCAGAGGTGAAAGGCGAAAATATGCCGGAAAGAAAGTTCACTTCAACCTGGTATCAAACTCACAAGCACCAGGTCACAAGTCCAACAAGCTCACCACTGAGCCACCCTGGCTGGCAGACTATTGTAAGTGCATACACAATGTATATGTGTTGGCAATGGTCTTGCACTTACTCCTCGATTAATGGAAACACCACGAGCTTTTTCTCTATAGTTATGCGGCAATATTTTCTTGATATTCTCTTCCTTCAAAATATTATTTAACTACAAAGGTTTACAAGAAAAATCAGAAAAATAAAACGAAATGAGCAATAGTACTAAACAACTCTCAATTTATCTTAACTCATTACCAAATGACAAAAGTTTTGGCTAGTTCAAATCGAAAGCATTTTCAGACAACCAAATAAAAGACTGAAAATTTGAAATTTATTTTGTGAAGGGAAGAAAACATTGTGGGAAAAGGAGAAAATGCTGGTAACCAGCATTTTCTCCTTTTCCCACAATGTTTTCTAATGGCTTCTTTCTCAGGGTCGTCAAAAGTAGGGATTGTGTGGTAATGGGTTAAACTCTAAATACCTCTGCTATAGAAAGCCATTGACACCAGTGCAGATCAAGATCAAACTCTACATAACAAGCGGGCTTTTCACTACATTAAAATATTCTATTCTGATCTGAAGCAACATTAAAATTGTAAATATTTTGGTTTCTTTGCTATGCTGTAAAAATTCATACATGCTTTTCTGGTGCCATATGATTAACTCTTTACCTAACAACATAATTTTAGACTGGTCCAAAATGAAAGCATCTGCAGACAACAAAATAAAAGGTACTGAATAGTTCAAATTTGTTTTGGATGGGGTAGAAAACATTGTGGGAAAAGGAGAAAATGCTGGTTACCAGCATTTTCTCCTTTTCCCACAATGTTTTCAGAAGGCTTCCTTCTCAGAGTCGTTAAACATAGGGATTGTGTGGTAAAGGGTTAAAGCTCTTCAGGAACTTAAAAAAAGTACATTACATCAGAGCAAAGTGTTTCCTGTAACTTTGCTAATGAAGGCATAAAGAGTTGGTACTAAATTAACCTCTGTAATAAAACAGTTTCCATTGATCACCAAGTCACTCAATATAATTGAGACTACCTTGAAACACTTTTTCCTTGGCACTTTTCTTTTAGAAGACATTAAATAATTTTCAAGTCAAACCTGCAGATCTTTAATAAACAATCCTTAGAAAATACATACTGTTGGAAAATTGGGTATTGAAACTTTTCTGTGGACAAGCATAGAGGTTACTAAAAGCCATGGCTACTTTTAACACAGTTTTTCATTATTTCAGCTCCATCACAGACATTAAAGGATTAAAGTTCTGTGCATAGAGATGATTACAGCTCTTCTTGTAAATTAAGTATATTGAACTGTTTTCTTATCAATGAGCCAAAAAAGAATTTTAACCCTTTACCAAACAATCCCGACCTTTAACCCTACCACAAATCCTGAGTTTTTACGAACCTGAGGAAATAGCCTTTGGAAAACCTTGTGGGAAAAGGAGAAAATGCTGGTTACCAGCATTTTCTCCTTTTCCCACAAAGTTTTCAACACTTTCACAGACAATTATAATCATTTCAGATAAATTTAAAGTGTCGTCTGCAAATGCTTTAACTTTAGACCAGTCTAAAATTTTGTTGTTTAGTACAGAGAAAACAACCTTGAGGGAGGAACTTTTGGATAACATTATCAGAAAATGAGAAAATGCAGCATGAACCTCTATAAAAGTTCTATGAATGTGAGTACCATTTGTTGTCTGCAAATGATTTGAAATTTGACAAAGCTAAAATTTTGTTGCTTAGTAAAGAGTTAAAGGATTTCTCCCAATACATGCCCATGCATTTGATGAGTACAGTAAACCATCTTGGCAAAGAGAAATAGTTGCTGGTATTGTAGTTATTGCTTCTTTTCCAACAATATTTGTCATGCCTTCCATGAAATACATCTACTCTTTGGGTCCATCTAGTTTTAGTAATGTCTAAAACTAGTGCCTTAGACCTTTCCCTCACTGCACATTTTAGACACTAGGTAGGGCTGGTTGCATAACAGCAGTTAAAGCCTAAGTTAAGCTATGACTTTACCATGGCTTAACCCATTACCACGCAATCCCTACTTTTGACGCCCCTGAGAAAGAAGCCTTTTAAAAACACTATGGGAAAAGGAGAAAATGCTGGTAACCAGCATTTTCTCCTTTTCCCACAGTGTTTTCTACCTTTCCCAGAACAAATTTCTATATGTTAGTCACCTTTATATTGTCGTCTGCAAATGCTTTCAATTTGGACCAGTCTAACATTTTCTCGTGTAGCAAAGAGTTAGCCTAAGTTTAACTTAAACTGCCTTTATGCATTTAGCCCCTGTTCAATGTGCCCAATTTTTGCCTATAACAAATACTACATGGCTTGAGTGTTGGGATTTATCTGTGAAGATAGATAAGGAGCGCTGTCTGCACATGTCATATTCTTTGAAGATTCAAACTGGTTGCAATGACATCACTCATCCCCGTATACGGGAAAAGTAGGGCTAATACCAAAGCTATTTATATAAGCCTTTAATCCAAACCTTTAGGGTCTGCTTTAATAATGATCAATGCATAGTTTAAATACTAGATGATTAAATCTAGATGAATTGCATCAGGTATAGTTTCATTGAGAAAACGTTTACCGTTATTTCATTTTGAAATTCAAAGTACAGCTTTTTTTTTTAAACATATTTATTTTACATCGATTGAGAAACAAGTTCTGACAACTTATAAATACTAATCTCTGCTTCCTGGGAACTACACTAGTACTTGTGCCGAAAGTGTGGAAAAAAAAGGAAAAAATGTTTCTGTCTCTAATATGGTAGAAAATATTGTGGGAAAAGGACAACGTTCTGACTACAAGCATTTTCTCCTTTTCCAATAATGTTTTCAAAAGTCTTCTTTTTCAGGGTTGCTACAACTTAGGACTGTGTGGTGAATTGTTTACCCTTAACCGCATAATCCCGACTTTTAACGCCCTGAGAAAGAAGCCTTTTGAAAACATTATGGGAAAAGGAGAAAATGCTGTTAACCAGCATTTTCTCCTTTTCCCATAATGTTTCCAACCCTTCCAAAATCAAAATTCAATTTTTAAGTGTCATTTATTTTGCTGTCTGCATGTGCCTTCAATGTGGACTACTCCAAACTTTTGTCATTTGGTAAAGAGTTAACCCTTTACCACACGATCCCAACTTTTAACAACCATCAACAGCTCTTGAAAAAAACTGAGTGAAAAGGAGAAAATGCTATTAACAACATGTTTTCCTTTTCCTACAATGTTCCCTACCCTTTCAAGAATAATTTTCAATTTTTGAGTCATGTTTATCTTCTTGTCTGCAAATACTTTCAATTTGGACAAGCCTAAAAAATAAAAACCCTTAGAAAGACGCCTATAGAAAACATTGTGGGAAAAGGAGAAAATCCTTTTCCCACAATATTTTTCCATCCATCAAAGTCAGAAATCATCGCATTAACAAGATTTAATTTGTTGTCTGCAGATGCTTTGAATTTGGTCCAGTCCAAAAACTTGAAGTGAGTGGTGAAGAGTACAGGGCTAACTGAGAAACCCTGATTTTATTACCATCAGTACTAGAGAATTATTGATTCTCCTCCAGTTTTCAATTCCTCAAAAAGGTGTTTATTTGAGAGGAAAGGCATTTCGCTTGTCAACAGCTGAGACCAACTGCAGTTTTTGTGCAGATTTTTAGACTGAATAAACAGATTTAACTCTTTTCCAGACAATCCCGACTTTGAATGACCCTTATAAAGAAAGCTTTTGAAAATACTGCAGAAAAAGGAAAAAATGCTGGTAATCTGCATTTTCTCCTTTTCCTACAATGTTTTCTAACCTTCCCACACCAAAATTCAATTCTGCAGTCACACTTATTTTGTTGTCTGCAAATGCTTTCAATTTGGACCAATCTAATATTTTCTCATGTGGTAATGATTTAACTCTGTACCAAATGACAAAACTTTCAGACTGGTCCAATTCAAAAGCATCTGCAGGCAACAATTTATAAAACTAGTCTTCGGAAAGGGTACAAAATATTGTGGGAAATTGTTGGTTGTATTGAGGTTTAACGCCACTTTAACAGCTAAGGTCATATCATGGCGGTCTGTGATGCACATGTGTTTCCTGGCTTTCTCACACCGGTACTTACACTATTTTCTTTCCAAAGCCACCGACTACTTTTCTCACATGCTTCAGCAGAGGTGAGAGGCGAAAATACGCCAGAAAGAAAGTTTCAACCGGGTATCGAACTCACAACCACCAGGTCATGAGTCCAACACGCTCACAACTGAGCCACCCGGGCGGGCAATATTGTGGGAAAAGGGGAAAAATATCGGTTATGAGCATTGTTCCCTCTTCCCATAATGTTTATAAAAGTAATATCACTTGGAGTCGTTGAAATTCAGGATTGTGCGGTAAAAGGTCAAACAGACATTAAAGGTGGCCCTTCAGATTTTGGGTCGAAAATTTCACAAAAATGCAAAAAAAATCATCCTTATACTACCAAAGCCTTTTAATTTTCATTCATAAAACCCCAGTACTCGAAAACCGTCTGACAACACGAGAAATTAGAGATTTACTATGGCCCAGGTTGACACCAACGGGAGACACGTTCTATTTTTAGATGATCAATTCGCTCATTTACTTACAGGAATACACGGAAGAAGCGTCAAACACAGCGTCCGAAGAAATCATTATGGAAAATAATTATTACATGTTTGTTATAATAGGGAATTAAGCGTTATGAGTCATGTGTCAGTCACTTGACATTCCCACAATGCTTTATTGATTTTTGGTGCGAAATCTAAAAATACCTTAAGTGGCTACGTAGCCTTTTAAGAATTACCATCAAAAAAAATTTTTTTTTGTAATTTTATGAATCTTAATTGTTGATGAAATGTATTATTTTATCACATGAATTTCCGTGATATAATTATTTTTTAATTTGGTGAGATGTAAAAATTCTAAATACCCACCTTTAAATTACATTACCAAACGACAAAATTTTAGGTTGGTCCAAATTGAAAGCATTTGCAGACGACAAAATAAAAGTGAGTGAAAATTTGATATTTGTTTTGTGAAGGATAGAAAGCATTGTGGGAAAAGGAGAAAATGCTGGTTACCAGCATTTTCTCCTTTTCCCACAATGTTTTCTAAAGGCTTCTATCTCAGGGTTGTCAAAAGTAGGGATTGTGTGGTAATGGGTTAAGAAAGTAAAAACCAAGCTGAAAAAAAGGGAGCTTTAACCCTCTGAAACGGAAACCTTTCGAAAACATTGTGGGAAAAGGAGAAAATGCTGGTAACCAGCATTTTCTCTATTTCCCACAATGTTTTCTACCCTGCTGGAAACAAATTTCAATTTTAGAGTTACATTTATTTTATCATCTGCAAGTGCTTTCAATTTGGACCAGTCTAAATTTTGTCGTTTGGTAAAGGGTTAATAAATATGTATACATCCCTTTGCTTTACTGGCTCTACTGTAATATTTAACTTTTTACCAGTCGATAGAATTTTAGACTTTAGACTTGTCCAAATTGAAAGCATTTGCAGACAACATTATAACTGTAACTCAAATCTTGAAACTTGATTTTAGAAGAGTGCTGGTTATCATCATTTTCTCCTATTCCCACAATGTTTTCAAGAGGAATCTTCCTCTGGGTCGTAAAAACTAGAGATTGTTTGATAAAGGGTTAACTCTTTCCCAAACAAGCAATAATTTATGGTTTTTATGGGTCTGCAGTATAAGTCTTTAGAAAACACTGTGCGAAAAGGAGAAATTGCTTGTAACGAGCAATTTCTCCTTTTCGCACAGTGTTTTCTAGCCTATCAGAAAACTTTCTGCCATTCTCATCAAATTCTAAATTGTCATCTGCATGTACTCTGAATTTGGGACAATCTAAAGTTTGTCACTTGGGAAAAAGTTAAACGACCCTGAGAAAGAGATACATTTTGTCACCTGGTGAAGGATTGTCTCTTTACCAAATGACAAAATTTTAGATTTCTAAAAGTTTAAAGCAATTGCAAAGGACAAATTAAATGTTACACAAATGATGAAATTTGCCTTTGAAATGGTTGAAAACATTGTTGAAAAAAGAAAAAATGCTGGTTACCAGTATTTCCTCCCTTTCCTTCAAGGTTCTGACAGGGCTCATTCCTCAGAGGGTGTTAAAACTCGGGTTCTGTGACAAAGACTTAACTCTTTACCAATTGTTTACTTCATTAACTTATGTTACACACTAGAAATAAAGTTTAACCCTTTCCCAAACCAGCCCTGGTTTTTATGGGTCTGCAGTAAAAGTCTTTCAAAAACACTGTGGGAAAAGGAGAAATTGCTTGTTACGAGCAATTTCTCCTTTTTCCACAGTGTTTTCTACCCTTTTTGAGAACTTTCTGCCATTTTCTCCAAATCTAAAATTGACGTCTGCAAATTCTTTTGGTTTGGAAGAGTCCAAAATTTGTCGTTTGGGAAAGGGTTAAATAAAATTGAAAATATAGAGACATTCAGTACACACATACTTTTGCATTTTTTTGTGATGAAGTTTTTTTTTGTCAGAATATGGACTTAAAGGTGGGTATTTAGAATATTCACATCACACCAAATTAAAAAATATATATGTCACTGAAATTTATATGAAAAAACAATACAAATCATCAGTAATTAAGAATCATAAAATTACAAAAAAAAATGCTTTTTTGGTGGTATTCCCTTAAAAGGCTACATAGCCTCTTTGGCTATTTTTAGATTTCCCACCAAAATCAAAAAAGCATTGTGGGAATGTTAAGTGACTTGCACATGACTAATAAATATTAAATTCCATAACATAACAAACATGTACCGGTAACTATTTTCCATAATGTCTAGAATATCGGATGCTATGTTTGAAGCTTTGTCTGTATATTTCCAGTATGTAAATGAGCGAAGTCCTCATGTAAAAATAGACCGTGTTTCCCTTCAGTGTAGACCTGGGCTGTAGTAAATCTCTTATTTATTTGGTTTTCGGATGGTTTTCGACTACTGGGGTTTAATGAATGAAAATTATAAGGCTTTAGGAGTATAAGGATGAGTTTTTTTGTATTTTTGTAAAATTTTCGTCCCAAAATCTGAAGGGGCACCTTTAAGAATTTTTTTTTTAATTTGCTGGCGACATTGATATGATCTAACCTGGCAAAATTTCTTATCATCAGTTCTCATCAGGAAAGAATTTGGTCCAGCTAGAAGTCAATCCCGAGAACTCTGAACTAAAACAGCCATGTCCTCCGCAATATAGTAAGTGACTTATAGAAGAAAGATAAACATTGTCTTACCAAATCCCATTCTGAATGGAAATCTTCTGCTGCATTCCTGGAAAATATCATCACAACTCATCTTTTAGATGTATCAGAAAATTTTAGACTCTTTTGCAGAGAGATCAGTTAACCTTTTAACCCATTACCACACAATCCCTACTTTTGACACCCCTGAGAAAGAAGCCTTTTGAAAACACTGTCGGAAAAGGAGAAAATGCTGGTAACCAGCATTTTCTCCTTTTCCCACAATGTTTTCTACCCTTCCCAGAACAAATTTCAATTTTTCAGTCATCTTTATTTTGTCGTCTGCAAATGCTTTCAATTTGGACCAGTCTAAATTTTTCTCGTGTGGTAATGGGTTAACAAACAATCCCTGGTTTATACGATCCTGAAATAGAAGCCTGTTGGAAACATTGTAGGAAAAGGAGAAAATGCTGGTAACCAGCATTTTCTCCTTTTCCCACATTGTTGTCTACCCTGCTGGAAACAAATTTCAATGTCTGGTTTATGTATATTTTGACATCTGCAAGTACTTTCAATTTGGACCAGTCATAAATTTCGGCCTTAGGTAAAGAGTTAAATTCAGTTAGACTCCAAAGACTGAACCTGTTGTCAGAATGTAGAATCTGAAATTCTGTCTGATAAAAAGTTGAATCGTTAAATTACCGAAATAAACCAGCAGATCAGTTCACAGGCTATCTCAGCACTTAAAGCGTCTTTCACAACTGTAGTTGCTTTTACGGTAAATGTAGATCAAGATCAGGTTGCACGAAACATCCAGCCTGATCTTTGATCTAAACTGTTCGCTATACTGAAACACACGAACAGCCATAAAACTGTGTGATTGTTTGGTTCACATTTCTTGAAAGAAAATATCCGACAGGTTTTTTTTTGGGTCCTAACCCATTACCACACAATCCCTACTTTTGATGCCCCTGAGAAAGAAGCCTGTAGAAAATATTATGGGAAAAAAAAATGCTGGTAACCAGCATTTTCTCCTTTTCCCACAATGTTTTCTATCCTTCACAAAAACAAATTTCAAATTGTCGTCTGCACATGCTTTCAATTTGGGCAAGCCTAAAATATTGTCGTTTGGTAAAGAGTTAAAGGGTTAGAAATCTTTACTTAGCAGTGTGTGGAAATGACACAATGAATATTTATTGTTGTTTTAACCCTTTACCAAACAAGAAAACTTTAGACTGGTCCAAACTCAAAGCACTTGCAGACGACAAAATAAACATAACTCAAAAATTGAAATTTGTTTCTAGCAGGGAAGAAAATATAATGGGAAAAGGAGAAAATGCTGGTTACCAGCATTTTCTCCTTTTCCCACAGTGTTTTCAAATGCCTTCTTTTTCAGGATCGTAAAAATTGTTTGGTAAAGGGTTAACACTTAACATGGTAACCTTTCTGGATTTAATGCTAAAATACATGATTTAAATAATGAAATATTTCTATGGAATACTTGACAACATGTGGGATAAGGAGATCAATTAGGCCAGAATCATTTTCTCCTCTAACCGCAATCTTTTTAATGAACTTTCATGAACATGTGGAATCATTTTGTAAAGGGTACTAAATCATTCTTATTCAATATTCATTGTGACAGAGAGTCAGCCTCACCATCAGCGTGTTTTGTATTTCTGCCAAGTCTTTCTTCACTTGCTCTTCAAGTAACCATCTCAGCTCCTTTTCCTGCAATGAATGATGACATTTTTCTTTTCAGTTTTGCTTCTACAAAAATGACTGATTAATTGAATGGTATTTTATGCAGCTTTCAACGTTATTTCAGTAACATCATTGTCACAACTCACATATCATTCCGTTTCCTGGATTTCACCAGTTCCAGGCTATGGCTCTGAGTGAAGTGTTATACCCAAGGACAGTCCCACAAAAAACCCAGTGGATCCAAATAGACTTAACCCATTACAACACAATCCCTGGTTTTTACGACCCTGGGATAGAAACCCATTAAAAATATTGTGGGAAAAGGAGAAAATGCTGGTAACCAGTATTTTCTCCTTTACCCACAATATTTTCTACCCTTCTGGAAACAAATTTCAATTTTTGAGTTATGTTTATTTTGTCTTCTGCAAGTGCTTTCAATTTGGACAAGTCTAAAATTTTCTCATTTAGTAAAGAGTTAAACCTGGGGCCTTGCAGTCATGAGTCCCACAATTCACCTTCAAGTTACACAAGATTTTTTCTTAAGAATGAAAAGTTACACACTAATTATAAATACAGAAACAAGACCTTTAGTCTTGCTGAAAAATTCTGCAAACTGTGCTGAACAGTTGTGAAAACTATCCTGATCAATTTTAAAATTTCAAAAACCTTGCTTGTAAAAAGCATTATTTTTCTCTCTTACTACTGTTTTCACATGTAATCATGTAATAAAAAGCTAACTTAAGTTATATATCAGTATCCTATAAAAATGTTTTTTAAAGGTGGCCCTTCAGATTTTGGGATGCAATGTTATAAAAATACAAAAAAATCACCCTTATACTCCGAAGGCATTATAATTTTCATTCATTAACACCCAGTATTCGAAAACCATCCGACAACTAGATAAATTAGAGATTTACTACAGCCCAGGTTGACACTGAAGGGAAATACGGTCTATTTTTACAAGAGCAACTCTCTCATTTAAATACCGGAAATATACAGACGAAGCTTCAAACATGACATCCGAAGTTCTAGACATTATGGAAAATAATTACATGTTTGTTATGTTACAGAATTTAATTGTAATTAGTCACATGCAAGTCACTTAACATTCCCACAATGTTTTTTTTATTTTTGGCGGGAAATCTAAAAATAGTTTAAGAGGCTACGTAGCCTTTTAAGGGAATACCACCAAAAAAACTTTTTTTTGTAATTTTATGATTTTAATTACTGATGATTTGTATTATTGTTTCATATAAATTTCAGTGATATATTTGTATTTTAATTTGGTGTTATGTGAAAATTCTAAATACCCACCTTTAACCCTTTACCGAACAATCCCTGGTTTTTACGACCCTGAGATAGAAGCCTGTTGAAAAGATTGTGGAAAAAGGAGACAATGCTGGTAAGCAGTATTTCCTCCTTTTCCCACAATGTTTTTTACCTTGCTTGATACAAATTTTTTAGTTGCTTTTTATTTATTGTCTGCAAATGCTTTGAATATGGACCAGTCTAGACTTTTGTTGTCTGGTATGGGTTTAAGTTTCCATGAGTTATCATCTTTGATTTTCCAGCTCGGCCAATTGCAGATTGATGACAGCAACTACTACAGGATTTCTTTCTTTGATTCTGTGAGAGAGCAACTAGTGGCTTTGAAGATAGTCATATGAATTACTGGTGAACTAAACTTAGGGAAAGCAAGGGTGGGCACTGAAGACTTTTACCTGTTTGGTCTTTTGAAAATTTTGTGGCAAAAGACAAACTATTCATTGTGTAAGAAATAAACATAAAAGATTGAAAACCTTTGAAAATGCAGGGTTTTCAAGTAGTCTCAATTATGAGACACTATCTTGTTTTTTTTTTTATACTTGTGCACCATACTGTCTCAAGATTTTAAGTCAGTCATAAAGTGTTTTGAATATTGAAATTCCCTCAAAAAGTAATTCCGTATGAAAATATCCAAATCTAATTGGAAATAAAAATATAATTGTTCTTCACTAAGCGGAGAGGAGAAAAATATATAATAATTCCATAATGCTCATAATTTCAGTGGTCGAAAGAATACAGGGCCAAATACACATCATTTAAACGATATTGAAATGTGAGATAACAGGGATATAAGGATGTAAACTTGATGACTTATGGTAACACCTAAACTTACCATACAGAGTTCTTCGTCGGTGTCCATTTTCTATCTGACCTTTCTGATAGAGTTCACAAATTTCTTTTCCGAGATCACTCCATCCGGATATTAGTCCATCTAAATATTTAACAAACTTGATCTAACAAACTATTGTCGAGCACAATTTAATCTCAAGGATATTGACATCCGTTTAGCTGTCTACCTTCAAGAACAATGTAACACACGTCTTATTTCAATAAGTTCAAATTATCCCTATTGACCCTGCATTAGCTTTTTACAAATTTCATTTATCAATATTGGCCACCCTAGAAAAATACTTAGAATAGGGTCGAAAAGGTTGTGCGGAAAATTGACTGATGTGTTAATATTTCCTGTTCTTGTAGTAGTCTAGATTGTGAAATTACTGACACTGGCTGGTAACCCTGGCTATGACTACAACTGCTGTAATGTGTCAGAAAATGAAGCTTTGACAGCAAAGGCTTGATTCACAGACAAATCCAGGTAAGATTGTTTAAAAGCGTGTTTCCTGATTTTCTTCAGGGGCTTTAGATAATTTATCTCTCCTTCATGCTAGATCTATCTTAGATATGGTCACTTTAGATAGAATGGTAGATCTACAATACTGCCCCATATTTTTGTTGAGATTTTGATTTTCAATTATGGAAAAACACCAAATAAGAAAGAAGGAAATTATTGTAAGATAAGTTATTGGAATAAACAAAAATGTTACAAAAACTTACCCAAATGTCATAAGGGACGTAACACCGTTTGACTACAATACATGTAGGTACGAGTGACTTCCCTTGAAAGACTGGGGGGGGGGGGGGGTGGTTCTTTTGAACAGTATTTTTGACACCAACTAGATCTACATGTAATTGTTTTGTTTTAGATCTACATCCATAATATAAAATCATAAACTATGTTGGTTTTTACTCTGAAATGAATAATCATGGTATTCACCGCCCCACGTGAACGATTAATGCTTATCCTCGAGGATACATCCTGTACCACACAATTCAGAGTTTTAAAGAACTTGAGGAAGCTTGTCGTTGAAAATATTTTTGAATAAGGATAAAACGCTGGTAATTTTCTCTTTTTTCCAAACTGTCATAAATATAGATCTACTCTACGGTGGCAATTTTCAGTGTTTGAACCATATCTAATCTGTCGTCTGTAAATGCTATAAATTTGGACTGTTCCAATATTTTGTCGTTTTATAAAGACTTAAAACTCGTCACCAAACAAAACCGTGTATAAAGGATCTTGTGAAATCATTGTTTTAGAGAAAATTTTGTTCGGCATGTTTTTTGTTTTCTTTCAAAGACAATGTCAAACTTGAATTGTGCCACATCCCTTCGTCGTCTGCAAACGCCTACAGTGGACGTAATTAAATTTTCCCGCGTTTTTTAACTCATCACCAAACGACAAAAATTAGGTTTGCCCAAATCGAAAGCATTTGTAGACGACAAAATAAAAGTGACAGAAAATATGAAATTTGATTTGTGAAGGGTACAAAACTTTGTGGGAAAAGGAGAAAATGCTGGTTACCAGCATTTTCTCCTTTTCTCACAATGTTTTTTAAAGGTTTCTTTCTCAGAGTCTTCAAAGGTAGGGATTGTGTGGCTGTGGGTAAAACCCCCTTCCCATCCACACTGCAGGCCCATAGGAACAGGGGGGGGGGGGCTAAGCCCCCCCCCCCCCCCCCCCGATAATTTTTACAATCATTGTAACTGAAATTACCCTTTGTCGCAGAGAGTTTCAATCGACGCAAAATTTTCCAAAAAATACAAGTCAGCCCCCCCCCCCCATCTTGAATTGCTTCCTATGTGACTGCACAGTCGTCATGTTATAGTCTCTCACAGGCTGTACTATATATGTAATGAGTCAAGCAGAAGCCTACATAGAATATTTCGGTTGACAAGGACACAACAGACTATACAGATCCACACACGTATGGTCAACACAGATTATAATACAGGGTGTTCCAAATGTCTCTCACCATCCTACTTAGCCTTAAAATTTCTTACTCTGTAATAAAACAATCTCATCAAATCAGACAGTGAGTATCATATATTTGAAAACGTGTGTGGTGCATTCTTATCTTGACCTACGCAGGCAGCTCTTGGCAACACTAGAAGATCGAATGAAAAGCGACAAAAGCCATCTTTATAGATAACTGGTCCAATAAGACATGCACCAGTTGCCTTTATTATTAACCATTATAAACGGTAAAAACCCTTAACCTGCTAATCAACTAAAATTAAATTTTCAAATTGATATCAACCCTTTACTCCATAGATACTTGTTTCTACGCATTGCTTGTAGGAGCCTTTTGAAAACATTGTGACAAAAGGTGAAATTGCTCCTGACGAGCAATTTCACCTTTTGTCACAATGTTTTCTATGCTATCAAAAGGTGTCGTATACACATAAGAAACGGCTTCATCCTTGCTGATATTTAGGGTCAATTAGAGATACCATAGAAATTCCTTATGGGGTAAAGGGTTAATAACCCAGATATTGCTGTTTCAAATTTATTTTGGGGGAATAATGTCTCCTTTATGTATAGTGTAAATCAAAGATCAGACGGCACATTTTGTGTAGTCTGATCTTATCCTACACTGTCTGCTAAAAGCCAGTGAGTCGCGCTTAGCAGCAAAAGGCTTAACCTGTCTTAACCCTTTACCCCATAATGCATTTCTATAGTATCTCTACATGACCCTAAATAACAGCAAGGTTGAAGCCGTTTTTTATATGTATGTGACACCTTTTGATAGTATGGAAAACATTGTGACAAAAGGTGAAATTGCTCGTGACGAGCAATTTCACCTTTTGCCACAATGTTTTCCTAAGGTTCCTACAAGCAATGCGTAGAAATAAGTATCTATGGAGTAACGGGTTAAATATTTTCTCACTCCTGAGAGAGATATAGAGGATATTTTATTTTTTTGGTGAAAGATCGAAATTTATTTCATCGAGTGGACACCATCGGTAATATTTTCACGAGTGCCACAGCCACGAGTGAAAATATTACCGATGGTGTTCACGAGATGAAATAAATTTCGATCTTTCACCGAAAAAAACAAATGTTCTATTTATTTTATGCTTTTAATCCTTTCTGGGAAGAGCTTTATCAAAATTCAGTACCGTTCTTTTCCTTTATTCCCCGTGGCGTACCCCTCCTGCATAGCAACGTTACATCAAGCGCGAGAAATTTAAGGTGTTTGACGTCATATTTCCCATCTGGTTGTTAGGCACGCGCAATTTACCTAGGCAACAAGAACATGAAAATCGGTATTTTCACTGGTGGTACCAGTGTAATATCGAAAAGTATTTTCACTGCTATTTCTCGATATCCTACCGGAAAGCATGAAATAAGACGTCATATTTCCCATCTGGTTGTTAGGCACGCGCAATTTACCTAGGCAACAAGAACGTGAAAATCGGTATTTTCACTGGTGGTACCAGTGTAAGATCGAAAAATATTTTCACTGCTGTTTCTCGATATCCTACCGGTAAGCATGAAATAAAGTCTGATCTGTGTCTGTATTGTGTCATATCTATTGATGTACAACTTCTTGGACAACCTGTATTGTGTACATTTATGTATTTAAATCACTGTTAATTCCAGATAATTGTAGGCTTTTATCTTGACTTTTCTAAATCCTAGGTCTGTATTCATCAACTTTTCCAAAGTAAAGTCTTATTGTAAGAATTTTCTTAAGTTGAAAGTAATACTTTTAAAGGTGGCCCTTCAGATCTTTGGACGAAAATTTTTTAAAAATGCAAAAAAATCATCCTTATACTCCCCAAGCCTTTTAATTTGCCTTCATAAAACCCCAGTTGTCGAAAACCATCCGACAGAACGAGAAATTAGAGATTTACTACGGCCCAGGTTGACACCAACTGGAGACATGTTCTATTTTTAGATGATCAATTTGCTCATTTATATACAGAAATACACAGACAAAGTTTCAAATATAGGGTCCAAAGAAGACATTATGGAAAATAATTATTACATGTTTGTTATGTATTGGAATTTAAACATTATAAGTCACGTGCCAGTGACTTGATATTCCCAAAATGCTTTATTGATTTTTGGCGGGAAATCTAAAAATACCTTAAGAGGCTACATAGCCTTTTAAGGGAACACCATCAAAAAAATTTTTTTTTCTAATTTTATGAGTCATACCGGTACTTATTGATGATTTGTATTATTTTTTCATATAAATTTAGTGATATATATGTTTTTTAATTTGGTGAGATGTAAAAATTCTAAATACCCACTTTTAAATGAAAAGTAATGAAATGATAAAATTCAGTACGAAAATCTTAGTAGGAAATACTTAAGGAGAAATCGGTTCATAATTTTAGTGTCTTTGCATGCAGGTTGCTGATTAGGACACTTAACCCTTACAGTGCAGAACATCGATCTTCACCCCAGAAATATGAACCAAATAACTTAGGTTCATATTTGCTTTAGTTTACTTATTAACTCTTTACCACATAATCCCAGCTTTTAACAACCCTGAGAAAGAAGCCTTTTGAAAACATAGTGGGAAAAGGAGTAAATGCTGGTTACCAGCATTTTCTCCTTTTCTCACAATGTTTTCTAAAGCCTTCTCTTTCAGGGTCGTCAATAGGCGTCATTGTGTGGTAAAGGGTTAACGGTTAAGAAAAGGGAAAGATGACCTTGTACTAGAGAGGTTTTTGACCTTATGATACTGTTAGTATTTGGACAGTTTGAATGGATATATATGTATGCGAAAAGATCAGTCAAAATAGGTTTATGTAACCTTATTATAGGCCTACTACTCAAAATTTGTTAGGGAACACCGTTTACGATTAAGCAGGTGTTTATGTGTTACATGTATCAGGTATGTTTGATTTTTCATTATGTTGCATTGCAGCAGTGATGAAATAAGCCAGCTTTAAGAATGGTTGATTTTAAAGGTGGGTATTTAGAATTTTTATATCTCACCAAATTAAAAAATATATATATCACTGAAATTCATATGAAAAAATAATACAAATCATCAATATTTAAGATTCATAAATTACAAAAAAAATTTTTTTTTAATGCTATTCCCTTAAAAGGCTACGTAGCCTCTTAAGCTATTTGTAGATTTCGCGCCAAAAATCAATAAAGCATTGTGGGAATGTTAAGTGACTGGCACGTGACTCATAACGCTTAAATTACCTATCATAACAAACATGTAATAATTATTTTCCATAATGTCTTCTTCGGACGCTATGTTTGAAGCTTCTTCTGTGTATTCCTGTAAGTAAATGAGCGAATTGATCATCTAAAAATAGAATGTCTCCCGATGGTGTCAACCTTGGCCGTAGTAAATCTCTAATTTCTCGTGTTGTCGGACAGATTTCGACTACTGGGGTTTTATGGATGAAAATTAAAAGGCTTTGGGAGTACATGTATAAGGATGATTTTTTTGCTCTTTTGTAAAATTTTGGTCCCAAAATCTGAAGGGCCACCTTTAATGCAAAAGTTACTGTTGTGAGGTGTAACCGTATTGAAATATCCAAGTGATTCCTATTGCAGTATCATTAGTACATGTACATGTATACATTTCTATTCCAAACGATTCCATTGATTAACCCATTACCACACAATCCCTACTTTTGATGCCCCTGAGAAAGAAGCCTTTTGAAAACATTGTGGGAAAAAGGAGAAAATGCTGGTAACCAGCATTTTCTCCTTTTCCTACAACGTTTTCTACCCTTTGTAAAACAAATTTCAATGTTTCAGTCACCTTTATTTGGTCGTCTGCAAATGCTTTCAATTTGGACCAGTCTAACATTTCCTTGTGTGGTAAAGAGTTAATGATACGTAAAAGTCTATTTCATCAGAACCGTCTATGTAAAAGTCTATTTCATCAGAACCGTCAAAACAGGGGATAGTACATTTAACCATATTGGCGCCATGGGTGGAATTTGCGCTCCGAGCTTTTTGCAGACTGCATAGATCAAGATCAGGCTGCACTTAAAGTGCAGTCTGATCTGGAATCAGTGCTGTACGCTTGTTTAGTCATGGCTGTAAGATAAAGATCATTCTGAGACCCATAGATCTGTACTTTCAGCAGTAAAGAAAGGTTGAGTTTATAAATTGGACACTTAAAAATCCTTTAGCAAACAATCTCTGGCGAGATAGAATAGAAGCTTTTTGAAAACATTGTGGGAAAAGGAGAAAATGCCGGCTACCAGCATTTTCTCTTTTTCCCACAACGTTTTCTTCCCTGCTGGAAACAAATTTCAATTCTTTAGTTAATTATGTTTCTCTTGTCGTCTGCAAATACTTTCAGTTGGGGAAAAATGTATACATAACCAAACAATCCCTCGATTTTACGACCCTTAGATGGAAGCCTTTTGAAAATATTGTGAGAAAAGGAGAAAATGCTGGTAACCAGTATTTTCTTCTTTTCCCACAATGTTTTCTACCCTACTGGAAACAAATTTCAATTTTTGAGTTATGTTTCTCTTGTTGTCTGCAAATGCTTTCAGTTTGGAAAAGTGTACAGTTTTGTCATTTGGTAAATATTAAAGATTTAAGGCCAGATCACACTTCTTTCAGGTCTTCAATCGATTCAAAAGTGAAAGATGACAGAAATCCAGGTCAAAGATGAAGGCGGTGTTCCAATAACGATGATTGATTTTGGACAATACAGATCGTCATTGTTTGGCAGAACTGTTGAATATATTCGTCAAGTGAACGAAAACCTACCACACTTTCACTTTAAAGACGGCGATGTACTTTTGTGTTCGTATCCAAAAGCAGGTCGGTATGAGATATTCTTTTATTACATGCCCTCCCTTGTTTTCAGTGTAATATATAGAGGATAATCAACTGGTTGTTTTTGATATGAAAAATATCTCACGAGGATGCATTGTTAGGCGTTGAAAAAACGAGTGCGCAGCAGGAGTTTTTTTAACGCCTTACGACGCATCCAAGTGAGATATTTTTCATATAAAAAATAACCAGTTGATTATTCTATTTATTATATACCTTATTAACATCATTGTTTGTAATTTTGCGTTTGAAAGTCGAAAAAAATGTAGTCAAAAAAAAAGGTAGTCCCCAAATTACAGCAGGAAGTGAAAGTGAAAGTTGATAATGTCACTAGTGATGATGTCAAAATTTATTACACTGGGAAATTCCAGGATTTCACTGCTAGGTATATAATAAACCCATTTCAGTTTTTTGATATCTTGATACATGTATCACATTCGTGTGACGTCATTTTTGTCATCATTTTGTACGTATTTTGTCGAAGTGATTGAATCTTATGGATATTACCATGGGTGCATTTGTGAATGTTTTAATTTGCACCATCTGATATATATTTTGTGAAATGTCATTATGTGATCAAAAAGAATCTGATGTTTGTGGGCGTTTGAGATAAAATTTTATTGAACTCGTGAAGAAAAAATGTCATTAAGCTAGCCAGAGGCTTGCTTAATAATATGTCCCTTGACTCGTTTAATAAAATCTTATCTCAGTATCATCAGTAAAGCTTGCAAATTGAAGTTAAGGTTTTTTTTTTCAGATGTGAGATTCCTGATTGTTACGTATAAATTTCAGGTTGCACCTGGACATTTGAGGTTTTAACTATGCTGTTGAAGGGCCAACCTGAAGGTCCGAAAGAGAGTAAACTGAAAGCAATGTTAGAAGCAACAAACGAAGAAGAAATAAAATCTTTGCCTTCCCCTCGAATCTTGAACACACATCTTCCATATCGAAGGTAGCATCACATCCAGTATGCATGGTTTACAAGCAAAATTAATGAACTTTGCTCTGGCAAGAAGGGGTCTAATTCATCTTCAAAATGTATGATAACAATCGAGTCATTGGATAGTTATGGAGCCATAAAAACCACTTTGTATAACCCTTTACCAGACGACAAAATTGTAGACTTGTCCAAACTGAACGCATTTCCAGATGACAACTACAGCTGTCTCAAATGGTGCAAGTTTTTCTTGATAGAGTAAAAAACATTGTGGGAAAAGGAGAAAATGCTGATTTTGTCCTTTTCCTACAACGTTTTCAATAGGCCTCTTTCCCAGGGTTGTTAAAAATCCGGGTTGTGTGGTAAAGGGATAAGTTAACAACAAAGTGAATCATGTGGTACACTGATCCATCTACATGCAGTAATTGACCAAATCAAAATTTTTTGACTGATGTCAGCTTGTGGAGACTACGTCAATATCATTTGCAGATGTATAAAGTTGTGTTTTCACAGACCATGGCTCAGTCATTATGATTGTTTGGTTATTCGATACTTCATCTTTTCTTTTTGCTATACAATAGTTTTGTTATAGCTCAAAGAACAAATCAAACTAGTCTATAAACGTAAGAAATATTCGAAAACATGAGGAGGGTTGTTGTCGTTTCCATGTCTGCCCGACACTTGTAGAACATCTGCCAAGGTCTTTATTCACGATTCATCCTGAAGAACATTCTTAGTTTTATTCTCCAAAAGTTTTGCATATGAAAGTAACACAATTTCTGATTGACTAAATCATATAGTTTAGCCAATCAAAAGATGTGTTACTTTCAAATATAGATAACCTTGGAGAATAAGAATATGTACATCATCTTCCTCAGAATGTTTGGTGAATTCAGAGCCTGTAGAGCTCTATAGCTGTAATATGGTTCAGACGCCAATGACATCTTCCATATTGCACACTGCTTGGGTAATTGTTTTTTCTGAACGTCACCTCATTTTCACTGCTAGTCAAAGTCTAAGTCTATGTGATAAGACGATCGTTGATCTTGTCTTCTTCAGTTAAGTTTCAGTTTTTAGAAATCCAGCAAACAATAAAAACTATAGTGTGAAAAGTCAAACAACGATGTTGATCAAGCCGATCTATTTTCAGGTTCAACTCTACCAAACAAAAACACCTAGATCTAGAATGGTCCATATTGAAAGCATTTGTAGGCGACAAAATGAGTTTGCCAAGAGAACAAAAAGTTCTTCTTCATGGTCATGAAAACATCGCATTGTTTTGTAATTAATGCTGGTCTTTTAGATCTGTGTGTTCTATGCTAGGTTTATCCTGCTCTGCGTAATTGTTGCGAATCCATAATTTTCAGAATTCCCGCCGATATCAACAACAAAAAGGTTAAGGTCATCTTTGTCGTGCGCAATCCGAAAGACGTAGCTGTTTCTCTGTATCATATGATGTATGGAATGAAACATTACAACTATACAGGGACGTTCACAAACTGGCTTCCGTTGTTCATGCGAGGAGAATGTACGTATGTTAATTTTTGTTATAAATTTGGTGCGAAAGAATGGTTTGATTTTTCCACAGAAGTATCATTTTTATATAGTGTTTTTATAGAGTTTTGAACCATACATGTGCATGGCATATTAACCCTTTCCCAGACGGCAAATTTTGGACCAGACCAAATTCAAAGCATTTTGACAATGACAAATTAACAGTTGCTTAAAAGCTGATTTTTCTATATGATAGGGTAGAAAACATTGTGGGAAAAGGAGAAAATGCTGGTTACCAGCATTTTCTCCTTTTCCCACAATGTTCCAAAAGGCTTCTATTCCATTCCCGTAAAAACCAGGGATTGTTTGGGAAAGGGTTAATATTTATCGCATACAATATACTGTGACTTGACCTGTTACACTGGCAGAGACGTGACGATTAAGCCATTACCACACAATCCCTACTTTTGACGACACTGAGAAAGAAGTCTTTAGAAAATATTATTGGAAAAGGAGAAAATGCTGGTAACCAGCATTTTCTCCTTTTCCAACAATGTTTTCCACCCTTCACAAAACAAATTTCAAATTCGCAACCACTTTTATTTTGTCGTCTGCAAATGCTTTTGATTTGGAAAAGCCTAAAATTTTGTTGTTTGGTAATGAGTTAACCCATTATCACACGATCCCTACTTTTGACGCCCCTGAGAAAGAAGCCTTTTGAAAACACTGTGGGAAAAGGAGAAAATGCTGGTAACCAGCATTTTCTCCTTTTTTTCACAGTGTTTTCTACCCTTCCCAGAACAAATTTCAAATTTTCAGTCACCTTTATTTTGTCGTCTGCAAATGCTTTCAATTTGGACAAGTCTAAAATTTTCTTGTGTGGTAAAGAGTTAATAGGGATCTATCAGGGACCACAATGTGATAGTGGAATCCACTAAACTAATAAAACAGTTATATTTGCATTCTATTCTGTGTTTTATGAATCTGTGATTAACTTTTCCGTGTTTTCAGTATGTTTTCAGCCAAGGTGCAGCCATAATTAAATATTCAATTCAATTTTGAAGATTTTCTGTCGCAATACATGTACTTTTTTACCTGTGTATGCTGACTTTTGACTTTGTCTTGGCAATTGTCTTGAATTAAAAAATTGTTACTTTCTATAGATAAAAATGTACACATATTTACTCTTATTACCTCTTCAGGCATATTACTAGAACTTTTTCTCGTACCATTATACAAGGTCACCAGTACCCTTCATTGATGACGGGGCTTTTTCACACCTTAACCCATTAGGCATTACCCCACAATCCCTACTTTTGATGACCCTGAGAAAGAAGCCTATAGAAAACATTGTAGGAAAAGGAGAAAATGCTTGTAACCAGCATTTTCTCCTTTTCCCACAATGTATTCTACCCTTCACAAAACAATTTTCAAATTTTCAGTCAGTTTTATTTTGTCATCTGCAAATGCTTTCGATTTGGACAAATCTAAAATATTGTTGTTTGTTAATGAGTTAACAAATGAATATGATGGGGGATGACCCTTTTCTGTCACTACTTGGTAATTTAGTATTTTGTATACATTACTCTAAAACCTATTTCTGTACTATCAAGATAGACTTCCAGACACTGCATATTTAGGAATAGCTGCTCTTTTTCCGATGGTGATCTGGATTAATTATATCCAGCCTTGAAAAAGAACATATCTCTCTGAAAATTAACATTTGAAGAATAAGAATAAACATAATAATGAGGAAAAAACAGCCATTGCTTACAAGATTACCGGTACTTTTACTTAATTGTATTCAGTTGAACCAGGAAAGAATTCTGAGATTGGTAATCCATAACTTCTCATACTTTCTTTTTTGTTTAAATACATGAAAATTTTTCAAAATTTTCAGTTATTTCTCTGACACGTAATTTTGGAAATTGCTCGATTTCACCATCTGAAAGACTTTGCTTCATATTTACCAACCATTCTTAAACCATCAGTCAGAGGTTCTGTTACTTTCAAAGTTAGAAAATTTGAGAATCTGATAATGTTCTTAAGAATGTTTGATAAATACGGAGATAAAGACCCTGTTTCATGTTTGATTCTGGTACTGTGTTTATCTCACAGTGGCCTATGACTCGTACATCAAGTATATCTGTGATTGGGAGACGGCGTATAAATCGAGCAAACATGACATGCTTATACTACATTTCGAGGATATGAAAAAGGTACAATATTTTGCCAATTTACATGAAATCAACAGGAATTACTTTAAACAACTATGCACATGTAACTGTTTGATTCCTTGCAAAACAACAAAATGGGACACTTATCCAAACTGAAAAGTTTGCAGACGACAAATTGTAAATTCTGGATACAAACAGTACTGGGTAACATTACTACTTTTCGCATTGGGCTCAAATGGTCTGATTCACATCTATATGTTAAAGGTTAGAAAGCTTTGTGGGGAAAGAAGGTAATACTGCTTACCAGCTTTTTTTTTCTTAACCAACATTGCCTTTGAAAGCCTTTTTCTTCAAGAGTCATCAAAACATGGGATTTTTCGGTAAATGGGATCATGATTCCGGGTGCCTCCATCTTATAAAATTTGCCAGCCATTTTTAAGCTGCAATCTATCTAAAACTGACTGTCAAAAGTCATTGGAAGCGTGCAAAGATTTTAATGACTACTTGTTCTGTTGATTGTTAACGTCTACACATGTCTATTGAACATATGATTTCCTTCACTTTCAAGACGGAATCGTAGAACCGTTCAATGGCACTTTGGCATGTACAGAAAGACCTGCATTGCATTTCAAAACATTTTCTGTTGTTAGATAAAAAAAGAGTAAACTCAGATTTTCAGATGACAATTTAATTAGTTTGTATGTGGGTTTTCAATTTACCTTTATTTATAAGTTCAACAGAAACATTTGATCGTATAGGAGAAAGTTAAATCTAGGTTCACACACTCTCTACCTTTCAGAACACTCTAACTGAAGTTAAAAAGCTTGCTAAATTCCTTGAAGTACAGCTTGACGATCAAACTATGGAAGCCATTGCGGAACAATGCCAGTTTAAAGAAATGCGAGAGAGGTACACATTGGCAATGATGGGAGGAAGCTCGTATCGTGATGGTGTACAGTATGGCTTCATGAGAAAAGGTAGAGTTTTTTGTGTGTGCCTTTGTATATGAGGTGCTTGTCTACCTGTACGTTTAAACCATTTTAACCGGGTGTGGAATAGTAGCCTTTTTAAAACATTGTGGGAAAAGGAGAAAATGCTGGTAACCAGCATTTTCTCCTTTTCCCACAATGTTTTCTACCCTATTATAGACAGTAATGATCTTTTCAGCAAGAGTAGAATTGTCGTCTGCAAATGCTTTCAATTTGGTCTAGTCCGAAAGTTTGTCGTTTGGGAAAAGGTTAAACCATTTGCAAACAAACTCATGTTTCAACAAATCTGTGACCTTCTATGTATGGTGCTGACTCTTTACCAAACATCAAAATTTTGGACCGATCCCAATTGAAAGCATTTGCAGATGACAAAATAAATGGAAATCAAAAGTTGAAACTTGATTTGGAAAGGGTTGAAAACAAAGTGGGAAAATGAGAAAATGCTGGTTACAACCTCATGTTTCAACAAATGTTTCAACAAACCTGCAGACTTCTAAGTATGGTGTTAAAGAGCATTTTCAGAATAATGTCAATAATATCTCGGCGGCCGATGCTTTTCTTATTAAACTTCAGAAGAAAGTTTGTGAACGTATACTGGAGTCAAATTGTCTATACGTCAGTTCGTCTGTTCGCTGATATCTTGTCCAGAACTTCTTACGAAGTACATGTGTATGAAATATCTGCTTCAAACTTCATACATAGATAGATATCATGGAGAAATGCTATGCACAAGATCCACAACTCTTGTCATTATTTTTTTGAGTTATTGCCCTTTGTTATTTTACATGTTGGGCTTTTGTCTAAAGCATAACTCTGAAAGTATAAGAGCTTCCACTTTCAAACTGCTTTTGCAGATAGATCATGGAACGATAAAGTGCAGTCCATATCCATAACACTGTCATTATTATTTTTGAAGTTATTGCCCTTTGTTATTTTACATTTTGGATTTTTGTCTGAAGCATAACTTCAACAGTATAAAAGCAATCAGCTTCATTGTCTGTGGTGTGTTTTGCCCTATGTGATGTCCGTCATCAACTTTTACCTGTAGAGGCCATGGTTTTTATCCTATACTCATGACACTTGGTAACAATGTTTGTCTTGGTATCTCAGACGAGTTTGGAAATGAGTCTCGTGTGTGCAACCCAGAGGAAGAAAGCTTTCTTTTTGTCAGAAAATGCATTTTCTCCTTTTCTCATAATGTTTTCTATCACTTCATACAACAAATGCCATTATTTCAGCTGTATTTTATATGTCGTCTGCAAATGCTTTCAGTATGGCCAAGTTGAAAACTTTACCATCAGATATTAATTCTTTACCAAACGACAAAATTTTTGACTAGTCCAGATTGACAGCATTTGCAGACGAAAAAATAAAATAGATTTGATTCAAAAACTGAAATTTGATTTGGAAAAGGTAGAAAACATTGTGTGAAAAGGAGAAAATGCTGGATAACAGCATTTTCTCTTTTTCCCACAAGGTTTTCTACCCTGCTGGAAACAAATTTCAATTCTTTAGTTAATTAGTAAATCTCCTTTTCCCACAATGTTTTCAAAGGAAGTCTTTCTCAGCGTCGTTAAAAGTCGGGATTGTATGGAATTGACTTAATGCACTAAACCATGTAATTTTGTAGGGGAGGTTGGTAATTGGAAAGAGTGGTTTACAGTGGCACAGAATGACTTGATGGATGAATTGTTACAAGAAGGACTGAAAGATTCAGAAATTCAATTTACTTATCATTTGTAACAACACCAAAGATGACAGATTTTGAAGACAAGGAAAATTGGGGAAAAAAAGAAAATTGTAAGGACCAGCATTTCACTTTTATTTCAAAGACAGAATTCATCTTGTGGGCTAAAATGAATTTGCCAACTGCAAATGCATTCAGTTTGGTCGAGTTTACTATTTTTGTCGGTGAAGAGTTGCTTTCAGCCATGACACATAATTGTGCCATCAATTCATTCATGACAGTTTTTTATGTTTTTTAAAATAAAAATGTGCAGATCCATTTTTGTTGTTGTTGTCAAGTTGTTGGAGCGCACAACTTCCTAATCCAATGGAAAGCCACAACTCTTTACCCCATAAGGCATTTCTATGGTATCTCTAATTGAAGCTGTTTATTATGTGTATATGACACCTTTTGATAGCATAGAAAACATTGTGGCAAACGGTGAAATTGCTCGTCACGAGCAATTTCACCTTTTGCCACAATGTTTTCCAAAGCCTCCTACAAGCGATGCGTAGAAACGAGTATCTATGGAGTAAAAGGTTAAAACAACTCTGGCAACCAGTGAATTCTTTTTCTGCATGTTTGCTACCAATCACAGACAAACCCAAAAATGTAGCCACATTTCATTTGCCACTGGTCACCAGCATTTTCTCCTTTTCCCATGACACTTTCAGAAGCCTTCTTTCCCAGGGTCGTAAAAACCAGGGATAGTTTGGTAAAGGGCTAAACAGTTCTGGGTAATAAGTACAAGACTAGCCCAAGAACATTTAGTTCTTAGAGGAGATGGCAAGCAGTACTGCCAACATGAATAATTCATCGCTCATGCACATAATATATCGATGGGTAAGTGCAAGACTATTGTAACTGCATATACAATGTATATATATATGCACATACAACAGTCTTGCACTTACCCACCGATATATCAGACTAGCCCAAGTTCTAGAACAGACACTTTCCAAGCTTGTAGTACACATACCAGCTACAGGGCAATGGGAAGGTCCTTGCCAAAGGACATTTGCACATGGACTGCACAAAAATTTCCACTTTGCATTATATTACACAAGAAACAATACAAAAGCATTAAATTTTATATGAAATAGTTTTAATCAGACAAAAACAAGAAAATAACAAAGAAACATGTTTGGTGGACTGCCTACTATTAAATTTGATTCATGCTCTGTGAAAAGGGGGTTTAAAGGTGGCCTTTCAGATTTTGGGATGAAAATCTTACAAAAGTGCAAAAAAATCATCCTTATACTCCCAAAGCCTTTTAATTTTCATTCATAAAAACCCAGTAACCGAAAACCATCCGATAACACGAGAAATTAGAGATTTACTACGGCCCAGGTTGACACCAACGGGAGACACATTCTATTTTTAGATGATCATTTCGCTCATTTACTTACAGGAATACACATAAGAAACTTCAAACATAGCGTCTGAAGAAGATATTGTGGAAAATAATTATTACATGTGTGTTATGATAGGGAATTTAAGCGTTAAGAGTCACTTGCCAGTCACTTGACATTCCCACAATGCTTTATTGATTTTTGGTGCGAAATCTAAAATTAGCTAAAGAGGCTACGTAGCCTTTTAAGGGAATACCATCAAAAAATTTATTTTTTGTAATTTTATGAATCTTAATTATTGATGATTTGTATTATTTTTTCATATGACTTTCAGTGATATATATATATTTTGTAATTTGGTGAGATGTAAAAATTCTAAATACCCACCTTTAATGCATCTGCAAAAAGTATCAACCCATGTCAGACTGCTCAGCCAGGACAGGCTGACATGGATCAAACCTTTTTGTTATTTGTAAATTTTTTGCATGCCAAAGGACCTTTTTATCTCATAAATCAGTCAGTTGCCAGAAAAAAGAGAATTTATGAATCCATAGCAATATGAAGTGTTGCTTGGTACAACCCATCACAGAGATGCTTTAAACCCCCTTTTGCAAAAGCATGGTTCTAAATATGTATATGTTTACGCTGTTTGAACGCTTGATGGTAAAATCCTTTACCAAGCATCCCATCAACCTTTAGAAAGAATGCTTTCGAAAACAATGTTAGAAAAAAAAAGAAAAAAATGCTTTGTGTTCTTGCATAAGACATTTAACGTGGCACAACTGATGAAATTTCTATCAAAATAGGTTTAAAACATTGTGGGAAAATGAGAAAATGCTGGTAACCAGCATTTTCTCTTTTTTCCCCACAATGTTTTCAAAGTTCTCTTCCTCATGATTGAGATTTAGAAACACAAATAAAGGACAGCTTGGTAAAAAACGCTTTAGCTTTGAAGACACAGCAGGAACCAAGACAATAAACACGACTGAAATTTCTGTCAAAACAAGTTTAAAACAATGTGGGAAAAGGAGAAAATGCTGGTAACCAGCATTTTCTCCTTTTTACACAATGTTTTCAAGGTCTTCTTCTTCATGACTGAGATTTAGAAACACAAATAAAGGATAGCTTGGTAAAGGAAAGCTTAGCCTTAAAGACCAAGCAGAGACCAAAACAATAAACATATCTGTTAAAACTAAGAGCTAAAACTTTACACAACAATGTCAGATCTAATATTTTGTAATGTGACTCTCTTGCCATAAATGACTAAGTTTACACCACCATGTCATATCTAACATTTTGTAATGTGACTCTCTTGCCATAACTGACTAAGTTTACACCACCATGTCAGATCTAATATTTTGTAATGTGACTCTCTTGCCATAAATGACTAAGTTTACACAACAATGTCAGATCTAATATTTTGTAACGTAACTCTCTTGCCATAAATGACTAAGTTTACACCACCTTGTTAGATCTAATATTTTGTAACGTGACTCTCTTGCCATAAATGACTAAGTTTATACCACCGTGTTAGATCTAATATTTTGTAACGTGACTCTCTTGCCATAAATGACTAAGTTTGCCGTTATCTGTTAGACATTAATACAATATACATGTATGTAAATTTGAGACATAATGATAAATGTGAGCATTGACACTAATTTTGTCTAAACCTTTATCAAAGACACCCAACTTCATAATGACCTTTATGAAGGAGGTTTATTTCTTGGTGATAAACTCTTAACCAACACTATTTTCTCTTTTTTTCAACAATGTTTTAAAATCCGTCTTCTTCATGGTTGAGATTTCAAAACACCAAGGATTGCCAGTTTACAAATGTTTCAGTGTTAAGGACCCAGCACGTACCAAAACAAACAGACACAATTGTCGGAGCAGTAACTAGAACTTCACACCACCATGTCAGATTCAATATTTTGTATTGTGACTTTTCTTGCCACAAATGACCAAGTTGGCCGTTATCTGTTGAGCATTGATACAGTAAATTGCCGTTTTACTTCAAAAACCTCGTAACTACAGCTTGTTTCAAGCTGTAGTTATTAGGTTTTTGAAGTAAGCCAACAAAATGTAAATTTGAGACATAATTATAAATGTGAGCATTGAAATTAATTTCGTCTAAACCTTTATCAAACAAGCCTGACTTTTGATTATGACACTTAGGAGAGAAGGCCATTAACACATTTTGGGTACATGAGAACGATGCTGGTAATCAGCGTTTTCTTATTTCCCCACAATGTTTTCTACCTTTTCAAAGAATAATTCCATCAAGTCTGCAACACTGATATACCCAGACATTGGTGTTTCCTCCTTTTTATGGAATGTTTTCAAATGCCTTCTCTCTCACATTTGTAAAAGTCTACAACAATTGAAATACTCTCTCTCTCTCTCTCTCTCCCCCCCTCTCTCTCTCTCTTCTTTAAATTTTTTTCAACCCTTTACCACACAATGCTGACTTTTAACACTCCTGGAAAAGAAGCTTTTTGAAAACATTGTGCGAAAAGAAGAAAATGCTGGTAACCAGCATTTTCTCCTTTTCCCACAATGGTTTCTACTCTATCAAAGAAAAATCACACCATTTGCACCACACACTTTGCTTTCAATTTGGATAAGGCTAAAATTTTGTTGTCTGGTGTATGGTTAAGTTTGCTGTTTTCTTTTGGTCATGGATATATCAAATGTAAGTTTGAGACATATTTATAAAAGTGAGCATTGAAAAAAGTTTGTCTAAAACATATTGACTGGCATGTTGATAGTGCTCCAAAGGAAGAAGGCTTTTGAAAACATTTGGGAGAATGAGAAACTTGCTGATAACCAGCATTTTCTTATTTTCCCACTAAGTTTTCTACCCTTGCAAAGACAAATCTTTTAAAGTTTGCAACTATGAGTATATTGTATGTAAACTGTTTGGATAGTGGAAGAAAAATTTCATAATTCAATTTATCATACACATTTGCTCTCAAATTCTGAAGCGTCTTAAATCTGGTTGTATGGTAAATAGTTGACTCTATGCCAGACGTTAAAGTTTTAACCCTTTACCTCAAAACAAAGTGTTAGACCTGACCAAATTGAAAGCATTTGCAGATGACAGTTTCAATGTGGCTTATATGAAATTATTTTTCTTTGGTAGGACAGAAAACATTGTGGGAAAAGGAGAAAATGCTGGTAACCAGCATTTTCTCCTTTTCCCACAATTTTTTCCAGAGCCTTCTCTTTCAGGGTTGTTAAAACTCATCATTGTGTGGTAAAGGGTTGAACAAGATCTTACTGACAGTATTTGAAGATGACATATGAAATGTTGCTAAAATAATTTCTGTCTTTGATGGGCAGAAAACATGGGTAAAAAGGTTGCTGGATGTGACCCACAGACCTTTGGCAGACAGTGTAGATCAAGATCAGACTGCACAGAATGTGCACTCTGATCTTTGACCTACACTGTATTATAAGGAGATGTAATTCCCAAAAAACACAACTTTGAAATAGCAGTATTGGAGTCTTATGAACATTATGAACCAAGTCTGTAACAAAGAAACAAATGAATAAATGCATGGCAGAAATAAGGGACCGGGTGGGATTTGAACCCCAGAACGGCCGGATGAGAGGCCAATACCTTAGCCACTGAGCCAAAGAGATATCTCCCTGACGCAGTAGTCTGGTATCGTATTTAAATCAGGACGAAGCCATGCAGGGTGGAGTAATCTCCCATAACACACCCCCTCTTAAACTCTTCATTTATTGATGACTCAAAGCCTTACTAGGCAGGAAGTCCATTTTTAGACAAAAAATGGGATTAAAGGCTCAATGGCCAGTCCAGGATGAGCCCCCATCTTACAAAGTCCATAAAAAAGAAACAAATGAATAAATGAATAGCAGAAATAAGGGACCGGGCAGGATTTGAACCTCAGAACTCCCGGACAAGAGGCTAATCCCTTAACCAATGAGCCAAAGAGATATCTCCCTGACACAGTAGTCGGGTATTGTACTTAAATTGGGACGAAGCCATGCAGGAAGGAGGGGTCTCCTGGAACAGGAGCTTTTACTATCCGATTCAAAATTTCACAACAGTTATTTGGCAGGATAAGGGTAAAGAGCCTGTATATACAAACATTCACATATACATGAACATAAAAAATATGATTCATGAAAGAATTTCACTACTATAATAAATAATAAATCTTTGATAAATGACAAAATTTTACACTCAGAGATTAAATGTGCATGCAGATGACAATTGTGATTAGGAAACTGAATTTTCCTCTTTGGAGAGGTAAAAAGCACGTGGTAAAAAGGAGAAAATGCTGGTGACCAGCATTTTCTCCTTTTCCCCCAATGTTTTCAAAAGCTTTCTCCATCTCCTCAGGGTTGGGAATGGTTGATAAAAGATGAAGGTGAAAAAAAAAAGGAAAAATAAAAACACTCAAACACAAAACAAAGTAATAAAATTGATAATAACAAAAATCTATGTGACTAAATTATGCAATAACATACATGGTTTTATTTATAATAGTTCGAGATGAAATAAATGCATTTGGTCAACAAATTCAAATATCTGACTGAATCTTAATCTAAAGTTGTCATTTAACATTTTTTTCCAAACTACATACATTTTTTTCCCCAAAAAAATGTTAGGAACTATTTTTTTTCCCTAAAAAACTATTTACATATTTTCCAAAAAACTATATTATATATTTACTTTCATCTTTACCAAACAATGCGAAGCTTTAACCCTTTACCACACAATCCAGACTTTTTACACACCTGTGAAAGAAGCCTTTTGAAAACATTGGGGGAAAAGGAGACAATGCTGGTAACCAGCATTTTCTCCTTTTCACAAAATGTTTTCTTCCCTTCTTAAAACAATTTTTAATTCTTTAGTTGTATTCATTTTGTCGTCTGCAAACGCTTTCAATTTTGTCATCTGGTAAAGAGTTAACAACCCCGAAATAGAAGGCTATTGAACACAATGTAAGACAAGCAGAAAATAATGGAAGCATTTTCTCCTTTTTTTCCCACAATGTTTCCTACTTTTTAAGGACAAGAGGGCCATGATGGCCCTGAAATCGCTCACCTGAGTTTATTGACCAAACATGCACGATCTAGTTTCCCAGTGACCTAGTTTTTTATCAGACATTACCCATCATCAAACACTTTTGAGATATCAATAAGACAAACATTCTGGCCAAGTTTCATGAGTATTGGACTGAAAATGTGGCCTCTACAGTGTACAAAAGGTTTTTCTAAGATTTCATCAAGTGACCTAGTTTTGGACCCGAAAATTACCCATTATCAAACTCTTTTGAGACATCACCAAAACAAACATTCTGACCAAGTCTGAAGAATATCAGGCAGAAAATGTAGCCTCTAGAGTGTACACAAGGTTTTTCTAATATTTGACCCATTGACCTAGTTTTTGACTCCACATGACCCATTTTCAATCTCATTCAAGGTATCACCAGGACAAATATAATGAACAAGTTTTAGGAGTATCAGACTGAAAATGTGTCCTCCAGAGCATACAAAAAGTGTTTATAACATTTGACCTATTGACCCAGTTTTTGACCCAACATGACCCATTTTCAAACTCATCCAAGATATTATAAAGGCAAACATTCTGACTAATTTTCAAGAGTGTTGGACTGAAAATGTGGCATCCAGAGCATATACAAGGTTTTTCTAAGATTTGACCTGGTGACCTAGTTTTTAACCCCCAATGACCCATTTTCAAACCTGTCTGAGATATCATCAAGACAAACATTCTGACCAACTTACAAGAGTTTCGGACTGAAAATGTGGCCTTTAGAGCCTACAAAAGGTTTTTCTAACATTTGACCTAGTGACCTAGTTTTTGACCCCACATGACCCATTTTCGATCTTGTCCGAGATATCATCCAGACAAATATCCTGACCAACTTTCATGAGTATCCAACTGAAAATGTGGCCTCTAGAGCGTACAAAAGGTTTTTCTAAGATTTGACCTAGTGACCTAGTTTTTGACCCCACGTGACCCATTTTCGAACTCGTCCGAGATATCATCCAGACAAACATCCTGACCAACTTTCATGAGTATCCATCTGGAAATGTGGCCTCTAGAGCGTACAAAAGGTTTTTCTAAGATTTGACCTAGTGACCTAGTTTTTGACCCCACGTGACCCATTTTCGTACTCGTCCGAGATATCATCCAGACAAACATCCTGACCAACTTTCATGAGTATCCGACTGAAAATGTGGCCTCTAGAGCGTACAAAAGGTTTTTCTAAGATTTGACCTGGTGACCTAGTTTTTGACCCCACGTGACCCATTTTCGAACTCGTCCGAGATATGATCCAGACAAACATCCTGACCAACTTTCATGAGTATCCGACTGAAAATGTGGCCTCTAGAGCGTACAAAAGGTTTTTCTAAGATTTGACCTGGTGACCTAGTTTTTGACCCCACGTGACCCATTTTCGAACTCGTCCGAGATATGATCCAGACAAACATCCTGACCAACTTTCATGAGTATCCGACTGAAAATGTGGCCTCTAGAGCGTACAAAAGGTTTTTCTAAGATTTGACCTGGTGACCTAGTTTTTGACCCCACGTGACCCATTTTCGAACTCGTCCGAGATATCATCCAGACAAACATCCTGACCAACTTTCATGAGTATCCGACTGAAAATGTGGCCTCTAGAGCGTACACAAGGTTTTTCTAAGATTTGACCTGGTGACCTAGTTTTTGACCCCACGTGACCCATTTTCGAACTCGTCCGAGATATCATCGAGACAAACATCCTGACCAACTTTCATGAGTATCCGACTCAAAATGTGGCCTGTAGAGCGTACACAAGGTTTTTCTAAGATTTGACCTAGTGACCTAGTTTTTGACCCCACATGACCCATTTTCGAACTCGTCCGAGATTTCATCGAGACAAACATCCTGACCAATTTTCATGAGTATCCGACTAAAACTGTGGCCTCTAGAGCGTACACAAGGTAAAAAGTTGACGACGGACGACGCACGACGCACGACGCACACCGCACGACGCACGACGCACGACGGACGACGGACGACGGACGACGGACACAGCACGATCACAATAGCTCACCATGAGCACTTCGTGCTCAGGTGAGCTAAAAATGTAATGCTAAGAATATTATTGTGTTCTGAAAATGCCTACATTTTGGGCAAGTGTATAACTGTCATTTGGTAAAGAGCTAAAAGTCACAACAGCTCTTTGAAATTATTCTAAGTCTTAACCCTTTACCACACAATCCTGACATTTAACGACCCTTAGGAAGAAGAATCTTGAAAACATTGTCCCACAATGTTTTCTGAAGGTTTCTTTCTCAGAGTCTTTAAAAGTTGGGATTGTGTGGTAATGGGTTTAACCCATTACCACACAATCCCTACTTTTGATGCCCCTGAGAAAGAAGCCTTTAGAAAACATTGTGGGATAAGGAGAAAATGCTGGTAACCAGCATTTTCTCCTTTTCCCACAATGTTTTCTACCCTTCACAAAACAAATTTCAAATTTTCAGTCATTTTTATTTTGTCGTCTGCAAATGCTTCCAATTTGGACCAGTCTATAATATTGTCGTTTGGTAATGGGTTATACATGGAATAGCTTGGTAAAAAGGTTGATACATTATGCAGATTGTCAGCATCTGTTTTCAGTAAACATCTCATTTAGACATCTCCAGCACCGGATTATATCTAAACTGTCCACCTCTCAACCTGCGACTCAGTTCATTTTGTAAAAGTGAACGTTCCTTCTGTACTTTCTTCAGCATACTCTTGTTTTCCATGGCTCTACGAGATAGGTATGGTATGACTTCTTCTACTGGTCCGTAAGGTACATATTTATAGACGGAATAACCTGCCTGACCTGCATGGAAAAAATAAGGAATTATCAACTATTGTGATACTTTCCAGAAACAAGGTAATTATGAAACTAAAGCTTGGAATGGAAAGATGGACAGATACAAGTTTATCCCAAGAGACATTTCCTGCTCCTTTCACCACAATGGTTTTCTTAATGTGCATACCAGTCATTTTCCTATCCTTCAAAGGTTCTAGGGCCCTGCAAGGTCCATTGATAAAGTGTATGACTGTTGACGTGAAATCTTAAGGCTGCATGTTTGAACCTGCCTGGTTTTTCATTTGAGTACTTTGACATACCACCCTGAGCCCTAGCCTAGCACTGATAAAACCCAGGAATTACACAAGTATTTGGGCTGTCACCTTGAAAAAACTGAAATATTGTTGAAAGCCAAATAAAACACATTCAGTCAATCAATTAGATTGGTTTTCTTTTGTGTATACATAACACTTCTATAGAGTCTTAACTTGTTTAGTAAGGACAATATACCCTTTTCCATATGGCAAATTGATGTCTCTTCCAACATGAAAGTAACTACAGATGAAAAGTTGGAAATTAAATGAGCCATAGTTCGCTGACAGGATTAGAAAACATTCTGGTATAAGGGGAAAATGCTGGTTACCAGCATTTTCTCCTTTTTCCACAATATTTTTAAAAAGCTTTTTTTCAATAGGGTCACTTCAAGTGCAGACTATGAAGTCAAACATCAAAACTGTAGACTTTTCCAAATTGAAAGTATTTCAAGATAATAAAATTAACGCAACTCAAAAATTGAAATTTGTTCTGGGAGGGTAGAAAATATTGTGGGGAAAAGGACAAAAGGCTTCTTACCAGCATTTTCAACTTTTCCCACAATGTTTTCGAAAGGCTTCTTATCATGGGTCACAAAAACCAGGAATTGTTAGGAAAAAAGTTAACTCTTTATCCTTTACACAATTTTTTTCCATCAATTTTTTTTACAAAATTTTACATAGGTCTAAATTGTGAGCACTTGCAGACGATGATAAACGAAACTGAAAAATTGAAATTTATTTACAGAAAACATAGCGGGAAATGGAGAAAATGCTGGTTAGGCAAGACAAAGCACATGTACAGTATCATAGCATTCTGGGATAACTAAGCATTCTGTAATAGCTATCAGTGTAATAAAGGTAACTTACCTAGAGGAAAACTGACTTGATCACACATCCCCAACAACTGTCCAAAACAGATCACCCTGTCTGATGGTTTTACATTGAACTCCTTCATTCTACAAATAGATTCAAATATACATGTAGTTATTAACTCTTAATCACACAATCCCGACTTTTACCAACCCTGAGAAAGAACCCTTATCTCCCTTTCCCGTAACTTTTTCCACCCTTCTAAAGACAAATTTCAATTGTTGAGCCATATTTATGCAATGCTTTCAATTTGGACTGGTCTACCATTTTGTCATTTGGTAAAGGGTAAAGAGTTATCTTTTTACTAAACGACAAAATTTTAGACTTGTCCAAATTGAAAGCATTTGCAGACAACAAAACATGACTCAAAAATCTGGACTTGTTCTGTGGGGGTAGCAAACATTGTGGGAAAACGCAAAAATGCTGGTTTCAAAAGGCTTCTTTCTCAGAGTCATGAAAACCCAGGCTTTTTTGGTAAAAAGTCAACTCTTTCAAAAAAGACAAAAATTAAGACTTGTTCAAAGTGAGAGTGTTAGCAGAAAACAAGAAAAATTTGACTCAAAAATTGAAATTTCGTTTTAAATGGTAGAAAACATTGTGAGACATGGAGAGAATGCTGGCTATTCAGGATCGTTTATACTCCAGATTATGTGGAAATGGATAAGTCCTTAACTCTTTCCAAACAAGAAAATTTTAGATTCATCCAAATTGAAACCATTTGCAGATGACAATATAAAAATAACTGAAATTTGAAGTTTGTTTTAGGGAGGGTAGAAAACAATGTGGTAAAGGAGAAAATGCTGGTCATCAGCATTTTCTCCATTTCCCACAAGGTTTTCAAAGGCTTATTTAAAGGGGTAGTTATTAGCTACTTTCCCACATAAACAATATTCAGTATTCGAGACAGATACAAAGCCTTTCAAGACGAGTATCACCAATCTCAGAAAAAGTTCAAACGAAAGACTCCTTGATTCCAAGCACATCATATTACTGACCTTAACCCATTACCACACAATCCCTAGTTTTGACGCCCCTGAGAAAGAAGCCTTTCGAAAACACTGTAGGAAAAGGAGAAAATGCTGGTAACCAGCATTTTCTCCTTTTTCCCACAGTGTTTTCTACCCTTCCCAGAACAAATTTCAATTTTTCAGTCACTTTTATTTTGTCGTCTGCAAATGCTTTCAATTTGAACCAGTCTGAAATTTTGTCGTGTGATAATGGGTTAACTAAAAGGTCTGATAATAAAGTTCTAACACTTAGGATGTGAAGCATAACTCATCAACAATTAGTGGACTGTATTGATCAAAACCAGACTACACAGAACATGCAGTTTGATCTTGGCTCTACACTGTCTGATAAGGTGATGCTTTTCTCAAAAAGCCTAATTTTGAAATGATATTATTTGGGTTCTTAACCCTTTCCCAAACGACAAATTTCGGACTCTTCCAAACTGAAAGAGTTTGCAGACGGCAATTTTAGATTATGAGAAAATGGCAGAAAAGTTCTCAAAAAGGGTAGAAAATACTGTGGGAAAAGGAGAAATTGCTCGTAACGAGCAATTTCTCCTTTTCCCACAGTGTTTTCAAAAGACTTTTACTGCAGACATGTAAAAACCAGGGTTTGTTTGGGAAATATCAACCTGAAATTTTTATTTCTCTTATCTAGCAGGATAAATGTTAACAAACCACACTGCCAGATAAAAGCTTCCTTCCTTAACCCTTTACCGCACAATGCCGATTTTTAACGCCCCTGGGAAAGAAGTCTTTTGAAAACGTTGTGGGAAAAGGAGAAAATGCTAGTAACAAGCATTTTCTCTTTTTCCCATAATGTTTTCTACCTTTTGATACACAACTATCCTGTTTTGAGTAACATTAAAAATGTCTACAAATGCTTTCAGTTTGGCCAAGGCTAAAATTTTGCTGTGTGGTAAAGAGTTAATATAACTAAAACAAAACTTCAATAGTTACTTTTCCACTGTATATTTGACTGTCTCTTCATTATGACTGGCAACCATGATGCTAATTTTTCCTTTCTCCCGTAACTGTATTTGTCTCATGACCTCCCTTAGTACCTTGTGGTACATCGCTGTCGTGGCATTGTAACTCGGGTTGATTGGATCTTCATAACCAATTGTCTGGGCCCGTTCTCTCTCCTACAAAATGAAGTTTATAAGCAAAATGAATGCATTGTATGGGTCTAAAATTTTGTTGTTTGGTAAAGAGTTAAAGACATTTTCCATGACTTGAATCACATTTGATTTACAAATATGTTCACTTTGGATAACTACAAAATTCTGTTATCTGTTAACCCATTACCAGACGACAATATTTTAGACTGGTCTAAATTGAAAGCAATTGCAGACAACAAATTAAAAGTGATTGAAAAATTGAAATTTGTTTTGTGAAGGGTAGGAAAACATTGTGGGAAAAAGAAACAAGAGGGCCATGATGGCCCTGTATCGCTCCACTGGCTTTTTAACCCTTTACCACACAAATTGAAGTGTTCATGACCATGAAAAAGAGGGCCTTCAAAAACAATGAACGCTGTCAGGCAGTACAAGCAGGTTCATTCATTAGCATGAAAGGTAAAATCCTTGGAAAAATAAGCTGAATGATAGAAACCTTAACTCTGAATTTATTATTCACCTCATGTGAGCATAACTATTAGCATCAAAAAAATGAATTACACTTGAAAACAGCATATTTTCTATCAAAAAACTAAATGTCTAGCATCAATCATGTATCAATGCAGTTTGATAATCAAGGGAGGTAAATAGTACCAAACTTTATCTTCATAAAAAGAGTTATTTCCCTTGATTAATGTATAAATTAAAGTGACTATATTTTGAAGTCCATGTTTAACTTGTGATCCCTGGATGGAGCCAATTTTGACCCCAGACCTACAATATGAAACTAGAATGTGTGGTTATAAACACGAAGATTTTTGAATCTTGCCCAATAAAAAGCTCTGTAAAACAAGTTTGCTCAATAAAAGGTCCTGTAAAATATGTGACCCATGAGACAGGTTTATAAAGCCAATGTAAAACTTGTGACCCCTTGGATGGGGTCAAACTTGACCCCCAAAGTTAAAATTTTGGCCCTCTTGGTAGAAGCCCATTAGATAAAGCTACATGCAAAATTTGGTAGCCCTAGGCCTTATGGCTATGTACAAGTAGATTATTAAAGTTTCCCTATGTAAGCCAATGCAAAACTTGTGATCCCCTGTGACGGGGGCTAAATTCAACCCCAGGGCTATACTTTTGGGCACCCTTGGTAGAGACCCCTAGATAAAGCTACATGCAAAATTTGATAGCCCTAGTCCTTATAGCTAGGTGCAACAATATTTTGAAAGTTTTCCCTATATAAGCCCATGTAAAATTTGTTACCCCCTGGGGGCGGGGCCAAATTTGACCCTTGGGCTATAAGTTGGAAACCCTTGGTAGAGGTCCACTAGATAAAGCTACATGCCAAATTTGGTAGCCCTAGGCCCTATGGCTAGGTGGAAGAAGAATTTTGAAGTTCTCCCTATATAAGCCCATGTAAAACTTGTTACCCCCCCGGGCAGGGCCAATTTTGACCCCAGGGCTATAATTTAGACACTCTTGGTAGAGGTCCACTAAATAAAACAACATCCCAAATTCGGTAGCCCTAGGCCCTATGCCTAGGTAGTAGAGGAGTTTTAAAGTTCTCCCTAAATAAGCCCATGTAAAACTTGTGACCCCCGGGGCGGGGCCAATTTTGACCCCAGGGCTATAATTTGAGGAAACTTGGTAGAGGTCCACAAGATAAAGCTACATGCCAAATTTGGTAGCTCTAGGCCTTATGGTTTCAGACAAGAAGATTTTCAAAGATTTTCAAAATTTTTCAGTTTTGTTGCCATGGCAACCAGAGTTTTTGAAGGAACTAAATTCTTTCAAGAAATTCTGAAGAGGACCATAGCAGGATCATTTCTGTGAAGTTTCATCAAAATTGGATTGGTAGTTTCAGAGAAGAAGATGTTTAAAGAAAAAGTTAACGCACGGACAGACGGACGGACGCACGACGGACAACGGGCCATGACATAAGCCCACTGGCCTTCGGCCAGTGGAGCTAAAAATGCTGGTTGCCAGCATTTTCTCCTTTGCCCACAATGTTTTCTATCTTTCTCAGGTGCGCCAAAAGTAGGGATTGTGTGGTAATGGGTTCAAAGGACATGTAAAATCAATATTTACCTGTTCCATGTAGGCTCCCCTCACAAGTTTTGCACCAAAGTAGAAATTATTTCTGTAGGAAATATCTAGATCTAACCGAATACTGTCAAAAGCTGCCTGCAAAAGAAATACAAAACTCTTGTTACTTTTCTGAACCTACTTACAATTTTACATATATAGGATCTGACATGAGTTGACTTCGAGGTAAAATTTTAATAAACGAGTCCTGAAAAATATTATTCAGCAAGCCTTTGGCAAGCTTAACTCTTTACCACACAATCCCGACTTTTAACGACCCTGAGAAAGGAGCCTTTTGAAAACATTGTGAGAAAAGGAGAAAATGCTGGTAACCAGCATTTTCTCCTTTTCCCACAATGTTTTCTACCCTTCCCAAACCAGATTTCAGTTTTTCAGTCATATTTATTTTGTCATCTGCATATGCTTTGAATTTGGACCAGTCTAAAATTTTCTTGTGTAGTAATGAGTTAATAACATTTTTCCTTGACTAGTTTAATTTTATCGCTAATATCAACGAATGTCAGTGATATTTCATGAAATATAGATCAGAAAATGAGCTTAACAATCTATAAATGCACACACAGTAAAAGCCATAAAGCCCATTCACTTCAATAAAATATGTACAAAATGACATAAAAAATGATGTCAAATAAATATGATATTAAACGTGTATAACATAAGAAAATTTGTAATAGGTATATTACACTGAAAACAAGGGAGGTTATGTGATAGAAAATGTTCTGAAAAAAGGTCAACAGGATTTGAGATCTAGACTTGTGAAATAGTGATTCACAGTCCCCTCCATGTGGTTTGACAGGTTTGGTCAAAAAGTATAACACAAAGAAATTTCTTGATAAAGCAGAGATACTTCTTCAAAACTTGAGAGCAGAAAGGACAACATCTGGAGAAAAAGCCTTTTGTACCATGTGGAAAACATTTTGGGGAAATGAGTACTTTCTCATCAGTGGCATGATAGGTAATATCTTTCAGAAATGAGCACCACTTACCTGTGGCAGTATTCCACTGTTAACCCACTACCACACTATCCGACCTTTCAATGAAGCTTAGAAAGAAATCTTTTAAAACATGGTGGGAAAAGAGAAAATGCTGGGTACAGAGAAAATGCTGGTACCCAGCATTTTCTCCTTTTCCCACTATGTTTTCTACCCTGCTGGAAACAAATTTCTATTTATGATTTATTTTTTTTTGCCGTCTGCAAGTGCCTTCAAAAGTTTTTATGTGACCACAATACAGACAGTGACAGACAACACAAGTTGTGTTTTTTTTATCAAAAACCTCTGAAATAGCTCCCAAGATGTGTACTCACCTTCAAATAACATTGATATGTATTAAATACTATTGCTTTTTCCTTGTTAAAACTTTTCATCATCTCTATTGTCAGTCTGTTGATGGCTGGCTGGAAATAGGTCTGTTCCGCATCTATCATCACTCGCACGTCTTTCTCCTTTGCATACTGTAGAAACACAAAATATTCTTCTTTTACTGTTTAATCCCATGTTTCAACCACCCTGTTAATGAACAACTATTTAAAGGATTTTTTTTAATATAATTATAAAATGTTTTTCTCTGGAAAATTGCCAATTTCAAGGGTCTTTAACCCATTACAACAAAATCCCTACTTTTTAGGACTCTGAGAAAGAAGCCTTGTGGAAAAAACATGCTGATTACTAACCAGCATTTTCTCCTTTTCCCACAATGTTTTCTACCCTTCACAAAACACATTCTAAATTTTCAGTCACTTTAATTTTGTTGTCTGCAAATGCTTGCGATTTGGACAAGCCTAAAATATTTTTGTTTGGGAATGAGTTTTAAAGACCTGAGCTAATTTTCTTGTCCTCTGGTAAAGAGCCATATTGAGAGTAATTGCACAGAAGAAATAAAGTATAACTAAAAAAGACTAGATTTGTTTCTAAAAGTGCAGGGAATTGTAAAATTAAAAACAAAAAAACTTGTTTCCAATCAAACCTGTTCTAAATAGCCAGGTAATCTGACTGTATCAAAAAGCCAGCTAAACAATCTAAAAATACTGGCCTCTTGACACAAGTGGTTGTTTAACCCATTACCACACAATCCTTACTTTTGACGCCCCCGAGAAAGAAGCCTTTAGAAAACATTGTGGGAAAAGGAGAAAATGCTGGTAACCAGCATTTTCTCCTTTCCCCACAATGTTTTCTACCCTTCACAAAACTAATTTCAAATTTTCAGTCGCTTTTATTTTGTCGTCTGCAAATGCTTTCAATTTGGACCAGTCTAAAATTTTTCTTGTGTGATAAAGAGCTAATACATGCACCAAGTTCTTTTCAGATTTTACAGTCTGAAACTGTGAATAGAGAATACATGTACCTAACTCTTTACCAAAGAACAAAATTTTAGACAGGTCCAAATTGAAAGCACTTGCAGACAACGAGATAAACATAACTCAAAAATTGAAAATTGTTTCCAGAAGGGTAGAAAACATTGTGGGAAAAGGAGAAAATTCCAGTTACCAGCATTTTCTCCTTTTCCCAAAATATCTTCCTGAGCCGTCTTTCTCAGGGTCGTAAAAACCAAGGATTGTTTGGTAAACCAAACTATTGACACAGGTATGACTTTATCCAGATTGACTCACCCTTGCAATCTTATCCACTCTGTGCAGCATGTTTCTCATTTCTCTTTCTGTATCATCTGACAGCCCTGTTAGTAGAGGTACCAGCTCACCTGTCTAAAGTGCGAAAAAACAAGAGGGCCATCATGGCCCTGTATCGCTCCACTGGCCAATTCGTAAAAACAATACAAGCCAAATATTACATTATTTGGCCAACTGGTTTCAAACTTGAGGGTATACAATTTTTTTCCATAAAACCTACAAAAATGTTGTGACCCCTGGGCAAATCCAATTTTGACCACAAAGCTATAATTACTTGAATCCTGGTGGAGGTCTACAAGATAAAGCCCCATACTAAATTATACAGGTCTAGAATGTGTGGTTATAAACAAGAAGATTTTCAAAGTTTTCTCAATAAAAGGCCCTGTAAAACATAAAATCCATGAGACAAGGCTAAATCTAGTGGTCCTAGTCTTTATTAAGGTTAGTAACAAGATGACTTAGAAAGTTTTCACCACAAAAGCCCATCCTGGTGTGGGGACAAACTTGACCCTAAGGCTATAATTTAGGCTCTCCTGGTAGAGGCCCACTAGATAAAGCTACATGCAAAATTTGGTAGCTCTAGGCCTTATGGCTTGGTACGAAAAGATTTTTAAAGTTTTCACAATATAAGCCCATATAAAACTTGTGACCCCCGGGGCTGGGCCAAATTTGACCTCTGGGCTATCATTTGGTCACTCTGGGTAGAGGTCTACTAGATAAAGCTACATGCCAAATTTGGTAGCCCTAGGTACCAGATGGATTTTCAAGTTTTCCCTATATAAGCCCTTATAAAACTTGTGACCCCCGGGGTGGGGCCAATTTTGACCCCAGGGCTATTATTTGAAGGAACTTGGGATACGTCCACTAGATAAAGCTACATGCCAAATTTGGTAGCCCTAGGCCTTATGGTTTCAGAGAAGAAGATTTTTAAAAACGTTCAATATTCTTCAGTTTTGTTGCCATGCAACCAGAGTTTTTGAAGGAATAAAATTCTTTCAAGGAATTCTGAAGAGGACCATGACAGGATCATTTCTGTGAAGTTTCATTAAAATTGGATGGGTAGTTTCAGAGTAGAAAATGTTTGAAATAAAAGTTAACGCACACACGGACGGACGGACGCACAGACGGACGCACGGGCCATGACATAAGCCCGCTGGCCTTCGGCCAGTGGAGCTAAAAATGTTCTGTATCGCTGGAACAATCATAACATGTCTGAATAAGAAGACCATGATACTCTGGTATTGCTCACCTGAGTAAACAAGTGCTTGAACTTTGCCTTATAGTGAGTGTAACAAAGTCATACTGTTTATAGACATAGAGGATATTTGTTTTTTTTGGTGAAAGATCGAAATTTATTTCATCCAGTGAAAACCATCGGTAATATTTTCACGAGTGGTGCAGCCACGAGTGAAAATATTACCGATGTTGTTCACAAGATGAAATAAATTTTGATCTTTCACCGAAAAAACACAAATATTCTATTTATTTCATGCTTTTTACCCTTTCTGGGAGGAGCTTTATCAAAATCTGGTACAGTTCTTTTCCCTTATTCCCCGTGGCGTACCCCTCCCGCATAGCAACGTTACGTCAAGCGCGAGAAATTTAAGGTATATGACGTCATATTTCCCATCTGGTGGTTAGGCACACGCAATTTACCTAGGCAACAAGAACGTGAAAATCGGTATTTTCACTGGTGGTACCAGTGTAAGATCAAAAAATATTTTCACTGCTATTTCTTGATATCCTACCGGAAAGCATGAAATAATGTTTTGTTTATGATTATCTGATGCAGTCATGACATGAACAGAACGATATTTAAAAGGCTTTCCTGTTTTATTCCTTTACCAAACGACAAAATTTTAGACTGGTCCAAAGTGAAAGCACTTGCAGACAACAAAATATATATAACTAAAACAATCGAAACTAGTTTCCAACAGGGTAGAAATTAGAAAACATTGTGGGAAAAGGAGAAAATGCTGCTTATCAGCATTTTCTCCTTTTCCCGCAATGTTTTCAAAAAGGCTTCTTTCTCATGGTAGTAAAAACAAGAGATTGTTTGGTAAAGGGTTAAATATGTTGTCTGCAACAGCTTTGAGTCTGGACAAGTCTAAGATTTTCTTGTTTGGTAGAGTTCATCTTCAAACCCTCGATTAGCAAAGCTAGGCTACTATCTCTGTAAGTAATCATCTTAACTCATTACTGAATGACAAAATATTAGGCTTGTCCAAATCGAAAGCATTTGTAGACAAAATCAAAGTGACTGAAAATTTGAAACTTGTTTTGTGGAAGGTAGAAAACATTGTGGGAAAAGGAGAAAATGCTGGTTACCAGCATTTTCTCCTTTTCTTACAATGTTTTCTGAAGGCTTCTTTCCCAAGGTCGTCAAAAGTAGGGATTGTGTGGTAAAGAGTTAAGTGCGCTACGTGGCTGAACTGTTGACGCCCACAGCACAACACACAAGCTAACAAAATATACCACTAATATTACCTGTGCATTTGGCACAACAAACAGTTTAGACAGACTGATGTTCACATCTAACAAATTCTCCCAGTCCAAGATATCAACTTGTCTGAAAAATAGAAGAAAAAATATGAATAGATATCATCTTTATTTGATTTATCATCATTTAATGAAAGACATTTTCTCCTTTTCCCACAATGTTTTCAACCCTTCCCACTTGAAATTTTGATTTTTCAGTCCCATTAATTTTGTCGTCGGCAAAGGCTTTAAATTTTGACAATTTTGTTGTTTGAGAAAAAGTTAAAAGCCTTTCTTTCCTCTTATGTTCAATAACCTCTTATCACATGACAAAAATTCAGACCCAAATTGAAAGTATTTACCGATGACAATTTCAATGTGGATCAAATGGTAAGATTTCTCTAAGATAGGGTGGAAAACAATGTGGAAAAAGGAGAAAATGCTGGTTACCTGCATTTTCTCCTTTTCCCATGATGTCTTCAAAAGGATTCTTTCTCATGTTCGTTAAAAAATAGGGACTGTGTTGAAAAAGGTAAAAACTTGGGATTGCAAGGTAAAGGAAGTAAGGAGACTGCTTTGTTTATTCTACAGCTTATTACCCCTTTATCCCACAATCCTGTGTTTAACCATTTACCCCATAAGGCTTTTCTATGGTATCTCTAAATGACCCTAAATAACAGCAAGGATGAAATTGTTTCTTATGTGTATACAATACCTTTTAATAGCATAGAAAACACTGTGACAAAAGGTGAAATTGCTCGTGACGAGCAATTTCACCTTTTGCCACAATGTTTTCAAAAGGCTCCTACAAGCAATGTGTAAAAATGAGTATCTATGGAGTAAAGGGTTAAGTGAACCTGAAGAAGAAATCTTGTGAAAACATTTTGGGCAAAAGAGAAAATGCTGGTAACCAGCATTTTCTCCTTTTCCCACAATGTTTTAAATGTTTTCTACCTAGGAATATCAAAGACCAAAGCCTTTATTTGAGCTAAATCTCTTTTGTCATCTGGAAATGTTTTTTTAATTGATATAGTCCAATTCATTTTCCTTGGATGAAGAGATCACATGACTGAGTATGCATTGAAAGACCACCTGTTTTACAAGACCACTTTTCTTACTTCCCTTGTGAGGTCTTTGAATACAGGTTGGATACTTAATGTTCTGAAGCTTTTGACAACACATCTAGAACAGCACTGCCATGTCCGTAAAACATGGGATCTTTTTGTTTAGAGTAGAGCTATCACTAAATGTGATTATACCCTCCATTAGCTCGTCACAAAAACAGGTCTTTGTCACAGAATATGGAATGGTTAAGTACGAAAGTAAGTGTGAAAGAGTTCAATGGGAGATAATTCCGCAACAAACTGCAGCAGGATCATGAAAATTGCACATGCACAACTTTATATACATGTATATAGGAAACCCAAATTTGAGTTCAGTACTTGAAAAACTCTTGGAGTATTGTTCCAGACAAATTTTTGTCTATGGACAGACAGACAGCCATGGCGATTCCAGTATACCTCTCTCCACTTCGGTCGGGGCGGGGTATGAAAAGAATTTGATGAAATGGGACAAACAATGAAAATCTTACCCATCCTTACTCAGGTCCAGTAAGGAGAACCACCTGCGAGATTCCTCGGGCGAGATTCTAACCCCCATATCCTGCAGCTTCATGACAAATTCATCCTCACGAAATCCCCGAGAAAAGTTGTCACCCTCGCTGCTTGTCATCTTGTCAAAGAACTTCCGAGCTGATACCAGTACATCAGATAACTGAAGCTGAAAAAATAACAGAAACCTGACAGTAACTTGATTGGCTCTGAGTTTTAATCATTATTTCGCATGAAATATTTAATGTAGCCTGTGTTATAAGCCATATCTACTTCATGAGTTTAATTTTAACCCTTTACTCCATAGATACTCATTTTGACGCATTGCTTGTAGGAACCTTTGGAAAACATTGTGACAAAAGGTGAAATTGCTCGTCACGAGCAATTTCACCTTTTGTCACAATGTTTTCTATGCTATCAAAAGGTGTCATATACATATAAGAAACGGCTTCATCCTTGCTGTTATTTAGGGTCAATTACACATACCATAGGAATGCCTTATGGGGTAAAGGGTTAAATGTGGAACCCTTCCTAAACAATCTTTTTAAACAACCTTTAACCCTTTACCAGACCAAAAAACTTAGCTCTGTCCAAACTGAAAGCATTTGCAGACGACAATTTCAATGTGCCGTAAATGGTGCAATTGTTTATTGAAAGGGTAGAAACATTATGGGAAAAGGAGAAAATGCTGGTTACCAGCATTTTTTTCCTTTTTCCCACATTTCCAAAAACGCTTTTTTCAAAGGGTCATCAAAGGTCATCATTGTGTTGTAAGGGGTAAAGAAAGAAAGTATCTGAAGACATTGTTTAACCCTCTACCAAACAACAAAATTTTAGACTGGTCCAAATTGAAAGCAGTAGCAGATGATAAAATAAAACATAGCTCAAATATTGAAATTTGTTTCCAGCAGGGTAGAACACGTGGGAAAAGGAGAAAATGCTGGTTACCGGCGTTTCCTCCTTTTTCCACAATGTTCTCTGAGTGTTTTCACCAACTATTCTAAAAATGATTCTTGATCCTTTTCTAAAGAATTTTCTAAATTTGTAACTAATGACACTTTTGATTTGGTTTAGCCAATAAAAAAGTGTGTTGCTTTTCAAACTTTGAAAACCATGGAGAAAAAGACTAAGAATATTCTTCAGAATGATGGCTGAATACTGACCTAGATTAACCCTTTACCACACAATCCCCACTTTTAACGATCTTGTGAAAGAAGCCTACAGAAAACATTGTAGGAAAAGGAGAAAATGCAGATAACCAGCATTTTCTCCTTTTCCAACATTTTTTTTTTTACCCTGCTGGAAACAAATTTCAATTTTTGAGTTATGTTTATATTGTTGTCTGCAGGTGCTTTCAATTTGGACCAGTCTAAAATTTTTGTCATTTGGTAAAGGATTAACCCATTACCACATGAGAAAAATTTAGACTGGTCCAAATTGAAAGCATTTGCAGACAACAAAATAAAGGTGACAGAAAAATTGAAATTTGTTCTGGGAAGGATAGAAAACATTGTGGGAAAAGGAGAAAATGCTGGTTACCAGCATTTTCTCCTTTTCCCACAATGTTTTCTAAAGGCTTCTTTCTCAGGGGCGTCAAAAGTAGGGATTGTGTGGTAATGGGTTAAACAGTTGCTGTTTCAGTGATACATTTCACTTGAACAATATGAGCAGCAAAAAGAACATACCAAAAGCTGAGGTCGACCTAAAGCCGTAAGTTTTACAGCACAAAATCCTGTCTTCTCTGTTGCATCTAAAACCAAAAAAAATCAAATAGAAAAATTCAAACTTTCTTTGAGTATTTATTGACCATGACGTCAAACATTTCATCCTATTTAGCAAGCATTTTCTCCTTTTCCAACAATGTTTCCTACCCTATCAAAGACAAATTCCATCGTTTGAACGACATCTGAATTGTTATCCGCAAATACTTTCAATTTGAACAAGTCCACATTTTGGTTGTGTGCTAAAGGGTTAAATTTATATTTTTAGTTTTTCATCCTCAACTATGTTTAGTGTAATCAGAAGTCTTTTGACAAGCAAGTTCTAATGAGAACTCCCAACCTAGGTTTATTTGAAAAACATAAATCTTTATGACAACTTCCACTCTCCTACCCCTTTTAACTAATACAAAAATTTCTTGTGTTTTAAAAACTCTGGGCCCCTATTCACCACCCACTTGGTTTAGCCAATCAAAAGTTCTGTTACTTTCGCACGGACAAATTCTGAAGAATAAGACAAAGAATGTTCTTAAGGATAGTTGGTAAATACGGACCCTGATGAAGGTTTTGAATTCATTATACAAAAGAAGAAAAATACTGGTAGCCAGAGCATTTTCTAAGTTTCCGACAATATTTCTCTTCCTTTTAGACAAAAATCTCATCAAAAGAACTGCATTCATTTTATTGTCTTCAAATGCTTTCAATTTGGAAATGTCTGGAATCTTATTTTATCACATAACCCCCCCCCCCCCCCCCCCTTGTTTTCAGTGTAATAAACCCATTACAAATTTTCTTATCTTACATGTTTGATATCAAATTTGTATGACGTCATTTTGTGCGCATTTCATACAAGAAAATGGGCCTTACTGATAATACCTCATATGCATTTATGAATGTTTTAGCATCATCTGATCTGTGGTTGTGAAATATCATTATGTGATAAAAAGAATCCAACATTCGTGGGCATATGAGATAAAGTTTTATTAAACTTGTCAGAGAAAATGTTATTAAGCTCGCCAAAGGCTCGCTTAATAACATTTCCCTAGACTCGTTTAATGAATGTTTATCTCAAAAGCCAACTCATGTCAGATCCTATATACATGTATCCTGTACAGAGTTTAATACCTGACACTCCATCAATGGCATCCAGAAATATTTCCATATTTTTATCACACTGGGCCTCACCCTCGTAGAAATATGTACGGCTGGAAACCACTTTATCTCTCCTGTCAGCAAATTCTGGATGTGCAACATATCTTTGATGTTCTGGCTCTGAAAAACATAATTATATATAATATAACTTTTTACCAAATGACAAATTTGCAGACTGGTCCATATTGAGAGCATTTGCAGATGACAAAATAAATGTGACTGAAAATTTGAAATTCGTTTTTGAAATTGTAGAAAATATTGTGGGACAACAATTTCAAAGTGGCTCAAATGGTGCAATTATGCTTTTATAGGGTTGAAAACTTTGTAGGAAAAGCAGAAAATGTATATTACCAACATTTTCTCCTTTTCCCACAATGTTTTCAAAAGGCGTCTTCCTCAGGGGCGTTAGTCTTCATTGTGTGGTAAAGTGTTAACCCTTGACCACACAATCCTTTCTTTCTCTGAGGGAAGAAGTTCTAGCACTGTGAAAAAGGAGAAAACGTTGATTATTAATGGAAAGTATTCTCCTTTCTTTCCATTTTTCTTCTACAGGTCATTAAAATTTTGGTCTAATGTATGACTTGCCTTTGATGAAGTCTCCGACAGAGATGGGTTACCGGTAACTTTTTCACAGACGAAAAAGGGAGCTTAGGGAAGTTAGATGACCTTTCATGATCCCATACAAGAAACTTCACAAAAAAAGCTGACTGTGCAAAGAGGACAAAATGCTTGTAACCTGTATTTTCTTTGGTTCAAACTTTTTTGTCTAATACATTTCTTAACCCTTTACCAAACAATTCCTGGTTTTTACAACCCAGAGGAAAAAGCCTTCTGAAAATATTGTAGGAAAAGGAGAAAATGCTGTTAACAAGCATTTTCTCCTTTTCCTACAATGTTTTCTACTCATCTAAGATTCAAGTTTCAATTTTTGAGTCATGTTTATTTTGTCGTCTGCAAATGCTTTAAATTTGGACAAGTCTAAGTTTTTTTGTTGTTTGGAACAAAGTTAAGTAGGTCATTAGAAAAACACAAGAGCGTTTGATAAACGGATAAATAAGATTACAGCCATCTGTCTGTAACATGTTTGATGTATGTCCCAGCTGTAGAGATATATGACAGGACAGAAAAAATCTGAATTATTGATCGGGATCTGTATTTACCAACCATTCTTATGATTGACTGATTGCAAGGTGTTTAATTCTCTTTTCAACAATATTTCAGTTGTATCTCAACAGCCAGTGCACCTTTACATAATTTCCTGCAGTTCCTTTCATCAGGGCTCGTATTCACCAACCATTCTTATGAACAATCTTTATCTTATTCTCCAGAATTTTCTACATTTGTCAGTAACAGAACTTCTGATTGGTTAAACTGAATGTGAATGGTTTACTCAAGTTGTGTTACTTACAAATGTAGAAAACCTTGGAGACCAAGAATATTCTTAAGAATGGTTGGTGAATACGGGCCCAGTACTTCGCATAATATTCTTTCCAAACCACTAGCTGCTTTCCCATTTAATCATCATCGAAAAAATGATCATTGTTGAGAGAGGAATGAATCCTGTTACAATGACAATCACAAATCCTCGGAAAGAAATTTCTCAGATTATTCTTTGTCTTATTCTCCAGACTCTTCTAAATGTGAACATTACTTATGTATCACACCTTCTGATTGGCTATCCCTAACCATGACTGGCTATCCCTAACCATGATTGGCTATCCCTAACCATGACTGGCTATCCCTAACCATGATTGGCTATCCCTAACCATGATTGGCTATCCCTAACCATGACTGGCTATCCCTAACCATGATTGGCTATCCCTAACCATGATTGGCTATCCTTAACCATGAAAACATTCTGAGAAAAGGAGCTACTGCTCATACGCGTCAGACCATTTTTCTTCCAGTAGAAAACTATTTTTGAAAACACTGTGACAATAAAAGAAATTATTTACTGCAAACACTTTCTCTTACAGCTCGACTTTTAAACCCTGGTCTGTTGAATGACAAAAAAACATTTCAGCTTCTGTGCTAACCCTTTACCATACAATCTTGTGTGTCAAAAATCTTAACCCTTTACCAAAAAATCCCATTTTTAATGATCCTAAGATAAAAGCCTTTTGATAACATTGTGGACAAAGGAGAAAATACTGGTAACCAACAAAGGAGAAAATACTGGTAACCAGCATTTTCTCCTTTTTCCATGATGTTTTCTACCACGTAGGAAACAAATTTCATTTTTTGCATCATATATATTTTGTTGTCTGCAAGTGCTTTGAGTCTAAAATTTTGAAGTTTGGTAAAGAGTTAACTCTTTACCAAAACCAAATTTTTAACACTTGTCCAACTAGAAAGCATTTGCAGGCAACAAATTAAATGTGACTGAAAAATTGAAATTTGTTTTGTAAAAGGTAGAAAACATTGTGGGAAAAGGAGAACTAGCATTTTCTCCTTTTCTTACAATGTTTTCTACCATTTAAATAACAAATGATATCAACTAAGTAATATCTGTCATCTGTAAATATTTTTTATTTCACCCTTTCCCAAACGACAAACTTTTGGACTAGACCAAATTGAAAGCATTTGCAGACGACAATTCAACTCTTGCTGAAAAGATGATTTCTGTCTATGATAGGGTAGAAAACATTGTGGGAAAAGGAGAAAATGCTGTTTACCAGCATTTTCTCCTTTTCCCACGATGTTTTCAAAAGGCTACTATTCTAGACCCGTAAAAACCAGGGATTGTTTGGGAAAGGGTTAAGCAAGTCTAAAGTGTTATTGTTTGGTTCAAAGCTGAGGGTTGAAGATTAATACCTTTAGTTATATCTGTGACCTGTTCTGCTTGACAGCCTCTGTAATGTACATAAAAAAACATAATTATACAGTCATGTGCTACTACAGCTTACACTCACTTAACCCATTACTACACAATCCCTACTTTTGATGCCCCTGAGAAAGAAGCCTTTTGAAAACAATATGGGAAAAGGAGAAAATGCTGGTAACCAGCATTTTCTCCTTTTCCCACAGTGTTTTCTACCCTTCCAAGAACAAATTTCTGTTGTTTAGTCACCTTTATTTTATCGTCTGCAAATGCTTTTAATTTGGACCGGTCTAAAATTTTCTTGTGTGGTAAAGAGTTAACCTTTCCTTACCGGTTTATATAACTGTTTGTTTTGGGGATAACAGGTTGGAAATCATGTATCAAGATGAAATAATTCATAAGCGTTATTAAGACCGGCTTGTTAATGTTTACATTATCTTGTCACAGTTTGCATTTTTAAACTTGTATTAAAAAAAAAAAAACAATTATGTAGTGCTCATGAAAGGTTTACTGAAATAAAGAAATAGTATCTTTACCAAACGACAAAATTTTAGACTGGTCCAAATTGAAAGCATTCAAGCAGACAATGATAAACATGCCTCAAAATTTGGAATTTGACTTTAGAAGAGAAGAAAACATTGTGGGAAAAAGGAGAAAATGCTGGCTACCAGCATTTTCTCCTTTTCCAACAATGTTTTCAAAGGGCTTCTATCTCAGAGTCATAAAAAGCCAAGGATTGTTTGGTAAAGGGTTACATAAAAGGTCAAGGTTCATATTTTGACTGTGACACTGGTAAATAAACTGGAAAAAAAGTTCAAGCAGCAGAAGTTATAGACTTAATTCTTTAACCCTTTACCACACAATGCTGACTTTTGACCATCCTGGGAAAGAAGCTGTTTGAAAACATTGTTGGAAAAGGAGAAAATGCTGGTAACCAGCATTTTCTCCTTTTCCCACGATGTTTTCGGTCATCTTTGATACAAATTTTCGGTCACTTTTATTTTGTCGTCTGTAAATGCTTTCATTTTGGACAGGTACAAAATTTTGTCGTTTGGTAAAGAGTTAAGCCTTTATTGCACAATGCTGACTTTCCATGACCTTTGAAAAGGAGCCTTTTGAAAACAATTTAGGAGCAGTCAAAAATATTGGTAAACAGCTTTTTTCTTTTCCTGCAATTGTTTCATTCAACACTTATTTGTCAAGTCAATGGGCTTACTACCTCATTTCTGCCTGTGTGGCCTGATCAGCAGAAATATCTTCCTCCGCGCTGTAGTCAAGGATTGCCTTCACTCCAAACTGTCGGTTTTTGTTCACCAGAGGTCGAATGTCCACCTGGTCTTCTCCAGCCACAAAATGACCGAAGAACGTGGCCTTCATGAGCATTTTGAACAACCTCTGGCCCAGTAATTTTCTGCTCCATTTCAGAAGCTAAGAGGAAAAAAAACACAAATGAAATTCAAGGATCTAGTAATGAATCTAGTAATTAATCCAATAGCTCACAAGACAAAGTTCTTTTGGACAGTCAATTTTGTTTTAACCCTTTACCAAACGATTCCCGAGTCGGTATTCACCAACCATTCTTAACACTTTACTCCATAGATACTCATTTCGACGCATTACTTGTAGGAGCCTTTGCAAAACATTGCGACAAGGGGTGAAATTGCTCGTGATAAGCAATTTCACCTTTTGTCACAATGTTTTCTATGCTATGAAAAGGTGTCATATACACATAAAAAAATGCTTCATCCTTGCTGTTATTTAGGGTTATTTAGAGATACCATAGAAATGCCTTATGGGGGAAAGGGTTAAGGACATTCTTAGTCATATTTTTCAGAATTTCATCAATGTGAAAGTAACAAAACTTCTGGTTTAGTCAATCAGAGGTCTGTTACTTTCACAGTCAGAAAATCTTGAAGAATAAGACATGAAGGGGCATTTCACAGAGCTCCAGATAAGAAGGAGTGATAGTTTTCTAAATCCATTATTTCTCTTTGAAACCCTATGTGGTGGGTACTCATTAGAATCGTCTCGATGAGACAATTCTAATGAGTACACACAACATGAGGTTATGTGGAGATTTATTGATATTTTTGATCTTGAGATCAAAATCTCTCTCTCTCTATCAGGTGGTCTGATTACACCAAATCTTGTTTCATAATTTCTTAAGAACAAGAGGGCCATGATAGCCCTGTATCGCTCCACTGGCTTTTTAACCTTTACCAAACAAATTGAAGAGTTGATGACCCTGAAAAAGAGGGCCTTCGAAAACAATGAACACTGTCAGGCAATACATGCAGGTTAATTCACTGGCATGAAAGGTAAAGTTCTTGGGGAAAAAACCTGAGTGATAGAAAGTTTACTCTGAATTTGATATTCCACTCATCTGAGCATAACTATTAGCATCAAAATGAATCATTCTTCCTGAAAACAGAATATTTTCTATCAACAAACTTAGTATCTAGCACCAAACATGTATCACTGCAGTTTGATAATCAAGGGAGGTAAATAGTAACAAACTTTATCCTTTACAAAAAGTTATTTCCTTGATTAATGTTTAACTCTTTACCTAACAAGCAAACAATGGACTTGTCCAAAATGAAAGCATTTGCAGACAATAAAATAATTGTGAATCAAAAATTGAGAATTGATTTGGAAAGGGTGGAAAACCAGCATTTTCTCTTTTTCCCGCAATGTTTTCAAAGGCTTTCTTTCTCAGGGGCTTCAAAAGTCGGAATTGTGTGGTAAAGAGTTAAATTGAAGTGATTTTATATAGAAGCCCATGTGAACAGTATAACTTGTGATCCCTGGAATGAAGCCAATTTTGACCCCAGGCCTATAATATGAAGAAACTTGTTAAAGGTCCATTGGATAAAGTTATGTATGCCAAATTCAGTAGCCTTGGGCCTTGTAGTTTCAGAGAAGATTCTTAAAAAATGTTAAGTTTTTTTTTTTTCAGTTTTGGCAACCAGAGTTTTTGAAGGAATCAAATTATTTCAAGAAATTCTGAAGAGGACCATGGCAGGATCATTTCTGTGAAGTTTCATCAAATTTGGATGGGTAGTTTCAGAGAATAAGACGTTTGAAATAAAAGTTAATGCACGCAAGACAGACATCAGGCAATAACATAAGCCTGCTGGCCTTTAGCCATTTGAGATAAAAAACTTGGCATAGCTGTTGATTTTCCTTTGTGTATACTGTGCAATGACAGCTGTAAAATCACCTCTGCATCAAACAACCTTTGAGAAGGGCATATGAAAACAATGTGGAAAAAGGTGAAAATGTTGGCACCACAATGTTTTGTATCCTTCGCACTGTAAACTTCCATCATTTGAGCCAGATTTAAATTATCATCTGCAACCACTTTTAATATGGATGATATCAAATTCTGTTGTTTGGTAAAAAATTAAAACATAGGTAAAAGTCAAGCGAACATGAAGGAACCGCCATGTTTTGGGGTTATTTTATTGTAGATTTTCCAACTCCGTAAGTATGCAGTACTGACATCAATGCATAACAAAAGATTCATGCATTTTTAATATTGAGAACTATTGGTTGACTCAGTATGTAGTTATTGTTGTTGGCTATGATTTTGAAGTTTGTGGGTTAAAGTCCCACCATAGGCAATTTTCTTCTCAACTCTTTACCAAAAAACAAACTTTTAGACTGGTCCAAACTGAAAGTATTTGAAGAGGACAAAATAAATGTGACTAAAGAATTGAAATTTGTTCTAGGAAGGGAAGAAAACATTGTGGGAAAAGAAGAAAATGCTGGTTATCAGCATTTTCTCCTTTTCCCACAATGTTTTTAAAAGGCTTCTGTCACAGGGATGTTTAAAGTCAAGATTGTGTGGTAAAAGGTTAAACCGAGACAATACAATCCTGGGTTTTAACGACCCTGGGAAGAAGTCTTTTTAACCCTTTCCCAAACAAGCCCTGGTTTTCACGTGTCTGCGGTAAAAGTGTTTTCTACCCCTTTTGGGAACTTTCTGCCATTTTCACTAAATCTAAAATTGTCATCTGCAAACTCTTTTGGTATGGAAGAGTCCAAAATTTGTCGTTTGGGAAAGGGTTAAAACACTATAGCCTGCATTTCTCGTTTTTTCACAATGTTTTCTATCCTTCTCAAAGACAACATTTGATGTGTTGAATGCAAATGCTTTTAATCTGGATGTGGCAAAAACTCTTTTGATTGATAACAAGTTAATGTCTCTTACAATCATTGAAGCAAAGTCAGCTGCATAATAAAATGATGCAAATCTAACGATAATAACAGGACTGATTCTGTATATTTTACCTTTTTATTGTTGTCCACAAGAACAGAAATGGAACACAGTCTAAGAACCAGCAAAGCTCTCAATAGTTCCGCATTAGATTTACTTCTAAATGCTTCCTTTGCATTTGAGAAAGTAAGATCTATTTCTGGATGACCATCCCACGTCTTTGCTTTACTTCCTGTTTCCGCAAAAGCCTCGGATTCAGATTTTGTTTGGATATTGTCTGTAACAGCTGTGGATTTGCTGGCACGTAACAAAAGTAACCTTTGTGACGGATTCCCTTTTTGAGACAAAACTTTTCCAACTTTAAGGTTCAGCTGACGAAGTGCTGGGAGCGCCATGTAACACTATTTTTCTGCTTTGAAAAATGTTGGGGCTAAGGGACGTACCTGTCTGTATTTTCTCTGAAAAGTTAACAGTTAAAGATAATTCAATCCATAGAAACAAAATGGTTTTAACAATTTAAAGAGAGGGCAAAAATGTAATGAACTCTCTACCACACAATCCCAAGTTTTAGTGACCCTACGGGAACAGCCATTTGAAATCTTGTGGGAAAGGGTTAAGGTGTATCTTAATTGAAAGCATATATATAGTTTGCATCATGCGAAAAGGGCCATTCCGACATTTGTGTAAAGTGTCGTCTAGGATGAGCCTGCGCAAGCTAATCCGAGACGACCACATTGGATATTGTGCTACAGTAGACTTGAGCATAACAGAAATTTGCATAAAAACAGAGTGTTATTTCTGATCAGCCTGCACGTAATGTGCAGGCTGATCAGAAACAACACTTTGTACAAATGTCTGAAGGTCCCTTGTAGGGTGCTGCAAGCCATATGCAGGTGACAAAATTCAGCGTTACTGAAATATCTGTAAAAGGATAAGATACATTGTGTAATATTAAAAAGAGGGCTTTTTACTAGTATTTTCCACTTTTCTAACAATGTTTCCAAAAGATCTAATGTTACTTAATCCTGTGCCAAACAACAAAAATTTAATTGACAGAATTTGCATTGACAAACTTAATGCGAGTCAAAAACTGAAATTTATTTTAGGAAGAGTAGAAAACATTAAGGGAAAAGGAGATTGCTGGTTGCAGTATTTTCTCCCTGTAACACAATGTTTCTTTCTCTGGATTGTTGAAACTGACAGAATTGTGTTGTAAAAGATAAATAATGCCATGAAATTTACCTTTAGAACGGCAAAAAAAACCCATCTTGGGAGGAATAAAAAAAATGCCAATAAACAACATTATTTCCTTTTCCTTTTAAAAGCATTTGCAGATGATAAAATAAAAGTGACTGACAATTTGAGATTAGAAAACATTGCGGGAAAAGGAGAAAATGCTGGTTACCAGCATTTTCTCCTTTCCCCACAATGTTTTCAAAAGGCCTCTTTCTCAGGGGCGTCAAAAGTAGGATTTGTGTGGTATTGGGTTAAGGATTTTTTACTTTTTGTGTCATCTCTAGTGCAAGCCAGAGTTAAAATAAAATGTACATGCACACTAGAGTCTAGTCCCTGTCTCATTTCTACAGAAACGATTTTTGATCAGTATATCATTATAGCTGACAAATAAACATGTCAATTCTACAAATACGAGAGAGCTTGAGAGATAGACATACTGTCAAGCAGACAGTGAGACAGACAGAGAAACAGGGGGAAAGAGGGGGATAGGAGAGAAAGGCAGAGATTGGGGAGGGGGCAGTTATGTGCACTGTATTTGACCATATAGATTTTCATGGCAGACAGCGAAAATCAAATGAAACTTGCTTTATAAGTCTGATCTTGGGTCTGCCTTTTCAAATTAGAGATGTATTTAACCCTGTACCAAACAATCCCTGGTTTTTATGACACTGAGATAGAAGCTTTTGGAAAACATAGTGGGAAAAGGAGAAAATGCTGGTAACCATCATTTTCTCCTTTTCCCACAATGTTTTCTATTCTGCTGTAAGCAAATTTCAATTTTTGAGTTACATTAATGTCATTGTTTTGCAAGTACTTTCAATTTGGACCAGTGCAAAATTTTGTTGTTTGGGAAAGGGTTAAATTAGATCTTCATTTCATGCATAACATACCTAAAAATTTGATTGCTACAAACTCATTGGGGCTTGAGATATCAAGGTCCCTGTAGATCTGTATGAATTTAACTTTTATCCTGCTGATAACTTTAACCCTTTTACCACACAATTCCGACTTGTAACACCCCTGTGGAAGAAGCCTTTTACAAACATCGTGGGTAATCCATTACCACACAATCCCTACTTTTGACGACCCCGAAAAAGACAGCATTTTAGACAGGTCCAAAATGAAAGCATTTGCAGACGACAAAAATATAAAAGTGACTGACAATTTCAAATTTGTTTTGTGAAGGGCAGAAAACATTGTGGGGAAAAAGGAGAAAATGCTAGTAACCAGCATTTTCTCCTTTTCCCACAATGTTTTCTTCCTGTCCTAAAACATATTTCAATTCTATAATCACGTTTATGATGCCGTCTGCAAATGCTGTCAATTTGGACCAGTTTAGAATTTTATCGGTCTCTTTCACCGTTATTTGAGAGAACATACAGTATCTAGTAACTGGATTGTGTAGATCTAAGATCAGACTGCACGTTCTCTGCAGTCTGATCTTAATCTACGTTGTTCCCCAAGGTCAGTGAGTCGCGCTTAGCACTTAATGGGTTAAATGGCGCTTAAAGGATTAATAATGGTCTTACGAAACATGACTAGCGATGCGTTAACCGAGAATTTTACCAAGAGACATTTTTATGAGTTCTCCATTCATTCCCGCTGAAAATTTCTGAGGGTCACTGTACATCGAACTGAATGATATTAAAATGTTCAACATTCGAACTGTAGTCTACTAACCTGTAACTGTTGAAGAAAATTCCAAAATGTGGCTTTACACATACACATAAGATTGTTCCTATGAACAAATCGATGCACGGGGCTGACCGGTTATAAACGACTTTTGTCTATATCCGGACTATGTGCTTGTGAAGGTGAAGGTTATATATTGGAGGTGTGTTTCGATAAAGAGGTGTGATTGGTTGTTAAGTTTGTAAACAAGACAAACCACATGGTCTTTCGATGATGCAACTGGCTTTCGATTTCAAAAGACAAATTCCGAGTAATTAATCACCGCAGGATTTCTTTCTTTTTTTGGGGAATGAAATAGGTAGAAACTGAAAGAAAAAATTAGTTCAATTTATTAAGCTTATCCGGCTCGCAACACGCAAAAAGGGGTTTCAGACATTTGCATAATGTAGACTAACCCGAGACGGAACTCAACAACTACAAGATTTTATCCAGTAGCCATGCGTAAAACAGAAAATTACATATAATACAGAAAATGTCATTTCGGATTCGCCTGAGCGGATCGCACAGGCTGATCCGAGTTAATATTTTACTCAAATGTCTGAATGCCCCTTTTCGCGTGTTGCGGGCCAAATTTTCTGGATTCCTAGAACAGAGTTATCAAACACAGACTGGTGATTTCGCGGAAAAGATTTTAAAACTACGTTACGCATAAATTTAGAGAGAAAATTAAATCTAGCAGACCAACTTTTAGTCTCACAATGAGAAGAAAATATTACTGTTTTTATTTTGGTGTTGTTGTCTTAACACTTAACCAAACGACAAAATTCTAGATTTGTCCATCAGTGGTGGTTGCGGGTTCTACATGGCTTGCAACGCGCGAAATGCGGCGTTCGGGCATTTGCGTAAATTTCTGTCTCGAGTTGCATTAGATTTTTGGCTACAGTAGACGCGCAAAACAGAAAATAACATAAAAATGGAAAGTGTTTCAGATTAGCCTGTGCGGAGTGCGAAGGCTGATCCGAGACTACACTTTACGTAAATGTCCCAATGCCCCTTTTCGGGCATTGCAGGCCATATCCGGCCATATCCGGTTGCGGCAAACTTTCTTTCCAGTGATTTTTTGCCTCTTACCTCTAGTGCTTGTGAGAAAAGTCACTCAATGGCTTGGAATGAAAGTTGTGTCAGTACTGGTGTGAGACAGCCAGGGAACACATGCGTATGTGCTCTGACCGTAATAGATCTATGACCTAAGCGGTGTTAAACTAAAAAACGTTGGTTTACTTAAAAAAACCTCGTAACTAGAGCTTATTTCAAGCTGTAGATACGAGGTTTTTGAAATAACCTAACGAAAAGTGTTTGTTTCGTTACGGGGCTAGTGCAGGTACATTTACGTGTTGTAGATCTAGATTTAATTAAAACTGGTACTAAATAACGTCTCATGCAAAGGGCTTTTTTAGTTATTATGGGTGACCAGCGGTGGGGATCGAAATCACATCCTCAAGTGGCCTTACATTTGACGTTTACAAGTCTCTTGCTCTAGATCTACCGGGGGGGGGGGGGGGGGGCGCTTGTCAAATTAAAAAAAAAAACTGTTTACCACACAAGCAAATAATGGACTGGTCCAAGTTGAAAGCGTTTAGAGACGACAATTTCAAAGAGATTCAAAAGGTGCATTTCTTCTTTGATTGGGTAGAAAACTTTGAGGAAAAAGGAGAAAATGCTAGTTACCAGCATTTTCTCCTTTTCCCACAATGTTTTCTAAAGGCTTCTTTCTCGGGGGTGTCAAAAGTAGGGATTGTGTGGTAATGGGTTAAAACACTTCATTCACCCGTAGATATATATCTACAAAGGCATCATGCCAAATTTTGCAAGCGCGCAAAAACAATGGGAAAATGTCCAAATATAGGACCAATGCTCTGTGAAAAGGGGGACTTTATAATATATCTACAAAAAGTATCAACCCATGTCAGTATGCACAGTCCACGCAGGCTGAAATGGGTTGCAAAATTTTCTGCATGACAAAGTACCATTCTACCCCATATCTGGTCGACCTTTTGACTACATAGAGGATAATCAACTGGTTATTTTTTATATGAAAAATATCTCACGAGGATGCGTTGTTAGGCGTTAAAAAAAATGAGTGCGCTGCACGAGTTTTTTAAAACTCCTTAAGACGCATCCGAGTGAGATATTTTTCATATCAAAAACAACCAGTTGATTATTCTTTTTATTAGATCCATATACCTTATTAACATTATTTATTTTTTATTTTTCGTTTGAAAGTCAAAATCAATACTTTGGATATAGAGAAGAAATCGGGGACATAGTGCGGATGAATACATAATTTAAAAGAACAAAACGAGACTTTTGTTCCTAAATTACGACAGGAAGTGAAAGTGACAGTTGATATCGTCACTAGTGATGATATCAAAATTTATTACACTGGGAAATTCCAGGATTTCACTGCTAGGTAGATCTAGTAGGTACATGTATATAATAAATGGAGTTTACAGATCCCTTATTGTGTGAGAGTTGCTTGGTAAACATGTAGATCTATTAACCCTTTCCCAAACAATCCTTGGTTTTTACGGGTCTGGAATAGTAGCCTTTTGAAAACATTGTGGGAAAAGGAGAAAATGCTGGTAACCAGCATTTTCTCCTTTTCCCACAATGTTTTCTACCCTATCATAGACAGAAATCATCTTTTCAGCAAGAGTTGAATTGTCGTCTGCAGATGCTTTCAATTTGGTCTAGTCCAAAAGTTTGTCGTTTGGGAAAGGGTTAATACATCATGGAGATGCAATAAGCCCCCAATTGCCAGAGCATGACTCAGAACTTATAAATTACTTATTGATCATCACTTTACTTATTTACCAGACGACAAAATTTTAGCCTTGTCCAGATTGAGAGCATTTGCAGACGACAATTTCAGTGTGGCTCAAATGGTGCAATTTTTCTTTGACAAGTGAGAAAACATTGTGGGGAAAGGTGAAAATGCTGGTTACCAGCATTTTCTCCTTTTACCACAGTGTTTTCAAAAGCCTTCTTTCCCGGAGGAGTTAAAAGTCGAGATTATGGGGTAAAGAGTTAAAGAATTATGTCATTCGAGATCATTCATTCCGTCATTGCCAATGCAGACTTAACTCTTAAATAAATACCACAAAGTTTCGAAACTTATGCTATATAGGTCTAAATCTGAACGAATCTATAGTTCGAAGAACCCTAGTCTATTGAAAGCATTGTGGGAAAAGGAGAAAATGCTAAATACATTATATCTGACCTTCATTCTCTCCATTTCCCACAATGTTTTCACCTTCCTTAAAGTAGATCTTTGTCTAGAGTTATGTTTTCGAGTCTTACTTACACTGTCATCATACTTCTCTTGCTTTGATTTTGGTAGAGTCTAAAACTGCGCCGTTTGGTACAGAACTAGATCTAGGTCTAAATAGCTTTTGGGGACGGTACATAGATTCTTGATCAAGATCAGACTGCAGACTATTATATCCTATGTGGTGCCAAGGCTTCCAATGTTGATTTTAACTTGCTTTAAAAATTTTTCGGGCTCTCCAAAAAAAGACCTTGCGTTTGGACTTTTGAACAGCCAGCGGGCAACGCTAAACCTTGGACTGGTCCTTTTTTAGATGCAGAATGAATGTAAAATTTGATGACGCGTTCGGTAGGCCTATCTAGTCTACCTCTAATCCATTCTTTTAAAAAGTAGGACGTAGATCTATTTCATCTCTAGAACAATGGGGAAATTTTGAAAAGATGTTAGATCTACCATACATGACGTCATACGTTCTAATATGACGTCATTTTTGTTACTGTCAAAATGGCGGAGCAAGAAAAATCCGGAGACAGCATTTTCAATACGAATGTGGAAAAATTATATGATTGTGACGAAGGATTGTCATCCAGTTTTCTTGCGGATATTTTCTCCAAGGTAAAAGACATTTCAACCCTAGTCACAAGGGCGAGACAGAAGGCAAAGGAGGCTGAAATTCGTGCCATGTATTCTCTACAGTTTGCCGAGCGTGCCATAGAAGAAGCCAAGTCGGCGCACCTCGTATCAGAATCTCTTGTCCGAACATCGCAAGTTGTTGCTAAGCTAGCGTTACAGATCACCAACGACACGGATTATCTAGTTGACAACACTAGTTTTAACGATGACTCTGGCATGTTAGCAGATAATACGACCCAATCGCTAACACCAAACAAACCAACCGACGAGAAAGAAAACTTGTTCTTGGAAAATTCAAGTCGATATTTTCAGGTTCAGAATTTTGAAGGAGACGCTGACACTGCTGCTCCTGAAAACTTGATGAAATACCAAACCAGCTATCCGCATGATTTACGAACAGACGACATGAAAAACGACCAACATTTAGAGGATCAACTGCCTGTCCTGCCCGAGGAAGAAGTCATACGGAGCGATCACCTAAACCTACATGGAGACACAACGGATGACGTCAAAAGAAGAATGATGATCTACAAAGACAGTAAATTGGTGAAATCCAACTTGAAGAAGAAATCATTGGAAATGGGGGACACTGGCTGCTCGGTCTAAGTAGGACCTTCTTAAATCGTTCACATATAGATCTATCTAGATCTACAACACTGAATAACAAATACGGCAAGATCGAGATGTAATTGCTATTTCGGTATTTGCTTTGTATTGACGACCCTTTTCATACTCTGTAGTACTCTCGGTAGGCCTTTGTACCTTAAATTCTTCTAGATCTATATCAAGTCAGGTTCTGTATTCACCAACCATTCTAACAACATTTTAAGTGTTATTTTTCAGTATTTTCCTAATTTGAAAGTAGACCTGACAGAACTTCAAATTAGCCTAACCTAAATGGTTCAGCCAGTCAGAAGATGTGTTACTTTGTAAATCTAGAAAAAGACTTTTGAAATTAAGAATGGTTGGTGAGTAAGGACAAATTCTGGCGAGGAATTATCAAAGTGGCGAAGGTGATATGGGAGGTATATATTCATGAACTAGGAACATGAACCATGGAGGAGGAGGAATCTATCGGACAGTGTAGATACAAGATCAGACTGCACGTTCTGTGCAGTCTGATCTTGGATTTACACTGTCCGCAAAAGGTCACTGAGTCGGACTTCATAGCCCATTGGTTAAACGTCTGTACATTAATTTTGATTTCTGGTAAAAGGTTAAATACAGTAAAACATATGAAAAGTTTTGACGTCTCTAACAAGATCTACATGTATATATGTAACTTTGTTCTATCCAAATAACTTTCTGTATATCTTTTATTCTTTTGTTTGAATGACTATTTGATTGTTTTTAATAAACTTAGTGATCTGTAACATAACACGTAAGAGGAATATTCATTGCAAATCTTATGCTCTGCATTAATTGAAAATACAAATGTTCGGGCTTTTTTTTCTTGTGAACATCAGTCATTAATAACAGAAAAAACTATCAATATCTGAAAAAAGACAGTAGTTATTTTCTTTCTTTAATAGCTCTCTTCTCTATAGCCCTGTAGCAAACAACCTCAAGGAAAAGGCCTTCGAAAACTTTGCAGGAAAAGAAGAAAATGCACGGTACCATAATTTTCTTCTTTAGTTGGACAACTCTTCAACACTTAACCAAATAAAAACTGTTTCATTTGTCCATATTGACATCATAAATTTTGCAGACTATAAGTTTTTTCATACCATGAGGTATTTGTGGTAAAGAGGAAAAGATGGTGGTATTTCTCCTTTTCCTACAATATCTTCACTGGGTCCTTTTCTCAGAACCAGTTTATAGCATGGCTCGTGTGGTAAAAGGTAAAACTTTACTGGATCACAAAAATTTGAGCCATGCTCTGGCAAAAGGGGGCTTATTGCATCTCCATGATGCATAATACCAAGCGACTCATCAACTTAATATGGATCCATAAAAACTATTTTGTTAAACAACCTACTGTATCATAAGGTAGAATTATCCTGTGACATGCAGAAAATTTAAAGATAACAAAAAGTTTCTGCTCGTTGAAGCCTGCGCATGCTGATAAGAGTCGATACTTTTCGCAAATGCATTAAGCCCCTTTTTTAACCGAGGATGGCTCATTTAGATTCTTCAATACTGAAATGGTGAAATTAAATAAGGCTCAAATGATAGGACTGGGCTGTGAAATGGTAGCAAACATTGTGAGAAAAGTAGATACAAATTTTTGCTTGTCTAACAATCTTAACTTTACCAAATGACAAATTTTTTGACAGGTCTAAATTCAAAGGATTTATAGTCCACAGACGACAGAATAAATGTGACTGAAAAGTGAAAATTTACAATGGGAAGGGTAGAAAACGTGGGAAAAGGAGAAAATTCTGGTTACCAGCATTTTCTCATTTTCCCACAATGTTTTCAAAAGGCTTCTACCTCAGGGTCATCAAAGTCGTCACTGTGTGGTAGAGAGTTAAATATCTTTCTCCACCGAGTTCTTAAAACACAGAATTGTCTGGTAAAAGAGTAATTTCAGAAAACAGTGTATCTGGTAGACTGTCTTGAGGAAGTAAACAAGACAGAGAGACTTGGCAACTTCTTCCTCATTTTAAAATTTACTTTTCTCCTCGCAACTCAAACCTTTGTCTTCACTCTAATTTCCTTTATCATTTACCAAAGAATCTGAAGTTTTCTTGACCCTGAGAAAGAAGCCTTCTGAAAAAACTGTGGAAAAAGGAGAAAATGCTGGTAACCAGCATATTCTCCTTTTCCCACTATGTTTTTTACATTTCCTAAAACAAAATTTTGATATATGAGTCACCTTAAATTTGTCATCTGCAAATGCTTCAAATTTTGAATAGTCTAAAAATTATGTCATTTGGTAAAGAGGTAATTATTGGTACATGTACTATTTACCCTTTGCCTCAACTGGGCCTTTAAGGACCCTGCAGTAGGCTTTTCAAACCGTCCAGGAGAAAGGAGGAAATGGTGACAAGCAGCATTTTCTCCCTGTTCTATGATGCATTCATGCTTTTCAAAGACTAGTAGAACTTTCTACCAACATTTAAGGTACACTAAGTTCCTTAACAATAATTTTATTATGGACCAGTCTAAATTTTTGGTAAATTAACCCTTTCCCAAACGGCAAATTTTGGACTAGACCAAATTGAAATCATTTTGCAAATGACAAATTAACCTTTGCTAAAAAGATGATTTTTCTATATGGTAGGGTAGAAAACATTGTGGGAAAAGGAGAAAATGCCGGTTACCAGCATTTTCTCCTTTTCCCACAATGTTTTCAAAAGACTTCTATTCCTGACCCGTAAAAACCAGGGATTGTTTGGGAAAGGGTTAAAGCTTGCAACATTTTAGCTTTACACAGTCAGCATAACTGAGTGTTACATTGATTGCAAATATTCATTTAACAGCAACGTATTGAATGAAGGTCATAGAATATATAGAACTGGCTGAGAAAGTAAACTTGGAAAAGAAAGTCTTAGATCTAGGCCTTAATGCACGGCCAACATAAAACACCGATTTATTGATAAAGATGACAGTGTGTGAAAAAGAGAAGTACAATCATGCAGATCATCTGTGGGTAAACATCCCCGAGTCAGGGCAAAACTTGTATGGCCTAGATCTCTGTGGTCCCCTGGAAATAGAAACAAAGGAATGAAAATCATCACTTTCTAACTCTGTAATACAACAAAAATGTATAGACTTGTCAAAATTGACAGTGTTTGTAGTTGACACTGCTTCAAATGATGGAACATGTCTTTGATAGATTAGTCTGGTAAAAGGAGAAATTGCTGGCAACCAGCATTTTCTCTATTTCTTGCAGTGTTTTCCAAAGGTTTCTTTCTCACGGTCATTTAAACTCAGGATTGTGAGGTAAAGAGTAAAAGCATTTAAACTCGTGATAGTGAGGTAAAGAGTAAAACCATTGAAATAAACCTTCAACAATAGGAAAACAGACCAATCCATGGAAAATTCAAGAGTGTTTTTTTTTTCAGCATATTTTCACAATAAGAGTTAGATTTAATCTCAAATTCATATCATGGCACAAAATGCAGAAAAAGAAAATGACATTCTAAAAACTGTACATAAATTATAGTATATTCGAAATGCATCCAAAGTTTTTGAAGATGATAAACATTACTAATCTGGTTGATAGCAACAAAAAACACATACCTTTCTGATCTAACAATGAGCTTTTCCAGAGGGAACTCGGGTGACTTCTCCTTGCCTGTTTTTCTACATTCTGTTTCTAGGTACACATCAAAGCACATCAGTAGACGTTGAAGCTGATTAGTCAACAGCTGGTCATGTGATTTGTCCTTGATCAATTCATCATAATGAACATTCAATTCCTCTTCAAGCTCCTATAAATTAAAAAGAAAAAGTGGATTTCTGAAATAATTATGTACATCGCTTTTAGACAACAATGATGCAAGTCAAAATTGACATCTATTTTGGGAAGAGTAGAAACATTTTGGTAAAAGGTGAAAATGCTGGTTACCACCATTTTCTCCTTTACTCACTGTGTCTTCCAAAGGCATTCTTTTCCAGGGTCATTAAAACTCGGGACTGTGTGATAAAGGGTTAAACCCTTCAGAAGACTGCTTTTCAAAACCTTGTGAGAAAAGCAATTGCTTGATACCAGCTGTTTCTTCTTAGTGTCACTTTCATTAGTTTCCAAAGATCCTAAGAGAACTCTGATATTGCCTATACTCTTCATCTATGTAACAAATGGTTATTCTCTCCCTCACCGCATGATCATATATTTCATGACCCCATGGTAAATGGTTTCCAAACACACAAGTGGAGAAAAGTAGAAATGCTATTATCCAACACTTTTCCCATTAACTGAACTTTTTTGTCTATCAAAAATAAATCTTATCATTACAGCCATATCTAATCTGCCTGTCTACAAAATCTTCCAAAATGGACAAGTATAAAGTTTTGATTTTTCAATATTTCTTCAGCAAACAATCCAGTTATGACAAATCTCAAAATAAACTTTAAGCCTTTGAAAACATTGTAGGGAAAAGAGAAAATGCTTACCAGCATTTTCCCCACAATTTTTTAAAAATGCTTTTAATATGAACAAGTCTAAAACTTATTTGTTAAAGTTTTAAGAGTTGATAAAGAAAACCACAAGACAAGCAATCCTCACCTGAACATGAATGTCATTCTGTGAGTTCCTGTTTCCATGCCAATGTATATTAAGACAAAAGATAGGAGCTACTGCTGGGTAATTTGGAGCTAGGACAATTCTGGCCGTCATTTTAGCTGATAGGAAAAAAAATCACTTATATTTATCTTTGACTGTATTGTTTATCTGTTACATTCTATGCAGATTAAAACATAATTTCAGTAATATCATGGGAACAACTCACAAAATTCATGTATGTTCTTGGTTTCATCATCCCTAGGCTTGGGTCCTGAAGGGTGTTTACCATTCCGATGGCACTCCCAAGACTCAAACCCAGAGCCTTTTGATTTTGAGTAGTTCACCACTGGGCCAACCAGGGCCCGTATTCACCTACCATTCTTAAGAATATTCTTAGCCTTATTCTCCAAGGATTTCAAAATTTGTAAGTATCACAACTTTTGATTGGCTAAACCATTAGGTTTAGCCAATCAGAAGTTGTGTTACTTACAAATGTAGTGAATTCTGCAGAATAAGACAAAGAAAGTCCTAAAGTATGGTTGGTCAATACAGGCCGAGGACCCTAATTAACATTTAACTCTTTACCAAACAACAAAATTTTCAACTGGTCTATATGGCTTGCAACACACCAAAAGAGGCATTCGTACATTTGCGTAAAGTGTTGTCTTGGATCTGCCTGCACAGTCAGCACAGGCTAATGCAAGATGGCACTTTACGCCTACATAAGATTTTTTGCAGCGGACTTGCGCAAAATAGAAAACTACATAAAAATGGAAAGTGTTGTTTCAGATTAGCCTAGGTGGACTGTACAGGCCAATCAGAAACAACACTTTAAGCGAATGTCTGACTGCCCCTTTTCGCTTGTTGCAGGCCATATTGAAAGCAGTTACAGATGACAGATTAAAGATTTCTCAAATGGCAGAATTTGTCCTTAAGAGGAGAAGAAAGCCTTTTGGGAAAAAGAGAAAACGCTGCTAACTAGCATTTTCTCATTTTCCCACTATGTCTTCAAAAGGTGTCTCTCCAAGGGTTGTTAAAACCAGGGATTGTTTGGTATAGAATTAAAGTACTGAAAGAATAAAACTGACTTTCTCATTCAGGAAGCAGACCATTTGCTTGCAGTTTTAAAGAAAACTTTGCAAGGATGAAAAGCACAATAGCAAACACTATTGACTAAATATCAGGCTGCAGGTTTGCACATCATAAAAGGTAACCTCATTCATTACAAAATATAAAAAAGTTTTAAAAATCTTACTTAACACTGTGAAGAGATTATGTAAAACCGAGAAAATAATGATAACCAGTATTTTCTCCTTTTCCCCACAATGTTTTCTACCCTTTAGGAGACAATTCTAATGGACAGACTGATGGACAGGCAGACAGATAGACCAATTCTAATATGATCCACCAAAGATTATTCTGTGGATATAAAATAATCTAGGAAACAAGATTGGCTTACCCTGACCCCTCTCCACACTTGCAGTAAAAAACAGGTCACTTTCTCGAACAAATCCTGCATCCACAACCATCTGTGTATAGGCTGTTTCTATAAATTCTTCATATGTGGACCTCTGCCATGATGTTAGTTGGGAAGATATCTTTACTGGAAATAGGTTCTGATATTCACTTGACACAGGAATGTGCTTCTTTTCTGAAGGAGAATTTGGAAAAAAAAATAATAAGATATAAAATCTTGATCTCTTGAATTCAATGAAATTGGAAGAAAAACTGATAATATAAAGAACCCTACGCTATAGTAAATGCTGAGTTTGTGTGACCCTGATGAATATGGCTTTTGAAAACATTGTGGGAAAAAGAGGCAATGCTAGTAACAATAATTTCCTCTATTTCCCCGCATTTTTTTCTACTCTCCAAATTTTCTTCTCCTTGTATTTACCACAGGCCAATGCCTTTGAGAAAATCAACAAAAACATGTTTAAACCTTTCCCAAACGATAAATTTTGGACCCTTCCAAACCAAAAGAGTTTGCAGACAACAATTTTAGATTTGGAGAAAATGGCATAAAGTTCTCAAAAAGGTAGAAAACACTGTGGGAAAAGGAGAAATTGCTCGTTACGAGCAATTCCTCCTTTTCCCACAGTGTTTTAAAAAGACTTTTACTGCAGACACATAAAAACCAGGGTTTGTCTGGGAAAAAAGTTAACAAAGAGTGCAGATCGAGTCCTGTAGCAATTGCCTTCATCAATTCTCAAAACATTTTTGCAGGGCCGCATTTCCCACTTGTGAACTGTAGTCTAACTTCTGAGCTCCAGAATTTGCCTCTATATCATCCATTCCAATACAGGGGCATTCTTCATAGAGATGTCTTAACCCTTTCCTAAATGACAAATTTTGGACCAGACCAAATTGAAAGCATTTTGCAGATGACAAATTAAAAGTTGCCAAAAAGATGATTTTTCTATATGATAAAGTAGAAAACATTGTGGGAAAAGGAGAAAATGCTGGTTACCAGCATTTTCTCCTTTTCCCATAATGTTTTCAAAGGCTTCTATTCCTGACCCGTAAAACCAGGGATTGTTTGGGAAAGGGTTAACTCCTTACTATACAACAGAATTTTAGAATAGCCCAGACTGACGGCCTTCGCAGATGACAAAAGTGATTAAAATAAAACTGTAAGTGAAAGAATAGAAAACTTTGTAGGAATAGGAGAAAATGCTAGTAACCGGCATTTTCTCCTTTTCCTACAATGTTTTCAAATGGCCTCTGTCTCAGGGCTGTTAAAAATCAAGGCTGTGTTGTATAGGATTAAGAACCCATTAACAAATATGCTTTTATTTATTGTGTGATGCCACAACATTACCCTACTTGATACAACTAACCTAAGGCATGCAGCTGCTTCAGAAGAGCAAGCCTGGACTTCATTCTACTGTGTAATCTCTTGAAGTGATTAAAATAAAACTGTAAGTGAAAGAATAGAAAACTTTGTAGGAATAGGAGAAAATGCTAGTAACCAGCATTTTCTCCTTTTCCTACAATGTTTTCAAACGGCCTCTATCTCAGGGCTGTTAAAACTCAAGGCTGTTTTGCATGGGGTTAAGAACCCATTAACCCATTACCACACAATCCCTACTTTTGACGCCCCTGAGAAAGAAGCTTTTTGAAAACACTGTGAGAAAAGGAGAAAATGCTGGTAACCAGCATTTTCTCCTTTTCCCAGTGTTTTTTTTACCCTTCGCAGAACAAATTTCAATTTTTCAGTCATCTTTATTTTGTTGTCTGTAAATGCTTTCCATTTGAACCAGTCTAAAATTTTCTCGAAAGGTAAAGAGTTAACAAATATGCTTCCATTTATTGTGTGATGCCACAACATTACGCAACTCGATACAACTAACCTAAGGCCTGCAGCTGCTTCAGAAGAGCAAGCCTGGACTTCATTCTACTGTGTAATCTCTTGATGGTGTTCTGCATGTTGCTAGCACTGACAGAGCTCATGGGCTGCTTCTGGGCTTCGCCCAATTGAAACTGTAGCCCAGCCATCCACTGAACCCATAAATATGGGCGACCAATCTGTGGTAGATAGTAGCTGAAGTCCTTCAATCTACAAAGAAAGGTTATAATACATATCAAATATCTTGTACATGCCTAACATCAGAGTTGAAATCTAGGATTGATAATAACAAATGGGTCACCTCCCCAACTCCATCACACTGGTCCCTTTAAAACAATAAGTGGACAGTTACAGAGCAAAGAAAAATACATACAATGTTGGTTAGTAATTAAATCTGCCAGAATGGGGGAAGTGTAACAAGTACCAACAGCATAGGATAAACCCTAGTCTTCACACTACCTAAATTTTGATAACCCCGTGGGGAAAAGCCTTTTGAAATCAAGGTGGGAAGAACGAGATGACGCTAGTAACCAGCATTTTCTCCTTAATGTTTCTACCTTATCAAAGATATCATGTAAGTCATACCAAATTTATCAGTTGCAGAAGCTGTCAAATTGAAAACTCCTAAATCTATTGGTTTTGAAGAGAGTGGTGCCTTACCCTCATATTAATGTGCTTTATTTAGAGAACACAGTGACAAATAAAAATGGGGGTAATCAACTGACACACTGACAAAGGGCAATACTTCCTACAGATCTATTTAACCCCTTTTTCACCAAGTATGGCTTCCTGGCCCATTTTCAACTCTTTACTACACAATCCTGACTTTTAGCATCCCTGGAAAAGAAGTTTTTTGAAAACATTGTGGAAAAAGGAGAAAATGCTGGTAACCAGCATTTTCTCTTTTTTCCACAATCTTTTCTACCCTATCTGGGAAAAATTGCACCATTTGAGCCATGCTGAAATTGTCCTTTGGACAAGGCTAAATTTTTTTTGCCTGGCATAGGATTAAGGTAAATGGCTAGTCTCTTACCCGTATCTGGACAGTTCATACTGGTTACTCTGATTGGGTGAGCTATCTCCATGATCACCTGGGTAAAGATCGTCTAACAGAGAATCTGGAGACAATAAGTCACTGAAACAGATAGGTTTATATTCAATACTCAAGCAATATTCAAGAATGTGTAAGAAACTTAGCTAAGCAAGCAGATATCTCTTGGAGTAAAAAGTACAAGAGGAAACTAAAGTGCTAGCATAGGTTATCTGAAGTGCTGTTTTGTACTCTTCTTCTTTTTTTTTTTAACCAAAATACTCTAACTCTCCTCATTCTAAAAATTAACTGACAATTCCCTCAGAAAAAGTTCTGAACTTTTAGATGATTTACAATAATCCTGATATCTGTATTTGAATTATCAACATTTTCATGTTATTTATTCGTTACAAAAAACTGGTTTCATCGCGTTGATCAAAAATCAATATCCTTCAAACAAATGGAAAATCTTATGTATATAAACTAAGATAAATAAAAGACAGATACAAAAAAAAAAAGAATCTTTTCAGTGCATACATTTTATGTGTAAGTTTCTTATGTGTTTAGGTCACCGAACATGCAATTATGACATGTTCGATATTACTCTTACCTAAATGTTCAAGTCGGAGAATAATCAATAAATGAGAATGCAACAATGTTTGAAAAGCAATAAAAACAAGAGCGGCAAATTGTCGCAAGATCTGCCCGTCACACTGCCAGTTGTCAAGGGGGAATACTAATTGTAAAGGGCAGGTAGAGGAAAATAGCAGTGCAGCAGATTATGATTCTTATGCACTGCACTCCATAATGTTTCAAAATTAATGCATGCCAAATTTGAAGATGTTTAGACTGAAAATGACACAGTTACATTCCGGACAAGCAGAAAAAGCTGTAAAAATGATGATCAAAGGGAAATAACTCAAAGACAGCACAAGGTAGAGTTACGGTTCTTTTGCACTGCACTCCATATTATTGCAACTAACACAAATGCCAAGTTTCAAGTTAATTGGACTTGAGATGACAAAGCTATGCTCTGGACAAGCAGGGAATGCTGTAAAAATGACGATCAAAGGGAAAAAATCTCAAAGACAGCGTAAGGTAGAGTTACGGTTCTTTTGCACTGCACTCCGTTATTATTGCAACAAACACAAATGCCATGTTTCAAGTTAATTGGACTTGAGATGACAAAGCTATGCTCCAGACAAGCAGAAAATGCTGTAAAAATGACCATCAATGCAAAATGACTCAAAGATAGCACAAGGTAGAGTTACGGTTCTTTCACACTGCACTCTGTATTATTGCAACAAACACAATTGCCAAGTTTCAAGTTAATCAGACTTGAGATGACAATGTTATGCTCCAGATAAAGAACTGGATGCTGTCCGCCCGCTCGCCTGCAGGGATGCCATGGGTGATCCTATAATACAACCCATCTTCAAAAAGGGCGTATAAAAATGCGGTAGGTGGAAATAATAAATAAACTTTACCTTCCAGATAAGCAGCTTGTGGACAGGTCTGAGTCTACTTTCACTTTCACAGTAACAGCCACAATCTTCAAGTAGATCAGATAGTGAAAAGCAAGCTCCAGCACACTTCCATCTGAAGGTAAAAAGAAATCAACCATTCGACTGCTATGTGTGACTCAAGAAGGTTTTCCAGACAGTGTTGATCTAGATCAGACTGCATAAAACATGCAGTCTGGCCTTTGATCTACTCTGTCCAATAGAAGGACATTCTTTCAGCCAAAAAAATAACTTTGAAGTAGAAATATTCAGATTTACACTACTTGTCAGAAAGTTTTTACTAATTTAGCAGACTAACTCTTTACTATAAATGTTACCTGCATTTTCTCCTTTCCAACAATGTTTTCAAAAGGCTTCTTTCCCTGGGTCGTTAAAAGACGGCTTTGTAAGGTAAAGGGTTTTAGGAAATCTCATCAACATTCTGATTATGCTTATTTATGAAAGTCAACCACATTTACCAAACATTCTGAATTCAATTCTAATTTTAAGTTCAGAGACAAGCTTTCTGATTGGACAAGGCCAAAACCTCCACCAACCACATGGTCAGTCTCAAAATTTAGGATCAGTCAATAAGTCTGTGCATAATTATGGCCCCAAACTGCAAATGTCAATGTATCAACATCAATCCCTCCGATTCTTTCTGGTAAATCTCTTATCAGGTCTCTTATAAGTAAAATGAATACCTAATTATTGCCTATAAGAACTACAGCTGTCACTGAATGTGACTTAACCCTTTACTCCATAGATACTCATTTCTACGCATTACTAGTAGGAGCCTTTGGAAAACATTGTGGCAAGAGCCACAACGAGCAATTTCATCATTTGCCACAATGTTTTCTATGCTATCAAAAGGTGTCATATACATATAAGAAACAGCTTCATCCTTGCTGTTATTTAGGGTCAGTTAGAGATACCATAGAAATGCCTTATGGACTAAAGGCTTAATACCCCTGAAAGCGCTTCGACAGATACAGGCAAAAACTTTTTCTAAGTTCAAGAGGAGACTATCCTGGAATGATAGGGAGTAGATGATTGAAAACTGCGTCTTGCACAACTTCAGTATAAAATCAATGTATCAACAAACTTTCAATACAATAGCTGCAAAACTGTAGGAGTTCGTTCCCGACACAAAATGACTAATGTTTTGTACACAGATGGAGACACAGATGGACCCACAGACAGGCTGATTCCAGCATATCCCCGAAAACATTCCTTTTGCGGGGGGGGGTGTACAAACATCTAGATATATATATTGCCACTAAGGTTTTTTTGCGTGGACTGCGCAGGCTGATCCAAGACAACACTTTACGCAAATGTCCAAGTGCCCCTTCTCATGTGTTGCAAGCCACATATAAGTACATATGTTACCCTTGCTCTGTATTTCCAATGCCACATATAACGGATGTCTCTTTAGGAACTTGGTCTTGCTTTCTGATGTCTTCACTTCAACTGTTTTTCTTCTCCTTTTCTAAAACAGCAAAACAATTGAATGATTGGTTGACTGATTGGTATTCACCAATCATTGCCAGCATTTTCACCCCTTCCCACAATGTTACCAAAGGCAATCGCCCTTTGGAAAATTACAACTGGGAACTGTTTGTTAACTCTTTACCAAAACGGCAATATTTTAGACTGGTCCAAATTGAAAGCATTTGCAGACAACAAAATTAAAGTGACTGAAAATTTGAAATTTGTTTCGTGAAGGGCAGAAAACATTGTGAGAAAAGGAGAAAATGCTGGTTACCAGCATTTTCTCCTTTTCCCACAATGTTTTCTAAGGGCTTCTTTCTCAGGGGCATCAAAAGTAGGAATTGTGTGGTAATGGGTTAATCACTTAAACAAAAACTAGAAAATGTTTTTGTAATGAAGTAATTTTCACTTAATCTTTCAAAGAGACCAAATATCATAATGTGATTCAATCTTGCAAAGAGACTTAATCAATTATACAGCTATTAATGACTTGACTCAGGAATTTTCAATAACTATCAGAGCATAAAGGAAAATATCCTTACAGATGCTTTCTTGTCGTCCTGTTCCTCTTGGTCACTGTCACTGTCCTCATCTGAAGTAAAAAGCTTTGAACTTTATAACTCTTTGCCAAATGACAAAATTTTTGGCTAGTTCAAATCGAAAGCATTTGCAGACGACAAAATAAAAGTGACTGAAAATTTAAAATTTGTTTTGTGAAGGATGGAAAACATTGCGGGAAAAGGATAAAATGCTGGTTACCAGCATTTTCTCTTTTTCCCTAAAAAATTTTTATAGGCTTCTTTCTCAGGTTCGTTTAAAGTCGGAATTGTATAATAATGGGTTAAACAGTGTTTAAAACCTTTACCACACAATCCCCTGTTTTCATAACCCTGTGGGACATGGCTGTAAAAAATAATGTGAGAAAAGAAAAAAATGCTGATAACCAGCAGCATTTTCTACTTTTCCCACAATGCTTTTACTTAACAAAAGTCAATTATTGCCATCCAAGAGCCACTTTTGTCACCTGCAAAAGTTTTCAATATGGACAAATCTAAAATTTTGTTGTTTGGTAAAGGGTAAATGACTTGTCTGGCATAATGCATAGGGTTAAATACTATTTCAGTTTTTAGCTTTTGACTCTTCCAAACTGAAAGCATTTGAAGACAATAAACTTAATTAATGAGCCTCATATAAACCTTGTGAAAAAAGGAGAAAATGCTGCTGACCAGCATTTTCTCCTTTTCACAGTGTTTTTCAAAAGCCTTGTTCCTCAGGGTCATTACAACATACAACTATTTGGTAAAAGAACACAGCAGTAAATTCAAATATTGCATCTTGGATGACTAAAATATACCTATCCATACATCCATTGGTGGATGCGTGGGTGGACATATGGACAGAATGATTGATAGATTGGTGTTTATCACCATTTTAAGCATTATTTCAGTTATATTTTTTGCAAACAGTGCACCTATCCATCCATGCCTTGCACAATAATTCTTTTCCAGCCTATGGCTGCTTTCCCACAAAACAATCATGGAAACAATGGTTAGCAGTGAGAGAAGAATGAATCCTGTCTCAATGACTATCCTCATTAGTCTGGTTTACATCCAATTGACCTATCAAAGCTTGGCATCATACAGAAAGACATACAGACAAAATGTTTTCAGTATACCTTAGAGTCTTTAACCCTTTCCCAAACAATCCCTGGTTTTTACGGGTCTGGAATAGTAGCCTTTTGAAAACATTGTGGGAAAAGGAGAAAATGCTGGTAACCAGCATTTTCTCCGTTTCCCACAATGTTTTCTACCCTATCATAGACAGAAGTCATCTTTTTAGCAAGAGTTGAATTATCATTTGCAAATGCTTTCAATTTGGTCTAGTCCAAATAAGAAAAAATGTTTTTTTTGTCATGGTTTATTGTTCAATAAACCACAGTTTTGAGTTATGAGGCACAATAAATATTCCAAAAGAGCGATAGCCCAAGTGGTTTATTCATTGCACCTCCTAACTGACGTGGTTTATTGAACAATAAACCACAATATAAAGAATCTTATATCGATTCTAGCACGACCAACTCTTAATCAAAGAAAAACAAGTTCATATTTAGAGTGAAAACGCAGATGCAGATTATATTCCATTAAATACCGTCACTTACTTTGTACAGATTGATGTCACTCTATATAGAATGACGTCACTATACATAGAATAACGTAGATTTTACCATGCTTTCATTGCACTGTATTTATAAAACCAAATTCACATGTCATGTTAGAATTTTCCATTAACCCTTTCCCAAATGGCAAATTTTGGACCAGACCAAATTGAAAGCATTTTGCAGATGACAAATTAACAGTTGGTAAAAAGATGATTTTTCTATATGGTAGGGTAGAAAACATTGTGGGAAAAGAAGAAAATGCTTAACCCTTTCCCAAATGACAAACTTTTGGACTAGACCAAATTGAAAGCATTTGCAGACAACAATTCAACTCTTGCTCAAAAGATGATTTCTGTCTACGAAAGGGTAGAAAACATTGTGGGAAAAGGAGAAAATGCTGGTTACCAGCATTTTTTCCTTTTCCCACAATGTTTTCAAAAGGCTACTATTCCAGACCCGGCTACTATTTCAAACATTGAAAGCGTTTGCAGACGACAAAATAAAGGTGACTGAAAAATTAAAATTTGTTCTGGGAAGGGTAGAAAACACTGTGGGAAAAGGAGAAAATGCTGGTTACCTGCATTTACTCCTTTTCCCACAATGTTTTCAAAAGGCTACTATTCCAGACCCGTAAAAACCAGGGATTGTTTGGGAAAGGGTTAATCTAATAATGTGAACTTTAATGTATACCTAGAATGAAAGGAGTAACAATATCTGTTGATTTTGCTGCATTAAGATCTCCATCCAATCTCACTTTGAGTCTAGAATCTACAATATAGAGAAGAATAGACTGAAACCCTATTACATGCCCTTCAAAAAATGTGCTATAAACCATTAAAGTGTTAACTCTTTACCGAAAAATCCTGACTTTTAATGACCCCAAGGAAGAAGCCTTTTGAAAAATTTGTGGGAAAAGGAGAAAATGCTGGTAACCAGCATTTTCTCCTTTTCCCACAATCTATTCTACCCCTACCAAAGGCGAATTTCCTCATTTGAATAAGACTGGAATCGTCATTTGCAAATGCTTTCTCTGTGGACAACTTCACATTTTTCTTGTGTAGCAAAGGGTTAAGTGGACCTTATACTGCTGTTACAGACAATGAAGACCAGAATCAGGCTGACCAGACCACAGGTTTTAGATCTATACGCCAGTAGTACTAGTATGTAACATAATTATTTTGGCTAAAAATACAAAACACATTATTTCCACAATTCTGATACTTTCTTTACCAAATAACAAGGTTTCAGACTTGACCAATCCAAACATTTTCAGAAAACAAATTGTGCATGGTTCAAATGGTGGAAATTGTCATTAGCCCTTAACCAGATGACAAAATTTTAGCCCCGGCCAAACTGAACGCATTTGCAGACAATTTAAATGCGGCTGAAACGGTACAATTGTTTAGTGATAGATCAGAAAACATTGTGGGAAAAGGAGAAAATGGTGGTTACCAGCATTTTCTCCTTTTCCCACAATGTTTTCAAAAGGCATCTTTCTAAAGGCTGTCAAAAGTCATCATTGTATGGTAAAGGATTAAAAGGTTAGATATTATCGTTGAAATAGGGAAAATGCTGGTATTTAGCATTTTCTCCTTTTTTCACAATGTTTTCAAAAGTGCTCTTCGTCTATATCACAAAAAATAAGGATTATTTAATAAATGGTTCATTCAGCACTCAAAGGCTTAAATCTTTATAATCACACACAACTTGTAAAAGTTGAAAGCAGTTACACAGATGACAAACTAGAGCTATCAGTAAACGTGATCATACCCCCCCCCCCCACCAGCTCCTTGTCACAAAAACAGGTCTTTGTCACATTGTCACAGAATGGAGAATAGTTTAGTACAAAAGTAAGAGTTGAAAAAAGTTCAAGGGGAGATAATTGCAGAACAAATTGCAGCAGGGCCATGAAAATTGCACATGCACAACTTTCATATATATAGGAACCCTGTGTGTAAATTTGAGTTCAGTGTCTGAAAAACTGTTGGAGTATTGCTCCGGACAAATTTGTGTCTACTGATAGACAGTCGAACAGCCATGGCAATTCCGGTATATCCCCCTCCACTTCGTTGTGTGGGTATAATAAAAAAGGAAGACAGTAAAGGTAATAAAACCTACCACAGGCCTCCTTGTAAGCACTTGTCTGCATGTAAAGTACGTACAATGGATCAGGTAGGTACCGCGAAGTCTGGTGTTCCTCCAGTGTTTTATCAAATGGTATATCCAAACACTCCTGTACTGGCTTGGTTGCCTGTATCAAAGAAACAAAAATGACTCAAGTTTTATATCAAACCAGATGTATAAGATATTTATTGCAACTCTTCCTACTATACAATATTTCTAGATGAAATTGGATTCAGTCCCATCAAACTTGACGTTCATTGTTTATTTGTCCTGATATAACACTTTACCATAAAATCTCCAGTTCCTACCCCAAGGAAGAAAACATTGTGGGAAAAGGAGAAAATACTAGCGGGAAAAGATACAAAGAACAGAAGACAATAAATGCAATCAAAGTAGAAAAAGGAAACCAGGCTGACATAGTGGGTCTGACATATTGGGTATATAAAAACTATTTTCATGACTGCTTGATAGTTTCTTGAGGTGAGGAGATGGTTGTGTTCTTACTTTATTTGAATTTTTCAAATGCAGTGGTTCATGTAAGATTCCTACTATTTAAAACAACCTGTTCCACATGATTTGTGTTATATCACAGTTACAGTATACCTAATCATGGATACTAAGTTATTATCTTTTTTAGCATTATTTTTTGTATGGTTTCCATTGTCATGGGATAGAAAATCAGTCTCGTAACTAAAAGGTCCTGAGTTCTATACCTGGGAGCAGGTGTCAACTTTGCGATTTTTCTGCAGCCCACACATTCAGGGCGAGTACTGGTGTAGTTCCCAGGAAGCAGAATCAAGTAATTAGTATAAGGTGTAAGATCTTGTTTCTCAGTTGATGTAAAATGAATATGTTTAAGCATTATTTTCTGTTTAATGTTATGAAAAATTTTCAACATTTATCTTTTTATACTATGGCAGCCAGTCAACCTACCCATCCTTTCTTATCTATGCTTCCCAAAACAATTTCAATGACTGCTTTCCCACATAAACTCGGTAGAAACAATGTTCAGCAGTGACAGAAGAACAAAATTTAATGATCATCATCAATCCTGGAAAAATTTTGGCTTAGCTAGGAACTTGGCTAAAAACTCCCTGGGTAACTCTTTATCGAACAACAGAAAATTAGACAGGTCCAAATTGAAAGGATTTGCAGACGACAAATTAAATGTAACTGAAACTATAGCTGTCACTGAATGTGACTTAATACCACCATCAGCATGACAGATACAGGCAATTATTTGTTCACAGAGAGAGACACAGACAAAAACATTGATTTTGCACGGTATAATAATGATTTTTGTTTTGAATGGTGAAGAAAACATTGTGAGAAAAGGAGAAAATGCTGGTTACCAGCATTTTCTCCTTTTCCCACAATGTTTTCAAAAGGTTTCTTATACAGGAGTGTTTAAAGTCGTGATTGTGTGGTAAAGAGTTAAGAGCTCTTTTCACAAACTTAGCTACCTGGCTCAGATGGCTTTCTTTCCCCACACTTACCTGTAATATATTGTTCAGTTTCGGCTGTAGATTCTCCAAGTCATCTTGTTTCCTCTTGATTTCACTGTCTATGGCATCTCTCTTATTTTCTGCTTCCTTCAGCTTCTCTGCTAGCCTTTATGAAACACAGAAAAAAAAAGATGAATTACCACAATACATGCTAGAAAAACTCAGTCATTGCAAAACATTTAAATCGTGGCTTAGGAGAAATACTTGTTCAATCTACACTTGTCATACTGTATGAATGTTCAGTTATCAATGATAATTTCTAGACAATGTCTTGGTCTTTCTTTGTATCCCAAATTATTGAAATGCTAAGAAAAAAGAAACCCTGCAAGGTAGTTCGGTGGACTAGCAGTCAAAAGTTTCAACTGTAGATTTGATAAAATTCTTTTCAAGGTAAGGCAATGAGACAGAATTCATTTATCTCTCACAGTTTAACATTTAAATGACAACATTTATGTGAAAAAGTAGTAGACAACTTGCAAAGAGTGTTAGGTAAAGTACTGGCTATATCTTTACAAATCAACAAAATTTTAGACTAGTCGAAATTCAGAGTATTTGCAGACAATGAAATAAACATGACTCAAAAATTGAAATTTATTTTGGTACAGTGGAAAACCATAGGTAAAGGCAAAAATGCTTGCATTCAGTACTTTTCTCTTTTGCCATTTTTTTCATAAGTCTCCTTTTTTATTAAAGTTATTAAAACATGAAATTATTTAGTTAATGCTTAACTCTGTACCAAATGACAAATTTATAGACTGGTCCAAATTGAAAGCACTTGCAGATGACAAAATAATCTTAACTCAAAAATTGAATTTTGTTTTCAGCAGGGTAGAAAACTTTGTAGATAAAGGACAAAATGTTGATTACCAGTACTTTCTTTTTTTCCGAACAATGTTTTCAAAAGGCTTCCATCTGTGGGTCATAAAAACAAGGAATTGTTTGGTAAAGGGTTAATTCCTTACCACACAATCCCCACCTTTAACGACCCTGCTAAAGAAAGCTTTTGAAAACATTGGGTAACCAGCATTTTCTCCTTTTCCCATAATGTTTTTTTAACACTTCCAAAGTCAAAATTTAATTTTTGACTCGCACTGACTTTGTAGTCTGCAAACACTTTCAATTTGGACAAGTCCAAAATTTTGCTTAACCCATTACCATAGTAACCATACAATCCCTACTTTTGACGCTCCTGAGAAAGAAGCCTTATGAAAACACTGTGGGAAAAGGAGAAAATGCTGGTAACCAGCATTTTCTCCTTTTCCCACAGTGTTTTCTACCCTTCCCAGTACAAATTTCAATTTTTCAGTCACTTTTACCTTGTCGTCTGCAAATGCTTTCAATTTGGACCAGTCTAAAATTTTCTTGTGTGGTAAAGAGTTAAAGAAGGACCATCATTACAACAAATACAGCTTACATACTTACTGTTTTCTCTGTACAAGTTCCCAGTCCAGTCTACACAGGGTCAGTTGATGATAATCTTTTTTTGTTATGTCCTAATGAGAAACAAGAAAAAGTCATTTACTACACAATTCCGGGCTTTGATGACCCCGAGGAAAAGGCTTTGTAAAACATTGTGGAAAAATTAGAAAATGTTGGTAACCAGCATTCTCTCCTTTCCCAGAATGTTTTCAACCCTATTAGAGAGCTTAAGCTGCTTTTTTCCAATGTTAAATTTGTCATGAGCAGATGTTTTGAATTTGAAAAAGCCTAAAAATTGCTGTTTTGGAAAGGGTTAAACCATTACTGCACAGATGAGGCTGACTAACTTTTTACCTGACGACAAAATTTTAGGTTTGCTCAAATCCAAAGCATTTGCAAGCAACAAAATAAAAGTGACTGAAAATTTGAAACTTGATTTGTGATGGGTAGAAAACATTGTGAGAAAAGGAGAAAATGCTGGTAACCAGCATTTTCTCCAGCATTTTCTCCTTTTCCCACAATGTTTTCTAAAGGCGTCTTTCTCAACGGCATCAAAAGTAGGGATTGTGTGGTAATGGGTTAATTCTTTACCAGAGAGCAAAGTTTTAGCTTTGTGCAAATTGTAAGCAGTTGCAAAAGACAATTTAATGTGACTCAAATAATGGAATTTAACCTTTATAAGGTAGAAAACACTGTCTATGGGAAAAGGAGAAAATGCTGGTTTTCAGCATTTTCTCCTTTTCCTACAATGTTTTCAAAAGGCTTTATAGGGTAGAAAACATTATGGGAAAAGGAGAAAATGCTGGTTTTCAGCATTTTCTCCTTTTCCCACAATGTTTTCAAAAGGCTTCTTTCTCAGGGTCGTTAAAAGTCTAGATTCTGTGGTGAAGAGTTAACCCTTTCCCAAACAAGCCCTGGTTTTTACGTGTCTGCAGTAAAAGTCCTTTGAAACCACTGTGGGAAAAGGAGAAATTGCTCCTAACGAGCAATTTCTCCTTTTCCCACAGTGTTTTCTACCCTTTTTGAGAACTTTCTGGCATTTTCTAAAATTGTTGTCTGCAAACTCTTCTGGATTGGAAGAGTCCAAAATTTGTTGTTTGGGAAAGGGTTAATTAAAATGTCATGGCTGACAACAAGAAACAAATGCTTGTAACAAGCAATTGCTTCTGTTTTTTTGTTTGTTGATAAAAATTTTGATTTTTTATTTTGTATAATGTTAAACAACATCATCAACATTATTTCAGTTATATTCCTGTGATTGTACACATATCCATGTATTTTCTAGTTTCTTTTACCAATAGAATGTACCTACAATATTCTACTCAAGCCACTGGCTGCTTTCCCAAATAAACATTGTCACAATAATGATCACCAAACAGAGAGGAATAAAGTTAAGTCTATAACATAAGGAAATTCAGGAATAAATGTAAAACTGCTATGTGTAAACAACATATTTTTAACCCATAAAACAGAAACATGTAGAAGTATTGTAAATTATGAAATGTTTTGGGTGAAAATTTCGTGATAGATGCTAACAAATTATATTTAAAAAAATTGAACTTAAATTCACTTACTGGTTTAGAAATCTCTTCAGGGGCCTCTGAGTAGAACTGATCCACTGGTACTAGATCTATTTCTTCATCTTTGGACCTAAGAATGAAAAATATATGTGAGGCCCTCTAGAAAAAGAGGCTTAATATATCCCATTGACAAAATAAAAGTGACTGAAAATTTGAAATTTGTTTTGCAAAGTGTTAGAAAACATTGTAGGAAAAGGAGAAAATGCTGGTTACCAGCATTTTCTCCTTTTCCCACAATGTTTTCTAAAGGCTTCTTTCTCAGGGATGTCAAAAGTAGGGATGTATGGTAATGGGTTAATATATCCCAGTGTACAGTAACAAATCACTCTGTCCCGTAACTGTGGATCTGTAAAATCCTGTTTGTCTAATAACTGACCAAGTTATGATGTAGACTGGTCTGTTGACCAGCAAAAAATTGACCAATCCAAATTGGAAGTATTTGCAGACGACAAAATAAACATGACTGAAAAATTGGATTTTGTTATGGGAAGGGTAGAAAACATTACGTGAAAAGGAGAAAATGCTGGTTACCAGCATTTTCTCCTTTTCCCACAATATTTTCTACAACCTTCTCTTTCAGGGTTGTCAAAAGTCATTTTTGTGTGGTAAAGGATTAAAGCATTGCAATTATGATAAAAAGAGAAAATGCTAGTAGAAAGCCTTTTCTCCATTTTCCATGTTTTCTACCCTTTTACAAACAAAAATTCTAATCTTGAGGAACATTTGTAGTCTAAAAATGTAATATCCCTACAAACATATGATCTCATTTTTAGTTCCCTAGTGCATGCAACCAGCATTTTCACCTTTCACTACAATGTTTTCTACTGTCAAAGAATTTTTTGTTTGTTTTTATTAGCTTCAAGTTTGTTGTCTGTTGAAAGTTTTAATTTGGAAGAGTCTAGCATTTGTTTAGTAAACAGTTTGGAGGATCAGATATTTACTTTAAATTCAAACTTACTTGAACTCCAAACATTTTGTGATCTCTTTCTCTAGATGCATGATCTCATATAACAGGTTCTGAACCAGCAGATGACACGTGTCAATTCTTTGTTTAGCCTGAAAATACAATTAAGCTTTGCTCTGGGGTTTAACCCTTTCCCAAATGACAAATTTTAGACTGTTCCAAACTCAGTGTTCGCAGATGACAATTTTGAATTTGATGAGAATGGCAGAAAGTTTTCTGATAGGCTAGAAAACACTGTGGGAGAAGGAGAAATTGCTCGTTATGAGCAATTTCACCTTTTCCCACAGTGTTTTCTTAAGATTTGTACTGCACACACGTAAAAACCAGGGCTGGTTAGGGAAAAAGTTAAAACATCTCCTTGATGCACTATACTGAGTAAATCATTACATAATTATGGAAAAGCAAATAGAACAAGGAGGCTGACCTTGGTGGATAGAACAAGGAGGCTGACCTTGGTGGATGGAACAAGGAGGCTGACCTTGGTGGATGGAACAAGGAGGCTGACCTTGGTGGATAGAACATGGAGGCTGACCTTGGTTGATGGAACAAGGAGGCTGACCTTGGTGGATGGAATAAGGAGGCTGACCTTGATGGATGGAACAAAGAGGCTGACCTTGGTTGATGGAACAAGGAGGCTGACCTTGGTGGATAGAACAAGGAGGCTGACCTTGGTGGATAGAACATGGAGGCTGACCTTGGTTGATAGTTTTCCAGATGCATTAAACCCCTTTTTCACACATCATGATTCAAATCATTACCATCATCATCCAGCATAACAAATTCTCAATACATGACATGTATCTATCCTTTGTTTGACTCCAAAATGAAATTATGAACCACATTCTCGTCATCAATATTGTTATAAGCACAACAAATTCTTTGGTATCAGATGACATGTATCTTTCTCATGTTTAGCTGAAAGGACATTTATCAACCTGATCTTGGACTTCAAATTTGGCACTAGATAATGACATATCGAGGGGTTAACGCAACACTGTCGTAACTGCGTTTTTCAAAATTTTACAGGAGAGACAAAAAACTATTTCCTTTCTTAGAGAAAATCAATATTACCACTATTTCAATCTTAATAGAAGTTAATTTCAATGACTTTCAAGATATTAAAAAGGATTTTTGGAAAACATTTTACAAAAAGATGATTTTACAAAAATTGTTACTTACAACAGTTTACCCTCTGAAAAAATAAAATATTGGGGAAAAATTTTCGTGCAAAACTGTAGTAACTGCACTTATGACAGTTTTCCACCTTAAAATAAGGGATAACTGCATGAAATATTTTATGCAAAACAGTTGTAAGTGAATTTACATAGCTTTCAATCATATGTAATAAAGTTTTTTTGACACTTTCAACAATTTTTGACTGTTTATTGTATTGATAAGTATAAATTTCTGCCTTCAATGGGGAAATTTGTTAGGTTTATAGAAAAAAATAAGCTGTTTGTAAACCAATACATTGCCATGTTGAATAAACTTCTTTTGCTGTTTTCTTTCCATTTAAAGTAATTCAAGTTTGATTAGGATGGTAACATGAATGATGGCTTTCTAATATGTACCTTTGAGATGAGTGCTTTGGGACTTTAGTGTGTGATTAACCCTTTCCCAAACAACAAATTTTAGACTCTTTCAATCCTAAAGAGTTTTCAGACAACAATTTCACATTTGTGGAAAATAACAGAAAGCTCTCAAAATGGGTTGCTATGAGCAATTTCTCCTTTTCCCACAGTGTTTTCAAGAGACTTGTACTGTAGACATGTAAAAAGCAGGGCTTGTTTGGGAAAGGGTTAAAGTAACATGCTTTGTACCCCTAAATATCACAGTCTGGAATAAACTACTATAGTTTTGTACTGATTCTTAACCTAGTACTGATGAAAACCAGGGCATACATGAATTTGTGAGCTGTCCCCTTGATATGACTGAAAAAATGTTGAAAGTGGCAAAGAATACCACTCAGTCACTTTTAGACTGATTTTACTAACACTTGACAAGAACAAAAATAATGATTGGTTGTTGTGAAGAATTCTGCTTTTGAAACAATAATATAAAACAAAGTCAGAGTTATCTTCCCTTAAATTTTACTTTCCAAATTAGCATACCTTTTAACCAGCAAACATTTTTTCTGTGTGTGTGCCACATAACAATATCAACCACACATGAATGTTAAAAAAAGAAGTACTGCTGAGTTTGACATGTATTTTCGCAAATGCATGACCTAGCACAGCACAGTTTTCCCTGAGGTTAGACCTATTGGCACAGATTAAATCACTTGTATGATAAATATTATCAAGTAACCATGTTCCAGTCTTCTCTGGACTTTATTTAAACCTGATGGCAATAGTACCAATGGACAGCAGACTTATAAGACAAAATGAAAGACAAAATGTGCTCATGGACAGATCCCATTGTACTAATTTTCTTTTTTACGAGATCCAAATCTCTTGTACACTGAAAACATTTGCGTCATAGTTTCCCTTTAGATTTTATAGTTTTTCATAAACTTTCTATATGTTTTAGATTTTAACTTTGAAAATAAACCCATGCAGTGTGTTGACAGCACTGCCTTCTCTAAACCACCTTACATAACTATTCAAGCTTGTGAGCTATAATGTATTTGGGAATTCATTTCAAAACTGAATTTCATGTCAAAGTTCACCACCATGGTCTCTGTGTGATGTGATCCTGTAGACAAAAGGTTTGAAAAAAAAATATGGATAAGTATTTCATACTGCCATTATCCAACTGTTTAGAATCCAAAATGAAGAAGAAATTTACTTATTTACTTAGGAAGAACAATGATATCTAAAAATCTTCACACAAAGCATACTTTTACTGGCAGCACTGGATGTGATTTATATCAAGTCCTTTTTATTTGATAAATTCCAATTTTGTAAATGTAATAAATTATGCATAATCTAAAATAAATAAGAGTCCAGTAGTCACAAACAACACTACAGGAAACCTGCTTTGTTTTGTAATGAAAACATCGCAATTTTCTCTTCACCATAAAATTATGCAGCTTTTTCTTTCATGAAATGGAAAACAACACCCTGCCTCACAATTTTATGATTTAAAATGCATTTGATTGGATCAAAACAATGACCATTTTTAATTTCTACTTTGTCTTTATAGAAAACACAATTTTAATCACTTCGGTAAGAGAGAATTTGTTCTCAAAACCCTTTGAAGTTCTTCTAGATCATAATGGGCACATGCCAAAATATCTTTGACTATAGAAGTAGCTTTCTAATCTCGATTTCTCCCCATATATAACAAACTGTTTTGAATACTGTGGTTTACTAACATGACACTCTTCATGAAATATGTTGAATTTGATAGCAATACAAAAGTCACAGGGTCCCAGTGTTCTACAAAAGATTATTAAGAGAGTGGATACACATGATAAATCTAAAAGAGACATTTTTAGTTCCACTTATATGCATTATGATGCTTCATTGCCTAATTCAGAGGGAAAATATCACAGAACCTCACCCTTGGTCTAACACTGGAAGCCTAACACTTAAGGTGGTGGTCTTTCCTGGGTTCCAGTAGTACAAGGCTAAGGCTCTCCAGAAACTAGCAGCAATTGTATAATAAGCATTTGGATTGAAAATCCTGTGTCTTTTCTCATCAGGGATTTCGCATTGTATGTATAAACACGGTGAATGTTTAATAGCAAGGAACGTTGTGGTTCAAATCAAAGAACAGAATTACTGAATTGATATTTTGTTTTGCTCCAACACCTCTAGGGGTCTTTCATACCTTGGTTTTGTAATCACAAGATTATGGTTCAGTCCTCACCAGCAGTTGCTGCCTGGTCAATTGGTGGTATTCTTAAGTAAGATATTGCAGGATCCAAAACTACTACTTGTGATACTTGGCTAACTTATTACCAAACGACAAAATTATAAGTTTGTCCAAATCAAAAGCACTTGTAGACGACAAAATAAAAGTGACTGAAAATTTGAAATTTGTTTTGTGAAGGGTATAAAACATTGTGAGACAAGGATAAAATGCTGTTCCAACAAACAATGAATAATGTCTTTTTGTTCTTTTTGAAAGGTATGCTTTTGTTCGGTTGGAAAAATTTGTGAATATCTCAGAATTTGTTGAGTAATTTTGGCATTTAAGATCCGAGTGCCGGTCAAAAGTAAGCAAATGGGTTGATAAAATGATTCTAGATTACAATCATCCATTTAAAAGTATGTAAATTATTGTGAAGATGACAATTTGTACTTGTAGTTTCTTTGTGCAAGTCTCTGGTAGGAAAATGAATTTGAAAACCAGGTAAGAAGTAAACAAAGGTCAGAGTGACCTTACAACTTTTGTCCTACAATTCCTGTCCATGTTAAATACTAGAGCTAACTGAAAATAACAGATATTTGCCTTCATAATTATTTCCATACTTTTGAATGGTATGACTCGAATCTAATTGTATTTTTGCCATCCACAATGAGTACTTTGACCACTATTGAGCTTTTATTTCTATTACCTTCTTGATGATAGGTCTAAATAAGTTCCATCTTGTCAGAACTAATGAGTTTAGATATGCCTTTTTGAAATAGATACACATTTAATGTTACTAGCAGGCCAATTGTTTTTTTGTTTTGCTCTAGAAAGTTCTTTGGAATGTTTTTGAAAAGGCATTTGTTTTACTCAGACCTCGCCAGTTATTAATCTTTTGCTTAAGTTTTAGAAATAAAAGATCTAAAGGGATTTTTAACTTTTAAAAGGTTGTCACGTTAGTATATTGCTTAAAATTGATGTCATTTTGATGATTTAAGTATTTTTAAAACAGTTATAAGTCTTAATTTGATAGAAGTACTAATGAAGTAAACACTCCATGTCAGTTACATACATTGTTGAACCATTTTCCATGTGACAAAGAGGAGGTTTTACAGTGCAACACTGTATGTATCTGAAGTTAACTACAGTGTTGCGTTAACAAAATTGCCAATATTCACTTACGACATTTTGACCACTTTTGAATTTAAGTGCTTTATTTTGATTTTTTTTGAAAAATATTTTTACTGGACATGAAACTGGCACTCCAGATTACAAAAATGAAAAAAAAGTCATTTTGGAAAAAATGTTAGTTACGACAGTGTTGCGTTGAGCCCTCGATATATTTATTTCAATGCACGTAGTCACCACAATGATTATTCTTTTCAAGAATTTTTGATTTCCATCTTACATTGTAAGCATGTGCTTGTGCCAAATTGTTCTATTGACCATTAAAGATACTGAAGTATTTTTTTTTTTTTAGTCTAATCTTATAAATTTCATCATTAATTTATCCACCAACAGTCATGCTTGGGATGCTTGTGAATACTGTATGATGCTTGTCACATGTTTGTGTCCAACCTTAGTCATGTGTATTCATGTGGCAAGCATGAAAATATTAAAACCACCAATAGAATTCTATTTTTGGATGGGAGTATGCAAATGACTCAACAGATAAACTATAATGACTTGGGTATGTATATGACTCAATCAATGAACTATTACAACATTCCACCATTGCTAACAACTTTCACACGACCCTATTTCTTGCCTGATGAAGATCGTTTCCAATTAAAAATCTGAAACATATTCATTCTTGGGGCCACGAGAACTTCTCCTCAAAGTCTGACCACTTCTACCCATTTTGAAAACTTCTCCCAATTCTCAGAATGCGTAAAAGTCACTTCTCCCTAAATTCTGAAAGATGGCTGAGGCCTGTTACAGGTAAACACAAATAACCAAATTCTTTAAATAAGGCAAAAATTCACTGAAAATGAGACTCTATTTCATGACCCCTGAATCACAAGTCCTGTTTGTTTTTTACAAAGCTGTTGGGGCTGATGTACATTTTTTACCTCATTAGTTCCATCCCTGACTTTCTTACATCGGATATGTGCCAGCCTGTTGAGTTTCTTCAACATTAAGATCTGCAGCATGCCTTCCATCTTTTTATTCTCTATTTCCGCTTTCTATAGGAAATATGGATATTACAAAATAAACTGAATGTTATTTTAAACTGCTCCACATTCATTCAGATATATCGTAGCAACAACTAATACAGTCAAATCTTTCCTCAGTTTAACTCTTAACAAACAATAACATTTCAGAACTGGTCGAAATTGAAAGCAATAAACATAACTCAAAAATTAAAATTTGTTCCTAGCATGATAGAAAACATTGTGTGAAAAGGAGAAAATGCTGGTTGCCAGCATTTTCTCCTTTTCCCACTATGTTTTCGAAAGGTTTCTATGTCAGGATGGGCAATGTTTTCAACCCTGCTAGAAACAAATTCAAATCTTTTAGTTACGTTCATCTAGTTGTCTGCAAGTGCTTTCAATTTGGACAAGTCTAAAATTTTGTTATTCGGTACAGGATAAAAGGTCGAAAGTACCTTTCAACAACAATATTCTGCCTTCGTAGCCAGTGTATATTAGAACATGTTGTCTTATCTTTATCTACTGCTTAAGTGCACCAAAAACTTTTTGGCTAGATCAATCTGACAGGTTATTTAGGTCTTTAACCCTTTACAACACATTTCCGACTTTTGACGACCCTGAGACAGTAGCCTATTGAAAACACTATGGGAAAAGGAGAAAATGCTAGTAACCAGCATTTTCTTCTTTTCCCACAATGTTTTCTCTCCTTTCCAATCAAATTTCAATTTGTCTGCAAATGCTTTGAATTTTGTCATTTAGGAAAGAGTTAACAAGCTGATTGCATCCTTTGGGCTTATCTTGTGCCCTAAAGATTAATTCAAGTTTAATTATTGATTTCAGAAGGGATGGCAAGAATCAAAAATAGTCTCAATTGACAGTGGATTGCCTATAATATGCAGTTTCTAGGATGTGTCAATTGTATCTCAAAGTCCCTTACATTATTTTTTCCTTTTGATTCTTTCAGCTGCTTGATTTCCGAGATTGTTCTTTGAATATCTTCACATGCTGACTGAAAAAGTTCAACATCCTGGTCGACATCCCGACTCTCCACCTCTTCTTCCTCTGCATAGAACAGTTTTCTGCCTGGATTTACATCAGATTCATGTGCAGCCTGAAATGAAAATTTACTCTTTTACAAACCTGTTCCATGTTTTAATAACCATGAAGAAGAAACCTTATGAAAACCTTTTAGCTAGTAATCAGCATTGTTTCCTTTTCTTACTCTGTTTCTATTCTCTATGGGATATGAATAGTCAGGCATCAAAAAAGCTTTATGTCGTAGCCAAACAAAGGACAACAGATCACTGTATGGAGGAAATACTACAAATGAAAAAATTCGGCATATAATTAGCCTCGAGTGTCCGTATTCCGTGATGATGAGGAGACAATTTGATGAAAATAAGAATTGAGAGCAGAATATGAGCTAGAAACTACTTACCTTCATAAAACAATAATTTCTGGTCATTTCCGTATCAAAAGAATAACTTAGATAACTATTTTCATATTTGATGTGCATGAATAAAGAACATACCATTGGTGTGACCTAATTCCGGTAGTTCGGTACTATTTACAGCAGAAAGTCAATGATCTTTACTTTTTTTGAGAAGTAACACTACTTAACATCGAGAAAAAATACATAGATTTCTTTAACATGTGATTATTAGTTTATTTCCTGGTATATTTGTCTCATATTTGTCTTAAATTAACCCATTACCCATTACCACACAATCCCTACTTTTGACGCCCCTGAGAAAGAAGCATTTAGAGAACATTGTGCGAAAAAGGAGGAAATGATGGTAACCAGCATTTTCTCCTTTTCCCACAATGTATTCTACCCTTCACAAAACAAAACTCAAAATTTCAATCTCTTTTATTTTGTCATCTGCAAATGCTTTCAATTTGGACCAGTCTAAAATATTGTTGTTTGGTAATGGGTTAAAGGGCAATGAGACATTTGAATATATTGGTAAGGGCTACGAGCAGAAATACCATGTGACGTCATCAAAATATGTGTTCTATGAGATGTACACAAAAATCACCACTTCATAGACACTCACGGAATAAGGGCATTCAACGATATAAGGTCGAAATTCAAAAGAGTTTTGAAATTCCTCTTATCTTTAATATTTTCCTTTTAGTTATTCTTCTTGTAATTAAACATCCCTCTTTTCAACAGCACATGAAATAAAGTGACAACACATGATATATATTTCTTGACAGACTGACAGCACATCTTAGGGTTATTGTTAAATCTTTTGTCTATCAACTTTGGAGTTTTGTACGATTTCTCCTGTTGACGAATACACAAGCACACCACAATAGATACCTTTCCGCTGTCAGCTTTTATTCTTTTCGTGTCGGTTTTTGCGTCCCCGGATCCTGTAGCTGATCCATTGGTTACTTTAAGTGTTCTTTTTCGTCTTTTTTCTTTGTCGCCCGACGAATCTTTATCTGTTGTGCTCATTCTATTTTCCGTAGGCGCCGGGCTCACAACAACTACAACAACAACTGAGGAAAGGCAACTTCGACAACAAAAGAGAGTTTTGGCTATGGTACGAAGAACGCACACTTCGACTCGCATTGCTATCAACTCTGTCAATATGGAATAAATATATTCTATTCATTCCCTTGAAAGCTAAAATACGGTTCTTCTACAAGATCAACCCTTTGGTCATAATCTAAGATAAAGAAATGGGCATTGTAGATTACAGATCAGACCGCACGTTCTGTGCGGTCTGATCTTTATCTACATTGTCATTAAAGGACGGTGTCATCTATATATAGATGGTATAGAAAGAGTTTAACTTTTTACCACACAATAGTAACTTTGAACATCCCTGAGGAAGAAGTCTTTTGAAAACAATGTGGGAAAAGGAGAAAATGCTGGTAACCAGCATTTTCTCCTTTTCCCACAAAGTTTTCTACCATATCAAAGCAAAATTGCACCATTTCAGCCACGTTGAAATTGTCGTCTACAAATGCTTTCAATTTGGATAGGTCTAAAAAATGCTGTATGATATGGAGGATAATCAACTGGTTGTTTTTGATATGCAAAATATCTCACGAGGATGCGTTGTTAGGCGTTGAAAAAACGAGTGCGCATCACGAGTTTTTTTTAACGCCTTACGACGCATTCGAGTGAGATATTTTTCATATCAAAAATAACCAGTTGATTATTCTATTTATTATATACCTTATTAACATCATTATTTGTAATTTTGCGTTTGAAAGTCGAAAAAAATGTAGTTGAAAAAAAAAAGTAGTTCCCAAATTACGTCAGGAAGTGAAAGTGAAAGTTGATAACGTCACTAGTGATAATATCAAAATTTATTACACTGGGAAATTCCAGGATTTCACTGCTAGGTATATAATAAACGGAGTTAAACGAGTACCAGATAGAGCTTTAATTAGCATTCACCATAAAAATGAAAAATAATACAATTATTAGTTCTGCCAAGTGCCACAAAAATATCTATGTGAAAAATGGAGAAAACACTGACCAGTTACCAGCAGTTTGTTCAAGAGTTTTACACTGTCATCATGCTTCTCAGCCAGATCTTACAATATTTGACGTTGAAATGGTACCAACTATTTTGAAAGAGGAGTGAATGCTCGTCAAAATTTAGATGTTCTTACTTCCCCACAATCTTAACTTGTAGGTCTGCCAGTCAGTGATATGTTTCGGCGGGCGCTACCAGAAGTCTGCATGGATTAGAGGTCAACTCATCAAGTCTTAACACTTTAGCACAATTCCCCGCATTTAACCTTTATCCTAGCTGCTAATTAACCTTTTACAACAAAAAAAAAAATTTAGACTGGTCCAAGTGAAAGCACTGCAGACGACAAATAACCGTGACTCAAAAATTGAGATTTAACCCTTTCCCAAACGACAGACTTTTGGACCAGTCCAAATTGAAATCATTTGCGGACGACAATTCAACTCTTGCTGAAAAGATGATTTCTGTCTATGATAGGGTAGAAAACATTGTGGGAAAAGGAGAAAATGCTGGTTACCAGCATTTTCTCCTTTTCACACAATGTTTTCAAAAGGCTACTATTCCAGACCCGTAAAAACCAGGGACTGTTTGGGAAAGGATTAATTGTTTCCGGCAGGGCAGAAACATTGCGGGTATAGGACAAAATGCTGGTTACCAGCATTTTCTCCTTTTTTCTATAGTGTTTTCAAAAGGCTTCAGTCTCAGGTCGTTTAAATCAGGAATTGTTTGGTAAAGGGTTAAGTTCAATGAGAAATGTGAAGGTGATAGTAAAGTTCCCAATAATGATATTTCAAACTTATTTTATGGAGGAAATTATCTACTTATCGGACAGTATATAGATTCAAGATCAGACTGCACGTTCTGTGCAGTCTGATCTTGATCTGCACTGTCCGCAAAAGGTAAGTGAGTCGCGCTTTACAAACAAAGGGCTAATTGCCTTTAAGGCCAGTATAGATGAAAAAACAAATCAGACGGCACAGACAGTGCAGTCTGATCTTTGACGAACAATGTCCGCTTTGCTCAGACATGCTGAACAAAAGATATATTTAGTTCTTATTTCTCGACTGCAACTACATGCATGCAACCGTTGAGATATTGAATTAGAAATCCACAGTTCGATCCCCACCAATCCATTGCATGGACTTTCCTTGTCTTAAGGGTTTACGTCTTTCTTCAGTGCGTTCTCTGAACGCCTACCAGATTTAATTAACACCTATCTAGGAGGGGGGTTAGGGGGCCTACTGAGGTATTATCTCCTTTTTCAAAAATGTTTTCAAAAGGCTTTCAAGACAATTATAATTATCTGTGCCCCTCAGTATGCCCCCTAATCTCCCTCTTAGATAGGTGTTAATTAAATCTGGTAGGCGTTCAGGGAACACACCTTGGATATATCAAGGACTATGTGAAGTAGAGGGCTGTCGCTGTGATAATGAGATAATGTTAAAAGCGGCAAGCAACACGTTCAACGAAAAAAAAAAATCATAATAAAGTTTAGAGGGTAAAGGTTAAAAAAATAAACAACAGTCACGTGATGTAAATAACCTGTCTTTCTGCTCCAGTTTTTTATGGAGGCAAAAAGGTGAGGGTCATTCCAAATTGCAAAAAGCCCTGCATGGCTCTGTTGGACAAAAAAAAACCTGCAATTTTTTTTTTTACATTTTTTCTCACACTGTTTCACAACAGTGTGTTGTGTGAATAGCTCTCTCTCTCTCTCTCTCTCTCTCTCTCTCTCAACGTGGATCGTCTATCGAATCTCTTGTCCTAAAGAGAAAAAACAATAAAGGAAAGCAGCAGAGCGTAAGAAATTCATTTCGTGTACATTTGGTACATTTGTGACGGCCCTTGTTTAGTTCGTAAACTTGAATTTACACACACTTTATTTCTTTTCCCATCGCCCCGAGGATTTCTCACTGGGGGTTTCAGAGCAAGCTGAAATCTTATCTGAGTTTTGTAAACTAATTACTTTCAAGTAAACCATTTATCTTACAGAGCTACATAGTCATTGACGCTAAAATTTCTCTAGGGAAACATTGTGGCAAAAGAGAAACTGCTCGCTACGAGCAGTTTCTCTTTTTGTCACAATGTTTTCATGGCTCTATTTTTATGTTTGGTATATAATACTCTAAATATTTCACCTTTATTTTGGATACAGTTAGTGTTGAAGAATCAACGTCGCACTTGGATTTGAGGTGATGCAGTAAAAGTGGAAAATTGCGCGGGAAACTTTTCATTCAAATCACCATGTTTCTTGATCTGAGAGTGAGAAAATAGAATCGGAGTTTACTCGTATCATATATAAAAAAAAAAAAAGCATACAAAGTTTGCTGTTAAAGAAAATTCCAGTTCTTTTTGGTGTAAATAATTTTACCAGCAAAAGTTATAGTGTAAAAGGCAGTAATTCGATTCCATTGGATACTCATGGAGAAGGCAGGACTCGATCACTGGGCTGATATACTGGTGGTCGTCATTTATTTCATCTTGGTGTTGGCTGTTGGATTTTGGGTAAGTATCTTTAGTTCTTTCCCGAACGACAGTAATTTAGACTAGTTTTGTTTTGAAAGCACTTGCAGACAATAAAATGTATATGGTAAATGATGGGACATGTATCAGATAATTTAGAAAACTTTGAGAGAAAAGAAGAAAATGCTAGTTACCAGCATTTTCTTCTTTTCCTACAATGTTTTCAAAGGACCTATTTGTCATGTTCGTTAATAATCGGGATTTGGTACATGGTATACACAAGTGGAGTATATAATCTATCTGTGGGATAGACTTATATAATATCAGGGGTAACAACCTACGTCACAGTATACGTCATCGGAGACGTTTTAAATCCGCCATTTTCGTTTTAAAAAGGTAAGTTTTTCAGCTTGTACACTTTTGTTATTGAAGATCTGTCCAAACAAAGCAGTGCATATGGTACCTAACAACTTTCTTCGTTAGTATACATTAATATTTTGTTCATTAGTTTCGTTGATTTTGCAATTACCTCCGCACAATTTTCGAAGCCGGTGACACATGTGCGATTTAAAAATAGAAGTCGTATACAATGCCGTTAAGAATAATTGTGTCGAAGTTTTAGAGCTACAACACTGTTTCACGGCATTTTGATTTCACTAATAGGACAAATATATTTACCGTCACCAGATGAAGAAGGTATTCTAAGTAAATTTTAGATCATATATCTTTATAGTAGTAATTAATCTGCACTTTGCGAACAAAATGGCGGCTATTCCGAACCTCTGCTATGACGTTCTCACCCTTGTTATACACAGGGTTAATAAATTAGACATCAGCTCCAAGCCTTAAAAAGCAAAGCCTTCTAACAGGTGGTCAAATTTCATTAATTCATTTGTTCATTCGGTCACTCATTCTTTTGCTTGCTCAATCGCTTTTTTGTTTCGTTTATTACTTCTGCTTATCAGAAGAAGATTTGGTATAAATATACAGAGAGAGAGAGAGAGAGCTTTCGATGAGGACAACAGGGAAAGCAGAACATTTTGTTGCTATAGTCTCAATAATGAGACGCCCCGGTGATCTTTTTCATATTTGGACATTTACAGTGCACCTAACCCAGAGGCGACCAGTCCAAAAGTAGCATCGCCTTTGGGGACAGTTATCTGTACTATTTGTTGCTAGTGATGCGTTCTATGGTCGATCGTCGTACGAAGTTTGGCAACCGTGACAGAGCTTTGAGTATGAACGAGTGTAAAATTTTGTCGATTGGTATCATAAACACATCGTTACGCATGTCAATATACATGTAGTATAGAACTGAAAACATTTCGAGGAAAAATAGACCCTAGTCTTTCCCCAAAAAATCTAACTATGTACATAGCGGATAAGCTACAAACGTGTGCGGTTTTCACGGCACAGTTTCAATTAAATTTCAAGTGTTTGCGTCTACATCTGTTTTCAATATTCAAACAAAATTATTTCACTACACTATGTACATTAAACGTTCACAGGTTGACAGGTAAACAGCGTGTATTTAGATAACGTGCATTGTGCAAGGTTGTAACACTAAACTAGAAGTTAACGCTTGGTTCAGTAATCTGCGATAGCGTCTAGAGGGGGGCATGGAGTCGTCAGCAAAGTTGAATCATATCCACGACTTAAAGCTGTACCAAACGGCAAATATTTTATTATATTGAGGCGAACAATACACGTATCCAAGTTTCATGTACTTCGCACTTTATTGGTCCAAAAGCACTGAATGCTTTCCCACATAACTCTCATGGTTCGCCTGAGCAATGGCCAGCAGTGAGAGAGGAATAAATCCTATCGCAATGACTATTAGCAATCTACGGAAAGAAATTGGCCATAATAAACTAATAAACATGCAAATGTAGCGCTGTTACTATTCTATTCAATGTGACACCCTAATTTTTATGCTGATAAGCCTTATCTCGGTTGCCATGGTAGCGCGTAATGAGGTCAAAGGGCTTGGGTTACAAATTAGCTTCCCATGGGCTTCATGTTACGTGTATAGTGTTTATACATGTAAATTTGTTGGGATGTAAACCTTTTACCAAACAATCCAAAGGCTTAGCTTTTTAAAGATCTTAACCCTTTACTCATACTCATTTCTACACATTGCTTGAAGGAGCCTTTGGAAAACATTGTGGCAAATGGTGAAATTGCTCGTGACGAGCAATTTCACCTTTTGTCACAATGTTTTCTATGCTATCAAAAGGTATCATTTACACATAAGAAACGGCTTCATGTTTGCTGTTATTTAGGGTCAATTAGAGATGCCATAGAAATGCCTTATGGGGTAACTTTAGGGTTAAAGAAGAAAGCACTTGAACGCCATGTGTAAAATGGGAGCCAGCATCTTCTCTTTTTCCATCAACGGTTTGTTACTCTCCTAAAAAAAAAAATGCTCGAGTCTTATAACAAATTGAACCATGCTCTGTGAAAAAGGGGCTTAATGCATCTGCGAAAAGTATCGACTCAGGTCAGCTTGCGCAATCCGTGCAGGCTGACCTGAGCCGAAAATTTTCGTTAAGGACCAATTTTCCTTCGTGCCAAAGGACCTTCGTGATTCATTCAGTTGTTAAACAAAGTTGATTTTGTGGCTGCAGAATTATGTAATGACCCATGTCATGCTACTTTATAGCGCGTAATATTACAGTCTCCCCGATACCGGGGAGAGTGATGCGTCATATAAGATAGGTCCAATCTTCGAAGAATATGACATGCACAGACAACGCAACAAACTGAACGTTTTATGCCTTCAGTTTCTAGTGACGTCATTTTTCATTGAATTGGGGCACTCAGAAGGGAATTTCTATTTCATCAGCATACTCGATTCGTGAGATTGTAATACAGGAAAATTTCGCCCGGTATCATGGACCAAGAGCATGGCTGTTACGTTTCTGTTGTCTGTACGAATTCTGTCAATTTGGACAAGTCGAATATTTTGTCGTTTGGTAATGAGTTACCAACAGAACATCCTTGGGGATAGAGCTTCAATGTTGCAATAATATACAAAACCATCAATGGGAAAGTCGCAAGTTTCTCGGTCATCTTCGTAAGCCAAGGATACTAAGGTAGTACATAAGGAACAAAGTGGAGTTAGTATCCTTGGCTTGCGAAGATGGTTCTCGGTCTGGTAAGGGTTTTCAGAAACACCTACTGGCTATATAGTGTCTCACTCCTAACTAGAGGAGAACAGGCAAGAAATCCATAGAAAGCCTTGCGTGATATATAATAATAAGACGGGGAGGTGGGGAGGGCAATGATGTAGTGACTAAACACAGGATTAACAATCCCAAGGTCGCGGGTTCGATTCTAGGCCGGGGTTGTGAAACACGGGATTGCATGTACATTTACGAGATGAGAGGATGGGGGTGGGGAGCGCTAGCAATTCTAAGGTTGAAAGTTCAGTGCTAAGCTCGGCGTCGTGAAACACTAAATTGTTGGTAAAAGGTCGAAAGTTAACCTCAGACAACCTCTGCCACAGAAGTCCAAACACTTGAGATCAAAAAGAGACCTTTTGTGCCGTACGTTTCCTGTTAACTCGTAGGCTGCTCAGCGCGACTCACTGACCTTTTGCGGACAGCGTAGATCAAGATCAGACTGCACAGAACGTGCAGTCTGATCTTGGATCTACTCTGTCCGATATGGAGATATGTTTCCTCCAAAATATCGTTGACGTTGGAAAATTAGGATTTTCCTGTGGGCTTAACAGTTCGATTTCTTTTATTCGGCAGGATAAGGGTTTGCCATTAGATCAACCTTTAGAACCAAATGACTGCACATCTAATTATAATTGTAGTCATTTTAGATAAGGATCAGACTGCATAGACTTTAGTTTACAGTCTGATCCTGAATTTGCACTGTCAGCTGCTGTGAGGCTTATATACAGATGACCTGTTTTATATCGGCTGGGGGAGGGGTGTTATTTTGATACATATTTTTTAAACCGAAATATTCAAAGGCGCATGTTTTCTTCGATATTCTCTGCCGTCTACAGTCTAATATATGAAATCAATACCAGTCTTGTTCTGAGAGAAGGGGGTTTGTTGCATCTTCGTGATGCATTAGTACAGATCTATAACTATCCCTAAAGGCGATGTTACTTTTTGACTGGTAGCCTCTACGGTGTACAGGAAATGTCCAAATATGAAAAAGATCACCCGGGTGTCTCATCATTGAAACTACGTGGTGCGTATACCAATGGAAGTCATCACAATAGTCTTGATCCATAAAGTTTATTTTGTTTGACCATCAGATCAACCTTGATGAGCGCCAGTTAAAGCTCTAGATATAGGGAGTGATTTTGATTTCATAATTGAAAATACTCGTTATACTGAACTAAACCCTATGTTATGGGTACTCATTAGAATCGTCTCATCGAGACGATTCTAATGAGTACCCACAACATAAGGTTTGGAGGAGAAATAACGGATTTAGAACACCATCATTCCCTCTTATATGGAGCTCTGTCTAGTAATTGTCCTTGGTCAAGCAGAAACATTAACGACAGCAAACAGTTTCGATTCAGGTCAGACTGCACAATGTGCACAGACTGACCTGGGTCGATACTTTTCACAGATGCATCAAGCCCTCTTTTCAAAGAGTGTGGTCCAAAGCGAGGTATAGGGGAGCAGAGTTCGTCAAAAAAACAAGAGCCCGATTTAATGTTCATGAAGATGTCTGAAAGTTGTAAATGAAAGTACATGTAATAAAACTGATAATATTACATGATAAACCTTATCATTGCAATCCCAAGTCTTAGTTTAAACATATTTATTTTACATCGATTGAGAAACAAGTTCTTACAACTTATACTAATCTCTCTCGATTCTGCTTCCTGGAAACTACACCAATACTCGCGCCGAATGTGTGGGTCATTGAATAATCCCAAAGTTGACACCTGCTCCCAGGTATCGAACTCAGGACCATTAGGTTATCAGGCCGACGCTCTACCTCACGACCTCGGACACCCAAGTCTTAACGGTCTTGATTAGGAAGGCTATGGAAGACCAGAGCTACAGATAAAAAGAAGTGATGGTATTCTAAATCCACTATGTCTCGTCCAAACCCTATGTTGTGGATACTCAATATAATCGTCTCGAAGAGACAATTCTAATGAGTACCCATAACATAGGGTAGAGTGAATGCCAATTGATATTTTCAATATTGAAATCAAAATCACTCCCTCTATCTGGAGCTCTGGAAGACATTGTTGGAAAAGGAGAAAATACCGGTAATCAGCACTTTCACCTTTTTCCCTCAATGTTTTCTCCCATTCCAAAGACAAATTTCAGTTTTAGAGAGACGTTTCAATGATTATCTGCAAATGCTTTCAATTTGCTCCAGGATAAAAGTTTTGAAGTTTGATAAAGAGTTTGACAACATTTTCGCCCTTTCCAAAACAATCCCTGGTTTGTACGGGTCTGGAATAGTACTTAGCCTTTTGAAAATATTGTGGGAAAAGGAGAAAATGCTGGTAACCAGCATTTTCTCCTTTTCCCACAATATTTTCTACCCTGTCATAGACAGAAATCATCTTTTCAACAAGAGTTGAATAGTCGTCTGCAAATGCCTTCAATTTGCCATAGTCCAAAAGTTTGTCGTTTGGGAAAGGGTTAAGAGCGAGATCCCTTCTATTTCATACCATCAAATGTGTGCGATTGTTTACACCAAGAAAAAAAAAGGCAAAAATATATATGAGCCAAGCTCTGTGAATAGGGAGCTTAATATGTTGGCGAAATGTAGTCTGTGCAGGTTGATCTGGGCTGAAACTTTTCGCTATCGGTCAATTATCTGTGTGCTCAAGCACCACCCTTCCCCCAGATTTAGTTATTTATAAGGCTAGGCCTTATTATGTGATGATTCGCTTGGTATAATGGAACACTGAGATGCATTAAGCCCCTTTTTTCCAGAGCATGCAACTTATATGTAAATCTATAACTCATTACCAAACGACAGAATTTTAGACTTGTCCAAATCGAAAGCATTTGCAGACGACTAAATAAAAGAGACTGAAAATTTGAATTTTTTTTTTCGTGAAGGGTAGAAAACATTGTGGGAAAAGGAGAAAATGCTGGTTGCCAGCATTTTCTCGTTTTCCCACAATGTTTTCTAAAGTCTTCTTTCTCAGGGGCGTCAAAAGTAGGGATTGTGTGGGAATGGGTTAATTAGTTTCTTTGAAATATTACTCCTGTTGTAGTGATAACCGTGCTTGTATTTCAAAGAAAAACATTCGAATGTCCATATAAGAGGAGAAAAGCCACACAGGTTAACCCTTCACTACACATATACTCATTTCTACGCATTGCTTGAACTACACATAGATACTCATTTCTACGCATTTTTGCTTTGGAAAACATTGTGGCAAAAGTCGAAATTACTCGTGACACTTTTTGTCACAATGTTTTCTATGCTATAAAAGTGTCATATGCACATAGGAAACGGTTTCATCTTTGCTTTTATTAATCCATTACCACACAATCCCTACTTTTGACGCGCCTGAGAAAGAAGCCTTTCGAAAACACTGTGGGAAATGGAGAAAATGCTGGTAACCAGCATTTTCTCCTTTTCCCACAGTGTTTTCTACCCTTCCCAGAACAAATTTCAAATTTTCAGTCACCTTTATTTTGTTGTCCGCAAATGCTTGAAACAGTTTGAACCAGTCTAAAATTTTGTCGTGTGGTAAAGAGTTAAGGGTCAATTAGAGACTGCCATAGAAATGCCTTATAGGGTAAAGGGTTAGTACAGTATCTAAACTTACTTAAAAACTTGTTAATCAAGTGTTCACCTAATTACCATAATAATGATCTTCTACAGTATTTTGTGATCCTAGATAGAATTGATATTTAGTCCACAGTAGGTTTTTTTTCCTTCTTTTTCTCTTTTGGTGTTAGCCCCTATCCTGCTAAAGAACTAAAATTAGATTTAAAACTTGAAATTATGAACCCAAATATTACTATCTCGAAGTTATGCTTTTTGGAATAATATCTCCTCATCGGACAGTCTAGATCAAAGATCAGACTGCACGTTCTGTGCTGTCTGATCTTGAACTACATTGTCCGCAAAAGGGTTCATGTGTTGCACTTAGCAGCCTAGGGGTTAAATGCGGGTAGATTTGTTTATTGTGATTTTGTTTGTGTGCGTGCGTGTGTGTGTGTGTGAGAGAGAGAGAGAGAAAGAGAGAGAGAGAGAGGTGGAGTGAGAGAGAGGTGGAGTGAGAGAAATAGAGAGTGAGAGAAAATAGAGAGAAAATAGAGAGAGAGAGAGAGAAAGAGAGAGAGAGAGAGAGAGACTCAATTTAGTACCATGCCATTTGTTAAAAAACATTTTGTATATGACGATATACATATGTATGTATAAGTCAATAAAGATTCTGATTCTGATTCTGATATTCAAAACCTCAATATTTAGGTAGTGGACCCGTAGTAGAAAACAGCTATTTCCACTATAATAATCATTATCCTGCAAGATTTGCTATAATTCAAAATGAGTATTATTGTACTAGTCTACTTTAACCGAGCCACATTCTCCTTTTTCTCCTTTTTAGAAGTATCAATTATAAGTCTAAAATCAATATATTCTCATTACAAAGGGAGATAATACATGTAATTACATCCCTTTTCTGGAAACGAGCAAAAGTATCAATGATAGACATTAAGCGAATTTCTGGTCGGTTGATTGGTTGGTTATTTCCGTTTATTTATCGTCGCTACTGGTTGCCCATCTGAGCAACGCCCCCAGTAGACGGTTAGTTGTTACGGGGGTATAGTGCAAGGATACTGGTCGAAACTACCGAGAGCTTCGCCTGGTTCTTTAACGTGCTCGGCGTATATAGCACCGACACACGGGACCTTGGTTTAATGTCTCATCCGAAAGACTATTAGTAATTTGAGTTGGCCGACCGGGGATTCGAACCCACAACCTGTAGTAAACTTGGTCGTTTCAAAATGTGCAAATGTATATAATCTGTATTTATCCGTATTTATCAACTATCAATAAATTTTATGCCACGCTGTTCTAGAAGGCCCCTTAACCCTTAGGATGCTAAACGCGACTCACTGACCTTTTGCGTACAGCGTAGATCAAGGTCAGACTGCGCAGAACGTGCAGTCTGATCTTGAACCTACACTGTCCCATAAGGTGGTATTATACCTGAAAACACAACTTTGAAATCTGAGCAATATTTGGGGTTTTACTGTCGAATTAGAAATTTCGTATAGGTTATTTTGCAGGATAAGAGTTAAAACAAAATAGGTGGTCAGCTGGACGCTAGAAATCGTCGACATGAGGTGATGAGTAAGCCTCGAGAGACCGATACCGTGTCTTGCACTCCCCTACAGCATAAAGCTTTCAAAAATATTGTAGGAAAAAGGAGAAAATGCAGGTGGCCAGCATTTCCTCCTTTTCCCACAATGGTTTCTGACCTGTCATAAACGCATATTATCATTTGTGTCACATCTTATCTGTTGACTCTAAATCCTTTTACCATGGATAATTCTACAGCAATTTCGTCTGAGAAAGAGTTCAGGGATGGCGCTTTGAACAAACCACTTCCGGTTTGTAATGAATTAGTCCGTAGTTAGTTACATAGGAGCTGTAGTCTCATGATTTTCCTAGTATGGAAGCTTTACGAGTTCTTCTTTCATGGTTGCCTCGTATTAAAACTTCACCATCCAACAATCGCCAAGTATGGAAGCTTCGCTTCTTTTCTACATTGATTCTTATTTACGCGTCGAAAATCTTATCTGCTGGTAGAGTCAATCTATAGTGCTTCATTTACTGCCATGACACAAGTCCTCACTACATGCAGGCCCATTTAAATCAATCACCCAACATAGTCGCTTCCCTAGAACCAAACTGTTCTCATCCTCCTTCTTCTCGTTCTTCTTCTTACCTTTATCTATTTTTTTCTTTTCCACTGATTTTTTTTTCTTATCTTTATTTTCAGTCATTATGCCGTCCCAACAGAGGAAGCGTAAAAAGTTACTTTTTGGCGGGAAGGAGCATGCTCTGGCTTCCAGTAAGTTCTCATTTGTCTAGTACATGGATACGAGCGCTTTCCAACTCAGCATTTTTGTTGGCAAAACAGGCGGTTACTCACGCTGATTATGTTATGTGAATGTTCCGTGAGGTTTTGTGTATAGCCTATATTCTATGAACAGCACATAAGCTATCCTATTTAACGATCCCTAGGCTATGGGTAACATTCCTTGCCTATTTCTGTCGAATTGTCTAAAGTTGAAAGTAACGCAATCTCTGGCTGGCTTAACCACTTGGTAAATGTGCGAGATAGTGGGCAGGTGTTAAACCCAGCAAGCCGCACGGTTTTTGACGGTTTAATTAAAGCTTGAAAATCTTTTATTAAACTAAATTTTAAAGGCAAATGAAACATGATTTTTTTTTCAGAGAACATACAGTATCAAGCCGAACTGTTTTTATATAAATTGTTGGCAGAACTATTTTGTTACGAAACTCTTTGTTCAAACACGTATCCAGGCAAAACCTGCCGGAAGCAAAAATCTGACCAAGGTAAAGATAGTAGGCTTCAAACATCAGTAAATGCATGTACACGTGATTTAGGAAGTATGACAGCAGAAAAGAAATGCCACCACATCACTGTTTCAGCAAAATTGTGTATACTTGATCAAACAGCATAACATCTAGATTCAAAATCAGGATGCACGATATTTGTAGCCTTATCTTGATCTCAGCTGTCTGGCGAAGCAACACAATTTGTTCTTAGTTCTCTAAAGATTATTTACGACATGTCCTTATTTGTACAATTATTATCTTTAGGTCGGAGCATCTCTGTTTTCCAGTAACATCGGAAGTGAACATTTTGTAGGTCTAGCAGGGACCGGGGCCGCCAGTGGAATTGCTATTGTACTGTATGAATGGTTTGTAAGTATGTTAAAACCATTTTTTCTTTCTTTTATTAACCCTTTCCCAAACAATCCCTGTTTTTACGGGTCTGGAATAGTAGCCTTTTGAAAACATTGTGGGAAAAGGAGAAAATACTGGTAACCAGCAATTTCTCCTTTTCCCACGTTTTCTACCCTATCATGGACAGAAATCATCTTTTCAGCAAGAGTTGAATTGTCGTCTGCAAACGCTTTCAATTTGGTCTAGTCCAAAAGTTTGTCGTTTGGAAAAGGGTTAAACCAAACTAAGCCCACAATTCCTTGGCATTCTTAACTGAATAGATCTAGACCCGTAACACTTCTAGTGCAGCATGGAATAAAATTTCTTGATAGTTGATCAATACAGATTAAAATAGATATAATACTTTTGCACATTTTTAGTCGATCAGAAATTCCTTTAATGTCTATCAGGAAATTATTTGTTGATACTTTTGTTAGTTTCCAGAAGAGGGAGGTAATGATTATCTTCCTTTGCAATGAGGATATAGATCTAGTGGTTTTAGATTTATAAACGATAATTCTAAAAAAAAAAATGGCTCGATTGAAGTAGTACGATAATAGTCAGTTTTAATCATAACAAATTTTGTAGGATAATATTATCGTCGATATAGCTGCTTTCTATTACGGGTTCACTACCTCAAAACATATGTTTTATCTTTTCTACTTCTCACGAACCGTTAAATTTCAAAGAAATTTAAATTCTGGCAGGCTAAACCAAATTAAATATGCTCTAATTAGGGGCGTAACTATACATCGATGTATTGCGATTGTGGCCGTCACCGATTGCTATGTTCGACATCGATAACAATCGCCGATAGATCCATCTTCGCGAGCCAAGGTTGCGATCACTACGTGGATCTTACCTTGGCTGATTGAGCCCGATTTCGAGATTCCTGTGATGCGCCCTCTATTGGATGCTGGTTATTACTCCCCTTTACATCATGTTTCTAAAAGCAAATGAAATATCGTTTTACAAACCGCTTACGAATACACATGAAGCGATAAGCGACATCCACGTGGCTTTCCATGTTTTACCTATTATTCGAAAGGTAGAGACCGTGTTCTATTTTTATCAAAGATGAAATGCTACGAGCGATTTTATTCGATGCAGCTAGAGCTGGCTGCATCCAATGGAAAGGCGTATCGAGGGGTTGTAAAAATCTAGCTCAATCCGCCAAGGTAAGATCCACGTAGTGATCGTAAACTTGGCTGGCGAAGATGCGATAGATCTAGCCTATAGTCACTATGGACCAACGTACAGCGTCGCAAATCGGAAGCTGCTGCTACTGTACGCCCCAAATCAGTTAGCTGCAGTAAACAAGTTTAACAAAACAGGCTGGCACGCGTAATCTAGCAAACAGAAAATGATCGGGTGTTTTGCATTTGAAAGGTAAGAAGTTTTTCTACAAATACATACTGCGATTGGGTTCATAAACCGAGCGAGTTTTGTATAGGAAAGCTGCATCACCAAATTTCGTCGTTGGCGGCTGCCATGATCGCTAAACATTTGCTTTCTACTCCTTCGGGAAGATCGGAAACCATTTTCTGATACTGCATACAGATAAAGAAATCATTCAGCTTTGCGTATACATTTCTATGGTTGTATTTAGTGCCATATCCATTGAAATAATTCACTTTTTATCAAGGTACCATCAAAACGTTCACTGTACGGCTAGCTGCATCTGTACGCAACGATTAGCTGCATTTCACAATAAAAAATGTGTACGCCTAGCTGCATTAATGCATCATAATACTGAACAAAAAGGTTCAGCCCATATGGTAAAACACGTTTTTTTAGCTCAGAATTTTATATGTCGTATGCCGGATCGGAATCTAGGCATATCCCGGGAATCTGCCTAGACCAAATTAGAATAATACTTTAGCGTAGACCAAAATAGATCTAGATTCTTTTCCAAATTTTTAATCATATTAATTCTTATACAATGTAACATGTGTTTACAATTGAGACCTATTTTTAATTGAAGCAATTTATTTGTTTTTCCCTCAATTGCTCCGTTTTCCTCGTTGCATTTTTTCCTCGAAAGTGCTAAACACTCAAAATTTAATCTTACTCAGAATTTCTAATTAAACTTCTTTTATGTTGGAGTTTAAGTTGACTAAGATGGTTAATATGTAGTCGCATTATATAAAACGAGAAAATATTCCGATTTGGTCTAGGCAGATTGTGGAGCTGCCTAGCCAAACTGTTAAACTATTTTGGTATAGGCAAAATTCCAGTTTGGTCTAGATTTCGGATCTGCCTAGATTCCAGTTTGGACAGCGACATACATAAATATATAAATTCAAACAATAGCAGGTAAGATTATCTTGTTTCTTCAAGGCATTTCATGAATTACACAAATCCGGCTCCATTGATAAATCCTTTTATTACATGGAAAACATCGCTGATATTATTTCTTGATTTAGGTGTAGTTCCTGTACAACAGATAGGTACAAAGTTTGCCTTTTTTTTTTGCAACCCCTAATCATTGATTTTAATTCATTGATAAACATCAATGAATTTGCAACGCCGTAGACGTCGCAATTAAGCTGGTTTTTCAACATGCTCATTTTCCTAGCGATTTCTTTGCGATTTGAGTTTGCACAGCAACTGTACGGTTGCCACACGGGAGCCATACGGCTACCTTGAGACCATAGCACATCAATCATACGGTTTTATAACTTGCGTTTGTCCTGCGAAGGCCGAAAGACGATCGCACGAACATCTTGCGGCTGCCTTGCGAATGCCTTGCGTTTGGTGAAAGTCTGTCTGAAGACTACTGCAGAACGTAGGAACAACGTAGAGATTCGCACAGCTGCCTCGCAAATGCCTCGCAAATGCCTTGCGAAAAGTTAGCGTCATCCGTCCTCTTTTAAAAAGTTTGTATGTCTTGTTCGTCATCAGTCGCTATCGAGACGAGAAGGTCATGCAGAAACGAAGATCTCAGAATGGAAAGGGATAGGTTCCGATTGCTGAACCCCCATTGAACCCGAGACATTCAAGGTACCACCAACCCAGGATTTAGATGAAGAAAGCACGTGCTTGTACAAGAATGACAAAATGCCCTTAGCATAAAATATCGTCGTCCCGTACTTTATCTGCGAGTATCCTGTCCATTGTTTCAATATGCAATCTATGTGCCGGGGTAGCATTGTGAATATATATATCCAATCGGACAAGAGGAGATAATTCCTCCTCCTTATGGCGATCGCACGAACACCGTACAGCTGTCTTGCAAAATCGTGCTTGCCGTGCGGTGGTCGTAAGAAACTTTGAAAATTCTTAAGGCAGTCTTGCGGGTGCCTTGAGAATTTGTGCAGCAGCCTTAAGCTAACCGCACGACAGCCGTGCGAACTCGTCGCTTTGTTTTTAGCTCACCTTAGCACAAAGTGCTACAGGTGAGCTATTGTGATCGTCCTATGTCCGTCGTCCGTAGTCTGTCGTCCGTCGTCCGTCGTCCGTCAACAATTTCTTTAAAAATCTTCTCCTCCTAAATACTGGATTAATCTTGGCAGGAATGTTCCTTGGGTGAAGCTCTACCAAAATTGTTCAAAGAATTTAATTCCACCCATAACTCTGGTTGCCATGGCAACAAAAAGAAAAAAAAACGAAATCTTTGAAAATCTTCTTCTCTGAAACTATAAGGCGTAGAGCTTTGATATTTGGTATGTAGTATCTCCTAATGGGCCTCTATCAAGTTTGTTCAAATCATGCCCGTAGGGTCAAAACTGGCCCCGCCCCGGGGGATAACGAGTTTGAGCCTAGGAACAAAGGAGGAAAACTTTAAAAATCTTCTCCTCTGAAACTTGAAGGCGTAGAGCTTTGATATTTTGTATGTAGCATCTCCTAGTTGACCTCTACCAAGTTTGTTCAAATTATATCCCTGGGGTCAAAACTGGCTCCATCCCAGGGGTCACAAGTTTGAGCAAAGGAACGAAGAAGGAAAAATTTAAAAATCTTCTCCTCTGAAACTTGAAGGCGTAGAGCTTTGACATTTAGTATGTGACATCTCTTAGTGGACCTCTGCCAAGTTTGTTCAAATTATGCCCCTGGGGTCAAAGCTGGCCCCACCCCGGGGGTCACAAGTTTGAGCATAGGAACAAAGAAGGAAAACTTTAAAAATATTCTCCTCTGAAACTAGAAAGCGTAGAGCTTTGATATTTGGTCTGTTTGGATCTCCTAGTGGACCGCCACCAATTTTATTCAAATGATGTCCCTGGGGTCAAAACTGGCCCCACCCCGGGGGTCACTAGTTTGAGCATAGGAACAAAGGAGGAAAACTTTTAAACTCTTCTTCTCTGAAACTAGATGGCGTAGAGCTTTGATATTTGGTATGTGGCATCTCCTAGCGGACCTCTACCAAGTTTCTTTAAATCATGCCCGTGGGATCAAAACTGGCCCCGCCCCGGGGGTCTCAAGTTCGAACATAGGAACAAAGAAAGAAAATTTTAAAATTCTTCTTCTCTAAAACAAGAAGGCATAGAGCTATGATATTTGGCATGTAGCAGTGAATCTCTACCAAGTTTGTTCCTATTATGCCCTTGGGATCAAAACTGGCCCTGCCCTGGGGGGGGGGGGGGGGAGGGGGTGTGTCACAGGTTCGAACATAGCAACAAAGAAGGAAAACTTTGGAAATCTTCTCTGAAACTTGAAGGTGCAGAGCTTTGACATTTGGTATGCAGAATCTTCTAGTGGACCTCTACCAAGTTTGGTAATATGTTGTCCCTGGCGTCAAAACTGGCCATGCCCCGGAGGTCACAGGTTGGAACATATGAACAAAGAAGGAAAATTTTGAATTTATTTTTCTCTTAAACGGGAAGGTGTAGAGCTTTGATATTTGGGATGTAGCATGTTTGAGTGGACCTCTATCAAGTTCGTTCCAAGGATGCTGCTTTGGTTAAAACTGACCCAGCCCGGGGACCACAAGTTCGGACATAGGACAAAGAAGGAAAATTTAAAATTCTTCTTTGAAACTGGCAGGGGTATAGCTTTGATATTTGATTGCCCTATGTCCGGCGTCTGTCGCCCATCAACAATCTCTTAAAACATCTTCTTCTCCTAACCCACTGGGCCAATCTTGATGAAACTTGGCAGGGATGTTCCTTGGGTGAAGCTTTACCAAAGTTGTTCAAAGAATTGAATTTCAATCATAAGCTATAGTCTAAGGTGAGCGTTCCAGGGCCAAGTTGCTTTTTCGTACGTTCAACCTGCGGACACCATACAGTTCGTGAGTCAACTGTACGAACAATGTACCGAGATCGCTTTGAAAATTGCATGTTTGCAGCGAAAATCGTAAGACGAAAAAATCGCACGGCTGACGTGAAAGAGGCTTTACCAAGAAAATCGCAGCTAACCGAGCAGTACAAAAATTCGGGTTAGCAGCTAGCCGTACAGTGAACGTTTTGATGGTACCTTGATAAAAAGTGAAATATTTCAATGGATATGGCACTGAATACTACCATGACATGTATACGCCAAGCTGAATGATTTCTTTATCTGTATGCAGTATCAGAAAATGGTTTCCGATCTTCCCGAAGGAGTAGAAAACAAAAGTTTAGCGATCATTGCAGCCGCCAACGACAAAATTTGGTGATGCAGCTTTCCTATTCAAAAATCGCACCGTTTATGAACCCAATCGCAGTATGTATTTGTAGAAAAACTTCTTACCTTTCAAATGCAAAACACCAAATCATTTTCTGTCCGCTAGATTACGCGTGCCAGCCTGTTTTGTTAAACTTGTTTACTGCAGCTAACTGATTTGGGGCGTACAGTAGCAGCAGCTTCCGATTTGCGACACTGTACGTTGGTCCATACTGATAGTTAAAACATGAAATTATTGTTAGCTTGATAAATTGGCTTACTTGATCTAATCTACTATTTGAGTGGCTTCTTTAAAAAAAAAAACAGACTAAAGAGAGAATGAAAATTTATTCTTGAAACTGTACTTGCAAGGTTACTATCAGGCATGCTCGATTTCAGTTCTGGTGTATGCTTCCTGGTTATTAAAAACCGATTCCATTATGTTCGAGAAGACTCTAAATATTTCTCCTATCTTTTTCACGGGTTTTAACTGTTTTCTAAAATTTCAGTTAATTTCCATATTTTCGTACTCAATAGATGGAACCATAGACATATGGTAGGAAATGTTATTCATTGTCCATGATCAATTTTGTATGATTTTGTCGTACTTAATAATCGAATGCGTCCGTATTACGTGTTTATGTCGTCTGTGATGGCTGAGATCGCGAAAAAACGAAGTTGGAAAGGCCAGTGTTTGGGACCATTTCGGATTTCTCGAAGTGGGAGTGAATGTTGATAAAAAGCGAGAAGCATGTGGACTATGTTATGTGATACGGAAAGACGATGGGAAAACGACAAATGTGCAGGGCAAACATCAAGACTTACTGTCGAGTCATGCAAGCAACTGCCAGAGACAGGGTATTAAGGAAGATAACCAGATAATATCGTGATGCATCACAATATGGTTCTCTCGATAGTGATAGCACAGGAATTTGACATTCTATAACCAAAATAAATGATAAAACATGAAAAAATTCACCTACATAATATAAACACAAGGAATGTAACGTCTCGATTGCTGGCGCTAGCACCCGACAGCCTTTCCCAACCAAAATCACTCACGAAACAAACATTGATCATAATCTCCTTTAGCCTAGCGATAGACAACACAATAATGTACCTGCGACATCTGGCAATACCTCGGTAGACACCTTTCAACTGGAGATATCCGTCATGTTTTACAACTTTATCAGAATTTTTTTATTTGTCTGAGACTCCATTCGCTGACGTCATAAGAAGAGCCAGTAAGCGTATTTTCGTATTACATATTACTATTATTTTTTCGTTTTTAAGATATTTATGGACATCACATGATACTAAAGATTTTTCTACAAGTAACTAACAAAAGTATTTGAGCGCATTCCTTTTTAAAGAAAAGATATTTGACTTTTGTGAATAGGGAAATCCCCAATCAAGCGAGGAAACTCTATAAACTTAAGCCGTATTGGACCGTTCACGGGAATCACGTGACATCAGCGAATGGTGTCCCAGACAAATGAAAATTTTCAGATAAAGTTGTAAAACATGACAGATATCTACGGTTGAAAGGTGTCTACTGAGGTATCGCCGGATGTCGCAGGTACTTTCATTTGTTGTCTATCGCTAGGCTAAAGGAGATTATGATCAATATGTGTTTCGTGGGTGATTTTGGTTGGGAAAGGCTGTCGGGTGCCGGCGCCAGCAATCGAGACGTTGCATTCCTTCTGTTTATATTATATATAGGGGAGATTTTTTTTTCATATGTTATCATTTATTTTGGTTCTTGAATGTCAAATTCCTGTGGTGATAGTATCATGATATTAATGTAGCAGTGGTAGAAATATCGTGATAGTTACTTTTCAGAGCGATAGTCAGCCCTGTTGTGACTTTGACAATGCTGAAAATGGATTTTAAGGACGGAGAAGCCCTATGAAATGAAAAGATTTCAGAGCTCAGGATAAGAGGGAGTAATGGTATTCTTAATCCATTATTTCTCTTCCAAACCCTATGATGCGGATACTCTTAGAATTGTCTCGGTGAGACAATTCTAATGAGTACCCACAACATAGGGTTAAGTAGAAAACAATTAAAATCACTCCCTCTATCTGGAGCTTTGAGTTTGTGTGGAAAATCTATGTAAGTTTAGTAGAAACCAAGGGTCAGGGCCTGTATCCACCAACCATTCTTTTCATAAGAACGTTTTCTGTCTTATTCGCCAAAATTTTCTACATTTGTAAGTAACACAACTTCTAATTGGCTAAACAGAATGATTTAGCCAATCAGAAGTTGTGTTACTTTCAAATTCAACAAACATGGGAGAATTAGACAAAGAACATTCTCAAGGATAATTGGTGAATGCAGGTCCTATTTTCTCTAACCATTTACAAGAACTTGCTTCTAACGGCTTATTCTCTAGAGTTAAAAAGTAGCACAACTTCTGATAGCTAATAGAAATGGTTTGGTCAGTCAACATTTTTGCTACCTTCAAATTTAGAGTCAGACTTAAGAGTACAGTTTGGAACAGTTGGTGAATACAGACATATTGCGACTTCAGGGCGGGTTTCATACTCTTCTTGTCATTTTTTTTCTTTTCAGTCGATGCCCCTTGTTCTGTTGCTGAGTTGGTTGTTTCTTCCCGTATACATTTCAGCTGGGGTAAGTTTCTCATTCTCTTGGACAAGTAAGTGATTCAGACACAAATTACACACCAATTCAATACATGGTAACTGTGAGAAAATCATTAACCGCATTTCACATTAATGATATGTTCAAGAAAAATTCAAGAAATGTTGACTGATGCTGCACCCTGCCGGAAGTCGAGTCTAGCACTTTTCACCATCAACCAAAGTATGTGGCTGTAGAATAAAGTAGTTTGAATAATATTTGAACAGCCTTCTGGACTTATGACCAAATAAAAACTGCCGACTTTAACCCTTAAACTGCTGAAAAGATATTACTTTCCATCCACCATTAAATAGCCAGCATTCTATTCACTGACTGAAATCTACCAGTATTGGACAGTTTCTGCACCGTCTACACATTCACCAAAAGCGCATTGATTCGCGCTTAGCAGCATAAGGATAAACTTAACCCATTACCAAATGACAATGTTTTAGACTGGTCCAAAGTGAAAGCATTTGCAGACAACAAGATAAAAGTGACTAAAAATTTGAAATTTCTTTTGTGAAGGGTAGAAAACATTATGGGAAAAGGAGAAAATGCTGGTTACCAGCATTTTCTCCTTTTCCCACAATGTTTTCTACAGGCTTCTTTTTCAGGGGCGTCAAAAGTAGGGATTGTGTGGTAATGGGTTAAGATATTCAACAAACTGTAAAAAAAGCCATGGAAATAATATTTTTTCAGAGCTCCAGATAGAGGGATTGATTTTGATTTCGAAATTGAAAATATGAATACATGTAATTCTCCATTAAACCTTTTTCAAACAATCCCTGGTTTATAGTGGCCTTTTGAATAGTAGCCTTTTGAAAACATTGTGGGAAAAGGAGAAAATGCTGGTTACCAGCATTTTCTCCTTTTCCCACAATGTTGTCTACTCTATCATAGTCAGAAATCATCTGTTCAGCAAGAGTTGAATTGTCGCCTGCAAATGTTTTCAATTTGGTCTAGTCAAAAAGTTTGTCGTTTGGGAAAGGGTTAAACCTTTTGTTAAGGGTACTCATTAGAATCGCCTCATTGAGACAATTCAAATGACTACAGGATTTTGGAGACAAATAATGGATAAAAAATACCATCACTCCCTATTATTTGGAGCTTTGAAATTTCTTTTTATGCCATACAGAAAAAATCTTGTAGTTGCCCATATTGTACTCACAATTTTTCCAGGTCTATACCCTACCAGAATATCTACAAAAACGTTTCGGGGGTCAAAGGTTGAGAATATATTTGAGTGTGTTGGCCATTGTGTTATATATCATAACGAAACTAGCGGTAAGTAACGTTAGTTCATGTTATTTGTTCACTTAATTATTTTAGTGTCACATCCAGTAAACAAATATGAATTGCCAAACGCTTTAAAAACTGACAACATAATATTTTAACTACGGTTTAAAAATGATAGACCAGTCAGTGGACAAAATCAGTGTTATAAGTGGAAAACCTCAAACAGTATTTGATTCACCTACCAAATGGAATCTGACGACAAAATACATCGATTTTAGTAAAGGAGTCTATTTTGTCTATTGGTATATAACAAGTCGAGCCTACTCACACAGGTAGCGACCAATTTAATGGGATCTGTATGCATGTCTTTCTAACAGTATTATTGATACATGAATAGTAGCCGACGCTTATGGTTATCTATACCTTCGACTGTATGCTGACTCTCTCCTTAGAGAGTCATTTTACCTTTCAAAGAATAAACTCTGGAGTATAACAATCATTTCTTGGTGCAAGTCACTGCCTTAACCTATGAATTTTACCAGAAAACAAACTCAGATCTGAAGTGATGTTCTCGGTCTTTTGAGAATTCCACTATATTAATTTTGGATGAGGTAGTTGTTTTCCAGCTTACATGTTCTGTATAGCATTATGAATGTTTTATTTCACTGTTTTTTTGCAGGTAACTATCTTTGCTGGTGCCCTGTTTATACAGTTATCTCTGGGATGGGACATGTACATATCTATAGTAGCACTGCTGCTTGTTACAGGCGTGTACACCGTGCTAGGTAAGGGAGACTGATGAGGCATTGATAACTTCAATGATTCAATACTATCAGAATTTAGAATGATAACAAACATATGACTATTGAAAAGGTTACATTTATAAGCTTGACACGTTAGAGAGGAATTTTTTGTTTTTTACCTTTTTTAAGATATCGGCTATAGGTAAATAGCATTTATATAAGTATATATTCAATTAAAAGATGTTGAATAATTTCCACCCTATAGAGGATATTATTTGAACACAGGGTATGATGATGAGCTCAGTTTACAATTTTATCTTCCCAAGAACTGTAGGTACAAAAAGCACAGTGTAGGACCGGAAGTGTGCATTGTTCGATATTGTATGTCACTTGGGAGTCTGTACAGTGGGAAATGTCACTTGATTCTAGAAAACTGTGTTTCCACAGTAAGTGAAGTTAATATTTTTTTCATTTATTTTTATATTTGATTGAATTCTTTCCATCCACATGTACTTTTGATATATATTAAACATGCCAGGCACCTGATCGTGCAATATGCAACCTCCTTATAGCAATAAGAATGTCTTGATCATCTTGATGTGAGAAAATTGAAATGATTTTCGACTACAAAAAATAGCAGAATTTTCGCTTTAGCGCACATGAGAGAGTTCTTTCTACGATTAAAAGGTCTGTCAATGTGTCTGCTTTCTCTTTTCATCAACAAGTTCCAAGTTGTGACCTTAAAAGCGATTAAAATGACGAAATTCCAGCATGTCTACCAACAGAATTTTGTACTGTCACTTGTATAAAATATTGTAGATCTCCATTGACTGTACAACAGCTTATCAAGTGACAGTACAAATTCCTATATTGACATGCCATTTTAAACGAACGATTAGGAGGATTGTAGTCGATTTTGTTACCAATTTTTTACGTTTTCAAACAAAAGTGAATAAAGAAACTAACTACACATTTTCCGCTCAGCAAAAAAGCTTGTAAGGATGATTAATCAAACAAAATACCCTGTTGTTTTAGGCAAAATCATATGAATTTTAGTATGGTTACATGATCAAGGCATCCCCATATCTCCAGGAAAGCTTTTCAGAGCACATGAATGTTCTTGGTACGGTCTATGATTAACAAACAAACAACTGGATATGAAGGTTTTATAATACCTATCAAAATAAATGAAAAATCACCAGCTTGACTTACCGTGTGTTAGCAATTTTCAACGACCAAGTGACATTTCACCGCTGTACAGACTCCCAAGTGACATTCAATCTCAAACACTGTATACTTCCGGTCTTACACCGTGAAAACAGAGGACTTAATATTTTAGCTACCAGTCTGTTATAAGAGCTTAGTTTTAAAATGTGAATGAAATGTTCATTAAATTTGGTGAGAACTCACCTTCTTTAACCAATTACTCTTCAAGATTCTTATAAACCGCTTGTTCTGACTGTATATTTTCAACAGGTGGGTTGGCGGCGGTGATATATACAGACACTCTACAAACGATTATCATGACATTGGGTGCCTTTGCTCTCGTTGGTATAGGTATGTACTAGATTTTGTAGACACTTTTGTCAGTGTTAAAGTCGAATTTAATTGCTGCTGATAGTTTGTATTCAAAGAATGTGCACTAGATCTTTGCTTTACGATAGCCCATTACTACTCAATCCCTACTTTTGACGCCCCTGAGAAAGAAGCCTTTTGAAAACACTGTGGGAAAAGGAGAAAATGCTGGTAACCAGCATTTTCTCCTTTTCCCACAGTGTTTTCTACACTTCCCAGAACAAATTTCAATTTTTTAGTCAACTTTATTTTGTCATCTGCAAATCCTTTCAATTTGGACCAGTCCAAAATTTTCTCGTGTGGTAATGGGATAGTTTGGTATACTATGTTAGCCAAAATGAAAAACAAGAACACATTAAAACAGCAACTCCTATGTCTGACCTGATGGATCCATAATTTGACTTATTTAGTGAGAGAGTTGGCACAACCCTGCAATTGTACCAGGGTTTTTTTTAATCTCCTACAACTTAAGCGGATATGAAATTAAATGTTAACCTTAACCCTAATAGACGTACATACTTTTCACCTTTCATGAAAAAACAATTCCTGCTTCCAGTAAAATGGGAGATATTATAGAGGGATTGCATTTGCATTAGAAGTTCTTAGGTTGAATTCAGTGATAAGGAGGTATCAGTTGTTGGAACTGCTTTTGTCAAGGCACGGGTACTGGCTGGATTCCTTGGAAGCATAGATCGAGAGTGATAAGTTGTAGAACTTTTTTTGAAATCAAGAAGATCAACAGGGTTTGTATGAATTCACCGTTCATTCAACAACATTTATAGTCTTATTCTCCAAGATTTTTGTTTGAAAGTGACACAAATTCTGACTGGCCAAACCACTTTTTTTGGCTAATTAGAAATTCTGTTACGTTCAAATTTAAGAAATTTGTCTGAACAGAATGAAAATATTCCTGAGAATTTTCGTTGATCATGGAACCAGGTTTTAATTTTTTTCCTCAGTCCTGTCAGCACTTTGATTTTCTCCCAGGTTTCGAAAAAGTGGGTGGATACAACAAACTACAGGTAGAGTATATGCGAGCGATTCCGGAGATCAGGGAAGAGAACAGCACTTGTGGATACCCACCACATGACGCATTCAACCTTCTGCGAGATCCAATCAATTCGGACCAACCCTGGCCGGGTTTGATCCTCCAGGCTTCACTGGGCTGTCTCTGGTACTGGTGTTGTGATCAGGTCAGTAATATTGAAGTAAATTGTTTCGTTTTCAACGACACCTTACACTGATTGTTACATTTATGTCGCGACGACCAGTGCCGCTATACTACTACTACTTTGCATATCATTCTTTCCCAGCCACTGGCTACTTTCCCACATGGGAATCTTTGACATACCATTTACTGGTGAGAGAGGAAAGAGTCATATGACAATGATAACGATGAAATCAAATCTATGTCTCCCTGGAATACAAGCTCTCTATATTACCTGTCAAACTACCATTCTCAGATGTGACCAGGTAAGTAGCGAAAACACAGGGTTGAAAATGGTTACTAGCATAAGTGCCACATTCTGACAAAAGGGGTCTAAACCCTTTACCAAACAATCCCTGGTTTTTATGACCCTAAGATAGAAGCCTTTTGAAAACATTGTGGGAAAAGGAGAAAATGCTGGTAACCAGCATTTACTCCTTTTCCTACAATGTTTTCTACCCTGCTGAAAACAAATTTCAATCTTTAAGTTGGATTTATTTTGTTATCTGCAATTGCTTTCAACTTCGAACAGTCTAAAATGTTGTCATTTGGTAAAGGGTTAATGCATCTCTGTGATGCATCTTACTAAACAAGTCATCCTATCATTCAATATAAATTCATAAAACTCATTTACCCTTTACCACTTGAGGCATTTCTATGGTATCTCTAATTGACCCTAAATAACAGCAAGGATGAAGCTGTTTCTTATGTGTAAATGACATCTTTTGATAGCAGAGAAAATATTGTGGCAAAAGGTGAAATTGCTCGTGGATACTTTTTGCAAATGGATTAAGCCCTTTTGTCATAGAATATGTCTCTAATGCTTATGTCGTTTTCAAAGCAAGTGCAAACAGTTATATCCAAAGTATGGCTGACGTCAGTATATCATGTAGTAATGAGAGACTAAGGAACCTAGTCAATGTTGCTTTAAATAAGAACCTGAAAACATCATGGCTGATTCAAAAATTTGAGCTTTCGATCTAATAATGCCAGTCCTTTGCATTCATGTTTCAGAAACTGTTCTTTTATATCAAAAACTGTGATAGAACGATTGAATGTGTTACGTTGCTTTCAACTTTAGTTTAGTAGAGTCACGGCAACAGGTCACATTTGTTTGTACTCCTTTTCACCTGTGCTTGTCTAGGGCTCTGAAGTGTCATGCCATAGGACATTCCCAAGAAAAACCAAGTACTTTAACCCTTTCCCAAACAATCCCTGGTTTTTACGGGTCTGGAATTGTAGCCTTTAGAAAACATTGTGGGAAAAGGAGAAAATGCTAGTAACCAGCATTTTCTCCTTTTCCCACAATGTTTTCTACCCTATTATAGACAGAAATCATCTTTTCAGCAAGAGTTGAATTGTCGTCTGCAAATGCTTTCAATTTGGTCTAGTCCAAAAGTTTGTAGTTTGGGAAAGGGTTAATTGAGGCAGGAGCCTTGGGCCTCCACATATTGAGTCCTTTACTTTACCACTGAGCCGCCTAGGATCCTATGAAAAGTGTAAGAACAAAAACATAAATAAGCTATTTTTGTCTTTTCTTTTCACAGGTGATAGTGCAGCGCACCCTGGCAGCTAAAAATCTGTCTCATGCCAAAGGTGGCGCCATCCTTGCGGGATACCTCAAAATTGTTCCTTTGTTTATAATGATTTGGCCAGGAATGATGAGTCGTGCCCTCTATCCAGGTAATGAATATGAGTTTTGTCCCTTGGTCTCCTTGAAAATGACAATAAAAACTTTCACTTACTTGTCTCCAGCCTCAAAAAAAAAGTATTTTTTTTTTTCAGATTTAAGAACAATAATTATGAATCGTAAATTCCTTTAACTCTTTACCAAACTACAAATTTTTGGACTGGACCAAATTCAAAGCATCTGCAGATGACAAGTTAAATCTTGGTAATATGATGTATTTTTTTACTTTGATAGGGTAGAAAACATTGTGGAAAAAGGAGAAAATGCTGGTTACCAGCATTTTCTCCTTTTCCCACAATGTTTTCTGTAGGCTTCTTTCTCAGGGTCATTAAAAGTGGGGATTGTGTAGTAAAGAGTTAAAATAGCATAGACCTTTATGTAATGATGAATGATGCAGGTAAAAAAAAAAAAAGTTATAGAGGGTTGTTTTGGTGGAATTCTATCCTTTTGCATCCCACAAAATTTAAGCAAGGGGTAGGGGTCGTGGGGGAGTGGGGGGCTTTTTTTAGATACCTACCTTTTAGTCGACCAAGTTGGGATGGTCACATGTTCACAAGTGTTAAACAAACTGATTCAAAGCAGTTATCTATTGTTTTCTTTTGCCATGAAGGAATATATTTTGTTGAGAAACCCTTGTGTAACTAAGGCGTTCTTTTTCAGTGATTTAGATAAGTGACCCTTAAAATAAGTGTAGAATGGTGATTTAGTATGCATCCTCTTACTTTTAGATATTGTTACATCATTGGAACTGCATGACTGTAAAAATTGTCTTAAGATTCTGGTTTACCCTTCAACTAGCCTTCGAATTAAAGCTGGAATCAGGGCTTGTTTATCCCGTTCTCTTTTCAGATATTGTAGCATGTGTGGACCCAGATGAGTGTGAAAAGCATTGTGGGAATCCTGTTGGTTGTTCTAATATTGCCTACCCTAAACTGGTGCTAGAACTGATGCCATATGGTAATTTACTTTAAAAACATTTAAGTCATGAAATGAGATAAGAGACGTTTAATGCATCAGCAAAAAGTATTGATTAATGTCAGCCTGCTAATTTTCTGTGTGTCCAAAGACTGTGTTAACCCTTTCCCAAACAACAAGTTTTAGACTCTTCCAAACTGAAAGGGTTTGCAGACGACAATTTCAAACTCGATGAAAATGGTAGAAAGTTCTCCAAATGGGAGGAAAACACTGTGGAAAAAGGAGAAATTGCTCGTAACGAGCAATTTCTCCTTTTCCCACAGTGTTTTCAAAAGACTTGTACTGCAGACACGTAAAAACCAGTGTTTGTTTGGGAAAGGGTTAACTTATCGTCAGTGGGGGGGTCAAAACCTCGTAACTCCATATTTTTCAGAAAACGACTTTTTTACATGAAGAATTTCATTTAGAACTTACGCGCCATCCCTCAAATCGTCGTAACTCTACCCCAATCGGTTGATATTTAATCACCACGTGATGATTCCTCGTATACTGATTGCGCCACAATCAACATCATCAAAAAGTCGTATTTCGTTTCTTGGAGGCACCGTTCCACGTATGAATCAATGAGGTTAGTTTTAAAACATTTTTGGTGAGAAAAATGGCATTCAAATACATTTTAGTGTTTTTGAAAAATACATCCTACTTAAATACTGAGGTCAGACAATTAAATGTGAGTTACAGACAATTATAAAAGTGTGTTGCCTTAGGACTAACCCAGTTCTTGTTCTTCGATTCACAATATTCTTTACAATCCCCTAGAATCCCAAAGTCCATTACAAAAGGTTTACCTTATATGACTAACTGAATATCAAAATGACAAAATTTTTACCAAGCCGCATTTCAATTCCATTTTATTTACAATTTAATGAGATACGAGTTTTTGATACAGCAGTTCAATCGATCAGACCTACCGAGTTACGATATTTTTACAGCAGCTATTTTAACTTATTTTGTTGAATGATGATGTTAACTTAGATCAACAAATATATCAATCATCTTTAATTCCTCCATATTTGGACAATCAACAAAGACATGAAAAAATCCTTCGAAGTTCTCTTATAAATAGTCTTATTGAGAAATTCTAAACACTGTGGACTGTCCTTAAAAAACGATCTAAAACAGCATTTCAAAGGTTTTTAACTCCACTGGCCGAAGGCCAGTGGGCTTATGTCATGGCCTGTTGTCCGTCGTGCGTCCGTCCGTCTGTGCGTGCGTTAACTTCTTTTTCTTTTGAACATCTTCTTCTCTGAAACTACCCAGCCAATTTTGATGAAACTTCACAAAAATGATCCTGCCATGGGCTTCTTCAGAATTTCTTGAAAGAATTTAATTCGTTCAAAAACTCTGGTTGCCATGGCAACAAAACTGAAAAAAAAAATGAAAATCTTTGAAAATCTTCTTGTCTGAAAGCGTAAGGCCCAGGGCTACCAAATTTGGCATGTAGCTTTCTCTAATGGACCTCTACCACATTCCTTAAAATTATAGCCTTGGGGTCAAAATTGGCCCTACTACAGGACTCACAAGTTTTACATGGGCTTATTTAGGGAGAACTTCAAAATTCCTCTTCTACCTAGGCATAGGGCCTAGGGCTACCAAATTTGGCATGTAGCTTTATCTAGTGGTCCTCTACCAAGGGTGTCCAAATTATAGCCCTGGGGTCAAAATTGGTCCCGCCCCGGGGGTCACAAGTTTTACATGGGCTTATAATAGGAAGAACTTTAAAATTCTTCTTCGACCTAGCCATAGGTCCTAGGGCAAACGAATTTGGCATGTAGCTTTATCCAGTAGACCTCTACCAAGGGTGTCCAAAATACAGCCCAGGGGTCAAATCTGGCCCCGCCCCGGTGGTAAGAAGTTTTACATAGGCTTATAGAGGGAAAACTTTCAAAATCGTCTCGAACTTAGCCATAAGGGCCAGGGCTATCACATTTTGCATGTAGCTTTATCTAGGGGTCCCTACTAAGGTGCCCAAATTATAGCCCTGGGGTCAAATTTAGCCCCGCCCTGGGGGGGGTCCACAAGTGTTACATGGGCTTTTATAGGGAAACTTAAATAATCTTTTCGTACATAGCCATAAGGCCTATGGCTACCAAATTTTGCATGTAGCTTTACCTAATGGGCCTCTACAAAGAAGGCCCAAAATTTTAACTTTGGCGGTCAAGTTTCACCCCACCCCAGGGGTTACAAATTTTACATTGGCTTTTATAGTGAAAACTTGATAAACCTGTCTCATGGGTCACATATTTTACAGGGCCTTTTATTGAGCAAACTTGTTTTTCGGGGCTTTTTATGAGCAAGATTCGAAAATTTTCTTGTTTATAACCACACATTCTAGACCAGTCCTGTTTAATTTGGTGTGGGGCTGTATCTTGTGGACCTCCTCAAGGATTCAAGTAATTGTCGCTTTGTGACCAAAACTTGCTTCGCCCTTGGATCATAACTTTCTCGAAGGATTTTATAGAAGAAAATTCTGTTTAAACCAACTGGCCAAGTATTGTAATGTTTGGTTTGTACTGTTTTGACTTAGAAGCCAGTGGAGCGATACAGGGCCACCATGGCCCTCTTGTTTTTTTTTCATATTTTTGTTGAATAGTTCATAGTGTTTAAGATTTCTTTGTATACAATGTGAACATTACTCGTCTCATTGCTACAATCCCTCACACCATTTAAATAAAATGCTATATCAATATCATTGGGCTTAATCTTATTGCAAATTATTCAATGTAAGACTCTTTTTTTTTATCTCCGATATTAATGTCTTACTCAGGAGAAAGTGACACAGAAAGCCCAGACGAAACATATCTGCAACAATTTAAACGTCCATGTGTCAATACTTAAACCTAATCTTGCTGTACTGGTGCACATTTTATCAAAGATTCTCGTAGACGGACCATTCCTAGTTAGATATACCGATGTTCATTTGTTTAACTTTTGAATTTAGAGATGAAATTTTGTTGTTTTTGTTGCATGTTTATCGTAGTTTAGTCCCTGGAACGGGCAACAGATGTGTAGAATAAGCCAAGCAAAATGAAATTTCCGAAGATTATCTACAACTCTTCTTTATAAAGGGTAACATTTATGTATGTTAATGTTAGTACTCGGTCTAGGAAATAGGCTTTTAGATTGTTCAATAACAGTTTTGCTAGTTACAATTTTAGAGTATGTAAATACACTACATGTATAACTAAATATAGAAATAAATCTTACATAAAACGCTGGCTTGTTTCGTTCATACGTTTGCAGATGATAATGGTTAAAATTGGACTTTATCTAATGAAAGTAATAATAATAATAATAATAAAAATAATCAATGACAATAATAATGAAAATAATAATGATGATATTCACAGTAGATCTACTTCATGTGTACGTAATAATTTTCTAATAAGACAGAAGACAATTATTATCCACGAAATTCCTTTGTGCGTACAGAGCGAAATTATAAATTCGTTAAAAGTGTTACAAACGCTGCAAAAAATCACTGTAAAATGAGCATTCTGTGTGATTATTGTTATCAATCATTTCGTCAAGTTGTCGTAACTTGGAATAAATCCGAGCCAAAACCTCGTAACTCATGAATCCGACAGCAAGCTTCAACTACAATATTCGTTTCTATACGAAAAAAATACATCTATTGTGTCTTTTTTATGCTTGAAATATTAGATTGTTATGTAATAAACAATCAGAGAAAAACAATTTTTTGCTTCTCCTGAAAAGTCGTAAAATATCAGATACGACAATTTGACTCCCCACCGACGTTATGATTCACTTGCTTTATAACGATATAGATTTCATGAATCCACAATTATGTTACATGGCTTGTTGTAATGGCATCACCCAGATGCAAAAAAAAACCTTTTTCCAGGGTGCTGCCATTTAATATTTTTCTTAACCCTTTACCAAACAATCCCTGGTTTTTACGACCCTGAGATAGAAGCCTTTTGAAAACATTGTGGGAAAAGGAGAAAATGCTGGTAACCAGCATTTTCTCCTTTTCCCACAATGTTTTTTACCCTACTGGAAACAAATTTAATTTTTTGAGTTCTATTTATTTTGTCGTCTGCAAGTGCTTTCAATTTGGATAACAAATCAAGTATGGCTGAAATGAAGGGATTTTTCTTTATACAGGTAGAAAATATGAGCCATACTCTGGCAAAAGGGGGCTCAATGCACCTCCGTGATACATGATACCAATCAAGTGGTGACGCCATTAAAGATCCATAGTAGCTGTTTTTTAACAACCAAGTCAATTTTGAAGTAGACTGGTTCTAGAACATACAGAAAATTGACCGATAGCGAAATGTTTCAGCCAAGGTCAGCCTGCGCAGTCCGCGCAGTCTGACCTTGGCCAAAACTTTTCGCACATGCAATAAAACCACTTTCTACAGAGTGTGGCTCATATGTATATGAACTTAATTTGTTGCCTGCAAATGCTTTCATTTGAACAAGTCTAGAAATTTAACCAATGAACAATGAAAGACTCAATGGGCCTAATTCAGTAAATTGGAAATCAACAAAAAAAATTAACAATGTTTGTAGGCTGTAAAGACTCATACATCCAATTTTAGTGATCAGAACCTGTCTGTGTTGTCATTTTTTTTTAGCCTGAATTCTTCATTAATCTTGAAATATTTGCAAGGATATATGGCAAATCAATGGCAGACCTTCTCTGAGAGGTATTGTTAAAAACCTACCTTAAACCATTGTCTCACTTTCTATGAATACCGACAAGGTTTCTTATTGTAACTATTACATCATATTTTCCAGGTTTAAAAGGTTTACTGATGGCGGTGATGTTGTCTGCCATTATGAGTTCTCTGACATCTATTTTTAACTCGGCCAGTACCCTATTTACGATGGATCTGTGGAGAAAAATGAGAGCACAAGCATCAGAAAGGGAACTACTGATTGTTGGGAGGTAATTAAACGACTTTACCTCGTCTTTTAATGTTGTTGGAAGGCACAGCGCAGTTTCTCTAAATCTTTTCAGGGCTAAATATCTATATTCGACTTCTTTTGACACTTAATCAATATACTGAATCTCTAAAAGAAAAATCCAACTGATGAGACTGACTAAAAAAGCTGACGTATAGATCCAAGATCAGACTGCATGTTCTGTGCAGACTGATCTGGATCTACCCCATCCGCAAAAGTAGTAAATTTCACCTTTGGCTCTTGAAAAGCTTAAATGTCTTTATAAGTAAAGCAAGTATTCGTTCGGGAGGATCAAAAAACAGAGAGATGTTTGTTGTAAAATACTTGATAACCTAACGATAAAATTTTGGACTTGCCAAAATTGAAAACGTTTGCTGACAACAAAACAAAATGTTATTCAAAAATAGAAAGTCGGCTTTCAAAGGATAGAAAACATGGTGGGGAAGGAGAAAATGATGGTAATTAGCATTTTATCCTTTTCCCACAATATTTTCAAAAGACTTTTTCTTTGTGTCAATAAAACTTGGGATTGTGTGGTGCAAGATTAAAGTAGCTATGCTACAGAGACTGATCAGTGGATGAGACATTAACTCATTACCAAACGAAAAAATCTTAGGTTTGTCCAAATCAAAAGCATTTGCAGACGACAAAATACAAGTGATTGAAAGTCTGAAATTTGTTTTGTGAAGGGTAGAAAACATTGTGGGAAAAGGAGAAAATGGTGGTTACCAGCATTTTGTCCTTTTCTCACGGTATTTTCTGTAGGCTTCTTTATCAGGGTCGTTTCTTTTTTTTAGGGGGTGGAAATCTCTCTGTCAGTTAGGGTAGATCCAAGATCAGACAGCACAGTTAGTACAGTCTGATCTTGATCTGCAATATCAGAAAAAGGTCCCTGAAACATGTTTGGCAGCCTAAGGGTTAACCCTTTGCGAAACTATCCCTGGTTTTAACGAACCTGAGGAAGAAGCCTTCTGAAAACATAGTGGGAAATGGAGAAAATGCTGGTAACCAGCATTTTCTCCTTTTCCCACAATGTTTTTCTACCCTGCTGGAAAAAATTTTTAATTTTTTTAGTGAGGCTTATTTTGTCGTCTGCAAGTGCTTTGAATTTGGGCAAGCCTAAAATTTTGTTGTTTGTTAATAAGTTAAAGGGAACATCAAAGAACCACAAAATGTAGATCAATACATTTGAGGCATGCTGTATAATATAGTTCAACTGATGAAATCCTTGATAAGGTACAAAACATAGTGGAAAAAGGAAAGAATGACAGTTACCATCATCTCCTTTCTCATGATATATTACAATTAGGTTCTTTCTCAGGGTCTTTAAAACTCAGGATTGTTTTGCAAAGAGTTAAATATGATTCTGTCTTTCACTCAAACATGATTAACTCTTTACCACACAATTCCGACTTTTAACCACCCCGAGATAGAAGCCTTTTGAAAACATTGTGGGAAAAGGAGAAAATGCTGGTAACCAGCATTTTCTCCTTTTCCCACAATGCTTTCTAACCTGCTGGAAACAAATTTCAGTTTTTGAGTTTTGTTTATTTTGTCTTCTGCAAATACTTTAAAATTGAACCTGTCTAAAATTTTGTCGTTTGGTAAAGAGTTAAGGGTTATACGTTTTTCATTCAGGGTTTTCATTGTTGTGCTGTGTGGTCTCAGTATTTTATGGATACCGCTGGTCAAGTCCTCACAGAGTGGTCAGTTATTTGTCTATATACAAGCGGTACAGGGATATATAGGCACACCAATAGGTGCACTGTTCATGTTGGCAATCCTGTGGAAAAGAATGAATGAGCATGTGAGTACTGCGTGGAATGGTGGCCATTCTTGGAAATTAAATTATCTCCCTTGCCAGATAAACACTAAAGGTATCCAAATAACAGATTGGTCCTTTTACATGTATTCCTTTGTTTTTATCCTTGGTTCTCTTTGAGATGTTGGGATAAATATGACAATGATTTATTATGTGTATGTAAGGCTGGTGTAATGCAGAGAATTGACCCTCTCCTACAGAATGACACGGGTCATTATTCTACGTAGAGAAATGACCCCAGAAGTCATTCACTAAATAGAGGAATGACCCGTGTCATTCCTCCACATAGAGAAAGACCCTCTTGGGTCATTCCTCTACATAGAGAAATGACCCTCTGGGGTCATTTTTCTACGTAGAAAAATGACCCAGGTCATTCCTCTTCGTAGAAAAATGACCCATGGGTCATTCCTCTTCGCAGAGAAATGACCCATAGGTCATTTTGTAGGGGAGGGTAATTTCTCTGCATTACACTGGCATCTAATTCAATTTGTTACGGGAGACCACTCCTTCCTGCATGGCATACTCCTGATTTAAATACAATACCTGGCTACTGCGTCAGGGAGATATCTCTTTGGCTCAGTGGTTAGGGTATTGGCTTTGCGTCCGGGAGTTCGGAGTTCGAATCCCGCTCCGATCCATATTTCTGCCATGCATTTATTCATCTGTTTCTTTGTTACGGACTTTGTTCGTAAGATGGGGGCTCGTCCGGGATTGGCCATTGAGCCATTAATCCCATTTGTTGTCCAAAATAGGACTTCCTGCCTAATAAGGCTTTGAGTCATCAATAAATGATGACTTTAAGAGGGGGTGTGTTACGGGAGACCACTCCTTCCTGCATGGCATACTCCCGATTTAAATACAATACCTGGCTACTGCGTCAGGGAGATATCTCTTTGGCTCAGTGGTTAGGGTATTGGCTTTGCGTCCGGGAGTTCGGAGTTCGAATCCCGCTCCGATCCATATTTCTGCCATGCATTTATTCATCTGTTTCTTTGTTACGGACTTTGTTCGTAAGAAATTCAAACTCTGTTCTTAATCATCAGGAACTATGCATACATCAATTTGTAAAACAATCTAACTAGATTTACTTGCAATATTATCTCAAGAATATAAATGTTCAGTGGGAGAAAATCAAGGATAAAATCCAAGTACATGTAATCATCTTCTCAGGATGAATTTAGTACTGGAGAAGAATCAAGTGAAATAGCAGAAGAATGGCTCTCATTGTGACCATTGCTAACTCTTAACTCTTTGCCAAGCAACAAAATCTTAGACTTGTTCAAATCGAAATTATTTGCTAATAAAAATTTAAACGGGGTCTCAAATGGTATGAACTACTCTGTGAATAGGTGGAAAACATTGTTAGAAAAGGAGAAAATCTTGTCACCAGCATTTTCTCCTTTACCCACAATGTTTTCAAAGATTGCTTGGCCAAGGTCACACTGCCATGCAGATAAAATGGATTTACAGGGTAGTTAAATAGACCCAAACACCATAATTTTATGGGTGACCTTTTGCCACAATATTTCACATACTTGCGGACTGTGTAGATTGAAGATGCAATGCAATATTATAAACAAGAAACATCCTTTGATAAATATTTAAAAAAAAAGGTAGAGCCACTGATATTGATAATTGGATCTTTTTGTGTTTGTGAAGTACATGTATGAAAAGAGATAATAAAATGGAACAACGTCCGTATTTGCCTCTGTTTCTACCTTGCACCACATAGTGCTGAAGCATAATTTTGAAAGTTGATATTTTCAGTTAGGTATGTTTTTCAAGATTAGATGTTTAACCCATTACCACACAATCCCTACTTTCGACAGCCCTGAGAAAGAAGCCTTTAGAAAACATTGTGGGAAAAGGAGAAAATGCTGGTAACCAGCATTTTCTCCTTTTTCCACAATGTTTTCTACCCTTCACAAGACAAATTTCAAATTTTCATTCACTTTTATTTTGTTGTCTGCAAATGCTTTCGATTTGGAAAATCCTAAAATTTTGTCATTTTGGTAATGAGTTAACCCATTAGATGTTTAACCCATTGTTAGGAAAAAAGGCACCTGCTACTGAAAACAGTTGGTTTATATATGTAGAATATCCAGTAATAGGGTAGCAATTGTAGCAATTGTTGTTTATTTCGGTCATGAATGGGGTGCAAAAAAGTGCCCAAATAAACATGTGTATATTTTGACCAATCGCACAATGATTTTTTTAAACCCTTTCCCAAACAGCAAATTTTGGACCAGATCAAATTGAAAGGAATTTGCAGGTGACAAATTAATAGTTGCTAAAAAGATGATTATTCTATATAATAGGATGGAAAACATTGTGGGAAAAGGAGAAAATGCTGGTTACCAGCATTTTCTCCTTTTCCCACAATGTTTTCAAAAGGCTTCTATTCGTGACCCGTAAAAACCAGGGATTGTTTGGGAAAGGGTTAATTCACTCCAGACCACTAGATCAAAAGGTCATATTCCAGCCAATAAGAGCTAGGCCGAATAATTCAGAAGTTTCATGGAGTACTATGCACCATAAATTGTAATTTATAGACAAGTTTTATAAATGATGTAACTCTTTCAGAGTTATTTTTTGGAGAAAAGTATCTCCTAACTGGAGAGTGTAGATCCAAGTTTAGACTGCATGTTCGCTGCAGGCTGACCTTAATCTACACTCTCCACAAATGGTCCTTGAGTTGTTCTTAGCAGCCTATGGGTTAATAATCAAATGTCAATCATAAACATCTCATTTACTTTAAAATTTTCAGGTTCCTTGAATCATTTTCTCTTTCCGGTTTTTCTAGGGAGCCTTTTGGGGCATCGTGATAGGGCATGCCTGTGGAATAACTAGAATGGTTCTAGACTTTGTATATCCGGCACCAGAATGCGGAGAACCGGAAACTCGTCCGGCTATTGTATATAAAGTACACTATACATATTTTGGTCAGATGTCCATCATTATTACCTCATTGGCGATCGTGATTATCAGTCTGCTGACTAAAGCACCCGACCGGAAAACAGTAAGTCTTTTTTGTAATCAGTTTGGGAAATGTTGTAAATCTAAGAGTTTGCGACTGAGACATGCATTTTTTTGTCAGTTAAATGGATATTTTCACGAAGATTATATTTCGCAGATAAATGACGGTAGTACATTCCTGCAGGCCAAAGTACGACAAAAAGTAAATTGATTTATTTTCTCCTCAAATGGAATTAAAAATTTCATTGGTTTACACTATTGTTTGGCTCAATTTAACTTAAAACTTTGAATATTCAATGACCTTAATTCAGCACAATGACATGGGGAACTTACGAAATGAATATCCATTTAAAGCGTTGAGAACGCTGAAGTGGTATTTGTTAAGGAAGCCACAGTGTCGAATTAATAATTACATGGTCTTCAAAATTCAATATTGAACTCATAGTGGTATTGTCTTCAAAAAATACCACAAAAACTAATTTGTCACATTTTGATCTAGCAATATTATATCATACTGATACATTTCAGGCTCAGCATATGACATGGTGGACACGATATCGCCCAGAAACTGAAAACAATGCGACCATGATAGAAGTAATTGAGAACAAACAGTCAGATGCTGCAAACGGTGAGTTGTTGCCATTGAGGGGTCTCTTACCAATCATACTTTTTATCTGAATTTGTGATTTAATTCTTTTACCAAACCACAGAATTTTAGACTGTTCCATATTGAAAGCATTAGCAGACAATAAAGTAGATGTGACTCAAAAATTAAAGTTACTTTCCAGCCAGGTAGATAAAATTGTGAGAAATGGGGGAAAGTGCTGGTTACTAGCATTTTCTCCTTTTCCCACAATGTTTTCCAAAGGCTTCTATCTCAGGGTTGTCAAAAGCAGGGATTGTTTGGTAAAGGGTTGTTATTGTGTTGGCAATCTCAACCTAATTATCTATTATCTTTTTTTTTAATTGTTTCATTTATTGTCATAAACGACATAGTATATGTCTTTGGCCATTTACAATTGAAAAATAAGAAATATGGCAAAGACATTTGTGTATAAATATTAACAATAGTGCTTGTTATATACATGTATATCATATGATAATTATCACAATTTGTAATTATTTTTCTGTACCTGTCTTTGGAATACACAAAAGTAACGACTTAACCCATTACCACACAATCCCTACTTTTGAGAAAACATTGTGGGAAAAGGAGAAAATGCTGGTAACCAGCATTTTCTCCGTTTCCCAAAACATTCTCTACCCTTCACAAAACAAATTTCCGATTTTCAGTCACATTTTTATTGTCGTCTGCAAATGCTTTTGATTTCTACGTACCTACTATCTTGTCATTTGGTAATGAGTTGAGGCTTGAAAGGTATTTCACAATGATAGCTGCCTGTAAGGTTGAAATGTGCTAATTTGAAATTTTGATTCATTGGTTTTGTTTCTAGACCGAGAATGGGAGCCATTCTTGGAATTCAAATTATCTCCCTTTCCAGAAAAACACTAAGGATAACCAAATGACAGATTGGTCCTTTTACCTGTATTCCTTTGTTTTTATCCTTGGTTCCCTTGGGGATGTTGCGATAAATATAACAATGGATTATTATGTTTTTGTAAGGCCGGCATGTAATTCAATTCAAATTCTGTTCTTAATCATCAGGAACAACACATACATTGATTTGTACTACAATCTAACTAGATTTACTTGCAATATTATCTCAAGAACATAGCTGTTCAGTGCAAGAAAGTCAAGGATAAAATCCAAGTAATCCTCTTATCAGGACCAATGTAGTACTGGAGAAGAATCAAGGGAAATAACTGACGAATGGCCCTCATTCTTTCTGGTTTAGTTGGCGCTCTTTGTGCTGACTTTTGTCAAATGGATTTGAAGCTTGGTTTAGTATAATTTAGAACTTATACTGCCTTACTACATGTGTCCAGCTAGCTTTAATAATGAGCGATGTGGCAGAGTGTTTGCTTATAGGCCAGAATCTGTGCTTATGGGCAAGGAATAGGGTAGTGAGTTGGATCCTTGCCCCATGGAGATTATTTATCAGCTTGTCACAGATGCAAGGGCTCATCTTGGTCTAAGCTGGATGTAATCAGAACCTCATGGGTTGCCATTTACTGGTTAATTTCCAAAGCTTGCAATATTTTCATCTCTTTCTGTACAGGTGTGCAAAATACTGATGGCGTCACAGAAGCCAGTACAGACGAAGACGTGTCTCGATGGCGAAAATGGGCGGAGCTTGTCTGCGGAATTCCTAAAGATTCTGGAAAACCAGTCAGTTTGGAAGAGGAAACTGTCCTGAAACAAGAGTTCCTGAAAGAATCCAAGTTTTGGAAACGAGTTTTAAACGTCAATGCGGCGTTCGGTTTGATAGTGTTGGCTTTTCTGATTGGTTTCTTTCGATAAGGTTGCTAAGTGTCTGTAAAAATGATGTGCTTGAACCTTTTGATTGGCTATTTTCAGTAAGGTCGCTAAATTTCTGTAAGAATGATGTGCTTGTTTCTTTTGATTGGTTACTTTTGGTAAGCGTGCCTTGTGTCTGTAAAAACAATAGGCTAGGTCCTTTTGATTGGCTACCACCGGCAAGATTGCTTGGTATTTGTAGAAATGTGCTTGCTTCTTTGGGTTTGATAATCTGGTTTATGGAAAATCCCATTGTTGTTATGTGTGTGTTTTGGTTATATTTACCAGGCAACAAAATTGCAGGCCTTTCAAATTGAAGCTGATCGATAAGATGTGGCCCAAATAATCAGATTTGTATTCAAAGAGCAGAAAATTGTTTAACATTAGAAAATCAAATATGCTCATGTTAAACATTGAATGCATTAGAACATTAGCAAATCTCTGTTTCCACAAAGTGTTCAGAAGTCTTCTTTTTAACTCATTACCAAACGACAAACTTTTAGGTTTGTCCAAATCAAAAGCATTTGCAGACCACAAAATGAAAGTGACTGAAACTTTTAAATTTGTTTTGTGAATAGCAGAAAACATTGTGGGAAAAGGAGAAAATGCTGGTTACCAGCATTTTCTCCTTTTCCCATAATGTTTTCTAAAGGCATCTCTCTCAGGGTCATCAAAAGTAGGGATTGTGTGGTAATGGGTTAAGGGTCGTAAAATGACATGAATATCATCATCAATACCTCGGATACTCGTTGCTATTAGTGTAGACCAAGATAAGCCCGCCATGCATGCAGTCTTCTGTAATTCTCCACTATAACGAAATGAAACTGTTAAGGTGTTACCATACAATGTATATACTTTTTCGAACGCCAAATGTATAGTGTTCTTCCTGTTGATATTTTCTACTATATTTTAGAGAGGGACCAATTATGATAAAATGAAACAAATCATTATTTTCATTTAGATCTATGTAGTTTTCTGATCTAAATAAATTTCTTTTGAATGCAAGTTTATTTTTAGTTATTATCCCCCGCCGTAGGCGGAGGGATATAGTTTTAGCGTTGTCCGTCCTTCCGTCCGTCCGTCCGTCCGTGTGTCTGTCCCGGCAAATATCTCCAATACCACTGGACGGAATTTCGTGAAACTTTATATACATATACAATGACCCATTCTCCCGAGACACTTTTTTTGTTTTTTTGATTCGATGCAAAATGGCCGACTGAGAGCGATTTTAAGTTTCACTTAAGTTACACTTAAGTACACTTTTAATGTTTGGAGTCTTCTCTTCAAAACTCGATTTCTCCACAACCCCTGGACCAAATTGGATAAAACTTCATATATGAACTCCGTGGGGTAAGGCGCCGACGTATCTTTCCCAGATTTTCAATTTGACCCCGTGTCATGGAAAAAAGGGGCTTAATGCAAAATTGCAATTTTTACCAATATCTCATTCAGTTTTTGTCAGAATATCATGAAACTTCATGGTTATATTGTTTATGGAAAGTTTTAGCATGTGCCCTTGCTATTTTTAATCTGGGCGTTTTTTAAGTTGACGTTCTGTCATGGAAAAAGGGGCTTTCTTACAAAATTCCAATTTTACTAATATTTCATTCAGTTTTGGTCAAAATTTCATTAAACTTCATGGTTATATTGTTTTTTCAAAGTTTCACCATGTGCTCTTGTTTCTTTATCTATGTGTTTTTCAGTTTGACCCTCTGTCATGGAAAAAGGGGGTTTCTTGTATAATGACAAGGAAAAAGGGGCCCTAATGCAAAATTGCAATTTTTACTCATATCTTGTTCAGTTTTTGTCAAAATTTCATGAAATTTCATCGTTCCATCTTTTTCTACAAGTTTCAACATGTGCCCTTTGTTTTTTTCAATCTATTACTTATTAATACGCAAATATGTCTTTCCTGCTTTCTCAAATTGAGGCTGCATCACGGAAAAAGGCGACTTCATGGAAAAAATTGTTTTTCACTAATATCTCCTTTATCGGTGCTCAAAACTTTGTTAAATTTCAAATCTGAACTTGTTGGAACGTTGCCCAGGTACCTCTCTTCCTGTTTCTCAATTTCAGGCTGCGTCTCGGGAAAAGGGGGCTTCATGTAAAAAATTGTTTTATGTAATATTTACTACATGACTGCTCAAAATTTTATCAAATTTCGAATTTTAAATTATTATTTAAAAATGCCACAAATCACACACCCGTTGTTTTTATTTCAATGATCCAATATTGTCTTATGGGAAAAGGGGGCTTAAAGGGGGCTTATTGTCCTCTACAAGTTTGTGTTGGCTATCTCTAAGATAGTAATTGCCTTTTCACTTCAAATTTTGGGGGGCATGAACAGGTTCTTTTAGGATAAACAAAGTGAATTTTTATCAATTTCATATATTTTATGACAAGCACTTGTTCGGGGAGCATAACCCGTCTCTGACAGCTCTTGTTTTATCTAATGAAATCCTGTGCCATGGAACAAGGGAGCTTAATGTATAATTTCTTCATGGACCAATAACAAAAAGGCCACATGTACATGCAAAACAGAATACCTCCTATACGTTTGTATCAAAAAAGGTCTTTTTCGGCGGGGGATATCATTTCAACGAAATTGCTTGTTGTATGCTAGTATGTACTTTCTATTTTTTTTTCCCTTCATTGACTCATTCTTTTACATTTACTTGAATAATGGTAGATCTGAATAGTAATATTTTATTACCAACAATCCTGGTTAGGTCTTTACTTTTACAGACGCGTCCACGGATAATTAATGCATTTATATCACGATCTGTGACAAAAAGGGATGTAAAGGCATCTGCAAAAAGTTTTGACTTGTGTCAGCCTGCGCAGGCGGATATAGGTTGAAACTTTTTCGCAATTTGTACATTTTCTGTGAGGTTTTTTAACTAAACTAACAAATTCAAATTTAAAGCAAGGTAATATGTAAACAACAAAAGATGGAGCGACCAAGCAATGTTTTAATTTTCTAATGTGGATTTCAATGATTGATTGATTAATTGATTGTATGACGTTTTCAACATTATTACAGATATATCGCGGTGGCCAGTGCACCTGTCCATGCTTTTACCAGTACTCAGCACAATATTCTTTCCGAGCCTTTGGCTGCTTTCCCACATAAGCAATTGTGGGAAACGAGAGATCAGCCGTGAGAGGGGAATGAATCCTATCGCTATGTCTATCATCAATCCTCGGAAAGAAATTGGCCGAGCTGAGGATCAAACCCACGACCCATGTTCTCAAGTCCTGTATGCAACCCACTGAGCTAGCGAGGCTCTGCAATATGGACTTGAAAGGTTGAAAACTATGAAAAAATAAATCACAATTCGAAGTTGTGGCATAAAATCAAATTTCATTATCTCCCTTTAATATACTTGACCTTCTTTCATTTCCATCTTCACATTGTCACTACTTCTCACCATTACATCTACAACAGTTTGTAAAATCACTGCAAACACAACAAATCCACCAGCTATATAAAGCTTAATGTACATACATAGAGAGTTACTATATAGATATGCCATGGTAAAGCCTAGTGCTTGAAATAGTCGTAGATTGGCATAGGCCGGTTCCTGGTTGTCCGAAAATATGGACCCCACCATAGCTGAAATGGACATTGTATATTTTAGTATACATACAATAAAATTTTAATTCTACTGTGGTAAAAAAATAAGACCATGAAAGGCAAAATATTCAATCGTGTATATGATCAAATGCCTTCTTCAAACTTCACAGTGCAATGCATAAAGTTAACCGCACAAAGTTTTGAGATTTTGAATTGTTTTTCAACATCATCTTGTGGTTCCTCTGAAGAGCACTCTCTTGCACCAAGGATCATTCCGTTTCACCTGTGTAGTTGGGGGCAGAAAGTAGTCCGTCATCACGTGATATTTTCGTCACATGACCATAACTCAAAATGGCGACAAACGATGGTGAAAGAAAGACCAATCGATTGTTTTGTGTGCTGTTCAAACAACATACGGCCAATCAGACTTAGTGGTAAGAAATGTGAAAAAGAGGGATTTTCTGAAAAGCTTTTAAAAAGTCTTTTAAAGGACAATAACTTTTTTTTAATTATACAAACTTAGTACTATACAATTTTGTTTAAATTGTCATCATTCATGGTTATTTTTTACAATTAGAGTAAGATTTTGATTAGTAAAGAGGCTTGAAAAAATAGTTTCATTGTATACAGGTAAATTCATCAGTATCATTGCACCTATAATGTATGCGGAATCGTATTTGCTTTGTCTGCTTTATTACGTTACACATGAAACAGTTAAACAGTAACTAAACATGTTTTCCCCAGTTTGACAAGATTATTGTCATTTAGCCCGTTGCAGAGATATATGGTGAGAGAAAAGAACAACGACTCTGCTCGGAGATTGTCTGAAGAGGCGTTAAGCATTGAAGCACTGAGATGAGCTTAATAGATGGGTATCAAGGGAATAATTCAACCAAAGCTCCAAATAGAGGGAGTGATTTTGATTCTAAAGTTTAAAATATTAATTATTCTCCACTGAACCCTATGTTATGTGTGCTCATTAGCATTGTCTCATCGAGACGATGCAACTGAGTACCTACAACATAAGGTTTCGAAGAAAAATAACGACTTTAGAATACCATCACTCCCTCTTAAATAAAGTTCTATGCTTACCTCCACTTTGTGTCTGCCAAATGGCGTCACCTAAACCCCAAACCCCGGGTATGATGAAAAATACGTAGATTTCGTTTTTATCCGGCGTCCAGAATCTCATTAAAGCTAGAATGCCCACATTGAGGCACGTGGCGATCCAACATAACGTCATCCTACCCATGTATTTAGATAGCACACCTGAGAGCGGGGAACCAATGGTATTCACTACGCCGAAACATATCATAGTGAAACCTATATAGCTGACTCCCAGCTCACAACCGGCGTATGTCTGAAATAGAAGAATAATAATCTGGTAAAAAAAAAGTAAGTATTAAACGAAAAACAACACTTTTAAAAACTTTGCATATTTTATCCAATGTTTCTTAAAAATAAAAGTGAGAAAAAAAACTTTCAAGTCGTTAATAAAGACCTGATGTGGGGGGGGGGTTTATATGTATCTTTTTGGAGGAAAATATCTCCTGATCGGACATTGCACTCTTTGCGCAGTCTGATCTTGATCGACACTGTCCGCGAAAGCTGCTTGGGTCGAGCCTAGTTGCCTAAAGCAGACCCCCAGATAGAGGAAGTGCTTTTGATTTTAAAATTGAAAGTATAGATTATTGAACTGATGAAGAAAACAGCATTCAGTAACCCTTAGGCTGCTAAGCGCGACTCACTGACCTTTTGCGGACAGTGTAGATCAAGATCAGACTGCACAGAATGTGCACTCTGATCTTGGATCTATACTGTCCGATATGAAGATTTTATTTCCCCCCAACATACTTTTGAACTAGCAACACATGGGTTTTTACATTACAATCGAAAATTTTGTTTTATTTATTTAGCAGGACAGGGGTTGATATCTATATAGACGAGCAAATTGACCTTTTGCGGACAGTGTAGATCAAGATCAGACTGCAAAGAATGTGCAGTCTGATCTTGGATCTGCACTGTCCGATATGAAGATTTTATTTCCCCCAAACATACTTTTGAACTAGCAACACATGGGTTTTTACATTACAATCGAAAATTTTGTTTTATTTATTTAGCAGGATTGGGGTTAATATCTATATAGACGAGCAAATTGACCTTTTGCGGACAGTTGTAGATCAAGATCAGACTGCACAGAACGTGCAGTCTGATCTTGGACCTACACTGTCCGATAAGGAGATTTTATTCCCCAATGGCAACACATGGGTTTTTACTTTCAAATGGAAAATTTCCATTTTAGTTATTCAGCAAGATACGGGTTAACTCGTCACCAAACGACAAAAATTTATACCCATCCAATTTGAAAGCACTTGCAGACGACAATATAAATGTAACTAAAAAAACTGAAACTTATTTCCAGCAGGGTAGAAAATATTGTGGGAAAAGGAGAAAATGCTGGTTACCAGCATTTTCTCCTTTTCCCACAATGTTTTCAAAAGGCCTTTATCGGAGGGTCGTAAAAACCAGAGCTTGTTTGGCAGACGAACAAACTTCATATGAATGTAGCAGTTACCTTTGTAAATTCAGCAAACAAAATTACTTGCTCCATGCCAGTCCATACACTCATTGGAACAAGAAGCGCCATCTTTAAATTCGTAAAAAGCAGACGAACTGTAGCACCAAGTTGCTTGGCAACGGACACATCAGACGGACCGCTTGATTTGATCGGTTTTAACAAGAATATTGTAATTAGCATTCCAACTACCGTAAAACCCATGTATATACTGATAAGTAAATCAAGACGCCATTTTGGTGGGGATTTAGCAGGGCTGGTCGAGTTGTTGTCCCAGGGACAATCGCTAGCCCCGCAGAACTTTGGTTCCGTATTGGTAACGTTTTCTGGTCCGCCACTTTCGGTAAAAACGGCGGATGAAATTATATTACCCCAGATCTGCGTACTCTGAAAAGCCATGCAAAATAATCCAAAAAATCTACTCAAAACCGAATCCAGTCCCTCTCCAATAATGGAGGAATACTCCATAGCTATGGTTGTCAAGAAAGCACCTTGGGCTGTCCACATTAAACCTGTTGATAAACCTTCAATGGCGGATCCTGGCAACAAAACATAATTTTTCGGATAATAATTAGATCCTACGAAAATTGCCAAACACACCCAGGAAGCTATCAAAGCCCCTTTCGCGCCAATTTTTCCAATTAGTGCAGGCGCCACTATACAGGAAATGAAACCCCCTCCAGTTATGGCTGCCAGTGAGTAGGAACCAATGTCAGGGTGAAGTGCTGCCTCGAGGTTCTGTAAGCCAGAATAAGCTGTGAAAGTGAAGATCCAGATCAGACACAGCCAGACCAGGTTCAGCAATAAAGATCGCCTTGTGGTGACCGCTTCTTTGTAATGTTTATCATCATATACACTCTTGGGGTCCGCCATTGATTCCAGACCAATCCCAGAATCACTATAATCCATCTTTGTTGTCTCCCTTGTCTATATCAATTAAAGTATAAAACCATAAGCGACTGAGCAAACAGATGTCAGTATTTTATTCAAACTTCTCTTTTACCAGGAAAAAGAAGTGTGATGTTACATTTATTCCTTTTTTTTTAAATCTCACACCATAACAATATATAATGTCAGTGAGTACAAGTAAACTTCATTGTTTCTTTTAATGAATCCTTTTACTCCCATTGGTCAGTTTAACACGTAGACCAATATTCACTGTTTGAATAATTGAAAATTATTTATTTACACAAGGCATATCTGTATAACCCTTACAGCACTATCTCCTCAAATGGGCTTTATCAAAGTGGAAAACAGATACAGTAATTCTTTGAGTTTATTTGCCAATATTTAAAAAAGAAAAAAGAGCGGACAGGGTTCATCCAAGATCAGACTGCACCGAACGTGCAGTCTGATTTTGAATGTACACTGTCCGAAGAAGTCAGTCTAAAATTATCTTCAGTTATAACCAGAAACGAAACACTTACATTGTGCATAGCACTGTAAGGGGGTCACGTGCACTAGCGCACAGCTGGACACAAGTTGACCAATGTCCGAGTGATAACAGACAGGTTATCATTCAAACACCTGATACATGGTCATCTTATTTCTGTTTATCTAATCTACATACTCTTTTCACTTTTTTATCGTTAATTTCCCTATAGGCGAACTGAAAAAGGGTATTTTGCCGAAAAAAAAAATTCGAAGAAGTTGAGTGATAGTTGGTGTCACACCACTGATATATTTCTACGTTTAGAGAGAAATATTTTACTCTCTCCTAGAATTTAATGGGTTAACAAAGAGTTTCGCTTTTTGTTTCTATCAAATATACCTTCAAATGCCTTCAGATACTAAAATTTGAACAAATGACACCCCGAACCGTCTCTAATGAGATGCCTGTTGAAAAAATATATTCATTTAAATGAAAAAAGAAACCCACATTTTTTTTTCATAAAGCTTCTTTTTTTAGGCCCGTGAAAACCAGGGATTATTTGGGAAAGGCTTAACCCTTTCCCAAAAGTTCCCTGGTTTTTACGGGTCTGGAATAGTAGCCTTTTGAAAACATTGTGGGAAAAGGAGAAAATGCTGGTAACCAGCATTTTCTCCTTTTCCCACAATGTTTTCTCCGCTATCATAGACAGAAGTCATCTTTTCAACAAGGGTTGAATTGTTGTCTGCAAATGCTTTCAATTTGGTCTAGTCCAAAAGTTTATCGTTTGGGAAAGGGTTAAACGATGACATAACTTTATAAGGATATACAAATTTACACGAAAATAAGAAAAGTCAGTGTGCAGAATTTACTTTTATTTTTCCACTCTCTTTTCTTTTCAAAACTTAACTCTTCTTTCAAAATAGATATAGCTACTTTCTAGCTTTCTATTCCCGCGTAGGTGGAAAAGGGAGAGCATCTGGTGCTAATATCTGAATATTTTCCAAGGGAAATAAATAGCAATCTTATTTTGAGTTGTCTAATACGAGTTATCTCCCTCGTTATACAGGTAAATACGACAGGTGAGATTAGTTTATGCTTTGTTCGGGGCCGCTGTGACGCGACAAGGTATGTAGGTCAAATTTTGTCGTGACTTGTGTGTATTTATACTTGGTATTTATGACAGATTTTTTTACGAGTGTTACATTACAGTGCCTGTGAATCTTCTTTTTTTTATTTCTTTTTAAAAGTGGGTTTTATTATTGTGGAATATTTACAGAATATGTTAGAATACTAATTGTATGTGTAGAATTGATTTGTGATTCCGTGACATTTTCACAGGATTTAAATACATCTTGTGTACAAATTAACTACTAATCATGTGCACTGTTTTCCGGATTTCGTAAATAACCCAAAATGGAAGATCCGGAGTTAGACATTCAGGTATCGGAACTAAGGACGGACGATGGGACCTACAAGTACGCTTTCAGCTACGAAAGGGCCACCCTGTACGAATTTAAATACGAGAGGAAGCCCCATCCTGACCCCGTGGACCCTTGTTACCGATGTTACAGGAGAATCTGGGATAAAGCTCAGATGATCAATATAGGCGTTTTGTTTCACAAGGCGTGTTTCCGTTGCCGGATCTGCGGTTTACCCCTTACCCTGCAGACATATTACCGGAATGACGCCAACGGTTCACAGGATAAGGAAGTATACTGTAGAACCCATGTTGGGAAAAGTCTGAATCAGATACAAAATGAACGAGCGCCCATCTTTGGCCTCGAAGACGCTTATGAGCGTGGAGGACAGGATCAGACAGTGAGTATATTGTCACGTGCATTGTCGTCCAAACTGAAAATGGGTCTCTGTTCCAACCTTTCCTCCCCGTGGGGTCCCGGGGGTTTTTTACTTTATAGAATAGGACCTCGGCCTTTCTCTATGGCATGTCGTAGAAGGCGACTAAAATTAGAGACAAACGGCTGCTTTCCTCGTAATTCGTAGGATTGCAGCAGGCTGGGTAGTTCTTATTCCAAATCCTATTTTTTTTTTTCTTGATGTAAATAGGGTTTGGAATGGGAATCAGTTGGCCTGTGGGACCCCGTGTGGTTTAATCGGGGGTATAAGAATAAACCACTGCAGTCCCGCGATCGTCACATCTGCCATTTCATCTGGCGGAACAAAAGTGACAGCATGCATGTCGTAAAAGGCGACAAAAGGGGCATCATTTTGTGTTTCATCCATTCCTCATTTATCATGTTTGTCTTATGTTGTTGCACATGTATGTTATTTTCACCTCGCATTATTGTTTACTAAGTAAGTGCGCCCAATATGACCTAAGTTGTCGACGGGCCATAAAACACTATTCATTCATTCCAACCTTTCCATCAGTATTTTTCACACTTGTTTAAGAAAGTGTCGGTCTGTCTACCTGTCTGTCCTTACAGGCCTCTCTACATTTCTATGGTTACCATCATTATTTCCTTGCCAAAATAAAATTTTCATAGCCGTTCTTCCTAGTGTTCCTAATGTGGTCGGTAAAACTGAGATCACAATTTCGATTTCAAAGTTCTTTTCAACAGATCGGTCAGTGCAGGTCCAAGATCATACTGCAGATTATTCGCAGTCTTATCTTGATCTATAGTGTCTGTGAAAGTGCATTCAGTGGCAATATCCCACGTTCCGGTATTCAAATGATGGAGTAATTTGATAATTCCTTATTCATTCAGGACCTATCATTTTACAGCACTTAAACCTTTTGCCCTACCGTAGCGAGTTTCAACGACCCTGGAAAATAGGAATTAAAAAAAGAATCGCCATAAAGGATAGAATTTCAGTAACAAACATTTTCTGCTTTTCCACAAGGTTTTTAATCCTTTCAAATATAAAATCCCAGCCATTGCACATGATTGTAGCCAGAAAAGTCTTTCAGCCTGGAGTAGGCGAATATTTTGTCTTCTGGTAAAGAGTTAATTATATATACCGTATGTGAAATGAACTTTAGCTTTGAAAAAAGACCCACTTTGTACCCCACGAAAGAAAACGTTTGAATACAGAATGGGTGTATTAGGACATTGACCTATATCGAATAACCCCTGGTATTTTCCTAAACTGACTTGAGACCAAAATGTAACAGGTGGTGAAAAAATATCGCGGCTCGACCGGGATTTGAACCCAGGGCCTCAGGAATGCCGTTCCTGCACTCTAACCAACTGAGCTACCGAACCACATGTCGACATGGCCGCACGATATATCACCAAATACCTGTACCCGGCTACATAATGTAAAGACAAATTAATAGAATCAGGGCTCGCATTCACCACCACTCTTAAGAACGTTCTTTGTCTTAACCCATTACTACACGAGAAAATTTTAGACGGGTCCAAATTGAAAGCATTTGCAGACGACAAAATAAAGGTGACTGAAAAATTGAAATTTGTTCCGGGAAAGGTAGAAAACACCGTGGGAAAAGGAGAAAATGCTGGTTACCAGCATTTTCTCCTTTTCCCACAGTGTTTTCAAAAGGCTTCTTTCACAGGGGTGTCAAAAGTAGGGATTGTGTGGTAATGGGTTAACTCATTACCAAACGACAATATTTTAGACCTATCCAACTCGAAAGCATTTGCAGATAACAGAATAAAAGTCACTGAAAATTTGAAATTCGTTTTATTAAGGGTAGAAAACATTGTGGGAAAAGGAGAAAATGCTGGTACCCAGCATTTTCTCCTTTTCCTACAATGTTTTCTAAAGGCTTCTTTCTCAGGGTCGTCAAAAAGTAGGGATTGTGTGGTAACGGGTTAATCTCTTATTCTTGTAACGAGCAATTTCCCCTTTTCCCGCAGTGTTTTCTACCCATTCGGATAACTTTCTGCCACTTTTATCCAATTTGAAATTGTCGTCTGCAAACTCTTTCAGTTTGGAAGAGTCTAAATTGTTTCATTTGGGAAAGGGTTAATCTTGAGTTAGACTGGTCCTTGAACACTCAGAACAGAGACCAACAGAGAAAACTTTCGGCTCAGCCTAACTTGGGCTGGTACTTCCGCAGATGCATTAACTCATTACCAAACGACAGAATTTTAGACTTGTCCAAATCGAAAGCATTTGCAGATGACAAAAAAAAAAAGTGGCTGAAAAATTGAAGTTTGTTTCGTGAAGGGTAGACAACATTGTGGGAAAAGGAGAAAATGCTGGTTGCCAGCATTTTCTCCTTTACCCATAATGTTTTCTAAAGTCTTCTTTCTCAGGGGCGTCAAAAGTAGGGATTGTGTGGTAATGGGTTAAGCGCCTTTTTTCATAGAGTATGTACATACAGAGTAGATCGGACAAAGTTTATAGTAGAAAATTGTCAAACTGACATTCAATTTTATAGACAGGTAGCAATTAAATGCACACTAAAATCTTCCCCATCTGTAATGAGATCAAGCCTGCTGCACTTGTTTTGTGTGTTCAGAGTTTTAACCCGTCACCACACAATCCAAACTTTTAACAACCTAGAGGGGGCTAAGCTTTTGAAAACAATTTGGGAAAAGGAGAAAATGCTGAGAATCAGCATTTTCTCCTTTTCCCAAACTGTTTTCTACCCTTTCGAAAACAAAATTCGTCATTTGAACCACTTCTAGTTTCTCCTCTATAAATACTATCATTATCGACGAGTCAAAAAGTTTTGTTGCGTGTTTAAGCAGAGCTCTAGATCAGAAGAAGTAATGATATTCTAAATCCGTTGTTTCGCTTCCAAACCCTATGTTATGGGTACTCATTAGAATCGTCTCGATGAGACGATTCTAATGACTACCCATAACAAAGGGCTTAGTGGACAATAAATAATATTTTCAATTTTGAAATCAAAATGGCTCCCTCTACCTGGAGCTCTTGTAACGGGTAAAGCAGTCCTGGTACTTTAGATTCACCACAGCAAGCAGTACACCTATGTAAATAATTTCCTGATGCCTTTTCGACAAGTTCTATCCACGTCTTTCGTCTCAAAGTCACAAACCAATTTCTTACAATTCTAGTTCCCCCAGTGTTTTCAAAAAGCTTTATTCTCCATAGCGGGGTAAAAGGAATGTTTGGTAAGGGTTTAATCAGTTACAAAACAGGATCAAGATATATAAATGAATCATCAGCCAACATCGAATACATCTTGTTTTTTTTCCCATCAATATTGAAAACCCAGAGGCAAATTTCGCAGTCGATGTATTCAAGCGTGCACCAGAATGCATGTTACATGCATAAAAAATGCAGCATGCATAAAAACTTAAAATTGCATTTTTTAATGTTTTTGAACGTTTATATAGGTACTGTGTAATCGAATCTTTATCAAAGCTTTATCAAATTATTATGTAAATTACACAAAAAGACAAATACATGTACATATATTTAACTTTTTACTAAACGACAAAATTTTAGACTGGTCAATATTGTAAGCATTTGCAGACGTCAAAATAAAGATGACTAAAAATTTGAAATTTGTTTAGGAAGGGAAGAAAAAAATGTGGGGAAAAGAGAAAATGCTCGTTACAGCATTTTCTCCTTTTCCCACATTTTTTTTCCAAAAGCTTCTTTCACATGGGTCGTTAAAAACGGGGATTGTGTGGTAAGGGATTAAAGGAAATTTTGTGTGACCTTAAAAGTTTTTAAAATATGCGTTTTGCGACAATCAACAGCTGCATGTTACGAGCAATCGTGCAACCTTTTCACGGGCTTATTTGTAGGGTTACCGACCTCATTAGCACAGCCGGTAGCTTGCAGGACTTGAAAACAGGAGGTCGTGGGCTCGAACCCTCAGCTTGACTAATTTCTCTCCTAGGATTGGTGAGAGCCATTGCGAATTCATTCTTCTGGCACCGCTGATCATTGCATCAGCGCTGATTATGTGGGAAAGCAGCCAGTGGCCTGGGGAAGAGCAGAGTGCCACGCACTGCTAAAGAATCCAGGAAAGCATGGCCGCTGCGTAATATCTAAAATAATGTTGCAAACGGCGTAAAACAATTTACAGTCATAAAAACGTATGAATTGGGTCAATGGATTTATGAAACTCCCACGCTTGCCCTGAGAATAATTATGATATACATTTAAATTAAACAAGGACGCGACGTGAATCAGCGTTAACTCTAGTAGTACAAAATAAACCTATCGCGCAGGCTAATCCGAAACGGCACTTTTACGACTACATTATTAGTTGTACGAGCCGAAGGCGAGGTGGCGAAATGATTCACCACAGCCTTGAACAAGTTTCCAAGTCCCCTGCCACCTGACCGTACAACGAATTTATTATACTGCAAAGGTTTACCCTTTCAAAGCGCGTTAAGCGAAATTTTCCTGTTTTATAATTTCACGAATCGAATATGCTGACGAAATAGAAATTCCCTTCTGTGTGCCCCAATTCCATTATCTCCCGCTAGATGGCATTCTATAAATACTCATCTATCTGATATGGGCATCCTGGGTACAGAGCCGAACCACTTTCCTACGCGACAGCCGTTACTTTGAATTTAAAACAAAAAAAAGGTTTACCCAATAAAACGCTACCTCGTGCAATTCACTCAACTATGATCACCAATTTAGAGAAATCTGTTGCTAAAGCAGGTCTTATTTCTCCCCATACGTATTGATACGTAAAAGCTATTTTCAACATTGCTACTTTATAGAGCGTAATATTAGAGTCAGTCCGCTTTCGGGGCTAGTAGTGATGCGTCATATAAGACAGTCGAATCTTCGAAGAATATGACATGCGCAGACAACGGCCCCAATTCAATAAAAAACTGACGTCACTGGAAGCTGACGTCACTAAAACGTGCAGTTTGGTGAATAAATGTGCGTTGTCTGCGCATGTCATATTCTTCGAAGATTCGACTGTCTTATGACGCATCACTACTAGTTGTTGTCTGCGCATGTCATATTCTTCGAAGATTCGACTGTCTTATATGACGCATCACTACTAGCCCCGAAAGCGGGCTGACAGTAATATTACGCTCTATAAAGTAGCAATGTTGAAAATAGCTTTCACGTATAAATACATTTGAGGAGAAATGAGACCTGATTTAGCAACAGATTTCTCTAAACTGGTGATCATATTGAGTGAATTGCACGAGGTAGCGTTTTATTGGGTAAACCTTTATTTTTGCTTTAAATTCAAAGTAACGGTTGTCGCGTAGGAAAGTGGTTCGGTTATGTACCCAGGATGCCCATATCAGATAGATGAGTATTTATAGAATGCCATCTAGCGGGAGATAATGACAAGCGCGTAATCAATGCAAGTCCCATTCGGAACACCTCGGTCAATTCTACGAATCAAGCCTCGGATGTATGCCGACAGACTACTTCCGGAAGGAACAACAACACCCCCATAACAAGAAATACAATGACGTCATTATCGCGCAAACATTAGGCCAATCTTTCAATCCAGCCCATTTTTTCAAGTGTGTAATCAATGCAAGTCCTAAATTCAGCCATTTATGCTTCTATAGTAAGACTTACCGTTATTCTACAGGATTTGTTGTCATTCGAAATGATTACTAGTTGAGGTCATTTTGAACATCCCGAGAACTATGCAGTAGGGAGTATCTGTCGAATAACTGCTTCCGGCGATGCATGTCAAGTTTTTTAACATATTATTCCGTCGGCATACATCCGAGGCTGGATCGAAAGATTGGCCGAGGTGTTCCGAATGTGCAAGTCCTAAATTCAGCCATTTATGCTGCTATAGTTAGACTTAGCGTCATTCTACAGGATTTGTTGTCATTCGAAACGGTTACTAGTTGACGTCAATTGGAACATCCCGGGAACTATGTAGTGGGAAGTATCTGTCGAATAACTGCTTCCGGCGATGCATGTCAAGTTTTTTAACATATTATTCCGTCGGCATACATCCGAGGCTGGATCGAAAGATTGGCCGAGTTGTTCCGAATGGTGCAGTCTGGTGATCGATCGGCGCCGCCATTTTGGATGATGTATTGCACGTGTAGTGATGTTTACGAGGCACTCAAAAGGGAAACTGGTTTTTGGCAGGGAACATGATTGTATGTTCCCGGCATGTTAACCAATCAGATCACGAGAAATTTCTTTGCAGTATAATAATAGATTTTGTGCTACAGTTGATTTGCGCAAAACAGAAAATTACATAAAAACGGAAAGCGTGGTTTCGGATCAGCCTGCGCAGGCTGCGCAGGCTGATCCGAAACCACACTTCACGCAAATGTCCGAATGCCCCTTGTTGCGTATATTGTAGGTCATATCATGTAAAATGTTTGGAGAGCATGGCTCTCAAAAAAAAAAAAAGACTCGGCTAGACGAAGAAAGTTACGACATTAGAGTTTTTTTTTTCGGTGAAAGATCAAACTTTATTTCATCAAGTGATTCTAAGAGAAAATATTACCGATGGTGTTCAACGATACGAAATAAATTCTGATCTTTCATAAAAAAAAAAAATCTCTATATATTATTCATTTCATGCTGCTTTTTTTGGGGGGGACTTTAATCAACATTAAGTAAAGTTGTTTTCGGTGATTTCCCGTGGCGAACGCCTCCCACATATCAATATATTTTCAATGTTGCGTAAGGCGCGAGAAATGTTGGGTAAATACATGTCAATTACATCATATTTCCCTCAGGTTGAATGACACCCGCAGTTAACCGAGGTAACTATAGTCACTCGTCACAACTCGGCCGATTCCGTACCTACATTTACACTCGTCCGTTTAATGGTTGTTTACATTTGAACGGCTAATAACGTGATCTTGTACATGGCGGCGCCACTGCAAGTCTGCAGTCCGCGCAGGCTGACCTGAGGCGAAACTTTTTGCTGATACACTGTAGTCAATTTTCTGTATGTTTAAGGGTCAGTCTACCTTATAATTTGGTCGATTGTTAAAAATGTGGTTGTTGTGGATCCATCAGTGTGTGATGGTTTGTTTGGTTATGGTATGATGGAGTATGGTGATACATTAAGCCCCCTTTTGCCAGAGCATGGCTCACATATAAACGACAGTAAAACAAGACGAAAAAAATGGGGGAAAGAAAAACTGTGAATCAAAAATGAATTTAAACCATCACCAAACGACAAAATTTTAGGTTTTGTCTAAATCGAAACCATTTGCAGACGACAAAATGAAAGTGACTGAAAATTTGAAATTTGTTTTGTGAAGGGTAGAAAACATTGTGGGAAAAGGAGAAAATGCTGGTTACCAGCATTTTCTCCTTTTCCCACAATGTTTTCTAAAGCCTTCTTTTCTCAGGGGCGTCAAAAGTAGGAATTGTGTGGTAATGGGTTAAGGAAGGAAAATAGATAACAATCACTCTCTGAACAAAATATAAAAGCTTCAGCCTTTTGTCACTCGAATCCGAAATTTAACGACTCTGAGAAAGAGGCTATTTGAAAATGTTAAGGTGAAAAAGAAGAAAATGCTGGTAACTATTGTACTCTCCTTTCCCTAAGATATTTTAATCATTTTCAAATGGAGATTCCGCCATTTGAGATGGATTTCTCGTTTGCAGATGCTTTGAGTTTGGAGCTTTTTGTCCTGTAGTTAAGAGTTAAGCTATGTGGCTTGCAACACGCGAAAAGTGGCATTCGGACATTTGCGTAAAGCTTCGTCTCGGATCAGCCTGCGCACAGGCTAATCCGAATCGACACTCTGTGTTGTTATGTAATTTTCTCTTTTATACAAATCTACTTGAGCACAAAATCTATTGTAATCGTAAATCGCAATGTCCCTTTTTGCGTGTTGCGAGCCATATATAGAATGCAATCACGCTAATGGACAAAAAACTCCAGCTTTGCTCTTGAAGAAAATATGTTAATAATGTAAACTAACAATAAGGTAAAATTCCAAAGGAACTATTTTTGCATACTAAGTTGACCCATCATGCAAAAAGGGACCATCTGGGAATTCTGTAGACCTACATCAATTACATGAAGACAGATCAACGATAGTGCAGGTCAGTTTTAAGTTGATGATTCAAAAGTGATTGTGTAACAAGATTCAATGACCACTTTTCATACAGAAATTGTCATTAACGCGAAAAGTGTCAACCCTGGTCAGCCTGAACAACTCGCGCAGTCTGACCAGGGTTGACACTTTTGCAGTTCCAAGGAGGTTCCTTTATTTACGTGGTTGGTCACATATTTCTTGACGTCAGCCTTTTTTAACCCTTTACCAAACAATCCCTGGGTTTTACGACCCTGAGATAGAAGCCTTTTGAAAACATTGTTGGAAAAGGAGAAAATGCTGGTAACCAGCATTTTCTCCTTTTCCCACAATGTTTTCTACTCTTCACAAATCATATTTCAAATTTTCAGTCACTTTTTTTTTGTCGTCTGCAAATGCTGTCAATTTGGACCAGTCTAAAATATTGTCGTTTGGTAATGGGTTAATCACAACTGTCGGCGCTGGTCCTACATGGCTGGATGGTTATGGCGTTGCATCATCAGTACCTCAGAGGTCCTTTTTTGATCCTCTCAAGAGGAAGCGAATTTAAGGTAGTAGACCCCGTAACACTTCTAGTGCAGCATGGAATAAAATTTCTTGATAGTTGATTATTACGGATTTATACAGATGTAATACTTTTGCACATTTTTAACCAACCAGAAATTCTTTTGATGTCTATCTTGAAATTATTTGTCGACACTTTTGTTAGTTTCCAGAAAAACGAGGCAATTATTATCTCCTTTTGTAATGAGAATATAGTGGTTTTAGGTTTTAGATTTATGAATGGTAACTCTAAGACGGAAAAGGCGGCTCGGTTCAAGTAGTACAATAATACTCATTTTGCAGTCCGCGCCGGGTAATCCGAGATGGAATTTTACGACTTGTAGTAGATTTTGTTCTTTAGTAGTCTTGCGCAAATAAAGATAATTCATAAAAACAGTGAAAAGGTCGTTTCGGATTGGTCGTTACGGATTAGTCTTCACGGATTGCCGAGACTGATCCGAGACGACACATTACGCTAATGTCCAAATCATCCCTTTCCGCTTTTTAAAGGGCCATGTATGCTTAATAGTGCTCAAAGAGAGATCAAAGCGTTCAGAACTCTAAAGTGGTATTTGTCGAGGAAGCCGTTGTTTGGAATCAATGATATGAAAGAAAAAGATAAATATTCAAATATTTGCTTGAAAGTCAACCTACAAAGCAAATGAATACCTTTTTGGTTGAAAGGAGAGTACTCATAACAAAGTTAGGATTATTTGTATATTGGTGGTCCTCTTTTGATCATTAGGAGGAGTCAGGAGGAACGTTCCTTGACAGTATGATACATGATGGATAGAGAGAGAAACCGTGTGAATATATCGAATGACAGAAAGTTTATACTTGAAAAATGTAATTTTGAAATATCTTTGGCAACATTACAAGCATTTATTTAGATCTATACATATTCATGTCCTACCAAATGAAGTAGCTATCAACCGTGGAATGAGCAAGCAATGGGACGAACTGGTTTTGGAACGAAAACGCACAGAACTAAGTGATCGGTAGACAAATAAATTTTGTATCATGGCGCGAATAGAAGGCTACAATGGAATGAAGATATTTTCATTCAAAAATTAATATTTCCACGATCGAGGCCACACCCAGTGTATTTTAACATGCCATTACAGATCTGAGTGCTACCGAAAAACTCGTTTTTCTGAGAAAAAAGTTTTATTGGAATATTTCCTTCGGCTTTGCACAAAATACGTTACTGGGTGTTCATAATTCAATATTGAACTCATAGTGGTATTGTCTTCGACAAATACATTTACCTCAATAACTGTCGGACTAGTTAGCGATAATAAGAATTTAGCATATGCAGAAGATAAAATTGAATGTTTTTCAATATATTGATGGCTTTGTCCTCAGAATAGGTAGAAACCATTTTGGGAAAAGGAGAAAATGCTGGTTACCATTATTTTTCCTTTTCCTAGAATGTTTTCAGAAGCTGTTTTCACCGGGGGTCGTGAAAACTCGGGGGTTTTCGTAAAGGGTTAGATAGAACATTAAAACTTTGCTACATTCCACCGTTGCTATATTGACATGTTCAGCGTTTTATTCGTTTTGATTTCAGCCTACCCTTTTCGTTATCAGTAAGTCTTGGCCTTTAAAAAAGCTACAATTTGTTACTTTTGGACAGAAAGAAAAACAAAGCAAAGAGGGTTTCCTCTTTGCTTGAAGAAAAATTCCTGAAAAAGCAGTCACAAATGACTTGAAAAATGAGCTTTTATTCAGTTGCTATAAGTTTCGTGATATTTTCTAAATTTGGTCCCCACGAAAAGAGTAACAAGAAAATGCCATTAAATTTTCAAAGAGAATCATATATAATGTACATTAACTGAAGACAAAATGACGATAATATCACAGCAAATGACGAATTTTCCACGCTGTGCATCGTCCACATTTCTCACAATATTTTCAAAATACATTCGCCAGGAATCAAAAACCGTAAAATGTTTATATGGTGTAAACGGTTAAAAGACTGATATCGTGTGAGTAAAGAAATAAACACAAAATGTTCACAGGTGTGCTGATTGAAGGAGCGCGAGACTGTATAAGGGAGCGGTTCATGCTGCTGCCAGGGTCCAGGACCCGTCGTTTACAAACGGTGTTGATTTTGATTCGCTGCACGCGCCATACATCATTTTCATCGGGGTAGATACAATCAAACGAGAGCTTTCAATTCTTTATCCGACGACACAATTCAAACGCATTTCAAGACAAATGAAATATTACTCATATGTTTTGCGATTTTTCATGGTTAGGGTGAAAATAAAAACATTGAGGAAATAGGAGAAAATGCTGATTACCAGCATTTTCTCCTTTTCCCACAATGTTTTTCATAGACTTCTGCCACAGGGTCGTTAAAATCCCGGAATTGTTTGATAAAGGATAAAGAACCTCTGGCACATATTGCAAACGTCTCTCGAACTCGGGGCCAGGGCATATGCTCCTCTCGGAGCTTTGCATCTTAGGTCATATTCATGACCCATTCTAATCAAAATCGAAAATTCCCATATTAGCCAACTTATTACTTTAAAACACGTTTTTTCAATGTCTACAATAGTTGGTGCACGCGCATGCTTTGTCCATTTCTATGAATTATTTCAAGAACTGAATAAACCCATTACCACACAATCCGTACTTTTGACGCTCCTGAGAAAAAGGCCTTTTGAAAACACTGTGGGAAAAGGAGAAAATGCTGGTAACCAGCATTTTCTCCTTTTCCCACAGTGTTTTCTACACTTCCCAGAACAAATTTTAATTTTTCAGTCACCTTTATTTTGTTGTCTGCAAATGCTTTCAATAATTTGAACCAGTCTAAAATTTTGTCGTGTGGTAACGAGTTAAACTGAATTATTTTTTTACACAGACATACCTCAGACAGACCGCCTGCTTTCGCAAACTCTAATATATATGATACTATAATAGCTGATAAATATATTCGAGAACTAGTGCCTGGAAGCAATACGCTTCCCAAAAGACATGAGACCACTTTTTCGTTCGACCAATAAGTCGGGTACCACCTATCGATTCACCTACATTTTTTTTTTAAATTTACACGCTTAAAACAAAATGGATCCGAATGCAAGGAAACCTGTAGCAGGGTACTGGACCTAGAGAAAATTCGTAAAGAATTAGTCGCTATCATCGATTACTTCCTCGAAACCTGTCTATTAGTACCGCCAAAGTCATGGCATTCCCGATCATAAGCCCTGCTCGTCGCTGGATTCTACTCTGAAATATTTTATTTTACTCATGCACCGCCTTCTTGATAAGAGAAGGTATAAAGGACAGCTTCATCACAAACGCAATCTAACATTTAACCCATTACCACACAGTCTCTACTTTTGACGCCCCTGAGAAAGAAGCCTTTTGAAAACACTGTAGGAAAAGGAGAAAATGCTGGTAACCAGCATTTTCTCCTTTTCCCACAGTGTTTTCTACCCTTCCCAGAACAAATTTTGATTTTTCAGGTACCTTTATTTTGTCGTCTGCAAATGCTTTCAATATGAACCAGACTAAAATTTTGTCGTGTGGCAAAAAGTTAAATCCCCATCTGAAAAACAAAGAGAAACAAGTAGTATATAATACCTCCAAAGGTTTTGAATACGTTCCTTCCAGGGCCACTGTTGTTTACATAAATACAAAAGGAAACGTCATCCTAGTGATGCGCAACGTTCAGCTACTGTGGGACTTGTCATGTTAAGCGAGTTACTGCCCATGTAATTTGTTTGTTTGGTTCTTTGTTCGTTCGTTCGTTTATTCAAGCTCCTGTACAGGTCTGTCAGTAATAGGCCTACTTTTTTGACAAACAATTTTCTGCTTGCGTATAATGTCATTCAAGAGCCTGTCACTCCTTTTGGTCCTTGTGAACATAATGAAATGATGTTAGCGGCGCTTTGGAAACAATTGATGTTTTATGCTTCTTCGCAATAATAATAATAATAATAATAATATCTTTATTTAACGAAGGTAGCTTATTAAGCCATCATTACACATCAGAAAAACAGCATAATGAATTACTTATTTGCAATAAGGCATTTCTTACGTACATGGAATCTCAATGCAATGCAATGCATTTCTTACGTACATGGAATCTCGCAACAAATTAATTGCTGAAAAACAAACGGCCTCTGGCGGGATTCGAACCCGTGACATGCAAATATCCTTGTTTTTCGAAGTTTAAAAGACCAATACCATAACCACTGAGCTAAAGAGACATCTCTCAAAAAAGAGATTTCTCCCCAGCACACTTGTTAGGTATTTTATTTAAATCAGGACGAAGCTATGCAAGATGGAGTGGTCCCCCATAACACACCCCCATCTTAAAGTCTTCTTTAATTGATGACTCAAAGCATTATAAGGCAGAAAGTACGTTTTTGGACAACAAATGGTTTTAATGGCTCAATGGCCAATCCCGGATGAGCACCCACCATACGAACGAAGTCCGTAATGAAGAATCAAATGAACAACTGCATGGCAGAAATGAGGGACCAGGCAGGATTCGAACCTTAGAATGCCCGGACGAGGTGTTACACCGAGCAAGATATGGCATCTTGTTCGGAAAAAAATAATAAAATGTAAGAAAGGCTGAAAATTATGGTATCTTGTTCGAAAAAAAGAATTAAATTAAATAGACTGAAAAACCCTTAACACGAAAAGAAATAAACGAATGCAAAAACTATCGAACTTTGTGGACATTTGCAGTCCGCGCAGGCTCACAAAGGTCGAACCCTTGTTTTTTTTTTTTTAAAGATGCATCAAACCACACTTTCATAGACGTATATTAAGCGCGACTTAAGATCCGTTTGCATGCAGTATAGGTCGAGATCAGACTGCTCAGAACGTGCAGTCTGATCTTTGATCTACACTACCCGCATAGGTGATATTGTTTTCTCCCCAAAATATCTTTGAAATAGCATATAACTTGTGCTTCTTGCTGTCGGCTAGAAAGTTTCATTTTTCTAATGTAGCGGGTTACGGACCAGGGATCGTACGTATATGTAGATATATATATATATGATACCTGTTCGGACTAAGTCTGTGTTGGACATCCAAATGCGATTTACATAGGGAGGGCATCATTAATTATCTACCACGTAAATGATGAGAGTTGGCCCACGGGACAATTTATCAAACTGTACAGTTTTCTTCATTTACTTGCAAACTTTTCTCCTATATTCTTCCCTTTTAATGAAGAAACGTCAAAAGTTCTTCGTTAAAAAACAAAATCAGAACTGATCATTCACAAATTTATAAGTGATTGCATTTTTTGTGACGTTTTGTAATATTTTTTTGTGTGAAATACGAACCAAAAGGCAAAGTCATTTCGTTCGCATTACGTCTTTCTGTAAAATAACACCTTGAAATCTTAACTGGTGACATAGTTTTAGACTTGTCCAAATTGGATGCTATTGCAGATCACATATAAAATTTGGCACAGATGGTGATAACAGACTTTAGTAGAGTGCAAAATCTCGTGGTAAAAGCAGAAGTTCTGGTTAAAGGCATTTTCTCTATTTCCCGTTTATGTTTTCAATGGTCTTCTTCAGGGCTTTAGTACACGGGATTGTTGAAAAGGTTAAATCGAAATGCGAAACATGCTGTTTTTTTTTTTTGTAGCAATATACGTGTGTTTTTGTGTAAATATACGAGGATGTTTTATAGTATTTAGTAGTGTGTTACCTGTATAAATTCCTTTGTGAGGTTGTTAAGTAAGTCTGGAAAATGGAATTAAAGGCAGGAATTAAGCGTGTGAATTTTAAATTCCAGCCATCTGGACGCCCAAATCAGAATGCATTGCCATCTACACAGAACTTTAGCCCAAAACCCAGCCCACGAGGGAGCCCAAAAGGAAGTCCCCATGGATCAGTTACCCCGGGCTCGAAACAGAATCTCCACGACACGAGTATGGCGTCAAGCATGGTCAGTGTGACGCCTCGAAGTTTGAATGGAAGCACCTGGCTGACACAGACACCAAATAGCCTGGAGTACAGCATCATGACGGGCGGGGCTTACAGTAGACCACGCCCAGTTTTAACAAGCTATGAGGTAAGCAAAGTCGATTACCCCCCCAAAGTTTGAATACGTCACTGTTCATCTACGAAAATTTGGGGATGTCTGGCTAGCAAAATCAAGGCTGACAACCGAGATCATAGCAGAGGTGTCGGAATAGCCGCCATTTTCGCAAAATGCAGATTGATTACTTTAAAGAGATATGTCTCTAAAATTTACTTAGAATACACACTTCATCTGGTGACAGTAAATATAATTGTCCTAATTGTGAAATCAAAATGCAAAGAAACAATGTTGTAGCTCTAAACACTTCAACACAATTATTCTTCACGGCATTATATACATCTATTTTTAAATCGAACATGTGTCAACGGCTTCGAAAATTGTGCGGAGGTAATTGCAAAATCAACGAAACTAATGAACAAATTATTAATGTATACTAACGAAGAAAGTTGTCAGGTACCATATGCACTGCTTTGTTTGGATAGATCTTCCAATAACAAATATGTACAAGCTGAAAAACTTACCTTTTTAAAGCGAAAATGGCGGATTTAAAATGTCTCCGATGACGTGTGTTATGACGTAGTTTGTTACCCCTGAAAATCTCATGAGGCATTTCATTTGCTCCGGGGGCATTTTTTTTATTTTTTGGATCTCTTGACCGATTAAATAAAATGTTACAAATCACTCTTACGATGAAGTTTTCCTTGTCTTGGTTGAAAAACAAAATTATGCAGTTTTAAAAATGAAATTCTAAATTGTTGGCATAGTTAGACTTTTGTATTACGGATGTCTCACTAGAAACATGGATTTTGATACTAAGGTTGAAAGACGACTTTTGGCTTCTGGGCTTTGATGAAAACGAAATTTGGCATAAGTAAAATAATTTGCGGGTACCGTACGAATGCAGTTTGATCAGAGGGACTAAGGTCAGTTTGGCTTTGGATCTACACCGACCGCAATTTTGTTAAATTTATCTGCAAAAATTGCATTTTTTTTTACATTTGATACAGATCTTTTTCTCGATTGGGGCAGCAAAATTCTAGAACCTTGTGTACGACCTTGAAAATTTTTGCGTCACGTTGCATTTCGATCGTAAGCCCTAATTGATAATTGGCGTAATACTGACTGAAATTAACCCTTTCCCAAACAATCCCTGGTTTTTACGGGTCAGGAATAGAAGCCTTGTGAAAACATTGTGGGAAAGGAGAAAATGCTGGTAACCAGCATTTTCTTCTTTTCCCACAATGTTTTCTACCCTATGACAAAGAGAAATTATCTTTTTAGCAACTGTTAATCTGTCATCTACAAAATGCTTTCAGTTTGGTCTGGTCCAAAATTTGCCTTTTGGGAAAGGGTTAAATGAAATTTTATGAAAAATTAAATCCATTTTTATCTAGGTCTCACGGAAGACTTTAGCTGCAGTAAGATAACTTTGTTACAAAGCAGAAGGTAGCGGAAGATGAAGATTCAAGATCTGACTGCATGTTCTGTACAGTCTGATTTTGATGAGTACTCCTCCGTCCGTCAAAGCTGGTTATATGGACAATAACAGCTAAAAAGTTAAAATATGTCACAACTTTGTATCGCAGGACTTCGAGAAAAATGGCGTATTTGATGCTCAGTGGATTTTAGAAAACAGGCACCATGAACAAGAGGAACGTCTGCAGCGTTTCCTGTCCGAGGAACGAGAAAAAGAAATGAAACGATTGGACAATAATCTGGACGCAGAACGAGATCGTGCTGCCGCGGAACTTATTGCAAGTCTGGAGAACATGCCAATGGGTCAAGGCCAGAGAAACCTCGTGGCCGAAAGGGAGCGTTTGGAAGATCACTTCCGGAAGTTACGGGATGATCGTCTGAAAGGCGCCATGGATAAAGTGGCTGCAGAAGAAAAAGCTCGATCTGCGAGAATGTTAGATCGGCAATGTCAAGAGATGTTACTCTTAATTGCTGAAAAGGTTTGTTGACGTTTTTTCTTCTCAATAAATTTTGTTTTTTAAGTCAGTTTCTCTGATTATTTTTTTACCACAAGTAAATTGTTCTTTGGGGTCAGTATTTTGCTTTTGGCACAAGTCAGCCAACCCTGATAACTACGTCCAGCGTCCTCCACCCCTTTTCCCGCCCCCCACCCTCCTTCTAAAGAAAATCAATAAATAAACGGAAGAAGTGGAATTTGCTTGGTATTATTGATATCAGAAATACTTGCTGACCACATATGCCAATAAACATGAAACTTCACAATATATATGTATAGATCTAAATGGCATAGATCTACGTGAAATTTCTCATCTGAAGGTCATCGGCACAGGTGGAAATGTTTTGAGTACTTAAAACAAGTAATCTGTAAATACTAACCAAGATTAAATAACCTTCTGGTCCACTCATCAATTAAAAGATACAAGTGCCGATCTATAGACTAATTTAAATAAGAATAATTGCTGTATTAATATCTCTGATATGCAGGATCGCCATGTTGATGGAAGCGCCCTCTATGATCATTCAATGAGACCTGCTGTACTTCCTCCAGAAACAAAAAAATCTCAGCTATACAAATCTCCAATTATCTTTGAGCAGATAGACAGAAGGGCCATAGAGGTAGGTAAAAGAGAGACAGAGTGACAGTGACAGAGAGACATAAAGACAGACAGACAGGGAGAAAGAGAGGGAGGGAGGGAGAAAGAGAAACTTTGAAAAGATCTGTACAGGAGAGCCATATAATGAGCTGTATTCTGGCAAAAGCAGGTTTCATGTCTCTTCATGATGCACTATTCTAAACAAGTCATAACATAATTATAGAACTTTAAAATCAGTTTCATCTAACAATCAGTTGGATCTGGAGTTAGAATGGCCCTTTGCCATGCAGAAAATTTACGGCAGCAAGTTTTGATTCAGAATAGCCTGTGCATACAGCGCAGCTGACATAGGTTGATACTTTCTACAGATGCATTAAGCCCCCTTTTCACAGAGTATGGCTCTTTCTTTTCCCCAAAGTTAGACAGATTTACCCATGGAGAACCCACCATTGATATTCTGCATAGATAGACAATAAGTTAACACTGTTTCAATCTGTTGTACTTATCAATATACCTATTTCAGTTATTTAACTCTTTACCAAACAATCACTGATTTTTATGACCCTGACATACAGGCCTTTACCAAACAATCCCTGGTTTTTATGACCCTGGGAAAGATTAGTTTTGAAAACATTGTGGTAAAAGGAGAAAATGCTGATAACCAGCATTTTCTCCTTTTCCCACTTTGTTTTCTACCCTGTCTTAATGAAATTTTGTAATTGGAGCGATATTGGAATTGTCTTCTGCAAATACTTTCTATTTGGACAAGACTACTTATATTTTTATCATTTGGTTAAGAGTTAGACATTTTTCTGTTCCTTTTTCAGTTAGCAAAGAGAGACTACAATTCATTCACAGATCTAGTTAGAGACCTGACCAGAGACTGTAAAAGTGAACTGGAGAAAGTTAGGTTAGTCTACTTTAACCCTTAACCACATTATCACAAGTTTTATCAACCCTCAAGATTGTTGATTGATTGTGTTGTGTTTATTGCCATTTTTAACATTATTTCAGTTATATCCTGGTGGTTAGTGCACCTATCCATGCATTTCTGGGATTTCTATTACCAGTACTTTGCACAATTTTCTTTCCAAGCCACTGGCTGCTTTCCCACATGATCATCATCGAAACAATGGCCAGCAGTGGGAGGAGAATGAATCCTGTCTCAGTGACTGTTATCAATTCTTGGAAAGAAATTGGCCGAGCCAAGGGTCATAACCAGGGATCGAACCCTGGACCCTGTGTTCTCAAGTCCTGCATGCTACTGACTGAGCTACCTGGGCTCGGCTCAGCCCTCAGGAAGACACCTTTAGGAAACATTGTGGGAAATGGAGAAAGTGCAGCATTTTTTTCACAATGTTTTCTAACTTTTCAAAGATGATTCCTATTTTTTTAGCCATACTTAATCATTTACCACACAATGCTGACTTTTGATGCCCTTGGAAAAAAAGGCTTTTGAAAACATTGTGGGAAAAGAAGAAAATGCTGGTGACCAGCATATTCTCCTTTTCCTACAATGTTTTCTACTCTATCAAAGAAAACACACTTTTTGAGCCACACTAAAAATGTTGTCTACAAATGCTTTCAATTTGGACAAAGCTAAAATTTTGTCGTCTGGTAATGGGTTAACTTGTTGTCTACAAAGGCTTCCAATTTTGATAGATTTGAAATGTTGTCATGCAGTAAAGAACTACACTTGTAATTTTTCATCATCTGACAACTAAAGACTAGCCTAAATTGAAAACATTTGCTGACAATTTGACTGTTTTTAAAATGATAGACTTTTAACAAGATTTGTCTCCAAAAGAGGAGAAAACATTGCTGGAAAACAAAATGTCACCAGGCAAAAATAATTGTAATCACCTGTCTTTGTCTTGCTATATGGAAACATGTGAATGACTCATTAACTTAGTACATGTATGTGTTCATAAAATCCATTTTGTTTATCAACTTACAGAATCATGAGGTTTACTGGTTCTTTAACATTCAGAAAAGTTTGATGTAGCAGATAGATTTGACCCTTGTCAGCCTGTATGAATTGGGCAGGCTGACGGTGGTAGATGCTCATGTAAAATCTGAAAAATATTGTTACAGGGCCATTTTCCGATGGTTGATAGCAAAAGACTTCAACAAAAGCACAGCCACAGATATTATGAGGGCAAACTCTGCCCACTCACTTCTGAAAGGTGTGAAAAGTGGACGGGAGACACATCATCAGCTTTTCAAACGATTGTGCAGGTAAGAAAGACTTTTTTAGGCAATAAAATTGTAGCCTTGTCCAAATTGGAAGCATTTGCAGATGACAGTTTCAGTGTTGCTCAAATGGTACAACTTTTCTTTGATAGGGTAGAAAACATTGTGAAAAAAGGAGAAAATACTGGTAACCAGCATTTTCTCCTTTTCCTACAATGATGTCAAAAGCTATCTTTCCCAGGGTCGTAAAAACAAATGAGGCAAATGAAGGGAAAATAGAGGCTTCTCTGTTGCAGCCTCGATTTTCAGATGGAGGTTGCCGCTTATATATGCAAGTTACTCTGTATCCAACTCTAGGCAGAAACCAACGATAAATTTCCGTGATGTACTACCATTGTTTACAGCCTCGATCGTCAGTCAGTTTTCTTTTGAACGATGTTCGGTTTTAATACAAATCTCTGTATTTCTTTTTTTTTTATTAGACCATACGTGTTAGTAATTTATGTTTACACAAAGGACTGATTTCTGTATCATTCTAAATTGTTTGAAATTAAATGTTTTTGCTCAACAGCTGTAGACGGGCATCTTTACTACATTGCTATCACAATGGTGGATATTTTCACAAACATTTTTATGTGGGAAAGCAGTCAGTGGTTTGGAAAGACTGTTGCCTAAATAGAGAAGTTGTAAAGGAAGAAGAAGCCAAAGACAATTGTATTTTAAATGGCCAAGATAAGCCAACAGTAATTTTGAATACGAATCAATCAAGTACCGGTACATATTCTAAAATATGCATTATCATTTCAGCTACGCAGGTTTACACTGTGAAGTAATTCTCGGTTATTCAAAAGGAACTGGATACAAACCAGGAATGAACATTTCTGGAAATATGTTCAGAAACTCGTGGACAGCAGTTGCTGTCGACGGAAGTTGGCGTATTGTCAATTGCACATGGGCTGCGCGTCAGGTGACAGGACTGAAGGATGAGCTACCAGAAATATTTCACAAATATGACGAGTTTTATTTTCTCTCCGATCCAGAAGAATACATCTATCAACATTATCCGGATGAATCAGCGTGGCAACTGTTAGAAATTCCTTTACCATTTTCAGAGTTTCTCAATTTACCCGTCGTAAAATCTCCATTTTTTAACTATGGATTACAGTTTTATTCCAATTATGGGGCAAATGTTATCACAGACACAGGACTGGTGGACTTTCGTATAATCACACCTAAAGTGTTGGGGTTTGGGTGTTTGTTAGAACCTTACGATAAATCCATGAGTACAAGTAATCTAGATGGACGGACTTTACTCCGTTATGTGAAAAACGAGGCCATATTTACTGTCAGCCTTCCACGGCCTGGACTGTACTACTTCTCTGTGTACACAGGTGACTATTGGCATAGTGATTGTCTTGAAAGTGCTTGCTCCTTCATGATAAACTGTACACAGAACATGGGGGCAGCAGCCCCACCATACCCTCCTGTCCCCTTCTTTGGTCCCACACCAATTATGGAGAAGCTTGGAATCATAGCAGAGAACCAGCTAGACCCTCTTATTGTATCGGAGAGTGACTATCTAGACATTGTGTTTAAAATGGGTAAGGATGTGAAGGTCACTCACACATTTCAGTACTATGACACAGCAGAGGGCGCTGTCAATGAAATCGACAGATATGTGTTTTTAAAATCAAGAAATGAAATGGGATCAACATACATGATTCGATGTCCTAAGGAAGGCTCATACATATTTTCTCTCTATGCTACGGAAGGTGAGGACAGCAACTACGATTGTGCGTACAGATATCTCATTATTTGCCAAGAACCTAACCCAGCAGTAGTGCCATTTCCAAAAACTTATCACCGATGGCAGCGATGCACTTTGCACGAGCCTGTCTCGGGTGACTTGATGACAAATAAACGATATACATTCCGATTTGATATCCCAGGTGCCTCGGAAGTTTTTGTTGTGATCGGTGATCTCTGGCACCATCTGAAACGTAAGTTGGGTTTCACTTGGGAAGGAAATATTCCAACTGGAAACGCAGCAGTGACCTTGAAAGTGATAGCTCGTTTTACTGCCGGGAAAGAAAGTTCAATTTTCGCCCATCTCCTGGATTATGAACTGGTTCAAGATGCAGAAACAGAAATATAAAACAGAAGTTTAAATCTTTTCAAAACAAAAAAATTGAGACCCTTCCATAAACACTTGACTATGTATCTCTTAAGCAAACAAAAACATAGTTTTTGATTAGCTTAAAAATGGATGCATTTGCAGAGGAGAAATTAACTCATTTCCAAACGACAAAATTTTAGGTTTGTCCAAATTGAAAGCATTTGCAGACGACAAAATAAAAGTGACATATAATTTGAAATTTCTTTTATGAAAGGTAGAAAACATTGTGGGAAAAGAGAAAATGCTGTTTACCTGCATTTTCTGCTTAACCCAATGTTTTCTAGAGGCATCTTTCTCAGGGTTGTCAGAAGTAGGGTGTTAGGTAATGAGTCAAGTTTTGCTTCATAAAGTGAGATTTGTCTTTCATAAAATAGAAAACATTGTGAGAAAAAAGAGAAGAAAATGCTGGTAATCAGCATAATTTCCTTTTCCCACATTGTTTTCAAAGGCCCTTTTCTAAGGTAATTAAGATTTGGAATTAGTGGTAAAGGGTTAAAAGGATTTGCAGACAATAAATTAAATTTGCCTCAAAAATGGTATTTGTCTATGAAAGAGCTTAACCCTTTACCACACATTCCTGACTTTTAACAACGCTATGAAAGAAACCTTTAACTCTTTACCACATGGCAAAATTTTAGACTGGTTCAAATTGAAAGCATTTGCAGATGACAAAATAAAAGTGACTGAAAAATTGAAATTTGTTCTGGGAAGGGTAAAAACACTGTGGGAAATGGAGAAAATGCTGGTTACCAGCATTTTCTCCTTTTCCTACATTGTTTTCGAAAGGCTTCTTTCTCAGGGGCCTCAAAAGTAGGGATTGTGTGGTAATGGGTTAACCCTTTACCACACAATCCTGACTTTTAACAATGACATGAAAGAAACCTTTAGAAAACATTGTGAGAAAGGGAGAAAATGCTGGTGATCAGCATCGCCTCATTTTCCTACAATATTTTCTACATTTCCAATGGCAAATTTCAACTTTTCAACCACATTTATTTTGTCATGACATCGTCAATTGCTTTCAATTTTGACGGGTCTGAAATTTTGTCTATTTGATAAAGAGTTGAAACACTGTCGGAAAAGGACATTATCCAGATTTACCTTATTGATCTTTCATTCTGTTAGAGAATGTCATGCAGGGCAGCTTGGATATAAACCAGGAAATGTTTTAAAGGTACATTTACATGTATGTGTATGTTGTTAATGTTTTGTTTACTGTTTGTTTTTTTCAGTCTGAATTCTTATATCTATAACTCTTTTTTAAATAATATAATGTTAGGCTGGTCCATATAAAAAGAAGGCACCCATTACCACACGATCCCTTCTTTTGACGCCCCTGAGAAAGAAGCCTTTAGAAAACATTGTGGGAAAGGAGAAAATGCTGGTAACCAGCATTTTCTCCTTTTCCCACAATGTTTTCTACCTCTCACAAAACAAATTTCAAATTTTCAGTCACTTTTATTTTGTTGTCTGCAAATGCTTTCAATTCCGACAAACCTAAAATTTTGTCGTTTGGTAACGAGTTAAAAAATTGTTGCTGAAATAATACAATTTCTTTTTGAAAAGGTAAAAAATATTGTGTGAAAAGGAAATAATACTGGCCAGCAGCATTTTCTCCTTTTGAATTGATGCTTTTAAAAGCTCTTCCTCTGTGTTGTGAAAACGGGATAAACGAGGCTTCAAATAATGACTTTTGAGTGGGTACAAAACATAATGTGAAAAGTAGAAAATGCTAGTTAGCAGCATTTATTCCTTTTCCCACATTGGTTTCATAAGTCCTATCCCTGAGTGTCCTGAAAAATCTTGAAAACAAAGGATTGTTTGGTTAAATTTGAAAGCTTTTCTTTTTTGTAGTTGTACATTTTAGATAGTATTCAATGGCATTGGAAAACATGAAGCAAATTTCACTTGCTGTTGATCTACCCTCAACTCTGTACCATTTGTCAAAATTTTAAGAAGAGTAGAAAACATTGTGGGAAAAAGAGAAAATGCTGGTTACCAGCATTTTCTCCTTTCCTCACAATGTTTTCAAAAGGCTTCTTTTCTAGGGTCGTGAAAAACAGGGATTGTATGGCAAAGGGTTAACCAAATAGTCCCATATTTTATCAACCCTTAGCATTTTTCCTTCCTCACATTATTCTCTGCCGTTTCAAAAAGGCATAAATTGCTCATGTCTCCAAATGCTTGCGTCTTGTCTGCAAATGCGTTTAATTTAAACAAGTCTAAATTTTGTTGTTTGTTTAACTTCAATACACCATTACAAACTCATAATTATACATGTACTCTTTTCACCTTTTACTTTACTGGCTATTTTTTTTTTCTCTAACAGCAACTTTTACTTCTTTTGTTGCACTTGTGGTCGGTGTAAATCAAGATCAATCAGCACAAAACGTGCAGTCTGATCATTGATTTACACTATGATCCTCTGCACAGGGTTAGTTTGGTTTATGCCATCACTTCATAAAGGAATAGCCTTTTCACCTAATGGGCTTTTCACCTAGAGGGCTTTCACTTAGTCTGCTTTTGTCTGTTGGAGAAAATGTAAAGTATATGACGTCATATTTCCCATCTGGTTGTTAGGCACGCACAATTTACCTAGGCAACAAGAACGTGAAAATCGGTATTTTCACTGGTGGTACCAGTGTAAGATCGAAAAATATTTTCACTGCCATTTCTCGATATCCCACCTGAAAGCATGAAATAAAAAGCCATGTATCTCCAGTCTTACAAACAAGGTCCACACCAAGGAAATAAATGAACAAACGCATGGCAGAGACACAGGGACCAGGCAGGATTATAAACCTAGAACACCTGGAGGGAATACCAACATCATAACCAAAGGGCTAAAAAGAAAGTTTCTCCCCAACACAGTCCACACAATTTTCTTTAGCCACTGGCTGCTTTCCCCACATGGTCATGGTCAGTGGGGGTGAGGAGAAACAATCAGGTCCCAGAAAGAAAACCAAGCAAGGGGTTACAGAGATACTTTACAATTCAGAGTTTTTGTACAATGACACAGTCAGTGACCTGGGCTTGTATTCACCAACCACTCTTAAGAACGTTCTATGTCTTATTCTCCAGAATTTTCTACATTTGTAATTAAGTTAAATTAACACAACTTCTGATTGGCTAAACCATTAGGAATTGCTACATGCCAAATATCATAGCTCTATGCTTTCTAGTTTTAGAGAACAAGAATTTTAAAATTTTCTTTCTTTGTTCCCATGTTCGAACTTGTGGCCCCCTAGGGCAGGGCCAGTTTCGAAACTTGGTAGATGGCCACTAGAACATGCTATACACCAAAATATCAAAGCTCTAAACCCTCAAGTTTCAGAGAAGAAAATTTTCGAAGTTTTTCTTCTTTGTTCCTGTGTTCAAACTTACACCCCCGGGGCTGGGCCATTTTTGACCCCAAGGACATCATATGAACAAACTTTGTAGGGGTCCACTAGGGGATGCAGTATACTAAATATCAAAGCTCTACACTATCTAGTTTCAGAGGAGAAGAATTTTAAAGTTTTCCTTCTTTGTTCTTATGCTTAAACTTGTGACCCCAGGGGCCGGGCCAGTTATGACCTGAGGAGCATGATTTGAAGAAACTCGATAGAGGTTCACAAGGAGATGCCACATACTAATTATCAAAGCTTTACGCCTTAAAGTTTCAGAGGAGAAGAATTTTAAAGTTTTCCTTGTTTGATCCTATGCTCAAACTTGTGACCCCCAGAGTGGGGCCAGTTTTGATCCCAGGGGCATCATTTTAACAAACCAGGTAGAGGTCCAATGGACCAAATATCAGACCAAATAACAGACCTCTACACTTTCTAGTTTCTGAGAAGAAGATTTTTAAAGTTTTCCGTCTTTGTTCCTATGCTCAAACTTGTAATCCCCGGAGTGGGGACAGTTTTGACCCCAGGGGCAAAATTTGAACAAACTTGATAGAGGTCCACTAGGAGATACAACATACCAAATATCAAAGCTCTACGCCTTCAAGTTTCAGAGAAGAAGATTTTTAAATTTTTCCTTCTTTGTTCCTATGCTCAAACTTGTGACCCCTGGGGTGGGGCCAGTTTTGACCCTAGGAACATAATTTGAACAAACTTGGTAGAGGTTCATTAGGAGATGCCACATACCTAAATTAATATCAAAGCTCTATGCCTTCTAGTTTCAGAGAAGATTTTCAAAGATTTTTTTTTTCCATTTTGTTGCCAAGACAACCAGTTATGGTGGGAATTCAATTCTTTGAATGAGTTTGGTAGAGCTTCACCCAAGGAACATTCCTGCCAAGTTTCATCAAGATTGGCCCAGTGGTTTAGGGAAAGATGTTTAAAGAAATTGTTGATGGACGCTAGACATAGGGCGATCGCAATAGCTCACCTTAGGCACTTTGTGCTAAGGTGAGCTAAAAATGCTTTGTCCTACATTGACATTTAGGTATACCTCTGGAGTCCTTCAGCATTTAACCATTTATTGACCTCTTACCCTTTATCCTAGTAAACAACTAAAATGTAATTTTCAATTTGATATTAAAATCCCAAATATAGCTATTTAATTCTTTACCAAACGACAAAATTTAAGGTTTGTCCAAATCGAAAGCATTTGCAGATGACAAAAGTGACTAAAAATTTGAAATTTGTTTTGTGAAGGGTAAAAAACATTAAGGGGAAAAGAGAAAATGCTGGCATTATCAGCTTTTCCAAAGGCTTCTTTCTCAGGGTCATCAAAAGTAGGGATGTGGTAATAGGTTTACCCTTTCCCAAATGACAAATTTTTGCACTAGACCAAATTGAAAGCATTTGCATAATTCAAATTCAACTCTTGCTGAAAAAATGATTTCTGTCTATGATAGGGTAGAAGAAAACATTGTGGGAAAAGGAGAAAATGCTGGTTACCAGCATTTTCTCCTTTTTCCACAATGTTTTCAAAAGGCTACTATTCCAGATCCGTAATAACCAGGGATTGTTTGGGAAAGGGTTAAAAGGTATGTTTTCTACTCATCAGACAGAATCGAACCTAGATTGGACTGCACATTCTGATCTTGATCTACACTGTCCACTAACGGTCAAAGAGCCGTGTTCATACTGAAAGCATTTGTGGAAACCCCCTACCCCTCCAAGGAGATACTGGTAACCAGCATTTTCTTTTTTTCCCACAATGAGAAACATTCTGACCAACTTTCAGTTTTTTACTAAAAATGTGACCTCTACAGAACACAGATTTTTCTAAGACTTGACCTAGTTTTTAACCCAATATGACCCATTATCAAACTCATTTGAGATGTTATTAAGACAAGTATTCTGACCAAGTTTCATGAGTGTCAGACAGAAAATGAGGCCTCTATAGAGTGTACACTATGTTTTTAGCTCACCTGAGCACGAAGTGCTCAAGGTGAGCTATTGTGATCGATCAATGTCCGTCGTCCGTCCGTTCACAATTACAAAAAAATCTTCTCCTCCTAAACTATCAGATTTCAATCAAACTTCACAGAAATGATCCCTAGGTGATGCACTTTCAAAATACTTCAAAGATTTGAATTCCATCGAGAACTCTGGTTGCCATGGCAACAGTGAAAAAAATTTAAAAATCTTCTCGTCCAAAACTGTAAGGGCTAGAGCTTTAATATTTGGCATGTGGCATCATCTAATGGCCCTCTACCAAGATGCTTCAAATCATGGCTTTAGTCTTGAAATTGGCCACGTGTTGTGGGTTCTCAGATTTTACATAGAGATAAAGAAGGAAATCTTAGAAAATCTTCTTGTCTCAAACCGTAAGGGCTAGAGCTCTCATATTTGGCATGTAGCATCATCTAGTGGCCCTCTACTAAAATACTTCAAATTATGGCCCTACTGTGAAAATAAAACCTATATTGTTGGTCTTGGATTTCAGAGAGTTATTTAAGAAAGGAAATCTTTATAAACCTTCTTGCCCAAATGGTAATGGCCAGAGCTTTCATATTTGGCATGTAGCATCATCTAGTGGTCCTCTACCAATATACCTCAAATTATGGCCCTAGTGTTGAAAATGGCCCTATGTTGTGGGTTCTCGGATTTCACATAGCGATAAAGAAGGAAATCTTAGAAAATCTTCTTCTCCCAAATTATATGGGCTAGAGCTTTCATATTTGCTGTGTAGCATCATCTAGTGGCCCTCTACCAAAACAATTCAAATTATGGTCCTGGTGTGAAAGTTAGTCCTATGTTGTTGGTCTCAGATTTTACATAGAGATAAAGAGGGAAATCTTTAAAAGTCTTCTTGTGAGCACTCTTGAGACCACATTTCTTGCTAAGCTGAATTGAAAATTGGTTAGAATGTCTGTCTCAAGAAAATCTCACATGAGTCTGCACTGAATGCTTGTACGGAATATAACTTTGTCATCTCAAGTAAGAACGACTTCAAAATTGGTATGCATGTTTTTTGTGATATTACAGAGTACTGTGTTCAAGAACAGTAACTCTACATAGCATGGATTTTGAACAATTCCACGTTGATGTTTATTTTGATAGTATTGTTTGCTTGTCCAGAGTGGAATTTTGAAGTCTCAAGTCAAATTGTTTGTTGCATTGCCTGCCCTTTGCAACTATTATACCTCCTGTACAACTGGTGGTGAGATTGCATATCTTGTGACAATTTGCCGCTCGTTTCCTCATCATTAGCCCTTGAACCTCAATATTTGGTAATTATAGTCTTTGTTGTAGACCTTTGCTGCTTAGTACTCAGTTGAGTGATATAGGACCATCATGGTCCTCTTGTTCTATGATTTGACCTATTGCCCTACTTTTTTACTCAACATGACCTATCGTATTATCAAACTTGTCCAAGATATTATCAAGACAAACATTCTGACCAAGTTTCATGAGTATCTGACTGCAAGTGTGGCCACTAGAGCATACACAGGGTAAAGGTTGACGAATGACTCTGGACACAGCACTATCACAAAAGCTCATCCCTAGCACAGCATACTCAGAAGAGTTCAAAACAATAAAGCAGAGTGAGAAAAGACTTCGTAGCTTTACCACAAGTATTAACTGAGTATTAACAACCTTGACAGAAAAGACTTTTGAAAGCATAGCGGGTCTTGCAATAAACTTTTTCTCTCTTTCCCATAATCTTTTCTCACATTTCATCACACACAAGTTACACCGAATTTGTTGTCTTCTTGGACAAATCTAAAATTTTATTGTGTGGTAGGAAGTTAAATTATTCCTTTGTCATACAATCCCGAGTTTCAATGACCCCAAGGAAGCAGTCTTTTGAAAACATTGTGGGAAAAGGAGAAAATGCTGGTAACCAGCATTTTCTCCTTTTCCCAAAATGCTTTCCAGAGTTTCATATACAGAATCACCAAATAAGTAATACTTGATTTCAGGTCTGCAAGTGCTTTGAATTTGGTCCAGTCCAAAATTTTGTTGTCTGGTAAAGATCTAAAACTTCGAAAATGTAGGATAATAGGGGTTAAAGAACAAGTCCACTCCAACTAAAGGTTGTTTTCATCAGGAACCTTTTATTTACAAACATGTATACAAGTAAAAGACTCCTTAAAAATAAATTTCATGGGAGCGAAAAATCTATTAACCTATTGTATACCACATAGTCAGAAATGGTGCTATAATCTGTATGAAAGATTTTTTGGATAGAAAGAAAAAAATATTCATTTCCCACTAGTGAATACATATACTATAGAATTAAAATGTTCCAAGGACTTTGAAGCAATGGTTTTCTTTCCTTCCCCTGGAGTACAATAAATAACTTAGCCTTTTACCAAACATTACAATCTTTTTAAGACCCTTAGGCATCGGGGGTTTTAACACCACTGGGAAATTGAAAAACGATGGTAGACAGTATTATGTTTTTCAGACAATGTTTTTAATATCTTTCAATGACAAATTTCATTATTTGATTTAGTTAGCTTGTCAACTGTAAATATTCTTTTTTTTTTTTTTTAAGAACTAACCATTAGGCTGTTAAATGCTACTCACTGACCTTCTGTTGACAGGGTAGGTCAGGATCAGACAGCACAGAATGTACAGTCTGATCTTGGCTCTACACTAACTGATTAGGAGATATTATTCCCCAAAACGTATCATTTAATAGCAACATTTGGGTTCATACCAATGAATTGAAAATTTTTAGTTATTTGGCAGGAAAAGGGCTGCTGCCTCAACCAGCATGTTATCCCTCTACAAAACAAGTTTGTTTTCCCTTGCCAGAGGAATTGGCAATATATCTTTGGAAAAGGCAGAAATACCCATAAGCAGAATGTCAACCTTTTCCCACAATGTTTTCTATCCATTCATGGACAAATATACCATCATTTGAGACCCACTACAATTGTCTGCAAATCTTTTCATGGTGGACATTTTTCTTGAGTGTTATTTTGAAACCGATAAATTTTTTCAGTTCATATTCTAACAACTGTTGTATTCAACTTTTTACCAAACAACAAAACTTTGGACCAGACCAAACTGAAAGAATTTGAAGTCATCAAATTTTGCTCAAATGATCAATTCTGTCTTTGATAGGGTATAAAACATTGTGGGAAAAGGAGAAAATGCTGGTTACCAGCATTTTCACCTCTTCCCACAATGTTTTCATAAGCCTTCCTCCCCAGAGTCGTGATAACCAGGGATTGTTTAGTAAAGGACTGACTCTTTGAAATACAACACAGTTTTGAACTATAGAAATTGAGAGCTTTTACACACTGTAAATTCAATTGTTATCAAATGACACTGTACGTATTTAAAAGGATAAAAAACACCCTGGAAAAGAAGAGAAACCTGTTAACCCATTACCACACAATCCCTACTTTTGACACCCCTGAGAAAGCTTTTAGAAAACAATGTGGGAAAAGGAGAAAATGCTGGTAACCAGCATTTTCTCCTTTTCCCACAATGTTTTCCACCTTTCTTAAAACAAATTTCAAATTTTGGGTCAATTTTATTATGTCGTCTGCAAATGCTTGGATTTGGACAAGCCTAAAATACTGTCGTTTGGTAATGAGTTAACCTGCATTTTCTTCTATTCCAACAATCTTTTCAAAACCTTTCCTTTTTCAGGGCTGCTTAAACCAGAATGTGTGGTAAAGGGCTAATGTGGATCAAATGTTTTAAGAAAATAATTTCATGATAATACTATGGAGAGAAGGACTACATATTCAGTTGGTATAAAGTTTATTTTAGTCGCATCAATTAAATACGTGCTTTCAAATCTTCATACTTGTGCTTTTTCATTAAATCTCATTGCCTAATTCTAAACAAGACTAACAAATATAAAGCGAAAAAAAAAAAACAAAAAACCGTTAACAGAAAATATCAAGGGCCTCCTTTCAAATGTGATTTTAAAAGTGACATGGACTCTCGCTTGATGCCATGTATGGGTTGAGACGTTGCATGGTCGACAATGCTGAACACAAACTGTACACAGCCCATTTTGATATAGCTGCCGTGATGAAGGATGGCTGTTCCCTCCCAGCCTGCCCCACTCCCACCGATCAAACTGGAACTACTTCCTTTACAATTACACACTCGCCTCAACTGAAAATAGAGGGAGAGAGAAATTATTAGTCACCTCTATATGGCTAGCAACACCTGAAAAGTGGCACTCGGACATTTGCATAATGTGTCGTCTTGGATCAGCCTGCCCAGTCCGCGAAGGCTAATCCGAGACGGCACTTTACGTCTACATTAGATTTTGTCCTTCAGTAGACTTCCAAAACAGAAAACTAATCATAAAATCGGAAAGTGCCGTGTCGGATCAGCCTGTGTGGGCTGTGCAGGCTGATCCGAGTTGACACTTTACGCATATGTCTGAATGTCTCTTTGCGTGTTGCAAGCATTATGGCATGCAATAAAGGAAAAACGGGAACTCTGATAATATTTGCATTAAGTGTGCACACTTTGTCCTGACTAATCCAAATCAACACTTCGTTTTTATGTGATTTTATGATATCCCTGCAGCAAATCGATTCCTCTTTAACCATTTACCCCGTAAGGCATTTCTATGGTATCTCTAATTGACCCTAAATAACTGCAAGGATGAAGCCATTTCTTACGTGTATATGACACCTTTTGATAGTGTAGAAAACATTGTTGTCACAAACAATTTCACCTTTTGCCACAATTTTTTCCAAAGGCTCCTACAAGCCATGCATAGAAATGATTATCTATAGAGTAAAGGGTTAAAAGGTAGAAACCATTGTGGAGAAAACAAGAAAGTGCGGAGGACTCATTCTTTGGCCCTTTCCAACAATGCTTCAAACCAGTTCCTAAGGGTTGCTTAACCCATTACCACTCAATTCCTACTTTTGACGCCCCTGAGAAAGAAGCCTTTTGAAAACACTGTGGGAAAAGGAGAAAATGCTGGTAACCAGCATTTTCTCCTTTTCCCACAGCGTTTTCTACCCTTTCCAGAACAAATTTCTATTTTTCAGTCACCTTTATTTTTTTGTCTGCAAATGCTTTCAATTTGGACCAGTCTAAAATTTTCTTGTGTGGTAATGAGTTATCAAGGTTGCTTGTTCACATTTTTAATTTTTCCTCCTTAAAACTAGAGTTTAAATATTTTGCTAAAATCGACCTTGAGAGGTCACGAGTGCCGTATTTAACTTAATTTAAGTGCATCTATCTACTTTTTTTCCTTCAGTTTCTTTAACCAGTTACTTCACGTAATATTCTTCCAAAGTCTCTTGCTGATTTCCAAATATGCATCATGGAAATAATGACCAGTTATGTGTGAGAACAGTCAATCCTGTTGCGATGACTAACATACATACTAAGAAAGAAATTGGACCTGCTGGAGATTTGAACCAGTGACACCCCCCTCCTCCCAACCTCACCCTCAGTCTATTTGGCAATGTATTGGAATAATAATAAGGATCAAATTACATGACTTGACTTTACTATTGTAGAAAATGTGGAAAAGGAAAGAAAGGGAAGTTACCATGTTCTGAAATTATTCATTTTTTATTTTTTTTTTTGGGGGGGGGGGGGGGGGGGGGTTTAAAAAAACTAAGATAAATGCTTACGTCTGCAGGTCTTGATATTAATGTTAACCTCTCATCTGCCTTCATTTTTGGTTTGTTGGTACTGTTTAAATGTCTGACAGCTGCCACAACGGCCGACGGTTGGGGTGTTGTGGCTGGTTTGTCGGAGAAATCACAGGAATACAAAACATTGTCTACCGTTGTGCCATGTTCACTGTAGTTTAGTAACTCGTAGTGCTTTGTTGTCTACAAGTACACACAAACAAATATCTCCTGTAACTCTCTACCAAACAACAAAATTTTAGACATGCCCAAACTGAAAGCATTTGCAAACGACAAAATGAATGACTTAGAAATTAAAATTTTCCTTAAGAAGGGGTGGAAAACATTGTGGGAAAAAGAGAAAATGCTGGTTACCAGCATTTCCTCTTTTTCCCACAATGTTTTCAAAAGTCCTCTTCTTCAGGGTCATTAAAAGTCAGGATTGTAATGAAAGACTTACAATGTATGAAAAATTGTATAACAATACGTGATTTGAACTGATTGAAATGAGTTCACCATGATTTTATTACTATCACAGCAATAGTTCACTTATACATGTGTTTCCTTGGGTTTTGTTTCAGGTGTAGAACAACACTATCAAAACAATCCACAGCCTCCAAAGAGGAATGGACCTCAGACTACTGATTTACTAATCATTCACTCTAACCACTGAGCCATGTACCTACTTACAGAAGTCCATGGTTGTATTGGGGTTTTACACCACTTCAATAGCTAAGGTATTATGGCGGTCGGTGAGGAACATGTTTCCTGGCTTGCTCATACCAGTATTTTCCAAAGCCACCGGCTACTTTTCTCACATGGTTCAGCAGAGGTGAGAGGGGAAAAAACACCGGAAAGAAAGTACGCCTCAACCAGGTATCGAACTCACAACCACCAGGTCATGAGTCCTACACGCTCACCACTGAGCCACAAAGGTGGGCTTTATAGAAGTCCAGATTTAACCTTTACCTGATATAATTATAGACCCATCCATACTGATAGCATTTACTGAAACTACAAGTGGCTTAAGTGATTTAAATTACCTGTGAAAGATTAGAATACATATAGGGAAAGTGAAACAAGAGGGCCATGATGGCCCTGTATCGCTTCACTGGCTTTTTAACCCTTTACCACACAAATTGAAGTGTTCATGACCATGAAAAAGAGGGCCTTCAAAAACAATGAATGCTGTCAGGCAGTACAAACAGGTTAATTCATTAGCATGAAAGGTAAAATCCTTGGAAAAATAAGCTGAATGATAGAAGCCTTACTCTGAATTTATTATTGACCTCATGTGAGCATAACTATTAGCATCAAAAAAATGAATCACACTTGAAAACAGAATATTTTCTATCAAAAAACTTAATGTCTAGCACCAATCATGTATCAATGCAGTTTGATAATCAAGGGAGGTAAATAGTACCAAACTATCTTTCATAAAAAAGTTATTTCCCTTGATTAATGTATAAATTGAAGTGACTGTATCTTGAGGCCCATGTTAAACTTGTGATCCCTTGATGGAGCCAATTTTGAACCCAGACCTACAATATGAAACTAGAATGTGTGGCTATAAACAAGAAGATTTTTGAATCTTGCCCAATAAAAAGCCCCGTACAACAAGTTTGCTCAATAAAAGGCCCTGTAAAATATGTGACCCATGAGACAGGTTTATAAAGCCAATGTAAAACTTGTGACCCCTGGGGTGGGGTCAAACTTGACCCCCAAAGTTAAAATTTTGGCCCTCTTGGTAGAGGCCCATTAGATAAAGCTACATGCAAAATTTGGTAGCCCTAGGCCTTATGGCTATGTACAAGTAGATAATTAAAGTTTCCCTATGTAAGCCAATGTAAAACTTGTGATCCCCTGTGAAGGGGCTAAATTTGACCCCAGGGCTATAATTTTGGGCACCCTTGGTAGAGACCCCCTAGATAAAGCTACATGCAAAATTTGATAGCCCTAGTCCTTATAGCTAGGTGTGACAAGATTTTGAAAGTTTTCCCTATATAAGCCCATGTAAATTTTGTTACCCCCCGGGGCGGGGCCAAATTTGACCCCTGGGCTATAAATTGGACACCTTTGGTAGAGGTCCACTAGATAAAGCTACATGCCAAATTTGGTAGCCCTAGGCCCTATGGCTAGGCGGAAAAGGAGTTTTAAAAGTTCTCCCTATAAAAGCCCATGTAAAACTTGTGACTCCCGGGGCGGGGCCAATTTTGACCCCAGGGCTATAATTTGAAGAAACTTGGTAGAGGTCCACTAGATAAAGCTATATGCCAAATTTGGTAGCTCTAGGCCTTACGGTTTAAGACAAGAAGATTTTCAAAGATTTTCAAAATTTTTCAGTTTTGTTGCCATGGCAAAAAGAGTTTTTGAAGGAATTAAATTCTTTCAAGAAATTCTGAAGAGGACCATGGCAGGATCATTTCTGTGAAGTTTCATCAAAATTGGATGGGTAGTTTCAGAGAAGAAGATGTTTAAAGAAAAAGTTAACGCACGGACGGACAACAGGCCATGACATAAGCCCACTGGCCTTCGGCCAGTGGAGCTAAAAATGCTAGTTATCTGCAATTTCTCCTTTTTCCACAATGTTTTCTACTGCCATCTTCCTCAGTATCATAAAAACTTGGGATTGTATGGCACAGGGTTAACAAATCCAAGAGAAGCACTTACTGAATCTTTACCAAATGACAAAATTTTGGACAAGCCAAAAATAAAAGCATATGCAGACGACAAAATAGATTCGAGTCAAACATTGGAATGTGATTTAGAAAGGGTAGAAAACATTGTGGGAAAAGGAGAAAATGCTGGTTAAAGGCTTTATTTCTCATGGTCATTGAGTCGTAATAGTGTGGTAAAAAGTCACAATACACTTTTTTTCTTTAACTTACCTCATCATAAAAGATGAAAGCATGTTTTGCAGAAATAAAATTGCACTGTCCAAACTGGCCTAAACACACATCCATGTCAGCTCCTGGAAAACAAGTATGACACTCTTAATAAAAAGTCCTATTGTAATAATGTCTTTTGTCTTTCTTAACATGTGTCCACATCCTTTTTTCTATCTTTCTCTAGAATCAGGCAAGTGTTCATAGCAGTATTTTTGTTTCACATGTAAAGAGTGAGAGGGTATTTTTTTATGTCAAGACAATTTTTATAACCAACTGTGGAGAGGATCCACAGCTGCTATAAGTAACAGCTATTTACTCTCCCTAGTTTTTCATACCAATCGGGACATTTTTCTAACCATTAACACAACATGCCAGATAGCAGTGGGAAGAAAAGAACTGATAATAGAAATACCAAGACGTGCACAGGCTGCTGTGAAGTTAATACCAGATGTAATGTTGAAAACTGAATTCAATAGCAAATAAACAAGCACAATCACTTTACCTGTCCCAATAGACAAGGTTCTGTATGGCATAGGAACAGCTTCTCCTTTCCCTGACAGAGGACACAAGACAGCTCTTGCTTGAACTTCTTGAAGACCTGAAAATATTAACATGTCCCTTGGTGCAAGCGTTACAGTTTTAGACAACCACAGTTATCTAAAGAAATTAGGACTGAATGCATCTGCAACTACAGCTTTCATTAAGAGTGATTATACCCCCACCAGCTCCTTGTCACAAAAACAAGTCTTTGTCACAGAATGCTTTGGTACAAAAGTAAGAGTTGAAAAAAGTTCAAGGTGAAATAATTCCGTAAGAAATTCCAGCAGGGCATGAAAATCACACATAAACAATTTCACATCTATAGGAACCCTGTATATAAATTTGAGTTCAGTACATGAAAAACTTTGGGAGTATTGCTCTGGACAAAATTGTGTCTATGGACGGACAGACCGCCATGGCGATTCAAGTATACCTCCATCCACTATGTTGTGGGGATATAAAAATTACTGACCGAGGTCACCATGCAGTTTTGTGCTAGCTGAACTAGGTCAATACTTGCAGCTGTTGGTGAATTTTCTGCATATCAAAGGACCAGTTCACCAGGGCCCGTATTCACCAACCATTCTTAAGAACGTTTTTGTTCTTATTCTTCAGATTTTGTCCATGTGAAAGTAACAGAACTTCTGATTGGCTAAACCATTTTGGCTAAACCAAATGGTTTAGCCAATCAGAAATTCTGTTACTTTCACAGGCAGAAAAATTTGAAGAATAAGACAAAGAATATTCTTAAGAATGATTGGTGAATACGGGCCCAGATCCAGTCTTAGTTAGTCAAAATGGAGTTTACAGATCCACAACTACAGGGCTTTATCCAGGCATTTTGGGAAAAGGCCCCTGGCCAAGTTGGGAAAAAAAATCATCGTCAAAATGTCAAATTGGGAAAATAATATTGACTAAACATAAAAAGACTGTTAAAATATTCAACCTTACAATGAACTACCGACTACCGTTTTTTTTTTCCCAAACTTCTTTCTTTTTGGATGGATATGATGTCTTTGGTCTTTCATACCGTAGTTCCAGTCTCTAAGCTGTCGCACCCCCCCATGTCAAGTACCGGTACAATTTCTTAATTCTCTTATAAAGATACTGTCTTTCAGGTGAATGAATAGAGAATTTTTTCCTGTCTATTTTTCTGTATTGTGTGTATGCAAGCTGATAAAAGTCATTATCAAGGATAAACAAGACAGACTGAAGAGCCTCTGATCATTTGAGGTCTTTTTGGCAATGTTCTGTCATGTGTTTTTTCTCATGACGATTAATCTATAAAAACGTTTTTTTTGTGTTTTGACACAAATAGAAAGATTGATAAATCGTCATTTTGTGAGGCAGATACATGTATATTAGGGTATTGAAAATGAACCTGTTAAAGCTTAATTATGATGAGGAAACTTCACACATTTCGGCCTACAACAAGCTCTTCTCGCAAATTATACAGACAAATCTTTGCCAAGACAAAGAATGAAGCACAACCACTCAAAATTTGAGAGAGAGAGAAAAAAAAAAATTCAAGTTTTGACTTGCATTTATTTTATTGTCTGCAAATACTTTCAATTTGGTTTAGTCAGGTAGGTTAGAGTTTGGCTCATTTATGATAACCAACCTGGAGAAGTAAGAAGACCATTTAGTGTCCCTGAAGTCTTTCTTGAAATATCTGTGGAGTTTTTGGGAGGCGTAAGTTGTTGTAATCGTTGCCACGCTAAAATCTGTATCAACTTTTCATCAAGTTTACTTAATTCGAGATCTGCAAAGAGATATAGAAAACTGTTTCATACTTTACTTCATTTGAGATCTGCAAAGATATGGAAAACTATTTCATATTATACTAAATTCAAGATCTGCCAAGAGATGTGGAAAACTATTTTAACTCTTTACTTACAAAATCTACAAAATGACATGGCAAATTATTTCATATTTTTATGCGACACTTTTTACTGGAGATTCACATCTATATCATTTCAGGTTGTTTTCATGTCCATCTGTTTTCATCATTACACAGAACGATACCATATACAAACACTAGCATCTTTCTAAAAAGCTTGCACTCAATGAAAGGTACTTGCAAAATTACATCAACTTCAGAAGGTTAATACATGTAATATTAATGCTTAGAAAGCCTAATAAATCCAAGAAACACTGTCATTCTCCGAATAAGACCCTATAATTACAATGATATGATAAGGTTGTTCATATTAAGAGTGTCCCTGCAAAGTGAAAAGCAGGTCAAAGACTGCACAAAATGTACTGTCTGATCTCGATCTACATTGACCAACAGGGTAACTTAACTCTTTACCACACAATCCAAACTTTTAACCACCCTGAGAAAGAAGCCTTTTGAAAACATTGTGGGAAAAAGAGAAAATGCTGGCAACCCTGAGAAAGAAGCCCTTGGAAAACATTGTTTTCCCACAATTTTTTCTATCCTTCACAAAACAAATTTCAAATTTTCAGTCACTTTTATTTTGTCATCTGAAAAAGCTTTCCATTTGGGCAAGCCTAAAAAATTGTCATTTGGTAAAAAGTTAAGCTTGTTACCTGCAGTTCCTTCCAAACACTGCTGTAAGGTATTGTTCAATGAGATTATTGCCGATGAAGACTGAGTACTGGTGACAGATGGCTGACTCTTACTGGGGGGTGGGATGGTGATCTTTGATGCTACAAAAAAAGAAAGCAAATATCTACCAATCTATAACAAACCCTTTACCAGACAATCCCAAATATTGAGAAAGAAGGCCTTTGAAGATGTTGTTCCTCTAAGAAAAAGAGCATTTTCTCTTTTTCTGTTAGTGTTTTCTATCCCACAAGAGACAAATTTTGTCTTTCTCAGGATCTCTGGTAAACACATTTTCTTCTTTTCCGGTCCGACGAATCACCAAAATACAGAAATACCACCGAAACACACCTAATTTTTTATTACTGTGTTATGATTACAATTGAAGATTTATCTTTTTTTGTGGAATTTGACCCAAATAATGTCACTAGAGATGAAGGGCTGTTCGTTAAAATCATAATGACAAAATAACAATGTATCATTGGGGCCCGACGTAAACAATGCACCGAGACAGGCATATGTAAGTCCAGCGAAATGCCCACTCGACGCTGTAAATATTTGTTGATTTAGGGATTAAACCTCCGCAAGATTTGGCTCTTTTTCACATAAAACATGATTAGTTAAAGTAATGATCACTATAAAGAAGATTAATGTAGGAGATTGAAGAAAAATGTCGTTAGTATATATTGATCATTGATTCATGAGAAGAACAATCACTGAAATACTCGCCTGTCAAGTCCTACCATACCCAAATACCTGACCTTTATTACACAAAATACAAACTTGGAAGTCCAGTAGTTCTGAAATATCTTGAGAGTCTGGTTGTCCAAGGACAAGTGATGATCACAAATTCACTTGTCTGTATCAAAAACCCACTTGTCCGTACTTTGAAGTTAAACATAAAAGGATAAGATGCACACAATATCAAGATAACAGTAAATAAACAAATAATCACCATAAGTTTTCAGTATTCCCACTGGCTTTTTAATTGAAGGATACTTTAAAGCCCTGAGCCGTAAATCTTAGGGTAAAATTTTGTATGAAGGTACATGTATGACAAGACTGCTTGATGTCGCGTGTGCAACCAAAATTTGTTACATGTATTTCAATTCTATTACATGATTTACGCAATATCTGCATGCGTGGGAACACTAGTTTTGCCTCATCTAAAAATATGCTGCCCTTTAAATAACCCACTGCTCTGGTCCGCGAAAAGCGGAAACTCCTTATGGAGTTTACAAACACACAGATCGTCTGCATTTTCATGCTTTGGGAAATCAATGAGCCAAGAATCGTAACCCCCCCCCTTTCCTTATGCCGTCCTACGCCTTGTAGTACGCTGCCTTTCTTTTATTTCTTCTCGATCTGAAAGGTTTTATCACAATGAATAATACGAGGAGTGAACGACGATTTATCTTGTGAGAAAAAGCTATCAAGGCTTCTCTGCATCGCCATTAATCTGTATTGACCAGACGTTTGAATTTTAATTTTTGGACATGAAGAGTTTTCGATGCAAACGTCTAGGCTTATGATTGGCCGTTGCTATTTATAGACGCTTATACTACACAAAATCGATAAATTTACATCGGAGAGGGCAGTTTGATTCGAGTACCATTCAAGGAATTTCCAATTGTATATTATTATCATTTTCAAAAAACGGCCAATTTTCACTTTCCCAAAAAATTAATTGCTTGTTCCCTTGAAATTTTTCACTTGTCCATTGTCCAGCCTTTAAAATCTACTTGTCTGGGCTGATGAATGGATGACTCCGACAACTTGGGCAGCTTATTTCAGAACCACTGGAGTCATCAGATGAAACGATCACCTATATTTCATTTCTTTAACTCATAAACACAAGTATGCAAGTGCATTCCATTTGCGAACAAAGTAAATGTACTTAAATTAGCATGGCGTGATTTATCCATCGTCATGTGCATATCGCATTTGACATTTTCTGCTCTTTCCACTATGTTTATGGACCTATGGGGGTGAACTGCAAGTAATTCTATATTGTTTATATCTAAATCGATATTTGATTCATCGTCAGTAGACGTGGAATTTAGACAGACAAGTCTACAAATTAAGGCCGGGTAACATGTGTACCCAATTAAAAATGACCGCCAGTCGTCTTTCTAGATCCGTTAATTTTTAATTTCATTCTCCAAATATCATGAAAGAAAACCATTTTTTCCGAGCATATTTATGGATATAGATCCGACACATCAACCTTGTAAAACAGCTACTGTAGTAGGAACATAAACTCCCTGAATCGATGCATTTTACTGTGTCGTGTGGGTATTACGGTGGACAACAGGTTCGTATTTCAGTGAACATCCATTATGGCGGACGTCAATGGTATGTTGTTATTTTGTCATTTTGTTTTAACCCATTACCACACAATCCTGACTTTTAACGACCCTGAGAAAGAAGCCTTTAGAAAACATTGTGGGAAAAGGAGAAAATGCTGGTAACCAGCATTTTCTCCTTTTCCCACAATGTTTTCTCTCCTTCCCAATACAAATTTCAAATTATCAGTCACTTTTGTAATGTCGTCTGGAAATGCTTTCAATTTGGACCAGTCCAAAAATTTATCGTTTGGTAAAGGGTTAAACTAACTACCTTTCATCAGTATAAATGTAAGTTTGTGTTAAAAACAAACAAAGAAAAAAACCACGGCAACATTTTCACACTTATATTAGTTACATGTACATGTATACATGAATGACAATTGTAAAAAAAAAATGGGGTATTCGTCAGACCCCTTCTTTTCCACAAAGTTTTCTACCACAGCGTTATGCAAATTCAATCCATTAAAACATTTTCACACCATCAGAAAATGCTTTTAAGTTGACCAAAATCCACCATAACAATTCTTTACACGCTTGCAGGCCTAAAATGTGTTTAGGCCTAAAATGTGTTTAACAAATTAACATGTTATAACAATACATTACGGCAATTTTCTGTCTCATTCTGGCTACTTTTAGACATTATTAGAAACATATATTTACAAGGAAGTCCTGTATTAAAGTTCAGCATCCCTGTCCTTTGTAGATTGAGCATATTGGTTCTCTGTAGGAAATTATATAAATTTTTCCAAGATTTATAGTAAAACAATTATACAATCAACCAAACAAATCGCCTGTACATACCTGTCTGTGAAGGATTCACAGTAATTACTTTGGTTGAACTGCCCACTGAGGAAGAGTTCGACTTGAGAACATTGCTGCCAATCTTTCCACTCTGGCTACCAGCTCGTGGAGATAGTATTGAAGTGGGCCCTGAAGATTTCCCTGACACGCCAGGAACCACTCTTGTATACACATTGTTAGTTCTATTAATAGCACTAATAACAATGTTCTTGTTCCCAGAACTCTGAGAGGAATTTGACACTGCAGTTACTTTATCTCCACTTGGCCATGTCACTTTCATTACACTGGATTGCGGAGATTCCTGAGAAACACTGTTTGCACTGAATTCACCAACACTTCCATTACTATTGGAGTCTGATTTTGATCGTGCTGGCTCTGCCATTTCAAAAAGCTCCCCATTAAGGGAGTTATTAGAAGGGTTGAGTAAAGACACAGCCCCTTTACCTACATCAAGGGGCCCATTGTTCACTGTGTTAGACACATCATTTGTAGAGACTAGAGGTCCATTGGGTAAACTTTGTTCTCCGTTACTTTTTAACCTAGAGTCAGAACTTGAGCCCTGACTAATGTCTGTGGTACAGGCAGCTTTATCTGCCAGTTCTCGGTTTTGCACTGGCTGAACGGAAGCTGTTGGTTTTTCTTTGGCAGAATCACTTAGTTTTCCATTTTCACTCAAAGTGTTTTTTTCTATTTGTTTTTTAGCTAAGTACTGTGCAATACCAGTTTGAAGAGACACAACCGATTTCAACCATGTTTCCTGCTCTTCTAGAGATGTATCTGTGGTAAATTGTTCAGTAGTTTGTTCTTCACTGACAGGCCCTCCAGGTTCAAAACTTGGTGGTGGAAGTAGATCTACTGGATAATGATAAAATTCAACAATCGCCGGTGGAATCTGAAATAAAGTAAAGACATTTAATGTACCTGTCCACAAACTTGCTCCTTTAATACACAATCTTGTAGGTTTACTTAGATGAGTAAGTGGGGGTTTTTTTCCATCCATTTTAATCATGGTTTATCATCTTCAAAGACAAACCCCATCTTCTGACCCATAATTTGGCATTCTTGAATATGCTCAGTTTAGACAAGAGTAACATTTTGCTCTCTATTTACTATTCAAGACTGAAAACACACAAAACTGTAGACAAACTAAAGTTTTGAACCCGAAACCAGTACCATTGATAGATCTAAATTTGTGGATACTAAACTGACATACTTTGGACAAGTTAATTTGGCCACCATCTTTTCTTTTTTTTTTTTCAAAATGATGATATTCTAAAGATTCAGATACTTAAAAAAAAAAAAATTATGACAAATTATGGTAATCCAAAACTAGCCTTCACTTACCTGTGCCACTTTTCTTTTTGAATGCTTCAGTTTGTATCTAAATGGTGGATTTTGTCTGTGAACTTTCTTCAAAAAGCTGACCTTCACACTGTGCTGGTTGATTTTGTCATTATATTTGTCCCAGAGTTTAATTCTTTCTGTTAAACTGACAGATTTAACAATCTTCTGATCCTGCAATCAAAGTATTCATATCTTCAGTAAGTTTTCATTCAACATTACATACATGTGAGTGTATTTGACCCATGCTTGGAAGAAGAAAAGCTCAACTCTTTACCATGCAATCCCTGGTTTTCATGGCCCTTGGAAGTAAGGCTTTTAAAATCATAGCGGTAAAAGGAGAAAATGCTGGTTACCAGCATTTTCTCCTTTTCCCACCATGTTTTCTTTCTATCAGAGCCAGAAATCACCATTGAACTACATTCAAATTGTTGACTGCAAATGCTTTCCATTTAGCCAGTTCCAATATTTTATCATTTGGTAAAGAGTTAACCTTTTATCACGCACTACTTTTAAGGACCCTGAAAATAAAAAGGCTTGTGAAAACATAGTGGTAAAAGGAGAAACTGACTTAGGTGGAGAGACTGACACGAGAGGAAAAACTTCTTGCTTTTTGTAATTTTCTGGATTTCCAATGACTATATTAACTCCAGATCCAGATGATTGTTAGACTCCTTAGGACTTTATGGATCTGTATTTATGTATTGTCTTTTGGTCTGAGATGCAGATAATGATAGATCCCTTTACAAAAGTATGTTTGCAGTCAGAGCTCCAGACAGGAGGGAGTGATTTCGATTTCAAAATTGAAAATTGAAAACATTGATTATTTTGAAATTTTGTGATTTGGTAAGAGTAAAAGTGTGCCAATCTGGTTGTACATATTTCATTCTAAGCTGATGACTACTCAATAGGTACTAATGAAATAATTGCAAGCAAATAAGCACTCCAGATTTATTTCATAATGCCGATATTGCTAATATATGGCTTGCAACATGCTAATGGGGCATTCAGAAATTTGTGTAAAGTGTCATGTTAGATCAGCCTGTGCAGTCTGCACAGGCTAATCTGAGACAATACTTTACAACTACACTAGATTTTGTGCCACAGCAGACTTGCGCAAAACAGAAAATTTACAAAAAAATGGAAGGTGTCGATTCAAATTAGCCTGTGCAAACTGCGTAGGCTGATCCAAGATGACACCTTTCCCGAGTTGCAGGCCCTATCATACTCAAACAAGACATTAATGAAATAGGTAATTCTTACTATACTTTGTCGCTACTTTGATATTTGCCTGGTCTGTCTTTATTCTAAAGATGAAAGAAAAACATGAAGAAAATAAAGGTAACATAATCAGAAAAAGATCCTTCACATACTATAGCATTTTCCACATGATTTGGACACATCCATCGATCAGTAGGTACGGAAGTAAGCGGTGGATTCAGACAGTCTAGATGAAACAAACACGGACAATAGTCGCATGGCAACAGTGGAGCAATCCTGCAGCTTCTAAAATAACACACACAAAAAAATAATCCTTTACAACCTCCTATCACCTTTTAATGACACCATAGAAGAAACTTTTTGAAAATGTGCTGGGAAAAGGGGAATGTACTGGTAAACTTCATTTTCACCCTCTCCCACTATGTTTTTTCTCTTTATTTCAGTTTTGAACTAGAGCAGGTTCGTCTTATTCAGAATATTGTATAATGCCCAATACTTTCAACCAATCTTTCCTTCTGTTACAATTGCACATAATACTTTAAAACATGCACATCTGCAGAAAACGCATTCTTCTTTTTCCGTATTTCCAAAGTTTCAAGTATGTCAGGTTTTGAAAAGGCGAGAACTTTCAATTTGTTTGAAAGGTAAGAATTCTTTCAACACCTCTTACGTAGTTTGTTAAGCCAGAGTGTTTTGAAATTTTTATCAAGTCAGTTCCCTGTGAACAATATCTTTATGGAAATAAAAGTTCATTGATAATAGAAAGCAAGTCATTCTGTGAAAGGATATTTAAATGATGTCACATGCTGTTTACAATATTGATCGGGGTATACGGAAGAGACGACATTAAATTGTAGAGTCGGGTCTTTCGGATATATTGAGATTTTTTAATCAATGCCCTTTTATTCTCAACAAATTTAACCTGTTATAAATTGAAGGTTAACAAACTGAAGTTTTTCATAAATAGGAAGGAGCGTCGGGTAAAGTCAATGGATTGAATATTTGAATTGAACCGTATCTGATTCAATAACCAGAATGAACCCATGGACCTGGAACGGACTCAGAAACCAAATAAGACAATATTTCTTTAGTCTGGTATAAAATCAACAAAGATTTACATTTACCATAGCCATTTACTTGTTTCAAATTCACTAGTCTATCAGCACTTTGATAATATATTTGGAACTGAACAGTTTATGTTTGAAAAATACCAAAGTATTCGGAAGACCCGACGGTATCCGAAATTATCCTAAGTGTGAGGTGGATGGTACCCGGTGTTTCTTGTTAACCTATCATCGAAAAGAAATATCTACCATACACAATCAATGACGATATGTTGCTACAGGTAAACAACACAACAGTTTTCGTGAGTTTCGAATAGTTCTTGAAATTTTCAATTTTTCTCATGAAGTATCCGGAAATTGCTGACACCGCTCTTCATTTGTCGACTGCAAATGCTTTTATTTTTGACATGTTCACAGGGTTTTCATTTAAAGCCGATCAAAAACATCGCTTGAAATCGGCTTTTAATCGGTTGTTTTTGCTGGATCGATCGGTCTGTTTATACCGAAAATTTTTCACGCGTTGGTAACTGTACTGCGACACCGGTTCAATTTTACCGCAAAACCAGAAACAGTTATGAATGTTACACGGTCATTCATTGGATGCTTGCATACAATTATCCAATTGTAGGCCTCGATACGTTGCTCCAATCTCCATTTGGTAATCATGGACGCCGAAGCAAAGAGAAAGAAGTCCGCAAATTGCTGTTTATTTGATTTTGGTTTTAAAAACGCCAAATAAGACGATGATGCCGGTTAGTAAAGTTAACATAAAATTAACAATAAAAGTTAAAGTGCGTGACTCAGTTTTTTACAGACCGTTTTGCAATTTTAATCCCGAGAAGCGAGTTGTCATCGAACTATTGTACATCGACAATACATACAGGGTTCCCTCTGGCTGCTTTTTTTCTTGCACCATCACTTTCGCCAAATGAGAAAAGTTTGCGCCAAATTGAAATAATTGGAGCCAGTTGGTGCCAATCATAAAATCAATCAATCAATATCTTTATTCATGTATTTAGGCCTCTGGCCCATATACACTTACAAAATATTCAATTTTTGTATAATGAGTGACAGTCTCATAATAAATGAGAACAGAGTTTAGTTTACTTTTTGTTTGCTAATTATCAATTGAGTACGTATTTGACAGTTGCAATAGATCTAGATCAGAAGACACAGATATGCAGTCCTATCTAGGTCTGTTCAAACTGTAAATGAGAATTTTACTCCATGAAAAAACACAATGACAAAGGATTGGTCAATAAGTTACCACTGCATGGTTGTGTCAGGAGCAATAATATAAACAAGAAAACATTTGTTTTTATCTGATTTGATTACTTGTATCTATGTTGAATGTGTTAATATATTCCAATATTCCAAAACTTAGTTTTGTTAACAATGATAAATCATTATGTATTGAGTTTAAGTACCATTAGATCAGTCATTACAATTTGAAAAACCACTATGACAAAAGCAGAAATAGGTCATTGATTACCATTTCATCTGTTGTAAGAAAATTTTAAAGAGAGACTTTTATGAAACAGATAGAGGTCTAAATGGTACAAATCAAACAACAGAGTCGACATGAGAAAAAATCTTACAAAAGTAGAAATTGTTCATTAAGAGAAATTTCTAGATCTAGAAAAACTGTTCATGAGGTAACTTTTTACATTTTGAAACATTCATAAGTTAAAATGTTAAAAACCAAACAAGTTTTTCGAAAGGTGGGCGATTAATGCAGGAAAAACGACCGAGAAAACTTCGAGGACGACGATAACATGACCGCCTGGGTTTTAGTCACTGCCGACGCGGTCGGCATTTTGGAAACCGCGGTATATTAATTTAACACAGAATATATCGATTCTACTGCAGTTATGATTAATTTTGATATTGAGAAATATTCAAGATTTATATAGGACTCTGGTCCTCGATACTTTTACTTTCTTACAGTTTTTCCAAATTAACTGACACTAGCCGGAAGTTTGTTATCGGAAGTGTACGTATATTCGGATAGTCGGGTGTAAATTTGTTACCGATCTGTAAACTAACGTGCATTACGTCGATGCCGCAGTTTATCCCTTCTAACTTGACCTTATCGATGAATCAGCGGCCATTCATCCATGCAATGTTTTGAAAGGGACCAATATCACAATGTACGGCACCCCGATAGGAGAAATATCGGCGCCAGTCATTTTCGCCAATCGGCATTTTCTTGCGCCAGTTTTAAAAATCTATCGCAAATGGCGCCAAATGCGAAGCCCAGCGGGAACCCTGACATACTTTAGGTTTCATATTATTTTTGTCTTCGGATATTTACCATAAAAGCGAATGCATTGATCTGAGATATATGAAAGATTATTTAATTTGTTAAATGTTTTAAGGTGAATTGGGTTAAATTAAAGATTTAGAAAGTAAATTTAAATAATAAAAATGAAATGTCCTATCTCCTTTGCTCTTTGTAAAAAATCAAATAGGTATGTGTATGTCTTACTTTTAATTGGCTGTGAGGTAAGACATGTTAACATTTGTTTTCATATTTTATACGTGTATTTTTCTCAAAACAGTATTTGGACCTCACTTATATACTGTATATGTATTAGTCGAACAAATTGACATGAAATAAATGACCTCTATTACCATATATTACACGCTTGAGTTATTGTCCGAACTTAGCTTCAGCTGTCGTCGTCTGCATGCGGAACTATTTGCACGTTTTCAAACTCTTTAGGAGGTCATTAGGTTTATCATGTCTTCAAAAGATACTTAAAATATCTGAAATGAGCATTATTGTGTTGGTTTAAATTGGAAAAAGTTGGCGAGTGACATAGATCAAAGATGCACTTTCTGTGCAACCTGATCTTAATCTATGCCATCCGCAAAAGCCTTTTTGTTTTGGCTATGGCACCGTAAGGGTCAACCTCGACATTTACCGTTAACAGAATTTCCATACGGTCCGATTATACCCGATGATTTAAATATTCACATTTTAATTATTCTTTGCATAAAGGTCAATTTCAGGTCAATTTATTTCAGTAATACAAGTGAGATCTGAATAATGTTTTAAGAGCAAACTCATGACATAATGATAGAGAAAAAAAAAACAGATTTACCATCAAGGAGACGTCACAAAATAGGTTTAAAAAAGCTCAGAATCGTTTTCGGCCGGGGGGGAAAAAGCCCCCCTGCTCCCCCTACCAGGGCGTTGCCCTGGACCCACAAGGGGGCCTAGGTGGCCCCCTTGACCCCCTGCCTGTTGTTTTTGTCAGTCGATCTGTTGTTTCATTTCAAAATGAAAACCCTGTGTTCAATTCTTTTTTTTTTTTTTTTTTTTGGGGGGGGGGGGGGGGGGGGGGGGGGGAGAATTAATGTTTAAAAAAAAAACACACACACACACACACACACACACAAAAAACATAACATACAAAATAAAAAGCGTCACTGCCATGTTGACCTTGAAAATTGTCTTATCTGCCACAAAAACCTTGTGCAAGACGGGTTTTACAGACATAGCATGAAATGGTAAAACCTGCATGTCCCCCTTTTCTGAATGTTTTCTGCTCATTCACATGCAAATTTCATCAAAGAAAACCACAACTCACATTTGATTGCCTTAACAAAATCTTATCATTCTGGCCAGGTCCAAGTTTTGGCGTCTGGCCAGCAGTTCAAAAGTCTTAATGACCTTGACCTTATTCTATTAATGTCACAAACATAATAACCTGTCATACAAAAAAAAAAAACAGAACTTGCAAAGTATTTCAATACAGATGCTGAACTTACTTGTTACAAGCAAAGCATATTTTAGCAGGAAGAGGAACCATGCCATTATCAAGTTCGTGAGCGGCTTTCTTCATGGGCATATTTCTGTCCTTACCCCACCACTTCCTTTTGTAAGATCCTGTCAAGAAAAAAAACAAACTCTCATAATAACTAGATCACTGACTACTTTACAATTACCTGACCAAACAATCCTGTGCTTTAACCCATTACCACACAATCCCTACTTTTGATGCCCCAGAGATAGAAGCCCTTAGAAAACATTGTGGGAAAAGGAGAAAATGCTGCTAACCAGCATTTTCTCCTTTTCCCACAATGTTTTCTACCCTGCTCTAAACAAATTTCAGTTTTTGAGTTACATTTATATTGTTGTCTGCAAGTGCTTTCAATTTGGACCAGTCTAAAATATTGTCATGTGGTAAAGAGTTAACAAACCTGAGAAAATAGCTTTTAAACACACTATAAAAAAAAGGAGTGACAATGATACAGGATAACCCACATTTTATGTTTTTCCAGTAATTTTCTACCCTTTCACAGACATGTACAATCCAGGGTTTTCCATGATGCACAAATCCTGTGTCATTGACGCAATTTTGATTTAAATGACCCCCAAAATAAATGACAGTGCGTCATCGGTGACGCAACTTTCCAAAATCTAAATAATGTATGTAGTTCAATGAAGCGTCATAATTCCAAGTCTGTCCTTGCTTCAATGTCAGACGAACACCGTTCTTTTTTTAACTACAGGGTTTATTTTAGATAAAAGTGGTTTTCTGATAATCTATTTATAGAATAAGACTGGTTTACGCATTATTGCCGAAATGTATTTTGGACACGTGTTGTAAATATGGGCCAAGTCAAAGTCGTGGTTGGGTTCTCTGTATTTCATAGCATATTTTACACGACTTCCGGTATAAAAAAGTACACATTACCGGTTTGTGTTGTTAGCGGAAAAATAATGTCATGACGAAGAAAACTGTAGCATTCTTCTATCGTCTGCTTACAACTGCCGATCAAGCCACGTCAAGCAGCCATTCAGACGTAAATGTTTGGTATGTCAAACAAGAGGGCCAAGATGGCCCTGGATCGCTCACCTGAATTTTTGAGAGGACCATAGCCTTTTTTTTTGAAGGTATTGAAACACTGGAAACAAAGTCATTATTTTGCCAAGCAATTCTTAAAAGGTCACCTGTAAAAGTCCTTTCAAAATCTGACCAGTAGTTTCAGAAAAGAAGAATTTTTAGGAGCTTCTTAATTTCCGTAAAGTGCAAGTAGCCCCCATTCACCAGAGCCATGTTTCCTGACCTATCAAATTTTCGCGAACAAATTTTGAAACTGGTCATTCAAGAAATATTTCTGTGAAATAAATTTCAAATCTGAGCAACGGTTTCAGAGAAGAAGAATTTTCAAGAAATTCTTCATTTCCATATAGTGCAAGTAGCCCCCATTCACCAGAGCCATGTTTCTTGATGGATCAAAATTTCGCGAACAACTTTTGAAAAGGGTCACCCAAGGAACATATCTGTGAAATTATTTTACCATCTGGCCAGCAGTTTCGGAGAAGAAGAATTTTTAAGAATTTCTTCATTTCTGTATAGTGCAAGAAGCCCCCATTCACCAGAGCCATGTTTCTTGACGGATCAAAATTTCACGTACAATTTTTAAAAAGGGTCACCCAAGGAACATCTCTGTGAAATTATTTTAAAATCTGACGAGCAGTTTCAGAGGAGAAGATTTTTAAAGAATTTCCTAAAAAATTCCATTTTGTTGCCATGGCAACCAGAGTTTTTGATGGAATCAAATTCTGTGAACAATTTTTAAAGAGGACCTCCCAAGGAACATTCCAGCCAAGTTTGGTCCAAATCCGCCCAGCGGTTTAGGAGGAGTTGATGTTTAAAGAATTGTTGACGACGCACGACGCACTGACGCACGACGGACACCGGGTGATCCTAAAAGCTCCCCTTGAGCACATTGTGCTCAGGTGAGCTAAAAAAACATGATGGAATTAAAACTCTCTTTTATTTAAACTTGAAACTTTTAAATTCAAATGCTATACAAATCTGAATTTTTTTTTGCAGTTGATACCCTTTGAAAAACACTGAGAAAAGGAACAATTGCTTATAACAAGGGAGTACCCTCCCAAGAATGTTTTCCAAAGCATTAAAAAAGCAATGTACATGTAGTGTTTTCTACGATCTGATCTGTTTTGTATAGGGTCAAACAGGATACAATAACTTGAAAATATGCACCAATTAGATGAATATGCATCAACAAAACCATACATAATATGCAAAAATAACCTCGCACCAAATACATATTATAACAGAGTGGCATATGAACCTGAAGAACTATCTTCCTCTTTAATCCTTAACACAAAAAAAAAGTGTAACAAACTGAAAACATCCCTTAACTCTTTCCCAAACAATCCCTAGTTTTTGCGGGTCTCGGATAGTAGCCTTTTGAAAATGTTGTGGGAAAAGGAGAAAATGCTGCTAACCAGCATTTTCTCCTTTTCCCACAACGTTTTCTACCCTATCATAGGCAGAAATCATCTTTTCAGCAAAAGTTGAAATTTCGTCTGCAAATACTTTCAATTTTGGTCCAGTCCAAAAATTTGTCGTTTGGGAAAGGGTTAATGATTCCTTTTACCTTTTCCCCAACCAAAATGTATAAACTTTCAAAACAGAGACTATCTAATGATAAATTCAAAATTGAGTACAAATGAAAAGGTTAATGGACAAAGCAGAAAACAATGGGAGGGCACGAGAAAATGCTGCAAATTAACCCTTTCTCAAACAACAAAACTTTGGACCAGACCAAACTGAAAGCGTTTGCAGCTGAAAAATGAAATGTAATGCAAATGATGATTTTTGTCTATCAACTCATTACCAAACGACAAAATTTTAGGCGTGTCCAAATCGAAAGCATTTGCAATAAGTGACTGAAAATTTTAAATTTGTTTTGGGAAGGGTAGAAAACATTGTGCAAAAAGGAGAAAATGCTGTTGACCAGCATTTTCTCCTTTTCCCACAATGTTTTCTACCCTTTCCAAAACAAGAGGGCCAAGATGGCCCTGGATCGCTCACCTGAGTTTTGAGATGACCATACCCTATTTTTTTTTTTTGAGGTATTGAAACATTGGAACCAAATTTATAATTTTGCTAAGCAATTTTCAAAAGGTCACATGTAAAATTCATTTCCAAATCTGACCATCAGTTTCAAAAAGAAGAATTTTTAAGAATTCTTCATTTCTGTATAAGAGCAAGTATCCCCCATCCACGAGAGCCATGTTTCTTGATGGATCAAAATTTACGAACAAGTTTTGAAAAGGGTCACCCAAGGAACATTTGAGAAAAATTTCTTTTAAAATCTGACCAGGGTTTCAGAGAAAGAGAATTTTCAAGAATATCATCATGTCCATATAGTGCAAGTAGCTCCCATTCACAAGAGCAAGGATCACCCAAGGAACATCTCTGTCAAATTATTTTAAAATCTGACTAGGGGTTTCAGAGAAAAAGAATTTTCAAGAATTTCTTCATTTCCATATAGTGCAAGTAGCCCCCATTCACCAGAGCCATGTTTCTTCATGGATCAAAATTTGTGAACAGTTTTTGAAAAGGGTCACCCAAGGATCATCACTGTGAAATCATTTTAAAATCTGTCCAGCCATTTCAGAGAAGAAGAATTTTTAAAAATTTCTTCATTTCCCTAGAGTGCAAGTAGCCCCCATTCACCAGAGCCATGTTTCTTGACGGATTAAAATTTTGTGAACAATTTTTGAAAAGGGTCACCCAAGGAATATCCTAGAGAAATTATTTCAAAATCTGACCAGTGGTGTCAGAGAAGAAAAATTTTTAAGAATTTCCTCATTTCCCAATAGTGCAAGAAGCCCCCATTCACCAGAGCCATGTTTCTTGACGGATCAAAATTTCGCGAACAATTTTTGAAAAGGGTCACCCAAGGAACATCTCTGTGAAATTATTTCAAAATCTGACCAGCGGTTTCGGAGAAGAAGATTTTTTAAGAATTCCTTCATTTCTGTATAGTGCAAGTAGCCCCCGTTCACCAGAGCCACATTTTTTGACGGATCAAAATTTCACGAACAATTTTTGAAAAGGGTCACCCAAGGAACATATCTGTGAAATTATTTCAAAATCCAACCAGCGGTTTCAGAGAAGAAGATTTTTTAAGAATTCCTTCATTTCTGTATAGTGCAAGTAGCCCCCATTCACCAGAGCCACAATTTTTGACGGATCAAAATTTCACGAACAATTTTTGAAAAGGGTCACCCAAGGAACATATCTGTGAAATTATTTCAAAATCTGACCAGGGGTTTCAGAGGAGAAGATTTTTAAAGAATTTGCTAAAAAATTCCATTTCGTTGCCATGGCAACCAGAGTTTTTGACGGAATCAAATTCTGTGAACAATTTTTAAAGAGGACCTCCCAAGGAACATTCCTGCCAAGTTTGGTCCAAATTGGCCCAGCGGTTTAGGAGGAGTTGATGTTTAAAGAATTGTTGACGACGCACGACGGACGACGCACGACGGACGACGCACGACGGACGACGGACAGCCAGTGACCCTAAAAGCTCCCCTTGAGCACGTTGTGCTCAGGTGAGCTAAAAATAACATCGGCCTTTCCATCAGAAATGATCGACCAACTTTTCAATCTTGGAAGTTGGCGTTTAAAGGTAAAATGCATTATAAATCATGTTTGAAGTTGATGACGAGGAAATTCATATTTTTGACCCAAAAAATTAATGAAATGACCCGCAACTAATGAGGACGGGGGTCACAATGACCCCCAATTTTTAAAGCCGAGGGAAAACCCTGACAATCACATAAATTGCAGTAGTATAAGGCACTTTCAACTAAGAAATTAAAAAAAAAAAGTTTTTGTCTCACATTGGGTTGATCCTCTTCAGTGCGTAGACTGCACTAATGACGACTCCTTTTGTAGCGTGTTTTCTTTAAACTCTTCACCACACTATCCCGACTTTAGACGACCCTGAGATAGCCTTTTGAAAACATTGTAGGAAAAGGAGAAAATGCTGGTAACCAGCATTTTCTCCTTATCCCACAATGTTTTCTAGCTAGCTAAAACAATTCAAGTTTTGAGTTATGTTTATTTTTGTCATCTGCAAGTGCTTTCAATTTGGACCAGTCCAAAATTATGTCATTTTGTAAAGAGTTCATGGGTTGTGATACTAATCGCTTTTTTAAATCATCTCAGCCTCATAATATGTGCTATTTAACTTTCTACTCAAGAATCTTAAGTTTTAACCGTTTCCCACATAACAAATTTAAACTTCCATATTAAGAGCATCTGCAGGCATCAATTAAGTGTAGTTATTAAACAGTAGTGGTGAAACGGTTTACTGATATACCGATTAACCGCGGTCTGTTCAAAGAGAAAATCGAAACCGGTACGAATTTTATCGTATCGGTATTTCTTCAATATGTCAACTTCTCTTAGTTGCATTAGAAAGTCCGGTTTTCCCCAAAATTCGGTCAGAAATCGATCTTTTTCAACAATCTGAAAGATTTACAAAAGCAAAAGTTGTTTATTTTTTCTACAGGTGGTGTCACCGGTGTTAAGGTAAAATTATGACCGCCTCAAATTCGCCGCGGATACGAACTCCAAACAACAGTCGACCGTATTACTGATTTTGGACAAACAGAGTTTGTTATTCATTTCCTATAACTTTGCTCACACTTATTTCATGTTCTTTCTCCCGGTAGATAAGCGGGAAAGTATTTGTGTTTAACAGAGTAAGTTAGTGCATTGCACTGTCTTCTCTGTTGGGCTCCCAAAGTTCGGTATAGCAGAACTGGTTTCTACATAAACAAGTGCGCCCTCTGAGCGAGTGTTCATTACTGCTGGTGACTTTTTGTCAGTAAAGAGAGCGTCCCTGGGTGCTGACAAGGTTGACATGCTAATATTTTTTAAATAGAACATGACTTAAAATGTCACTGAGTCATTTACTTGTTTCTATGGATAATTCTTAATTTCTTTGTCATTTCAGTCTAGTCTGTGTTAAAGACTAGTCATTTCTTTTAGCATATACAACCCTAACAGTGACTACAAGTGGTCAGATATCCTAAATGTCAGCATACAGAGCGTATTGCAATATGTATTGCAATACGGGTCAGCCGTATTGTTAACAGCATTTTCTTCTTTTCCCACAATGTTTTCACACGGTCTCTTCCTCAGGGTCATGAAAACAACAGATTGTTTGGTCAAGTGATAATTTTCTACCACAGAGGACTTTCAAAAATATTTTGCAAAAGGATTACACTGTTGACCCACATTTTCTGCTTGCTCAATAATGTTTTCTTTTTTCTCCTATATCAAACTAGGATTTGATTGTTGGTTGTATTGGGGTTTAACACCACTTCAACAGCTAAGGTCATGGCAGTCGAAGACACACAGTTGGCTTTCTTTCCAAAGCCACTGGCTATACTTTTCTCACATGCTGCAACTTCAACCTCGGAAACTTACCTGGAAGTGGTGTTGTACATGCAATATCTTTTGGCAATTCAAACTGTACTGGATTCAACACTTTAGCTGCCTCTGCCAGGGTGTGGAGTGGATTCTCGGATAAGATAGGTATGGGTATTGGGGGTGGTGTGTACTTGGTACTTTTGCCTCCATTTGAACTTCCACTCTTTGTAGATGAAGCATCATCATCTTTCTGCAAATGCATTCAACAGTATTTAAATGCTGTCATTAGACAATTCCATTCAAATTTGAAATTTATCACTTAATCAACAAAATCAATTTTTCAATCAAATTAACTCTCATACTACTATAACCCATTACCACACAATCCCTACTTTTGACAACCCTTAGAAAGAAGCCTTTAGTAAACATTGTGGGAGAAGGAGAAAATGCTGACAACCAGCATTTTCTCCTTTCCTGCAATGTTTTCTACCCTTCACAAAGCAAGTTTCAAATTTTCACTTTTAGTTTTGTCATCTGCAAATGCTTTCGATTTGGACAAATCTAAAACTTAGTCGTTTGGTAAAGGGTTAACACAAGAAATTAAATTTTCAACCCATTCAGACAAAACTAAATATCTATACATCAAAGTAACACCATTTATTTACCTCAAACTTTGGGCCAGTTTTACAGCGATGACAGATCCATTCTCCTGGAGGTATGTCGTCTTCTTCTAATGGTGGATCACTGAAATTATTAACCATGACATGACAAGACACCTCTGATTCACAGACTGATGAATCCCTATCACAAGCAAGTATTATAAAACAAGAGGGCCAAGATGGCCCTGGATCGCTCACCTGAATTTTTGAGATGACCATAGTCTATTTTTTTTTTTAGGTATTCAAACATTGGAACCAAATTTATAATTTTGCCAAGCAATTTTCAAAAGGTCACCTGTAAAAATCATTTCGAAATCTGACCATCAGTTTCAAAAAGAAGAGTTTTTAAGAATTCTTCATTTCTGTATAAGAGCAAGTAGCCCCCATCCATGAGAGCCATGTTTCTTGATGGATCAAAATTTACAAACAAGTTTTGAAAAGGGTCACCCAAGGAACATCTCTCTGAAATAATTTCAAAATCTGACCAGGGGTTTCAGAGAAAGAGAATTTTAAAGAATTTCATCATGTCCATATAGTGCAAGTAGCCCCCATTCACAAGACCATGTTTCTTGATGGATCAAAATTATATGTACAGCTTTTGGAAAGGGTCCCACAAGGAACATCTCTGTCAAATTATTTTAAAATCTGACCACAGGTTTCAGAGAAGAAGAATTTTCAAGAATTTCTTCATTTCCATATAGTGCAAGTAGCCCCCATTCACTAGAGCCATGTTTCTTGGCCAATCAAAATTTTGCGAACAATTTTAGAAAAGGGTCACCCAAGGAACATCTCTGTGAAATTATTTCAAAATCTGTCCAGCCATTTCAGAGAAGAAGAATTTTCAAGAATTTCTTCATTTCTATATAGTGCAAATAGCCCCCATTCACCACAGCCATGTTTCTTGACCAATCAAAATTTCGCTAACAATTTTTGAAAAGGGTAACCCAAGGAACAAGTCTGTGAAATTATTTCAAAATCTAACCAGCGGTTTCTGAGAAGAAGAATTTTTAAGAATTTCTTCATTTCTGTATAGTGCAAGAAGCCCCCATTCACCAGAGCCATGTTTCTTGACAGATCAAAATTTCGCGAACAATTTTTGAAAAGGGTCATCCAAGGAACATCTCTGTGAAATTATTTTAAAATCTGACCAGCGGTTACAGAGAAGAAGAATTTTTAAGAATTTCTTCATTTCTGTACAGTGCAAGAAGCCCCCATTCACCAGAGCCATGTTTCTTGACGGAATCAAAATTTCATGAACAGTTTTTGAAAAGGGTCACCTAAGGAACATCTGTGTGAAATTATTTTAAAATCTGGCCAGCGGTTTCAGAGAAGAAGAATTTTTAAGAATTTCATCATTTCTGTATAGTGCAAGAAGCCCCCATTCACCAGAGCCATGTTTCTTGACGGATCAAAATTTCGCGAACAATTTTTGAAAAGGGTCACCCAAGGAACATCTGTGTGAAATTATTTTAAAATCTGGCCAGCGGTTTCAGAGAAGAAGATTTTTAAAGAATTTGCTAAAAAATTCCATTTCGTTGCCATGGCAACCAAAGTTTTTGACGGAATCAAATTCTGTGAACAATTTTTAAAGAGGACCTCCCAAGGAACATTCCAGCCAAGTTTGGTCCAAATCCGCCCAGCGGTTTAGGAGGAGTTGATGTTTAAAGAATTGTTGACGACGCACGACGCACGACGCACGACGCACTGACGCACGACGCACGACGGACGACGCACGACGGACGACGGACGACGGACACCGGGTGATCCTAAAAGCTCCCCTTGAGCACGTTGTGCTCAGGTGAGCTAAAAAATTAAAAATAAATATTTTGGTATTTGGCAAAAAAGTTTTGCCACTGACCACTTACAAAAATAAGAACCTGATAAGACCTTGAACATATATGTATACAGTCTTAAAACTTCTTCTTATTGTTTGTTTGCAAAAACCTTTTTCCACTGGGTTGTTTAAAACACTTTTTCAATATTGGTCCTGAAATAGGTGTAATATTAGTCTGGACATGAAATTAGGCAGGTTTATTGTTAAATCATAAAGATACATACAAATAGCAACTTTTAACTTTCTATGACACATGACATCAACCACCATCTGCTTTGAAAAAATTTTGACTTAAAAAGTTTCCAGTAACTACCTCAAAATTGGTATCAGGAGAACTCGTACCCTGGAGAACTCCAGAGAAGTCGTACCCTAGGTACGAGTTCTCTGGAGAACTCGTACCCCCACTAATAAATATGTCAACTTTTATATCTATGCCGTTATTGTGATGTAGATTTGATATATTTTTTTTGCTTGTACATGTGTTGAAAAGACAAATAAAGTAAAGAAACCTGTGTGTTTTCTCATGCAGTGTATGTTATATTCAATGTAAAAATCGTAAGGAAAACATTTATGAACCATCAATAAATTGTATTCACCTAAAAATCATTAGTAGGATTAATCTTTGCTCTCTTAAATTCTTTGGATAGACTTCACTTGCATTCAACTTTTGAGTTGATGTTTGATGTTGTTTTGTGTAAGAACGGTCTATGAATCAGTATTGGATTGGATTAGATATTTGTTAAATGGAAGGAGTTGATAAAATGAACACAGAATTGATCAAATTTTCACACTTGATGAAAAGGCAAATTTCCTGAACAAAGAGGGCAAGAAAGGTGTGATTTTCACAATGATAAAATTACTCTAACATAATTGCAATATTCAATATTGAACCCTTAATTCATTTAACGCTAGAATCGAAACGGGTGGTAAAGAACAAGATCAATATGCAAAAAATGCAGTCTGAGCTTGGATTTACACCATCAAGATTCTCAGCCAAACCTTTCAGAAAAAAAAATATTTGTCAGAATTTCAGTGAGTCGTCGATGAAGTCCCTTGTATACTTTTGGCGCCAAAAGAGTTTTAACACGTAGGGTTATGATTGGAAAAGTCAGTGACATCATTTGTCCACAATCTTTCAGCTAAACAAAAGTGCCTCCGTAGAATCGCTTGTAAGTTGAAAATTTGACATAAACCATCTGAAGAACTTTCAAAAATTTTGAAAACGTGAGAAAACACGTGGAAAAAGAAGACCAAATTGGTTATTTGATTTTGCACCTTTTCCCACAATGGTTACTTCTTCTTAGCAGTTGAAACTCGAAATCGTGAAGTAAACTTCTCAGAAAACATAGAAGAAGACTGTGCAATGAAAATGAGAGAAAGAGAGAGCAAGAGAAAATGCAAATATTGTGCTATATGTGAACTCATAGTCTCTTCAAAATTGTATATATCTGCATACACCAAATTCAAATTTGGTACAGACATATTTATTTATTGGACTGAAAGTGTGGAAAAAAATGTGGGAAAATGAGAAAATGCTAGTTATAAAAGCACCCCCCCCCTTTTTTCCAACAACATTTTCAAAAGCTATCTCCAACAGGGTGGTACTATTTGGATCTATCAAGTTTAAAGAGTTAGATTTCTTCTTTTATTGTTACATAATAAAGAACCAGTTATAATCATTTAGTCCTTTTCAAACAATGTTTATATAAGACCCATTCCTCATAAAACCATGCGATCCATTGGTAAACTAAAGGGTTAAAGTGTCCTTTTGAAGAACTATACAGGTTTAATTGCTGGTAAATGGCAAGTGTGCATAATCATGTTTATCACACCTGATTATGTAACTTCATTGTTCCCGACACCTTTGACTCCATTAGAAAATATTGGCATACTCCATTAACGAACTTAAAAAAATCTAAACAAGCTTAAAAAAAAAACCCCAAAAAACAATCTTCGAATCATTAGATGAATCCAGATTATGTAGATCTTACTGATAATTTCATCTTTCTTGAATTTACCTGACCATTTACCTTACTTCCTTATCATTTTAATCCATGAAACATCCGGTAACAAAACTGATATTTTACTACAAATACCCGTTACCAATGCTTGATTACTGTATAATTTAACCGATCATTTCATAAAAGATAAAATGAAAATCACCAAAAACTGAATGATATATAGAGATGCAAATTTATTCCCAAAAATATCTACAGGGTACGAGTTCTCTGGAGAACTTGTACCCTTCAGATTGGGGTACGAGTTCTCCAGGGTACGAGTTCTCTAGCAACCTCAAAATTTAATCTTTTCTTACCAAATTTCTGAATTCAAAATCCACACCAGGTGTCCTTTTTCTGCTGCTTATTCTAATTGCCAATGTTCCAACATATAGTTTAAGATTTTGACACAAATAATATAGCCAGACAAGATGTCACAATTAATTGACAGCAAATGTTCCTTGGTACACAGCGATACTTACTGACATTGCAGATGGAATGAGGCTGGGCATCTGTCGCAACAAACAAGATCTCCGCCTTCAAGACAACTATCACAGTAATCGTGATTAATAGCTTTTCCATGTTTCTTGAACTCCTTGGGTCCTCGTTTATGACGTCTAGAAGTGTCTTCACTGACAGGAGGAGCAATGAGGCGCTGAATTTCCTGAAATGTATATGCAAGCTGCGAAATGCAAAGAATCACATATGTTGATTCATTTAGTGAATGGAAATTCAAATACAAAACCTAGAATGCCTTTGACAGATTCTGTTCCTTAAAGCTTTTCCAAAAGACATGTTGCATTTTCCTCCCCCCCAACAAATTGTATAAAAAAAGATTCTGGTTCTCCTGCTTTTCAACGTGATGTCATTGGTACTATGGAAGACAAAAATAAGCCAAACACAGTTATCAAAGTGATTAAAATTAGAAATAAAAATTCTATGAACATGGATACATTGAGAACAATAGCCCTGAAGTAGGTCATGAACAAGCTGCCATGACACCTTGGCAAAACAAACTGTCCGAGCCGCCCGTTTTACACAATTTCGTGAAACCTTTCACCACCCAACAGCAATAAAAGCAAGTAAATTAATGAAGTAATTACATCCATAAGGCCTCCTGACGTATCGAGATCGTACTCTACGGCATTCATTCTGCAAATCCTGCTGTATAAATTATGAGATTTATCACTTTGTAACTAGAGTACTTGGCTAAATTCTACTTCTTTAAACGCTGTTTTTTCAGATGATGTCACATATGGAGTGACAAAAACACTCCTAGTCGATGGCAAACTTAACAAGAAATTCATTCAGAGCTCCCATTTCAACGCAAAGTCTCCTGATCTCCAACGGGAGCAAACTTTACAATTTTATGTAGCAGTTTCCCCAGAAAACTTGGCGCAAAATGTCGGACTTGGTAAATACGCATGCGTACATCCGGGAGCTCTAATTATGCGCAGGCGTACCAAATGCGGAAGGTAAGGGTCTAAAACATTCCAGAATGAATTTAAAGTGCATGAGGCTATGAAGCCTGGGAATACCATCATTCTTTTTTGTAATTTTATGATTCTTGATTATTGATGATTTGTACTGTGTTTTCATATAAACTTCAGCCATATGTGAACTTTTTAATTTGGTGAGATGTGAAAAATCTAAATACCCACCTTTAAGCTATCAAGATTTCATACTTAACTTTATTTCTTTTTCTTTTTTAAACTTTTTGAATCAAGAAGTACTGATAGAAATATTGATGTCATGATGACATAGCAAATAGCAAACTCTTTTTAACCCAATACCTTTCACCAACTATAACAATGAGGAAGACAGCTTTTAACTTTTTACCAAACGACAAAATTACAGACTGATCCAAATTGAAAGAATTTGCAGACGAAAAATTAGACATGACTAAAAAAAAATGGAAATAGGAGGAGTATTGTAGGAGGGGTAGAAAACATAGTGGGAAAAGTAGAAAATGCTGCTTCCCAGCATTTTCTCCTTTTCCTGCAATGTTTTTAAAAGGGTCGTTAACTTTCTCAGGATTATTAAAAGTCTGGATTGTGCAATAGAGACTTGAAAAATTGTGAGGAAAGGAGAAAAAGCTGGCCACCAGCATTTTAGCCTTTTAGCACTAGTACATGTATATATACATGTATGCAAGCAAATCATCACAAAATATGAATCTATTCTGTTTAACCCTTTATTATACAGGCCTGACTTTAAACTGCCCTAAGGAAAGGCCTTTAAAACATTGTGGAAATACAAGAAAATGGTGGTAACCAGAATTTACTCCTTTTTCCACAATGTGTTCAACCTTTCATATGCATATTTCAATTTTTGAGTAATAGTCATTTTGTGGTCTGCAAATACTTTCAAATAGGGGCAATTCTAAAACCTTGTGCCATGTTGTAAAGGGTTAAGCTCGGGGGGTGTTGGGGGGAGGGGCTAGAAAACATTGTGGGAAAAGAAGAAAATGTTGGTTACCAGCATTTTCTCCTTATCCCACAATTTTTTCTAAAGGCTTCTTTAACAGGATCCTGAAAAATAGGGATTGTGTGGTAATGGATTAAAACATTTTTTTTCAGGGAGCTTCACTCAAATGTCCATAGACATTACAAATATAGAGAACCATGTTATAGTATGACAAACAACTTGGGGTTTAAATTTTTACCATTTAACTCTTTACCACACAATCCCGACTTTTAATGACCCTGAGAAAGAAGCTTTTTGAAAACACTGCGTGAAAGAGAGAAAATGCTGGTAACCAGAATTTTCTCCTTTTCCTATAGTTTTTGACTGTTTTCTACCCTTCCCAAACCAACTTTTAATTTTTCAGTCACCTGTGTCTTCTGCAAATGCTTTCAATTTGGACCAGCCTAAAATTTTCTTGTGTGGTAAAGAGTTAAAATCAGTTATACTGTGCTTTCCTTACTGATCAACTGAGGCTTGCACAAGCAAAGGTTGCTCTCCTTCCCAGCAAACACTTGTTATGTTGGTCTTATTGAAACTGATGTAACTAGTACTTTCCGGGTCCAAAAATCCACTCATCTGCTTGTCCTTACCAGTAAAAATATCATGAGGGTAAGTGGAATATCTTTCTTTGTCCAACTGTAGGACAAGTGCAAAATGGCAGGAGGACATGTCAGAATTCTGAAATGTTCTGGACCCTGTTTTCATTCCTGAAAGATTGTAGTGACTGACAAATACTATGAAGAATAACAATGTCTGTCTATTTGTCTGTCTGTCTGTCTGTCTGTCTGTCTTATCCATCCATCCAGCCATCCATCCACCTAGCCAGCCATCCATCCATCCAGCATTGTCCATCCAATTTTTTAAATCATCCTTCTCTACCTTCTTTTACCACCTGTTAATCCACTGTCCTGCTCCGCTACCTTTCCATGGTCCATCCATCCATACCTGTCTGTCTGTTTGTTACAGAAGACCACTCCTTCATACATGGTTTCAACCTGATTTAACCCTTTACCACATGGCAAAATTTTAGACTTATCCAGATTGAAAGCATTTGCAGATGACAATTTTATAGTGGCTGAAATGACACAATTTTTTCTCTATGATAAGATAGAAAACTTTGTGGGAAAAGGAAAAAATGCTGGTTACCAGCATTTACTCCTTTTCCCACAATGTTTTCAAAAGGCCTCTTCCTCAGGGTTGTTAAAAGGTGTCATTGTGTGGTAAAGGGTTATATACACAGGTAATCAAAGTGCTGTCAGCACTGTAATCGGTTGACATTGAATAACTGCAATGGATTGAAATAAAAAATCAAATGGAGGTTGTCTGAACTATGTACAAGATAGAAATCCTATACCTTGTAACAGAGCCATATAAGAACACCCTTTTTTAACTGTCTTTTACAAATTAGTACATGTATTTTAATAGAATGCTATGTATGTTTGCCGGTTAACAGCAATGGAACATTAAATATATTTGACAATTCTGATCAGTAGTACCCATCATAAAGCTTTAGATATTAGTCATCTTAAATAACAGCACCTATCAACCTTTTAAATACGTTTAACATTATACAAATTTTCTTTTCTGTAACTTTTGTGTTTTTGACAACTGTACGGTAATACATGTCAGATATTATCTGTAACATACGTATTTTAAAATGATATGAATAAGTCATATAAAATATGCATGTATTATAACACAAATTGTTTACTTTTTGCAGCAAGTAGGCATTTCACTTTTTATGTTTTAAAGAAGCAATCGTGTATATCTGGACAAAATGTCCAACCTAGTTTTTTTTTCTGGCTAAATTGATCTGGGCAAGATCTTTCTGTCTAAACATTGGGTGGCCAATTTCTTCCACATTTTTTTAAAAGAATGTAATATCTTCCAAACCGTCAACCCTTTTCCAAATGATGTAGTTTTAGGCTTGTCCAAATCAAGAGCATTTGCACATATGAATGAAATGTAGACCAAATGTAGACCAATTGATGATCTGAATTGTCAAAAGAAAAAAAAATTGTGGAAAAAAGAGAAAACAATGGTTATTTGCATCTTTTTTTCTACAAGGTTTTTAACAGCTGTTTTCTTCTTGGTCATCAAAAATGGAATAGTTTTGTTAAGAGTTAAAGCACCAAGTTATGGACATTTTCACTCAGAAAAGAACAGTATCTAAACATTGTAATTTCCTGGTCTTTTTTTTTTTTTAATATATATCCCACATAGACAGACAATTAAGATCATAGATATAATTATAAGTATGTTTATTGACCTTCACTGCATTCAAAGGACAGTCTGATCTTGATCTTTCATTGTCTTCAAAAGTTACTTTACTAGTCCTTAGACAACACAGGTCATTGTATTTGAGTCATTCTAATGAGCTAGAGCATCAAAATGTATGTTTTGACCTTATCCCATCAATTATCTCTTGTTTCTTTCATAAGTTGTTATCAGGGTCAAAAGTTCAACGTATTAAGGTCACAACAGCTAGTACTAGAGTTATTTTACTGTAGATTAAAGCTGTCAAGAGTTGCAGTTAGATCAGTTTGCCCTCAGTAGACGGATTTCTGAAATTTGTGGTCTCTCTAATTGTCCAGCTAACGCTGACCGATTAAAAACTGCTTTGGGGAGAATTCTCTTTTGTTCCTTGCATTCTATGTTTGTATCCTGTCCTACCTGGTCCCTGTATTTCTGCTATGCATTTGTTCATTTGTTTCTTTGTTACAGACTTTGTTCCTAAGACTGTCTGTCTGTCTATCTGTTTTCTCCTTCTAATTTATCACTATGTCTATCATTCTGTCACCCTGTCAATTTGTCTGCTGCTTTGCTTTTTCTGTCAAACATTTTTTCTCAGGGTAAAGTTTATTATATGGCTTACAACATAAGAAAAGGGGCATTCGGAGATTAGTGTAAAGTGTCGTCTCGGATCAGCCTGCGCAATCCGCGCAGGCTAATCCAAGGCGGCACTTTACCATTGCATTAGATTTTGTGCTACTGTACACTTGCGCAAAACAGAAAATTGCATAAAAAACGAAAGTGCCATTTCTGATTAGCCTGCATGGACTGTGCAGGTTGATCCGAAATGGCACTTTACGCAAATGTCCGAAAGCCCATTTTCGCATGTTGCTAGCCATGTGGAATATTGTGATCGATTTGAAGTTAGAGTTGATTAGTGTTGTTCAGTTCAAAATTGCATATTTTAACTGCCAAACAGGGTCATCACAAATTATCCCCTTTGCAGTATCATCAGCATCACCAATGTACTGTAAACTGTACTTATACACTAATGATAATAAAGTTCTAACTTTTGTATGTCAGGGGAGGTAACCAATCTAGCCATGGTGTACCATGGCCTGCTAATATGAACCGCAGAATACACATTTCGTCCAAAGGAAAACTACTTCCGGTGATCAAGGCCAATCTCGTTCGCAGTGTCAACAGCGTTTTGAGAAGGAATGGGTCCGTTAAGGCCCTCTTTTCTTCGTATATACTCACTTTATCGCCATAAAAAGTTCATCTAGTAATCATTTATTTAATTTCACAAGGATTTAGCCTATAAAATTTTGTAATCATTTTTCGAACTCTGGGATTTTTATTTCGCGATTCATGATGTTGACATCGATCAGCTGTTCAGTTTCGGGTCGAAGGCCATCCCAACTTTTGCGGTTTGTTGGCAGCTTCAACACGTCTCATCACGATGTATTGTGTGATAGAAGGTTCCGTTCCTCTCAGCATAGTCACAGTTCAGTCAATTATAAAAGCGCCTACTATAACCAGAGTGCATTGTCAAGCTCCATTGAAATGGCAGCAGCAAAGGTGAGATTGTTTGATAGTCATGTGATGTATGAAATGCATATTGCTTGGCAGCACATTGTGTGCTGTCCATTTTGACCATAAAGCAATCTTTAGTTTTGAAAGGTCACAAAGGTGCTGATACAGGTAAAACTGTTTGATAAGTTTTGGTAGGGATGGAGAATCAGATGGAAGACCATAATAGATTGAATGTACAGTCAAACCTGTATAAGACATCCAGCTCTGGGACTGACCCAAAGTGGCTGTCTTATACAGGTGGCTGTCTTATCCTGGTTCTACAACTGAGGTGACTCATTATGTCCTGCATGTTATAAATACGGTACCATGTACATGTATATTACATCGTTATATTCATGAGACACATAGATTGTTCCAATTAAGATTTTTAATTAATGAATAAACAACAGATGACAAAATTAAAGTGAGTCAAAAATTGAAATTTGTTTTGGGAAGGGTAGAAAACATTGTTGGAAAAGGAGAAAAAGCTGGTTACCAGCATTTTCTCCTTTTCCCACAATGTTTTTAGAGTTTCTTCCCCAGAGTTGTCAAAAGTAGTTATTGTGTGGTAATGGTTTAAAGAAAAAAAAAATCTAAAAACATTTTTAACTTACTCAGGTAGATAGGTTCTGTTCTTATTTTATAATCCATAATTTACGTCAGTCTGGTAGAAATGCTTTACCAAGATTGAAAGAGCTATTGTCTCAAATTTGCTTCTACAAAATCATTCATATGTGTCAAGAAATGTTACAGTGTTGCATCCAGGCCATGCCAATGATTGCAGGATTCACCCTATATATTTTTTGCTATCACGCAATTCCGTGAATGTGATTGGGTAGCAATTGCGCAATATATAACTCTTGCAAAAAGAAGAAACAGCTGCGTGCATAAAAGAGAAATTAAAAAAGTCGAGTCCAGATTCTAGTCATTTCAATATAATAATGGAACATTCCTTGTAATATACCTGTAGTGATTTAATCAATGTAATGAGAATTAGGTCATGCCAGTTCCTCAGATTATTTTTAGGAAACCTCTGTACCAGTTTTGAATTCCCTCAGCCATTCCCGTAAGAAAAGAAATAAATACTAAAGCATAGACAGCCAGATCCACTCCGAGTCATCCTGAGGTCGTTGATAAATACCCAGTACATAATGCTGAATCAAAGTGTAGCTTTTAGAAATTACGGGCTGCAATTAAATCTAGTATTTGACACCTGATTAGTTGGCTGTAGAGATTTGAGGCAGATTGGGCGTGGCAAAATTGACACTGTATTGTGTGTATGCGTGGTTTGTGACACAGCAAAACCTCAAATAACTGATGTAAACTTCTTTGATTATCAGTACCCTGACTGAATTTGTCAAATTTTATGGACTGTCAGTGCATGCAATGTAAGAAAAATTCAATCGCCTGGTCGGGTGAGCCAGGTTTTTCTTACATCCACCAGAAGTCAAAGATCACTTGCCAGTTTGAGCAGGCAAGTGGAATCTTAAAAGCCTGACTTTATCAATTGTAATTTCCAAAATTCAAGATTTCAACGTCAGGTCAAATCATGTGACTATGATTTGGTGATGTCTGTGACAACTTATAGTTGTTTAATGAGAAATTTATTGTAATTCACAGAAATCAAATTGTAATTGTGGGGTTATGATTTAGTTCCAGTATCCCAGTGGTTAGGAAATCTGACCTATGACTTGGTGGCAGCAAGTTCAATAACATTCTGGAGACAAACTTCCTTTCAGTCCATTTGTAACCTCACTCCTCTGATGCATGTGAGAAAAGTAGTCAGGGACTTGGAAAGGATGTTGTACTGATGTGTAAAAGTCAGGGAACACAATGCACATGTGCACTGACAACGATAATATGCCCCGAATTGTTATAGCAGGGTTCAACTCCCAATTCAAACATACAAACCATTGTTTACTTTTAGTAGCTATAGGGCCTTTAACCCATTACCAAACAATCCCTGGTTTTCACGACTGTGAGATAGAAGCCTTTTGAAAACATTGTGGGAAAAGGAGAAAATGCTGGTAACAAGCATTTTTCTCTTTTTCCCACAATGTTTTCTACCCTGCTGGAAACAACTTTCAAATCTTCAGTTAGGTTTAATTTGTCGTCTGTTAGTGCTTTCAATTCGATCCATATCTAAAATTTTGTCATTTGGTTAAGGGTTAACCTTTTCCCAAACAACAAATTTTGGACCCTTCCAAACCGAAAGAGTTTGCAGATGACAGTTTTAGATTTGGAGAGAATTGCAGAATCATAATGTTCTCAAAAAGGGTAGAAAACACTGTGGAAAAAGGAGAAATTGCTCGTTATGAGCAATTTCTCCTTTTCCCACAGTGTTTTCAAAAGACTTTTACTGCAGACATGTAAAAACCAGGGCTTGTTTGGGAAAGGGTTAAATTATGCTCACTTATTTTTACAGTAGGGGTATAGTCTAACTATATTACAACATACACTGCCAGTACCAACGGAGAAAACTGTCATGGAAAAACACTTGCATAAGTTGCTGCAGAAATGCAGTAAGAAGGGGAATAAACACAGCAAAAGAATGAATTGTACTGTTCCCATCTGATTCAAGAAAATTAGGTGGGATTGAAAACAATGTTTGAAAGGGAGAAAATGCTGGTTACCAGCACTTTCTCCTTTTTCCATAATATTTTTGAAAAGCTTTTTCTTTGGGATCATTAATGGCAGGATTGTGTAGTAAATACTAAATAGTTAATGAGTATAAAACTCTTGAAATGAAAAAGAGAAATTGCTGGTCATCAGCATTTACTCCCATCTTCTCATGCTTGTATTTAACCCATTACCACACAATCCCTACTTTTGACGCCCCTGAGAAAGAAGCCTTTTGAAAACACTGTGGGAAAAGGAGAAAATGCTGGTAACCAGCATTTTCTCCTTTTCCCACAGTGTTTTCTGCCCTTCCTAGAACAAATTTCTATTTTTTAGTCACCTTTATTTTGTCGTCTGCAAATGCTTTCAATTTGGACCAGTCTAAAATTTTCTCGTGTGGTAAAGAGTTAATCTTTTTGTGTTCAACCTTTTTCATCCTGAATAATGAAAACTGAAATTCATTTTGTCCATGTCATTACTGGGTCATAACCTTTCTATACTCCCAATACCATGAAGAAAATCGTTATGTAAAAATAACATGAGGTAATGCATGTCGTTCTATTTTTAGTGTTGAACAAGGCTGGGTCGTTGAACCTTGAAACATGCTTAGGTTTTATACTGTAGTTATCCTTTCCCTTAGCAAGTTTTAAAGATCAGACAACATTAAATATGCAGTCTTACTTTTGATCTACACTGCTAAAGCCTTTACTACACAACCATATTTTGGACTCTTCCAGTTTGGGAATATTAACTGACGACAAATTGAAAGTGTCTAAAACAATGAAACTGGTTCTTGAATAGTTAAAAAGCATATTGGGAAAAGGAGAAAATGCTGATCACCAGCATTTTCTCCTTTTCCCACAATGCTTTCAAAAGGCTTCTCCATCAGGGTTGTTTAAACTGTGGATTATGTGGTAAAGGGTTAATTTACTGAAACAATATTACCTGTTTGAAATTGCCTGTACAGGTATGTGGAATTGTGGATCTTATTTTGTCTGTTAACCTTTTCCCAAACGATAAACTTTTGGACTAGACCAAATTGAAAGCATTTGCAGACGACAATTCAGCTCTTGTTGAAAAGGTGATTTCTGTCTATAATAGGGTAGAAAACATTGTGGGAAAAGGAGAAAATGCTGGTTACCAGCATTTTCTTCTTTTCCTACAATGTTTTCAAAAGGCTACTTTTCCAGACCCGTAAAAACCAGGGATTGTTTGGGAAAGAGTTAAGCCTATTAAGTCTGTTGGGTTATCAGACTTGATATTACAGACAAAGATCAGACTAGATTTATGATCCCTTTTAGACTTTAGTGTTAAATCTATAAATTCATGTCAACACTGTGCAAAACAATATCTATGCATGGCATTGTTTAAGTTTCCTACATCTTCCCGAAACAGTTTTCAAATTTTTAGCCATATTTGTTTTGTCTGCAAAAATTATGCGTTCAATTTAGACAAGCCTAAAATTTTGTTGTTTGCTAAAGAGTTAACCCTTTCCGAAACGACAGACTTGTGAACTAGAAAGCATTTGCAGACAACATTTCAACTCTTGCTGAAAAGATGATTTCTGTCTATGATAGGGTAGAAAACATTGTAGGAAAAGGAGAAAATGCTGGTTACCAGCATTTTCTCCTTTTCCCACAATGTTTTCAAAAGGCATCTATTCCAGACACGTTAGAACCAGGGATTTTTTGGGAAAGGGTTAAAGGGTTATTTTTTTAACTTTTTCCCACATTTATACAAAAAACGTAGCAAAATGATAGACTATGCAAATTGAAAGCATTGATTTGCAGAAAACAATTAAAGCACAAGTCAAGTGATCGAACTGTCTTTAACCCTTTACTCCATAGATACTCATTTCTACGCATTGCTTGTAGGAGCCTTTGGAAAACATTGTGGCAAAAGGTGAAATTGTTCGTGACGAGCAATTTCACCTTTTGCCACAATGTTTTCTATGCTATCAAAAGGTGTCATATACACATAAGAAACAGCTTCATCCTTGCTGTTATTTAGGGTCAATTAGAGATACCATAGAAATGCCTTATGGGGTAAAGAGTTAATAAGATAGTAATTAGAAAACATCATGGGAAAGGGAGAAAATGCTGGTTACCAGCATTTTCTCCTTTTCCCAAAATGTATCGAAAGTATGTTTCTGTGTCGGGATTTTTAAAATACAGGATTGTGTTGTAATCAGGAAAAACGTCAGGGACTGATGAATGCCTGAGTGACATAAGGAAAGCATAGTTCAAGGTCACACTCGGGTTATGAAGTAGAGTGTTTCATTCAGTCAAGTTGTGATAAATTCTCCAGACGCTCTTGCATATTGTTTGTACATTCTCTTAACCCATTACCACACAATCCCTACTTTTGACGCCCCTGAGAAAGAGGCCTTTTGAAAGCACTGTGGGAAAAGGAGAAAATGCTGGTAACCAGCATTTTCTCCTTTTCCCACAGTGTTTTCTACCCTTCCCAGAACAAATTTCAGTTTATTAGTCACCTTTATTTTGTTGTCTGCAAATGCTTTCAATTTGGACCAGTCTAAAATTTTCTCGTGTAGTAATGGATTAACTCAATTAGGAACAAACGGTAACTCATTACCAAACTACAAAACTAGGCTTATCCAAACCGTTTTAGCATTCACAGACGACAAAATAAAAGTGAATGAAAACTTGAAATTTGTTGTATTTAAGGGTAAAAATCATTGTGGGAAGAGGAGAAATTGACGTTCTTAATCAATAAGCAGCGATTTTTTCTTTCCTCACAAATTTTTCAAAAGCTTACTTTCTCAATGTCATCAAAACCCAGGATTGTTTGGTAAGGGGTTGGGTTAACTCTTTACCAAACTGCAAAACTTTGAACTCCACCAAATTGAAAGCATTTGAACTTGGAAAACATTGTGGGAAAAATAGAAAGTGCTGGTAACCAGAATTTTCTCCTTTTCCCACAATGTTTTCTTCCCTTCCTTAAACAAGTTTTAATTCTCTAGTCACCTTTATTTTGTCGTACGCAAATGTTTTCGATTTGAACCTATCTGAAATTTTGTCGGTTGGTTAATAGTTAAAAGACAGAGGGAGAAGGAGAAATTCTGGTAGCCAGCATTTTATTCAATGCCCAAAATGTTTTTTTCTTTTCCCTATCAAAGAGAAATTTTCAGTTGAATTCCATGTACCCTAATGTCTCATCAGATTTGCAAATGCTTTCAATTTGGTGGAGTCCTAAGTTTTGCAGTTTAGTAAAGAGTTAACCCAACCCCTTACCAAACAATCCTGGGTTTTGATGACATTGGGAAAGTAAGCTTTTGAAAAAATTATGAGGAAAGAAAAAATTGCTGGTTATTGATTTAACCCTTTCCCAAACGGCAAATTTTTTTGGACTAGACCAAATTGAAAGAATTTGCAGACGACAATTCAACTCTTGCTGAAAAGATGATTTCTGTCTATTTTAGGGTATAAAACATTGGGGGAAAAGGAAAAAATGCTGGTTACCAGCATTTTTTCTCTTTCCCACAATGTTTTCTACTTTATCAAAAAAAACCACAAAATTTGATATAAGCCACACTGAAACTCATCTGCAAATGCTTTCAATTTGGACAGGTCTGAAATTTTGTTGTTTGGTAAAGGGTTAACCCTTTCCCAAACAACGAATTTTAGACTCTTCCAAACTAAAAGAGTTTGCAGACGATTATTTCAAATTTGATAAATATGGCAGAAAGTTCTCCAAATGGGCAGAAAACACTGTAGGAAAAGGAGAAATTGCTCATCGTGAGCAATTTCTCCTTTTCCCACAGTGTTTTCAAAAGATTTGTTCTGCAGACACGTAAAAACAAGGGCTTGTGTGGTAAAGGGTTAAACAGCATACAATCAATCTAGATACCTGTTGCCAGGAAAAGTTGCTCAGCAAACTGTTATTATGCTGCGTTTTTTTTGTTTTATTTTTCAGACATCACATCGTGTGAAACCCGGTGTTCTCCTACAGATGGGAAATTCGAAAGACAGAATTATAGTATGTTTTAGAGATATTTTCTGCTACTTTAATCTTTTACCTTGATAGGAAGAAGGCTTCTGAAAATATTTTAGGAAAAGAAAAAATACTGGTTTACAAAGATTTTCTCTCCCACTCCAAATTTTTAATGATCCCCCAAGAGAGAAGCCTTTTGAAACATTGTGGTTAAAGGAGAAAATGCTTGTAATATTATCTACACTGCACACTGTACCTTTGCATCAAGAACATTCAAAGGACTGACAACCCTGAGTAGAGCTAATTCTTTCGGCAATGGAGATGTCAATTACATGTGTAACTTTTTAGTTTTGGACAGTGAACCCCCCCATTGCCCCAGAATGGATACCTGTTGCATTTATATGAATGATTGACAATGTTTGTATATTTTCCAGAGAACAGCCCAGTTTTTACACAAAGAATTACCTGTCAGAATAGCACACAGAATAGAAAGTTTTCTTCGCCTGCCATTCAGTGTTGGCTCAAATTCCAATATTCTAGAAGTGGTGAGTGCTACTTTTTTACTCTTTTAGCCAAAGACTTTGATACCCAGGGGGATGGCAAGATGAGGGAAAGGTTGGGATGAGGGATGATTGATTTTCTTGTAACATAGATATATACCTGAAGCAAATTCCCATCAAGATCAGGATCAGAATGTGCAGAACTTGCAATCTTGTCTTTCATCTGTACTGTCAAATATTTTGTTAGATATATGAGTAAGGTTTTCCACACTGACTGGAAAGCCTATCTTAGTGGCCATCTTTTTGAAACAAAATCCTATATGAAACAAAATTAGTAGATATAAGCGGTGCTCTGTGAAAAATAAGATAAACCCATTACCACCAATCCCTACTTTTGACGACCCCGAAAAAGAAGCCTTTAGTAAACATTGTAGGAAAAGGAGAAAATGCTGGTAACCAGCATTTTCTGCTTTTCCCACAATGTTTCATTTTCTGTACTAAACAATATTCAAATTCTCCGTCACTTTTATATTGTCGTCTGCAAATGCTTTTGATTTGGACAAGCCTAAGATGTTGTTGTTTGGTAATGAGTTAATATGAAGATAACTTTTACCAGGGTTTTAGTCTGACAGTTCCTTTTGTGGGTCCTTGGGACTCGACTTCTATGATTATGGGAGTCCTGGCTTAAAAATTGAGAATCCCTTGGTTGTACAGATTTGAATACCAATACCTATTATTTTTTACATATATTTAAATTTCCAAATGAGTTAAAAAGAAAAAAAATATTTCAAGCATCTGCAGACGACCACTCCCGTCTGCTATGGATCTTTATTTCCATTGCGTAAAACATTTTTTTCACCCATGATCGGAAATGTAGCTTCCAATTATTGCTTTATACACAGATTTGTGTAAATTTGTGTAAATTTGCTGTTTAAATTCATTATTGCACATGAGAAGATAGTTTTAAGTCCCCCTGATTGGACGATGCCACACTGCTTATTGTAGTGTCATGGGTTTTCACGCTTTTTTAGCGATCTTTTTTTTCGTGACAATTATTTTTTGGAGAAGTATTACTACATGATTTGACATCAATGAGTCAGTTTGAATAGCAAGTAACTTAAAAATCTGTCACTTTACACTACATAAGAGGAATAAGACCTTTGTTACTCTGTCAAATATTGACTCGCCAACTTCATTATCATCCGCGAGTCCTTCGCATTTTATACTTATCATGTTTGGTCCATATTTCTGCCTGATGCGCGCAAGCTAGGTGATATGAAGCTCTAGACGATAACTTCATGCGTCATAGTAGCATTTAGCTAGATATTTTTCATTGTCAAAGACAGGTCATTTCAAATTTCCAAGTGTCAAAACCCGGGCTCAGGATCAAATGAGAGGCGTGCTGAGTTGTCAAGTTTTGTCAAGACATCCATGGACAAATATTTATTTTTCATTTTTCCGACCAATTTTCATGTTTGTTATCCACTATGTTCAACTGAAGATTGAAGATTGTGATCAATCATGGTCACAAAACCAACAATTCAAGTTTAAGCACCAAGCGAGTTCAAGAACCAACTACAGTCGAATCCGGGATTTCTTAATCAATTATAGGAATCGGAAGCCAAAACCAACCGACTTTCGACTATATAGGCTAGTCGATTATCGGTCCATCACTAGTTTACAGACGCTATTTTTATCACTGCGTCAGCACAAACAACCTTTAGGGGCTCGGTCTAAATCACAGAGAACGAACCGGCCACTGTTGTAGATTATGAAGATCAAAATTAATGATAATTTTCGGGAGATGCTGTACGTTCAATTTTTTAAAAACATATCTTTACTTTTGAAAAAAATTACTGTAAAGAACATTTTTTGTTGAACTGTATTACCTATTTTCTATTAGCCTGTCACGAATGCTGGGTTTTTACTCCGTACCAATCGTCGAATCTTTACTCAATGACAACAAAATTGCAATTGCGTCCAAGGGGACGCAGCAGCGTAAGTTTTGGGAGTCCTGCTTCCCTATTTCTGCGTGCGAGACGCAGAAAATGTGCGTCCGTTAAAACCCTGTTTTACCCCCCTTTCCCAGTGCGCAACAATCATAAAATGCTTGAGAAATACCTGCAATGAGTAATCGCTTCTTTTGTAAGAGTCTTTTAATATCTCTCGTGCTTGCAGGTTGTACTGTATAGCATGTTATGAGTTTAACCTGTAACATTGCAAGGTTTTCCAAATTTTAAGTATGTGCAATTGACAAACTAAAATGTGGCTGAAATAATTGTACTGGTGTTAGAAACCAGCATTGTCTTGTTTACCCACAATGTTTTCTTCTCTTCCAGATTCAAGTTTCATTTTTTCAGTAACCTGTATTTAGTTGTCTGTAAATGCTTTGAATTTGGATCAGTCTAAGATATCGTTGTGTGGTAGAGAGTAACATAACTCTCGAACCTATTTCTAGGAAACATATTAATAAGTGTTCTCCAACAGCTGCCACTTCAAGGTCCCTTCTGGCTTGGGTTTTGTCATATTGGGTCGTGTAATTTAAAATCAGAATATGCTGACATTTCATGTCAATTTATAACAGCTGCTAATAATTTATGTGTTTTCATGACCTCAAGGCAGAAAGCTTTTAAAATGCTGTAAAACATGAAAATGCAGGTTACGTCAATTTTCTTATTTTCTCCAATGTTTTCTTTCCTTTCAATGACAACTCTTTTTATTTAAGTCGGGTATTAAGTTTTGTTTGAAATACCTTTCAGTTTCTATATGGTAGAGTTAACTCTTTCCCACACAATCCTGAGTTTTAATGACCATAAGGAAGAAACCTTTGGAGAGCAGCATTTTCTCCTTTTCCACAATATTTTCTGTCCTCTCTCTCCCACATTTCAACTTTAGAGCTACATTTAATTTTTCATCTGCAAAAGCTTTGAATTTGGACCAGACTAAAATTTTGTCGTTTAGTAAAGAGTTCATGAAAGAGAATTTATGTAATCATTCGGAAAGGCTCAAGAAAAGTGTAAGGCCCACTTGTAATGTATCAAAAAAGATCTACATTTTGTTGAATTGCATCATGCCCCAGGCTGTCTTCAGTCCTTCAACCTTGTCACATTATAATGTTACATTTTGTCCCTTCATTTGCAAAGTATGGGAGGAAAAAACAAACAATGCAAAACAGCGAGTGTCAGCTGTATTTGAGTTTGATCACGAGGACATGTTCAACTCTTCAACTCCTGAATCATGAATTATTGAAACCCTGGGGAAATAGATGGTCAAAAACTTTGTTGAAAAGGAGAGCATTTACTCCTTTTCCCACAAGGTTTTCTGCACATTTACTGATTGAAATGACAACAAAACTTTTGAGTCTACCAAATTGAAAGAATGATTTTTTGCAGATGGCAAAATAAATGCAACCCAAATAATGATTTTTGTCTTTGATAGGGTAGAAAAACATGTTGGGGAATGGAGAAATGCTGGTTACCAGCCTTTTCTCCACAATTCCAACAATGTTTCCCTTGGCTGTCAATCTTAAGGTTGTTAAAAGTTGGGATTGTACAGTAAAGGGTTAAATACTTTGGGACAAAATTTAAGACTCATCCAGATATAATGCACAATGCAATCAGATAAATGAATCATATTAGATTAGCAATTAGATTTGACTGTGAAAGGATAGGAAACAGTTCTGGACCAGGAGAAAATGCTTGTCACCAGCATTTTACCCTTTACCTGCAATGTTTTTAAAGGCCTTTTTACCCCAAGGATTCTTAACTGGTTAATGCAGGACTGTTTCATTAAGGAAGAATGATGTAAGTAAGAGATGTCAGCATGTTATTGAAGTGCAATATACATGTTTCTGTATTTTTTTTAACATGATGATTCCGAATTTTTACGGGACAATGTCTGCAGTGTGCAAAATATCATGCAATGTGTCAGGACTACAGGCAATTACTGTAAAACCTTCTTAAAGATAGGGCACCGTAATAGGATTCATGTAACATTTGCTGTAAAAGCTTACAGATTCACCTAAGACAGATTGACGGTGCTTACCTGCATTGATTACCGATTACACGAGTCTCAGCCAAATCTCTATGAATTTGAGGATGAAAGGTGATGTTACATCTGATCATTTGGTAGGCATTGTTCTGAAAATTCCTATTTTGGAAAGCAGCCAGTGGATTTGGAAGGTCGTACAATGTTCTTTAAATAACAAAAAAGGCCAAAAGTAAACAAAGTGGGTCTTTAAATGCATTTACATTTATATTTTCATTTATATATCATACCATTTAAAAGTATGGAAACTATAATTGTAAAGATAACAATCTGTCATTGTGCCTTTGGTCCAATTACTAATTGCTGACAGAGAAATGAACTTCAAAATTAGGTTAGAAGTAGTACAGGTAAGTTGGAAGTAGTACAGATAAGTTAGAAATAGTACAGATAAGTTAGAAGTAGTACAGATAAGTTAGAAATAGTACAGATAAGTTAGAAGTAGTACAGAATAACTTACAAGTAGTACAGATAAGTTAGAAGTAGTACAGATGACTGTCCCCATAGGCTATATTACTTTTCGACTGGTCCCTTCTGGTACAGTGTACAGTATATGTCCAAATTTGAAAAAGATCACCGTAGCGTTTCATTATTGAGACTAAGTTTAGAACTTGCCAGGTAACTGTGTCATTTGTTTACTTTTGCCAGATTTTAAGTTTTGTTTTTATACCCCTGCAAAACAAATGTTTTCTGGGGTATACTGGAATCATCCTGTCTGTCCGTCCGTGTGTCCATCCGTATATCCATCTCAGTACAAGATACTAGTTATTGCCTCTTTCTGTCAAAGCCCTGGCAGGGGTATTAACTTTTAGCCCATTACCACACGACAAAATCTTAAACTGGTTCAAATCGAAAGCATTTGCAGACGACAAAATAAAGGTGACTGAAAAATTGAAATTTGTTCTGGGAAGGGTAGAAAACACTGTGGGAAAAGGAGAAAATGCTGGTTACCAGCATTTTCTCCTTTTCCCACAGTGTTTTCTAAAGGCTTCTTTCTGAAATTAGTTCTGGGAAGCGTAGAAAACACTGTGGGAAAAGGAGAAAATGCTGGTAACCAGCATTTTCTCCTTTTCCCACAGTGTTTTCTAAAGGCTTTTTTCTCAGGGGCGTCAAAAGTAGGGATTGTGTGGTAATGGGTTAAGTCACATTCAGTGAGAGCTCAATTTTTTTTTCTGCCAGCGACTAACACATGGTCAGACCACATGATAACAGTTTTTCCGTACATTTAAAATTAATGGTATGATTTGAATTTAAATATATTTTGACACTAGCTTTGCTATTTTGGCCTCTACCTGGCCTTTAACCCATTACCACACAATAACTACTTTTGACGCCCCTGAGAAAGAAGCCTTTTCAAAACACTGTAGGAAAAGGAGAAAATGCTGGTAACCAGCATTTTCTCCTTTTCCCACAGTGTTTTCTACCCTTCCCAGAGCAAATTTCAATTTTTCAGTCATCTTTATTTTGTCGTCTGCAAATGCTTTCAATTTGGACCAGTCTAAAATTTTGTCGTGTAGTAAAGAGTTAAACAAGAAACTGTAGAAACTCATACCAATGAATAGGTGAACTTGTTGTCCCAGATTTTGCAGTACTTGTCTTAACCCATTACCACACAATCCCTACTTTTGACGCCCCTGAGAAAGAAGCCTTTTCAAAACACTGTAGGAAAAGGAGAAAATGCTGGTAACCAGCATTTTCTCCTTTTCCCACAGTGTTTTCTACCCTTCCCAGAGCAAATTTCAATTTTTCAGTCATCTTTATTTTGTTGTCTGCAAATGCTTTCAATTTGGACCAGTCTAAAATTTTGTTGTGTGGTAAAGAGTTAAACAAGAAACTGTAGAAACTCATACCAATGAATAGGTGCCCTTGTTGTCCCAGATTTTGCAGTACTTGTCTTAACTGAAACAAGTCGGTTGATCTATAGCTTTTATACTCTTTCCCCCCCCTCAAAAGTGTAAACAGTGGTAAATACAAACAAACACCAAACAAATGGTTAAGGTTCATGTAAAGTGTTTATTTTGCTTAATTTCATACGTCAATAATTCTGTAATTATTAAAATTTGTCCGTGAAAACCATGTATCAAATTAAAGCTCTGGATGAGTACAAGCTGTTTTACATAATTATACCTACTGGCCTTACATAATAAAACTAAAACATTGCAGAAAAAGATGACATCGTTTAAAACCTACAAAATAATAATGACATAACAAAATTGCTTAAGTTTTGGAGAAAACATAGGCTATGGTACATACCAGGTACTGCTACTACCAAAAATCCTATAGTTTCTTTAAAAAGGCACATATTTAAGTCAGAAAGTTTGACATTTTTCCCTTATTGAATTGTCAACCATATTTGACCTACTTTGTTTTAGTAACAGGTATGGTGTCTCCACAGGATCAAAATGTACAAGTGGTTGTGCATGATAAACTTTCATTAGTAATTTTAGATAATAAAACAAATAAAAATGACCTGTACAAGTGAAATTTCCATGTCTACGTCCAAACCCTTTCTCAAAAACAGCAGTTACAAAAGGTGTCACCAGTCTGGTAGATAGGATTAAGGTGTCGCCAGTCTGGTAGATAGGATTAAGGTGTCACCAGTCTGGTAGATAGGATTTAGAATCAATTTTTGACATAAGCATTTTTTTCATTGTTCTTTTTGTGTGTGTGATGGGGTAGTGGGGTACTGTTTTTCAGAAAGGGTTTGTAAGTGGACATGGAAATTTCACTTGTACAGGTCATTTTTATTCTTTTTTTATCTAAAATTATTACTGGAATAAATTGACCTGAAATTGACCTTTATGCAAAAATTATTACTGGAATAAATTGACCTGAAATTGACCTTTATGCAAAGAGTAATTAAAACGTGAATATTTAAACCATCGGGTATAACCGGACTGTACGGAAACTGTTATCGGTAAATGTCGGGTTTGACCCTTACTGCGCCTTAGTCAAAATAAAAAGGTTTTGTGGATGGCATAAATTAAAATCAGGCTACACAGAAAGCACATCATAGATCTAAGTCACCCACCATGTATTACCAATTTAAACCAACAATATAATGGTTATTTCAGGTATTTCAAGTATTCTTTGAAAACACTATACCCGGTAAATCTATTAGCAGCATAAAGAGTTTAGAAACATGCACATAGTTCCGCATGCAGACGACATTAGCCGGAGCCAAGTTAGAACAATAAATCAAGCGTGTAATATATGGTAATTGAGGTCATTTATTTCATGTCAATTTGTTCAGGTAATACTAATGAAAGTTTATTACACACAACCACTTGTACATTTTGATCCTGTGGAGACACCATACCTGTTACTAAAACAAAGTAGGTCAAACATGGTTGACAATTCAATAAGGGAAAAATGTCAAACTTTCTGACTTAAATATGTGCCTTTTTAAAGAAACTATAGGATTTTTGGTAGTAGCAGTACCTGGTATGTACCATAGCCTATGTTTTCTCCAAAACTTAAGCAATTTTGTTATGTCATTATTATTTTGTAGGTTTTAAATGATGTCATCTTTTTCTGCAATGTTTTAGTTTTGTTATGTAAGGCCAGTTGGTATAATTATGTAAAACAGCTTGTACTCATCCAGAGCTTTAATTTGATATATGGTTTTCACGGACAAATTTTAATAATTACAGAATTATTGACGTATGAAATTAAGCAAAATAAACACTTTACATGAACCTTAATAGCATAAAAATGCTCCTGGGAAGATATTTTTAGGTAAATGACCTAGAAAACATGGATAAGTGTACTATTGCCATGGTATGACTGACATAATGTTCAGTGACTGAGGCAGAACCCTTTACAAAGTTGTCCTCGTTTTAATGACCTTGAAGCTTGAGAAGAAAGGCCTCCAAAAATACTTTGAGAAAAAGAAAAGTTGTATATGAAGGACACTTCTCCTTTCTGATATTTTCAACTGTTTCTAAAAGTAATAAGGATATATGATTGTTGTCTGATCTGAGTTGGGACAAGTCTAAATTATTTTAACCCATTACCACACAATCCCTACTTTTGACGCCCCTGAGAAAGAAGCCCTTAGAAAACATTGGGGGAAAAGGAGAAAATGCTGGTAACCAGGATTTTCCCGTTTTCCCACAATCTTTTCCAATCTCTGAGCAGAGTTGTCGTTTGTTACTCTCACATACATCTCTGCGATGGGCTAAATGACAAGAATCTTGTCAAACCGAGGAAAAGATGTTTTGTTACTGTTAAACTGTTTGATGTGTAAAATTATAATCATAATGTGAATGATTCGGAGTGCAAGAGAGTGAATCTTTTCTACACTTTCCAAAACAAATTTCAATTTTTGAGCCACTTTTATTGTGTCGTCTGCAAATGCTTTCAATTTGGACCATTTTAAAATACTGTCGTTTGGTAATGGGTTAATCTATCAAGCAACAAAATTCTTGACTTTTCTTACCTGAAAGCATTTGCAGACGACAAATTAAATATGACTGGAACGATCGAAATTGTATCCGAAAGTGTAGTAAACATTGTGTGGAAAGGAGAAAATTGGTTACCAGGTTACAGGCATTTTCTCTTTTTTCTACAATGATTTCAAAAGCTTTCATCCTCAGGGTCGTGAAAATGTAGGATTGTTTGGCAAAGGGTTGAAAATTATGCAATGTCAGAGTGCACCTAGGTCAAAAGATGTGTACATTTATAACATGTATCAGTCATTTTGACCTTGATTGGCCGTTTTACCACACAATCACAACTTTTAACTCTTTACCAAACAACAAAATTTTAGACTGGTCCAAATTGAAAGCATTTGCAGATTACAAATGAAATCGGTTGAAAAATATAAAATTTGTTGTCGGAAGGGTACAAAACCTTATGGGAAAAGGAGAAAATGCTGGAAACCAGCATTTTCTCCTTTTCCCACAATGTTTTCAAAAGGCTTCTTTCATAGTTAAAAGTTGGGATTGCATGGTAAAGGGTCAAATGACCTTGAGATAGAAGCCTTTTGAAAATATTGTGGGAGAAGGAGAAAATGCTGGAAACCAGCATTTTCTCCCTTTCACACAATATTTTCCATCCTTTTTTGTTCACACTCAATTTGGACTAGCCTAAGATTTTGTCTCTTGGTGAGGAGTTTACTCTTTGCCAAACAATCCCTGGTTTTCATGACTGAGAAAGAAACCTTTTGAAAACATAGCACAGTAAGCAGCATTTTCTCCTTTTCCCACAATGTTTAACACTCTTTCCCAGAACAAATTTCAATTTTTGAGTCACATTAATTTTGTTGTTTGCAAATGCTTTCAATTTGGACTGGTCTAAAATTTTGTCATTTGGTGAAGAGTTAATCAGTACTTTTACCACTATGACAAAATTTTAGACATGTCTGAATTCAAAGCATTTGCAAATGTGACTAAGGAGACCTGAGCGATGAAACTTGCAATTAGTGTACCCTTTACCACATAAGACTGACTTTAGCAACCCTGAGAGAGAAACCTTTTGAAAACAATGTGGGAAAAGGAGAAAATGCTGGTAACTAGCATTTTCTCCTTTTCCCAGTGTTTATTACCCTTCCCAAAACAATTTAAAATTTAAGTTGCATGTATTTGTTATTTTGAAGTGCATCGAGTTTGAACAGTATTGAAATTTTTTCGTTTTACTCATTACGGTTACCACATAATGACGACTTTTAAAGACTCTGAATAAGAAGCCTACTGAAAACACTGGTGGAAAAGGAGAAAATGCTGCAACCTGTTGATTAGAATGATTTCAAGCTTAGCCTTATAGACTTAGCCCTTATAATCTGTGCAGATCAAGATAAGAATGCACAAAACACAGTCTGATATTCAATCCACACTGTCACCTTAGTTGAAACACTATATGGCTTAAAACATGGGAAAAGGGCACTCAGATGTGAGAAGTCTTATCTTTGATCAGCCTTTGCAGACGTGCGGGATAATCTGAAACAATAATTTTCGTTTTTACATACCGGTGGTAATTTCTTGTTTTGTGCAAGTTTGCTGTAGTATAAACTCCAGTGTAAGTGTAAAGAGCTGTCTTGGATCAGCCAGTGCAAAGTGTGCAGGCTGATCCAAGATGGCCTTATAACCCATTACCTTGCGCGTATCCAGATATCTTTCTCAGGGGGTCCCACCGAAAAAGCACTCGTCTTATTATATGATACTTTGATTTCCGGATTTCAGTGGAGGTAAGCCGTTTACAAGAAAAGTCAATGTTTCCAGTTCTAACCATGAGGAGGTCTCCACATTTTGACTGTATTTTACATAAATGCTGTGCAATATCAAACGAGTCCCAATCACAAATCCGATAACCACTTTTTTGCCAAAATTCCAGGGGGGTCCGGACCCCCAGTCCCCCCCCTCTGAATCTGCCCTTGCATTACTACTCAATCCCTACTTTGGATGCCCCTGAAAAAGAAGCCTTTAGAAAACATTGTGAGAAAAGGAGAAAATGCTGGTAATAATGTTTTCAACCCTTCACAAAACAAATTTCAAATTTTCAGTCACTTTTATTTTGTCGTCTGCAAATGCTTTCGATTTGGACAAACCTAAAATTTTGTCGTTTCGTAAAGAGTTCAACAAATGCCCCTTTTCCTCTGTTGCAAGCCATATATATATACAAAAGCAACCAGGAAATTTCTGTAGTTTTTGTCTTATTTGGATACTGAATATAATGTGCCTTCCAGGCTCTGCAATAAGCCTTAACCATTTACAACACAATCCCAAATTTTAACAACCGTGAGAAAGAAACCTTTTGAAAACATTGTGTGAAAAGGAGAAAATGCTGGTAACCAGCATTTTTTCCTTTTCCCGACCTTCTACCTATTTTCTTATCTTTCCAAGACAAATTTCAGTATTTGAGTTATGGTTAATATGTTACCTGCACATAATTTCAGTTCAGACTAATTTGAAAATTTGTTGTAAACGACAAACGACAAAATTTTAGACTGGTCCAAGCTGAAAGCACTTGCAGACGAAAAAGTAAATGCAACTCAAAAATTGGAATTGGTTTCAAATGGGATGGAAAACATTGCAGGAAAAGGAGAAAATGCTGGTTACCAGCATTTTCTCTTTTCCTGCATTGTTTTCAAAAGGCTTCTGTGTGAGGGTTGTAAAAACCAGGAATGTTTTGCTAAAGAGTTCAAATACTTTACAACTATAGTTGCTTTCATGGCCAGTTTAGATCAAATGCTACAATTATCACCTTTGCTGAACATTTTTCATGGTAGCTGTATATGCATCTTCGCGAGCCAAGGTTACGGTCACTATGTGGATCTTACCTTGGTGAATTGAGCCCAATTTCGAGATTCCCGTGACAACTCCCCGGTTGGATGCTGCTTATTATCTCCCTTCACATCATATTTCTTATAGCCAATGAACTGTCGTTTTACAAACCGTTTATGAATACAATAAATTAACATGAAGCAATAACCAAAAACATACTTCCACATTCCATGGTCTAAAACATCTGATAATTGATTAGTCACATTGAAACTTTATCTAAATATTGTTCATCTATGTTTTCTCGGTAATGAATCATTACAGATCCTGCTCAGATCCATGGAGGTATTCATGTTTACCTTCTATTTTTATCACGACCCTGTTCTATTTTTAATCAAAGATGAAATGCTACAAGCGATCTGATTTGATGCAGCTAGAGCTAGCTGCAACCAATGAAAATGCATATCCGGTGATTGTCGAAATCCAGCTGAATCCGCCAAGGGTAGAGTAGCGTAGTAGATAGTAACCCTTGGCTTGCAAAGATGCTGTATATGTTAAAAGATGTTGGTTACGTGTTACTGTTAGCTGTTTATGTCACCTGATGGTACACTGTTGCTTTAACTTTATATTTTCAGACTGATATGTACAGAGATGCTTTTCAGAAACTGAATGATTTTCCAGAGGTGAGTTTAGTTTATGAACAATAACATAATTTTGCTAAGTTCACCAATAAGTGTATTAACCCCTTACCACACAATCAGGACATAGAAGCCTTTTCCAAAACATTGTGGAAAAAGAAGAAAATGCTGGTGACCAGCATTTTCTCCTTTTTCCACAATGTTTTCTACCCTGTATCGAATGAAATTCGATTTTTCAACCACATTTATTTTGTCATCTGCAAAATTAATGTTTTCAATTTGGACCTGTCTAAAATTTGTCGTTAGATAAAGAGTTAAACCGTAACAAGGCAGCTTTGAGTTTTTAACTCTTTTAACAGACAACAAAATTTTAGATGTGTCCAAATTCAGAGAATTTGCAGAGGACAATTTGACACAGTATGAGGCAAATAATGGAAAATTTGGTCTTTTAAAGAGTAGGAAACACTGTGGGAAAATGACCAGCAATTTCTCCTTTTCCCACAATTTTTCAAAAGCTTTATTTCTTGGTTCATTGAAAAATGGAATCGTGTTATGAATGTGTGGAGATGAGAGAAGAATTAATCCAGTAGCAATGACTATAATTGATCCTTGAAAATACTGTGGCCGACTTGAAACTCAAACTCACAACCCAAAGTATGTTCAGGACTGATCTACAAGGCTTCACAAGTTATGCTGGTAGCTGACAATATATCATTGCTATCGAATGAATTATCACCAGTCCTGTTGATAGACAAAATACTTCGACAAATTCTGAAATTGTTTCAAACACTATAATTATTGCATTGAATAAATTTTATTCTTTACCATTAATAAAGTGTTAGGCTGGGCAAAAATCAAAGCAGTTGTAGACTATGAATGTATTGTAGCCCAAAAGATGATTTATGTCTTTTAAGTTTTTACCACACAAGAAAAATTTTAGACTGGTCCAATAGAAAGCATTTGTAGATGACAAAATAAATGTGACTGAAAAATTGAGATTTGATTTGGGAAGGGTAGAAAACATTGTGGAAAAAGGAGAAAATGCTGGTTACCAGCATTTTCTCCTTTTCCCACAATGTTTTCAAAAGGCTTCCTTCTCATGGTTGTTAAAAGTGGGAAAACAGGGTTAATCAGAAAACTCTGTTGGAAAAAGAGAAAATGCTGGTTACCACCACTTTGTCCTTTTCCCAACGTTTTCAAAAGCTTTTTTATTTAAGATTGGTTGAACCTGAGTTTGTGTGGTAAAAGATTAAATTGTGATTGTATCATTTTAATTCAAATAAATTTTTTATTTTCCTTGGGCCAGATTGAAAGTACAGATGATGAAGAGAAGTATGCTCATCTGATCTCCAGTCTGTTGAATACACACACTGACGTAATAAATAAACTTGCGGAGGGATTTTCTCAATGTAAAAAACATATAGAGGTGAGTATGTATTTAATATAATCATGGTAAAATTTTAGGTAGGGTGATTGACAAGTTTTTCATTGTGTTCAACTTCATAGTCATTTCAGTTTATTGAGAGGAACTCTATAAGCTTTATCTTTGTTCCAATCCATTTCTGCAGGATTTATTTGTTAATTGATTGGTCCGTATTTCATATGTATATTTTACTTTTGCAGAATAAAGTACATGTATTTTATATATTTCACAGTCCTTTACTATTTTTGGCTTTATCATATCCTGCAAAACAATGTTTTTGGGGATATACTGGATATACCCTCGCTAAACGAATGTAATTTCATGTTGCAAACTCCTCCTACAGTTTTCCTTCAATTTTTTTTGAAACTTTGCACATAAATGGATCATATATTAAAGATTTGCAAGATGCAGTTTTCAAGTGTCAACTCCTCCTAGTAGAGGAATTATCTCCCCTTGACACTTTTTTCTGTCAAAGTCCTGGCAGGGTATTAAGTCACATTCAGTGACTTGTAGAAAAATATTTTGAACCATAAACATGTATATACCCTGCTATCCTTTCACCTTTCCATCTGTCCACCTGAATAACTACTTTCAGTTTTTCGTACATATTATATATCAATCTCTCTTTCAGAATGACAGTATACGTAAATTTCTAGACAGAACTTTGACCTCTAGACTAGGTATACGAATGCTATGTACTCACTATTTACAATTAAGGGAAGAAAAGGTAAGAACTCTGTTGATTTAACTCTTTACCAAACAACAACATTTTGGACCTGTCATTATTGAAAGCATTTTCAGATGACATAGTGAAAGTGAATTAAAAATTGAAATTTGATTTGGAAAGGGTATGAGAACATTGGGGGATTAGGTGAAAATGCTAGTTACCAGCATTTTCTCCTTTTCCCACAATGTTTTCAAAGGCTTTCTTCCTCAGGGTTGTTGAAAGTGGGGATTGTGTGGTTAAGAGTTAAAATTACCCTTAACCCTTTACCAACTTTAAACAACCCTGAGAAAGAAGTCTTATGAAAACTGTGTGAAAAGCAGAAAATGCTGGTAACCAGCTATTTTTCCTTTTCCCACAATGTTTTCTACCTTATCAAAGGAGGATGGCTCCATTTAAGCCACACTGAAATATTCTTCTGCAACTGCTTTCAAATTGGACCAGTCTGAAATTTTCTCATTTGATGAGTTAAAAGTATTTTCCACAATATTCATCCCAAGAAGTGGCTGCTTTTCCACAAAAACATTGTCAAAAGAATGACTATCTGTGAGAGAGAAATGAATCCTGTAACCATTACTGTTATGAATCCATGGAAACAGATTGGTCGAGCTAGGTTTCGAATCAGCGATTCCCTTTTCTCAAGTCCTGTATACTAGGGACTGTTCTACTGGAGCTTGGCAGCCCAAATGTTAGAACTGCAGCATTGTTACATGGTAGAATTATTTTCCCAAATCTAATTCATCGTCTTTTCCCTAATAATTCAGACTTCGTTTTTATACCTCCGGCAATTTGAATGTTTTTTTTGTATATTGGAATCAACCTGTCTGTCAATGTTTTTGTTAGTGTGTCCATCTGTTTACAAAAATACTAGTAGGTGCCTGTTTCTGTCAAAGTGCTGGCGGGGGTACTAAGTCACATTCAGTGATAGCTCTAGTTTATGGATGGGAAAAGTAGCTGTAGATAAAAAAAAGCAATGGCTTCCTAAATAAGTGAAAATTTTGCGTACATGTAGTAGACATGGTAGATATGACTTATCTTTAGTTAATTCTTTACCAAACAATCCCTGGCTCTTAGGACCCTGAGATAGAAGCCTTTAGAAAACATTGTGAGAAAAGATGAAAATGCTGGTAACTAGCATTTTCTCCTTTTCCCCACAATGTAGTCACCCTTTTCAAAACAAATTTTCAGATTTTTCAGTCACTTTTATCTTGTCATCTGCAAATGCTTTCAATTTAGTTGGGTTTAAAACTTTGTCGTTTGATAAAGAGTTCAACATTTTTTTGATAGGAAGTTTTCTTATGCATACATGTATTTCATGTATTTCAGCCAGACCATGTTGGAATAGTGAATGTAAAATTTTCTCCAAATAAACTTATACAGAGCAAAGTAAATTTTGTGAGGTAAGTTATGTATATACTGTTTTTTTTGGACAATGGTCCGTAGCATATATGTAAAAATAAAATGGAAATTTTCATGGATGTGGATAATAAGACGAAGTGGCTGATATGTTACTTCTATTTTTCTAATTCATCTTTTTTGAGGCCTGTAAAACTAAAGATTTACGATAACCCAGGTTTGCACAAACTTCGGTATGTCCCTAATGCTTATTTTAGACACTTATACCATTATAAATAGAAAGATAAATCATGGTTGTTCTCTTATCATGTAAATTATTCTGGCAAAAACACCTTTGACATTGCACTATTTTGGTCTGTTTTTCAGATTGACAAAATTGATTTAATTTGGCACCTTGATTCTTTACCACACAGTCCTGACTTTTAACCACCCTGAGAAGAAAGCCTTCTGAAAAGATTGTGGGAAAAGGAAAATATGCTGGTAAAAAGCATTTTCTCCTTTTCCTACAATGTTTCCTACCCTTCCCAAAACAAATTTCATTTTTTGCGCCACATATATTTTGTCATCTGCAAATGCTTTTGACAAGTCTAAAATTTTGTCGTTTGGCAAAGAGTTAAGGATTTTTTTTTTCCAGGGATTTCTGTGAAGATAAATATGGCCATGCACCAAGAGTGATTATTCAAGGGCATGAACATACTGTGTTCCCGTACATTTCTCCGCCGTTAGATTATATTCTTGTGGAGCTGTTCAAAAATGCATTTAGGTAAGTATTAATACTGTCACAAACAATTTCATTATACTGCAAAGAAATTTCATGTGATCTGATTGGATAATATAGCCCAAACATATATATCATGTACAATGACAAAACCAACAAACAAGCAGTTTCCCTTTCGGGGGCTCCGTATACATGACTACAGTATCAACACAACATCCAAAATTGCGATGTTGATCAAGATTAGCATCAAGATTATGCGCCGAGCTGCATGTTTTAGCACATATTACCAAGTTTTTAGTGACTTCATTTCCCATGACATCACTTTTCATTGAAATGGGGCATTCAGAAGAAAATTTCTACTTCATCAGCGTACTTAATTTTTTAAATAAAAAAACAAGTAAAATTTGCTTGACAAACATTGGAATGGTAAAACTTTGCAGTATTATAAATTTGTTATAAGGTCAGGTGGAAGGGGACTTTGAAACTTGCTCACTGCTGTTTTGAATCATGTCTGGTAACCAGCATTTTCTACTTTTCCCACAATATTTTCTACCTTGTTGGAAGCAAATTTCAATTTTTGAGTTATGTTTATTTTGTTGTCTGTGAGTGCTTTCAATTTGGACCAGGCTATAATCTTGTCAATTTCAGACAGGTCTATGTTGAAATTGGCAGATAACAAATAAATTCTTTCATAAATGGCGAGATTCATCTAGTAGGATAATGAACTTTGTGTAAAAAGGAGCGATGCTGATTCCCAGCATTTCCTATTTTCCCCACATTGTTTTTAAAAGGCTCCTTCCTCAGGGTAACTTAACTCTGTACCAAATGAAAGAATTGTAGAACGACCCATATTGAAAGCATTTGCAGACAACAAAATGAATGTTGCAGAAAATCTTGAACCTAGCGTAGGAACGATAGAAAACATTGTGGCAAAAGGAGAAAATGCTGGTTACCAGCATTTTCTCTTTTTCCCACAATGTTTTCAAAAGGCTTCTTTCTCAGGGTCATTAAAAGTCGGGATTGTGTGGTAAAGAGTTTAACGCTAGACTATTTGTTAATGGACATGACCAGATGACAAAATTCAGAACTTACTGATACTGAAAGAATTTGAGAAAGACAGACTGGACGTGGCTAAAAATAAAAATAGTTGAACTATTAGAGTGATCTCTGAAGGGGTTAAGAAAAAGTTGAGCTATTAAGAGTAAATTCTGGTTACCAGAATTTTCTCCCTTTCTTACATTGTAAAGTGTAGGACTTGTTACCTGGAGGCCACTGATTTAACCCTTTCCCAAATGACAAACTTTTGGACTAGACCAAATTGAAAGCATTTGCAGACGACAATTCAACTCATGCTGAAAAGATGATTCCTGTCTAGAATAGGATAGTAAACATTGTGGGAAAAGGAGAAAATACTGGTTACCAGCATTTTCTCCTTTTCCCACAATGTTTTCAAAAGGCTACTATTCCAGACCCGTAAAAACCAGGGATTGTTTGGGAAAGGGTTAAGCAAAACTAGATCCTCAAGGTTTCAGATAGGCATGTCCTTACGCAAGACACTTCAGAGCCCCAGCCTTGTGCTTTTGAAACCTAGAAATACATGAATTTATAAGTTTTAGCAGTGATATGACTCAAATAATGTTGGAAGTGGTATAAAACACCATTCAGTCAATCTTTTTATTACAATGTTTTTCAAAACTTGTCTTCCTTGTGATTGTTACAACATAAGATTTTATTGTAAAGGCTCATTCCCTCAACTAAACAGATTTTTTGTCACATTTCTGTCTGTCACAGGTCTACCCTGGAGTTTCATGAAGGTTCAATGGAGAGTCTACCACCAGTCGTTGTCACCATCTCAAATAATGAAATTGACTTTATCGTTAGGTAAGATCTATATATTTATGACCCATCAGGCAAAAAGGGACCATCTGAAAACTGCAAGTGTTGATCCTGGTCCCTTTTATGATATTTTCTGTATGAAAAAAGGTCATTTTACCTTACTATACAATCATTTTTGAACCATCAACTTAAACTGACCTGCAATATCTTTGATCGGTTTTCATTTGAATCGAAGCACATAAATTCCCAGATTGTCCCTTAATCAATTACTACACAATCCCTACTTTTGACAACCCTGAGAAAGAGGCCTTTAGAAAACATTGTGGGAAAAGGAGAAAATACTGGTTTCCAGCATTTTCTCCTTTTCCCACAATGTTTTCTACTCTTCACAGAATAAATTTCAAATTTTCACTCACTTTTAGCTTGTCATTGGCAAATGCTCTCGATTTGGACCAGTCTAAAATTTTGCTGTTTGGTAATGAGTTAATGCATTCGGGGTTATATACTTTGGACTCATAATTACTCAAATGTTTTTTCTGTTGTTAGCATTTGTCCTTGAATAGGTAAAGGACATTGTTACCAGCAATATCGAATGACTTCTTTCTCAGAATCATTAAAACTTGGGATTGTGTAGTAAAAGGTTTTAACAAAACTATCAAAACAAATTTATCAGACTAACAAGGCAAATTATTTGAACCTATTTCTTACCTGGAGTTGTTTCATATTAACCCATTACCACACAATCCCTACTTTTGACGCCCCTGAGAAAAAAGCCTTTATAAAACATTGTGGGAAAAGGAGAAAATGCTGGTAACCAGCATTTTCTCCTTTCCCACAATGTTTTCTACTCTTCACAAAACAAATTTTAAATTTTCAGTCACTTTTATTTTATCATCTGCAAACATTCTGAAATTTTGTTGTTTGGTAATGAGTTAAGACGAGTCAAAGAGTCAAACCTCTTGAATATAAGCATCTGGGTCCATCCTCACCAACCATTCTTAAGAACATTCTTTGTCTTCTTCTTCAAGATTTCTCTGACAATGAAAATGACAGAACTTTTGATTGGCAAAACCAAAATGGTTTAGCCAATCAGAGTTCTGTTACTTTCACACTGACAAAATTCTGAAGAATAAGACTAAGAATGTCCTTAATTAATCCTTTCCCAAAAAATCCCTGTTTTTTACGACCCTGAGATAAAAGCCTTTTGAAAACATTAAGGGAAAAGGAGAAAATGCTGGTAACCAGCATTTTCTCCTTTTCCCACAATGTTTTCTTCCCTGCTGGAAAAAATATCAATTTTTGATTTACGTTTAATTTGTCGTCTGCAAGAGCTTTCAATTTGGACCAGTCTTTGTCATTTGGTAAAGAGTTAAGAATGGTTGGTGAATACAGACCCTGGTATGTATAAATGAGACAAGTTATAGAATAGAAATAGAAGGTATGTAGATGTACACACTTTAAGTTGAAAATTTCTTTTACCAGACAAAAAAAAGGAAGTAATAATTCTTTTAAACATGTGATAGATACATAGTATTTTCCCTTGGATCAGTCCGAGAAATTTCATTCCAAAATTTTACCTAAATGGTCCAAAATAAACCTGTTTGCAACTTTTAATGAGACTAGAGGACCAGAATATGTTTAGTTTAACCCTTTACCAAACAATTAAGTGTTTTGACAATGCTGATGAAGTGGGCTTTGTAAAACATTGTTGGAAACGGGGAAAATAATGCTAACTAGCATTATCTTCTTTTCCTAGGATATCTTTACGCTTTTGAAAACAAATTTCATAATATGATCTACTTGTACATGTAATTTAGTATATACTTTTGAATTGTCTGTTATTTTATCATGTCATAACCCTTTGACACGCAATCCCGACATTTAAGACCCCTTTGAAAGAAGTCTTTTGAAAACATTGTGGGAAAAGGAGAAAATGCTGTAAACCAGCATTTTCTCCTTTTCCCACAATGTTTTCTTCCGTTCCTAGAACAAATTTCAATTCGTTCAATTCTCTCACATTTATTCTGTTTTCTTCAAATGCTTTCAGATTGGACCAGTCTTAAATTTCGTCTTTTGGTAAAAAATTAAGCCTTTACCAGACGAAAAAATTTAGCCTTGTCCAAATTGAAAGCATTTGCAGTGAACAATTTCAGTGTTGCTCAAATGATGCAATGTTTCTTTGATGTAGTAGAAAATATCGGTTGCTAACATTTCCACCTTTTCCCACAAAGTTTTCAGAAGGCTTCTTTCCCAGGTTGGGCAAATCTAAAATTTTGTCATTTACTAAAAAGTTAACCCTTAAAGGTGGGTATTTAGAATTTTTACGTCTCACCGAATGAAACAATCTATATATCACTGAAATTCATTTGAAAAAATAATACAAATCATCAAAAATTAAGATTCGTAAAATTACAAAAAAAAAAATTTTTTTTGAGGGTATTCCCTTAAAAGGCTACGTAGCCACTTAAGGTATTTTTAGATTTCGCGCCAAAAAATGATAAAGCATTTTGGGAATGTCAAGTGACTGGCACGTGACTCATAACGCTTAAATTCCATTACATAACAAACATGTAATAATTATATTCCATAATCTCTTCTTCAGACGCTATGTTTGAAACTTCATCTGTGTATTCCTGTATGTAAATGAGCGAATTGATCATCTAAAAATAGAACGTGTCTCCCGTTGGTGTAAACCTGGGCCGTAGTAAATCTCTAATTTTCTCGTGTCGTCCGATGGGTTTCGACTACTGGGGTTTTATGAATGAAAATTAAAAGGCTTTGGGAGTATTAGGATGACTTTTTTGCATTTCTGTAAAATACTCGTCCCAAAATCTGAAGGGCCATCTTTAACCACAGAGATTAAATGACCTAGAGAAAGAAAGCTTTTAAATATGCTGTAGGAATAGGGAAAATTGCTGATAAGTGCAATTTTCTCCATGTCCCAGAAAGTTTCCACCAGTCCGAAAAACAAACTTTCATTTTTGTGGCATATTTATCTTGTCCCCTGCAAAGCCTCTGCAAATGATGCTTGGTTTTTAGGACCCTAAGATAGAAGCCTTTTGAAAACATTGTGGTAACCAGCATTTTCTCCTTTTCTCACAATGTTTTCTACCCTGCTGGAAACAAATTTCAATTTTTGAGTTATGTGTATTTTGTCGTCTGGAAGTCTTAGTGCTTTCAATTTTTATGTCTAAAATTTTGTTGTTAGGTAAATAGTTAATGTCTAAAACTTTCATTAGTTGGTTAACTCATTACCAAACGACAATATTTTAGGTTTGTCCAAATTGAAAGCATTTGCAGATGACAAAGTGACTGAAAATTTGTTTTGTGAAGGGTAGAAAACATCTTGGGAAAATGAGAAAATGCTGGTAACTAGCAATATGGTCCCACTTTTCAAGCCTCTCAAGGGTCAAAAAGAAATTATATTTTTGTGAATAGGTTTAATTTACACCAGGGAATAAAACTTTTAGACTTAACCATGTTTAACCCTTTTCCTAAGGACAAATTTTGGACTCTTCCAAACCAAAAGAGTTTACAGACGACAATTTTAGATTTGGAGAAAATGGCAGAAAGTTCTCAAAAAGGGTAGAAAACACTGTGGGAAAAGGAGAAATTGCTTGTTAAGAGCAATTTCTCCTTTTCCCACAGTGTTTTCAAAAGAATTTTATTGCAGACACGTAAAAACCAAGGCTTGTTTGGGAAAGGGTTAACCCTTCACCATATAATGTTGAGTTTCAACAACCCTGAGAAAGAAGCCTTTCGAAAACAATATGGCAAAAGGAGAAAATGTAAACAGCATTTTCTTCTTTTTCCCACAATGTTTTCTACCCTACCAGAGATAGAAACCATCCGTCGAACTACATTTATTTGTCGTCTGAAAATGCTTCGAATTTGATAGAGTCCAAAACTTTGCTGTTTGGTAGAGATTTAACTCTTTACCACACAATCCCGACTTTTAACGACCCTGAAAGAAAAGCCTTTTGGAAACATTGAGGGAAAAGGAGAAAATGCTGGTTACCAGCATTTTCTCCTTTTCCCACAATGTTTTCTACCCTACTGGAAACAAGTTTCAATTTTTGAGTCAGCTTTATTTTGTCGTCTGCAAGTGCTTTCAATTTGGACCAGTGTAAGATTTTGTCGTTTGGTAAAGAGTTAAAGCATTGACAGAAGAGAAAATTGGCATTGCTCAATTTAGAGCATTTTTTTTAAATGTGAAGAATAGTGTGGCAAAAAGAAAAAAAATTGGTACATGCATTTTTTCATTCTTATACGCCCATAGGGTTGTATTACGTTATGGCCCCAGTTATTTTAGCGATTTCTTGTGCACACAGTTTTCATTGGAATAAGTTCAAACTTTCCACAATGAATCTCTATGATATGGAGTTGTGCGGGTGATTTTTAGAATTTGAATATCTTAAGACGTTATAGATTTTTACCCATGTCATTGACAAGCCCCTTTGGGCGTATATGCCCTGCTTTGCAAAGTTCTTGAACAAAATATTACCAAAGGCCAGGGTTTTTGAAACCACAACATCTTATGATGAAAGCAAAAGAGGGAAAGGACTTTTCACTCTGTACACAGAACTTATACTATTCAACCCTTTACCACACAATCAACCCTAAGGAAAAGGATTTTTGAAAACATTGAGGGAAAAGGAGAAAATGCTGGTAACCAGCATTTTCTCCTTTTCTCACAATATTTTCCACCGTATCAAAACAAGATTGCACCACTTGAACCACATTGAAAATGTTGTCTGAAAATGCTTTCAATTTGGACTAGTCAAGATTTGTGTCATGAGGTAAAGGGTTAAGTCTTTGCACTTATACTATTCCAGTCTGTGTGTATCATGAATAGATACTTTGTTTTTCATTAGTTTTATGTTGAAGTCTTGAACTTAGATTAGACTTTTTGCTACTAGCACTGTTTGTCTTAGTTATCTCCCCTAGTCTTATAGGCGGTAAGGGATCTTGTCTTGGTGTTGGTTTAACTCTGCTTGTATTCACTCGAAAATCAGCAAAGAAATCCGCTTCTTTCTCTATTTTGTCTCGGGTAAAGTCAAGTTGATTATTTTGTGATGAGCCGATAGATAGTCTGCTATGAATTGAAGGGATGTTGTCAGATTGAGGTGATTTTATCGAAGGTAACACTGTATATTTCTTTTCACGAATAGAATTTGAGCCCCATTCCTCCAGGGGTGTCATTAGGTCACCAATTTGCATATTTGAAGGTGGAGTCTTTATAGAGTACAGCCCACTCCCTTCATAATTTGCATATGCATTATCCATCATGAACTTAAAATCCTCGTTTAACGCAATGTGGCTTGAACTGCTGATAAGCTCCTTGTCTTCCTTACTTTCATTATTATTGTTCAAATAACTGAATCTTGATTGATCAAAATCTGTTGGACTCTTGTAAAATCCGTTCACATGTGATTGGCTACTATTTATATCCATGTTTATACTTCCTGTGTGAGAATTCTGGGATGAAACTTTAATTCGTGATTTCTGGGTTTGTGAGGAAGATCTGGCTGCGCTGGATTTTCGAGTCATGTGCCTTGCTGACATGCGTTCACGGAATTCTTTTGGCATCAGAGTTTTTTCCCTTTGCAGTTGGAATGTATGAGACGGGGAGGCTTCATTGCTTGAATTTGTTGTATTCTTCATAGTGGAGGTAAAAGCATGCACAAAATTGTACACACAATGTCATGCTTTCTTCACAGTAAAGGAAAATAATGATTACTTTTAAACTATATAGCTGATGCTTAGCTAATTTCGGAATTGATTTTGGCAGGTTACTGCCAGTTATTTGCATGTTCTGTAGAAACTCTTGCCGTAAGATGACTTCTTTCCCCTGAAATAGATAGAAAAAAAAGGGCAGATGATAGTGAATAATCAAGATTTCATCTTAATTGTCATTCTGTCACTTCTGTCTTTAGCTTCTGATGTTGGCCAGAGCTGTAGTTAACCAGTAACAGAACAATCCTGTGATTTAACCCTTTACTACAGAGCAAAATTTCAGACTGGTCCACAATGAAGGAATTTGCAGAGGACAATTCAAATTCAGTATTTTCTTCTTTCCCTACCGTTTTTAATCCATGACAATAAAACCCATCAATTCAGCCATTATTAACTTCTTGTCTGCAAATTAAATGATCTAAATATCTAGTTATAAATCCTTGTCCTGCTAAATTCTTTACCAATAGAGAAAGTTTTAGATCAGTCCAATTTGAGAGCATATGCAGATAACAAAATAAATTTGACTAAATTAATGAAATTTGTTTTGGGAAAGGTAGAAAATACTGTGGGAAAAGGAGAAAACGCTGGTTACAAGCATTTTCTCCTTTTCCCACAATGTTTTCATAAGTCATCTTCCTCAGGGTTGTCAAAAGTCGGGAATGTACAGTAAAGGATTAGTGTGTGAAATCAAATTGCAAATCAAAAGTAAAAACCCTAATTTTTCTATTCCAGTTCAGAGATTATTTTGAGAGAAAGATTTTTTTTTTGCAGTATGTAAAACACAAATATAGTTGCTTTCAGAACCCTGATGCACTTTTTTACCTACATTGGTATTACGTCTTTCTGCATATACACAGTAACTCAATTAAACTTTAATTGATGAAGTCTGTTAACCCTGTACTAAACGACAAAATTTTAGAATAGTTCAGATTGAAAGCACTTGCAGACAACAAAATAAACATAGATAAAGAATTGATATCTACTTCCAGCAGGTAACAAAACATTGTTGGAAAGGAGAAAATACTTCTGTCTCAGGGTCATAAAAACTAGGGATTACTTGGTAAAGGGTTAAGATAAGTAGACCCTCGTTTCCAGCAAAAGCAGATTACATTCTATTCCAGTAGGTTCACTTTTAATTCTTATATAAACTTGAGCTTCAAACAGAATCTGAATACTTTACGAGATTGGCTTCCCACTAAAGTGGAATCAATTGACTTTTGCACCACAGCACCAGTTATTCCATCGATGAACTCTTTCCTTACTGTAGTCAACACGAGAAGCATTTGTGGGCAATGTAGATCAAGATCAGACTGCACAGAACATGCAGTCAGATCTCAGATTCTCCAATTGATTTTAGATGAAGACCAAACTTGCTCTTAATCTTGCAGAGGAAATGCACTTTTAGCCATTGAGAAAATGCAGTTTGTTGGTTCAGTAGAGAAAGATTTAACTCTTTACCAAACAACATAATTTTAGACAGGTCGAAATTGACAGCACAACTCAAAAATTGAAATTTGTTTCCAGCAGGGTAGAAAACATTGTGGAAAAAAGAGTTGTTCCCAGCATTTTCTTCTTTTTCCACAATGTTCTCAAAAGGCTTCTGTCTCAGGGCCATAATAACCAGGGATTGTTTGGTAAAGAGTTAACTCTTTCGGAAACGAGAAATTTTGGTCTAGAGTTAAAATTGAAAGCACTTGCAGACGACAAGATAAATGTGACTCAAAAATTGAAATCTGATTTGGGAAGAGTAGAAAACATTGTGGGAAAAGAAGAAAATGCTGGTTACCAGCATTTTCTCCTTTTCCCAGAATGTTTTCAAAAGCTTTCTTTCACAGGATCATTAAAAGTCGGGATTGTGTGGTAGAGAGTTAAACCTTTACCACAGAATCCTGACTTTTAATGATGTAATGATCAGAGGCTTTTGAAAATATTGCGGGAAAAGGAGGAAATGCTGCTAAATAGCATTTCATCCTTTTCCCACAGTGTTTTCTATTCTATCAAAGACAATTACTGCCATTTGTGTAATATTTTATTAATGGTGTCTGGGAATACTTGCTATTTGGGCCAGTTTGAACATTTGTCTGAGTTGACCCAGACAGCTAAAAATAGATAATTAAAAGATAAAAATGTTGTTTTCTGCGAATGTCATATTCTTCCAAGATTCGACCTGTCTAATATGATGCTTCACTAGCCCCGAAAGCGGGCAGAATATAATATTACCCTCTGTAAAGTAGGATTGTAGAAAATAGCTTTTATCAAGGAGGAGAAATGAGACCTGCTTTAGCTGCAGATTTCTCTAAACTGATGATCATAGCCGAGTGAATCGCACGAGGTAGCATTTTATTGAGTAAACGTTTATTTTAGTTTAAAATTCAAAGTAACGGTTGTCACATGGGAAAGTGGTTCGGTTCTGTACCCAGGATACCCAAATTAGATAGATGAATATTTGTAGAATGCCATCTAGCGGAAGATAATGATAAAAATGTAGAACATGTCGAAGTTGAAAGCATTTGTAGATCACAATGTAAATGTTTCTCAAAAGTTTAAATTGGTTATTGGAAGGGTGGAAAACATATTGAGAAAGGCGAAAATGCAGTTTTAACAGCATTTTGCCCTTTTTTACCGTGTTTTCAAGTCTTCTTTTCATTACTTAGAGTTAACCGCTAGAATTAACCCTTTGCAAATGATCCTATGTTTTTGTGACCCCAAGAAGAGGTAAGGCTTATGAATATTAATTACAAGCATTTTCCTGTTAAATTTTCCACCTTTTTTACAGCAAATGTCAATATTTGTAAAAATGCAATCGCACCATCATAAGAGCCATATCGTTGGTTTACTTCAAAAACATTGCAATAACAGCTTGTTTCGAGCTATAGTTTTTTCAAAGTAAACCAATGATATCTAATCTGTTACATGAAAATTCTATCAATTTGTTGTCTGGTAAAAGTTAAACTCTTTACCAATAGACAAAATTTTAGACTGTCCAAATCGAAAGCACTTGCAGACGTCAAAATAAATGTAACTCAAAACTGAAAATTTGTTTCTTTGTTTCCAGCAGGGTAGAAAATATGTGCGGAAAGGAGAAAATGCTGGTTACCAGCATTTTCCCCTTTTCCCATAATGCTTTCTACCCTTCACAAAACAAATTTCAAATTTTCAGTTACTTCTATTTTGTCGTCTGCAAATGGTTTCGATTTGGACAAACCTAAAATTTTGCCGTTTGGTTATTAAGAGTTATACCACATTTAATTTGTCATCTGCAAATGAATTTAACTTGGATCAGACTAACGTTTTGTCAGCTGATAAAGAGTTATTAATAGTAATGGATAAAGGGATTTGAATATAACTAATTTACAACTAATTTATTTGAGCTAATATGTATTAGGATTAACCTTTTATTTAACCCTTTATCAAACAGTCCCTGGTTTTTACCACCCTGAGATAGAAGCCTTTTGAAAATATTGTAGGAAAACAAGAAAATGCTGGTAACCAGCATTTTCATCTTTTCCTACACCGTTTTCTAACCTTTCATCGCAGTCTCATTTTTTTGTCTGCTACATTTATTATGTTTTCAGGGAATGCATTCAAGGTGGACCAATCTGGAATTTTGTCATGTGGTAAAGGGTTAAGATCTGTCCAGTTTGAAAGCATTTGCAGATGACACAATAAAATGAGCAGAATATCTTTTGAAACTAAGACACATGAAAACTGAAACATCTGTTAAATTGATAGATTTTATTTTGAACAGTTTACAAAACATTTTTCATGCATTATTACAAGCATTTCCTCCTTGTCTACCCCTTTTCTACCAATGTTTTGAAAAGTATTTGTCTTCAGATTGTTTGATAAAGAGTAAGAGAGAATGGGCTTAGAATTCAGATTATTTTGATTGGCAGGATTTTTTGTCTCAACTTTTTTTTTCTGTGCCAAAGAGACATTGAAACTTTATTTACCTTGACAAGTTCAATTAACACCCCTCCACCACACAATCCAAAATGTTAACAACCCTGTGAAGACATTGTCGGAAGAGGGGCCAATGCTGGTAACCAGCCTTACTCCTTTTCCAATAATGTTTTCTAACCTTTTTTTACATTAATTCAATCATTCTAGTTGCATTTAAATTGTTGTCTCTTAATGTCACATTTGGACCAATCTAAAATTTTATGGTTTGATAAAGAGTTATGGTTGTTGTTGTATTGAGGTTTAATGCCACTTAAACAGCTAAGGTCATATCATGGTGGTCGGTGACGCTCATTATGTTTCCTGACTTTCTCACACCACTAATAACACAACTTTCTTTCCAAAGCCACCAACTACTATTCTCACATACTTCAGCAGAAGTGAGAGGTGAAAATAGGCAGGAAAGAAAGTTTGCCTCACATGGGTATCGAACTCACAACCACCAGATCATGAGTCCGACATGCTCACCACTGATTGAGCCACCTGGGCGGGCAAGAGTTATGGTACCGTTACAAAAAAGTTAAAGAACTTATTAACCCATTACCACACAATCCCTACTTTTGACACCCCTGAGAAAGAAGTCTTTAGAAAACATAGTGGGAAAAGGAGAAAATGCTGGAAACCAGCATTTTCTCCTTTTCTCACAATGTTTTCTACCCTTCACAAAACATTTTCAAATTTTCAACCACTTTTAGTATGTCGTCTGCAAATGCTTTCAATTTGGACCAGTCTAAATTTTTCTTGTGTGGTAAAGAGTTAATGCTCTTTCTAATAACAGAATTTCAGAATTTTCTTTGTTGAGATGAGGTTCAAAAGATGGGATTTATTTTGAAAGCTTAGAAACATTGTAATAAGTGCAGAAAATAGTAGTTGCAAGCACTTTTTCCCACAAAATTGTTTTGTCGTAGTTGTCACATCCCTTGATGTATGCAAGGATGTAGTGCTATGCACAATATGCACATGCGAATAGAAAACTTCACAATGAAAGAATCACAGTATCATACATAATGTATTATTTTTTTCTCTGATCTCTGCGTCTTTTCAAACGAAATTCATGAATTATATTGATGCACTGATCACTAGGGAATTCTTCTTTGCTTTAAAATAAATGCCACCCTCTCGGTTCCTCTCCCATTGACACTTTGTGCCTCACTTTGTATATGAATATTATTATCCTGGTTACGCAAATGGTATGTGCCATTATTGTCATGCAAAGTTTTAATATTGCCTACGCAAAAGGTATGTGCCATTATTGTCATGCAAAATTTTAATGATGGCCACGCAAATGGTATGTGCCATCATTGTCATGTAAAATTTTAATATTGGCTACGCAAAAGGTATGTGCCATCATTGTCATGCAAAATTTTTATGCTGGCTACACAAATGGTATGTGCCATCATTGTCATGCAAAATTTTAATGATGGCTATGCAGATAGTATGTGACATCATTATCATGCAATTTTTTTTCATGGCTACACAAATGGTATGTGCCATCATTGTCATGCAAAATTTTTATGCTGGCTATGCAAATGGTATGTGCCATCATTGTCATGCAAAATTTTTATGCTGGCTACGTAAAATGGTATGTGCCATCATTGTTATGCAAAATTTTTATGCTGGCTACGTAAAATGGTATGTGCCATCATTGTTATGCAAAATTATTTTGCTGGCTATGCAAATGGTATGTGCCATCATTGTCATGCAAAATTTTTATGCTGGCTATGCAAATGGTATGTGCCATCATTGTCATGCAAAATTTTTATGCTGGCTACGTAAAATGGTATGTGCCATCATTGTCATGCAAAATTTTTATGCTGGCTACGTAAAATGGTATGTGCCATCATTGTTATGCAAAATTATTTTGCTGGCTATGCAAATGGTATGTGCTATCAGCATTTTCTCATCTTTGTCATGATTAAAGATACTCATTTAAAACTGTGGGTAGTGGCTAACTATTAAATGGGAACTTGTACCAAGGGTAAGTAACCCTCAAGATAATGTTTGACACTATAATGCCCCCTTTTCCTTAGAATTTTCCCTGCAATGGTAAGTTCAGATGGTTTTGTCAGTGTACAAAGGTGGGGTCACAACAATATCAGGGCCTGTATTCACTCATAGTTCTTAAGAACAGTCTGTGTCTTTTTTCTTTTCCAGCATTTTCTGACTTTGAATGTAAAATAATGTCTGATTGGCTGAACCAAATGGTTTAGCCAGTCAGAAGTTGTGTTACTTTTAAATTTAGTGAAATTGAAGAGTAAGCCAAAGAGCATTCTCAAGACTGGGCGCTGAATATGGCTACAGAATGCAAAATATGTGTCCTTGAATCTACACTTATAACCCTTTATCCCATGAGGCATTTCTATGGTATCTCTAATTGACCCTAAATAACAGCAAGGATGAAGCTGTTTCTTATGTGTACATGACACCTTTTGATAGTATAGAAAACATTGTGGCAAAAGGTGAAACTGCTTGTCACAAGCAATTTCAGCTATTGCCAAAAAATGTTTTCCAAAGGCGCCTACAAGCAACGCGTAGAAATGAGTATCTATGGAGTAAAGGATTAAGGTTGTTTGATATACAGGAAAAGCTGCCTTGTGAAAAGAATGAACGCATGTTAGCGTTCTTCTATCCAATTTCATCATCTTAATATGTAGACTGCCAAGGTATCCTACCAAAATTTTAGTCTTGAAACAAAGTTAGCCCCTTTTCAAGGTTGCAGAAGCAGACTGTAGGTCAAAGAACTGTCTGCATTTTTCATGCCTCCTGGTGTTCATGATCTAAAGTCTCCTCTAATGCAACTTAAGTAGTGAAAGGCTTGCAGCTTAGAAACATATTCAACACAGATATGATTGACAGAAAAATTTTACAAATGAGTTGACTACAGGAGTCTTTGAATAAACCATTTACCGCACAACAAAATTTCAGTCCAAATCGAAAGCATTTGCAGATGGCAATTTCATTGTGGCTCAGACAATGCAATTTTTCTTAGATAGGGTTGAAGACATTGTGGAAAAAGGAGAAAATGCTGGTTACCAGCATTTTCTCCTTTTCCTACAATGTTTTCAAAAGACCTCCTCCTCTGGGTCATTAAAACTTGGTATTGTATGATGAAGGGCTTACAGAAAAGTGTCAACTTTGAATGTTCTAAAGCAGTCTTTGATTAAAGCAAAGTGTCAACTAATGAATGTTCTGAAGCAGTATTGGATTTAAACTCATCAAACCATAAACCTTCTTTAGAGAAAATTTAATCTCCTGTTCAGCCTTATCTATCTTTCCTTTCTCCTTCCATTTTAACTATTTGTGGAGTATCTATTCTTCTAAGATTGAAAAATTAAAAAAAAAACCCTAACGAAAAATATCTTATGTTGTTCCAGACAGTTTTTGAAATCATTGATGACAAAGGAGAAATCGTTCGCCTTTTCTGGCTGTGTTTCTTGTCTTTCTGAGAAGTATCCCATATTTCAACAATAGGTAATTTTCTATCCACCTAATGTAAGAATTTGTAAAAAATATGTCCAAAATTTTGTTGACTTGTCAAGGTGTAAGATAGCTATTTTCAGTAGCTATTCATGTTTATTTAAAGGCAGTTGGGCTTGAATACCTCACAAAACGGTTTACAGAGTGCATCCAATATTCGCTTGCATTGTCTGCTTTGAAATAATGTTGCCTGGCTGGGTAGCTCAGTGGTTAGCATATTTGACTCATGACCTGGTGGTTCCAAGTTCAGTATCCAATTATTATGGGTTTAACTCTTTACCACACAACAAAATTTTAGACTGAATTGAAAGCATTTGCAGACGGCAAAATGAAGGTGACTGAAAAATTGAAATTTGTTCTGGGAAGGGTAGAAAACATTGTGGGAAAAGGAGAAAATGCTGGTTACCAGCATTTTCTCCTTTTCCCACAATGTTTTCAAAAGGCTTCTTTTCCAAGGGCGTCAAAAGTAGGGATTGTGTGGTAATGGGTTAACTCTCTGCCAAATCACCAAGTTTTAGATAAGTCCAAAAAGAAAGCATTTGCAGGCGACAAAATAAATGTGACAGAGAAATTCAAATTTGATTTGGATAGGGTAGAAAACATTGTGGGAAAAGGAGAAAATACTGTTTACCAGCAATGTTTTCTAAAGGCTTCTACGTCAGGGTCGTCAAAAGTTGTCATTGTGTGGGAACGGGTTAAGAGAAAAATTATTGCTGATACAAGCATTCTCCTTTTTCCACAGTATTTTCTATCCTGTCAAGGACATAAATAATTATTCGAGTTACTGTACTAGTCATTGCCGATTTCCATCAAAGTGCTGGCGGAGGTATTAAGTCACATTTAGTGACAGCTCTAGTATTGTCTGGTAAAGAGACAATCGTAGCAGTGACGATTTTCAATCTTTTTGTTACTGCCTCTTTAGCAGTTCTTTGTATTCAGGATAAATTTTCTAAAGTGTTTATTTATATAGAATGGAGTGGTAGCGAAAAGTTTTGAACATATTTATTTGACTGATTAATATTGACTTAATGCTTAACTTCATGTGGACATTATAATTTTGACGGATTGATCACACACATGGATAGCTTTTGAAGATAAACCTCCATTTGCAGTAGTGTTTTCTTAAGTTTGTCTTCACAAAGATCTCACTTATCTAGACCTTTTGTTTTAATAATTTGGGTCCAGTTTTATTACAGCTAGCAAAGATACAAGAGTTAAATTATCTGTACGAAATGACAAAATTCGAGACTTTTTTCAAATGTCAATTTTTGACTAATTTTATTTTTGTTATTTGCTAATGCTTTCAATTCCAGTTCTGAGAAGGGTGGAAAAAATATTTTGGGAAGGGGAGAAAATGCTGGTAACCAGCATTTTCTCCCTTTCCCAGAATATTTTCCAAGGCTTCTTCCTCAGTTGTGAAAACCCTGGATTGCTAAAGACTTAGCTCTTTAACTCATTACCAAACAACAAAATTTAGGTTTGTCTAAATCGGCAGCATTTGCACACGACAAAATATTTGTTTCGTGAAGGGTAGAAAACATTGTGGGAAAGGAGAACATGCTGGTAACCAGCATTTTCTCCTTTTCCCACAATGTTTTGTAAAGGCTTCTTTCTCAGAGGCGTCAAAAGTAGGGATTGTGTGGTAATGGGTTAATGCGCAATCCTGAGTTTTAAGACAGTATTAAATCATTGCTTACTCTGTCAGCCTGCTCATGGTAGATATGAAAGTTAAATGTAGGAAGTAAAAGTCTTATCAAGAGCAAAGATTTTAAACATACTTTTTAATTTAAAAGATTATAATATTTGCTCGATAAAAGTGAGTGGTTGAAAAATCAATTTACAGCCAGATATACTTAAATTCTACCAAACAACAAAATTTTGGACTAGTCTAAATTGAAAGCATTTGCAGACGACAAAATAAATTTGAATCAAAAATTGAAATTTAATCTGGAAGGGTAGAAAACATTGAAGGAAAAGGAGAAAATGCTGGTTACCAGCATTTTCTCCTTTTCCAACAATGTTTTTAAAGGCTGTCTTTCTCAGGGTAGTTAAAAGTTGGGATTGTGTGGTAAAGAGTTAGCCCATTATGACACAATTCCTTAGTTTTAATGACCTTGAGAAAGTAGATGTTTTAGAAACATTGTAGGAAAAGGTGAAAATGCTAGTAACAAGAATTTTCTTCTTCTATCAATAATATTTTCTACCCTTTCTAAGAAATTATGTACCATTTTTGCTACATTTCTTTTTTTATCAGCAAAATGCTTTGGATTTGGGAAAGTCCATATGTTTAGTGGTTTATTCATTATTTTGAGAAAGATTATTTGGCTTGCAACACATGAAAAGGGGCATTCAGACATTTGTGTAAAGTGTCGTCTCGGATCAGCCTGTGCTGTCTGCGCAGGCTAATCCAAAACAACACTTTCCGTTTTTATGTTATTTTCTGATTGGCGCAAGTCTATTTTAGCACAAAATCTTATGCAGTCATAAAGTGCCGTCTCGGATTAGCCGGCGCAGACTGCGGCGCAGGCTGATCCGAGACGACACTTTACGCAAATGTCGGAATGTCCTTTTTCCCATGTTGCCAGCCATTTGGGAAAGCAGCTGCTGGCATGGTAAGATTATTGTGCAAAGTACCTGTAAAAGAAACTTTGAGTATAAAGCAAAAATAGTTGCATTGACTGCTGTGATAGAAATAAAAATTATGTATTAAATATCATACAAACAAACACTTTGTACTTTTGTTAATGAGATAACATCTTCGCGAGCCAAGGTTACGATCACTACTTGGATCTTACTTGGGCTAATTGAGCCTGATTTCATGATTCCTGCGATGTGCCTTCTATTGGATGCTGGTTATTACCCCCCTTTACATCATGTTTCTAAAAGCCAATGAAATACCATTTTACAAACTGCTTACAAATACACATGAAGCAATAAGCAGACATCCGCGTGGGTTTCCATGTTTTTCCTACTATTCGAAAGGTAGAGACTTCTATTCGAAAGGTATCAACCTTATTCTATTTTTATCGAAGATGAAAAGCTACAAGCGATTTCATTCGTTGCTGTTAGAGCTGGCTGCATCCAATGAAAAAGCGTATCGGGGGAATTTAAAAATCAAGCTCGATCTGCCAAGGGTAGAGAAGTGTAGTTAATCGTCAGCTTTGGCTTGCTAAGATGCTGAAATAAGGATATTAAAAGCTTTCAACAGTGTTTTGTACAAAACATAAAACCTGTCCTCAGAGACATGGAACTTGGATCTTTCATGTCATTGTGAACAACGAAATAAGGATATTAAAAGCTTTCAACAGTGTTTTGTACAAAACATAAAACCTTGTCTTCAGAGACATGGAACTTGGATCTTTCATGTCATTGTGAACAACGAAATAAAAATTTATTTTGGGAAGAATAGAAGACATTGCAGTAAAAAGGAGAAAATGCTGGTTACCAGATTTTTCACCTTATCCCACATTGTTTTTCAGAAAATTCTTCTTAGGATCGATAAAACTTGTGATTGTATGGTGAAAGGCTAAATAGGTTTATATCTAAATCCATGACCCAATGATTGATTTGAACCTAGGCCAACTTAAACTATACTTAGACCCAACCAATATCGAAAAGAATATTTGAACTTTTGACCTCATTTTGCTGCATCTTGATGGATGTGTTGAATAGCTCCTGAGAAAACTGAATGCTTACTGGTATTACAAGCTTTATTAACCCATTACCACACAATCCCTACTTGAGAAAGAAGCCTTTCGAAAACATTGTGGGGAACAGGAGAAAATGCTGGTAACCAGCATTTTCTCCTTTTCCCACAATGTTTTCTATCCTTTATAAAACAAATTTAAAATTTTCAGTCACTTTTGTTTTGTCGTCTGCAAATGTTTTCAATTTGGACAAACCTAAAAATTCTGTCTTTTGGTAATGAGTAGATCTTTACCAAATGACAAAAAAGTTAAACTTGTCTGTATTTAACTCTTTACCAAACGACAAAATTTTAGACTGGTCCAAACCGAAAGCACTTGCAGACGACAAAATATTAGTGAATCAAAAATTGATTTTGTTTTTCCATCAGGGTGGAAAACATTTTTTAAGAAAAGGAGAAAATGCTCGTTACCAGCAGGACAGAAGACATTGTGGAAATAGAAGGATATGTTGGGGTCCTTTCCCTACATCGTTTTCCAAAGCCTCTTCTGTAATGAGATTAAAACTTATGGATTGTGTCGTATAGGGTTTAGTCCTTTCCTATTGTTTTCAGTACTTCAGGTCAGTGATTGTCTTTGACAAAGGAGGTGTGAATCTTAGATACCATCAGTACTTGGATGAATCATTCTTCACATTACAGTGGTTTTTTTTGCCCTTTACCAAAATTCATTCCCTGTTTGAATGATCTCGAGAAAGAAAACATTGTTGAAAGAGAAGAAAATGTTGGTCAGAATCTTTCCTCACATCCAGCTTTTTTACCCTGTACCAGAATTGATAATCCCCTGTATTAATGATCTTGAGATAGAAAACGTTGATGGATGTTGGAGAAGGAGATCAGCAAAGGTCATCACCATTTTTTGCATTTTCTAACAATGTTTTCTGTTATTTTTAAGTATTTATGCAATGACGATAACTGAAAATCAAGAAACAGGAGCTGTCACTGAATATGACCAGCACTTTGACAGAAACAGGCACTTTGACAGAAACAGGCAATTATTTGTACATGGACGGACACATAGATGGACACAAAGATAGACAGGCTGACTCCAGTATACCCATGAAAACATTCATTTTGCGGGAGTATAAAAAGACATTGAAGTCCATATAATGTCAAATGTATTATAAGAAGTGTCAGGCAGAAGATGACTTTCATTGTGGCCAGTGGTTTACTGTATTTCAGTGCCAAAGCAAAGGTTAAAATTCTTTGTATGGAACTAAAATATTTTAGGTCCTTCCAATTGAAAGCAATTGTAGACAACAAATTAAAGTTTGGTCCTAAAGGAACCATTGAGGGATGCTATGAAAGTTCTGGGTCTGTATGTTGTCTGCGCATGTTGTATTCTTCGAAGATTCGACCTGTCTTATATGACGCAGTTGTATTATGTGCTATAAAGTAGCAATGAAAATAACTTTTATCAATACCTTTGAGGAGAAATCAGGCCTGTTTTAGCTCCAGATTTCTCTAAACTGCTGATCATAGCTGAATGAATCGCACCAGGTAGTGATTTATTGAGTAAACGTTTATTTTAGTTTGGAATTGAAGGTAACAGTTGTTGCATCGAAAAGTAGCATAGAAAAGTAGTCCGGTTCTATATCTAGGATGCCCAAATTAGATAGATGAGTATTTGTATAATGCCATCTAGCGGGTAATAATGTGGGTCTGTATTCACCAAAGATTTTGGAAGCAAGACAACTTCTGGTTGGCTAAATGATACAATTGGTCCAATCAAAATCTGTGTTACTTTGATATATAGAAAATTGTAGAGAATAAGACAAAGGTTGTTACTAAGGATGGTTACCATTATTTTTCCCTTTCTCCCGTATATTTTGTTTCTGCCTTCTGCATCACGGTCATTAAAATCGGAAAGTTTTTGTAAAGGTGAAACAATTATAACCTCATCAATACATTTTTTTACTTGTCCAGAAATGATCAAGATAGATACTATTAAAGAGAGATGGACACATATTAAAAACTCGAAATGAAGGTAGATTTCAATTACTCTGACAGATAGACATATTTCTTGTCTATTCATTTTTCACAGTGTTTACTGAAATTCTTTAGTACAGATAGACCAAGAAAGATATAATACTTCATATACTTTATGTACTATACTTTATGTACATAGAAAAAAAACCTCTGACATAATGACGCGGTCTATAATACTGTAATGACTACGTATTATATTTAAGATTTTATACATGATTGCGTTATCATGCATACCTATTGTCTATTTTGTCGCAATAATGAGCATGATATGTCAGGAGAACCCTTTGCCGCTATAATCACTGACGAGAGAACCCCTGCGTTTTAACCTTACCAAACAATCCCAAGTTTTGATCCCACTAAAGAAAAAGGCTTTTGGAAACATTTCGGGAAAAGGAGAAAATGCTGGTAACCAGCATTTTCTCCTTTTCCCGCAATGTTTTCTACCCTTCCCAAAACAAATTTCATTTTTTGAGCATTCCTTATTTTGTCGTCTGCAAATGTTTTGAGTTTGGATCAGCCTGAAATTTTGTCGTTTGGTAAAGAGTTAACTCTTTATCAAACAACAAGAATATTGTGCTTGTCCAAACTTAAAGCATTTGCAGACGGTAAAGTAACTGTGGCTCAAATAGGCAATGTTGTTTTTGAAAGCTTAGAAAACATTGTGGCAAAAGAAGAAAATGCTGTTTATCAGCTTTTTCTCCTTTTCCCACCATGTTTTCAAAAGCCTTCTTTGTCAGTATTGTTAAAACTTGGGTTGTGTTAAAGATTTTAGACTGAAAGGAGGAAGACCCAGCCAGAGATACACTTTAGGAGTGAATAATCAAAGAATAATTTCATTGTCATTTTTCCCTAAAACATATACTGTGGGTACTCAGTGTAATTGTTTCATCTAAAATCATTTAGTTAACAGCATTTTCTCCTTCCACATTTTTTGCTGACCTTTCATTTCATTATTAGACTCAGTTAACTTGTAATCTTGTGCAAATCAAAGTTTCAATTTCCATTATTCTCCTCATCTATTAAAACTTCCGACTTGTCCAAATAGTGGGCACTTACAGATGACAAATTAAGTTTTTACCAAATGACAAAATTTTGGACTTAAATGCATCTGTAGAAAACAAAAAAGTGAAATTTTGTTTCCAGCAGGATTGATACCATTGTGGGAAAATGAGAAAATGCTGGTTACCAGCATTTTCTCCATTTCTGACAATGTTTTCTAAAGGCTCCTACTTCAGGGTCGTTAAAACTTGAGATTCTGCGGTCAAAGGTTAAAGACATAAATGCTGGTGAAATGATTGGATTTGTCAATGAAAAAGTAGGAAAATATTGTGAAAAACAGAGACAGTGCTAGTAACCAGCATTTTGTCCTTTTCCCACTATGTTTTTGAAAGCCATTTTCCGGAGGCATGTTAAAACTTGGAATTGTGTGGCAAAAAAAATTTAGGAAAGAAAAATATTTAACCTTTGTGACACAGTGTAAGTATACAATGTATTAACTCTTTACCAAACGACACAATTTTGAAGTGATCAAAATCGAAAGCATTTGCAGACCACAAAATGAATGTGACTAAAGAATAAAAATTTGTTTTAGGAAGGGAAGAAAACTTTGTGGGAAAAGGAGAAAATGCTGGTAACCAGCATTTTCTCCTTTCCCCACCATGTTTTCAAAAGGCTTCTTTCACAGGGGTGTTAAAAATAGGGATTGTGTGGTAAACAGTTAAGTTCAGTTTCTTGCAAAAGTATATTAGTATTATGGTAATATAATCTTACCTGCAATGAACTGACAGGAACTTTTATTATCCTAGATCTTCATCAAATCTTATCAAAAATTTGCATATTCCATTTTAAAGTAAAGCCAGTGTAATATAAATATTCCACATAATGCACATATAAAATATAATTATTTTCATTACGCTATAAAAGTATCAAAAGGTTATAAGAAAGTGTGAGCTGTCAAACAGTGGTTACGATATACCAACTATAAAGCAAGTTTGGTAATATGTGAACTCAACTGTATTGGAAAATTCTGATCAGGTATTGAAATAAACTAATCAGCTTGATATTTTTCCCTCTTAACCCATTACCACTCAATCCCTACTTTTGACACCCCTGAGAAAGAAGCCTTATGAAAACACTGTTGGAAAAGGAGAAAATGCTGGTAACCAGCATTTTCTCCTTTTTCCACAGTGTTTTCTACCCTTTCCAGAAAAAATATCAATTTTTCAGTCACCTTTATTTTGTTGTCTGCAAATGCTTTCAATTTGGACCAGTCCAAAATTTTCTCGTGTGGTAATGAGTTAACCCTTTCCCAAACAACAAAATTTTAGACTGGTCCAAATTGAAAGCACTTGCAGACGACAAAATAAACTGAAGTCAAAAGTAAAAATTCGTTTTCAGCAGGGAAGGAAACATTGTGGGAAAAGGAGAAAATGCTGGTTACCAGCATTTTCTCCTTGTCCCACAATGTTTTCAAAAGGCTTCTTTTTCAGGGTCGAGAAAACCGGGAATTGTTTGGTAAAGAGTTAAGGAATTTTCATAGTCCTCTTGTCGGTTGATTGTATGGTGCTTAATGCTGTTTTCAACATTATTTCTCTTACTTTATGATGGTCACTGCATCTATCCATGCCTTTCGGGAATTTCTTCTATATAGTGCTTTGCACAGTGTTCTTTTCAAGCCACAGGCTACTTTCCCACATCACCATCAGTGATAATGAGAGAGAGAGGAATGAATCATGTTGCAATGACTGTCATCAAAATGATAATCATTTTCTTTTTTTCCTACAATGTTTTCAAAACCTTTCTGCTGGATGGTTGTAAAGACCTTGACTAAAGAATGCAATTGACCCTTTCCCAAACAGGCCCTGGTTTTCACGACCCTGAAAAAGAAAAAAAAACTTTTGAAAATATCATGAGAAAAGAAAATGCTGGAAACCATCATTTTCTCCCTTTCCCACAATGTTTTCTACCCTCCCAGGAAAAATTTCAATGTTTGAGTCGCCTTTACTTTCTCGTCTGTAAGTGGTTTCAATTTGGACCAGCTTAAAATTTTTTCGTTCGGTAAAGAGTTAAAATGTGTACAGATATTTGATATTTTCGTTGTCTGCAAGAAGACAATACAGGTCGTCCTAGTGGCAGGATGAAAAGGTTTTTGGGGATTTTTGCTTACAACCTTTGTCAGCTTGAGAGCAAGAATTAGTGCTCATTGTTCCTCATCCATCTGTCCATATGTACATGGCTGATTGTTTGTCATCCATTGGTCAATCTGCAAGTGCTCATTATCCTTCATCCATTTGTCCATATGCAAATGGCTGATTGTTTGTCAGCCACCTGTCAGTCTGCAAGTGCTTCCTGTCATTCATCCATCTGTCCATATGCAAATGGCTGATTGTTTGTCATCCACCTGTCAGTCTGCAAGTGCTCATTGCCCTTCATCCATCTGTCCATATGCATATGGCTGATTGTTTGTCATCCACCTGTCAGTCTGCAAGTGCTCATTGCCCTTCATCCATCTGTCCATATGCATATGGCTGATTGTTTGTCATCCACCTGTCAGTCTGTAAGTGCTCATTGCCCTTCATCCATCTGTCCATATTCAAATGGCTGATTGGTTGTCATCCACCTGTCAATCTGCAAGTGCTCATTGCCCTTCATCCAACTGTCCATATGCAAGTGCTCATTGCCCTTCATCCAACTGTCCATATGCAAATGGCTGATTGGTTGTCATCCATCTGTCAATCTGCAAGTGCTCATTGTCCTTCATCCATTTGTCCATATGCAAATGGCTGATTGTTTGTCATCCATCTGTCAATCTGCAAGTGCTTCTTGTCCTTCATCCATCTGTCCTTCTGCAAATGGCTGTTTGTTTGTCATCCATCTGTCAATCTGCAAGTGCTCATTGTCCTTCATCCATCTGTCCATATGCAAATGGCTGATTGTTTGTCATCCATCTGTCAGTTTGCAAGTGCTTTTTGTCCTTCATCCATCTGTAGATGTTCAGATGCTGTTTGTTTGTCGTCCTCCTGCAAGTGCTGATTGTTCATCATCTATTTGTCCATATCAAGGGATCAGTGCAAGAGTAGTGTAAGTGCATATACAATGTATATGCACTTACAATTCTCTTGCACTAACCCACCAATATGCAATTGCTCATTGTTGTCATCATCCATCTGTAAGTCTGCCAATGCTGATTGTTTATCATTCATCTGTAAGTCTGCAAGTGCTCATTGTCTTTTGTCCATCTGTAAGTCTGCAAATTCTTACATTTTGTCATCCATCTGTCAGTCTGCAAGTACTGCTTGTTTTCATCCATCTGTCCATATGCAAATGCTGTTTGTTTCATCCACCTGATAGTGCTGAATGTCAATCATCCATTGTCCATAATGCAAGTGCTTATTGTTATCATCCATCGCTAAGTCTGCAAGTGTTCATTGTCCTTAATCCATCTGTGAGTCTGCAAATGCTGATTACTAGTATTTGTCATACATCTGTCCATCTGCAAGCGCTTATTGTTTGTCATCCATCCGTCCATCTGCATGTGCTTAGTGGTCCTGTGTGGCTTAGTGGTAAAGGTTTGGACTCGTAACCTAGAGGCCCTGGTTTCAAGTCACACTGATTCCATGGTGTTTTTCACAGGAGTGTCCTTGGGCTAGACACTTCAGAGCTCAGGCCTAGTACTGGTATAACCCAGGAAAACATGAATTTGTAAGCTGTGGTCATGATAAGACTGAAATAATGTTGAAAGCAGCATAACACATCAATCTGTAAATACTGACAGTTTGTCATCCACCTGTCCATTTTGCAGTTGCTGATTGTTTGTCATCCACCAGTCAGTTTTTCAATTCAGATTATTAAATTCTTATATATATCCCATAGATACTAATTTCTACACATTGTTTGAAGGAGCCTTTGGAAAACAGTATGGCAAAAGGTGAAATTGCTCGTGATGAGCAATTTCACCTTTTGTCACAATGTTTTCTGTGCTATCAAAAGGTGTCATTCACACATAAGAAACGGCCTCATCCTTGCTGTTATTTAGGGTCAATTAGAGATTTCATAGGAATGCCTTATGGGGTAAAGGATTAACTTAATTTGAACATAGTTATTTTACATTGATTGAGAAAAAAGTTCTTACAACTTATGCTAATCTCTCTCGATTCTGCTTCCTTGAAACTACACCAGTACTCGCACCGAATGTGTGGGCCAATGATAAATCCAAAAGTTGATGTTGCTCCCAGGTATTGAACTTGGGACCTAATGGTTACAAGGCTGACGCTCACAACCATGGACACCACAAGATTATTTGTCATCCACCTGTCTGCAGAATGAATGCAGATTGGTCATCATCAACATATCCATGTGCAAGTGCTGATTGTCTGTCATCCAACTGTCTATATGCAAGTGCTCATTGTCCTTCATCCATCTGTCCTTCTGCAAATGTTGATTGTTTGTCATCCACCTGTCTATTGCAAATGCTCATTGTCCTTCATCCATCTTTCCTTCTGCAAACGCTGATTGTTTGTCATCCACCTGTCTATTGCAAATGCTCATTGTCCTTCATCCATCTTTCCTTCTGCAAACGCTGATGTTTGTCATCCATCTGTCCATCTGCAAATGCCCAGTGACTGTCAACCATCTGTAAATGCCCAGTGACTGTCATCCATCTGCAAATGCCCAGTGACTGTCATCCATCTGCATGTGCTCATTGTTTGTTATCCATCTATCAGTCTTCAATTTCTCTTTGTTTGTCATCCATTTGTTAGTCTACAAATGTTCATTGTTTGTAATCCATCTGTAATTATGCAAGTGCTCAGTATTTGTCAACATCTGTAAGTCTTCAAGTGCTTTTGTTTATCATCCATCTGTAAGCCTGCAGGTGTTCATTGTTGTCCATCTGTAAGTCTGTTAGTGCTCACTGTCCTTTATCAGTCTGCTCATATGTTACTCTGAAAGTGCTAAGTATCCATATGCTCATCTTCAAGTGCTCATTCCACATCATTAATCTGTTCATAATTATGTTCATCTGCAGCTGTGGTCATCATCAAACACCAATCTGTGTGAATGTATGTCTGCAAGTGTTCATGAATTTGTACGTCTGCAAGTAATCATCTCCTGTACTCCTTCTCTGTCAGGCCATCTCTGACTATGTTTCCATTGGGAGCAGTTAATTATATTTTATGAAAACTTTAAAACTTAAAAAATCAATCATAGACTGTCAACATTGACTTTAACCCATTACCACACAATCCCAAGTTTAGACGCCCCTGAGAAAGAAGCCTTTTGAAAACACTGTAGGAAAAGGAGAAAATGCCGGTAACCAGCATTGTCTTCTTTTCCCATAGTGTTTTCTACCCTTCCCAGATCTAATTTTAATTTTCTAGTCACCTTTTATTTTGTCGTCTGCAAATGCTTTCAATTTGAACCAGTCTAAAATTTTGTCGTGTGGTAAAGAGTTAAAGCAAGCAGATCAAGCAGATTAGTCTGCTTGGGTTTGCTCAAGTCTGATCCTCAAAATATACCGGGATATGCGCCTAGAAAATCCAGAAAAGATTGTTAGTTGTCCATTGTTTGTATAGAGTAGATAATGAATTAATTGGTATGTGTTTTATGCTTCTTTCATCATTATATATATCAGCCACATCACAAAAGCTGAGAAATTCAAGTGCTTACAAGGGTTTCACGTGTTCTCGATTGGAGAAAAGAACTTTATGATACTTTGTCATGCAATGGTCATTGAAATGGTTTATCTATTTACCATAAAATCCCGACTTTTAACGACCCTGAGATAGAAGCCTTTAGAAACATTGTGGGAAAATGAGAAAATGCTGGAAACCAGCATTTTCTCTTTTTCCCACTATGTTTTCTACCCTGCTGGAAACAAATTTCAATTTTTGAGTTACATATAATTTGTTATCTGCAAGTGCTTTCAATTCGGACCAGTCTACAATTTTGTTGTTTGGTAAAGAGTTAAAGGACAAGTTTAACAGGTGATTTAATTGTGACATATTTTAACGGGCTTTTGGCAATAAAGATATTGAACATTTGGCCCTTTACCACACAATCTCCACTTTTAATGACCCTATGAAAGAAGCTTTTTGAAAACATTGTAGAAGAAGAAGAAAATGCTGGCAACCAGCATTTTCTCATTTTCCTATAATATTTTCTAACCTTTCCAAAAACATATTCTAATTTTTGAGTTACGTTTAATTTGGCATCTGCAAGTGCTTTAAATTTGGACAAGTCTAAAATTTTGTCATTTGGTAGAGTTAAATGTTCTTCTTTATTTCAGTCTTTGTTTAACCCTTTACCAAACAATCCCTGGTTTTTACGACCCTGAGATAAAAGCCTTTTGAAAACATTGTGGGAAAAGGAGAAAATGCTGGTAACCAGCATTTTCTCCTTTTTCCCACAATGTTTTCTACCCTGCTAGAAACAAATTTCATTTTTTGAGCAACCGCTATTTTTTCGACTGCAAGTGCTTTCAAAATGATCCAGTCTAAACTCTTGTCGTTTGGTAAAGAGTTAAATGATTGGGTAATGTCAAGGTAAATAACTTTTACCTTGCACCATATAATTACATGTGTTAATGAACCTGTCGCATGAAGCTTTAAAAATCATCTTGGACAAAAGAGAAAAGGCTGATCTCTTTGGTCTTTTTATGTTTTCTGTCCTTTCAATCAGACAAAACTCACAAGTTGAGGAACATTTCATTGATTGTCTGCAAATGAGGACAAGTCTAAAGCTTTGTTGTCTGTTGAAGAGTTAAAAAATTGCCTTACAAGTCATAATGAAGAAAGACCCATTTTGTGACATTTTTCTGTGAAATTTTTGCTTGTTAGCTTGGCTGTTTTCGAAGAAGACATCAAGGTATTGCCTTGCCCCATTGTCACCTGTGTTGTCATTGTTGTGGTGCAAGAACTTTTCCATTGTATAATATCTCTGTCATTACTGAAGGGTACCTACGTCATACTCAGACAAGAAGAGCTCTTGAAAATGGGGAGTGATGGTATTCTAAGTCCATTATTTCTCTTTCAAACCCTATGTTGTGGGTGGTCATTAGAATTGTCTCAATGAGCACTCAGAATGGTTGGAAGAGGAGCTTGTCTGTAGAGTTGAAGATTGGTGTTTTGTCTGTTCTGCTTGTTTAATGGTACAAAGGTCTAGTGCAGATATCAATTTTCTATAAAAGAAAATCTGTTATAATGCAGCTTTTATATCATTTGCTGGCATTATATTGTGAAACCCCTGTGAAATTAATTTTAGGGGTCTTTCAAAAAATTTTTGGGTCAAAGTTAAAAGAAAAACAACAGGGTTCATGGAAAACCCTGAAGAATATTTGAGCTGTCACCATGATAGGACTAATATAATGTTGAAAAGGGGATAAAACACTAATTAATCCATCACTTGATCTGTACTGTCTCGGAAAACAACTCATTTTCTCCTTAGTCCTGCAAGGGTAAACAACTTATAATGTTTGTGTCTAGAAGTATTGTTCTAAACCATTTCACCGTGAAAGTAGGCTAATGAAAACCAATAGATTTTATTTATGGTTATTTTTTATCCCTTAACAAAAAAATCCCTGTTTTATGACCAAGAGAAAAAGTACAGGCTTCTGGAAACATTGTTGGAAACAGAGAAAATGCTGTAGACCAGCATTTTCTCTTTTACCCATAATGTTTTTTTTAATCCTTTTTGAAGACATATTTCATCATTTTGCTGCTAGTAATTTATCATATTTCAGTTTTGTCATTCGGTAAATAATTTAGTCTGTCATAAAAACAAAAGGAATCAACAATGGTATTGAATTTCAGCCTCAAAAGGGCATGAATATCTTATATCATTCTACTGAAAAATGTCCTGTTTTGAATGAACAAAGGTCATACTATATTACAACCTGTTATTTGTCTGTTTGTCTGTCAGCTATTTCTGGTGTAGCTATCCTCCCCAGTCAAGCCACTTAAGTCCTGGGTTTGTATTCACCAACCATTTTTAAGAACGTTCTTTGTTTTATTCTCCAGAATTTTCTACATTTGTAAGTAACACAACTTTTGATTGGCTAAATTGAATGGTTTAGCGAGTCAGAACTTGTGTTACTTAAGCCCCTTTCACAATTGGCGCATGCGCACTTTAGTCTTTACAACACTTTGTGATCGGAATTTTTATAGCCTCGCACGAGCTTTCACATACGTTGCACGATGCCTCGCATTCGTTGCATGTTTTTTAGTGGTCGCATCAAGTCTCATCAAAATAGTGGACATGCAAACTTTTCAGATGTAACCGAATGCGATCCAAATTATCGCGATGCAATGCACTAACATTAGTACGAACATCTTGCAGCGTGGTGTGTACTTGCAAGAGTGATGCACTATTTTTAAAGGTCGTAAGATGAGTCGCAGCAGTCTATGCGTGTGTTTTGGGAACCATGAGACTTTTGCTCAACGTGTCCCATGTAATCTTGCAACGTTTTACTATCAATGCACGATTCATCAGCTTCAATTTGTCATACTTTGCCACTAATATATATATAAACCCTGTGTAAGCATTTCTGCTTCAGACCACAATTGACATGGATGCTGCTGCGCCAATACCTCCCTGCATTCTGCTGGGTTTGCTGAATCTTCTCTCGCATTCAACTTTGTCAACTGAAGAGCGTTGGAAACGGGCGGTATATAAACTCCCTCACACGAGCATTTGTACCATTGAACGCAAGATGGCACAAGCGTCCCATGTCCAATCGCATTGACATACATTCAATCATCCGATCCACTTGATCAATCGCACGATCCTATCACATTATCTTACAACACTTGCTTTCATTGTACAGCAGTTGTATATAGATGCAAGATATATCGCAAGATTTAATGTGTTTGCATTGCACAACGGTCGCTTTGGATCGTGCGATATTTTTTCATATGCGATTATTTAGGCAACAGTTTACGATCCAAACCAAAATTTATTGGTCGCACGAATATTTTGTCGCTTGTGCTCATGCGCCAATTGTAAAAGGGGCTTTACAAATTTAGAAAATCTTGGAGAATAAGACTAAGAATATCCTCAAGAATGGTTGGTGAATATGTGCCCTAGTTCGTATTCACCAACCATTCATAAGAACTTTCTTAGCCTTATTCTCCAGAAATTTTCAATAGTTGAAAGGAACACAACTTCTGATTGGCTAAACCATTGGCTAAACCCTCTACCAAAAACCTGTTTTCTGATGAAGAGCTGGTGGGGGTATAACCCATTGCCTCTCAATCCCTACTTTTGATGCCCCTGAGAAAGAAGCCTGTTAAAAACACTATGGGAAAAGGAGAAAATGCTGGTAACCAGCATTTTCTCCTTTTCCCACAGTGTTTTTTACCCTTCCCAAACCAAATTTTAATTTTTCAGTCACCTTTATTTTGTCGTCTGCAGATGCTTTCAATTTGGACCAGTCTAAAATTTTCTTGTGTAGTAAAGGGTTAATCACATTCAGTGATAGCTTTAGTTTTCTTAGACATGATGATAGCCAAACAGGCTGCTGCCGACTTGTCATATAATCTGCACTGCTCCTAATGGACACATGGATATAGTGCATTATAATCAACAAGGGCATTTGGAAGACAGATTCAGTTACTTTGCTCACCACTTTGCAATGTCTCATCATTGTTTTTTAGCTTACCTGAGCACGAAGTGCTCATGGTGAGCTTTTGTGATCACCCAATGTCCGGCGTCCGTTGTCCGTCGTGCGTCGTCCGTCGTCCGTCGTCCACAATTTCTTTAAACATCTTCTCCTCCTAAACCACTGGGCCAATCTTGATGAAACTTGGCGAGGATGTTCCTTGGGTGAAGCTCTACCAAAGTTGTTCAAGAGATTGAATTCCACCCATAATTCTGGTTGCCATGGCAACCGAAAGGAAAAAAATAGCAAAATCTTTGAAAATTTTCTTCTCTGAAACTAGAAGGCGTAGAGCTTTGATATTTGGTATGTAGCATCTCCTAGTGGACCTCTACCAAGATTGTTCATATGATGTCCCGGGGGTCAAAACTGGCCCCGCCCCGGGGGTCACAAGTTTGGAACATAGGAACAAAGAAGGAAAACTTTAAAATTCTTCTTCTCTGAAACTAGAAGGTGCAGGGCTTTGATATTTGGTATGTAGAATTTCCTAGTGGACCTCTACCAAGATTGTTCATACGATGTCCCTGGGGTCAAAACTGGCCCCGCCCCGGGGCTCACAAGTTTGAAACATAGGAATAAAGAAGGAAAACTTTAAAATTCTTCTTCTCTGAAACTAGAAGGTGCAGGGCTTTGATATTTGGTATGTAGCATCTCCTAGTGGACCTCTACCAAGATTGTTCATATGATGTCCCTGGGGTCAAAAATGGCCCCGCCCCGGGGGTCACAAGTTTAAAACATAGGAATAAAGAGGGAAAACTTTAAAATTCTTCTGCTCTAAAACTAGAAGGTGCAGGGCTTTGATATTTGGTATGTAACATTTTCTAGTGGACCTCTACCAAGATTGTTCATATGATGTCCCTGGGGTCAAAACTGGCCCCACCCCGGGGGTCACAATTCTGAAACATAGGAACAAAGAAGGAAAACTTTGAAAATCTTCTTCTTTGAAACTAGAAGGCGTAGAGCTTTGATATTTGGTGTGTAGCATCTCCTAGTGGACCTCTACCAAGATTGTTCATATGATATCCCTGGGGAAAAACTGGCCCCGCTCCGGGGGTCACAATTTTGAAACATAGGAACAAAGAAGGAAAACTTTGAAAATCTTCTTCTCTGAAACTAGAATATGTAGAGCTTTGATATTTGGTATGTAGCATCTCCTAGTGGACCTCTACCAAGATTGTTCATATGATGTCCCTGGGGTCAAAACTGGCCCCGTCCCGGGGGTCACAATTTTGAAACATAGGAACACAGAAGGAAATCTTTGAAAATCTTCTTCTCTGAAACTAGAATATGTAGAGCTTTGATATTTGGTATGTAGCATCTCCTTAGTGGACCTCTACCAAGATTGTTCATATGATGTCCCTGGGGTTAAAAAATGGCCCCGCCCCGGGGGTCACAATTTTGAAATATAGGAACAAAGAAGGAAAACTTTAAAATTCTACTTCTCTGAAACTAGAAGGTGCAGGGCTTTGATATTTGGTATGTAGCATCTCCTAGTGGACCTCTACCAAGATTGTTCATATGATGTCCCTGGGGTCAAAACTGGCCCCACCCTGGGGGTCACAAGTTTAATACATAGAAATAAAGAAGGAAAAATTGAAAATTTTTCTTGTCTGAAACTAGATTATGTAGAGCTTTTATATTTGGTAAATAGGATCTCCTAGTGGACTTCTACAATGTCTGTTCATATGATGCCCCTGGGGTCAAAACTTGCCCTGCCCCATGGGTCACAAGTTCGAAACATAGGAACAAAGAAGGAAAATGTCAATATTATTCTTCTCTTAAACTAGAAGGCGTAGAGCTTTGATATTTGGTATGTAGCATCTTTTAGTGGACTTCTACAAAGTTTCTTCATACGATGCCCCTGGGGTCTAAACTTGCCCTGCCCAGGGTTCACAAGTTCGAAACATATGAACAAAGAAGGAAAACTTTAAAATTCTACTTCTCTGAAACTAGAAGGTATAGAGCTTTGATATTTTTTAAGTTGCATCTCCTAGTGTACCTCTAGCAAGTTTTTTTTTTCTTAGGATGCCCCTGGGGTCAAAATTGGCCCTGCCCAGGGGTCACAAGTTTGATTTTACAGCTTAGTACTCAGGTGAGCGATATAGGACCATCATGGTCCTCTTGTTATGTGGGAAAGCATGATATTGCAATCAGTCAAGCCTCATTTAACTCTGAACCATACAACAAAATTTTAGACTGGTCCAGTTTGAAAGCATTTGCAGATGAAAAATCAAATATGAATCAAGAACTGATGTTTGTTTTGGGAATGATAAAAAAACATTATGGGGAAAGAAGAAAATGTTAGTTACCTACATTTTCTTCTTTTCCTATAATGTTTTCAAAAGCTTTCTCTCTCAGGGTTGGGATTGTGTGGTAAAGGGATATCAGCAATTCTGTCCTTTTCACACAATGTTTAGCAAAAGTTAACATCCTCTAGGGTTTCGATGCGCAGAATTGTTAACCCGTCCATATGGAATAGTTGCCAGATTTTTCACATTACTGATAGTTTTCTGTATATTTTAGGATATCTGATCGAGGTGGAGGAATCGGCCATTTCATCGTGAACAAGATCTGGGATTACAACTTTACTACGTCAGGAAGCTCCCAGAATTCCAACACAGATAGAGGGCTGTTTGGTGAAATCGTGAAGAGTAGCAACAGTTTAGGAAAGATGCATGGGTATGTATATAAAGTAGGGATGGCAACGGTTAGTAAATTTGCTAACCGGTTAACCATTCAATCTTTTGATCGGTTAACCGGTTAACCGAACGACCATGTAAAAACATTTAATATGAAGGTACCTGTTTGATATGTCAACATTGACAACCGGTGCGTGAACAATGCATTCCCGTGATGTATACTATTTCTGTACTTTAGCGCAAAAGATGGCCAATCTATCGACGATCTCTCACCCTCTCGGCAATAAAACCATTTTCCCACAATGTTTTCTAAAGAGGACTAGAAATTATCAGGCCATTTCAGTGTTTCCGCTACGAAAATTATTGCGTAAATCACCTAATAGAACTGAAATTCATTTTAAAAAAAAGTTTGGTTTCACGTGAGACCTCACGTTGGAAAGGAAAAAAAACCAAACAGTATCTGCTTGTGTAAAATACCAGGATTTGAAGTTACTTGCAATCCATTTTTATAAATTATTGTCAAATCAGGCGGAAATACCTATCCATAAAGTAAAACACATGAAAAAATGTGCGATGCAAAAAACACGGAAAGAAACCCATGACAGAACAAAATGTTCCTTTCGACATTGTCCAATCAGAGTCACGTCAGATCATCTTTTTAGCAGTAAATTTCCATAGATATATTAATAACAGACTTTAGTGCTTCATCGAAAGAAAAAACTAGTGGGATCACTGGTATTTACAACTTCACAAAATCTACAAACAGAATAGAAATCAGTCACACTTTAACTCTTTACCAAACGACAAAATTTTAGACTGGTCCAAAATGAAAGTATTTGCAGACGACAAAATAAATATGATTAAAGAACTGAAATTTGTTTTAGGAAGGAAAGAAAACATTGTGGGAAAAGAAGAAAATGCTGGTTACCAGCATTTTCTCCTTTTCCCACAATGTTTTCAAAAGGCTTCTTTCACAGGGTCATTAAAAGTCGGGATTTTGTGGTAAAGGGTTAACTTTTTTCCAAACGACAAATTTTGGACTCTTCCTAACTGAAAGAGTTTGCAGACAACAGTTTTAGATTTTGAGAAAATGGCAGAAAGTTCTCAAAAAGGGTAGAAAACACTGTGGGAAAAGGAAAAATTTCTCGTAACGAGCAATTTCTCCTTTTCCCACAGTGTTTTCAAAAGACTTTTACTGCAGACACGTAAAAACCAGGGCTTGTTTGGGAAAGGGTTAAGAAAGTTTGTATAATGCATCTGCAAAAAGTATCGACCCATGTCAACCTGCTCATTCTGAGCTGAAATGGGCTAAAACCTTTTCTTTTTAATTTTTAAATTTTTGTATGTCACAGGACCTTTCTACCTAACTTGTTAAACAAAACAGATTTTAACTCTTTACCACACAATGATGACTTATAATGACCTTAAAGTTGGTTGGTTGGTTGTATTGGTGTTTAATGCGACTTTAACAGCTAAGGTTATATCATGGCGGTCAGTGACGCACATATGTTTCCTAGCTTTCTCACACCAGTACTAACACAATTTTCTTTCCAAAGCCACCGACTACTTTTCTCACATGCTTCAGCAGAGGTGAGAGGTGAAAATACGCTGGAAAGAAAGTTCGCCTCAACAGGGTATTGAACTCACAACCACCAGGTCATGAGTCTGACATGCTCACCACTGAGCCGCCCGGGTGGGCGAACGACCCTGAAGGAGAAGCATTTTGAAAACATTGTGGGAAAAGGAGACAATGCTGGTAACAAGCATTTTCTCCTTTTCCCACAAAATTTTCTACCCTATCAAAGCAAAATTGCACCATTTCAGCCTCTTTGAAACTGTTGTCTGGAAATGCTTTCAATTTGGTTAGGTCTAAAATTTGCCATATGGATTAAGGGATCTATTGGTAAACCCTTTACCAAACAATCCCTGCTTTTGCGACAGAGATAGAAACCGTTTGAAAACATTGTGGGAAAAGGAGAAAATGCTGGTAACCCTGCTAGAGACAAATTTCAATTTTTGAGTAATGTTTATTTTGTTGTCTCCAGATACTTCTAGTTTGGACAAGTCTCAAATGTTGTTATTTGGTAAAGACATAAACAACATAGATTTAAAGGAACCATATTGTTTGGTGACATGCTTGATATAAGATGGAGGGATATTGAAGTGATGTGGTTTGCTTGTCAATTCTTCTGTCTGATGGTTCTGTATTCAAACATATGGCCTCTCTAGCTTGGAATAGCAGTTCAACACAGTAACCTGTTTGCCTTTATTTTCTAAACATTCAATTAACTCTTTACCCAGCAATCTCAAGTTTCATAAACCATAAGGAAGAACCTTTTTGAAAAACATTTCGTGAAAAGGAGAAAAAGCTGGGAAACAACATTTTCTCTTTTTCCGAAAATGCTTTCTGACCTATTCTATTTTTGAGAAACAATAATGTTGTGTTCCTCAAAAGCTTTGAATTTGGGTAAGTTTAAAATTTTGTTGGGTGGTAAAAGTTTACTGTAAGTTATATGACTGAATGTTCATACTTCAGATATGGATTTGGACTGCCCACATCGCGAGCCTACGCAGAATATCTGGGTGGAAGTTTGACAGTCGAAACTATGCAGGGATATGGATCGGACGTGTACCTGAGACTGCGGCATATAGTTGGAAAACATGAGACGTTTCGTATCTAAAATCGAACTTAAAATAGTCATAGAAAGGTGCAAAATAATTGCAATAAGGTCATTGTTGTCATGTGAGACTTCGTTTTAAACTGTAGTTCAAACCAAGAATTAAAAGAAAATAGTATGAGAGGAAAATGCTGGTCACAAGGATTTTCTTCTTTTCTCCCAATGTTTTAAAAACTGCTGTCTTCATTTGTATTCCAAAATGATCATTGTGACTTTACACATGAATGAAGGGTTTATTTATCGACCAACACAAAGCTACTCCTACTGTGAAAAAGGTGAAACATGTAAAAGTAGGGAAAATAAAATTTAGCATTAGTATGGAAAAGGTTGCGGTGAAGGTGTAATTACTTTTGCGTAACTTTCTCACAATGTTTTCCAAAGCTGTTAACTCATTACCACACGAGAAAATTTTGGACTGGTCCAAATTAAAAGCATTTGCAGATGACAAAATATAGGTGGCTGAAAAATAGAAATTTGTTCTGGGAAGGGTAGAAAACACTGTGGGAAAAGGAGAAAATGCTGGTTACCAGCATTTTCTCCTTTTCACAGTGTTTTCAAAAGGCTTCTTTCTCAGGGGCGTCAAAAGTAGGGATTGTGTGGTAATGGGTTAATTGCAGGGACATAAAAAGTCATTTTTTGAGTAGTGATTGGATATGAAGTATTGAAAATGGATTACCCCCAATGAAAAAATAGAAAATCTTGTCCTTCAACAAAACAGAGTAAGCTCCCTTGAAAAACCTTTTTTCTTTTTACAACAGGCACTAAGTGTGAACTATAGTTTAAGGTGAAGTCAGCTTTGTTTTAATGAATATTTTTGTTATTCATGACTGTAGAATTTATGTCTTTTAAATTGTTTTTATCTTTAATATTGTTTTTTTGTTGTGCATAAATGGTATTTTACAAACAAGACAATGGTACAGTCAGTCAATCCAGTATTTTTACCTTTTGAGTGTGAAAGAGGAACAAAAGTGTGTATAGATATATCAGTAAATTCTTTACTGGATGAGAAAACTTAAAACCGATCCAATTTGAAAGAGTTTGTAGACAACAAATTACATGTTGATCAGATGGTTGGTATTCATCTTCGATTTGATAGAAACTGATACCAGCATTTTCTCCTTTTACCTCAATGTTTAAAAGAAATATCAGGTTTGATTTTGAAAGGGTTAACTCTTTACCAAAAAAAAAAAAATTTAGATGTGTAAAAATTGAAAGAACTTGCAGACAACAAAGTGAAAGTAACTCAAAATTGAAATTTGTTTTGTGAAGGGTAGAAAACATTATGGAAAAAGGAGAAAATGCTGGTTACTAGCATTTTCTTCTTTTCCCACTGTTTTCTAACAACTTCTTTCTCAGGATCATTAAAAGTCCGGATTGTGTGGTAAAGGGTTAAAGTAATACCTCCAGCAGATGTATCTTTGTTCCAAAGGCAAATCACTTACATAATTATTATTCATGGTCTGAAAAATGCTTTCAAAAGACGTCTAAGAATTCAGCATCAATTGACCTATTACCACACAGTCTCAAGTTTAAATGACCTTGGGAAAAAACTCTTTTGAAAACATTGTGGGAAAAGAATAAAATGCTGGTAATCAGCATTAATTTTACTTTTCCCACATTTTCTATCGTTTCAAAGACAGATCCATCTTTTGAGCCATATTTAAGTTTGTCGTCTGCATATGCTTTTAATTTGGTCAAGTCTAAAATTGTGTTATTTGTTTTTATAAATCATTGTCATTATGTCCTTTAACTCTTTTCCACACAACCAGACTTTTAATGACAGTGATAAAGAAAGCTTGAAGACCAGGGATTGTTTGGTAAAGAGTTAAACAATCCCTTGTTTTTATGACCCTGAGATAGAAGCCTTTTGAAAACATTGTGGGAAAAGGAGAAAATGCTGATGACCAGCATTTTCTCCTTTTCCCACAATGTTTTTTACCCTGCTGGAAACAAATTTCAATTTTTGAGTTCCGTTTTTTTTGTCGTCTGCAAGTGCTTTCAATTTGGACCAAATCTTGTTGTTTGGTAAAGAGTTAAAATGTATTTTTGTAGGAATGGTATCTCCTCATTGAACAGTGTAGATCCTCAATCATACTTTACATTCTGTGCAGTCTGATCTTAATCTACACTGTCCACAAAAAGTCAGAGAGTTGCACTCAGTAGCCTAATGGTATAAACACAGGATAGTGCTTTTTAGTTATTAGTGCTTTATTTATATACCACTCAAAATTTTCTAGAGGTCACCATATTTTCCTCAGCCCCTTCAATATCAGAAAACTCTTGTTAAAAGAAAAATGGTTGATATATTTGAAATATGCTATATTTGAAATACTTAAATGAGCCTTTCTTTTAAGCACCTAAAAACTGTCTGCCTGTGATGGGGCGTGTTTTTAACCCTTTACCAAACAATCCCTGGTTTTTATGACCCTTTGAAAGATGCCTTTCAAAAACATCATGGGAAAAGGAGAAAATGCTGGTTACCAGCATTTTCTCCTTTTCCCACAATGTTTTCTGCCCTTCATCAAAACAAATTTTAAATTTTCAGTCACTTTTATTTTGTTGTCTGCAAATGCTTTTGATTTGGACAAGCCTAAAATATTTTCGTTTGGTAAAGAGTTAAGCGAATCTGAAACATATTTTTTTTTTGGAACATTGAAATGATTCCTGTCAAAGTGTGAATAAAACTTGTACATAAGAGTTGGAATGCAGTTTGATTCAGCATAAAACCTTTTAGGGGTTGGAATGCAGTTTGATACAGCATAAAACCTTTCAGAAATGTTTTGAACAAATGGGGAACTTCTCCATATTTATTAATTTTGCATTGATTTTCTGTCAAACTTTAGTTGAATGTTACACTGTTCTTGAACAACTTTTCTTTTTTTATCTGTTCACCAGATGAAATTGATTTTTTTTTAATTTCTCCAAATTAATCCTTTACTACACAATTCCGACTTTTAACATCCCTGTGGAAGAAGCCTTTTTGAAAACTTTGTGGGAAAAGGAGAAAATGCTGGTAACCAGCATTTTCTTTCTTTCCCACAATGTTTTCTTCCCTTTCGAAAACAAATTTTAGTTCTTTAGTCACATTCATTTTGGCGACTGCAAGTGCTATAAGTTTTGACCAGTCTGAAATTTTGTCGTTTGGTAAAGGGTTAAAAGGATTTGTAGACAATTAACCCATTACCGCACAATCCCTACTTTTGACGCCCCTGAGAAAGAAGCCTTTTGAAAACACTGTGGGAAAGGGAGAAAATGCTGGTAACCAGCATTTTCTCCTTTTCCCACAGTGTTTTCTACCCTTCCCAGAACAAATTTCAATTTTTCAGTTACCTCCATTTTGTCGTCTGCAAATGCTTTCAATTTGGACCAGTCTAAAATTTTCTCGTGTGGTAAAGAGTTAAGTAAATGGAGTTCACATAATGGTATTGGTCTGAAAAGGTAGAAAATACAGTGCGGAAAAATTTCCTCCCTAGATTTGTGAATATGTAAGAGGTTTTTTTTTTTTATATGGTAAAGGGTTTCATAGTCCATTCTCTCATTCTTTAGAACATATTTATCTGAGCCATGCTTTGTGACAAGGAGGCTTAACCCTTCGCTACACAATCCCTACTTTAACAACCCTATGATAGAAGCCTTTTAAAAAACACTTGTGGGAAAAGGAGAAAATGCTGGTAACCAGCATTTTCTCCTTTTACCACAGTGTTTTCTATCCTTCAGTTGCATTTATTTTGTCGCCTGCAACAGCTTTCAATTTGGACTAGTTGTAAACTTTGTCATCTGGTTAAGGGTTAATGCATTTGCAAAAAGTATTGATCAGTTAGCTCAGGCTGACCTAGGCCGAAATATTTTGCTGTTGGTCAATATTTTCTTTTATTTGCTAGGTATCTTGTGTTACAGGGATTCACCAGTCCCCTTTTTGCCAGAGCATGGTTCATTTTGTGTTTCTTTTCCTGTACAAGTATAGTATTTCCTTCTTATGCTTTATTTTATTTGCCACAAAAAGCCTGCAAGTGCTAAATAGTTATATAAAGTGGTACATTTCTTGTATACAAAAATGTTCCACATTGTTTTGGTTTGAAATAAAAAAAAAATCATAAAATAACTGACAGTGTAGATCCAAGATCTAACTGTACATCATTTGCAGTCAGATCTTGATCTACACTGCACAAAACAAATGAAATTATGGCATGTACCCAGAGGGTTAAGTAATTTATTTGAAAAGAATCTCAGTCAGCATACATGGTGGGTATTTTGAATTCGTCTCATTTTATTGTTTATAAATTTTTTTTCTGTATCTTACTGGTTTTATTTCTTCATTCTTCATCTGGACCCATATCCAAAAACCATTCTAAACTGGATTTTGTCTCATTCTGAAATAACAAAGCATCACCATTTCTGATTTGAAAAATCACAAACCAATTAGGAATTGTTATTTTCTTCTTTTCCCACTATGTTTTCTTTGGCCTTTTACCATTGAGTTGTTAAATTTCAGGATAGTTTGGTAAAAGTTTAGATAACTAAGTTCAGTTGGCAAAGTTTTGATAACTCTTGGAATTAACTAATTACCAAACAACGATATTTTAGGCTTTTCCAAATCAAAAAATTTGCAGATGACAAAATAAAGGCGACAGAAAATTTGATTTTTTTTTAAAGAGTAGAAATCTTTGTAGAAAAAGAAAAAAATGCTGGTTTCCAGCATTTTCTCCTTTTCCTACAATGCTTTCTAAAGGCTTCTTTTTCAGGGTTGTCAAAAGTAGGGATTGTGTGGTAATGGGTTAAATTGCATGTTTAGAATGGTTGTTGAATGTTGTCTCAAGAATCATTAATACTCACTGGTATTTACAATTGTTATATGTATAATGGGCTATGCTGTGCGAAAAGCTTGAGTAACATATTTGCAACATGTATTCAGGGAGGTCAGCTTGTGCATGTATTGCAGGCTGACCGGAGTCAAAAAGTTTTTTTTTTTTACTCTTGAATTTTCCTCGAGGACCACTCTGCGTCTTCCTCGGGGTCGTCAAAAGTTGTCATTGTGTGGTAAAGGGTTTTGTGTCTACATTTTTACTCCCATTTACGGACAGTATTTGAATTTTTTTTTTCTAAAAAAGATGCTGCTTGTTACAACAGCTGAGGCTTCCTAAATAATGGGCCATTATCTGCTTTTGATGACTTTCAGGCATAGGTTCTTGATAAAATTGTCAAAAGAGAAAGTCAGATAATACCGGTTTCTCGCAATGTGGTTTCAGTGTTGCAGAAGACAAATTCAAGATACTACTTGATACTGATTTATACATTTGTTTGCCATGTACATGTTTTTATACATTTGTTTGCCTTTTATATGTCTTGCAAGCTAGAAAATAGAGGCAATCCAACCAAGAGGGAAAAGTGTTAATTGCAAAATGTGTTGACATATTAACCCTTTCCCAAACAAGCCCTTGTTTTTACGTGTCAGCAGTACAAGTCTTTTGAAAACACTGTGGGGAAAGAAGAAATTGCTTGTAACGAGCAATTTCTCCTTTTCCCGCAGTGTTTTATACCCATTTGGTGAACTTTCTGCCATTTTTATCGAATTTGAAATTGTCGTCTGCAAACTCCGAGAGTTTGGAAAAGTCTAAAATTTGTCGTTTGGGAAAGGTGTCTGTCATGACGTTGGTCCAATTCGAAGTGCTTCCTAAATCACCTGAAAACATGATGAAATGTGGAGAATATTGACAAACTGGTTACTTCTCCGCATTTCATCATGTTTTATCTCTCACTTAAGCATCTAAGAACTGATTTGATTTGTTCCTCTTTAACTTTGTTGTCCTCCAAATTGGCTTAGAGTAATAGGATTTAACCCTTTGCCACACAATCCCGACTTTTAACAACCCTGCTGAAGAAGCCTGTTGAAAATATTGTGGGAAATGGAGAAAATACTGGTAACCAGCATTATCTACATTTCCAAAAATGTTTTCAATTCTATCTAAGACTAATTCAGTCATTTATGCCACATTTTAATTGCAGTCTGCCATTGCTTCCAATTTAAACATATTTATTTCACAATGATTGAGAAATAAATTCTTACAACTTAAACTAATCTGTCTTAATTCTGCCTCGTAGGAATTCACCAGTACTCACGCTGAATGTGTGGGCCTATGATCAATTCAAAAATTGACACCCCGCTCCTGGGTATCAAATTCGAGACCTTTTTGGTTGCGAGGCCGCCAACCAACCTCACGACCATGGATCACGCTTCCCATTTGGACTAGTCTATAGTTTTGTCGTGTGGAAAAGGGTCAAGACATGTACAGGCATATGTTTGTGATAAATTGTTTTATTAGGTTTGTTAGAATGAGAGATTGAGTGAAATAATGTATTGCTCATATTGAGCTCTGAAAGTGTGATATAGCTTTTAACCCTTTACCAAACAAACCCAGGTTTTTACGACCCCGAGATAGAAGCCTTTTGAAAACATTGTGGGAAAAGGAGAAAATGCTGGTAACCAGCATTTTCTCCTTTTCCCACAATGTTTTCTACCCCGCTGGAAACAGATTTCAAATTTTGAGCCGCATTTGTCTTCTGCAAGTGCTTTCAATTTTGACCAGTCTTAAATTTCATCATTTGGTAAAGAGTTAACTTTTTACCAAACAACATAATTTTAGACTTGGCCAAATTGAAAGCATTTGCAGATGATAAAATAAACGTGACTCAAAAATTGAAGCTTGACTCCAAGAGAGAAAACAGTGGGAAAAGGAGAAAATGCTGTTAGAAGCGGACTACCAGCATTTTCTCCTTTTTGCACAATGTTTTTGGAAGTCTTCTTCCTCAGAATCTGTAAAAGTGGAAATGGTGTAAAAAAAAGATTAAATCTATTCAGAAGTTTGTGGTACTGTAGTTTGCAATATTTATGTTATGGGGGCCAGAGCAGAGTTTATGTATTTCTGGTGTATTCCTAGCAAAAGACATTCAAGCCCATTGGCTTCTTTCCCATACAAGACAATTAGAAAATGTTCTGTGGTTATTTAGCTCCCGTATGACAAAAGTTAAGGCTCGTCCCACTGAAAGCATTTGTGACTAAATGTAGCTAAAATGCTGATTTCAGTTTTTGAAAGGTTAGAAAAAATTGTGGGAAAAGAAGAAAATGCTGCTTTCCAGCATTTTCTCCTTTTCCAACAATGCTTTCTAAGCTGTTTTCCTCAAAGTGATTGAAATATGGAATTATATGGCAAGGGTCGAAAAGAAAGTGTTCATCTGTCCACCAATTGCACAATGTTATAGTATTAAATCTGTGTAAGTTACGGCATTAGATCTTTATATTTTTTCTCTCGAATGGCATTATCTTGTTAATGTTTAGAATGAAGGTAGTAATCTATTACTTATAGCCAGTAGAGATAGTCAGATATTGGAGACATTAATTCTTTGTATTCAATCTTCAGACTGTCCTTCAGACTCTACAGACTGTGCATTTTAACTGTACTGATATATGGTAAATACCGGTATTTTATAACACAAATGTTTTCCAGATAGTTTCCACCTATTTCTGTGTTTTTCAAACAGTCTTCCTTCAGACTTGGTTTGTATTTTTGTTTCGATGTCTTTGGCTTTCTGGTATTGGGAAAGTCCTAACATTTCCAATGAGATGTAAATACATGTAGTTCGCTTCAAGAACTGTATATTGATTGTAACTTTTAAAAATGGTGGCGTGTGACTATAGAGCTTCGCTGAAATACATATTTTGGTATGAGTGGAAAGTTTCATGTGTTTGTTTATTTATCAACAATCCATGTCAGAATCTGCCTTGTCATAGATTTACTTTTCTTGAGGGCCACTTCACTCATTACCATTTGACATTATTTTAGACTTGTCCAAATCAAAAGCATTTGCAGACTTCAAAAAGTAAAAGGTACTGAAATTTTGAAATTTGTTTTGTGAAGGGTAGAAAACATTGTGGGAAAAGGAGAAAATGCTGGTTACCAGCATTTTCTCCTTTTCCCACGATGATTTCAAAAGGCTTCTTTTCCAGGGGCGTCAAAAGTAGGGATTGTGTGGTAATGGGTTAATAGCCCAGTATTCGTGAAATACAGGGGGCAATGAATAATGACAAATCTTCTTGATATGACTGAAAAAATGCTGAAAGCAGCGTCAAACACCATTTGATCCATCGATTGATAAACCAATTGATCAGTCATGGAAACCAATAAAAACATGCCTTTTCTAAGGTCTTGTAGAGTGTAATGGTTAGGGTCCAGAGATTTGGATACCCAGTGTGTTCATTACCTAGGTCCATATTCACTAACCAGTCCTAATATAATTCTCAGTGTAATTTTAGATAAACTCTTTACCAAACGAAAAAAATTTGGACCAGTCCAAAATTGAAAGCACTTGCAGACAACAAAATAAATGTGAATCAAAAAAAGAAATTTCATTTGGAAAGGGTAGAAAATATTTTCGGAAAAGGAGAAAATGCTGGTTACCAGCATTTTCTCCATTTCTCACCATGTCTTCAAAGGCTTTCTTTCTCAGGGTCGTTAAAAGTCGGGATTGTGTGGTAAAGAGTTAATGAAGTCACAATTATCCATATTGAAAGTGTATGAAGACTACAAATATGTAAGTGGTACAATGAAACTTAAGCTGTTAGACTGGGTAGAAATTATTGTGGGAGGAAACCCTGGTAGCCAGCATTTTCTACTTTACCCACAATATTTTCAAAGGCCCTCTTCCTTCCATTTAACCCTTTCCCAAACGACAAATTTTAGACTTTTCCAAACTCAAAGAGTTTGTAGACGACAATTGCAAATTTAATAAAAATGGCAGAAAGTTCTCCAAATGGGTAGAAAACACTGTGGGAAAAGGAGAAATTGTTTGTTACGAGCAATTTCTCCTTTTCCCACATGTTTTCAAAAGAATTGTACTGCAGACACGTAAAAACAAGGGCTTGTTTGGGAAAGGGTTAAGTTAATACTTAAGTCTGTATTACCATACAGACTTTTTATGCTGTATGTCTCTGTCAATGCCAATTAAAAGCATGGTACTCTAATAATATTCTTTAAAAAATGACAATTTTTTTTGTTACTATACCAAGTTTAAAGCTATTGCAAAAGGACAAATTGAATGTAGCTTAACCCATTACCACACAATCCCTACTTTTGACGACCCTGACAAAGAAGCCTTTGGAAAGCATTGTGGGAAAAGGAGAAAATACTGGTAACCAGCATTTTCTCCTTTTCCCCCAATGCTTTCTACCCTATACAAAACAAATTTCAAATTTTCAGCCACTTTGATTTTGTCGTCTGCAAATGCTTTCAATTTGGACAAACCTAAAATTCTATCGTTAAATAACTACTTCTGTCTTTGATAGGTTAGAAAACGTGGGCAAAGGAGATAATACTGACTGACAACATGTTGTCCTTTTCTCACAATGTTTTTGAAAGCTTTCTCCTTCAGTGTCATTAACACTTTGATTTGTGTGGTAAAGGTTTAAAAGCCAGACAAGTGATACAGGGCCATCATGGCCCTCTTTTTTTTGCGAAGTTACCCAATTTGGGCCTTTTTTTGAGATAACATCAGGACAATCAGTCTAACTATCCCAGTCTGGTATCCAACTCAAGATATGGTCTAGAGTAAGGCTTATCTAAGATTTGACCCAGTGACCTAGTTATACCCTCGCAAAACAAATGTTTTCAGGGGTATACTGGAATCAGCCTGTCTGTCCGTGTGTCCATCTGTGTACAAAATACTAGCACCTGCCTGTATCTGTCAAAGTACTTGCGGGGGTTTTCAGTGACAGCTCTTGTTCTTGACCTGGGCAGACCAAATTTCACATTTGTCCATCCACAGACCAGCATTCTGACCCTTTTAATGGGTATCAGATTGAAAATTTGCACACACAGTTATTGTTGACAACCCCACAATGGACACAGCACAAACACGAAAGCTCACCTCGGGCAATATATGCTCAGGCAATCTAGAACATGAAAAACATGGTAAAGTTTTTTTACAAAAGAGATATTTTCTATCAAACAATATAAACTTGTAAACTAAGGAAACATAAAGAAACTTAAAGTATATGTCCATGACAAATATCCTTTCAAATAGAAAATAGAGGGATGCTCTCCCTTACTTAACTCCTTTCCCAGATGCCAAAATTTAAGCCTTGTCCAAATTCAAAGCATTGAATAAATCAAGGTGGCTCAAATGGTGCAAAAAACGACACAATTTTTCTTTGATAGAGTTGAAAACATTGGGGGAAAAAGAGAAAATGCTGGTAATCAGCATTTTCTCCTTTTCCCACAATGTTTTCTGCTCTATCAAAGAAAAATTGTGTCCAGCCTCAATTGTTGTCTGTAGTTGCTTTCACTTTTCCCACAATGTTTTCTTCTCTATCAAGGAAAAATTATGTCATTTTTACCTCCTTTAATCCTTTCCCAAACTATCCCTGGTTTTTACGGGTCTGGAATAGTAACCTTTTGAAAACATTGTTGGAAAAGGAGAAAATGCTGGTAACCAGCATTTTCTCCTTTTCCCACAATGTTTTCCACCCTATCATAGACAGAAATCATCTTTTAAGCAAGAGTTGAATTGTCGTATGCAAATGCTTTCAATTTGGTATAGTCCAAAAGTTTGTCGTTTGGGAAAGGGTTAATTTGTTGTCTGCATTTGCTTTCAATTTTGCACAATTCCAAAGCAGTTAACCATACAATCCTGTATATTAACCACGTGTGCAAAAAGACATTTTCGTAATTATCATTTCCTTTTTCCAAAAATGTTTTCCTCCTTAATTTTTAAAAGCCATCAATTTAGGCGGTTTTGATTCGTTACCTGCAAGTCCATTCAGTTTGGCAAAGTCTAATATGGTATAAATTTATGAAGGTTTTCATAATTTGCTAAAATGTGCATCAAGATCAGACCCCACAAAATGTGCAGTCTGATCTTTGATCTCCACTCTCCCATTTGAAACCCTTTACCAAAAAATCTTGACTTATGACCCTGGAAAAAAAGCCTTTTGATAACAATGTGCGAAAAGGAGAAAATACTGGCTCTTTTTTCTGCCATGTTTTCTATCCCATCACACACAAATCTGACCTTGTCGTCTGCAAATGCTGTCAGTTTGAACTAGTCTAAACTGTTGTTAGTTGGGAAAGAGTTCAGACGTTCTGATGCTGCTTTTATTGCTAAAAACAAATTTCAATTTTTCAGCCACATTTATTTTGTCGTATGCAAAATTGCTTTGAATTTGAACTGGTCTAAAATTTTGTCATTTGGTAAAAAGTTAACAGCCTGTGGAAAAACACTTTTGAAAACAACCAGCATTTTCTCCTTTTTCCTAAGTGTTTCATATCTTTTGAAAAGAAATCTGACCAAATAATATGCATTTAACCCATTACTACACAATCCCTACTTTTGACGACCCTGAGAAAGAAGCCTTTAGAAAATATTGTGGGAAAAGGAGAAAATGCTGGTAACCAGCATTTTCTCCTTTTCCCACAATGTTTTCTACCTTTCACAAAAATTTCAGATTTTCAGTCACTTTTATTTTGTCATCTGCAAATGCTTTCGATTTAGACCAGTCTAAAATTTTGTCGTTTGGTAAAGAGTTAATTTGTTGTCTGCACATGCTTCCAACATGGAGAAGTTTAAGTTCTGTTGTGTGTTAGAAAGTTTGATGTATTTTCTACATATCAGTCTTACCACTTATACTTCACCAAAGTATTTAAATGAAATTCACTGCATTTTTCTGGAGTCATCTTAATGCAGTTTGAGACATCAAGTTCTTTTAAATTCGAAAAGTTCTGCAAAGCTTGTAGACTCAGATCTGTCAGCTGCCGGCAACCAGATATGTGTAAAACTTGTAACGTTTCTTGTGTGGCTGATCTGAAGCTTGCCAGAGACTGAATTCCTTCGTCAGTGATCCGTGTGCAGTAGCAGAATTTCAAATTTTCTAATCGTGATAAGTAAACTGTTATCATTCGTAAGGAGTCATCACTGATTTCAGTTCCGGAGAGATTTAAACATTTGAGACGATGAAGTCGACTGATGTGTTGTAATGCAGGTTTCCTGTCTACAGGAGGTGTAATAAGATCTTCAAAACAGTTATCATTCAATCCTGAAGCCCAGCTTACGTCTAGGGTGTACAAAAGTGGGCACCCTGACATACACAATCCACTTATAGTTACCCATGAGCACTTGGACAAAATCAATACTTTTAATAATGGGAGTCTCTCAATTAACCAAATTATCTGTTTTTGCGTCATAATTACCGATGCCAGATTGAGGCGCTCTGGCTGACGACGTACAATCCCCATTAAATGAGTTTGAACAATCCGTCTACGACTGAGATCTATATATTTCCACAAATCTGGATTAATACACCATCGATTCCACGCACGACACACTGCAAGACACCGTGCTAGGTCACCAGGAGACAAAAAACTGAATATTTTAGTCCAAAGGAGGCGCCGCAAACAATGACTCTGCCCATCATCCAATTGCACATACTCATCTGGTGGATGACATTGGGCAGGCCTAACAACAAATTTTGGAGTCACAAGTTTTGGACATTTTTGGTTTATATGTTCATATAAGGATTTTTTAATCTCTTCGTTTGTCATAAATTTACGAGGCTGCATGTGTACATCTGTCTGTTTAGATTCTGGAGTTTCGTATGTATTAAAACTTGGTTCAAGGTCTCTTATGTGTGTAAGCTTCTTGCCCTTCATGTTGGATTTAGATTTTCCTTTATTTGCTATGTGACTAGCTGCATCTATCGTTTCTGTATCGTCAAAGTCATATAGTGTCCTTGCCTCGCAATGTTCCTGTAAGAGATGAAAATAGTCATGATAAGTTGGCCATCATAATTTGCTCAAAGTCAGTTTGTCCTTCTAGAAATGTCAAAAATAGATATAATACATTATTTGACATATTTGCAAAAAAAAACCAATGAATAATGTACAGAGCTTTTGATTAATCAGGAGTAATATTAGAGGCTTTAGGCTTACCAAGAATAATATCAAAAGCTTTCACTGGATCAAGAATAATATCAAATCTTTTAGGTCAATCAAATATAATATCAAAATCTTTGGATTAGAAATAGTATGAAAAGAAATTATTTTATATATTTGGTCTATTGTAACTCTCCATCTTTCCTGGTTTTTAGAGATCCAGTACTTTATAGAAAAAAAGGTTCAATATAAGAAAATAAAATGAAGAGTGCATGCTCAGCAGATGGATGCTGAAATTTTACAACCCTATCTGTTTGAAACAATAGACAAAGTAATGAAAAAGTACTTCAAAGATTAGACTGGATTCTGTGCAACCTTATCTTGGTCCTAAACACCTGTATATGCAGCTTTAAATTGTACCTTGAATACCATTATTATTACGAGGCAAAAAAGATTTCTTTTTTTGGACCTTAAATGTTAGTAAAATAGTTTATTTTCTATTTTCTGGTAAAACAGCTTTCAATACCAAAGTAACCTTTTAGTGTATGATTGTATGGCTAATTATTCTATCAATTTTCAAAATCTTCTAACAATTTGAAATCTACAAAGTTAACAAATTAGCACCGTAAAATTATAACCTGTACCATGATGGCAACAAAGAATATACATAAAACACATCACAATGGCCAACAATTTTATGTATGACTATTTTCATCTATCACAGTCTCCCTCCTGTCAGGATTTTCTTGTCTTTTATACACCTTTGCAATGATTTGTTCAAATCCAGTATAAAATACTTGACCTTGTCCATAAAAGATCAGACAGTACATTCTGTGTATGCTGATCAAGATCCATGTTGTCCCCCAAAGCTTTTTGCGTCTTTTAAGAGGAAAGAGTTAACAAAGTTCTGAATGCTGCATCCATATTCACCAACCATTCTTAAGAATATTCTCAGCCTTATTCTTCATAATTTTCTACATTTGAAAGTAACACAACTTCTGATTGGCTAAACCATATGTTACTCTGAAATGTAGAAAATGCTGGAAAAATAGCTATGAATGATCTTAAGAATGGTTGGTGAATACCAAAGCAGGTTTTTTTTTAGAGATAATTTCCATATTCTGTGAACAAGTCTACAATTTAGTCATCTGTTTAAGAGTTCAGTTCTCTAGAGGATATAAAGAAACATCAACATAAACTACTTAACTGTTTTCATGACTTTCACAAACTAATCAATTCACCTTTATTCAACTGTTAGTAACACATTTTCAACTGATGGAAAATGTTAAATGAATGAAATGGGCATTTTGGCAAATGACTGATTGGCAGAATGGTGTTTTATGCTGCTATAAACTTTTGTTTTAGTCATATCACAATGAGGGATCACTTATTCAAGCATGTCCTGGGTCTCACCATGACTGGGCTAGGGCTCTAATGCTTCTAGCCCATAGACAATTCAACCAAAAACTACAAGCTTCAAGCAAAGCTTGAATCTAGGGCCTCCAGGTTACAGGTCTTGCCTTGTACTACACAGTAACCCCCCCCCCCCCACTTTCCCTAAACAAAATTTTAGGCTAGTCCAAATTTAAAGCATTAAATTTTGTAGACTACAAAATTAATGTGAATCAAAAATTGACATTTGGTTTCAGCAGGGTAGAAAATATTGTGGAAAAAGGAGAAAATGCTGGTTGCCATCATTTTCTCCTGTTCCCACAATGTTTTCAAACGGCTCCTATCTAAGGGTCATAAACACTAGGGATTGTTTGGTTGAAGGGTAAAAGAAGATGCTGCCCATTCAGTGCTTCGATTGGTGAACAAGGCTGTTTAACTTTAGCCCTGGTTTTGCAGAGTGAAAGCAAGTAGAAAGTGTAGAGCCAGGATAAGCCTGTGACACATGTCCTGTCTGATCTTATCCTACACAGTCCACAAAGTCAGTTTTAGTATTGTGTAGTAATTTGGGAGTTAAATTAACTTCATTATAACATGCAAATTTGTGAAAGACGGAAACAAAATATTCATGTTTATACCCCTACCATCAATAATTGGTATACCGGTAAACCCGTCAGCCTGTACAAATAATGCAAGCTGACATGGGTCAAAACTTTTCACTCTGGGACAATTTTCTGCAAGGAAAAGGATCATTATACCTTCAGGGCAAGTCAATCAACAGACTAAATGGCGTGCAACACGCGAAAAGGGGCATTCCGACATTTGCGTAAAGTGTCATCTCAGATCAGCCTGCGCAATCCGCTCAGGCTAATCTGAGATGGCACTTTACGACTAAAGTAGATTTACTGCTACAGTAGACTTGCGCAAAACAGAAAATTACATCTAAACGGAAAGTGTCATTTCAGATAAGTCTGAGGGGACTGCGCAGGCTGATCTGAGACAACACTTTACGCAAATGTCCAAATGCCCCTTTTCGCATGTTGCATGCCAAATGGTCTTTCGTGATAATGTGTACGGTAAAATACATAATGGAAATGCATAAAACCCCCTTTTCCAGGGCATGGCTCATTCTTACGACCCTGAGAAATACAGCATTCAAAATATGGTAGGTAAAGGAGAAAATTCCGGTAACCACCTGTCAAAACTGTGAGCATTTGCAAACAAGAAATCAGAGTCACAAATATAATTGGCTTTATATTTAAAAAGGTACAAAACTGCAAAACAAGAGCTTCGTAACATAGTGCATATATGCCAGAAGGGTCTTGTCAGTGAAATGGGTCAAGCCAATAGTATAAACCCAAGTGTTGCTGTTTAACCCTTTCCCAAATGACAAATTCTAGACTGTCCCAAACTCAAAGTGTTTGCAGATGGCAATTTTGAATTTGATGAAAATGGCAGAAAGTTTTCCGACAGGCTAGAAAACACTGTGGGAAAAGGAGAAATTGCTCGTTACGAGCAATTTCTCCTTTTCCCACAATGTTTTCTAAAGACTTGTACTGCAGACACATAAAAACCTGGGCTTATTTGGGAAAGAGTTAAAAGGTATTTATCAAAGCCTTTTATCTCCTAATTGGACAGTATAAATCCACGATCAGACTGCACATTCTATGCAGTGTGATCTTGATTTCTATGCTGTCTGCAGAAGGTCAGTGAGTTGCACTTAACAGTCTAAGGGTTATAAGATGAACAGGGCAAATGTTCATGAATGATTGTGCATTCTGAACAGGATAAATGTTCATGAATGATTGTGCATACAGAACAGAAACATAGACAAAAACAGTGCATCTAAACATAAGACAAAACAAATGAGTCGGAACATGTTAGAAATCTCTTCCCGATAAAAAGGAACCAGTGATACAATTAAAACTTTTTCAGTTACAGAGTAAAAATTTAGTATTTACATGATCATGGAATTAACTTTTTCTCTGAAATTAAGAAAAAATGTCAAAGAAGCATGCAAAAACATTACTTGAACATGTCATGAAGAAAGATACATACATAATGTAGAAAGAGACCACACATATCATAGCAAATAGTTAACTCTTTACCAAATGACAAAATTGTTGACTACTCCTAATTGAAAGCAACAAAATAAACGGAACTCAAAAATTAAATTCATTTACAGCAGGGTAGAAAACATTGTGGGAAAAGGAGAAAATGCTGGTGACCAGCATTTTCTCCTTTTCCCACAATGTTTTCAAAAGGCTTCAATCTCAGGGACTGTTTGGTAAAGGGTTAACTTTTCCTTTATGAGCATTTTCTTCATTTGCCACAATGTTTATGAAAGCCATTTCTGATAGATTTGACTGGAAGCTCAAACCTTTACATTTTTTATCATGATAAAAAAATGAAAGCACATTGGAAAATTCAAAGTTTCTGATAAAATCCTTTAACCTTTTACCACTAAAAATTTTAGACTAGTTCAAGCTGAAAGTGTTTGTAGACAACCAATGTCGCTCAAACCGTGCAATTTTTCTTTGATGAGCAGAGGAGAAAATGTTGCATATCAGCATTTTCTCCTTTTTCCACAAAGTTTCCGAAGGTTGCTTTAAGTCAGCATTGTGCGGTAAAGGGTTAAATAAGGAAGGCAAGGTCAAAAGCTATTGTCCTTTTTCTTAAAAATCTTCCAGTATCAAAATTAAAACACATGAATATAAATAAAATGAAGATGGATGACTGCCCAATGAAAAGCCAAACAATGACTTTATCATTATTTTGGGCATGTATAAAAAGGCCTGTCCTAGCAGCCTACTCTGAAGCAGGCTGCCTGTATTTAAAGCCCCATACATTCTTTGATGAAAAAATTTGGCAAAGAAATTTAAGTTGACCTTTAAGTATGTAGAAAACAGTTTCAGATAAGATATCCACAATGTTGCTTACTTTACTGAAACTTTGACTAACCGGATAATTTACCCTTTACCAAATGACAAAATTTTAGATTGGTCCAATTTGAAAGCATTTGCAGACAACAGAATAAACTTACTCAATAATAGAAAAGTGTTTCCAGCTTGGTAGAAAACATTGTGGGAAAAGAAGAAAATTCTGGGTACCAGCATTTTCTCCTTTTCCCACAATGTTTTCCAAAGGCTTCTTTCTCAGGGTCATCAAAAGTAGGGATTGTGTGGTAATGGGTTAAGGAAAACCCTCTTCATGCTTATTTCGAGGCAAGATCTGAAATATGGTAATGAGGTGTGAGGTAATTTGCACAATGCAAAGATCTCTTTAAATTGGGAAACAAAGCATGTAGAACATACATTTTACCATCAAGTAATTCCCTTACTAAGTTAGATGCTGCTTGTAACACCAATTTTGATAATACATGTATGTTTACCTCTTATTGTGCTGAAATCTCACCACCTCTCCTGTTCCATTGCTAGCTGTTTTTTTTGACAGAATCTTAATGAACAAAAATGCACCTTACTACCTTATAAAGTTGTTATTGATGATTACATGTACTTTGATTACCGGTACTTTTTAAAATGATAATATTTTGCCCTCTTTAAGAAGATGGGGGGAGATATAGAGAATACGTACCTAGTGTTGTAGAATATCAAAAATATCTAATGAGGTTGGGAGAATTGATAATTGTCGAGCCTTGGCGAGACAATTATCAATTCTCACAACCGAGTTAGATATTTTTGATATTCTACAACACTAGGTACGTATTCTATTTATCTTTCAACATCTGATTGGTCGGTTTTTGTTATTCCTGTTTATTATTCAACAAGAAAAACCCGAATTTATCGCTATATGCAAATTAGCTAATGATACAGCACGCGCTTTTAATCTAATACACAAACAATTTACTCATAGACGTACAAGCCTGCACAAAGAAAGAAGTTCAAGATGTTTCTTCGTTTTTGTACTCAGTCAAACGTTTTCAAAAAAACAAACCGACAGAAATTGAATTTTTGTCAATATTGTAACAGAAATCAAGTGTGCATTTGACCAGAAATACGTTGGATAAGCCGTCGCTTAAAAAAAATATGTCACGGGTAACCGGCAAAGTGTTTGTGTCATCTCAAACGGTCGTGTAGTGCAAATCATTGAAATTTAAACGCAGGAGAAAAGTACATGGAGTTTTTGACAATTCTATTGATCAGATAGATTCTGATATGGATAAACATTTCATGTGCGGACGTTTAAGACGGTTCCGAAGAACATTGGAGTTGTCACACCACTATTCCTAGTGGAGATATTCAAGTTTGGAATATGCAGCTGTTCGGGTATGGCGGGTGGAGTTACTTGGCCTTCACACACTGGATTTTCATGGACTTTAGCTTCATTTGCAAATGCGAATTGATTGGAAAGCTGAGATTGGGCTGTGGAGATTATAGACACGCTATTACTGAGTGGGGATAGTGATTTTCAAGACCTGACAGTCGGTGAAAGGTACGTATCACCGCTGCTTGTGTTTGCCAAAATGTTTGACCATATCTTATCCCGTTTCCACGATATTTTCTACACGTTTCAAAACTAATTTCAAGATGCGCATTGAATTTGATTTGTCATCTGCAAATGATTTCAGTTTGGACTGTTGTATAATTTTTGCAAAGAGTTACATTTCGTATTTTTTCTCTGATATATTGAAAACAATGTGGGAAATGGATAAAATGTGCATAACAAAATTTTTTCATCCTCCTCCTTGTACTGTTTAAAAACCTTTCTTCCCTATGGTGGATAATTTGGAATTGTGTGCTAAAGGGATAAATTGTTTTGAAGTATGTATGAGAAAGAAAATCAAATATGCCAACATATAGAATATCAATGAAACTCTCCCCTCGAGTAGATTTGCCACTCTCATAGTCACTGTGCTATTCTGTAAATCTTCATTCAGAAAATCAAGAAAATGTGCTCATAACAAGACAATTTTCCATTACTGCAATGTTTTCTACTGTAAAAGTCTGCTTACTCTGAAAAAGACATTTATAATTATGATGTAAAGGGTAACTCTGCTGATTTTCTTTCCCATAATTAGGCATTCAATTTATAATTTCTTTTTTCTAATTTCAGTGCAAGACAACTCAAAATTTTGACTGAAATAAGGCATGGAGTTATGGAGGAAGTTTTAGTAAACATTTAAAGATTTTGGAAGACAGTCAGCATTTTACCTGCCTACAGAACTACACCAGACCTGCAGTATGACATATTCTGTGTTTGTTTAATTTAAATAAAGACAACAAAAGTACTGTTTTTGTTCTATAGATTTTTTTTTTCTAGCGACTGTTGTCTTGCTTGGATTGTGTATTGACAAAATGTCTACAAGAGGTCATGTTTTAGGTCGAAAGTAGTTCCGGCATGTGCTATAAATATCCGTGGTATATCATTGTTCTAAAAATAACCGTGGTATATCAAAAAAAATATATCATGGGTGATATTGCATGGATATTTGCGTAGTTGAAAGATAAAAAAGAATCTGTTATGGGTATGTTACACTGATATTAAGGGAGGTTTTGTGATGAAATGAAAATGCAAGAATAAATGAAAGAGAACACAGTGATGCAGAGATAAATGAATGAGAACACAATGATGCAAAGATAAATGAAAGAGAACATAGTGATGCAGAAATAAATGAATGAGAACATAGTGATGCAGAGATAAATGAAAGAAAACACAGAGATAGACCAAGAGTTATCTCAGAATTAGCCATGTCTTACATTTATTGCAATGCCTTCCAACTATCATAAAACTGACCTATATACAGTCAACAAAATATATAACTAAAAAAAAAGATTTGGTAAAGTCCCTACCAGATATTACTAGATACTAGCAACAGTAAGTCCCTGAGGTAGAAGTTTGTTTCTATGTTGCAGATTTTTTACCAAACAACAAAAAGTTTAGACTTGTCCATTGGGAGAGCATTTGAAGACAACAAATGAGATGTGACTTAACTCTTTACCACACAATCCTGACATTTGACAACCCTGAGAGAGACAGCTTTTGAAAACATTGTGGGAAAAGGAGAAAATGCTGGTAACCAGCATTTTCTCCTTTTCCCAAAATGTTTTCTACCCTTCTCAAATCATATTTCAATTTTTCAGTCATATTTATTTTGTTGTCTGCAAATGCTTTCCGTTTCGACTGGTCTACAATTTTGTTGTTTGATAAAGAGTAAAATGATGCATGATGAGATTTTGGATGAACCACGGTAGAAAACATTGAGGGATAGAAGACAATGCTGATCACCACAGTCTTTCCCAAAGGGCCATTAAAACATGAGGGTTGTTTGATAAAGGGCTACCTTTTAGTTGATGGCTGTTTTTGAATCATTGGTTTTTTATAAGCTCATGTGCAGTTTTCAAACTGTTCAACTAATCTAGGCAATTAATACCTATGGCATACTTTTGAAAACAGATCAATATATTTTAAGTCTTATTTCAGGTATAAACTAGAGCTGTCACTGATTGTGACTTAATACCCCCGCCAGCACTTTGACAGAAAAAAGTGTCAAGTTCAAGGGGAGATAATTCCTAAACAAGGAAGAGTTGACACTTGAAAATTACGTCTTGCAAATCTTCAATATATGATCATTGTATGTGCAAAGTTTCAATACAATTGAAGGAAAACTGGAGGAGTTCGCGACAGAAAAATATCTAGTATTTTGTACACAGACGGACACACAGACAAACAGAGGGATGCATGGACAGACATGCTGATTCTAGTACATGTATACCCTCATAAACATTTGTTTTGCAGGGTATAAAAACTAATACTACCTAAAATTCTATGTAATTCATCAAAGGACAGAAGTATTTGATTAGCCCTTTACTCCATAGATACTCATTTCTACACATTGCTTGTAGGAGCCTTTGGAAAACATTGTGGCAAAAGGTGAAATTGCTCGTCACGAGCAATTTCACCTTTTGTCACAATGTTTTCTATGCTATCAAAAGATGCCATATACTCATATGAAACTGCTTCATCCTTGTTGTTATTTAGGGTCAATTAGAGATACCATAGAAATGGCTTATGGAGTAAAGGGTTAACTGTTGTTATCTGCAAATGCTTTCAATATGGAAAAGTCTAAAAAACTTATTATCTGTCACAGAATAAAAGATTTACCTAAGTTTTCCATGCATTTGGTCGCCTTTCTCATTAAAGCCCCATCACATTTCATTTGTTGCCTGCAAATGCTTTCAATTTGGACCAGTATAAAAATATTGTCATTTGGTAAAGATATAAAAAGATTATTTCTCAACCTGTTACGACAAAGTAGATAAAATCTTGGACTAATTGGCAGTACCAGGCTTCATTTAACCCTTTACCATACAGCCTCAACTTCCAACGACCTGGAAGAAGACTTCTGCAAACAGTGTGGTAAGAGGAGAAAATGCTGGTAACTAGCATTTTCTCTTTTTTCTAACATGTTTTCCATCTTTTAAAAGAGGTATTCCATTATTTGAGCAATGTTAAGTGCTTTACCAGACAACAAAATTTTAGACAAGTCCAAATTGAAAGCATTTGCAGGCGACAAAAAAATTGTAACTCAAAAATAGTAACTTGTTCTTGGAAGAGTAAAAAACATTGTGAGAAAAGGAGAAAATGCTGGTTACCAGCATTTTCTCCTTTTCCCACAATTTTTTGAGAAGGCTTGTTCCTCTGGGCCATAAAAATCAGGGACTGTTTGGTAAAGGGTTGATTTGTCATATTTGTCATAAATATTTTCAAAATGGACAATACTACAATTCTGTTGTATGGAAAACAGTGTGGCTACCCGCAGCAAGACATATAGACGGCCATACTGTGCTTAGGATAAATTTCTTTTTTTCAATATTTCCCTTAGAATCCTAACACAATGCCCTCTAAGTCGACTTAAAAACATGCAACCACAAACTCGGAGTATGTGAAAAAGTCTATACAAAGTCTAAAAATCTAAGAGGTCTATGTACCTCTCGCCTGCTACGCCGAGTGAGATCCGGAGTTGTTTTTGGCGACTTGCTGACCGATCCCTTAGGTGTACTAGACGGCTTGGTTTGCTTTGCAAGACGAGTCTGGAAAAAATATTATAAAAATGTTATAAAAACGTTTCAGCAACCTGCAAATCATCTCTTTTGCTCAATATGATAATCATGTATGTGTATAAACCGCCTCCTTTTGACAAAAAGCTTTCATAAATTCTCATTTTCTCTAACAGTTTATCACTCAATCAAGAATTTCAGCCACCTAGAGAAAGACTGCATTTGAAAACATTGTGAAAAAAAGGAGAAAAGAATGTTTTCTGTCCTATTACAAACCAATCATATCATCTGATCAATATCTTCTTTGTTGCCTACAAATGCTTTTAAACCTTTCCCAAACAATCCCTGGTTTTTACAGGTCAGGAGTAGAAGCCTTTTGAAAACATTGTGGGAAAAGGAGAAAATGCTGGTAACCAGCATTTTCTCCTTTTCCCATAATGTTTTCTACCCTATCATATAGAAAAATCATCTTTTTTTAGCAACTGTTTATTTGTCATCTGCAAAATGCTTTCAATTTGGTCTGGTCCAAAATTTGCCATTTGGGAAAGGGTTATTCTGAACCACTCTGATGTTTTGTTGTTCGGTAAAGACTTAAGAAAAAATATCTATCATATTCTGCACATCAACTTACCACCTGATAATGTTATATGCTATTTATATGTACTTTTTCGGCATATGGAAGTTTGAAATGGTTTTCATACATTCTACTTCTTTTGAAAACACTTATTCCTTAACCCAAAATTTTAGACCAGGCCAAAATGAAAGCCTTAGAATATGACAATTTAAATGCAACTCAAAAATTGAACTTGTTTCCAGCAGGGTAGAAAACATTGTGGAAAAATTCTGGTTACCAGAATTTTCTCCTTTTCCCACAATGTTTTTAAAAGGTTTCTATCTCAGGGTCGCAAAAAGCAGGGATTTTTTTGTTAAAGAGTTAAACATCAATCTTTTTGGCCTATCAAGGTTTTAAAGACCTTATTCCCTTACTTTTTTTCTCATAGGGAGCCTGCAGAAAAAGGCTTCATAAAAATATTGCTTGTCATCAGCATTTTCTCCTTTTCTCCCAATGTTTTTGCCTTTTCAAAGACGAGTTCCATCAATTATCTCATTTTCAGTTTGTTGTCTACTCATACCATAACTCATTACCAAACGACAAAATGTTAGGTTTGCCCGAATCGAAAGCATTTGCAGATGACAAAATAAAAGTGACTGAAAATTTGAAATTTGCTTTGTGAAGGGTAGAAAACATTGTGGGAAAAGGAGAAAATGCTGGTTACCAGCATTTTCTCCTTTTCCTACAGGGTTTTCTAAAGGCTTCTTTCTCAGGGGCGTCAAAAGTTGCCATTGCGTGGTAAACGGTTAAGTATGGACAAGCCTCAAATTTTGTCATCTGGTATTTAGCCATTACATGTTATAGATTCAATCAACAGGGGCCATTCCTGTCAGTTAAATTATCTTACTCGCCAGATAAAGACTGAAGGTAACCAAATAACATAGCAGTCCTTTCACCTGTATTCTTTTATTTTTATCCTTGATTGCCTTGGGGATGTTGAGATAATTATAACAACGATTCATGATGCCTGTTTTAAGGTCCACATGTAATTCAAATCAAATTCTGTTCCTAATTACCATGAACTCTGTACATATAGATTTGTAAAACAGTCTAACTAGATTTACTTGAAATATCATCTTGGAAAAGTAGCTGTTCAGTGCAAGAAAATCAAGGATAAAATCCAGGTAATTCCTGAATCAGAACCAATGCAGTATTGGAGATGAATCAAGGCAGATATCTGAAGAATGGCCCTCGTTACTATCACACTGCTTGATTCAGACAAAAGTAAAGCACAAAAAGAAAAAGAAACACTTACTCTTTTGGAAGATTCATTTGCCAAAGGTGACAGTTTTCGTTTCTGGACAACTTTTTCCGAAGATTTTTTTCCAGTGCCACTTCTAGTTTGACTTGCTGGTGATTCTGTCTTAATTGATGGAGACTGAAAGTATACAACAATTATCTGTAATGTCAAACTTACGCTCACATCGTTTCAGCTTATATGTGACCCATTGTGCAAAAAGGGACCTTCTGGGAACTGCCAAAAGTTTTAACCCTGGTCAGACTGCGCGGATTGTGCAGGCTGACCAAGGTTGACACCTTTTGCTTTAATGACATTTTCTGTATGAAAAGTGGTCACTATACCTTGCTATACAATCATTTTAGAATTATCAACTTAAACTGACCTGCAATATTGTTGATCTGTTTTCATCTAACAGATGTATAGATTTCACAGATGGTCTCTTTTTTGCATGATGGGTCATATATGTAAATAGGTGTTTACATTTGAAGTTTCAGAAATGGCCAAAAATAAGACAATGTGGGTGCCAGATGAATTTAAACTTAAATCATACCATTTATAAGTATGGAGATTACTGTGAGGGTGACAATCTGTTATTGTTTGGTTGAGCAAGTGATAGTGGCTGGCAGACACATGAGTTTTTCATTTCCTATTATGTTTAATACCCTTCCATGGACAAACTTTATTTTTGACTCACACTTTATTGTCTGCTTATACAATCAAATGATTAGAAGACAAGTCTTAAGTCTGTAATTTTGTCATCTGGTAAAGGGTTGACCCTCTATCACACAATCCCAATTTTAAACAACCCTGAGAAAGAAGCCTATTGAAAACATTGTGGGGAAAGGAGAAGATGCTGGTAACCACAATGTTTTCCAACCTATCAAAAACAAACGTATATCAGAACCAGATTTAACTCTTTCCAAAACAAGCCCTTGTTTTTACGTGTCTGCTTTACAAGTTTTTTGAAAACACTGTCGGAAAAGGAGAAATTGCACGTTTGTAGCAATTTCTCCTTTTCCCACAGTGTTTTCTGCCCGTTCGGATAATTTTCTGCCATTGCTATGAAATTTAAAATTCTCGTCTGAAAACTCTTTCAGTTTGGGAGAGCCAAAAATTTGTCATTTGGGAAAGGGTTAAACTGCCTACTCCAATTGCTTCCAATTTGGAAAAGTAGAACAAAATTGTTGTTTAGTAAAGAATCAAAGATATACCTTTCTATCCTCTTCCTGCTTCACTTCTAGATGAGGAGAGGGTGTGTTTCTTGGACTGGCAGCTGTCTTTGTCTGTAAAACACACAAATACAGATCCAACTAGTTAATATTTCCGCATGTACAAAGTTTAATCTTTTTAATATGGAAAACAAAATTTTAGACTCATTCATGTAGAGAGCAGATGGGAGACAAACTAAATTCGAATGAAGACAGAAATTTGTGCTTTGAAAGTGAAAAATACTAGTATTGTGGGTAAGAGAAGAGAATGCTGGTAACATGAATTTGTCTATTTTTCAACAACAACATTAGTCTTCTTAACTCTTTACCACACGAGAAAATTTTAGACTGGTACAAATTGAAAGCATTTGCAGACGACAAAATAAAAGTGACTGAAAAATTGAAATTTGTTCAGGGAAGGATAGAAAACACAGTGGGAAAAGGAGAAAATGCTGGTTACCAGCATTTTCTTCTTTTCCCACAGTGTTTTCAAAAGGCTTCTTTCTCAGGGGTGTCAAAAGTAGGGATAGTGTGGTAATGGGTTAAGGTGCTTTGAAAAAGAATTGTTTGTTAAAAACTTAAAGAGAAGTATTTGCATTCTTTCATTTTACATTTTACAAATCAAATATTATGGTTTTATCATGATAATGCCAACGAACACACTCCCACATTAATTACTGCATCATTAAGTAATCAAACATGAAAATGTAATGAACAAAACCTTGCAAGGTAAAAAGGCATTAAATGAGATATAATGAGATTTTATTATATACCCAGCAGTGAAATTCTGGAATTTCCCAGTGTAATAAATTTTGATATCATCACTAGTGACATTATCAACTTTCACTTTCACTTCCTGACGTAATTTGGGAACTACTTTTTTTCGACTACATTTTTTTCGACTTTCAAACGCAAAATTACAAATAATTATGTTATTAAGGTATATAATAAATAGAATAATCAACTGGTTATTTTTGATATGAAAAATATCTCACTCGGACGCGTAGTAAGGCGTTAAAAAAACTCGTGCTGCGCACTCGTTTTTTCAACGCCTAACAACGCATCCTCGTGAGATATTTTTCATATCAAAAACAACCAGTTGATTATCCTCTATTTTACGTCTGCTTACAACTTTGATAAATGAAAAAATAGCTTTTAACAAAACAATTAAATTTGACTGTAAAGTGTTTGCATAAAGAATAAAACTGGTACAAATCAACTTGTTCATCATTAAAAGGGATTAACATGTGGCAGAAGAAGAAGAAAATGCTGGTTATCAGTATTTTTTCCTTTTCCAACAATATTTCCAAAAGCCTTCTTCCTCGGTGTCTAATATCTATATAATTTTTCGCTGGGTTAATGGTGGTCAGTCGATAATCTTTTTACAACAGAATCCCAAGTTTTAATGCCCTTGGGTAAGGCTTTTAAAAACAGTGTGAAACCAGCAGTTTCTCTGTTTCCTGTATTCCATCTAACTCTAGCATTCTATCCCAACTTTTAACAACCCTGAGAAAGAAGCCTTTTGAAAACGTTGTAGGAAAACCAGAAAATGCTGGTGACCAGCATTTTCTCCTTTTCCCACAATGTTCTCTACTCTTCCCATATTTCAATTTTTCAGTCACATTTACTTTGTTGTCTGCAAATGCTTTCAATTTGGACCAGTCTTTAAAAGTAAAATAGAGAAGTATTGATAACAAATTTATTGAGTTTACTTTAGTCTGAACTCTTTACCACACGATCCAGACTTTAACCACCCTGAGAAAGAAGCATTGTGGGAAAAGGAAGAAATGCTGGTAACCAGTATTTCCTCCTTTTTCCACAATATTTTCTACCTTGTCAGACTCAAAAATCATTATATTAACCAAATTTAATTTGTTGTCTGCAGATGCTTTGAATTTGGTCCAGTCTAAAAATTTGTCATTTAGTTAAGAGTTAAGGTGTTAACAATTTGTGGTTTTGGAGAGCATTAAAAAAATACATACAATGATTGGTGGTTTGATATCCGAAGCTTGGTTGACTGTTACCCGCTTTCCTTCTGTGAACATATTTTGAGCTGGGGATCTTGGAGATTGGTTCCCATCCATGTCAATCAATGGAGGAGGGGTACCAGTAGGATTTGGTCTCCAGCCCCCTTTGAATACTCTGGTCTAAAAGTAGAATACTGTACATGAATCTATTTATCTTTGATATTTTGAAAACAGCTTTTCTAAACAGGAAAAATAAAGTTTGTAATAAGTTAAACAATCAAAGCATTGAAATCTATATGCTTTGATTTCGTATATTTTTCATTGTGAATGACAAAAGAATAAACATGTATTTGACAAGGTTCACTATCTATCTGAAGGAAGCATTTGTTCAAAGATTCTGGTTCAGGTCACCGATAAAGCGGTAAACCCTCTAGGCTACCTTCAATACAGGGCAAGTAGAGGACTGCGCTGGAAGTAACTAATGTTATGGTCTTTACCACACGGGAAAATTTTAGACCAGTCCAAATTGAAAGCATTTGCAGACAACAAGATAAATGTGACTGAAAAATTGAAAATGGGTTTGGTAGGGTAAAAAAACATTGTGTGAAAGGAGAAAATGCAGGTTACCAGCATATTCTCCTTTTCACACAATGTTTTCAAAAGGCTTTATTTCTCCGGGCCATTAAAAGTCGGAATTGTGTGGTAAAGAGTTAATACTTTACCATACAATCCCTGGTTTACACGTCTGTGAGGAAGAGGCCGTCTGAAAGCATGTTCTCTTTTCTTCTACAGTCAAGTATCAATTTTTGAGTTGTGTTTATTTTGATGTCTGCAAATGCTTTCATTTCAGACAAGTCTAAAATTTGTCGTTTGGTAAAGAGTTAAGTTCCTTGTTAAATAACCACAGTAAAAATATATAGGTTAAAGCTTTAATGAGGAAGAAGAAAATCCTGGATACTTTTCCAATAAAGTTTTCCACAATTTTGAAGTGAAATTTCAGTTTTCAGTCACATCTACTATGTCATCTGAAAATGGTTTTCTATTTCGTTATCTGCTAATATTTTTTCTATTAAGACAAGTCCAATTGTTTTTTTCATTCTGGTATACAGATAAAGTTGAAACCTGATTCAAATATCAAGCAACAAAATACTGACCTTCAGTTGACCTTCCTTGCCATCAAAGCAACATTTGGCACATTTCCAACTATTTGGCAGGTCCTCATTGATGACTCCTTCATTGTTGAGATTCTCATACTTTTTATTTAAACACAAGGGGTGAACTATCTCCCAGCACAGCCCGCATTCCATCAATAGACCCGCATCTTCACTGTCAGTGTCTGAGAGTTTGTCTAATGGCTTGTCCAGGTTACATATCATACAGTTTACGTTGTTTGGTAACATGGGCTGCAAAACGTAAAAATTACAACAATTCAAAACTTAGAAGAATCAAAATGTTACTGTATTGCCAAAGTGAAAAAAAAAATTAACTCTTTACCACACAAGATAATTTTAAACCAGTCGAAACTGCAATCATTTGCAGAGGACAAAATAACTTTAGCAAAAATGATCATTTTGTCTTTGATAGGGTAGAAAACATTGTGGGAAAAGAGAGAAAATGCTGGTTACCAGCATTTTTCTCCTTTTCCCTCAATGTTTTCAAAAGGCTTCTCTCTTTGGGTTATTAAAAGTTGGGATTGTGTGGTAAAGAGTTCTCAAAGCTTAAATAAACCTGAACTGTTGACAAAACCCTGAACTATTCTACCATGAAAGCAATTGCAGACAAAAAATTAAATACTGCTATATATCAATGACCTATACCATCATAGATTTATATCTGATTGCCTTTTCAAAGACAAAAACTCTGTAGTTACACTATAAAAATATTCTGTATTCTGCTTTAACGATCACAGAAGGAAAAATCTACATGGGGGGGGGGGGGGGGGAAAGGAGAAAATTACCATTTACCAGCAATTTTTCCATGTTTTCACAGTGTACCTTCCAAGGAGCTTTTTAAGTAAAGGGTTTGTCACATATTTTTCTACTACATAAGCTTTCAAAATTGACAAAATTAATGTAAAAAATTTACTGTTTGGTAGAGTTTTATATGTACTTGAACAAGTATTTTTGTCTTACTGTAGCTGTAAGTGAACCACCTGTTTCTTTTGTACATTGTGACACTGTTTTGAAAAGCTTCTTTTTTTTTACTCATAGACACAGACACAACTTTCATTCAAAGACACTGAACACTTCCAAGATATACAAAGCTTTTTGTTCAGCAGTAAGATACAGAGACAGTATTCCTCCTGCAATGACTAATATCAATGCTGAAACTTCCTTCCACCATGCTTTCCAGTGACAAGTCTGTGATTTGGTGATCTAGTAAAGATTTTAACCTCTTAGGCACTATCATTTTTACTTGAAGATCATTTTATGCTTCGGACACCATTTTCTTTCTTTACCCCAATGTCGTTTGACACAGGGGGCATCTTTTTTTTTGTTTTTTTTGTTACCGAAGTGAAGAATATACCTACAGCAAGACATTGCCGACTGATACAGGACTGTTTTGCCCGCCCAGGTCCACCGTATTTCTTCATATCTTTACAGAAGTTACATTCCATACAGTCATCTCTTGTACAAGGCTCACACTTCTTACAGCGTACTCTGCGATGTCGACTCCCAGAAGCATTTTTACCCGTCCCTTTTCCTTTAGAGCTTAAGGCTCCCATTAGCTTGGCAGTCTTAGCTTTTTGTTTGAGCTTAATCAGTTTCTAAAAGTTTAGAAAGAAAAAAGGGACATAAACAATATCTAATGTAAATCACTTCCAAGTTGTCACTATCAACACTTTCCGAAACAGCAAATTTTAGACTCTTTCAAACACAAAACATCTGCAGGTGACAAATTCAGAATTTGTACAAATGAGCTTTATGCTCCCTCATAAGGTATAAAACAATATGGGAAAAGCAGAAAATGCTGGTTTCCAGCATTTTCTCTTTCCATGATGTTTTTCAATGCCTTCTTTCCTAGGGTCTTTAAAACCCAGGTTTGTTGGTTAATGGGTTAAGCAATTTGAACTGAGAATTTACAAGACGACAAACTTTAGCGTTGTCCAAAATGAAAGCATTACATTTAACATATAGAAAAGGCTATAAAACATTGTGGGAAAACTAGAAAGTATTGAATTCAGCCTTTTCTTCCTTTTCCAACATGTTTTGAAAGCATACTTTTTTTATCTCGAGGTCATTAAACTAGGTATTGTGTGCTAAAACTACTAAGCAAGCATACAAAGATGGCAAGTATGTTTATATATAACTGCGCTATGCAAGCACCTATTGAAGTAAGCATATCATTACAATACAAATTTACCAATTACAATGTCTACAAGAAGAAATGACAGAGGAATTCCAGTGTATCCTTAAAACACAAGGTTTGTGAGGGTATAACAAGCCTAAACAGTAGTGGGTTAACAAATTCATGAGTAATTGCACTTGTATCTAAAAAATTTCTACAAAAACAAATATTGCAAAGAAAAATTACAATTCTTACCTTTGTTGCCTTTGTCCACTCTAGTACAGGTTCTCCAGTGATGGCTAGTTCTGGATTATCATTTATGTGTTCTTGGATAATTCTCTGAAAATATGTACAAACCATGTTATGTGAAAAGGGCACTTAATATATCTGCAAAAAAGACTGGCCATGTCAGCCCTTAAGTCAGCATAGGCAGACATGATCAAAATTTGTTCCTATTTGTAAATTTTCAGCTTGTCAAAGGACCATTCTACCTCATGACAAAGTTGTTCATCAAAATAGATTTTATGGATCCAAAATGATGTAATGACTTGCTTGGTAAACTGCATGGAGATGTAACTCAATCAACTTCTTAATAAACCTATATACGCTTTGTCAACAGATAAGGCTATACAATATAATCATTATTTTGATATTTTCCTCTTTAAATGGAGATTGAAAAAGGAAAAAAAAAAGCAAAAATAAACACAACATACTTTGTAAAGCAAAAATTAACAGATATATAATACAAATATGTAAATGAATTAGCCAAAACAAAATGCTTCACAAGGCATATTTTCATACCACACAATCCATACTTTTGACGCCCCCGAGAGAGAAGCCTTTAGAAAACACTGTAGGAAAAGGAGACAATGCTGGTAACCAGCATTTTCTCCTTTTCCCACAGTGTTTTCTACCCTTCCCAGAACAAATTTCAATTTTTCAGTCACCTTTATTTTGTCGTCTGCAAATGCTTTCAATTTGAACCAGTGTAAAATTTTGTCGTGTGGTAAAGAGTTAATACAATTTAGAATTCTAGCATGACACGTGAATCCGGCTCTATAATGGTAAAATCTATTTTGTTCTATGTAGAGTGACGTCATTCTGCATAGGATGACATCATTCTGCATAAAATAAGTAAGTTATTCAATTGAATGTAATCTGCATGCGTGTTTTTATTTTAAGTATGAATTTGCTTTCTTTTTATTAAGAGTTGGTCGTGTTAGAAACGAAATAATCTTATTTCTATTGAGGTTTATCATTCAATAAATCACAAATGTCTTCAGCAACCATTCTCAAAAACACTCTATGCCTTAAATCTGCAATCAGAAGTTATGTAGCTGAAATTGTTGGAGAAAATCTTGCAGAATAAGTCCAAGAGTGTTATTTAGAATGGTTGCTGAACACAGACCCTGTTTTTTTCCTATTTATTTCTCAGCAAGCTAAGAGATTCTACATAATTACAAACTTGATGACCCTAAATTGTCATTAAAAAAATTTCAATACCTTTACTTCAGCCACAACAGCCTCAGGATCTATCAAATCCTTTGGAATCCCCTTTTTGCTAGCCGGCAGACTCTCTACCCATCCAACTATTTCCCTCAAGCCTTCCAATTCCCACTTTGTTAAGTGAACATATTTCATTTTCTTCTTCACAGGACTTTTGTATGGAACTTTTAGTTTTTCTTGTTTCTCAGCTTTACCATCTGTAGAGTTAATACTTTCTGTGGAGGACTTCCGTCCTGATCTTGATAGCGTAGAGGCTTGTCCTGGTGATCTTGTAGGTCCAGAAGCTGTACTGTCGTCATCGCTGGTTGACTTTCTCCTTGGAGAGTCGTCAATTCGAGTTAAAGCTACAGAAACTCTTTTACTAAGTTTATCCTCCAAGCTTTCGAACCCACTTCCGTCTTTATCTGTCTGTTGAGATAAATAGATCTCACTGTAAATTCCAGAGGCTTTTACAATAGCTCATCCCTAACCAGGCAATACTCTCAATTACTCTCAACCTCAAATTGCAAGAGTTCATGTTTAAAACTGAAAATGATGAGACAGGCAAAAGTCCAAATCAGCTGGATTTTTTTATGCTTTCCTAGCCTACCCAATCTTTTTGCTCCACCAAATGAAATGAAAACATTATTGTGAAGCAAAAACATTGTTTGAAATGAAGTACACTGGGATACCACTTGAGTGTTTCCAAGTGTACCCCTCACAAAAAAAAAATCTTAAAGGTAAGTTTTTTTCTGCACATTTAACCTCATGCTGATAATTTTTATCGTACTGCATCAGTCCACCACAGGAATATTTGTAAGAGGCTATTTCTCTTTTCCACTGGTATTCCAAACAACCAAGTGTTTTAAAAAGACAAGGCTTTTGAAAAAATTACATGAAAATGAAAATGTGCTGGTTACCAGTGTTATCTACTACATCAGAGAAATTAAGCTCCTTAGCTTTGGTTTGAAATTTGTTGTCTGCAGCTATGTTCAATCTGAAAAGAGTTATTTCATTTTAACTATTTATAAACTTTCCTACTATTTATAATCCCTTCCAATGTTTCAAAAGTTGTCAAAGGTAAAATGATTTCAATAAGCATTTAGCTAAGCCTAAACAGCACAGTCATGTATCTAAATCACCATGAGTAAAAAGGTTTTTGAAACCATTGTAGAAAAAGCAAAAAATACTGGTAACCAGAATTTTCTCCATTTGCCAAAATGTTTTCTTTCCTTTCTAAGATCATTTCTGTGTTACCCACATTAAAATTACTTCTGCAACTGCTTTCAATATGGGCAAGTCTAAAATTTCTCATTTGGTCACTACTGAACTATAAAAAGCCCATCAATCTAACCTTAGTACTCACAACCTCTAGATCTTCATTCAGCTCTGGTTTTTCCAAGTATGTCACACCAGTCAGAGAATGTACATATCGCTCTAACACATACCAGTTTATTTCTGCATAGAACGGATATCTGAACTTCATGGGCACCTATTGAAGAAATACAAAATTGTAACTTTTCTGTACAAAGGAATTATGGTGAAAACAGGGGCTTCTAAAGCAGCATAGATCAGGATCAGACCGTAACATATCAAGGAATCTGATCTTGAATCTATACCTTCCACGGGTTTAGAAAAACCTATGCAATAAGTATCTTTCTGAGTTTAACATGTCCAGTCATAAACAGAGAATAAGTAAATGATATTAGCCATACATAGACCATACAAGCTGGAACTGGGTTAATACTTTTTGCTTTTGGTAAATTTTCAGCATGTCAAGAGACCATTCTTCCCCAAGACTGTGCTAGTTGTTAGACAAAATGGATTACATGGATTCATCAATATGATATGACTTTCTTGGTAACATGCATTGCAGATATACATTGAGCCCTTCTTCCCAAAGTATGGGTAAATATAATTGATGATGACAGATTTAATGCAAAATGATGAAAAACTGGAAAAAAGAATTTGAATAAACTAGAGCTATCACTCAACGTGATCATACCCCCGACCAGCTCCTTGCCATCAATCAGGTCTTTGTCACAGAATGCAGAATGGTTGAGTACAAAAGTAAGAGGTGAACATGAGCTGCAAATTGTTGCAAGATACGCCCGTCTTACCCCAAGTTGTTAAGCTGGGGCATGCACCAGACCAAATTCAAGTATGAAAAACGACAAAGGGCAATAACTCAAAGATTAAGCGAGCAAGAGTTATGAATCCTGTGCACTGCACTCCCCCTTGATGAGATCTATCCAGCCATGAAATTTCATAACCCTAGCTAGTATAGTTTTGGAGATATGCTCCGGACAAAATTCAAGTATGAAAAACAACAAAGAGCAATAACTCAAAAATTAAAGGAGCAGGAGTTATGATTCCTATGCACTGCACTCCCCCTTGGTGAGATCTATCTAGCCATGAAATTTCATAACCCTAGCTAATATAGTTTTGGAGATATTCACTGGACCAAATTCAAGTATTAAAAACGACAAAGGGCAATAACTCAAAAATTAAGCAAGCAGGAGTTATGATTCCTGTGCACTGCACTCCCCCTTGGTGAGATCTATCCAGCCATGAAATTTCATAACCCTAGCTAGTATAGTTTTGGAGATACGCTCCAGACCAAATTCAAGTATTAAAAACGACAAAGGGCAATAACTCAAAAATTAAGCAAGCAAGAGTTATAATTCCTAGGCACTGCACTCCCCCATGGTAAGATCTATCCATCCATGAAATTTCATAACCCTAGCTAGTATAGTTTTGGAGATACGCTCCGGACAAAATTCAAGTATAAAAAAAAACAAAGGGCAATTACTCAAAAATTAAGCTAGCAAGAGTTATGATACCTGTGCACTGAACTCCCCCTCGATGAGATCTATCCACCCATGAAATTTCATAACCGTAGCTAGTATGGTTTTGGAGATATGCTGCGGACAAAATTCAAATATGAAAAAGAAATTTGTCCAGAATCATCAAAGGGCCATAACTCCGTGAAACCTAAATAAACCATAACCAAAATAGGATATGCACATCTCTGCTTTATACTGAGTCTATTTGTGTAGTTTGAACCAAATCTGTCCCATAGTTGATGAGAAAAAGAGCGGACAAGAAATTTCATGAAAGGGCCGTAACTCAGTGAAAAATCAATGAACCATAACCAACATTTCATATGCACATCTCTGCTTGATACTGAGTTTACCTGTGAAGTTTGAATAAAATTCGTCCAGTAGTTTATGAGAAATAGAGCGGACAAAAAAGCTACAGACCGACCGACGGACGGACGGACCTACGGACCGACCGACAAGCTGACTCCTATATACCCCCCAAACAGAGTTTTGGGGGGTATAATAACAGTTTCGATAATGGCTCACAATGAACGAAAGGAAATTTTCAGCATAAATCTAAATTTCAAACTCTAAACTTCAAATTGACAAGAAGAAAGAAAACTCAGTATCCATAGCAAGAAGTTGCTGTATTTAGCCTACTATCTATATTTTGCATTGTACTCGAATATCAAACAGTTTAAAAATCATTGGTCCTAGATTCCTAGCATTATTTGGCAGTTTTTGTCTTATTAAATATTCTAATCTATGCCAGGTTTTGGGGTAAGCAAAGTGCACAAGATCTCAATATAACTTACATGTGTTCTATCTTCTACTCCTGAGACCCGTAACTGATTAACCATGTTGAAATTGTGTAGAAAGTTCCCTCCAAACACTAGAGAGTCTTTTGGGGTATACACAGCATGAATCCATCCTGAAATATGTAAAGTTGTATACAAATAATATCATGAGATATTACTTAACTCTTTAATCTTTACCAAACAAGAAAAATCATTGGACTTGTCCAAATTGAAAGCATTTGCAGACGACGAAATGGAAGTGACTACAGAATTAAAATTTGTTTTACCAGCATTTTCTCCTTTTCCAACATTGTTTTGAAAAGGCTTCTTTCACAGGGTTGTTAAAGGTCAGGATTGTGTGGTAAAGAGTTGACCAAACAACAAATATTTGAACTATTCCAAATTGCAAACATTTACAGACCACAAACTTAATGGTTCAAATGGTGGACCTTTACTTTGAAATGGTAGAAAACACTGTGGGAAAACGAGAAAATGCTTGTATCTACCTTCTTTTTGAAAAAATTTCTCCTTTTCCTACAAAATTTTCTCCTTATAAAATTGTGAATCAAAAATGGAAATTTCATTTTGAAAGGGTAGAAAACATTGGGGGAATAGGAGAAAATGCTAATTACCTGCATTTTCTCCTTTTCCACAATGTTTTCAAAGGCTTTCTTTTTCAGGGTCATTTAAAGTTGGGATAGTGTGATACAGAGTTAAACAGGGCTAACTAGTCTTGAAGAGAAAACCTACAAAGGTAGACAGTAAAAACTTACCAGACGGAATGATAAAAGTATTTCCAGCGACCAAACGAATACGCTGACATTCTCCAATGGAATCAGCTAGAAAAGCGTCACCTTGTTTTCCAGACAGCACCCAATTTTCATACTGACTGACATTTTTAGGGGATGGGGGAATCAACCAAAATATCTGAAAATGAATGAAAGCAAACCAGTAATACATACTTCAACCTGTAAATAAACAGACTACTTCTACATTCATAAAACAATGTTTAATAGTTAATAGGTATCATTTTTTTTAACCCTTTGTTAAACAATACAATGTTTGAACATTCTTGAAGAGAATTCCCTTGGAAAATTTTGAGGGAAAAGGAGAAACTAATTGTGGTTAGTAATTTCCCCTTTACTTCAATGTTTTCAATCCTTTTGAAGACAACTCCCATCAAATGAGCCACATTTAACCCTTTACTCCATATATACTCTATGCATTGCTTGTAGGTTTCTTAGGAAAACATTGTGGCAAAAGGTGGAATTGCTCGTGACAAGCAATTTCACCCTTTGTCACAATCTTTTCTATACTATCTAAAGGTGCCATATACAAATAAGAAAGAGCCTCATCCTTGCTGTTATTTAGGGTCAATCAGAGATACAATAGAAATGCCTTATGGGGTAAAGGGTTAATGCACTGCCTTTAAAAGCTTTAAAAATTGAGGAATCCAGACTAATGTTTTTTTTGTTTTGTTTTTCAATGTCATGACTTGCAAAAACAAGACTGAAACACCCATAAAGGCAAGGTTCCAAGATCTAAAGACTCAATCCTATTTGGACAGGAAAGTCGGCTGTTTCAACAGTTCGGTTTCAACCTTTGCTAACAGCATACTGCACATTTACCTTTTGCAAATACCTCCATCAACTTGAAAACATTTTTTGGGACATATGGGTCCGTATTCACCAACCATTCTTAAGAACGTTCTTAGTCTTGTTCTTCAGAATTACATTAATGTGAAAGCAACAGAACTTCTGATCGGCTAAACCATTTGGTTTAGCCAATCAGAGGTTCTGTTTCTTTCACAATCAGCAAATCTTGAAGAATAAGACTAAGAACATTCATAAGAATGGTCTGTGAATACAGACCCTGGATTTTACCACAGAAAAATGTCTTGAGAAATTGGTGTTACCTTTTCTCCATGTAGTATATGATACCAGACTGACGTTCCACCAAAATCAATATGGAAGTCTGTATAGCAGCCTTGTACACTCATTAAACAATATCTGAAATATTGTAACAATTTGTGATGAAGTCACTTAACTGGTTTCCATCAGAAAGATTTGTACCATTCATATCACACGGACCAGAGCACCTATCCATGCCTCCCTGGGTTTCTTTTACCAGTGCTTTGCGAATCATTCAATCAAAGCTATTGACTGCTTTCCACATAATCATAGTCTAGACTGTTTAACTCTTTACCAAACAAAATTTTAGACTTGTCCAAACTGAAAGCATTTGTAGACGACAAAATAAGCACAACTTGAAAATTGAAACTTAACTTTAGAAGAATAGAAAACAATGTGGAAAAAGGAGAAAATGCTGTTACCAGCATTTTCTCCTTTTCCAACAATGTTTTCAGAAGGATACTTCTCCTGGGTTGTAAAAACCAGGGATTATAAGCCTACCAGCATTTTCTTCTTTACCCACAATGTTACCAGCATTTTCTCCTTTTCCTACAATGTTTCCAAAAGGCTTCTATCTCACTGTCACTAAAAACCAGGGATTGGTAAAGGTTTAAGTCCTGTACACAACTAACATCATTACTATCAATCTCCTTTTGATAGTTAAAAACCACCTTAAGTTTGAAGTAACATCTTGAGTAATAACAAAAATATCAGAAATTGTCAAAGATTTAGCATTTCCAGGATAGAGTCATCACAATACCTCAATGGTTTATTTGAAAACAGTTAAGCTAAAAATTCCAATGGCAACCAAACTTACTTCTGTACTTTGGGATATTTCATTTTGTCAATCGCATTAGTGGCTTCTGTTTGACAGTCTTTAAGATGCTGAGGCCAGGCTGTGTCCACCCAGTCAATCTCTCTTACCTGTTGAGATAAATTGAGATGGGAAGCTACAGTATTTGCAGTGGTGGGGGGAGGAGAGAGGAGGCAATCCAGAATTGAATTTTTTACTCTCTTTAACACATAATTTCGATTTTTTGTTTTACTTTGACCCTAACAAAATAGGCTTTTCAGAACACAGTGGGGAATAAGTGATAAAATGCTGTATGTGCAGGCTTATCCAGCTTTACAACCTTTGCAAATACAGCAGTGGTCGGTAGGATAAGAGTTAATCCTCTATGATACAATCTTGACCTGTTACAAACCCAAAACGAAGGTTTATATATTATATAGGCACAAGTGGTAACCAGCATTTATTTTCTCCTTTTTCCGCAATGTTTACTTCCTGTTATAGACAGAAATCATTATTTTAGAAATATCTAATTCATCTGCAAATGCTTCTAACTTGGTAGAGTCCCAAATTTAAAGAGTTAATATTTCAAGAAAATTTGGCCAAGACAAAATATTTATGTTTCCTTTTACCCAACATGGACTAATTATCAAGTTGGACCCTGACATTTTTTTGTTCACCTGTTGATCAATATTTTATCACAGTCAAGTTTTCAGAAAATGAGCAGAAATTCCATGTCGTTTAACCTCTATTTATCGCCCCTTGGCATGGTTGGAAAAAAATTTAAGTCAAAGGAATAAAAAGAAAATTCAGACCTACTGAACCAAAATCTAAAAAGAAATAACCAGAGCCACACATCGATACGTGAGTGCAACACTATTCTAAGTGCCTGTACATTGTACAGGCACTTAGAATAGTGTTGCACTCACCTTTCGACAAACATGTATAAGTCATTTTGGCCTTCAACAAACTACTTACAATATTAGGTGATTCCACATAGTTTTCCAGTTTTGTATGGCTAAACTCCAAACTAATGACGTTGAGCAATTTGTCCCTCTCCAAATTTTCATAATATTTCACCCATTCCTTCATTGTCATTTCTATTCCCTTCTGTGTCGTCACATCCATTACATCTAATACCCGTCTAGAACCTGTAATACAAGCGGGGAAATTCAAACTTGTGTAAATGAGTATTGAATCACATTCAGGATTAAATAATTAACCCTTTACTCCATAGATACTCGTTTCTACGCATTGCTTGAAGGCGCCTTTGGAAAGCATTGTGGCAAAAGGTGAAATTGCTCATGACGAGCAATTTCACCTATTGTCACAATGTTTTCTATGCTATAAAAAGGTATCATTTACACATAAGAAACAGCCTCATCTTTGCTGTTATTTAGGATCAATTACAGATACCACAGAAATGCCTTATGGGGTAAAGGGTTAAATATATCAGCCTAAAAAACAAAATAAGAATGCTCCATCTTGGTGCCAGCACTCAGCTTCAGTTCCTCTTAGTAGTAGATCTATTCTCAGTGAAAATTGTTCAGTTGAAAAAGGGACATAATTTTGCCAAAATATTTCAAAGTTTACCTCCCTTACTGGTATGGATTCCTCCCCTTATGGTAGTTAACAACTAATATGAATGAGTTTGAAGAAAACACTTTCAGTAAGGACAGAGATTATATTATAAAATGTCAAAGTTTGGACACCACATTAACCCTTTACCGCATAAGGCATTTCTATGGTATCTCTAATTGACCCTAAATAACAGCAAGGATGAAGCCGATTTTTATGGGTATATGACACCATTTGATAGCATAGAAAACATTGTGACAAAAGGTGAAATTGCTCGTCACGAGCAATTTCACCTTTTGCCACGATGTTTTCCAAAGGCTCCTACAAGCAATGCGTAGAAATGAGTATCTATGGAGTAAAGGGTTAAAGACAAATTCTAAGTCACACATGATGCCCCACTCACTCAAGAAAATTCCTTTATAGCAATAATGGTAATCAAAACTCTGAAAGAGTTCATGAAACTTTAAAGGTTTAGATCTGGAGAGAGAAACCTTATCAAGACAATGAAATTAATGACCAAAATGAGACAATTTCAATGGGTGCCCACACGATAATGATTGACTCTTTACCAAACGACAAAATCATAGACTCCTCCATATTAAAAGTATCTGCAAACATCCAGTGTTGCTGAATAGATAAGACTTGTATATGAAAGGGTAGAAAACATTGTGGAAAAAGTAACTTCAACTTCAATCTACTTTCCACACCAAGTTCTGAAGAGCCCTTTTGGTCAGAATCACAACTTTTTCAGTCATAAACCCACAGATCATAAAGAATTTTGAAAATGAATTATTATATTGATAGTATATTGTATATGTTGGCAATATTTCAGAAAAGAAAATGAAAGCATTGACTCACCTACACAAGCTTTCACATCACTGACTTTGAAATTGTCACTTGGAACTCTGAAATTTAGAGGTTTGTAGAAATATGTAGGAAAACAATCTGATAAGTTTAATATAGCAATTTTATTATATGCATGATCTTACTTTGATATGAATGTAATATATAACACACAAATAACAGGCCAAAATATGTTTTCCTTATCATGTGTCATGTGTTGGTTTTTCTGTATAATTGTATCACACATGTATTTTGTGTGTAAGTACCGGTATTTATGTATTCATGTTCAGGTTCTATCAAAACCAAAATTCTCTTTTCTCTCTTCTTTTTTAGTTTTTTTTATAAGTTATTATACAGTTACAAGAGAAGGTACATGATAATAAGGAAGATAAACACAGTCTGTATTTTTGTGTTGTCCAATCCCAGTGCTTGTGTAAGGAGGTTTGCATCGGATATATCCTTCAGTCTCACTCAACAAAAATCCTCTTTAAACACCATTTTGACCTGATCTAATCACACAGAAATGCAGACTAATGGTTGTAATATTCCATTTATACAGTATCAGTCAAAAATTGAAATGCAACCTCAAACCTAAATGAATTTTGAAACATAATTGCACATCACTTTTCCTGATCATGGAATACATGGAAATGCAGTAAATGCCAACGGCAAGCAATTATTCCATCAACCTCAATCTTTCTGCCCACTGCCGGAACATGAAAATACATGCATACACATTTACAGGTTATCCCTCTCTTATTCCAGCAAACTCAAAAATTATCAAGATCTGGGTTTGTATGTTCTTAGTCTTATTCTTCACCATTTTCTGAGTATGAAAGTAACAGAACCTCTGATTGGCTAAACCATTTGGTTTAGCCAATCAGAGGTTTTGTACTTTTACATTGATTAAATTCTGAAGAACAAAACTAAGAATATTCCTAAGAAAGCTTGAATATAGACCCTGGATCAATATTCGTCAACAGTTTTGAAGAACATTCTTAACCCATTACCAAACGGCAATATTTTAGACGGGTCCAAATTGAAAGCATTTGCAGACGACAAAATAAAAGTGACTGAAAATTTGAAATTTGTTTTGTGAAGGGTAGAAAACATTGTGGGAAAAGGAGAAAATGCTGGTTACCAGCATTTTCTCCTTTTCCCACAATGTTTTCTAAAGGCTTCTTTCTCAAGGGTGTCAAAAGTAGGGATTGTGTGGTAAAGGGTTAATCTTCCATTCAAATCAATTTTGGTTCCCCACTGATTTGTACTTACCTCAAACCCAATCCACTTTTCTCTTTGAACAGTATAGGGTATTTAAGTCCATTTTTTTGCAAATATTTCAGATTAAAGTCTGTAAAGAAATAACATTTAAATGTTAAAACTACCACCTGCAGAGAATATTTTCCTTTCAGTAACGGACTAATATTTTTGAAACCATTGTGGTAAATAATAAAACTGTGCCGAGAAGAATATGAATATCTGAAACGCATTAAAATAAGAATAAATGGTTAGGCTTTGCATTGTAAGGGAGGTAACTATACATAATTTACTCACAAAGAAGTTTTGGTTAACTCCCTTCATAACCAATATAAAACTTGTAATACAAAAACTTGGAATGTATCTATTTAACTTAAGTTGAGTAGAAAATAGAACACCAGTGTTCATGCATGTTGTTGCATTTACTCTGAATCATAGGACAAGAATTTTGGACATCCACTTGAAAGCATTTGCATGCGAGAAAATAAAACATGACTAAAATAGAAGTAGAAAACATCCTTGGAAAAAGAGATACTGCTGGTTAGCAGTATTTTCTCCCTTTCACACAGCATTTTAAAAAAAGCCTTCTTCCTTGTTCTAGAAACACAGGGTAGAATTGCCAAGGGTTCAGGGATATAAATTTGAAATAATGAGACAATAATTGATAGATTCGTTGAACACCGTTTAACCCTTTACTCTATAGATACTCATTTTAACGCATTGCTTGTAGGAGCTTTTGGAAAACATTGTGGCAAAAGGTGAAATTGCTCGTCACGAGCAATTTCACCTTTTGCCACAATGTTTTCTATGCTATCAAAAGGTGTCATATAAACATAGGAAACAGCTTCTTCCTTGTTGTTATATAGGGTCAGTTAGAGATACCGTATGAATGCCTTATGGGGTTAAGGGTTAACAACACTGTTGAGATTTTTTCAGTCATATTCAAGCAAGGCTCATGTATGTCCTTGACTTTACTAGAACTAGACTTGGGCTTAGAAATATCTTGCCCATTGACATTCCTGCAAAGGACAAAACTCCCAACACTTTTGAGTGCAGATCAAACCTGTTTCCTCCAAGTTTCGAAGCAAGAGCCCAGCACCATCATCAATGAGCTGGGGAGGAACCTACATCAACATAGCAATATCAGAAAACAAAACTGACTACAAAAAAAAATAATGAAAACAAGGCCTGTATTCACCAACATTCTTGAAAACACTGTCTGACTTAAACTTCACAATTTTCAAAGTTTGAGAGTAACAAAACTTCTGATTGGCTAAACTAAATGGTTTAGCCAATCAGAAGTTGAGTTACTTTCAAATTTAGAAAATACTAGTTAATTAGACTAAGAATGTTCTAAATAATGTTTGGTGATGATGGACCCAGGTCCACAAACCTTCTCCTTTTAAAGTCTGGATAACATAATCCTGGTTATATTTGTCTGATGCCAGCTTATCTTCCACCTTGTATAACCTTTTACCGTCAATATCGTCATCATCAAGGTCTTGATCTATATAGGTCTTCCTTTCCTTCACTCTCTGAAAGTGTAAAAGATTCATAGTCTTATGGTCTTACCTCTCTGTAATACTGAGAAACACAGCTTTTCATAACATTGTGGAAAAAGGATGAAATATCTGTAAGAATTTTCTGTCGGCTAAAAAATACACAGCTTTTCATAACATTGTGGAAAAGGATGAAATATCTGAAAGAATTTTCTGTCGGCTAAAAAATTCTAGACTTGAAATTGTCCAAATTGAAACCATTTGTAGATGACATAGTTAATGTCATGAAAGGGTGTAGCGTTCAAATGATCACATACAAATTCATACATCTAAAAGCATTGTGGCCAAAGAAAAAAATGCTCATTAGTAGCAGTTTCTCCTTTTCCCACTATGTTTTAAGAAATTGTCTGTGTTACTTGCAAATAAATTGTCCGCTTGTGTAAAAGCAAAGCAAGATTAATTATTTTCGCGCTTTTTTAACTTTTAGTTTCGTTTTGCAAGACAATTACGTCACCGACGTCCATACAGGAAAGGTTCTGTTCAAGCAAATATGATCGTCGCAGATATTTATAAACCGATCATTTGAACTATTTTTGTGCCATCTACAAATATTTATTTGCAATGCAGATCTTTACGAGTAACATACTAATTTCATCAAACATTTCCGTCGCAGACGTGATTCTCGGAGGCGTTTTACTACAACCTTCAACATTTTTGTGGCATTCCATAAAACGTAAGATTTACATTCCCGTGAGTTTCACTTTAATACTGTTGACCATTTCAAAGGGCAAGCTACCTCAAAATGCACCAGCTCTCTCAGCATATTTTTTCTTAACACTTTACCTGATATGCCAATTTGAGGCTCTTCCATTTCAGCAGCAAATAAAGATATGATGTCAAAAATATGGACAAATGAGGATACACATATCTGATTGAGTAGAAAACAATGTGGGAAAAGGAGAAATTGCTCGTTACGAGCAATTTCTCCTTTTTCCACATTTTTTTCAAAAGCTGTCTGTTGTTGATACGTCAAAATGAGTATCTGTGGAGTAAAGGGTTAAAGGTGGGTATTTAGAATTTTCACATCACACCAAATTAAAAGATATATATATATTATTGAAATTTATATGAAAAAAACAATACAAATCATCAATAATTAAATTAAAATTACAAAAAAAAATAATTTTTTTTGATGGTATTCCCTTAAAAGGCTACGTAGCCTCTTAAGCTATTTTTAGATTTAGCGCCAAAAATCAACAAAGCATTGTGGGAATGTCAAGTGACTGGCACGTGACTAATAACGCTTAAATTCCATTACACAACAAACATGTAATAATTACTTTCCATAATGTCTTCTTCGGACGGATGTTTGAAGCTTTGTCTGTGTTTTCCTGTATTTAAATGAGAGAATTTATAATATAAAAATAGAACGTGTCTCCCGTTGGTGTCAACCTGGTCCGTAATAAATCTCTAATTTCTCGTGTTATCGGATGGTTTTCGACTGCTGGGGTTTAATGAACGCAAATTAAAAGGCTATGGGAGTATAAGGATGATTTTTTTTGCATTTTTGTAAAATTTTCGTCCGAAAATCTAAAGGACTACCTTTAAATTAATACAAGGTAGCATGTGAGATACTGAGAAAAATTCTAACCCGGCTAAAAAATAAGACTAGGAAAATACTCTCTACCAAACGACAAAACTTTAGGCTGGTCCAAATTGAAAGCGCTTACAGACGACAAAATAAATGTAACTCAAAAATTGAAATTAGTTTCCAGCAGGGTAGAAAAATATTGTGGGAAAAGGAGAAAATGCTAGTAACCAGCATTTTCCCATAATATTTTCAAAAGGCTTCTATCTTATGGTCGTAAAATCAAGGATCGTATGGTAAAGGGTTAAAACATGCCCGTTAGTGTAACTTAAGCTTGCCAAGAGAAACGCAAAGACTACTTTCAGTCGGCAGATATCAATGTCATTCATATCCAAGGACATGCTTTGTCGTATCAGGACAATTGCCCCCCGGACAATTGCCCCCTGAGGACAATTCCCGCCCGGACCATTGCCCCCTGAGGACAATTCCCCACTCCCGGACTATTGCCCCCCGAGGACGGAATTGTCCTCGGGAGGCAATAGTCCGGGGGTAAATTGTCCTCGGGGGCAATAGTCCGGGGAGAATTGTCCTCGGGGGGCAATGGTCCGGGGGGAATTGTCCTCAGGGGGCAATTGTCCGCGTACTGTCCGGGGGGTGGGGGAATTGTCCTAGAATCTGTTTTGTGCAGTATGATTATATCTACACTAACGGCGAAGGCAATGAAAGTAGTGAAAGGCGCTTTAAGGATTGACATCATTATAGAAAGATTTTGTAGTGATTACGCAGCTTTCAACAATATTTCAGTCATCTACCGGCTACAACTCACATACTGAAGTGTGTCCTAGATTACACCAGACCTGCGCTAGATCCAGCGTCTTGCTCAGCGATACTACCACGAAAAGCAGTTTTTGATCAGAATTGAACCCGGGATCGCCATATTTCAAACCCTAATTTTCTAATCACAGGAGCCCCTGACGTTAAATGACGGTACTATGGGTGAATGTACCTTGTCACTACCTCCTCCTTTTCTTGCTTTTCTTAGATTCTGTAGACAGAAATATTAACCCTTTCACTGCTTATCGCGTCTCACTGACCTTTTGCGGACAGCGTAGATCAAGATCAGACTGCACAGAACGTGCAGTCTGATCTTGCTCTACGCTGTCCGATCTGGAGATATTTTTCCCCCGAAACATACCTTTGAAATATCAACTTTTGAGTTTTTTACCATCGAATTGAAAATTTCATCTTAGTTACTTCGCAGGATAAGGGTTAAACTCGTATTTACCAAACAATCTAGATTTATTTATTTTTTTGCGATGCTGAATAGGATCTACAATGATTTTAAAAATATTATGGGAGAAGGAGAAATGCTGATACTAATATTCAACACTTCTCCCATCCTTGGGTATATCAACAAACACGACGCACAGTCATTAACACTTTACTCCATAGATACTCATTTCTACGCATTGCTTGTAGGAGCCTTTGGAAAACAATGTGGCCAAAGGTGAAATTGCTCGTTACGAGCAATTTCACCTTTGGCCACAGTGTTTTCTACACTATCAAAAGGTGCCACATACACATAAGAAATGGCTTCATCCTAGCTGTTATTTAGGGTCAGTAAGAGATACCATAGAAATGCCTTATGGGGTAAAGGGTTAAAGGGACATACTTAGATTTTTCAGATTTGCTTCTACGTCGAACATCTTTTTCATATTACAGACACATATCTTTCTAATCATGAGTCGGTCCTATGGATACGAAGCAGGCGCAAAGTTTAATGTAAACTCCATCTCATTCGATGACTGGAAGTAAGATCTCTGCCCCCCCCCCCCCCCAAAAAAAAAAAATGTTTTCGCCCATGACAACGAAAGGTTCTTTTTGTCACATTACCTGAAAATATATCATTTTATCACACACTCTCTCTTTTTCAATGCATTGTAAAAATACGACTTTTCTTATCTTACACACGTCTGAGCAAAGCATTCTCCTTTCAAAGAAGTGATAGAGTTTCAATCTTGTAACACGTGTGCCTGGTTGGTTTTGCATATTCCAAGTTTTAATTTGTGAAATATCGTAACGGTGATACAGAAAATCCCATCATCCGTTGACTTTTGTGATAAAGTTTTATTAAACTCCTCCACAATTATGTTTCTTAACTCATTACCAAACGACAAAATTTTAGACTGGTTCAAATTGAAAGCATTTGCAGACGACAAAATAAACGTGACTGAAAAACTGAAATTTGTCCTGGGAAGGGTAGAAAACACCATGGGAAATGGAGAAAATGCTGGTTACCAGCATTTTCTCCTTTTCCTACTGTGTTTTCAAAAGGCGTCTTTCTCAGGGGTGTCAAAGGTAGGGATTGTGTGGTAATGGGTTAACTCGCCATAGGCTCCCTCAGTAACGTTTTTTTCTGGAATCACTCAATGAAATTTAATCTCAAATGTCAACTTATGTTAGATCATACATATCAAAGATCGGTTTGTAGGTTCTGTGTGGTCTATTCACGACGACACCTCAACTTGTACTTCGCAGTATTACAGACACATCTCTATCTAAGAACAAGTCGGATCCTATGGATACGTACCAGACGCCAAGTTTATTGCAAGGTCTTTTCTTGGTCTATAGATTCAGTCTTTCCGTCCCCCCTCCACCCACCCACCCACCCACACACACACATATCTTAATTTCACTTATATATAAATTTTAACCTTCCCCGCGATGGAACTTTTTTTTTCTTTAACTCATTACCAAACGACAAAATTTTAGTCTGGTCCAAACTGAAAGCACTTACAGACGACAAACTAAACTTAAGAAATGAAATTTTTTCCCGCAGGGTAGAAAAGATTGTGGAATAGGAGAAAATTATGGTTATGGTGATAACCATCATTTTCTCCTATTCCATTTTCTCCTTTTCCCACAATGTTTTCAAAAGGTTTCTATCGCAGAATCGTAACAACCAGGGCTTGTTTGGTAAAGGGTTAATTTCAATTACACATAAATTTAGACCTTCCAGGCGATGGAACTTTTTTCTCCTCTCTATCAAACATCGCACACAATATTTCAGAGTCAAAGGGCGAAGTTTTTCTTTGTAATTTTCAAAACTTGGCAGCCTGTCATAGAATTTCATATCAACGTCGACAGTAACGGGAGACACAACGGTACAAGTGTAGTCCTTTCCAACAAAATTCAGTTTCTAACGATCCCGAGGAAAAAGACTTTTGAAAACCTTGTGGGAAAGAGAAAATGCCGGATATCAGCATTTCTTCATTTTTCCCACATGGCTCCCTGTCCTTTTAAAAGAAAAATCTTGTCAATTAAGACATATTTAATTTGTTTTCTATCAATGCTTCTATTTTTGACAATCTGTATAAACTGTCCTTCTGGTCCGGTTCACCAAAAGAGTTCAGGATCTGAAACAGTGCGACATACCTGGACTGGAGAACGTTACTGAAATCGGTAAATGTTCATGATGTCCCAAATAACAAACTCGCGTCAGAAAGTCAGTACTATAGCAAATAAGAGAAAAAAACATTTTTTTCTTCCATGAAACCGGATCCTGGTAAACGGTAAATCTAACCACAATGAAAGCGTTGAGAGCGCTGAAGTGGTATTTATAGAGGAAACCATTGTGTGGAATCAATAATTTAAAAGAAACATAGGGGTCCGTAGTTTAACTCCTGGCATCCATAGACTATATAGTATAATCACCTCAGAATTCGTGGATTTTTAGTCAAGATGCCAATTTCAAACAGCTGCCGACATTTTGTGTCGTGTAACATTGTTTGTAACGAGAAATTTCAATGGTTGCTATGTACTGTCAGTTGTACATTCAACCAATGAAATTTCGTTCAGCCGCTCACACACTTTATAACGCGACACTGTTTGGAACGAGAAAACTCACTGGTTTATATGCGCGACCGGCAGTATCGAATGTACTAACTCTTGTCAATGGCAGAGATTTTTGAGCGAGTATACAAGTTCGAAGGACTGTAGCAAGCAGACTGCATTAACTGACAAACAGTTGTGTTTATCTGGTAGAAAAATATTTTAACCCACAGTTGTCGAAAGAATCGGGAGTATAACTGTTAGTAAAGAAAAATAGATACAAATGCTTTTTTTTTTTTTTCAATCGGGGGAGAGTAACGGACTGAATAGAGTTAAATCCCTTGATTACTAGTATACTATGTAGTCTATGGGTGCCAGGAGTCAAAGTACGAACCCCTATGGAAAGAAAAAGAGAAATTTTATTCAACTATTAGCTTGAAAGTCAACCTACCAAGCAAATGAACAACTTTTTTCTTTGGTTGAAGGAAGAGAACTCGTGACATAGTTAGGATTATTTGTATATTGATGGTCTCCCTTTGATCATTTGGAATTGTGATTAACGTCCCTTAACAGTAGGATACATGGTAGATAGAAAGAGAAACTATGTGAATATATTGAACAAAATTTAGTTTGTACCTGAAAAGTATAATTCTGAAGTATCTTTGGACGTTAGCATTTAATTCCCAACATTACAATCAATTACTAGTATTCCGATCTATTAAATATTAATGCCCAATCGAATGGAGTAGCGTGCAATCATGGGATGAACAAGCCATGAGACAGTTAACGAAAGAGTCCTGGACCAAGCGGTCGGTAGACAAATTAAGTATAATTCCGCCAATATAGAAAGCTATGAGCGAGTGAAGCTATTTTCAATTAAAAATTAGTAGTTCCACAATCGATAGCCTCACCCATTGTATTTCAACATGCGACGTATATGACTGCTATGGTTATCAGACAAAATTGATTTCATGAATCTAATGTTCAGTGACTTGCCACGTATAATGCATTCCCGAAATGCATTTAGCCCCCTTTTTGACGAGCACCAATCAAATGTGACCCATCACGCAACAAGGGACCGTCTCAGACTCTGGGAATTCCGTACACCAATATTAGATGAAAACAGATCAACGATATTGCAGGTCAGGATCAGCTGATAATTCAAAAATGATTGTTTAACAAGGTACAATGACCATTTTTCAAACAGAAAATGACATTAAAGCGAAAAGTGTCATTCCAGGTCAGCCTGGGCGATTCGTGCAGTCTGACAAGGATTGACAATTTTCGCAGTTCCCAGAAGGTCCCTTTTTGCGTGATGGGTCACAAATGTATTTTCATGCGTGTTTATTGAGAAAGTGTCCTACTGAAAAAAAAAAAAAGAAAATGCATCAGATAGCATGTCCGAACACTTCAGCAACGAAGCATATTTCCTTTTTTTTAACCCATTACCACACAATCCCTACTTTTGACGCCCCTAAGAAAGAAGCCTTTTGAAAACACTAAGGGAAAAGGAGAAAATGCTGGTAACCAGCATTTTCTCCTTTTCCCACAGTGTTTTCTACCCTTCCCAACACAAATTTCTATTTTTTAGTCACCTTTATTTTGTCGTCTGCAGATGCTTTCAATTTGGACCAGTCTAAAATTTTCTCGTGTGGTAAAGAGTTAAAGTCTTCAGATTTACAACAGTATGCCAACAAAACCCAGCGTCTTTTCGCTGTAGCTGTATTAGTCCACTTTTGGCCATTGTTTTCGTAATGACTTGTAGGCCTGTAGAATAATTAGACAGTAATTTGTGAATGGTAAAAAATACGCGTATGGAAATGTTTATTCTTCGGGCCTTTGTAGGCATTTTTGTGACGCGTTTATGACACCATAAACTCCGTTAACCGTTACACGTGGCTCGTACTTACATGACAACAAATGCATACGACCGAGCATAATCATAGTTAATAGAGGTCTGAGGATATTTTTTAAAGTGAAAAATTGAAATTTATTTCACTGAGTAAACATCATCAGTAATGTTTCACGATTGGGGCCGCCACGAGTGACAATATTACCGATGATGTACACAAGATGAAATAAATTTCATTCTTTCACCGAAAAAAAAAAAGTAGGGCGCGCTGACAACTGTTTACGCCTTCAGTTCAAGAGTTGGAATATAAAAAATGGTATTTTCACTGGTCGTAACCATGAAATATAAAAAAAAAAAATCACCGATATGACATATATCTCGATAACCTACCGGAAAGCATGAAATAACTAGAGCTGTCACTGAATGCGACTTTATATCCCCGGCAACACTTTGACAGAAACAGGCAATCACTAGTATTTTGTACACAGACGGACTTACGGACAGACACAATGATGGACACACGGACAGAGAGGCTGACTTCAGTATACCCTCGAACACATCCGTATTCAGTGGGTATAATAATTGGATATTTCTCAGTTTTTACGGCGCTATCCTATAATCCAACAGCGAATACTATTTTAAACATTAGGCCGACATAGTCTACATGCATTCTCAATTCCTCAGACGCACTGTATACTTTTACCGACTTCTTTTTCAACGATAACCTAAAAATATACACGTAAATAATTAAAAAATTCATTTCTTCGACGCCATAGAAAATGAGGTCATTTATCTCTTTTGTACCTTAACGTCGACACGTATTTATAAACGTTCTGTGCATCAGGCACAGCGAAGTCTGTTTGCCTATGGTATACCTTGTTTTACCCCGGTTATTTTTACTAGTATAACTAAAATTCACCCGCTTCAATCATTCATAATATAATTTAAAGTATGGAAATCTGAATCTATGACTATTTAAATATTTGTATATTTTTGAGTATCAACAATGGTAATTAATCTTCGGGATGCGCTTAAACTTTAAATCAATCGTGAAACATTTTAGCCTTCTAGTACTGTCAGAAAATAACTTTTGAGGCCTCGACAGACCATGTAACTCAAAATCGGACAACATTCTGGGCAAGCTGGCTTTTGGGGTAAACTCTTTGGTACTGATCTATTCTGACACGATTCTAACGCAAACGTTCAATGAATTTGTGGGGTGTTCTTAATTCATTCACTGAAAATGTGCACATGTATTTTATAAAATAGGCATTCTGAAGTCGAAGTAAATGCATTTCAATTTCTTGGCGTCCCGTTCCGTTCGGTTTTTTGCAACTGTGCCCCGTTTCAGACTCGGCCGGTCGACTTGCGGTCATATTTTATATATTTGCATATATTTGATAAATAAAAACAAAGAGGAGCTATTATCACTCATAATGGCTTTCCAAGTTAATTGATCATTTACCAAACGGCACAATTCTAGACTTGTATGAAGTGAAATCCTTTGTAAACGACGATCTTAACTTGGGTACACCGATGTAATTTGTTGTTGAAAGCGTAGAAAACATTCTGGAAGAAGGAGAAAATGCCGATTTCCAGTATTTACTCCTTTTCCCACAATGCTTTCAAAATGCTTTTTGTCAAGTCGTTAAACTTTGGGATTGTATGGCAAAGGGTGACTAAGTTTCTTTTCTGTGTTTATTATGTCGAACATACGCCACTCTCGATCTTCTGTACGGGTAACAATTATTCTTATATAGCACTTCGGTCTAAACCTTTTACTATAATTGGTTTTGAAGCACTTCATATTTATCCAGAAAAGTACGAAACCTTTAACAAGCACTCCAAAGTTTTGGGGACGCTAATCAAGAATGCATTTTAACACAATCATGAGTATGAGAGGAAATGTCGGTCCATCTCCATTTCTTGCAACGATTCGTGCCAATTAAAAAAAAAAAAACTCGACATCTTAAATACATCGTATTTGTCAACGCCAACTGCTTTCAATTTAGAAAGGTAAAAAAATATTGCCATCTGCTACGAATACTCGTTTCATGGTATCCTTTGTAAATTTCTTATAAAATCTAACCATTTTGGTGCTAATTTTGCAGACGACTAGCAGTGTTTAAAAGTAGCCCAGTTTAAAACTAACGGTCCAAAAAATAAAGCGTATGAAAAGGTGGAAAGCACGATTTCTTTCTCATGACTTCAACGTGTTCGAGAACTTAGAATGGAACACTTTCCGTACCTGTAAAGTGTATCATAGAAATCTAGGTGAATGTGACGCTGGACAGGATAATTTTACAGAAAAGAGCTATCGCCGACCTAAATTTCAACTTTGGATCCGGTCGGGGAGGGGGTCGTAACTCTATTTTAACAATCTTGAATGATTCCTCTCCCTTACTCTTAACCAACGATAAAATTTTAGACCTTGCCAAATTGGAAGAATTTGCAGACGAAATATTTAATGTGGCTCAACTGATATGTTATATCTTTGGTGGGGCAGAAAACGTACGCAGAGGACAAAATGCATTTTAGCATTTTTTTCTTTTCCAGAATGTTTTCAAAGGCGGTCTTCCACACTGTCGCAACACACCGGTATGAACTATAATTGTCTAGTACAGATATTAAACTATTTCGCTGAAAAATAAATCAATTTGGTCAATGCATTTTTTTTTTATTACGGCAGTACATAAACACAGCCGTGCAGACCAAAGATCAGATTACTCAATAACTTTTCAATCTTGATCTAAATCGACCCAACAGGTCTTCTGGTGTATACATGTAAGCACACTGCCTATATTAAAGGTAATAATAAAAATGCGGAATTGAAGATAAACTCCAGATTATTTTGTCCAAATGACTGTACAAATGTCCTATCCATATCTCTAGCAAAATTTTGGGCAATTTAACAAGTCCGACTATTTTACTGTAACAGTATTTAGGAGACTTCAAGAACGTTTCCAATGATATACATCTAACACAAAGTCTGAACTGGGAAATAAAACAAGATATATACAAATTTACTCTGGCTAATTTAGTTACTTTAAGGCCAAGAAGGAAACGAACAAGCGAAACCACATATTTATCTTTTAATAGTGTTTTAGACTTTACTATGTACTATCGATGCAATAATCTATGCATAGCTCTACATAGCAGATCTAGATGCTCTGAGACCCAAGTGGGCAACAACTTATATTTCAGTGAAAAAAATTCAAATGAAGCAAATTATATCAAATTTATAACTGGGAAAGGTTTATTTAAGCTACTTCTAACTTTTGCAAGACTGACTCTCAGTTTATACAATGCAGTTATACATTTTTTTCTTTTCCTAAAGATTGCGTAATCTTCATTTATCTTAAACAAGGAACATTACAGTTTCACTTGTGAAGTTTCTAATTGCAATATCTTTTTTGTTGCGAGTTCAATTGAGCTCAAACAACTTGCAAAAGTTTCGGCGATTTTAAATCTAAAAAACTTTTACGTTTCCTAGATTCAATACGCCGTATGTCATTATCATGTATCAAAACTGAAATTGTACGTGCAACACACCAAGAAACTGACCAAAATGGCCGCGTCTGTAAACAATATGTAGGGCATGGTATTTTTCGGGGTAAATAGGATATAGGTGGGCATTACATACCAGTTTCCGGCCACTGTCATTTGCTTCATTCATTTTTTGAATTGATAAAATTCTAAGCACCACAGAAAAGTATGACTACAGTAATTCATGAAAGAAAGAAATTGTATTGTGCTAATATTTCGTCTAGAGGTTAAAAATAGAAGTGGCCGAATCACGTGACTCCTTCCATTTGAAGTAGTAGAGGTTGTATACAATTGTATACATCTACTTTGACGGAATATACATGAGCCTTGTAATTTTGGATATGCCTTTTCAAGTAGCAATAAAACCAATTTTTGCAGTCTTTGCTCAAAAGATAATTTTATTTAATAAATTCTTATGATTTTTACTGTTGAAAAAAGTCTGACTTACGAATTTAAGAAAATAAATTTGTTTAATCTTTCACGTAAAAAATCTGTAAAGTACATGGCACACACGTCTGGAGAAAATAAAAACAAAAAGCCCATATTGACAGACACCATGTAATTTTTTCGCATTGTTGTTTCTATTACGATAAGTGGTCGGATGCCAGCTCTAAAGGAAACTACATACGAAGAGTGGCTATTTCGGTCCTACGTGAGTCAAATGTCAAGCCAACACACCACCACGGCGCTGTCGTGGCGGAAACTTTACTTGAGTCGTGCAAAACTGAAAGCGTCGAGCCGAACGTCAGCCTTATTGTCCGGTTTTGCAATGGTAACTGTCATTTCTCGATGTTGTCTTTGATTGTCGAACAAGTTCATAAGTGATCCTAGCAACGACCAGATTTTTTAACTCCTTACCAAACAGCAAAATTTATGACTTGTCCAAACTGAAAGCATTTGCAGAGAATAAAATTTATGCGACTCAAACTCTTTACCAAACAACAATGTTTTAGACCACTGAAAGTTAAAAGCATTTGTAGATGACAAATAAATGTGGAAAATCGAAATTTGTGGTTGGAGGGGTAAAAAACGTTGCAGGAAAAGGAGAAAATGCTGGTCACCAGCAATTTCTCCTTTCCTCAGAATGTTTTCAAAAGGCGCTTTCTCAGTATTGTCAAAAGTTGGGATTGTTCGGTAAAGGGTTAAGGAAGAATGAAAAATATTGTGGGACAAGGAGAAAATGCTGGATATCAGCATTTTCTCCTTTGCCCATAATGTTTTCAAAAGGCTTCTGTCTCGGTTGTGAAAACCAGGGGTTATTTGGTAAAGGGGTAAGACATTGAGGTAAAAGGAGAAAATGTTGGTATCAAGTATTTTTACTTTTCATTAAAGTGTATTCAATAGATACACTCGCAGAACATCTCTGTCATCTGCAATTACTCTTAATTTGAGCAAGAGTGGAATTTTGCTCAGGACTTAAGTTACATATTGTCTTTTGTCAACTTTCCAGAGGTGCATTCAACATCAAGAGCACTACGAGCGCTCTCAAGTGCTTTTGTTCTGAACGCTGGTGCCTGCTGGGCGTCAATAGTGCGCGCAAGCACATTTGATAGAAGTTTCGCTTGTATTTCCAAAATGGCATCCAACAGCAGAAGCCTTATCCAAATGAGAGAGTCAAATCTAAACAATGAGGCGACTGGACAAAATTACACCATGCACGTCCCCTTTAAATGTTTACCAAAGATGTTCTGAAGACAAGTAGTGTTTTATTCATTTTTTTATTCTTTCCCTTTTTATGAACACGGAGATTTAACAGATCTGTGATCGGAACAAAGAGGTTCAGCATACCGCTATTTTCTTTGTTTATGCTCTTTTATCATTAAAAAGTCTATTGAATTCTACAGGTAACTGGAAAGATGGCCAGTATTATGTTCCAGAAGATAGACAACACACTTCAGTTTTTAACTGATGCCTTTTTTTTTCTGGTGTTGCATTTCAATTATTGCATCTAGTTCTAAAAAATCTGCTAGTAAGTTACACACTGATTCAGCCATCTTATTTTTTTTAAATCTAGATGACTGAGGGTTCTGTTGCTAAAGATTGAGAACAAATAACCTGTCAGCAGGTAGGGTGTCAGATATTAGCCGCTTGCCTCTGCATGATATTATCTGCCCTTGTGTAACATATGGATCCACAAATCACACTGATGTTACAATATGTCAGTCGAAAATAAAACTAGTAATTGTAACAATGAAGTAATTTTTTTTTTTTTCCTCAGGTAGCGCTAGTAGAGATAACGATCAGTGAAGATGTCCCATCTTTCCTGTTAATCCTGTTCAGTATAGTCACAACATTACTTGTGTCAGTCCACCTTCTTGCTCTGATGATCAGTACATGTATCCTTCCTCATATAGAGGCTGTAAGTAATTCTAAAATTGGTTCAACCTTTACCAACACAATGCCAAGTTTTTAACCCTTTACCAAATCTAAAATTTTAGACTTTACCAGCATTTTTACCTTTTCCCACGGTGTTTTCAGAAGGCTTCTTCCTCTGGGTAGTTAACCCTTTAGCACACAGTAAAATTTTAGACTTGTCCAAATTGAAAGCATTTGCAGATGACAAAACAGATGTGGCTCAAAAATTGAAATTTGTTATTGGAAGGGTAGAAAACATTGTGGGAAAAGGAGAAAATGCTGGTTACCAGCATTTTCTCCTTTTCCCACAATGTTTTCAAAAGGCTTCTTTCTCAGGGTCATTAAAAGTCGGGATTGTGTGGTAAAGAGTTAAAACCAGGGATTGTTTGGTAAAGGGTTAATCAAGCTAGGTAAGAGCTTGCTAACCATGAGTAATGAAAAGAGATACCATAAATGTAAGAATGAAATGTTTTATTGTGGTTTTTCCATAACAGGCTATGAGGGAGAAGGCTCTGCAAAAACAGTGGAAATGCGAGAAAATGCTACCCTTCAAAAAGCCAATCCCATATTGATCTGGCATACATTTAAATTTTAGATTTGTTTAAATCGAAAGTATTTGTAAATGTGAAGTTAAATTTGATTTGAATGATAAGATTTGCCTCTTACCCTTTACCACATGGCAAAATGCTAGACCTATCCAAATTGAAAGCATTTGCAGATGAAAATTTCATAGTACACAATTTTGTTTTTATAGGGAAGAAAACTTTGTGAGCAAAGGATAAATGTTGGTTAACAGCATTTTCTCCTTTTTTCCACAATGCTTTCAAAGCACTTCTTCCTTAGGGTCGACAAAAGTTGTCATTGTGTGGTAAAGGGCTAAGATCTATGGACCTTAGAATATATATTAACCCTTTACCCCATAAGGCATTTCTATGGAGTTGACACTTGAAAACTGACCCTGAATAACAGCAAAGATGAAGCCATTTCTTATGTGTAAATGATACCTTTAAGTTTTGATAGCATAGAAAACATTGTGACAAAAGGTGAAATTGCTCTTCACGAGCAATTTCACCTTTTGCCATAATGTTTTCCAAAAGCTCCTACAAGCAGTGTGTAGAAAAGAGTATCTATGGAGTAAAGGGTTAAAAGAGGGAAGCTGCTGAGATTTGCTGAACAGCTTTTATGAAAATGTCAATGTTACATGAAACTTACTGACAAGTTTGTGAGTCTACAACCCGTAACTCTCATATTGAATTGAGTTAAAAGATGGAAGCTTTGGAGATTGACCAAAAAGCCCTCACAAAAACATCAGTGTTTACTGATATGACAGGGGCTGTAGGTGGTAAAAAGGATAGAAAAGGATCGAAAACAGTGTTGAAAAAGGAAAAAAGTTGATAACCAGCATTTTCTAATTCCCCCACAATCTTTTCTCCCCTTTAAGTTACCCTTTACCACACAACAAAACTTTAGACTTATCCAATCCAAAAGCATTATGTAGAGGACAGATTAAATGTGACCAAAATTGTTGAAGTTTTTCTTGATGGGGGAGAAAACAATGTGGGAAAAGGAGAAAATGCTGGTTACCAGCATTTTCTCCTTTGCCCACAATGTTTTCACAAAGCTCCTTTTACAGGGGTGTTAAAAGTCGGGATTGTATGGTAAAGGGTTAAAGAAAAATCAGAATTATAAACAACATTTTGTATTTAAGTTTGAAATGGTTCCAATTTTGACTGGACAAAATCTTGATGTTTGGTGAAGATTCAACTCTACCAATGGACAGAATTTTAGTCTGGTCTGAATTGAAAGTAGTTTCAGATGTTTTGAATGTAGCTTAACCCATCACCAAATGACAATATTTTAGACTAGTCCAAATTGGAAGCATTTGCAGACGACAAAATAAAGGTGACTGAAAATTTGAAATTTGTTCTTGGAAGGGTAGAAAATATTGTGGGAAAAGGAGAAAATGCTGGTTTCCAGCATTTTCTCCTTTTCCCACAATGTTTTCTGAAGGCTTCTTTCTCGGGGGCGTCAAAAGTAGGGATTGTGTGGTAATGGGTTAAATGATTTTTAAGTATTGAAAAAACAGTAGAAAAAAGAGAAAAATGCTGTTTATCAGCATTTTCTCCTTTTCCCACAATGTCTTCAAAAGTTTTCTTTCTCAGGGTCATTAAAACTTCAGATTTTGTAGCAAAGGAAACTGTTTAATTTCGACAGGTATCCAATGTTCACAATGTAAACGCAGTGAAGGAATCACCTCATGAGAAGATGGAAATTTTCATTCAGATGGCCTGGGCGTTTTCTACTGGCTTGGGAATCATCTTATTTCTAGCTGAGATTACAATTATCTGTTGGCTACAATTCATAAAAATAGACAAAAAGGCTGCAATTGCGTCAACTGTGATAGTGGGACCAGTTTGTGTAATATTTTTGTTCTTCGCTGCATTTTTCTACCGACGTTTGATTAGTCACAAATATGAAAAGTCGTACCGAGATTTGGAAGATCTACAACAGATGGCCACAGAACTTGAGAATCATTCCCAACTGGAAATTTTGAATCAGACACATAGCATACAACAATTGTAGTGCGTATTCATTTGTTTACCACACAGTCCCAAGTTATAACAACCATTAGGTAACCAGTATTTTCTCCTTTTCCCACTGTGTTTTTACCCCTGAAAAAGCTAAAATAATTATAACATCAATCGAGTTACACTCAATTTGTTGTCTGCAAAGGATTTCAAGTCAGACTTCGGTAAAATTTTGTTATCTGGTGAAATCTTAAGAAGTTCATTCTTTCCCAGTGTGAGTTCTCCAATACGGGAGAAAATATTGTGGGAATTTTTTTGTAAAAGCCTACTTTTCAGAGCTGTTAAGTGTTTGGATTGTGTGGTAAAGGGTCAAACTTGGTTCAAATGAGGCACTTGTATCTTGTCTTTCTTGGTTGAGTATCCTGGGGCAAGGTACTATAGAGCCCCAGACCAGTACTTATAAAACCGAAGAGATGCATAAATATGTAAGCTTTTGCTGGTATATGAGATAAATTGGAATAAAACACCAGTCAGTCAATCATTCCTTGGGCTTATGTTGCTTTTTGTTTCGTGTACCATAAGTCTAAATATGCTTGTGTAGTTTAGAGCCAATATTGTTCACTCAGATTTTCATGTTTTCTTTTAAAGGTGGCCCTTCAGATTTTGGTACGAAAAGTGTACAAAAATACAAAAAAAATCATCCTTATACTCCCAAAACCTTATAATTTTCATTTATAAAAAACCCTGTATTGGAAAACCATCCGAGGACAAGAGAAATTAAAGATTTACTACAGCCCAGTTCGACACTGAAGGGAAACATGGTCTATTTTTACATCAGCAACTCGCTCATTTACATACTGGAAATACACATACAAAGCTTAAAACATAGTGTTTGAAGTTCTAGATATTATGGAAAATAATTACATGTTAAATGTTTATTATGTTATGGTATTTAAGAGTCATTAGTCACATGCCAGTCACTTAACATTCCCACAATGTTTTTTTGAATTTTGGCGGGAAATCTAAAAATAGCTTAAGAGGCTACATAGCCTTTTAAGGGAATACCACCTAAATTTTTTTTTGTAATCTTATGATTCTTAATTATTGATGATTTTCATTGTTTTTTTCCATATAAATTCCAGTGATATATATATTTTTTAATTTGGTGTGATGTGAAAAATCTAAATACCCACCTTTAATGGAAGTATTTCTGGTCAGTAGTTTCTTGTATATTGTGTAAATCGAGATTAATTTAACCCTTTAGCAAACAATCCCTTGTTTTTACGACCCTGAGATTGAAGCCTTTTCCCACAATGTTTTTTACCCTTCACAAAACAAATTTCAAAATTTCAGTCACTTTTACTTTGTCATCTGCAAATGCTTTCAATTTGGACCAGTCTAAAATATTGTCATTTGGTAATGGGTTAAACTTGACGTAGACTTGTCCTGGACAATCAGAACATTCACTCATAGCAAAAACTCTTGACTTGGGTCAGCCTGTGCAGATAGCGAAGGCTGACCTGAGTGGATACTTTTTACAGATACATTAAAGAAGGGTATTTAGATTTTTCATATCACACCAAATTAAAAAAAAAATATATGTCATTGAAATTTATATGAAAAAGCAATACAAATCATCAATAATAAAGAATCATACATTTACAAAAAAAAATGTTTTTGATGATATTTCCTTAAAAAGCTACGTAGCCTCTTAAGCTATCTTTAGATATCACGCCTAAATTAAAAAAAACATTGTGGGAATGTTAAGTGACTGGCATGTGACTAATGCTACTTAAATTCCATTACATAACAAAATTGTAATTACTTTCCATAATGTCTTCTTCGGATGTTATGTTTGAAGCTTCGTATGTGTATTTCCAGTATATAAATGAGTGAGTTGCTGATGTAAAAATAGGCCGTGTTTCCCATCGGTTTCGATCTGGGTTGTACTTATTCTCTAATTTCTCTTGTTGTCAGATGGTTTTCGACTACTGGGGTTTCATGAAAGAAAACTATAGGGCTTTGAGAGTATAAGGATGAATTTTTGTACTTTTATTAAATTTTCGTCCCAGAATCTGAAGGGCCACCTTTAAGCCTCCTTTTTACAGAGCATGGCTAAAATCTATTTCAACAACAAGCTGATAAATCATCAGTCATAATTTAATCAAAAAGAGATCTGATCTACAGTAGTGGATTTTACGGCTTTTTTTGTTGTGTATTTGTTCCATAACATCACATACAGAATTATGTTCCCATCCTTGCCTTATTATCATTGTTTCAGTTTTGTATGTAGAACTGAATGCATTTTGATGTTATTTTCAGCATTATAAAAGTTTATCATGTTGTTTGATACTGTACATTAGTAGTCTTGTTAAACCTTTAACCGTGTACTACACACTTGGGAGTTTTAACAACCTAAAGGAAAAAAAACTTTCGAAAACATTTTGGCAAAAGGAGAAAATGCAGGTAATCAGCATTTTCTCCTTTTTCCACAATGTTTGTACACCTTCAGCTATAAATTCCATCACTTCCATCTCTTTTGTCTTCTTCAATTGTTTTCAATTTACGCAAGCCTAAAATTTTGTTGTTTTGTTATGGGTTAATGAACTGGAGTTAGTTTGTTTACTTCAACCAGAGAAGATTCAAGTTGTTTTACTGGTATAAAATCACTAAAACCATAATTTAGTAGAAGTCAATTAAGTGTTTTCAGTTATCAGCTCACCTGAGCACAAAGTGCTTAGAGTGAGCTATTGTGATCACTCACCGTCCGTCGGCATCTGGCGTCTGTCCGTCCGGCGTCCATTCACATTTCCTTGTTTACACTCTAGCATCTAAAATATCAACCAATCAGCACCAAACTTGGTCAAAGTATATATGACCTTAAGATCTCGGATGAGTATAATTATGGGTCCAACCGGACCAGAATATCTGGAGTTATTTGCCCTTGAATTAGAAAAATTGCTATATTTGACCTTGTGTACACACTAGCAACTACAAATATCAACCAATCAGCACATAACTTGGTCAAAATATGTATGACCATAAGATCTCAGATGAGTTCGATTATGGGTGTACTCGGACCAGAACGACTGGAGTTATTTGCCCTTGAATTAGAAAAATTGCTATATTAGGCTTTATTTACTCTATAGCATCTACAAATATCAACTGATCAGCTCCAAACTTTGCCAAACTATATATAACCATTAGATCTTGGTTGATTTTGATTGTGGATGTAATTGGATTAGAATGACTGGAGTTATTTGCCCTTGAATTAGAAAAATTGCTATATTTGACTTAGTTTACACTCTGGCATCTACAATTATTAATCAAATGGCACCAAACTTGGTAAAAAAATACATGACCACAAAATCTCGGATGAGTTTGATTAAAGGAGTAATCGGACCAGAACAAGTGGAGTTCCTTGCCCTTGGATTAAAAAAATTGCTATATTTCACTTTGTTTATAATCTAGCATCTACAATAAATATATATGACTTGAAGATTTCCCATGAGCTTGATTATGGATATAATCAGACCAGAACAAGTAGAGTTATTTGCCCTTGAATTAGAAAGTTCTTTGGAATAGTTCTTAGTCTGTACATAGTGTAACTTTGTCATCTCCAGTTTGATTGAGTTGAAACTTGGCATTTGTGTTTGTTGCAATAATACAGACTGCAGTGTTAAAGAACCATAACTCTACCTCATACTGTCTGAAGTATTTCCCTTTGATTGTCATTTTTACAGAATTTTCTGCTTGTCTGGTATATAACTTTGTCATCTACAGCTAAACATCTTCAAATTTGATATGCGTGACTGCTGAATAATTATGAGTGTAGTGCACAAGAACCATAACTCTTCCTAGCACAAAGTTTGAGTTATTACCCCTTTGACTTTCATTTTCATAGCATTTCTTGCTTGTTCGGAGCAAAACTTTCTCATCTTAAGTAGGAATGACTTGAAATTTGGTATGCTTATTCGTTGCAATAATTGGAAGTGTAATGCACAAGAATTGTAACTGTACCTTGTGCTGTCTTTGAGTTATTTCCTTTTGAATGTCATTTAAACAGCATTTTGTGCCATCTAGAATATAACTTCTCAAGCCAGAACGACTGTTTGTTGCAATATTAAGGAGTACAGTGTGCAAGAACAATAACTCTTCCTAGCGCAAATTTTGAGTAATTCCACTTTGATCTTCATTTTAACAGTATTTCTTGCAGTTCTGGAACGGAACTTCAAAGTCTCAAGTCAGAATGCGACAATTTGCTGCTCTTGTTTCATTATCATTTGGCCTTGAACCTTGATATTTGGTATATATCTTTATTTTAGACCTTTGCTGTTTGGTACTCACGTGAGCGATAGAGGACCATCATGGTCCTCTTGTTACTTATTTTTACATGCATACTTTATGTGTCTAAATAAGTTTTGTGCATATACATGTATGTCCTACCAAGTAGTTTTTCGCTTACCTGAGCACAAAGTGCTCAGAGTGAAGTATTGTGATCATTCACTGTCCATTGGCGTCCGTCCGTCCGTTCACATTTCTTTGTTTACACTCTAGCATCTACAAATATCAACCAATCAGCACCAAACTTGGCCAAAGTATATATGACAATAAGATCATGGTTGAGTTCCATTGTGGGTCTAATCGGACCAGAACAACTAGACTTATTTGCCCTTAAATTAGAAAAATTGTTATATTTGAGTTGGTTTACATTCTGGCATCTACAAATATCAGCTTATTAGCACCAAACTTGGTAAAAATATATGACCGTAAGATCTCGGATGAGTTCGATTATGGGTGTAATCGGATTAGAACAGCTAGAGTTATTTGGCCTTGAATTAGAAAAATTGCTCTGTTTGACTTTGCTTACACTCTAGCATCTACAAGTATCAACCAATCAGCACCAAACTTAGTCAAAATATATACATCCTACTGGAGTTATTTGCCCTTGAATTAGAAAGTTCTTTAGAATTGATCTTAGTCTGGAGCATAACTTTGTCATTTCCAGTCCAGTTGACTTTAAACTTGGTATTTGCATTAGTTGCAATAATACAGAGTACAGTGTGAAGGAACCATAACTCTACCTCATACTTTTTTATGAGTTATTTCCCATTGATTGTCATTTTTACAGCATTTTCTGCTCGTCTGGAATATAACTTTGTCATCTCCAGCCTTGACCATCTTCAGATTTTATATGCATAATTTTTGAAAAATTATGGAGTGCAGTGCACAAGAACCACAACTCTTCCTAGCACAAAGTTTGAGTTATCCCCCCTTTGACCGTCACTTTTATAGCATTTCTTGCTTGTCCGGAGCAAAACTTTGTGATCTTAAATAAGAATGACTAGACATTTGGTATGCTTATTTGTTGCAATATTTAAAAGTGCAGTGCACAAGAACTGTAACTATCTCATGCTGTCTTTGAATGTCATTTTCACAGCATTTAGTGCTTGTCCGGAATATAATTTTGTCATCTAAAGTCAGAATGACTTCAAACTTGGTATGCATGTTGTTGCAATATTACGCAAAACAGGAAGCAAGCCAATAACTCTACCTAGCTTGGATTTTCAGTAATTCCACTTTGATCTTCATATTTACAGTATTTCTTGCTTGTCTTGAATGGAACTTTGAAGTCTCAAGTCAAATTGCAACAATTTGCTGCTGTTGTTTTATTATCATTTGGCCTTGAACCTTTATATTTGGCATTGATCTTTATTTTCGACCTTTACTGCTTAGGACCTGGGTGAGCGATATAGGACCATCATGGTCCTCTTGTTTTGTTTAATATCTTAAAATTACTCTGAATTTTGATGTGTATCTTGTATAGCAAACTTCCTCCTGATTTTCTCTTCTTTTATTTGGTTTTATTAAACAGTAAAAGATTTTATGAATCGGAATTGTTTGACTTGCAGTAATTATGTCTCCCCTCGTCAGCGTCAGGAGATTGTTTTACCCTGTGCGTCTGTCTGTCTGTCTGTCTGTCTGTCTGCTTCGGGATGAGACCGGGTGACCTCGGGACGGGAATTTTTAACACTTTTTTTTCGGGTTTTTTGCATTTTTTTACATGTTTTGGGCTATTTTAACACTTTTAAATTTTTATTTTTTCTGTCCATAACCCGTGTTACTCGGGGCATATATTCTGTCAGTTTCGGCATCGCCGAAATAATCCGACAAAGTGATTTCCATTTTTTTTTCCAAACGTGGTTCTTTTTAATCGATAAAACAATGTAAATCAATAATTCGTATCAAAATAACATACCTGTCTAAATTTCACGAAAAAAAAATCATAACTTTTGAAATTATCTAAGATTCCATTTATCGGAAATTTTGACAGACACGCACTGGATTTGCAGACAAATTTCGGCGATGCCGAAATTTCGGAAAAAAGTTTATATCAGTTTTTTAAAAAAACTAATGCATATTTCTCAATAATTTTTCCCAGTATGTACCCTCTAATAATCTTTAATAGTCTGACCAAGTTTCATTAGAAAACATCATCTAGTTTTGAAATTATTCCACTTTGCATTTTTAATTTTTCAATGACAGACAGTTTCAGACAGCAGACACTGACAGACAAATGGATTTTGATTAAAAAGTCCGCGAATTTGCAATATTTCGATTTAATATTTCGTCAATATTTCAAGGACTTTGTGACAGATACTTTATGTGAAAAACAAATAAAGATTGTGCCTAAATTTTTAGAGGCGGATAGATTCTGCTATCAAATTTCGGTAAAACGAGGCTCGGAAGCTCCAAAATTCAAACCTAGCTCCTCGTATACTGGTCTTATCGACAATCTATGCTTATTTTTTTTAACTTTGTTGTAAAGAGGAATTAAAAACAAACTAAATAATACCAGGTTTGGGGCATTGTGACAAGAATCCGACGTGCTATAGGTATGAATCTCGGCGTGCTACAGCCCCGTTTCAACGAATTTTGGAAAAAGTGGGAAATAAAAAATCGCGATTTCTCTATTATCGTTCGTGCTAAATTAACATGATATACATTACATTGTTGGAAAATTATTCCTCTACACAAAACCGAAAAGCGGAAAGCCAGATTCCCAGGGTTTGAGCGAGTAGCAGTCGATGCTCCTGGTCACCCCCACTCTTCATGCTTAATTTAACAATTTTCAGGTCATTTTTCTCTTAATTAAAGCTTTCTTTGCTGATAGAGGCAGTATTTTTTTTTAACTTTGTTGGAAAAAGGAACTAATGTCAAACGCAATAATACCAGGTCTGGGTCATTGCAACTAGAACCGGGGATGCTAGGTTTGAATCTCGGAGTAACCGAACCCTATTTGTCCAAAACTTTTCTAAGCCGGTATGCTATAGTTTTAGTAAATAGCTCAGTAAATAATTGAGACTAATTTGTCTTGTAAACGTCATACAATAGCTTGATAATTTGGGTATAAAAAGGGGAAAAAATAGGGATGTCATGGCGAGAAATTAGGCTATTTACAGTAGAAAGTTGGGTGGGCACGCGAAAACCCATTACTCGCGTTTTTCCTCCACCACCCATTTGATAAAGTAGGGGTTTCTTCCTTATATGGACAGATTATTTCATTAAAATTCAGCAATATTTGCAGCGAAATTCTTCGGATTTCGGTACAATATGACCGAATATACAATTGAATGCGCCGGGCGTCGATTATTTGTGTGTGTGTGTGGAGGGGGGGGGGGAAGGTGGAGGCTAAAATTTCCTTAAATATCTCAGTAAATAATGGTGGCAAATCTTTTGTTTTAATGTCGTATTATAGGCATAGGATAGGGCTACAAAATAGTATAAAAACAATAGGGGAATTTAATGCGTAGGGATTGCACTTTTTTTCGTAAAAACTTGCTTAGGATCGGAAATCCGTAATTTACGTTTTTCGGCCCCGGACACATTCGTACAGGTCGGATTTTCTTCCTTATTTGGACAGATATTGATGTAATTGTGGTATCATTATAAAGGGGCGACTTTGCACATTGCATTTAATTCTAATTCAGCAATATTTGATCAAGAAATTCTGAGCAATATTTGAATGATGTAACCTACCCTGTGACGAAAAATGAAATATAGGGCCAGCATGCCTATAATGCTCCTTTATTATTGGCAGAATCAATACAAAAGCGGTTACAAATTCTTTGAATTACAATTCCCTACATCTCTCCCGAATTTGAAAAAAACAATCTTCGGATTTGGGGAAATTATAGCCGAATATACTATTGAATTCGCCGGGCTTCCCCAATAATGGTGGGGGGGGGGGGTGCAGGCTAGAATATCCTTAAATATCTCAGTAAATAATGGTGGCAAATCTTTTGTTTTTATTTCGTATTATAGGCATTTAATACGGTTACAAAATAGTAAAAAAGCAGGGGATTTACATTGGTAGAAATTGCGCAGTTTTCCTTTGAAATTTGTACGGGAGGTAATAATCCATAATTCCCGTTTTTCGTACCCTTACCCGTTCGGACCGGTCGGATTTTCGTCCTCATTTGGAAAGATATTGATATAATTTTAGTATCATTATAAAGCAGCGACCATGTACATTTTATTTCATTCAGATTAAGTAATATTTGATCAAGAAATCCTGGACATTATTTGAATAATCTAGCCTACCCCTTGACGAATATTGAAAAACATGGGCTAGCAGCCCCATAATGCTCCTTTATTATTGACAAATTCGGTTCAAAAGCGAGTTCAATTTTATTGGCTTTAATTTCCAAATATGTATTCCAAATTTCAGCAAAAATATTATAATTTGTTGAAATCATGGCCGAATACGCAATTAAAATCGGCGCGATTCCAGGACATTAACGGTGTATAGGCTAAAATTTCCTTGAATATCTCAGTAAATAGTGATGGCAAATCATTCATTTTAATGTCGTATTACAGGCGTTTAATACGGCTTGAAAATCGTATAAAATTAAAGGAGATTCCATGCATGGAGATTGCACAATTTTCCCTTGGAATTTGCTTTGGTGGGGGAAAACCCATATTTTCCGTTTTCGTCCCACTACACATTCGTACAGGGCGAATTTTCGTCCTTTTTGGGGCAGATATTGATGTAAATTTGGCATCGTTGTAAAGCAACATTCGTGTACATTTCAACTAAATTAAATAAAGCAATATTTGATAGAGAAATTCTGAGCAAGCTTCCAATATTCCAATCTATCCCCTGACGTAAGTTGAAAAAAAAAAATAAATAAATAAGGGTCCAGCAAAGCCATAATGCTTCTTTATGACTGACAAAATCGCTACAAAAGTGACTTCAAATTCTTTGACTAATAATTCCCCACATTTATTCCAAATTTCAAGCTAAACTATTCAAATTTAGGGAAATTATGACCAAATACGCATTTGAAATAGCCGGCTTTGCGTATTATTTGGGATGGGCCAGAATTTCCTTAAATATATCAGTAAATAATGGTGGACAGGCTTTCGTTTTTAGGTCGAATTATAGGCATAAATTGTATAAAAAATTAATAGGGGAATTTACCGTGTATAGATTGCACTATTTTCCCTTGAAAATTGCTCGAGGTCGAAAATCAGTAATTTCCGTTTTTCGTCCCCGACCACATTCGTACCGCTCGGATTTTCTTACTTACTTGGACAGATATTGATGGAATTGTAATATCAATATAAAGCATTGAATTCAAATTCAGAAATATCTAGTCAAGAAATACTGAGCAATAGTTGAATGTCGTAACCTGAAAATGTTTCTTGATGAGGTCGAATTTTTCGACTTTTCAGAAATCGGCCCATTTTGGGATTGGTTTTTCGACTTTTTCCACACTTTTTTCAGTAGAAGCAAAACATTTTTTACAGAGATACAAAAACATATTCTCAGCTACAGATTGATGCATAGAACTTTAAGATCGGCTTATATTTAAGAGCTGTAGGGCCCTGAAAAGGTTTCTTAAAGAGTCGAATTTTGTTTTAAAAATTCAGAAAACTGCCCATTTTCGGATTGGTTTTTCGACTTTTTCCACATTGTTTTCAGTAGTGGCAAAGCACATTTTACAGAGATTCAAATATACATTCTCAGCTACAGAATGATGCATAGAACATTAAGATCGGCTTACATTTAAGAGCTGTAGGGCCCTGAAAAGGTTTCTTGGTGAGGTCGTATTTTTCGACATTTCACAAATCGGCCCATTTTCGGAATGGTTTTTCGACTTTTTCCACATTGTTTTCAGTAGTGGCAAAACACTTTTTACAGCGATTCAAATACACATTCTCAGCTACAGAATGATGCATAGAACATTAAGATCGGCTTACATTTAAGAGCTGTAGGGCCCTGAAAAGGTTTCTTGAGGAGGTCGAATTTTTCGACTTTTGAGAAATCGGACTATTTTCAAAATGGTTTTTCGACTTCTTCCACACTGTTTTCAGTAGTGACAAAACACCTTTTACAGAGATTCAAATAGACTCTCTCAGCTACAGATTGATGCATAGAACTTCAAGATCGGCTCATATTTGAGAGCTGTAGGGCCCTGAAAAGGTTTCTTGGTGATGTCGAATTTTCGACTTTCAAGAAACCGGCCCATTTTCGGAATGGTTTTTCCACTGTTTCCACATTGTTTTCAGTAGTTGCAAAACACTTTTTACAGAGATTCAAATATACATTCTCAGCTACAGAATGATGCATAGAACATTAAGATCGGCTCACATTTAAGAGCTGTAGGGCCCTGAAAAGGTTTCTTGGTGAGGTCGTATTTTTCGACATTTCACAAATCGGCGCATTTTCGGAATGGTTTTTCGACTTTTTCCACATTGTTTTCAGTAGTGGCAAAACACTTTTTACAGCGATTCAAATACACATTCTCAGCTACAGAATGATGCATAGAACATTAAGATCGGCTTATATTTAAGAGCTGTAGGGCCCTGAAAAGGTTTCTTGAGGAGGTCGAATTTTTCGACTTTTCAGAAATCGGCCTATTTTCAAATTGGTTTTTCGACTTTTTCCACACTGTTTTCAGTAGTGACAAAACACCTTTTACAGAGATTCAAATAGACATTCTCAGCTACAGATTGATGCATAGAACTTCAAGATCGACTTATATTTGAGAGCTGTAGGGCCCTGAAAAGGTTTCTTGGTGATGTCGAATTTTCGACTTTCAAGAAATCGGCCCATTTTCGGAATGGTTTTTCGACTTTTTCCATATTGTTTTCAGTAGTTGCAAAACACTTTTTACACAGATTCAAATACACATTCTCAGCTACAAAATGATGCATAGAACATTTAGATCGGCTTACATTTAAGAGCTGTAGGGCCCTGAAAAGGTTTCTTGGTGAGGTCGTATTTTTCGACTTTTCAGAAATCGGCCCATTTTCGGAATGGTTTTTCGACTTTTTCCACATTGTTTTCAGTAGTGGCAAAACACTTTTTACAGCGATTCAAATACACATTCTCAGCTACAGAATGATGCATAGAACATTAAGATCGGCTTACATTTAAGAGCTGTAGGGCCCTGAAAAGGTTTCTTGAGGAGGTCGAATTTTTCGACTTTTGAGAAATCGGACTATTTTCAAATTGGTTTTTCGACTTCTTCCACACTGTTTTCAGTAGTGACAAAACACCTTTTACAGAGATTCAAATAGACTCTCTCAGCTACAGATTGATGCATAGAACTTCAAGATCGGCTCATATTTGAGAGCTGTAGGGCCCTGAAAAGGTTTCTTGGTGATGTCGAATTTTCGACTTTCAAGAAACCGGCCCATTTTCGGAATGGTTTTTCCACTGTTTCCACATTGTTTTCAGTAGTTGCAAAACACTTTTTACAGAGATTCAAATATACATTCTCAGCTACAGAATGATGCATAGAACATTAAGATCGGCTCACATTTAAGAGCTGTAGGGCCCTGAAAAGGTTTCTTGGTGAGGTCGTATTTTTCGACATTTCACAAATCGGCGCATTTTCGGAATGGTTTTTCGACTTTTTCCACATTGTTTTCAGTAGTGGCAAAACACTTTTTACAGCGATTCAAATACATATTCTCAGCTACAGAATGATGCATAGAACATTAAGATCGGCTTACATTTAAGAGCTGTAGGGCCCTGAAAAGGTTTCTTGAGGAGGTCGAATTTTTCGACTTTTGAGAAATCGGCCTATTTTCAAATTGGTTTTTCGACTTTTTCCACACTGTTTTCAGTAGTGACTAAACACCTTTTACAGAGATTCAAATAGACATTCTCAGCTACAGATTGATGCATAGAACTTCAAGATCGGCTTATATTTGAGAGCTGTAGGGCCCTGAAAAGGTTTCTTGGTGATGTCGAATTTTCGACTTTCAAGAAATCGGCCCATTTTCGGAATGGTTTTTCGACTTTTTCCACATTGTTTTCAGTAGTTGCAAAACACTTTTTACACAGATTCAAATACACATTCTCAGCTACAAAATGATGCATAGAACATTTAGATCGGCTTACATTTAAGAGCTGTAGGGCCCTGAAAAGGTTTCTTGGTGAGGTCGTATTTTTCGACTTTTCAGAAATCGGCCCATTTTCGGAATGGTCTTTCGACTTTTTCCACATTGTTTTCAGTAGTGGCAAAACACTTTTTACAGCGATTCAAATACACATTCTCAGCTACAGAATGATGCATAGAACATTAAGATCGGCTTACATTTAAGAGCTGTAGGGCCCTGAAAAGGTTTTTTGAGGAGGTCGAATTTTTCGACTTTTCAGAAATCGGCCTATTTTCAAATTGGTTTTTCGACTTCTTCCACACTGTTTTCAGTAGTGACAAAACACCTTTTACAGAGATTCAAATAGACTCTCTCAGCTACAGATTGATGCATAGAACTTCAAGATCTGCTTATATTTGAGAGCTGTAGGCCCCTGAAAAGGTTTCTTTGTGATGTCGAATTTTCGACTTTGAAGAAATCGGCCCATTTTCGGAATGGTTTTTCGACTTTTTCCACATTGTTTTCAGTAGTGGCAAAACACTTTTTACAGCGATTCAAATACACATTCTCAGCTACAGAATGATGCATAGAACATTAAGATCGGCTTACATTTAAGAGCTGTAGGGCCCTGAAAAGGTTTCTTGAGGAGGTCGAATTTTTCGACTTTTGAGAAATCGGACTATTTTCAAATTGGTTTTTCGACTTCTTCCACACTGTTTTCAGTAGTGACAAAGCACCTTTTACAGAGATTCAAATAGACTCTCTCAGCTACAGATTGATGCATAGAACTTCAAGATCGGCTCATATTTGAGAGCTGTAGGGCCCTGAAAAGGTTTCTTGGTGATGTCGAATTTTCGACTTTCAAGAAACCGGCCCATTTTCGGAATGGTTTTTCCACTGTTTCCACATTGTTTTCAGTAGTTGCAAAACACTTTTTACAGAGATTCAAATATACATTCTCAGCTACAGAATGATGCATAGAACATTAAGATCGGCTCACATTTAAGAGCTGTAGGGCCCTGAAAAGGTTTCTTGGTGAGGTCGTATTTTTCGACATTTCACAAATCGGCCCATTTTCGGAATGGTTTTTCGACTTTTTCCACATTGTTTTCAGTAGTGGCAAAACACTTTTTACAGCGATTCAAATACACATTCTCAGCTACAGAATGATGCATAGAACATTAAGATCGGCTTACATTTAAGAGCTGTAGGGCCCTGAAAAGGTTTCTTGAGGAGGTCGAATTTTTCGACTTTTGAGAAATCGGCCTATTTTCAAATTGGTTTTTCGACTTTTTCCACACTGTTTTCAGTAGTGACAAAACACCTTTTACAGAGATTCAAATAGACATTCTCAGCTACAGATTGATGCATAGAACTTCAAGATCGGCTTATATTTGAGAGCTGTAGGGCCCTGAAAAGGTTTCTTGGTGATGTCGAATTTTCGACTTTCAAGAAATCGGCCCATTTTCGGAATGGTTTTTCGACTTTTTCCACATTGTTTTCAGTAGTTGCAAAACACTTTTTACAGAGATTCAAATACACATTCTCAGCTACAAAATGATGCATAGAACATTTAGATCGGCTTACATTTAAGAGCTGTAGGGCCCTGAAAAGGTTTCTTGGTGAGGTCGTATTTTTCGACTTTTCAGAAATCGGCCCATTTTCGGAATGGTTTTTCGACTTTTTCCACATTGTTTTCAGTAGTGGCAAAACACTTTTTACAGCGATTCAAATACACATTCTCAGCTACAGAATGATGCATAGAACATTAAGATCGGCTTACATTTAAGAGCTGTAGGGCCCTGAAAAGGTTTTTTGAGGTGGTCGAATTTTTCGACTTTTCAGAAATCGGCCTATTTTCAAATTGGTTTTTCGACTTCTTCCACAATGTTTTCAGTAGTGACAAAACACCTTTTACAGAGATTCAAATAGACTCTCTCAGCTACAGATTGATGCATAGAACTTCAAGATCTGCTTATATTTGAGAGCTGTAGGCCCCTGAAAAGGTTTCTTTGTGATGTCGAATTTTCGACTTTGAAGAAATCGGCCCATTTTCGGAATGGTTTTTCGACTTTTTCCACATTGTTTTCAGTAGTGGCAAAACACTTTTTACAGCGATTCAAATACACATTCTCAGCTACAGAATGATGCATAGAACATTAAGATCGGCTTACATTTAAGAGCTGTAGGGCCCTGAAAAGGTTTCTTGAGGAGGTCGAATTTTTCGACTTTTGAGAAATCGGACTATTTTCAAATTGGTTTTTCGACTTCTTCCACACTGTTTTCAGTAGTGACAAAACACCTTTTACAGAGATTCAAATAGACCCTCTCAGCTACAGATTGATGCATAGAACTTCAAGATCGGCTCATATTTGAGAGCTGTAGGGCCCTGAAAAGGTTTCTTGGTGATGTCGAATTTTCGACTTTCAAGAAACCGGCCCATTTTCGGAATGGTTTTTCCACTGTTTCCACATTGTTTTCAGTAGTGGCAAAACACTTTTTACAGCGATTCAAATACACATTCTCAGCTACAGAATGATGCATAGAACATTAAGATCGGCTTACATTTAAGAGCTGTAGGGCCCTGAAAAGGTTTCTTGAGGAGGTCGAATTTTTCGACTTTTGAGAAATCGGCCTATTTTCAAATTGGTTTTTCGACTTTTTCCACACTGTTTTCAGTAGTGACAAAACACCTTTTACAGAGATTCAAATAGACATTCTCAGCTACAGATTGATGCATAGAACTTCAAGATCGGCTTATATTTGAGAGCTGTAGGGCCCTGAAAAGGTTTCTTGGTGATGTCGAATTTTCGACTTTCAAGAAATCGGCCCATTTTCGGAATGGTTTTTCGACTTTTTCCACATTGTTTTCAGTAGTTGCAAAACACTTTTTACAGAGATTCAAATACACATTCTCAGCTACAAAATGATGCATAGAACATTTAGATCGGCTTACATTTAAGAGCTGTAGGGCCCTGAAAAGGTTTCTGGAGGAGGTCGAATTTTTCGACTTTTGAGAAATCGGACTATTTTCAAATTGGTTTTTCGACTTCTTCCACACTGTTTTCAGTAGTGACAAAACACCTTTTACAGAGATTCAAATAGACTCTCTCAGCTACAGATTGATGCATAGAACTTCAAGATCGGCTCATATTTGAGAGCTGTAGGGCCCTGAAAAGGTTTCTTGGTGATGTCGAATTTTCGACTTTCAAGAAACCGGCCCATTTTCGGAATGGTTTTTCCACTGTTTCCACATTGTTTTCAGTAGTTGCAAAACACTTTTTACAGAGATTCAAATATACATTCTCAGCTACAGAATGATGCATAGAACATTAAGATCGGCTCACATTTAAGAGCTGTAGGGCCCTGAAAAGGTTTCTTGGTGAGGTCGTATTTTTCGACATTTCACAAATCGGCGCATTTTCGGAATGGTTTTTCGACTTTTTCCACATTGTTTTCAGTAGTGGCAAAACACTTTTTACAGCGATTCAAATACACATTCTCAGCTACAGAATGATGCATAGAACATTAAGATCGGCTCACATTTAAGAGCTGTAGGGCCCTGAAAAGGTTTCTTGAGGAGGTCGAATTTTTCGACTTTTGAGAAATCGGCCTATTTTCAAATTGGTTTTTCGACTTTTTCCACACTGTTTTCAGTAGTGACAAAACACCTTTTACAGAGATTCAAATAGACATTCTCAGCTACAGATTGATGCATAGAACTTCAAGATCTGCTTATATTTGAGAGCTGTAGGGCCCTGAAAAGGTTTCTTGGTGATGTCGAATTTTCGACTTTCAAGAAATCGGCCCATTTTCGGAATGGTTTTTCGACTTTTTCCACATTGTTTTCAGTAGTTGCAAAACACTTTTTACACAGATTCAAATACACATTCTCAGCTACAAAATGATGCATAGAACATTTAGATCGGCTTACATTTAAGAGCTGTAGGGCCCTGAAAAGGTTTCTTGGTGAGGTCGTATTTTTCGACTTTTCAGAAATCGGCCCATTTTCGGAATGGTTTTTCGACTTTTTCCACATTGTTTTCAGTAGTGGCAAAACACTTTTTACAGCGATTCAAATACACATTCTCAGCTACAGAATGATGCATAGAACATTAAGATCGGCTTACATTTAAGAGCTGTAGGGCCCTGAAAAGGTTTCTTGAGGAGGTCGAATTTTTCGACTTTTGAGAAATCGGACTATTTTCAAATTGGTTTTTCGACTTCTTCCACACTGTTTTCAGTAGTGACAAAACACCTTTTACAGAGATTCAAATAGACTCTCTCAGCTACAGATTGATGCATAGAACTTCAAGATCGGCTCATATTTGAGAGCTGTAGGGCCCTGAAAAGGTTTCTTGGTGATGTCGAATTTTCGACTTTCAAGAAACCGGCCCATTTTCGGAATGGTTTTTCCACTGTTTCCACATTGTTTTCAGTAGTTGCAAAACACTTTTTACAGAGATTCAAATATACATTCTCAGCTACAGAATGATGCATAGAACATTAAGATCGGCTCACATTTAAGAGCTGTAGGGCCCTGAAAAGGTTTCTTGGTGAGGTCGTATTTTTCGACATTTCACAAATCGGCGCATTTTCGGAATGGTTTTTCGACTTTTTCCACATTATTTTCAGTAGTGGCAAAACACTTTTTACAGCGATTCAAATACATATTCTCAGCTACAGAATGATGCATAGAACATTAAGATCGGCTTACATTTAAGAGCTGTAGGGCCCTGAAAAGGTTTCTTGAGGAGGTCGAATTTTTCGACTTTTGAGAAATCGGCCTATTTTCAAATTGGTTTTTCGACTTTTTCCACACTGTTTTCAGTAGTGACAAAACACCTTTTACAGAGATTCAAATAGACATTCTCAGCTACAGATTGATGCATAGAACTTCAAGATCGGCTTATATTTGAGAGCTGTAGGGCCCTGAAAAGGTTTCTTGGTGATGTCGAATTTTCGACTTTCAAGAAATCGGCCCATTTTCGGAATGGTTTTTCGACTTTTTCCACATTGTTTTCAGTAGTTGCAAAACACTTTTTACACAGATTCAAATACACATTCTCAGCTACAAAATGATGCATAGAACATTTAGATCGGCTTACATTTAAGAGCTGTAGGGCCCTGAAAATGTTTCTTGGTGAGGTCGTATTTTTCGACTTTTCAGAAATCGGCCCATTTTCGGAATGGTCTTTCGACTTTTTCCACATTGTTTTCAGTAGTGGCAAAACACTTTTTACAGCGATTCAAATACACATTCTCAGCTACAGAATGATGCATAGAACATTAAGATCGGCTTACATTTAAGAGCTGTAGGGCCCTGAAAAGGTTTTTTGAGGAGGTCGAATTTTTCGACTTTTCAGAAATCGGCCTATTTTCAAATTGGTTTTTCGACTTCTTCCACACTGTTTTCAGTAGTGACAAAACACCTTTTACAGAGATTCAAATAGACTCTCTCAGCTACAGATTGATGCATAGAACTTCAAGATCTGCTTATATTTGAGAGCTGTAGGCCCCTGAAAAGGTTTCTTGGTGATGTCGAATTTTCGACTTTGAAGAAATCGGCCCATTTTCGGAATGGTTTTTCGACTTTTTCCACATTGTTTTCAGTAGTGGCAAAACACTTTTTACAGAGATTCAAATACACATTCTCAGCTACAGAATGATGCATAGAACATGAAGATCGGCTTACATTTAAGAGCTGTAGGGCCCTGAAAAGGTTTCTTGAGGAGGTCGAATTTTTCGACTTTTGAGAAATCGGACTATTTTGAAATTGGTTTTTCGACTTCTTCCACACTGTTTTCAGTAGTGACAAAACACCTTTTACAGAGATTCAAATAGACTCTCTCAGCTACAGATTGATGCATAGAACTTCAAGATCGGCTCATATTTGAGAGCTGTAGGGCCCTGAAAAGGTTTCTTGATGATGTCGAATTTTCGACTTTCAAGAAACCGGCCCATTTTCGGAATGGTTTTTCCACTGTTTCCACATTGTTTTCAGTAGTTGCAAAACACTTTTTACAGAGATTCAAATATACATTCTCAGCTACAGAATGATGCATAGAACATTAAGATCGGCTCACATTTAAGAGCTGTAGGGCCCTGAAAAGGTTTCTTGGTGAGGTCGTATTTTTCGACATTTCACAAATCGGCGCATTTTCGGAATGGTTTTTCGACTTTTTCCACATTGTTTTCAGTAGTGGCAAAACACTTTTTACAGCGATTCAAATACACATTCTCAGCTACAGAATGATGCATAGAACATTAAGATCGGCTTACATTTAAGAGCTGTAGGGCCCTGAAAAGGTTTCTTGAGGAGGTCGAATTTTTCGACTTTTGAGAAATCGGCCTATTTTCAAATTGGTTTTTCGACTTTTTCCACACTGTTTTCAGTAGTGACAAAACACCTTTTACAGAGATACAAATAGACATTCTCAGCTACAGATTGATGCATAGAACTTCAAGATCGGCTTATATTTGAGAGCTGTAGGGCCCTGAAAAGGTTTCTTGGTGATGTCGAATTTTCGACTTTCAAGAAATCGGCCCATTTTCGGAATGGTTTTTCGACTTTTTCCACATTGTTTTCAGTAGTTGCAAAACACTTTTTACAGAGATTCAAATACACATTCTCAGCTACAAAATGATGCATAGAACATTTAGATCGGCTTACATTTAAGAGCTGTAGGGCCCTGAAAAGGTTTCTTGGTGAAGTCGTATTTTTCGACTTTTCAGAAATCGGCCCATTTTCGGAATGGTTTTTCGACTTTTTCCACATTGTTTTCAGTAGTGGCAAAACACTTTTTACAGCGATTCAAATACACATTCTCAGCTACAGAATGATGCATAGAACATTAAGATCGGCTTACATTTAAGAGCTGTAGGGCCCTGAAAAGGTTTTTTGAGGAGGTCGAATTTTTCGACTTTTGAGAAATCGGCCTATTTTCAAATTGGTTTTTTCGACTTTTTCCACACTGTTTTCAGTAGTGACAAAACACCTTTTACAGAGATTCAAATAGACTCTCTCAGCTACAGATTGATGCATAGAACTTCAAGATCTGCTTATATTTGAGAGCTGTAGGCCCCTGAAAAGGTTTCTTTGTGATGTCGAATTTTCGACTTTGAAGAAATCGGCCCATTTTCGGACTGGTTTTTCGACTTTTTTCACAAATTTTTCAGTAGTTGCAAAACACTTTTTAACAGACATTCAAATAGACATTCTCAGCTACAGATTGATGCATAGAAATTTAAGATCGGCTTACATTTAAGAGCTGTAGGGCCCTGAAAAGGTTTCTTGATGAGGTCGAATTTTTCGACTTTTCAAAAATCGGCCCAATTTGGGATTGGTTTTTCGACTTTTTCCACATTGATTTCAGGAGTGGCAAACTACCTTTTTACAGCGATTTAAATAGACATTCTCAGCTACAGATTGATGCATAGAACTTTAAGATCGGTTTATATTTTAGAGCTGTATGGCCCTGAAAAGGTTTCTTGATGAGGTTAAATTTTTAGACTTTTTAAAAATCGGCTCATTTTGGGATTGGTTTTTCCACTTTTTCCACAAATTTTTCAGTAGTGACAAAAAGCAGAGATTTAAATAGACATTCTAAGCTACAAAATGATGCATAGAACTTTAGGATCGGCTTACATTTAAGAGCTGTAGGTCCCGCAAAAGGTTTCTTGATGAGGTCGAATTTTTCAACTTTTCAGAAATCGGCCCAGTTTTGGAATGGTCTTTCGACCTTTTCCACATTGATTTCAGTAGTGGCAGAACAATTTTTACAGAGATTCAAAAAGACATTCTCAGCTACAGATTGATGCATAGAACTTCAAGATCGGCATTTCTTTAAGACCTTTAAGGCCCTGAAAAGGTTTCTTGATGAGGTCTAAATTTTTGAATTTTGAGAAATCGGCCCATTTTGAAATTGGTTTTTCTTCTTTTTCCACACTGTTAATAGTAGTGGCAGAACAGTTTTTACAGAGATTCAAATAGACATTCTCGGCTACAGATTGATGCATAAAACTTTAAGATCGGCTTACATTTAAGAGCTGTAGGGTCCTGAAAAGGTTTCTTGATGAGGTCGAATTTTTCGACTTTTGAGAAATCGGCCCATTTTCAAATTGGTTTTTCTTCTTTTTCCACACTGTTTATAGTAGTGGCAGAACAGTTTTTACAGAGATTCAAATAGACATTCTCAGCTACAGATTGACGCATAGAACATGAAGATCGGCTTACATTTAAGTGCTGTAGGGCCCTGAAAAGATTTCTTGATGAGGTCGAATTTTTCGACTTTTAAGAAATCGGCCCATTTTCGGAATGGTTTTTCGACTTTTTCCATACTGTTTTCAGTAGTGGCATGAAGCCTTTTATGGAGATTCAAATAGACATTCTCAGCTACAGAATGATGCATAGAACTTTAAGATCAGCTTACATTTGAGACCTGTACAAAACTGAAAATTCCGCATAATTGCACGGTCTGTGCGCAATAGGGCTCTAGATTACAATGGATTTTAAAAATAATGCGTGCATTTTATCATTACATCTTTATGCCAAGCCATTGCGTGACATTCTTAAAAATGCGGAAGGTTGTTGCAACTAATTAGTATTTTGTATTTTAGAGAAGACAGATTAACATACCGGTCTTACTTTTGCGAATATGTGTTATCATTTTATCGTATGTATAGACCATGGATCTTGCATCCACGACAGAAAATTAGGCGTTGCATGAACTTTTCTGTCAGAACCTGCGAGGCCTATAGCTCAGTCGGTAGCGTACAGGACTTGAAGACAGGAGCTCTTGGTCCGATCCTATGCTCGGCCAATATAAATTCCGAGAACTGATGATAGTCATTGCCGAAAACTAGTCGTTGCCGAAAGCTTTTGTCGTAGCAACCAGCCTAACATGCCGGATGTTGCAGATCTACCAATATTTAAGTCTCTTTTTGTTAATTTTTTTATCCGTATCTGGCCTCCATGACCAAAGCTTTCTATCAGAGCAGACAGATAAACATACCAGTATTTCAACAAATTTTCCTCTTTCCTTCTCTCTCTCTCTCTCTCTCTCTCTCTCTCTCATTTTTTCGATATTTAGCTGTTTTTTTATCATAACCAGTCCGGATCTGGCCTCCGTGACAGAAAACTCGGCGTTGCCGAAACCTTCTGTCGGAGCAGACAGTCTGCAATATCGGATGTCGCAGATCTACCATTACTTTAGTCCTTTTGTTAATATTTCAAGTCCAGATCTGTCCTTCATGACAGAAAACTAGGCGTTGCCGAAATCTTCTGTCAGAGCAGACAGTCAATACTACCGGATTCGCAGATCTACGAATATTTCAGCTTTTTGTTAATATTAAGTCTATGACAGAAAATTCGGCGTTGCCGAAACCGTCTGTCGGAGCAGACAGTCTACAATATGGGATGACGCAGGTCTACCAATATTTTAGTCCTTTTGTTAATATTTTAAGTCCAGATCTCTCCTTCATGACAGAAAACTAGGCGTTGCCGAAATCTTCTGTCAGAGCAGACAGTCTATACTACCGGATTCGCAGATCTACGAATATTTCAGGTTTTTTTTTTATTATTAATATTAAGTCCGTATCTGGCCTCCGTGACAGAAAATTCGGCGTTGCCGAAACCGTCTGTCGGAGCAGACAGTCTACAATATATTGCAATATTGGATGTCGCAGATCTACCAATATTTTAGTCCTTTTGTTAATATTTTAAGTCCAGATCTCTCCTTCATGACAGAAAACTAGGCGTTGCCGAAATCTTCTGTCAGAGCAGACAGTCAATACTACCGGACTCGCAGATCTACGAATATTTCAGTTTTTTTTTTTTTTGTTAATATTAAGTTTGTATCTGGCCTCCTTGACAGAAAATTCGGCGTTGCCGAAACCTTCTGTCGGAGCAGACAGTCTACAATATCGGATGTCGCAGATCTACCAATACTTTAGTCCTTTTCTTAATATTTCAAGTCCAGATCTGTCCTTCATGACAGAAAACTAGGCGTTGCCGAAATCTTCAGTAAGAGCAGACAGTCTATACTACCGGATTCGCAGATCTACGAATATTTCATTTTTTTTTTTTTTTTTTTTTTGTTAATATTAAGTTTGTATCTGGCCTCCGTGACAGAAAATTCGGCGTTGCCGAAACCGTCTGTCAGAGCAGACAGTCTACAATATGGGATGACGCAGATCTACCAATATTTTAGTCCTTTTGTTAATATTTTAAGTCCAGATCTGTCCTTCATGACAGAAAACTAGGCGTTGCCGAAATCTTCAGTAAGAGCAGACAGTCTATACTACCGGATTCGCAGATCTACGAATATTTCAGTTTTTTTTGTAAATATTAAGTCCGTATCTGGCCTCCATGACAGAAAACTCGGCGTTGCCGAAACCTTCCGTCGGAGCAGACAGTCTACAATATCGGATGTCGCAGTTCTACCAATGCTTTGGTCCTTCTGTTAATATTTTAGGTCCAGATCTGTCCTTCATGACAGAAAACTAGGCGTTGCCGAAATCTTCTGTCAGAGCAGACAGTCTATACTACCGGATTCGCAGATCTACGAATATTTCAGTTTTTATTTTTTTGTTAATATTAAGTTTGTATCTGGCCTCCGTGACAGAAAATTCGGCGTTGCTGAAACCGTCTGTCGGAGCAGACAGTCTACAATATATTGCAATATTGGATGTCGCAGATCTACCAATATTTTAGTCCTTTTGTTAATATTTTAAGTCCAGATCTGTCCTTCATGACAGAAAACTAGGCGTTGCCGAAATCTTCTGTCAGAGCAGACAGTCTATACTACCGAATTCGCAGATCTACGAATATTTCAGGGTTGTTTCTTTTTTTTGCTGTTGTTAATATTTAGTCCGTATCTGGCCTCCGTTACAGAAAACTCGGCGTTGCCGAAACCTTCTGTCGGAGCAGACAGTCTACAATATCGGATGTCGCAGATCTACCAATATTTTAGTCCTTTTGTTAATATTTTAAGTCCAGATCTGTCCTTCATGACAGAAAACTAGGCGTTGCCGAAATCTTCTATCAGAGCAGACAGTCTATACTACCGGATTCGCAGATCTACGAATATTTAAGTTTTTTTTTTTTTGTTGTTAATATTAAGTTTGTATCTGGCCTCCGTGACAGGAAATTCGGCGTTGCCGAAACCGTCTGTCGGAGCAGACAGTCTACAATATGGGATGACGCAGATCTACCAATATTTTAGTCCTTTTGTTAATATTTTAAGTCCAGATCTCTCCTTCATGACAGGAAACTAGGCGTTGCCGAAATCTTCTGTCAGAGCAGACAGTCTATACTACCGGATTCGCAGATCTACAAATATTTCAGGGTTTTTGGGGGGTTTTTTTTGTTGTTGTTAATATTAAGTTTGTATCTGGCCTCCGTGACAGAAAACTCGGCGTTGACGAAATCTTCTGTCGGAGTAGACAGTCTGCAATATCGGATGTCGCAGATCTACTAATATTTTAGTCCTTTTGTTAATATTTTAAGTCCAGATCTGTCCTTCATGACAGAAAACTAGGCGTTGCCGAAATCTTCTGTCAGAGCAGACAGTTTGTACTACCGGATTCGCAGATCTACAAATATTTCAGGGTTTTTTTGTTAATATTAAGTTTGTATCTGGCCTCCGTGACAGAAAACTCGGCGTTGCCGAAACCTTCTATATTGGATATCGCAGATCTACCAATATTTTAGTCCTTTTGTTAATATTTTAAGTCCAGATCTGTCCTTCATGACAGAAAACTAGGCGTTGCCGAAATCTTCAGTAAGAGCAGACAGTCTATACTACCGGATTAGCAGATCTGCGAATATTTCAGTGGTTTTTTTTGTTGTTGTTAATATTAAGTCCGTATCTGGCCTCCGTGACAGAAAACTCGGCGTTGCCGAAACCTTCTGTCGGAGCAGACAGTCTACAATATCGGATGTCGCAGTTCTACAAATACTTTAGTCCTTTTGTTAATATTTCAAGTCCAGATCTGTCCTTCATGACAGAAAACTAGGCGTTGACGAAATCTTCTGTCAGAGCAGACAGTCTATACTACCGGATTCGCAGATCTACGAATATTTCAGTTTTTTCTTTTGTTAATATTAAGTTTGTATCTGGCCTCCGTGACAGAAAATTCGGCTTTGCCGAAACCGTCTGTCGGAGCAGACAGTCTACAATATCGGATGTCGCAGATCTACCAATATTTTAGTCCTTTTGTTAATATTTTAAGTCCAGATCTGTCCTTCATGACAGAAAACTAGGCGTTGCCGAAATCTTCAGTAAGAGCAGACAGTCTATACTACCGGATTCGCAGATCTGCGAATATTTCAGGGTTTTTTTTTTTTTATTTATATTAAGTTTGTATCTGGCCTCCGTGACAGAAAATTCGGCGTTGCCGAAACCGTCTGTCGGAGCAGACAGTCTACAATATATTGCAATATTGGATGTCGCAGATCTACCAATATTTTAGTCCTTTTGTTAATATTTTAAGTCCAGATCTGTCCTTCATGACAGAAAACTAGGCGTTGCCGAAATCTTCTATCAGAGCAGACAGTCTATACTACCGGATTCGCAGATCTACGAATATTTCAGGGTTTTTTTTGTTGTTGTTAATATTAAGTTTGTATCTGGCCTCCGTGACAGAAAACTCGGCGTTGCCGAAACCTTCTGTCGGAGCAGACAGTCTACAATATCGGATGTCGCAGATCTACTAATATTTTAGTCCTTTTGTTAATATTTCAAGTCCAGATCTGTCCTTCATGACAGAAAACTAGGCGTTGCCGAAATCTTCTGTCAGGGCAGACAGTTTGTACTACCGGATTCGCAGATCTACAAATATTTCAGGGTTTTTTTGTTAATATTAAGTTTGTATCTGGCCTCCGTTACAGAAAACTCGGCGTTGCCGAAACCTTCTATATTGGATATCGCAGATCTACCAATATTTTAATCCTTTTGTTAATATTTTAAGTCCAGATCTGTCCTTCATGACAGAAAACTAGGCGTTGCCGAAATCTTCAGTAAGAGCAGACAGTCTATACTACTGGATTAGCAGATCTGCGAATATTTCAGTGTTTTTTTTTTGTTGTTGTTAATATTAAGTCCGTATCTGGCCTCCGTGACAGAAAACTCGGCGTTGACGAAACCTTCTGTCGGAGCAGACAGTCTACAATATCGGATGTCGCAGTTCTACAAATACTTTAGTCCTTTTGTTAATATTTCAAGTCCAGATCTGTCCTTCATGACAGAAAACTAGGCGTTGACGAAATCTTCTGTCAGAGCAGACAGTCTATACTACCGGATTCGCAGATCTACGAATATTTCAGTTTTTTCTTTTGTTAATATTAAGTTTGTATCTGGCCTCCGTGACAGAAAATTCGGCTTTGCCGAAACCGTCTGTCGGAGCAGACAGTCTTCAATATCGGATGTCGCAGATCTACCAATATTTTAGTCCTTTTGTTAATATTTTAAGTCCAGATCTGTCCTTCATGACAGAAAACTAGGCGTTGCCGAAATCTTCAGTAAGAGCAGACAGTCTATACTACCGGATTCGCAGATCTACGAATATTTCAGGGGGTTTTTTTTATTATTAATATTAAGTCCGTATCTGGCCTCCGTGACAGAAAACTCGGCGTTGCCGAAACCTTCTGTCGGAGCAGACAGTCTACAATATCGGATGTCGCAGTTCTACCAATATTTTAGTTTTTTTGTTAATACTTTTAGTCCAGATCTGTCCTTCATGACAGAAAACTAGGCGTTGCCGAAACCTTCTGTCAGAGCCGACAGATTAACATACCGGGTTGTGATGATCTTAAGTATTTCAACCATTTTCTTTTTTTTTTCTTTTTCTATTCTCCGCCTATCTCTCTTTTTTCTTTCTTTTGTTTGATAATTTGCTGTTTTTTATATCATAACCAGTCAGGATCTCACAGAAACATACTCCCTAAATATTCCGATAGACAGTCTAACATACCGGATTTCGCGGATCTACCAATATTTCAGTCATTTTTTGTTAATTCTTCAAATCCGTATCTGGCCTCCATGATAGAAAACTATCAATCAATTGTCCTCTCTCTCTCTCTCTCTCTCTCTCTCTCATTTTTTCGATATTTTGCATTTTTTTCAGAACTGCATGAACTGGTACAGATCTGGCCTCGTGCAGAGAATTAGGTGTATTTCAATCAATTTTCCTCTCTCTCTCTCTCTCTCTCTCTCTCTCTCTCTCTCTCTTTGATTTTTTTTTTTTTTTTCGATATTTAGCTGTTAATATAAGGTAACCAGTCCGGAACCTGACCTTCTCGACAGAAAACAAGGCGTTGCCGAAACCTTCTGTCTTCTGCCGGAACAGACAGACTAACATGCCGGTTTTCGATAATTTGCTGTTGCTTACGACATAACCAGTAATTTGATTAATTTTTGTATTCTCTCTCTCTCTCTCTCTCTCTCAGAGAATCAGACATTACTTCCTTTCCATTATTAGCGATGATAAAGAAGGACATTCATTCATTCATTCATTCGTTCATTCATATACTGCAAACGTACAAGAAAATAGCTTTTCTTTGCTAAAAATATTCATTCTTTGGGGCCTTTTTGGGAAACTGATTCATCAATAGACGAAATTTTTTTGATAATGCTATCAACCCTTTCCCAGACAAGCCCTGTTTTTACGTGTTTGCAGTACAAGCTGTTTGAAAACAGTGTGTGGAAAGGGAGAAATTGCTTGTAACAAGCACTTTTCCTTTTCCCACTGTGTGTGTGTAATTTTTTTTTTTCTATTTGAGAACTTTCAGCCATTTTCCCGAAACTGAAAAATGTCGTCTGCAAAGTCTTTCAGTTTTGAAGAGTCTAAAATTTGTCGTTTGGGAATGATTCAATTTTTCCACGCATTTCTCTATCCATTTGTTTGCTATTGCTTTTATCAACTAGGAAAATTTGTAATTTTGTGCTGAATAAATTTAAGAGTCAAGTTTTAAAAAAATGGCCAAGAGACTTCCTCGATACTGAGTTATTAACACTGAGGAAAAAAAACAAACTTTTTGCAGTTTATTTGCCACGTGGTTTAATTCTTTCCCTAACTTTTAACCCTTTACCAAACAACAAAATCTTACACTGGTCCAAATTGAAAGCACTTGCAGACGACAAAATAAGCATAACTCAAATTAAGAAATTTTTCCAGCAGGGTAGAAAACATTGTGGGATAACGAGAAAAATGCTGGTTACCAGCATTTTCTCCTTTTCCCACAGTGTTTTCAAAAGGCTTCAATCTCAGGTCGTAAAAAACCAGGGATTGTTTGGTATTTCCAAGTGGATAAATTGATAATGCAACAAATTAAATAAAAAAAACCTGCCATACACTATCGTTCTTGGAATGATTTTTGCGTATAAATACCTTTGCATATCGTTCTGTATTCATAAGATAAAAAGTATCGCTGCATTAAGTCTAACTTATTTTATACTTTTTCCACCTGCCACACTGATTTTCTCCCCCGTATTACTAATATATCATTTTTTGAGATTCTCTATAAGGAACGAAAACCGAACCTTTTCGCATTGCTCTCGTATGATTTTCATTCTGATCCAAGCTGTACATCGCGAGCAATGACTAATTTTGCAAGCATACCCCCTTCCCGACATTATTAATCTCTTTCTGATCTCAGTCTATCAACCTGCATAATACGTTATATGGCTAGTCTCACACTGGAAGAAAACCCGTTTTCCCGGCCAAAGATATATTTTCAGCCTGCTACAGAAAAGACAAAAACATTGTGACGGTTGCCAAAAATTTAAGTCGGAATCTAATCTACACCTGTCAATATCAATTTTTATGTATTTCGCTGTCATGGACATCGGTTTTCTATATAAATATAAATGAATGAATTTCTCCATTGAGAAGATTAGGATCAGCAGAGATCAGCATACAGGAATTCTATAAGCTTAAAAAACTCCTTTACATATAGACAGCAATGGGTTAGGACTTAAGACGCTTTAATTTTACGTTTAGCCCAGTTCAGATTTAAACGTTTTTTCAAATAGTGCTTGCGACCAAGTATTATGTCGGCATTATTTCATTTTTCGCAAGCCTCATGTGCACATATATTTCGATCGGTCCTGAAATTCTCAAAGGAATCAAACAACTATTTTTCCATTTATAGCGTTTTGGAAAATGCGCTTGTCTTCTTTTGAAACACGGAGAAAGCGTGTTTTCTACCCCGATAATCGATGTAATCGATACGTGTAATTGATGCAAACAACACATTTTTTTATGTCTGGGTCAGTGTTAATTAATGATCAGCCTGTCTAATCAATGCTTCTCTATTCCGACGTTCTAGCAATGATTTTTGCGAATAAATACCTTTGCATTTCGCTATGTGTTCCTTAGATGTGAAGGAGCGCTGCATTAAGTATAATTAATTTTATACTTTTTTCCACCTGCCACACTGATTTTCTACCCCGTATTCTTTCTTTTTTTGAGATTCTGAAATGAAATCTATCGTAACGCAAGCCGAGCCTTTTTTGCATTGTTCTCGTATGATTTTTCATTCTAACCCAAGCTGTACAACGAGCAACGACTAATTTTGCAAGCATACCCCTTTCCTGACATTATTAAGCTCTTTCTGATCTCAGTCTATCAACCTGCATAATCCGTTATATGGCTAGTCTCACACTGGAAGAAAATCCGGTTTTTTTTTTCGGTCAAAAATTTATTCTCAGTCTGTTACAGAAAAAAAATGGACAAGAAAACATTGTGACAGCTGCATAAAAAACTAAAGTCGGAATCTAATCTACACCTGCTAATATTATTTTTTATGTATTTCGCTGTCATGGACATCGGTTTTCTATATAAATATAAATGAATGAATTTCTCCATTGAGAAGATTAGGATCAGCAGAGATCAGCATACAGGAATTCTATAAGCTTAAAAAACTCCTTTACATATAGACAGCAATGGGTTAGGACTTAAGACGCTTTAATTTTACGTTTAGCCCAGTTCAGATTTAAACGTTTTTTCAAATAGTGCTTGCGACCAAGTATTATGTCGGCATTATTTCATTTTTCGCAAGCCTCATGTGCACATATATTTCGATCGGTCCTGAAATTCTCAAAGGAATCAAACAACTATTTTTCCATTTATAGCGTTTTGGAAAATGCGCTTGTCTTCTTTTGAAACACGGAGAAAGCGTGTTTTCTACCCCGATAATCGATGTAATCGATACGTGTAATTGATGCAAACAACACATTTTTTTTATGTCTGGGTCAGTGTTAATTAATGATCAGCCTGTCTAATCAATGCTTCTCTATTCCGACGTTCTAGCAATGATTTTTGCGAATAAATACCTTTGCATTTCGCTATGTATTCCTTAGATGTGAAGGAGCACTGCATTAAGTATAATTAATTTTATACTTTTTTCCACCAGCTACACTGATTTTCTACCCCGCATTTTCATTTTTTGAGATTCTAAATGAAATTTATTAGTAACGAAAGTCAAGCATTTTTGCATCGTTTTCGTTTGTATTTTATTCTGATCTAGTCTTGACATTGTGAGCAATGATCAAACTGGCGAGCGTAGCCCCTTCCGATATAATTATTCTGTTCTGATCACAGTCCATGAATACGAATAATCGGATTGATCAGCAAATTTACAAAAGAAGAAAAGACGAATTCTTAATCCAAAATATTATTTAAAATTATATAGCTATAATTTATCAAGTCTTGTTATTGAGATGATTGGGATCAGCTGAGATTTGTAAAACCGCCGCTCATTTAGCCTAAATTATTGCAGAATTATTTCCACCTGCCGCACTGATTTCATTCCCCTAAATCATTTTTTTTTTAGATATAAAAATGAAAGTCATTGTTAACGAAAGCCAAGCCATATCGCATCGTTCTCGTATGTTTTTTGTTTTGATCAGGTCTTTACATTGTGAGCAATGACTAAATTCGCAATCAAACCTCCCTCCCGACATAATTCTTCTAATCTGATCTCAGTTCATTAATATGAATAACCAGATTTATCGTCAGCCTTACAAAAGGATAAAAGATGAATTCTTAATCCAAAATAATATTCCAACCTATATAGCTATATATTATCGAGTCTTGTAATTGACAAGATTGAGATCAGCAGAAAATAGAGAAACATGGTAACTTTAAAATAACGGAGCAAATGAACAAAAAACGGATGTCACAAGATTACCAATTTCAATGATATTGTAATTGCCTAGGTTCAAGACATTTATTGCCCTGGACTTTTTTTATTTATAAAATATTGTTATTGAAAATGGCTTATTTGTCCATTTTTTCAATCCTCTCCCGGCTTAAAGTTTGTCAATACTTGCCAGATGTTGTTAATTTGTCACACCTTCAGCGGAGTCGCCGACATTACCTGTTTTTTTTTTGCACCTCGTAATTTGATTGCATTCCTTTGCTAATCCCTATTACCTGCCAGGTCTAATTTCTGAAGTACCAATCTTGTCCGATGGATTTTAAGGCTTGTTTTTCAGAAACCTTTAACGTTATTTCCTGTCCATAGTTTTGGACCGATCTCTATGTTTTAAATACCAGATTGTAGCCTAGGAAGCCTGTTTGAAACATTGTCAAAATTTCTGAGCATTGATAGAAAATAGCACGGAAAAAGTAGAAAAAATTGACAAGTACATAAATTCTTTGGAGTCTTCATCACTTGTTCATGAACCTAACTCTTTGGAGTCATAATCTCTGTTGGGTTAAGGATTACATTTTTACATCAAAATGTACCTAAATATTCACCATTGAAAATATAATAAAGCTTTCTGATATCTGAATACTGATAGTCGTGTAAAGTGTGAAAAATGCCCAACAATTAGCGGCCACGAATTCGAATTTACTATTTGCAGAAATTCCACGCAATCGGTCCTCCTTCAACCACCGATAACTCTCTTAATTCTTGGGTTAAAAGTTTACATTTTGTATCAAAATGTAGATTAATAAGAGATATTAAGCCAATTATGCAAGGGAAATGGGTAATTGGAAAGAAAAGATCATTTGCCAAAGCCACAAGAAATGTATATATACCTGAAAGTAAAATTATTTTCTTGAAATTGGTGTTTAATACTTGTGTCTAGCTTAAGACCCGAGCCAGCGAGCAAAGGCTAAACTTGCAACGGCTCGGTCGGGTCGTATTTCCCATTTTAGAGGTCAATACAATTTTTGATTGCTAATAAAAGCTCGACTTTTGTTCTTCCATAAAGTGTACAAAAAAATACTAAGTTCAAACCCAAGTCCGCAGTATCTATCTTGGCAAAAAATCGGTAAATAGGCTCAGCTTGACTTTTATTCTCTCTTTAAGTGTCGAAAAATAGACTAAGTTTGAACCAAAGTCTGCTGTACCAATCTTAGCAAAAGTCCGGTGTGTATAGGCTGCTTAAATTTGAACACCAGGGAGAAACTAATAGGTTAAGTTTGTCTTTTTTTTCACTTTAAGGGTAGAACAATAGACTAAGTTCGAATCCAATTTATGCAGTACCAATCTTGGCAAATTTCTGGTGAATAGGCTAGTTTGGGTTTTGCTCATGTGACTGGAACAACAGAAAAAAAGAAACGTAAGTTCGAACTAAGCTAACATTGCCTTTCGTTCTAAATTTAAGTGTAGAAAATTAGATTAAGTTCGAAGCCAAAATTAGCAATACCAAACTTGGCAAAATTCCGGTTAAAAAGCTAACCGAACCTTTAATTAGAATATAGATAATGGACCAAGTTCGGCTGTTCGAAACGCAAAAGGAGCCATACGGCGAGACCAAGGCCACGACAGGTAATGGCTAAATAGACTGCTCGCAGTCCAAAGCACATTCTAGGAGCGAAAAATGCAGAAAATCCGTACTATGCACGGAATTCATAAGAACAGGACTAGCTAGACTTCCTAGGAGCCGCTCGGCGATACCAAGGCCGTGCCGAGCATTGGCTTATTACGCTGGTCGGACTTTAAATCTGGTAAAGAGGTAAACAGGCATATGAATAATAATGGAAATTGAAAACAAACATCTATGCATAGAAACTGCATCAAAACGCTAAAGATTGAATGATTCACTCAAAAACGTGCTGATAAAAAGTTAACCGACGGTCAGACTGACAGTCAGACAGCTGCTGCTGGATGGATAGACACAGACGAACGGATGAAAATGCAGCTTACTTATTCATAAAATTACTTAATATGTCAAATTTATGCAAGTTAACACTGAGATAATGGTAATCTGATAAAGGGTGTCAAGCGTATATACACATTTCGGCGATGCCGAAATCAATTTCGGCATCGCCGAAACAACTTTCGGCATCGCCGAACGTCCCGAAGCCTGTCTGTCTGTCTGTCTGTCTGTCTGTCCCTGACAAATCCTTTCCACTCTATAGCTCGAAAATCTTTTAAGATATTTTGATTAAACTTAACACATCTGTAGAACACCATGAGACTTAGTGTCATGCAAAAGAGTCATGACTCTGGCTTGTATATTTTTAGACTTATTTCCCTTTGATTATTTTTCATCACAAATTGTGTCCGCTCAAAAAGCTTCACACATTTCTAAAGCACCATGTCACGAAGTGTCATGCACAAGATCCATAAATCTGGCTTGTACAACCATGTCACGAAGTGTCATGCATAAGATCCATAAATCTGGCTTGTACAACCATGTCATGAAGTGTCATGCACAAGATCCATAAATCTGGCTTGTACAACCATGTCACGAAGTGTCATGCACAAGAACTATAACTCTGGCTTGTACATTTTTCAACTCATTCCCCTCTGATTATTTTTTTTTTACTTATGTTATATACAATTTGTCTGCTCTATAATTCCAACTGTTAGAGAAAAATGACCATTATTTCAGTTAGAAATCACCTTGGCCACATATCAATCCTTCCAACATCAAAAAGGGGAAAACATCTTTTTTTTTTTTTTTTCTTAAGCATCACTGGCTTAAGGCCAGCAGGCTTATGTCATGGCTAATGTCATGGCTGGAATCCATTGTGTGTCCGTCAGTTTGTCTGTGCATTAACTTTTATTTTATACATCTTCTTCTCTGAAACTACTCAACCAAGTTTGATGAAACTTCACAAAAATTACTCTGCTGTTGTCCTGCTGAGAATTTCTAGAAAGAATTCCTTCTAAAACTCCAGTTACCATGGCAACAAAACTGAGAAAAATAACATTTTTAAAAATCATCCTCTGAAACCAGAGGGCCAAGGGCTACTTAATTTGGCATGTAGCTTTATCTAATGGACCTTTAACAAGCTTCATCATATTATATGCCTGGGGTCAAAATTAATTTCCTTCCAGGGATCACAAGTTTAACATGGGCTTGCTTTTTTAATCACTTCCATTTAATCAAAGGAAATAACTCCTGTTATAAAGGATAAAGTTGTTACTACTTACCTCCCTTGATTGGGAAAACTGCAATGATACATGATTCGTGTTGGGTATTTAAGATTTTTGATAGAAAATATCCTGTTTTCAGGAAGAGTGATTCTGTTTTAGTTCACCTGAGCACAACATGCTCTAGGGGAGCTTTTAGAATCACTCGGTGTCCATCGTCCGTCAACAATTCTTTAAACATCAACTCCTCCTGAACCACTGGGCCCATTTGGACCAAACTTGACTGGAATGTTCCTTTGGAGATCCTCTTTAAAAACTTTTTCTCAGAATTTGATTCTATCAAAAACTCTGGTTGACATGGCAACCAAATGGAATTTTCTAGGAAATTCTTAAAAAATCTTCTCCTCTGAAACCACTGGTCAGATTTTGAAATAATTTCACATAGAATTACCTTGGGTGACCCTTTTCAAAAACTGTTCGCGAAATTTTGATCCATCAAGAAATGTGGCTCTGGTGAATTGTGGCTATTTGCGCTATACAGAAATGAAGAAATTATTAAGAATTCTTCTTCTCTGAAACAGCTGGTCACATTTTGAAATAATTTCACAGAGATTATCCTTGGATGACCTGTTGCAAAGATTGTTTGCGAAATTTTGATCCCTCAAGAAACATGGCACTGGTGACTGGGGACTACTTGCACTCTACGGAAACGGAGAAAATCTAAACAATTCTTCTTCTCTGAAACCGTTGGTCAAATTTCAAAATGATTTCACAGAAATATTCCTTGGATACCCTTTTCAAAAAGTGTTTGTGAAATTTTGGTGATGATTGTAGGGATGGTGACAAGATTTTGAATGACTTTTACAGGTGATTTTTTCAAAATCGCTTGGAAGTTTCAATACCTTAAAAATACCTTAAAAAATTGGCTATGGTCCTCTCAAAAACTCAGGTGAGTGATCCAGGCCATCTTGACCCTCTTGTTCTATTTACCAGGATACTGTTTTCACTATGTGATAATTTTCTCACTCTTGACAGATGAAAGACATATGCAAATACTTGTCCTCTAACTCAATGTTGTTGATGGTGTTTTGTATCTGCCCTGCTGTAGATTGTTATTATGCATTATGCTGAGCAAAAATATTGCTTTGAATGATATGTGTTTTTATGCTACCTTGCCAAAGGCCAGCAAGCTTTTGTCATGGCCAAGTGTCTGTAGTGTGTCAGTGTGTTATTTACGAAAGAAAAGAATGATATCAATGGTTAAATTTTTTTCCCCACCAAGTGCTAGGTTTTCAAACATTTTTCCCCACCAAGTGCTAGGTTTTCAAAAATTTTTCCCCACCCAAGTGCTAGGTTTTCAAACACTTTTCCCCACCCAAGTGCTAGGTTTTCAAAAATTTTTCCCCACCCAAGTGCTAGGTTTTCAAAAAATTTTCCCCACCCAAGTGCTAGGTTTTCAAAAATTTTTCCCCACCAAGTGCTAGGTTTTCAAAAATTTTTCCCCACCCAAGTGCTAGGTTTTCAAAAATTTTTCCCCACCAAGTGCTAGGTTTTCAAAAAATTTTTCCCCACCCAAGTGCTCGGTTTTCAAAAAATTTTTCCCCACCCAAGTGCTAGGTTTTCAAAAAATTTTTCCCCACCCAAGTGCTAGGTTTTCAAAAAAATTTTCCCCACCAAGTGCTAGGTTTTCAAAAATTTTCCCCCACCCAAGTGCTAGGTTTTCAATCTTCAAAAGAGTAGGAGATATTAAGGCAAGAGTTGATAATGCTGGTCACCATCGTTCTCTGTGTTCTCTCAGTGTTTGAAAAACCTTTGTCCGCATGTCCAAAAAAACAAAAGATTGCTTAGGTTAATCATTACAAAAGCTATACTGTATTAAAATGAATTTATTCATACCTTATAACATTCTGACATTTCTTTCATATATATCAACAACCAAACACATACAAATAACAAACATAGCCATTCAGTATTCCACTAACCTAAAGAAATTTATTCTGCTACCTCTGAAAATAGAAACAAATGGGAATTGTTTAATGCATTGATAGAAAAGGAAAGTATTTCTTCACCCATAGGTTGGTAAGCAAGACTCGTAGACCCATATCAGACAGTGTAGATCAAGATCAGATAGTGTGTCTGATCTTGGATCTACACTGTCCATTAACCAATTACCACACAATCCCTACTTTTGACGCCCCTGAGAAAGAAGCCTTTTGAAAACACTGTGGGAAAAGGAGAAAATGCTGGTAACCAGCATTTTCTCCTTTTCCCACAGTGTTTTCTACCCTTCCCAGAACAAATTTCAATTTTTCTGTCACCTTTATTTTGTCGTCTGCAAATGCTTTCAATTTGGACCAGTCTAAATTTTTCTTGTGTGGTAATGGGTTAAGCAGATAGTTTTTCAACTAAGCAGTTAGTTTTATGCTTCCCAGAACAAATTTCAATTTTTCTGTCACCTTTATTTTGTCGTCTGCAAATGCTTTCAATTTGGACCAGTCTAAATTTTTCTTGTGTGGTAATGGGTTAAGCAGATAGTTTTTCAACTAAGCAGTTAGTTTTATGCTTCCCAAAACAACTGTGAAATAGCAACCCTTGGGTACTCCATTTATTAGATATGTAAAGTCAACATGAATAGATTTAGAAAAAGAACTGGCAAAAGAAACAATGTGCTCTTATCCTATGGGAGGCATTTCTGTCGATTATCTCCCTTACCAGATAAAGACTGGAGGTAACCAAGTAAGACAGTGATCCTTTCACCTGTGTTCCTTTGCTTTTATCCTTGGTTCCGTTTGAGATGTTGAGATAATTGTAACAATTATTTATGATGTAATAGTATGTTTAAATGCGAGTATTTAGAATTTTCACATCACACCAAATCGAACAATATATATATATCTGAAATTTATATGAAAAAACAATACAAATCATCAATATATATAAGAATCATGAAATTACAAAAAAAAAAAATTGGGTGGTATTCCCTTAAAAGGCTACGAAGCTTCTTAAGCAATTTTTAGATTTCGCGCCAAAATTTAAAAAAAAAAAGCATTGTGGGAATGTTAAGTGACTGGCACGTGACTTATGATGCTTAAATTCCATTACATAACAAACATGTAATTCTTTTTCATAAAATCTTCCTCAGACGCTATGTTTCAAGTTTCGTCTGTGTATTTCCGGTATGTACAAGAGCGAGTTGCTCATGTAAAAATAGAACATGTTTCCCGTCGATGTCGACCTGGGCCGTAGTAAATCTCTAATTTCTCTTGTTGTCGGATGGTTTTCGACTACTGATGTGTTACAAATGACAATTATAAGGCTTTGGGAGTATAAGGATGACCTTTTTGTATTTTTGTAAAATTTTCGTCCCAAATTCTGAAGGGCCACCTTTAAGGTCCACATGTAATTCAACTTAAATTCTGTTCTTAATCACCAAGAGCTCCATGAGAATAGATTAGTAAATCAATCTAACTAAATTTACTTAAAATCTTGTCTCAGGAAAATGCTGTTCGGTGCAAGAAAATCAAGGGTAAAATCCAAGTAAATCTGCCTATTTTAGACATTTTCTTCTTGTAGACAAAACAGAAGTTGTTTACTTCCTTGCCACAAAATTTCAAAACAGCTTCTTCTCCAGTACTAATAGTGGTAAAAAATGGATATATATATATCTTTTGGGTATTCAAACGTAATCCGTTATATTTTTTACTAGTCGAATGAATAAGCAGTTTTTAATTGAAAGAGAAATTGTCTGCTCCATTGATAATATGCTGACAGAAAAAAACAGTATATGTAACATACAGTTAATTGCATTTTCACTTTTTCGTGTACTTATTCTGCCATTTCTCATATCAACAATAGCCTACACAATACTAAAACATGAGTTATGGCCCTTTGAAATTAATGAAATTCTTCACTGATGATAGACAGTCCTATCCCGTAATTAGGACAAAATTTAAGATTTGTGTATAAATTGAGAGCATGCCCGGACAGTATTTTCAATAGGCCTCAAAGTTAAAAAAGAAAGAGCCTTTTCGTACACTGTCTTTTTCTTGCATTTTTTTCAAAATTCTTTTTCCTAAGGGTCGTTGAAACTCGAGATTGTGTGTAAAAGGGTTTTAAGTGTTGGTTTGTCGAGCAAGAAAATGAAACTAAAGCCAAAAATATGCTAACATTTAACCCTTCACCACACAATGCCGACCTTTGTCGTTCCTGGAAGAGGAGCCTTTTTGAAAACATTGTGGGAAAAGAAGAAAATGCTGGTAACCAGCATTTTCTCCTTTTCTCACAATATTTTCTACCCTATCGAAGAAAATTTGTACCATTTGAGCCATACTGAAATTGCCCTCTGTAGATGCTTTCAATTTGGACAAAGCTAAAGTTTTGTCGTCTGGTTAAGGGTTAAGTAACTTACGCAATAGACGTACATACCAATAAGTGTATTGCAGTACATTCCAGAGTCGAAGTCATTCTGCAGCTTCTTGCATTCAAGCTCTAGGTCTAAGTCCTGCTCAAAATCTTCGAAAGGGGAGATAATTCTTGTTAAAGAGTCATTGACCGCTGTCTCTGCAATGTCTTTGAGAAAAAAAAGCACGCCGTCCTATTTCCACCATCTGGTCTCGTATTCATCAAGCCGTTCTTGAGAATATTCTTAGTCTTATTCTCCAAGAATTCTAAATTTGTAAGTAACACAACTGATTGACTAAACCGAATGGTTTAGCCAATCAGAAGTTCTGTTACTTACAAATGTAGAAAATTCTGGAGAATAAAACAAAGAACGTTCTCAAGACTGGTTGGTGAATGCGGGCCCAGGTTATTTACATGCATACGAATGTGCGACATTTTAAAGAATATTTCGAAGTTTGTGAAAGTTGGTTTCGGTTTTAACTTAGAGAAACGTTCGTAAAACACAAATCCTACATTCTCAAGACCCTAACGGTCTTGAAAAGCAGCTGGCAACAGCTTCAAAAAAGATTTGCAAATGTTACGGCCTTTGGCCGTATATCACTGCACTCAACAATTTTACATCCAAACTGATACGTCAGATGAAAATCAAAGCGCTGATGTGACTGTACTTGGATGTAGAGGTACACAACAACCATGTTCTCCAAGAAGAAAACATTCAAATGCAAGTCTAAAAGAATGACGATCATTTTCACGGGGTTACTAGCTGTAACTTTTTCCTCATTTGTTGTATTCATAACATGTTTTATTTCGAGATTTTTCACTTGTAGATTTGTTTGTTTGTTTTTTTCCTATAATGGCCATGGAAATACAGCAAACTAATGCATAGGTGATTACAGCTTGAAATAGTTGGCCAAAAAAACACCAACTCAATACAATGATAAATCGGCGTAATACATCTTTCAAGATGCGATCTGAAACATTACAACGAGGTGTGAGATATTTGCATACGAGCATACCAGAAGACATATGCGATTTATACTGCGCAAGTAGATGCGCGCGCATTGAAATCTTGAAGATGCATTTCCGCCACCATTTAAGAATATGATATTTTCTTTGCCATGATGCTTCAACTCTGGCTTGTTTTATAGGTGTACCAAAGGGTGTATTCGCTAATTAAAACAGCACGACAAAATTTAGATAATTTTAGTCAACTTTGTAATAAGTTACATTGCTGACTAGCTCCAGGTTTGGCCGCGTTTAAACCTTGCCAATAAAAGAACTGAAAGTAGAAATTGCCGAAAACATGAAATGGCAGTATTTGAATATTTACCGCTGAGCTGGCTTGAGGTTACAGATGAACTTCTGCTCACTGTGTATAATGATGACGCCAGAGTAACACGAAACTTTCTCAACTCTTCCTCGAGTTCTTTAGACACTTTGCATAGTATCTCATGGACAAAGCTTTCCACTGTAAATACAAAGTTGTTAGTAGTTGGAAGGTCAATAAGAATTGTGAATTCTGGACTTTTTGCGTCCGAAATGAGAAATATTATCGATGTATTTGTATATCATTGTCAATGAATTGAGGTTTGAATAATTAAGCTTTCACAGAACAGTACATGACGATGCCACCAACAGTCTTACACAATCTAAGACTGGCATTAAGTATTCCAGCCGGTGTAATGCAGAGAAATGACCCCTACAAAATGACCCATGGGTCATTTTACTACGTAGAAGAATGACCCGGGCCATTATTCTACTTAGAAAAATGATTCCAGAGGACTATTGCTCTACGTAGAATAATGACCCGGGTCATTTCTCTGCATAACACCTGCTGCATTCAAATTAACTGATTGTGGTATGTCGCATTGTTTCCAACATTCGTTTAGTAATAAAACAGCGTCAGTTTATGTATTCATTTCCTCGGTGTCACCGATACTAGGTCGTGTCTCTGAAGTGTCCTACCTAAATATACTGCCACGAAAAACATATGGATTCGAGCGGGGTACGAACTTGGGGCCTTTGTATCTCGATTCCAGGACCATAACACTGAATTAGGCAAGATTTCAATTGCTTTAAGCCAGCTAGACGATTACATCTTGTGGAATTAATTTAAATTACAGTCAATGTGTATGTTCGACGTTTAATGATTCTGTAAAATCTAATTCATCTGTGCGGCCATCACAGATTTCTCGGTAATTTTTGGATCGTGGTCGTAATAAATGAAAGATGCTGAAAAAAGTTGACAGGGTGGGTCAAACGTTGGTTTTGATGGATTTATTGTACTGTTGATTACGCTGTTAACTTTGCCGAAATTATCTTACTGCCAATGGCGATACCAGCAGCTTTTGCGGATGACATAGGGCAAGATCAGGGCTCATATTCACCAACCATTCTTGAGAATATTTTTATTCTTATTTTCCAAGGTTTTCCAAATTTGTAAGTAACACAACTTCTGATTGGCTAAACCGAATGGTTAAGCCAATCAGACGTTGTGCTACTTACAAATGTAGAAAATTCTGGAGAATAAGACCAAGAACGTTCTTAAGAATGATTGGTGAATACTGGCCCAGATCTTGGATCTACACTGTCCGATAGAGGAAAAAAGTTTCCCAGTATTTTCTCCTTTGTCTAATTTTTGCTACGTTTCCAAGACAGACGCCTTAACTTGAACTCTGTTTATATTGTCGCCTGAAACCTTCTTCAATTTGAAAAAGTCTAACATTCTGTGTTTTTCGCATCTCATCTCTCATGCATGGGAAAGAGACTGTGACTTGGATAGAAAGTTGTGTCTGTAAAACCGTGAGCGAGCCAGGAAACACATGCATAGGTACACTGACTGCTGGGAAGAGACACAGGATTCTTAAATGGTCTTAAACTTCAATTCATTTAATCACACATTTTGTCGTTGGGTAACAAGTCATAGCCAAACAAATACTGATATATGTCGCCAACTGCCACTAGAACTGTACCGGTCTCTAACGGAATATCGAAATGTTTCGGCTTAGCTGATTGTGCTGGCTTTTGACCTACTTCTTAGAACTGATTACAAATGAATTGATGGAAACTTTTGATTGGTAGAAAATGTAGACAGGTTTATTCTAAGGGGCCCTGTGGTTAAAAATCTAAACGTGTGTATTCTAAAGGCCTCTGCCTCTCTGTTGGCAAATTTAAGCCATCTTTTTTTTTCAAGATATTTCTTGTTATTTCTCAGCCTATATTGTGTTGATTTACATAGAATACAGAGATGATGCATCTTTGTGCCATTTTTAGTAAAAGGGTTCAATGATCGACCGATGGAATTTTCGATGTTCCCTGATAAAGCAATGGAGCTTTAATCCTATCCCAAACGACAAATTTTGGACTCTTCCAAACTGAAAAGTTTAGCAGACGACAATTTTAGATTTTGAGAAAATGGCTGAAAGTTCTCAAAAGGGGTAGAAAACACTGTGGGGAAAAAGAGAAATTGCTCGTTACGAGCAATTTCTCCTTTTCCCTTAGTGTTTTCAAAAGACTTTTACTGCAGACACGTAAAAACCAGGGCTTGTTTGGGAAAGGGTTGTGATGTCACTTACCGTCAACCTCTATCTCCGAAAACTCGTCTTTCTTTGTGCCGAAATTAAATTTGTCAGGGGAATCTAGATATGCTGAAATGGAGTCAAAGTATTGTAAATACTAATCGAGAAGTGCATCATTGTCTGTACTTCATTTCAAAGTGAGAACTAAGTCCGCAAAGAATTAAAATACAATAAAACATACCAATGACAACAAGAGATGTCGCTGAATGTGATTTCATATCCCCGCCAGCATTTTGACAGTATATTGCACACAGACGGACACACGGACGGACACACGGACAGACGGGCTAATTCCAGTATACCCCAGAAAATATCCATTTTGTGGGGATATGAAAATAATGTTATTCAAAAGTATGTTCTTCAATAACAGCCCTGAAACGCCCCTTATAATTGAGAAAGACAAATGATGTTTCAGAAAACCATGAACTTACATCGCTCGCCATGTTTGCATTTTTTTACACCAAAGTATCCTTGTAGGGTGGGTTAAATAGGCTGAAATTTACATACAAATCATAGCACGCGTGGGTTAAATAAACTGAAATTTACTTACAAATCAGAGCTTGCGTGGGTTAAATAGGCTGAAATTTACTTACAAATCATAGCACGCGTGGGTTAAATAGGCTGAAATTTACTTACAAATAGCACACGTGGGTTAAATAGGCTGAAATTTACTTACAAATCATAGCACGCGTGGGTTAAATAGGCTGAAATTTACTTACAAATCATAGCACGCGTGGGTTAAATAGGCTGAAATTTACTTACAAATCATAGCACGCATACAGTAGATATCTTCTCTTATATCAACAATAGCGGGTCTAGGACACAGCTCTCGTTTCTTAGCAACCACGAGGTCATCAGACCCGGTGTCGGCAAGCTGGCCCACAGGAGTGAGTGGTTGAACGATCTTGTTACCTCTGTGTGCTTTTCTTTGTAGCGTCTTTCTAGCTCGAGTCCACTGTAAGGTTGACATCGACAGAGATATACATTTTGTTTAACTCTGCCAAACAACACAATTTTAGGCTTGTCAAAACTGAAAGAATTTGCAGACGACAAAATAAATGTAACTCAAAAACTTAAACTTATTTCCAGCAGGGAAGAAAACATTTTGGGAAAAGGGGAAAATGCAGGTAATCGGCATTTTCTCTTTTTCCCACAATGTTTTCAAAACACTTTTATCTCAAGGTCGTAAAAGCCAGGGATTGTTTGGTAAACGGTTAACTGTGCTCTACCTAACGATGAAATTTCGGATTTGTCAGATTTGAAGTACAATTCAAGTCAAATATGGGCTCAAATTGTGGAATTCGTCTATGACAGCGAAGAAAATATTTAGAGATCAAGAGAAAATGCTGCTTACCCGCGTTTTTTCCTTTTCCAACAATGTTTTCCAAAGATTTCCTGCTCAAATTTGGGAATATGTGTAAAGGGCTAACTCTTCTTTATCATACGACAAAATTTCAGACTTGTTTAGTTTGGAAGTATTTGCAGCGGACAATTTCGCGGTGGCACAATGACAAGATTGGCTTTTGGAACGGTAGAAAACTTTTCTGGCAAAAAGAGAAAAGGAAGAAGGAGAAACAGATCTCTTCTGCGTTTGTTTATTTATTTATTTTTTTTGTTCATAAATATAATAAAATATTAAAGCCCTCCGGATGAGCACTTTTTTCACAGGAAATTAACACGATGATCTTTCTTGAATGTTTTTATACAATGGCGTTGTCTGCGCATGTCATATTCTTTGAAGATTCGACTGTCTTGTATGACGCATCACTACCCCCGAAAGCGGGCTGACTGTAATATTACGCTCTATAAAGTGGCAATGTTGAAAATAGCTTTTATCAATACGTTTGAGGAGAAATGAGACCTGCTTTAGCTCCAGATTTCTCTGAACTGCTGATCATAGCTGAATGAATTGCACGAGGTGGCGTTTTATTGAGTAAACCTTTATTTTAGTTTTAAATTCAAAGTAACGGTTGTCGCGTAGGGAAGTGGATCGATTCTGTACCCAGGATGGCCATATTAGACAGATGAGTATTCATAGAATGCCATCTAGCGGGAGATAATGTAGATAATGTACACAATGGTATACGTGTACAAGGGTCTCCAAAACAATAGGAACCTTCATAGATCTACCAAATGAATACTATTGATATAAAAGTATTTACGTGTACTTTAATGACAACTGTTATAGCAATATCTGGATCCTTTTATCTGGGAGTGCTACTTAATTATGGAAAAGGAATATAAGATTAATCAATTAAGAAGATGGAATAACAAAAAATCTGAATTACGAAAATGACAATCGGTACAGGGACGTAAGCGGACAGCTAGATCAATATCACCTGGGTACGTATCCACCAGTCATTCTTAAGAATTTTCTTAGTCTTATTCTCCATATTTTTTCAAATTTGAAAGTAACGCAACTTCTGATTGGCTAAACCGAATGGTTTAGCCAATCAGAAGTTGTGTTACTTTTAAGTTTGAAAAAACTTGGAGAATAAGAAATAAATTTGTCTTTAAGAATAGATGGTGAATATGTATCCAGATTTTTCATACGCACAGCCAAGTCAATGATTTATGCATTTCGCCTATTCAGTAAAGCTTATAATCCTTCTAAGTTTCAGGAAGGGTTGTATTTTCAATCTTGGGAAGTAGTCGATCTTATAAATTTGACCAGTGCGTATTGAGTCAAGAATAGGCTTTTTTTCCGTATTTTTTTTTTTTTAAAGGTAGAACGGATGAACAATTTTCTATTAGGTAGCTAGCGCTTGTTTTTGAAGGGTGTAGGTTATGCATCTTCCATAAAACGTTAGTAGATTACGCCAGATTTCGTTGTAAGAAAGAAAAAAAAAGTTCTTTATTTCATGATTTCCGGTAGGATATTGAGAAATAGCAGTGAAAATATTTTTCAATCTTACACTGGTACCACCAGTGAAAATACCGATTTTCACGTTCTTGTTGCCTAGGTAAATTGCGCGTGCCTAACAACTAGATGGGAAATATGACGTCATATACCTTACATTTATCGGGCTTGACGTAACGTTGCTATGCGGGAGGGGTACGCCACGGGGAATAACGGAAAAGAACTGTACTGAATTTTTGACAAAGCTTTTCCCAGAAAGGGATAAAAGCATAAAATAAATAGAATATTTGGTTTTTTTTTCGGTGAAAGATCGAAATTTATTTCACCTCGTGAACACAATCGGTAATACTTTCACTCGTGGCTGCGCCACTCGTGAAAATATTACCGATGGTGTCCACTCGATGAAATAAATTTCGATCTTTCACCCAAAAAAACAAATATCCTCTATTTATTGGCCACAGTTTCATACATGTACATACTTGCTCATTCATTGTTCCTCTGATACTTTCCAACCAAGCTGAACAGCCAAACTTTTCTTTGTCCTTCGTCGGGTCTGCCATCTTCATTTATTTCATGGACGTCGCTACTACGCATTAACGTATGTCACGTGATATCATCAAATGCCTGGAAATGACGTCATTAGTTCACTTGCATGTGTGGTGTTTAGAATAATCTATTTCAGCACATTTCGAAAATGTTAAATGAATTTGTTTACATTTCATATCGTAAGGAATACGAAGTGGATTTAATATTGGCTTTTGAACAACATATTAGTCACGTATTTTTTTTTACGGAATATGCCAACGGTATTTGACGTGGAAATTTGATATTTGCCGACTTGATTTCATTTTTTCTTCATCTTAACGCACAAGTTTTCTTTACCACATAGATCTATATGAAAGTTTATTCCTTTAAGAAATTCGTTTCATATATGGAGTGCAACACGCGAAAAGGTGCATTCGGACATTTGCGTAAAGTGTCGTCCCGGATTAGCCTGCGCAGTCCGCGCAGGCTAATCCGAGACGGCACTTTACGACTACATTAGATTTTGTACTACAGTAGACTTGCGTAAAACAGAAAATCACATAAAATCGGAAAGTGTCGTTTCGGATTAGCCTCTGCGGACTGCACACGCTGATCAGAGACGACACTTTACGCAAATGTCCGAGTGACCCTTTTCGCGTGTTGCACTCCATATTTAACAGCTTTTCTGTTCAATCATATCAACTACGACCTGTTTCTTTCAATGCGATTTTAATTGACCCTTAACCATTGCAAACTACTTTTTTTGGACTGGACCAAATTTAACCCATTACCAAACGACAATATTTTAGACTGGTCCAAATTGAAAGCATTTGCAGACGACAAAATAAAAGTGACTGAAAATTTGAAATTTGTTTTGTGAAGGGTAGAAAAAAATTGTGGGAAAAGGAGAAAATGCTGGTTACCAGCATTTTCTCCTTTTCCCACAGTGTTTTCTAACGGCTTCTTTCTCAGGGGCGTCAAAAATAGGGATGTGTGGTAATGGGTTAAAGCACCTGTAGACTACAAATTAAATCTTGTTAATGTGATGATTTCTGACTTTGATAGGGTAGAAAACAGTGTGGTGGACGGAAAAAATTCAATAGGCTTCTTTGTCAGGGTCTTTGTAAGTTGAGATTTTGTGGTAAAGAGTTCAGAACATTCTTTGTTTTATTCTCCAAGGTTTTCACAAGTTTGAAAGTAACACAACTTCTTAACACATTAACCCTTTCCCAAACAAGCCCTGGTTTTTACGTGTCTGCAATATAAGTCTTTTGAAAACACTGTGGGAAAAGGAGAAATTGCTCGTAACGAGCAATTTCTCCTTTTCCCACAGTGTTTTCTACCCTTTTGGAGAACTTTCAGTCATTTTCATCAAGTTTAAAATTGTTGTCTGCAATCTCCTTTAGTTTAAAAGAGTCTAAAATTTGTCGTTTGGGAAAGGGTTAAAAAATCTGTACCGAAGATTTAAAACAGAAGAAAGCAATCTTTTTCCCGTTTTTAACTCTTTACCAAACAATCCCTTGTTTGAACGACTCTGAAAACAGGTTTTGAAAACAGTGTGGAAAAAGGAGAAAACGCATGTAACTAGCATTTTCTCCTTTTCCCACGCTGTTTTCTATCCTCAAAAGACCGTTATCTATTCACTTTTTCTCTGAGCCGCATTGTCGCCTGCAAATACACCCAATTTAGATCTAGATGTCAAAAACTTTGTCATCTGGTTAAGAGTTCATAGTACTTTTTTTTGATATATTTTCTCTTTTTCCACGTCGTTCAAAATTTGAAAAAATTAAAGAGTCATATTTAACCCATTACCACACAATCCCTACTTTTGACGCCCCTGAGAAAGAAGCCTGTAGAAAACATTGTGGGAAAAGGAGAAAATGCTGGTAACCAGCATTTTCTCCTTTTCCCACAATGTTTTCTACCCTTCACAAAACAAATTTCAAATTTTCAGTCACTTTTATTTTGTCGTCTGCAAATGTTTTCAATATGTGCAAGCCTAAAATATTGTCGTTTGGTAATGAGTTAAGAAAGAAAGGGTGATAGACTTCCTTTTTGTTTGTTTTTCGTCTTTAAATCTATTTGAACGTTTCTAATAGAAAAAATGGACGATTTTTTTAACATTCTCTTTCCTCATTATTACAGTGTTTGATTGTTCCATTTTTAGACTAGTTTAGCTTAAACATAATTTATTACAAATTCTTCTAAAAGGTACATTTTTTACATACAATACAAATAAGCTTTACTGAAACGGGTCGTTAAAACATAAAACTGTTTGGTACCGGATTAATTGACCTAGTATTTTTAAGGTTAAGAAGAATGAACCCCTGTAAAGAAGGTGTAATTACATTTGTGCCCGTGAAATATACAAAATCGTAACCTTTACGATATTTTCTTTTGAAGAAAAGAATAAATCGATTCATATAGACAAGCTGTTGAAATCTAATCTAACAGTTTTACACTATGTCATTCGTTGTTAATTTTTCCCCTGTCAAGCGAGTAAGTGTTCATAACACAAAAATAACAAAGAATTTGTACAACTGTCACACTAAATGAGCTATTCTTCGTGAAAAGGGTGGTATATAATTGTGCAAAAAGTATCGACTCTGGTCAGCTTGCTCATCGGCGCAGGCTGACCTGGGCCAAAACTTTTTGCTATCGATCAAATAATGAGCTGCTTTTCAAAGGACCAGTCTGCTTCATAATTCAGTTGGTTGCTACATGTAGATAAATCGAGTTATGTGGATCTTTAGTTATGTGATAATTTGATTGGTGAAAAACATGTATTAAACCCCCTTACGCCAGAGCGGTACTCATGTTAACTCTGTATGGCCTGTAATACGCGAGACATTTGCGTAAAGTGTCGTCTCGGATCAGCCTGCGCAGTCCGCGCAGGCTGATCCGAGACGGCACTTTACAAGTACTTTAGATTTTGTGTCACAGTGAACTCGCGCGAAACGGAAATTGCCTAAAACCAGAAAGTGCCGTTTCGGATTAGCCTAAGCAGAGTGCGCAGGCTGATCCGAGACGACACTTTACGCAAGTCTTCGAATGACTCTTTTCGCGTGTTGCAGGTCAATTATGATCAAATGCCAGATGAATTTTTGTTTCTTTTTGCAGCGAGCCTCTTTTTCAATCATTTTACTTAATAAATAAAATTTGGATCGAATCTTTTTGTCGCAAAATGATAAGTGTAAGATTTTCATTTAACCCTTTACTCCAAACATACTCATTTCTACACATTGCTTGTAAGAGCCTTTGGAAAACATTGTGGCGAACGGTGAAATTGCTCGTGACGAGCAATTTCACCTTTTGCCACAATGTTTTCTATGCTATCAAAAGGTGTCATTTACACATAAGAAACGGCTTCATTCATGCTGTTATTTAGGGTCAATTAGAGATGCCATAGGAATGCCTTACGGGTAAAGGATTAAAGCTTTTTTTTAAAAAAAAACTATATCTGATTTGACTGTACATAATCTAGTAGACTATATACTAAGTAGGTATAGTTGACATAACGTGTACATGTATAATGTAATGATATTTCTATAGGACAAAACAAATAAGACAAAATTATTAAAGTGGTCTATATTTTCAACCGTAAAGAGAATGTATGTGTTAACCCATTATCACACAACCCCTACTTTTGACGCCCCTGAGAAAGACGCCTTTAGAAAACATTGTGGGAAAAGGAGAAAATGCTGGTAACCAGCATTTTCTCCTTTTCCCACGATGTTTTCTACTCTTCATAAAACAAATTTCAAATTTACAGTCACATTTATTTGGTCGTCTGCAAATGCTTTCAATTTGGACAAGTTTAAAATTTTGTCGTTTGGTAATGAGTTAAAAGAATATGTTGTCGGTTTATTTCAAAAATCTCGTAACCACAGCTTGAAACAAGCTGTAGTTACGAGGTTTTTGAAGTAAACCGACGATATGTGGCATACTCGATTTAAGTCTCTCTGCACCAACGAGTAACCAAAACTTTTGCAAGCGTGTCTCTATATAATCTACTTGCTTAAATGCTTTACGTTTTAAGTCACCTTTTTCGTACAAGCCTTGATTTCTTAAGTTTCATGGAAAAAGGGCATAGCAGTAGTTCTTATATGAGTGACCAAAAACTTCTTCACCAAACGGTAAAATTTACGCTGATCTAAATGAAAAATATATGCAGACGACAACTTAAATTTGGCGCATTTTAGCTTTATTTCTATGAGTCGTTAGAACACCGGGATTTTTTTGGCGAAGAATTAACAAATATTTCGGTTCTATGATGACAGTTTTACTGATGAAAATTTCGCTGTGTTCGAAAGCACTGTCGTTTGAATGTTACAAGTTGGATTCTAGAGTGAAAATGTGATTTACATGGTTCAGTATGAATAGACGGAGAAATTTATTCCAGAAGAGACTGTCTGAGGTACAAACTTTGTCTGTCTGTGTGTCTGTCTGTCTACCTGCCTGTCTGCCTGCCTGCATGCCTGCCTATCTGTCTGTCTGTTTGTTTTTGATCAGACCTTTTTACCCCAAAACCACTTTACGCAACTACAGTTGCGTCTGCGGTCTGATCGTGACAATCTTGAAAACTGCAGGTATTTGAGTTTTATTACTGGACCAAAAATGTCGGTCGACTTTATTTGGCGCTCTAGATATCAATTTGAAGGTAGTAAAAATTATAAGACAATGAACACTCAGCAAAACTGATAAACTGCTACTTTTAAGCTGCAGACTTTTTGCACCACCGTTCTGAAAATAGATTTAGATGTTTCATTTGGTTCGAGTTTTTGCTGACTGATTTATCAGTGTAAAAACAGAGCCCGTGACATGATAGGCTAGCATTTTACAAGTACATACGTTTTACCAGATGCATGTTCTGTTTAATTGATGACTAGAATACTTGAGCAGCCCTCTCGCAAAACGGGGTTTTATGCATCTTCGTGATGTGTGATACCAAGGAAGCTGTCGTATATTCATGGATCCGACTTAATTATAAGGGAGACTGGTCCTTGGACATGCAGAAAATTGCCCAATGGCGAAAAGTTTCGGCCCAGGTCAGCCTGCGCGGAATGCGCAGGCTGACCTGGGTCGATACTTTTCGCAGCTGCATTAAGCCCCTTTTTCACAGAGCATTTTGTTACATAATATTGTAGAAGACACAGTCTGCCTCCCCTCGTCTACTGGAAGCAGCCAGAAATAATGACATAAAACAGATAGAACAAGCCCTGCGAGCTGGTGAAAGTATCAACATACAAGATGAGGTAATTTGATTTGTTGTCCGTATTTAGTCGTGAAATCAGCTAGTAGCTTGGTAAGAACTGTGAATTACCGTCTTTAGAGACTCAGAGAAAAATAATATTTTGGTTGGTTTGGAAAGTGTAAGTTTAAATTTGATTTTCGGCCAGAATATCTCACAAAATACAGTATTAGTTGTACGGTCAGGTGAAAAGGGGACTTGGAAAGTTGTTCACGGCTGTGGCTAATCAGGATGGCTGCAATGAACACATACACGTTAAAAAATGTTCTAGTGGATAAAGTGTTTTTAGCTCTTGAAAATTGAACATCAGACTGTTATTTTTCCATGAGAAATATATTCATTTTTCACTTTCGCCTCAATCTAGTCCAAAATGTTGTCATTTCTTTAATCCTTTCCAAAACGACAAATTTTGAACCAGTCCAAATTGAAAGCATTTTGCAGATGACAAATTAACAGTTGCTAAAAAAATGATTTTTCTATATGATAGGGTAGAAAACATTGCGGGAAAAGGAGAAAATGCTGGTTACCAGCATTTTCTCCTTTTTCTACAATGTTTTCCCTGACCCGTAAAAACCAGGGATTGTTTGGGAAAGGGTTAAGAGTTAATGTATATACATGTAGCATTATGACCAGTTTGCCAGTGTTAGGAAAGCAAAGATTTTTTTTTTCCGAAATGGTACAGTTGCTAGAGGGTAGGGTGGCGGTCAGAAGGGCCAAGATCCCGAGTGATATCAACCACTGTCCGCATAAGCAGCTGAGATGTCCATGGGACTGTGACCTGTATGAATTCAGATCTTTGAAAACAAAGAAAGCACATATAAGCAATATCTTTACTTTACAATAAAGCTGTCTCTATTCCCCGTAAAAAAGATGACATGTGCATGTGTCTTTCGGTACGCCATCATTGTATTCATTCATTGTTCCCCCCCCCTCTCTCTCTCTCTCTCTCTCTCTCTCTCTCTCTCTCTCTCTCTCTCTCTCTCTCTCTCTCTCTCTCTAGTTTCCCGCGGGAAACCTTGACATACCAGATCTATTTCACTGTCTGTTGTAGGATGGAAATTCAGCACTCCATCAGGCCGCCATGTTTAACTTGTATGACGTCATTTCCTTTCTAATTTACATGGGAGCGGATCCAGAACTGAAAAATAAGGTAATCATTTTTGAACCAGTCAGTGTAGTCAGGATGAATTTAACGGACAAAAAATTACATTTGTTGCTTGTTTCCAGTTTGGCGTCAAAGATTGTATCGTCGGTTTACCTCGAAAACCTCGTAACTACAGCTTGTTACAAGCTGTAGTTACGAGGTTTGGGAAGTAAACTGACGACGTGCTCTGACAAAATTTTAATGTGGATTCAATAAATCTCCGTGATCTATCATACCAAGCAAGTCATCGTATAATTATTGGTCCACAAAAACCCATTTTGTCCAATAACCGACTGGATCTGGGGGTAGACTTGTCTTTTAACATGTAGAAAATTGACCTCTAGCAAAGACTTTTGGCCCAATTTAGCATGTGCGGGCTGCGCAGGCTAACTCGGGCCCGTATTCAACAACTATTCTTAACCCTTTACCAAACAACAAAATTTTAGACTAGTCCAAATTGAAAGCATGCGTGTGACTAAAAATTGAAATTTGTTCAGGGAAGGGAAGAAAAGATTGGTTACCAGCATTTTCTCCTTTTCCCACAATCTTTTTCCGAAGGCTTCATTCTCAGGATCATAAAAACCAGGGCTTGTTTGGGAAAGGGTTAAGAACGGTCTTGGTCTCAGTCTCCAAAATTTTCTAAATTTGAAAATAAAACAACTTCTGATTGGCTAAACCAATGGTTTAGCCAATGGGAGGCTATGTTACTTTCAAATTTACAAAACCTTGGAGAATAAAACCAAGAACATTCTTAGGAATGGTTAGTGAATACCGTCCCTGCTCAGGGCAGTTGCATGGCTTAATATCTGTGATTATTTGAAGGCAGTTTATCTATTTTCTGCTCTTAGGATTAAAAGAAAGAGTTCTTTCAGTGTGTAATCAAGCCTTAGACATTTTAGAACTTCCAGGTGTTATGCAATATTAAACAACAGGTTAACAGCGCGTCCATTCTCTCTTATTTATCTCTTTTTATTCATTAATATGTTCACCCATCTGCCACACTGAAACCAGGAAGGTCAAACGGTGTTGGACATGTGTCGTGACGCAGACATGAAATCGTTCCTGAAGCAAGCCAAACGTTTGACAGTGCGTGAAGACTACAGGTAAAGTTTGTACTTGGCACTTTTGATGCTTCTTATTACTTTATTTTCTCCTTGTATCCTCCGACCTGTCCCTACAAAACACAGCACATAAGTTATTTTTTACAGAGGCAATACGACTTGTGGTCTGGAGTTATCCAATGACTCGTCTTGGAATGTTGTTAGAGCATTATTGCTCTTCTAGTGATCTCTTTCCTTGTTAACCCTTATCCTGCTGAATGACTAAAATGAAAATTTCCATCCTCGGATACCCCGGGGTCTCCCTATTTGCTGCGCTACATCGACCCCTGGGACAATTAATTGAATTTCCCTCGCTTTACCGCTGGCCGAATGCTGGCTTTTCATTGGTTCCATCATCATTTTGTGATGGGTGAGTGGACTGTACGCTATGACGTTTCGTATCCATTTTCGGTGGCTGATTCAAAGTTTTATTAGTCAATTGTCCCAGGGTCGATGTAGCGTAGCAAATAGGGAGACCCCGAGGTATCCGAGGATGGAAAATTTCGAGGATAGTAAAACCACGTTCTGTGCAGTCTGATCTTGATCTACACTGTCCGCAAAAGGTCAGTGAGTCGCGCTAAACAACATAAAGGTTGAGTAAATGGAGCCGTATGTCGTTTCCACGAGCGAATTTATTTAAAATCTGATGAAAATGCATTTCACCTCCCTCGTATTAACATACATTTTAGAAAGTTACATGTATGTGCAGATTGGCTACCTCGTTGTACGTACATATATACTTTGATAAAATTTACTGTGATTACTACAGTATTTTATTTTCCTGTCTTTACAGCAAAATTACAGAAGACACTGAGGCATTATCCAAAGACACGGCGGTGACCTTTGACTCCTGTTACGTCAGAATCACATGCCCTAATCTCGCCGAGAATGAGACCATAACTTTAAGATGTCGATCAGTTCGTCTGGAGGAAGTTTCCTGGTCCATTTTGGAAGACTGTGAGACAGCATGCAGTGATGCTTACATCATTTTGACGGATAAAATTAAACTTGTGAAGAACTGTGAGGTTGAAATACCTATTTATAACTTACCGAAGTCAACAGAAGAAATAGACATTAAGACAGATTCGAAATTAATTGTTGATGACGTCATTGCCTATGACAGAAAAAGGGTAAACTTGGTTTATTATCAAAGGCGGAGGGATATTTTCTTTCAGATATCCATCCGTTCGTTTCTCCTTCCGTCCTTTCTACCATCTGTCCGACATGGTTCGCACAGGACTTGAAAAACCCTTGAATTTGATCTTTGCCTAACCTAATAAAACCCTTTAACCCATTACCACACAACCCCTACTTTTGACGCCCCTGGGAAAGAAGCCTTAAGAAAACATTGTTACCAGCATTTTCTTCTTTTCCCACAATGTTTTCTTCCCTTCACACAAAACACATTTCAAATTTTCAGTCATTTTTATTTTGTTGTCTGCAAATGCTTTCGATTTGGACAAACCTAAAATCTTGTCGTTTGGTAATGAGTTAAGATGATTAACAGCCTTATAAAACCCTTATAATTTTTTTTTTTTTTAAACGAGAAGAAAATGGATATTTAGATGCTTCATCAAGACAAATGGAATAAAAGTTGAAATCGGCGTTTTTCCGCGACGAGCAGAACTAAAGACGTAGTTTTACACATGAGCAAATAAGGTAGACGCTTTACTATTTATGATTTATAAGCGTTTCAAAAACGTTGAGTGCATGAATCAGCGCTTTTGAATACGTAATCGGAGATCGTCTGCGAGGGGAAAATCTTCAACCATAGGAAAGAGTGTTTTCAATAAAAAGTGACTGACAGACCGAAATACAAATCGGGGGTCAGAGACCTGAAGTCCGACAAACACAGCGTAATTTGTTGTCTTTGCAGTAAGATAATAGACTTCGGTAAAATAGGAGAATCTCTATACCCTGAAGTTGAACAGCGAACTCGCATACTTTATGAAAAGTAAGAAGCACATCCAACTGTTTCTATGACCTTGACAGTCTTATTAGGTTTGTCTTCAATCATCCGTATCCCTATCTACCTAGCTACTATTTTAGATTCTTAAATCTGATTCTCAGAAAATGCCTTAATTTCCCAGGAATTTAATTTCTGATTGGCAAAATGAAATGGCTTAGCCAAGTAGAAATTTATTTAGATCTACTAAACTGAAAGATAGATCTACTAAACTGAAAGATAGATCTAGGTCTATTGTAATTTTGGATAGTTGATAGATGGGGACCCTCTCTTGAGTCTTACCTGAAACAATAAATGTCCGCCATGCTCCTTAAAAAGGAGGCTTAATGCATCTGCATGCCACATCATACCAACCAAATGAACCAATTCATTACCCTTTTACAAATGCATTTAGCCCTCTTTTCACAGATTTTCAATCTTCAATTTTGCATCTACAGTTAGTTCCACTGATTGACTAATACACGTTTTACATAGAGAAATCAACATGCTAGGTTTCTAAACTTGAAAGTAGAAAAAGACCCATGCTCTATCCCTTCCCCCACATGTTTCTAAGTTTTACCTTTGTGAACGCATTGTAAACTGACAAAAAATAATGACGGAATATGAAACATGTAATGTTCACTTAACCCTTTACCACACAATACAGACTTTTGACGACCCTGGCAAAGAAGTATATTGAAAACATTGTGGAAAATGGAAAAAATCACAATACAGACTTTTGACGACCCTGGCAAAAAAGCCTATTGAAAACATTGTGGAAAATGGAAAAAATGCTGCCTGGTAACCAGTATTTTCTCCTATTCATACCATGTTTTATCTCCTCTTTCATACAAATTTCAAATTTTCAGTCACTTTTATTTTGTCATCTGCAAATGCTTTCAATTTGGACCATTCTAAAATTTTGTCATTTGGTAAAGAGTTAAAGGAAATATTAATTCTTAGGCTGCTTAGCACCACTCATTGACCTTATGCAGACAGTATAGATCAAGATTAGACTGCACAGAATGTGTAGTCTAATCTTGAACCAACACTGTCCGGTAAGGAGGTATCTTTTTCGAAAAAGTTATCTTTGAAAAAACAAAGTTTGGGTCTATACTACCTACTTGAAAGTTTCGTGTTAATTAACCCTTTACCACAAAATGCCAACTTTTGACGCTCCTAGAAAAGAAGCCTTTTGAAAACATTTTGGGAAAAGAAGAAGATATAGGTAACCAGCATTTTTTCCTTTATCCACAATTTTTTCTACTCCAGTATAGAAAAATTACACCATTTGAGCCACACTGACATTGTCATCTGCAAAAGCTTTCAATTTTGGCAAGGCTAAAATTCTGTCATCTGAAAAAGGGTTAATTATTTAGCAGGATAGGGACTAAAAGAGTTATAGATCTATCTCTTTTCAGTCTTCATCCTAAATCTATGCTGTTGGTAATTAGAATCTAGTTTAACACGGCGGAGAATCACGTGACACAACACCAACAACAATGACCGATATTTGAAAAAATTCCCCGACTTCAGGTAAGAAAATCTTCAATAATTCCGTTAATACATGACCGATTGGAATTTGGTTTGAAGCAGAGAAGGCGGCAGGACTCCGGGGATATCCTTGATGTGTTAGATTTTTTAAACAACACCTGATAAAAAAGTTATTGACGAGCAAACAAATTATCCAGGGTAAAAAATTTGTTTGCTTGTCAATAACTTTTTATAAGGAGTTGTTTAAAAAATCTAACACATCAAGCAAATCCCTGGAGTCCTCCCGCCTTCTCTGCTTCAAACCAAATTCCAATCGGTCATGTATTAATGGAATTATTGAAGATTTTCTTACCTGAAGTCGGGGATTTTTTTCAAATATTGGTCATTGTTGTTGTTGTTGTGTCACGTGATTCCCGCTGTGTTTAATTATCTCCAGGTATCCTACTGCAAGTTCACCGTTGACCTCTATCCGGTGGTGTGTCTTCTGGCAGTGTGCAGAAACAAGATGGAAGTGTTTGATGTTTCCATGACAACCAGTGAACTAGTGTCCAAGATAGATAAGCAACTCAAAGTTTATTTTCTTGAAAACTCAATAGTTTCACCTGGACAGTTAAGATTACAGGTAAATACAAGGGTTTTATTTGATGTGGAGTCTTATGACAAAGTAATTAACTAATTACTACACAATCCCTTCTTCTGACGACCCTGAGAAAGAAGCTTCAGAAAACATTGTGGGAAAAGGAGAAAATGCTGGTTACCAGCATTTTCTCCTTTTCCCACATGTTTTCTACTCTTCACAAAACAAATTTCAAATTTTCAGTTACTTTTATTTTGTCACCTGCAATTGCTTTCGATTTGGACAAACCTAAAATGTTGCCGTTTGGTAATGCGTTAAGGCTTCAGCATGTTCTTTGGAATAAGGATTCAACCAGAAAATTGAGAGCATACAAACATAACGTATGTGATAACAATCCCACTTCCAAATATATAAATTCAAACTTTTGACAGCTAGAAATACAAACCATTGAAATTCAATGAGGTATTTAAAGTTTCCAGGTATCCTCTATCGAGGCGTAAGGACCATTTGCATGTCTATGTTTTTCCATCTTCAATTGAAGTCAGAAAACAAGAAATCAGTATTCTTCACTGGTCCCAGCCACGGAATATCGAGCCATGATCAACCATTATTTCTTGATAAGTAAGGAAAGTGATGATATAAACAGGTAATACTATATAGACGAAGCCGGTTAGGTCAGTCTGTTTATTGTGCTGACCTATAATTATGCGGCTTTGAGTCCCCTTGACCACTATCCCCTTCCTTGAAAACCTTTGTATGTGTATAATATGCTCTTTATGTGACGATGTACTTTGTACAAAATGATCTGTTCTGTAATACACATAATGTCCTGGTTACAGTACCCTCATCCTCGGATACCGCGGGGTCTCCCTATTTGCTACGCTACATCGACCCTGGGACAATTGACTAATGAAACTTTGAATCAGCCGCCGAAAATCGATACGAAACGTCATAGCGTACAGTCCACTTGCTCATCACAAAATGATGATGGAACCAATGAAAAGCCAGCATTCGGCCAGCGGTAAAGCGAGGGAAATTCAATTAATTGTCCCAGGAGTCGATGTAGCGTAGCAAATAGGGAAACCCCGGGGTATCCGAGGATGCAGTACCCTATCATGTACCGGTATATCAATTTCTTGCAAATATGTTTTTCGACAAAATCAATCACAATCAGATAAATGACATTGTATTATCTTTTCAGGTTCACAGTATTACCGATCATGTGCAATTATTACATTCCAAAGGCATCGATGTACCAACACCGATAGTAAAGCTTAGTACCAATAACCTTGAACTCTCTCAGGATGTGAGAATATCAATGCCATTATCTAACTCAGAGATTAAGCCAGCGAATCTCACAGTGTTCAGTTTACAGAGTCTTGACTTCAACGGCAGTTTAAAAATTTTGAAATATGACATGGCAAGTTCACAAGCCCTCAATGTGTCACATCCAGCAAGTGGGATGTAAGTGTATGCAGTATCAAAAATGTTCCATTGTAAGGGTGGTGCACTGTCTTATAGTACTTTCTATAGTCGGTTGATGATCTTTTTTATCATCACTCTCATGTTTTATTCATCTAAGGAAGAAGGCCTTGTAAAACATCGTTGGATAAGGAGAAA